>CM040117.1:35963814-37220468 GCA_022559845.1 Amorphophallus konjac | reverse complement strand
TTTTGAAATATTTGATTTTTTTGGGTTTTGAAATATTTGATTTTTTTTTGGGTTTTGAAATATTTGATTTTTTTTTGGGTTTTGAAACCAGCTCGGGTCTCAATAGCGGGGACCTTCTCGTCTTGCTACGGAATTCCAAGGTTCAGCGCGTGTAGGAAAGGGGACCGCCCGTGATCGGCGTCGACTTTGCTCGACGGTGCTTCTGCTGAGGCCATATCCGGGGTGGGATTCATTCCTTGGGAAAGTAAAAAAGATTGAGCAGGGAAGCCGACGATAGGTGTAGAGGTTTTTAGGGCTTGAGTTCTTTCCCGGGACCCCCCTTTTCAAGGAATCTGGTCTGTTGCGCCGGGGCTTTGTATCCGTCATCGAACCTTCACCCGCTCTAGGCACGCATGCGACCGGGCTCATAACGTCCCGCGGGGAAACTGTACTGCCACTCTTGTCATGCCTAGCCGCATTTTCGGGGATTCAGGGAGCTTCGAGCTCTGTGCTTTCGGCTTTTGCCCCTGTTCTTTCTTTCTCTTCTTCTTTTTTGTTTGCTTTCCTTTTCTTTCTCTTCTTTCTTTTTTTATTCTTTTGCGGAGTGAGGTCTTGACGGATTGCCCCTATTTGAGACCCTTCTTAACGGGGAGCCTGGGTCAGTCCTCGCCCCCTTATTCACCACTTGCCCCTTATCTTCAACCGAGAGAGAAGAAATACAAGGATTTTCACCATCCCCGAGCATGGCCAAAGGAGAAACGGTGTCGGGTAGCATGAGAGAATACCGCACCACGGGGTCGTGTAGTGTGTGAGATGCTGAACTTGGGTCCTCCTTTCACAATTTGGTGGGGTATGCCCTGCCATCGAACCGTTCACTGGTTTTATTTTTATGGATGAAAACGCTTTAAATACAGCCCATTCCACGGGTTCGGCAATTCCTCCCCCTCTGAGTTAATTAGACGATACGCATTGCCAGGATAAGCTTCTTTGATTACGAAGGGCCCTTCCCAATTGGGTTGCAATTTAGACCTGGGACCTGCAGACCTGATGAATTTACATTTCAGAACCATATTACCCACTTGAAACTTTCTTTCGATGACCTTCTTTTGAAAATATCGCGAGACCCACTTTTGATATACTGAAACATGATTGGCCGCATTCAACCTCTTCTCGTCTAAGAGTTCCAGTTGGACTAGCAACGCCTCTCGATGTTCGCCGAGATTAAGTTCCTTATCCAGCCGCACCCTTAGGGAAGGGATTAGAATTTCATACGGGAGCACTGCTTCCAATCCGTAAGTGAGGGCAAAGGGAGTCTGCCCTGTGGGAGTGCGGACGGAGGTGCGGTAGGCCCATAGAGCTTCTATCAATTTGTCGGCCCAATCAGCAAATTTATGTGATTCGCACGTTTTCTTGATAATTTTGAGAAGGGTCTTATTCGTGGCTTCAGCCTGGCCATTACCTTGGGGGTAGTATGGTGATGAATGATGCAAAACTATATTGAATTTCTTACAGAGGTCCTGGAGTTCTTGTGAGATGAATTGAGGCCCGTTGTCGGTGACGATGCTGCTTGGCACTCCGAACCGCGAGATAATGTTCTTCATGATGAAGCGGCATACTGTGGTGGCTTTGATTTCTGCATAAGCTTCAGCTTCGGCCCACTTGGTAAAGTATTCTGTAGCCGTCAGAATGAAGGATTTCTGTTTAATCGCAGAGTTCGGATCACCGAGGGGCCCGATGATGTCGAAGGCCCACATAGAAAACGGCCAGGGGGCCGTAACAGGATGGAGAGAAGAGGCCGGAGCGTGGATTTTGTCGGCATGGATTTGGCACTGAAGGCACCTACGGACATAGGTAGAGCAATCTTCTTCTAGGGTTGGCCAGTAATAGCCCTGCCTAAGAATCTTCTTTGCCAAGGCCTGTCCGTTCACATGCCCTCCACACTCGCTGGAGTGGGCTGCTTCCACAATCTTCCAAGCTTCTTCGTCATCTAGGCACCTCATTAGAACTCCATTCAGGGCCCGCCTATACAATTCACCGATGATGATCGTGTACCTGACGGCGACTCTTCTAATGGCTTTTCGTTGCTCAGCGTTGGCTGTTTCCGGAAATGTACCATCCTTGCAGTACTGCTCGATCTCATAAAACCACAGCAATTCCTCCTCTTCAATGATCTCCTCGAGCTCAGTTAATGAAACCTCTTTTATTTCCTCCCTTTCTATTTTCTTCTCTACAGATATCCTAAGATTGTCGAACCAGGGATCCTGCGGGGAAGGAACGTCTAGCCTTTGGACCACAATGGTCTCAGTGGCGCGACTTAGGGGGAGTGATAGAGAAGAGGCGAGAGACGCTAGGGCGTCGGCCAAGATATTCTGAGAGCGGGGAGTGTGAATATAGACGAGTTTCCTGAATTGCCTGGCCAAGAGCGTGACCAGATCCTGGTAGGGTTTGAGCTTAGGATCACGGGTGCGGTAGGTTGACAAAACTTGACGCAGCACCAGCTGGGAGTCTCCTATGATGTTTAGGTATCGCGCACCCAAGATGTAGGCGTCAGACCAGCAAGGAGAGCCTCATACTCGGCTATATTGTTGGTGGCGAGAAATGAGAGTTGATACGCCACGGGGATGGTCACCCCTTCTAGAGTAAGGAGAACGGCCCCGACTCCGCTGCCCTGGGAATTAAGGGCACCATCAAAGTGGAGGGACCAGAAAGGAAGATGAGTGATCACCGCCAGGTGTTCATCGGGGAATTCATCCTGGATGGAATCAGTGCGAGGGATAGGAGAATGAGCTAGGTGCTCGGCAATAGCATATCCCTTGATTGCTTTCTGCACGATGAAGGTGATGTCGAACTGGGAGAGAAAACTTTGCCAGCGAGCTAGTCGATTAGAAAGGACCGGCTTTTCCAACAGATAACGAATGGGGTCCATTCTAGAGATGAGCCTGACCTCGTGGGCGAGAAAGTAGTGTTTAAGCTTCTGCGCTACCCATACTAGTGCTGCACAGGTTTTCTCCATAGTAGTGTACTTGGATTCAGCATGATTAAATAACCTTGAGAGATAGTACGCCGCCCTTTCTCTTCCTTCGTCGTCAACCTGTGCCAAAACCGCTCCTAGGGAGTCCTCAATTACAGAAATGTACAGGATCAGGGGTTTCCCGGGGACAGGTGGTTGTAGAATCGGGGGATTAGAGAGGTACACCTTGAGTTCCTCATAGGCCTTTTGACATTGTTCATTCCATTCGAATTTCGCGCCGGCCTTTAACAGGTCATAAAATGGGCGGCATCTTTGCGAATGCTGAGATATGAATCTCCTGATAAATTGCAAACGCCCGATCAAACCTCGAAGCTCAGTGACGTTCTTCGGCGGTGGCATTTTCATGACGGCCTTTGCCTTGTTTGGATCGATCTGTATCCCCCGTTTACTAACTATAAACCCAAGCAATTTCCCTGATGCAACTCCGAACACACATTTCTTTGGATTCATCTTTAACTTGTATTCCCTAGCCCTTTGCAGTACCTTGGCTAGAATGGCGGGGTGCTCTTCTTGTGACCTCGATTTGACCAAAATATCATCCACATAAGCTTCTAAATAAACGTGCATCATATCGTGGAAGATGGCCATCATCGCTCTTTGGTAGGTGGCACCTGCATTTTTCAACCCAAATGGCATGACGACGTAGCAGTATGTGCCCCATGGTGTGGTGAACGAGGTCTTTTCTTGATCCTCCGGAGCCAAAAGGATTTGGTTATACCCCGAGTAGCCATCCATGAAGGAGAGGGCTTCGTATCCAGCTGTATTATCGACCAAGACGTCGATGTGAGGAAGTGGAAAATCATCTTTCGGACATGCCTTGTTTAAGTCCCTGAAGTCAATGCAGATTCAAATTTTACCATCCTTCTTCATCACCGGGACTATATTCGCCACCCATTGTGGATACAGCACCACTCTAATGAACCGGGCCTTATGTAATTTATCGACTTCTTCCTTAATCCTTAAGGCCATTTGCGGGTGAAATATCCTTGCCTTTTGTTTAACGGGCGTTGCCCCTGGTTTGAGAATCAGCCTGTGTTCAACCAAGGCGGGGTCAAGACCCGGCATGTCTTCGTAGGACCAGGCGAAAGAATCGCTGTACTCCCTCAAGACTTTGACAAGCTCCTCTTCGACTGGAGGAGGGAGATTGGCGGAAATAAGTATGGGCCTGGGGTCCTCTTCTGTTCCGAGGTTGATTTCCTTAGTGGATTCATCCACTGCTACAGAAGGCTCGTCGAACTTCTTCAAGCCTTGGGCATATAGGTCAGCAGTGTCATCTATTTCATCTTCCTCATCATCAGCTGGGTCTTTCTCATTCACAATTTCATATACTCCTAGTCCATCCTTGCTCCATACCTCATCAATTCCCTCATCATCTTCCAGGACAATTGCGGTCTCCACAAATTCCGGACACTTTAACAGAGCATGACATCTCCCAGCCAAATCTTGTAGAAACCTATTGGGGATGGTTTTAGGAGGGCGCGTTACGGCGGGTGCCGCAGACGCGGATGGGCTGACAAAACTCGAACTAGACTCTACCCTGACTGACTCGACCATCCTAGAGGACTCTGTACACTGTACATCTAATCTAGGGGAGAAGAAATCTACCGGAAAAGAAATAGGGGTCTCGTGCCCCTGGGGATCTGGGCAGAACATAGCGTAATCTTCCATGGAGACCTCCGTTTTGAGATTGGCGTTTTTTTTTTTGGAGGCCAGAAGTGATCACACAACAGGAGGAAGAAGGCGGAGGAGGAGGAAGTTGCATGGGGAACAATTCCGGGAAGATGCAGTCAAAGAAAGGGTCAGAAGACTTAAACCACATTTCATGGAGCTGAGCTCCTGGAGGAGGAGGAGTGAATAGGGTTGATAGATCAATGGGCGGGAAGCGCCCGCAAGCACATGGAACGAATAAAATTTCAGGTCTCTCCGCAAAGTACGGGTCGACCAGGAGTGGAGGGGAACGGGGAACAGAATCCCACTGTTGAAACCAGGAAGCGAGACGGGATGGGGACATAGAATAGGTAGTGATGGAGCTCCCCGTCTTCCGGGGCCCCTGGCGGGCCAATGGCATCGGGGGGCGCCTTACCAGCTACGTCTCCTTCTTCTTTGGGTCACCCTCTTCTTCATAAAACATCTTTGCAAAGCAGTTAGCAAAGTCTTCCAAGTCACCGGCTAGCCCTTGCGGTGGTGGTGGAGGATCGGCAACAGCACAAGCTTCGTCTATCTTTTCTTCAAGGCTGGATGGCGAGGTCTTCAAGGTGCCGGGCTGCAATGGACCCTTCACAAAATGTTGCCGGTAGTCCCAGGTCAACGGCCCAGAGTCCCCAAGCATCGACATGGAGGATTCATGGTAGCCGAGGCCCCGGCGGCCCATCTTCCTTCCCCTGGGAACGGGGTTGGTTCGGCCCTGCAGCTGTGCGCCGAGTCCTCGGCCTGGCTGATAGCCCAATTTTAGAATTATGTGCCACCCTTTGGAGTCTCTCATCTTGGGCTTAACCTTCACATTGATTGGTGCAGCGGTGGGCTTGCGCGACGCATACGCCCACGAATAGTTCAAGTCCATGACAGATAGAACAGGTCTGTTACTCGGCCACAGTGTGGGCAGAACCTTGGCTGCTATGGCGTCAACATTTTGAACTGTGGAGACACTTTTTACCTTGACCACTCGCCCCTGGAATGGGAACTTCAGACACTGGTGGGCGGTCGAGGGGACGGCGTTCAAACTATTCAACCATGGACGACCCAGAATGGCTTTAAACATTGGGTCTATGTCCAACACGTAAAATTCTACATCCATCACCAAGGGCCCTAGCTCGGCCTGTACAGTTACTACCCCGTGACAAGCACGTCTGGAGTTATCATATGCGGCTATCGTGGTTGGTGTCGGCTTGAGCATGTCCTCTGATATATTACAAGCACGAAGGGTACTCAATGGGCAGACATTTATCGATGCCCCTGTATCCACAAGGGCAGATTCCACGGTCGTTTTGTTTAAAGAGATGGTAATGCATAACGGCATCTGCCGTGCCTCAGGAGGCGCTAATTCTGTCTCAGCAAATGCAATAGAGGGCCCCTTTGTGATCGTGGCCAAGACCGCGGGCAGGCTATCCACCGCCACATCCTCGCTCACCATAACTTTCTGTAGGAAGATTTTCAGGGCGTCTTGGTGGAGCGGCGACCTCTTGATCAGCTCTAACACTGAGATTTTAGCCGACAGCCGGTCTAAATGCTGTAATAAGTCTTATCTCGTGCCCGGCACCGGATCTATCTCTTCTGGTTCAACTGTAGGGGATGAAACTGTAGGGTTTGGTGCAGATGCACCTGGGGAGGGAAACATTCTCTGGAAGGGACGCCCGCTCCGAAGGGCGCATTGTGATGCTTGTACGGCCTGGACTGGACCCCCGCTTGGCCTGGTGGGGTAGGCGAATGACGTGGAGATGGGGGTGAGGATGATGGGAGTGGGCTTAATGGGCCCTGGTGAAGGGGAAATGGGCGAAGGGTTAAGCTTAGGGGAGATGATGGGAGGCATGGCGGGTGGTGGTAAGAGGACGGATGGAGTAGGGGGGAATGTAGAGGGCCTAAGAGGCGACGCGGGGGAAGTGATGGGCGATGTAGCGGCGGGTCTAAGGATGGAGGGGATGGCAGGTGTGGGAGAGTAGTGGTGGTGTAAGGCCAAGAGATGGGCGGGGGTCTCATCATCAAACGTCCACCCAGCATTGGGGGCTGGGCGCTGGACCACATTCACTTGTGCTGGGGCCGGTGCCGGCGGTTGCTGTTGTTGCGGAGGAGCGGGCTGATGTATTGGCATGGGATTTTGATGGATCCCAAGGTCTTGCTGCTGTGGTGGAGGCTGTGGCTGCTGTTGGGGTTGTTGCTGCTGCTGCTGCTGGGGCGCCGCCTGTTGCGGCCTGGCCTGTCTCTGCCTCTGCTTGATATCCTCAATTAGTTAGCGCATCTGGGCCCAATCAATTCTCTGGCCCTCATGCAAATCATACACCAGATCTCTAAATTGGTAACATCGCTCTATTGTGTGCCCCGGTTGCCGATGGAATATACAATATCGGGATTGGTCGGCAGCCGGATTCCAGTTCGGGCGCTCAGGCGGCAACTGAAGGTCGCCAGTATACATTAGAGCAGAGAAAATATCCGGCAAGGTCTCCGGAAGAGGGGGGTAATGAGCCCTCTTTGGAGCTGGTCGAGCAGAGCCATAGGTGGGGGGTGGAGGAACATTATTATACTGCGGGGGCCGCTGAGGCTGTTGGGGTGGCGGAGGTGCCTGTTGAGGGTATTGCGGGACCTGGAAGGCAGACTGGGGAGCGGGCGGAGCGGCGAACTGGGGGTTACGCTGAGGTGGTGGGAAGCGGGGTGGAGCGGCGTGTTGGGGGAACTGAACGGCCTGGACTTGCTCGTTAATTTGTACCCCCTCAGTGACGGGGCCCTGGGTTTTCTTAGTGGCTTTGGGCTTCTGGGCCTCGAACAAAGAATGGATGGGGGAGTCTTTAAATTGGGTTTGAATAAACCTAGCTCTGCTGTATAGTTGGTGCATGTTCGAAATGTCATTCATTGCCAGAATGTTTCTGAAAGTTGGCGTAGCATTGGAAATTAGCAACTTTACTTTTTCCTCTTCTGGAATCTGCCCGGGCACCCGCGAGGCCATCTGTCTCCAGCGATCTGCATAAGTTGCGAAGTCTTCCTCCGGCTTCATCTTCTCTGCCACCAGGTCAGTGAAAGAGTACTCGGGTCCGACCCGATCCTGAAACCTCTGTATAAACTTCTCCTTGACGGTCTTGAAACTCTCAGCCTCCTCCAGAGGCAGGGTGTAAAACCATTCCAGCGCGACCCCCTCCAGGGACCGACGGAACAAATAAGCCATCAAGCGATCATCCTGTTGGAACAGCGCAGACTCGTATAAGAACTCCCGGACATGGATGAACGGGTTGCCATTCCCATCATATTTGCGGTACACGGGGAGCTCCGACTGGGAAGGAAAACACAGGTCCCTGAAGTTAGGGATAGGGACGTCGGCAAGAGATTGCGGACCGACCCGCTTGTGGAGGAGATCAATTTGTTGCTGCATAGCAGCCCACTTGTCAAGAATTTCTCGTTCCCGGGAAGGAGGGGGGAGCAAGAGGAGTAGCGACCGGATAGGCGATCAAAGGATAAACTGACGAAGGAGGCGGCCCATAAGAGGGGTACTGGGCCGAGGAAGGGCCCATATCTGTATGAGCGACCTGAGCCGCCCCCGCCTGTGACCTAGCGAATTCTGCCGGGGCCATGGGGGCCTGAGGCGATGGAGAGATTGTAGGGTATGGCTCAAGATAAGGAACAGAGGGATCGGGGATTTCTCTTTATCCAGTTGCTGATGGACCGATGTGGACGCCTGGCCCATTTCCATGTTGGGATAGCGAAAGTTCTGAGGGCGGACTGGAGTAAGGTCAATGGGAGCCACGGAAGTGGTCCCGACCACAGGAGCTGAAGTGGCGACATTGGCCATGGCATGAGCCAGAGCTGAGGCCTGGGCATCGCCCCCTTGCAAAGCTTGTCTGATGAGATGGAGTTGGGTGGGGTCCAACCGGGCCATCATGTCGAGGATCGTGCTGGCTGAATTCTGGTTGGGCAGGTTTGAAAAAGAGGGTCGGGGACCCTCGCCAAGAGAGGTCGGGAGTGAAGGGGCCGTCCCCTCTCCCCCTTGCAAGTGGGTGACCCGAGGGGGGTCCTCAAGGAGACCACGAGGAAGGGAGTCCTCATGGGCCGCAGAGAAGTCGTATGACGACATGGAAGCAGAAGCGGAATCGAACAAGGGGTTGGAGTAGGAATGGAAATAAGAATCAACCCTAGGCAGTGATCGTGGGGGCAGAAGGCAGTCCCACATACACGAAGACACTTGATACTAGAACAAGCAATACTAAATCAATCAAATCTACCAAGCAAATAGTAAGCATACAATGGAGCGAGATGAGAGTAGAATCACCCAATAATGCAATCAAGTTCTTAAAATGATGCTCGTCAGTTCCTTATATCTTCGAGTTTGAACCTTAGTGGATTAATGAAAATGTCAACTCTCTCGACCACTAGGCGCCTGATTGGGATGAGAACGAGGAACCGGGTGACCCTATTGGGACTTCTCACTCGCGGATGCAACCCTAGACGGGGTGGATACGGTACAACCTGCCCGGCGTCCGTGTGGGAATCCACGGCTCACGGGGGCTTACGGAGGTCCTCAGCAAGGTCCCTAGTCGGCTCCAAGGAATATGGAGACGAGAGGAAACCCTACCTCGGTAGGAATGCAACTAATATGGGAAATATCGATGCTCCTATGCGCACCAGAGTGCATGCACAAACTAGCCTAGCAGCTATCAATCAATGAGCAAGTATACACCTGAGTAATAAAAGCATGGTCATGCAATAATAATAACAAGATGGCAGGGGGAGCCAACGAACAGCACCAGGAGCAATATATATATCAGCCAAAACACTAAGCAAGAAGACAGAAATGCACTGTGACAGGAGATGCGCGGTCCTCCTCTGACCGCTCTAAGTACTCAGACGGTCCAATTTCAGCCGTAATGCATGGGCAGAAAGCAAGGGACATACCAGACAGACGGCCTATGGTCAGCCGCACGCGTGTTTGAACCGCCGCCTCACAGCCGTGTATCTGCCACCAGAAAGTACAGCGTACCTGTGCCTGGGCGCGGGACGGTTGTGTGAAAGCCGCTCAAATAGATGGACGGCGTCCAGGGAGCCGTCTGCAACAGGAAAGGCCGGGGTAGATCAACCTGAAGGAAGAGTATATGAGCGGTGTAGAATCAACCGTGCTGATGGTTAGACGGCTCTGGACGAACCGCGTGTGAACCAGAGGACAGAAACCGCATCCAACCTGTAAATCACTCCAAGAAGAAAACCTTGACAAGGACTAAGAAGGGTCAGCAATTCAAAAGCATGATGGGCACTAGGCGTCCCACCGTGATCGCCACAAAAGGGGTGTAGATATATATTTCTCTCCTCTCTCTCTCCTTTCACTAAAGGGGTCAAAAGTGCGCCAAGTGCATGAACAAATGAGAGACAGAAGAGGAAATAGGGAATGAAGCAAAGTACCGTGATCGCCACCAAGATGCCGTACGCGACAGGCACGCCGTACCTTGGATAATGGGGAGACACTCACCTTGGTGCAGCGTTGGGGATGAACGGCTCGGGTAGGACCGCCCTGGGATGAGCGGTCTTACGATAGACCGCCTTGGGACGCTGCGAGGGACGCGGGAGGAACTGCTGCAGTGAGATGGACGGCGCTTGAGGGACCGCACTCCAGTGAAGGACGGTTGTTTATGCACCGCGCGGAAAGTTGAACGGTTGGAGGATGACCGCTCAATACCTTCACTCAGCAAGTTGAGAAGGGCTCGACCTCCACCCTCTCCGGCCGGCCAGAGGGGATGGGCCTCGTGCTGATTAGATGCTGACCTGCGAAACAATCGTAGAGACACAAAAAAGACACCCAAATTAGACCTTAATGATGCGGTACATATTCAAAATAGAAGAATTAAGCATGAACAAATGAAAAGGGGAATACCTGGGGGGTTTTAAACCCCTAGGGTGACAAAAAAAATGGGATGGTTGTGTGCATGTTATGAGAAGGAGGGGGGTACGCGGGTGAGAAACAAAGCATGCAATGAAAGAACACGGCAAAACTATGAAACGAAAAACTACGAAGACTGGGCTACTCCCTTGACCGGAGGCTCATGCGGACGTAGAGAGCCTCCCTCCTTGGTGTTGGGTCGCTCAAGAATGCGGCAGGGCTTCGCCGTCGATCAAAATCTCCCCCCTTTCGATGTCCGGCCAATAGGGTCTATTTATAGAGCCTAGAAAGCCAACCTCGAAATTAGGGTTTAGAGCCATTTTCGGGGCGAAATTTTTGAAGATAAATCGTAGATAATACAATCATCTCTCATCCAGTCGAAACGGCACTTAAAATGGTTGATTACCCATGGAGATATTGATAAAAGAAGTTGGGGATAAAACCATGAACAAAAGGATTAAAATCTGTTAAAATTGAGCAACCGACGGGATGAACGGTCTTACGATAGACCGCTCAACCAAGTGGGCGGTTACAAACTAACCGTCCATACCCGTCGGTGGAAATTCAAATAATCAGCAAATAATCCCAATTATCTCTCGAACTGGCCGAAACGTCCGCCATGGGACCCTGAACACATGAACGGTTTAATGGAGACCGTTTGAGTGTAGGGCGGCACAACCACGACCGTTTTATCCTGTCGGTGATAATTCAAAATATTTGGATAATTATCTGAGAAAACGGGCGCGCGTAGGACTCTGAGATATAGGCGGTTGGAATAGGCCCGTCCATGAACTTGAACGGTCCTGGTAACACCGCACAAAATCCTATCGGTGAATATTCAGAAAATCCTCAGAAATTAGCCGAAATGTATGAACGGTCTGGTATCAACCGCCCCAGTCGTGAACGGCTGATGTGGGACTGTTCATGATCTTGGGTACCTGATGTTTATAAAATAGTTCAATTAATCAAAGCCAAGGTCCGATAAGCCCTGAATGGATACGACCTTTACCAAGGAGGGAGGCTACCCATAAAATGGGCCCAGGACGTGCCACAAAGAATGGCCCAACAGATAATGGACAACTTAGGACATCAATCAATGGAAGTAAGAGAAACGGCTCAACTTATTGGTATAAAACGGGTGTCAACATCGGGGACATGCCCCTAGCATAGTTGTGTAGCGGTTGAGAAGCTGTCATTTGAGGTGAACCCTCGGGCTCATCGGCGCCACGCCGTGATGCTTCAGGAGGAGCTTTCACCTACTTCAAGGCTGACGCTTGCGTGCTCAGCTCGCTCAATTGTTTCTTTAGCATCTCCATCTCTTGTTGATACTTCAGGAGCATCATCATCATCATCGGATTGGGGTTGGAAGGGCTAGGTGCTTGGCCTCCTCCCTCCAACGGAGCATTTGAAGCAAGTGCTGGCCTCTCACCTTCGTCTTCAGTGGTGATCATGTTTGCAGTGATGGTGACTACATCCGCGCTTGTTTCTGCAATGAGGGCTTGCACCACATCAGATGTAGCCTTCTTCCTTCTGGTGATAGGACTGGGCCTCTTGGGAAGTCTAGTCACCTCTTCAGGTTCTTCGGGTAGAGACCCATAGCGGCCAGCCACTCCGGCCATGTTACAGGTGAATATTTGGAGGTGCTTGTCCCTCCGTATTACCCTCCTAGCCGGCTATCCAGGGAAGGTTAGCCTATCAAACACTGAGACTCTCAGTGTAGCTTGTTCATGGAAAGATGGCCCACAGTAATCGGACCCTTCATCTGCAACTTCTCCCGGGTTGACTTGTACTTCCCAGTCTTCGCCTTCTGTAGCGTTCATGGCTTCAAAGAGCTACTATGTCCCTTGAGGGTGTTCCTAAAGCCCTGAAAATATCCTAGGACATCCTAGGTAATATCATCTTGCCCATCTATAGGGCAGAGTGCTGATGGTGACATATTGTGTTGAGTCGACAGTCTATAAGTGAGCCTCCATTGTTCGGCCATCTTGCCACATCTTTTGCTGTAAGCATAAACATTCACCTACCGGCCATAAGCCTGGATGGCTGGTCTGTGAGGTGTCGAAGCTGGCACCTCAATTCTTTCTTCTTCTTCTTCTTCTCTTCTGTCGAACCTGTCAGGTTGAATAGTTTCTGGTTGTGCAGTAGCCAGGGCCCGCATTCGCTTAGGCACCCACACTTCTTTAAGCTTGGTTGGCTTCGGGGCTAGACCTCCTCTTGATCCAGACTTCATACGGTCCGTCCTGTCTTTCGCCAGTGCTTGAAAGGAGTTCTGCACTGGTACATTTGCAATCACCCTATCAGGTGCAATCATGGCCTGTTGGCCATTCAAAAACACGTGGATGCCTCCGATTAGAACGGACTTGCCCAACGTTGACAGCCGGCCTTGCAATATGCCAGTATTCTTTCTGGCCACCCTCCTAGAAGGCGATGAGCGCTTCTTATTGTGGGAAGCTCGGGAGTGGACGTAGCAGCACACCGCATCATCATCAGTCGGGGTCGCCTTTGCAGTAGCGACCAGCTTCATCTCCTGGACATCCAGGAGCTAGACGAAGGCCACCACCAAAAAGTTGGGGAAGCCGACCACCAATGGAAAGTCACTGAACTTTGTTGGAACGCCAGGTAGCCGTACCTAGCATGATCAACAACCACGAGCAGTCCGAAGGAAACATGCATCGAATTTTCAGGATGCAACCTGCAATTTTTAGACTAAAAGAGTTAGTATTTTAGGAGGAGGTCGTGGGGCACCTGATCCTGGCAAGAAGATGAAAGGAGGTTTAGTCCCACCAGGCATGCCAAACCTGTTGGATGCACTTTCGGATACATGCACGATCATCTTTTAAGGTTTTTATCGTTCTTTTCATTCTAGGTTCATTTGGTTTATTAAGTGTGTGGGCGTGCCACTCACTAAAGTGATAGTTTCTTTGGGTTTCAAGACTAGGAGGGTCTGAAACCACGGGTGCGCTCCATCTGACTAACCAGACGATTGTGGGTATTATTGAAATGTTTTCCTTCTTTCACCGGCTTGAAACTCTCTCCTATCCCTTCTACTAAGTCAATATGAGAAATACAAGATCTAAAAGCAGGAGGGAATAGAAGTACGTAAACCTGTGTGATCGCCACCAAGATGCCAAACGCGATGAACGTGACGTATCTTGGAAAGGAGGAGAGGTACTCGCCTTAAAACCAATGCTACGAAGACATGCGGCTCCGAAGGAACCGCTTGTGTAGATACGCGGCCACACGACAGACCGCTCGCAGACGCCGAGGAGGAACGCGGGACGAAGAACGACTGGCAGATGAGCAGCCCGGATCCAACCGCAGGAGGAAGAAGAACGGTCCACTGGTTATCGCTCTTCCCCTAGAACGGACGCTTGGAAACCGCACAAGACCACCACACCGTAAGTTGCAAAAGTCTGAACCTCCACCCCTTCTGGCCGGCTAGAAAGAATGGGCCTCGCGCTGGTGTGTTGCTGACCTACAAAACCACATGTAGAACACAAAGAAAAACCCAGATTAGAACTATAAAGTATAGTAAATGCTAGAACGGAAAGAAATGAACATGACTAAACGGAATGGGGAATACCTGGGGAGTTTTAAACCCCTAGGGGTGTCAAAAACATAGGAGGGTGTGTGTGAATGATGTATGAGAGTGAGAAAACATGGGAGAAATATAGGGAAAGTGATGCATGCAAACAAGAGAGAATGATGGGACTAAATGAAACAATGACTCAAACAAGACTACTCCCTGAACCGGAGGCTTGTGCGGACGTAGAAGGCCTCCCTCCCTAGTGGTAGGTCGCTCAAAGATTTGGCAGGGCTTTGCCGTCGACCAAAATCTCCCCCCCCCCCTTTTCAAACCCGGCCTCTAAGGTCTATTTATAGAGCCCCTAAAGTCCTAGCTCAAAATTAGGGTTTCTAGCCATTTTCAGGTCGAGATTATCAAAGAAAAGTTGTAGATAATCGAATTATCTCTCAACCAGAAGAAACGACATCGAATTTGGTTCAGTACCTGCGGAGAAAATGATGGGAGAAGGTTGGGGTAAAATCCACGAGTGGAGAGAGAAAATCCGTTAAATCTTTAGTAAACGAGTAGTTAAATGGTCTAACGATAGACCACTCATCTATATGAGCGGCCCATCCTGGGCCGTTCAACCCCGTCGGTGGAAATTCAATAATTCACATAATAATCCAAATTATCCGTTGAACTGGCCGAAAACTTCGCCGTTGGACTCTCATGAGATGAACGGCTAATTGTGAACCTTCCATCCCTAAGAGCAGTCAATAGACAACTGTTAACGAGTTGTCGTTGGAAAATCAGGATAAATGCGATAAATAGGTAATTATCTGAACAATCAACCATACTTAGGACTCTCGGACAAAAATGGCTAATGTTAGCCCGCTCATCAAGTTGAACGGCTACTTATAGACCGTGTGAGATCGTGTCGGTGATAATTCAAAAAATCAACTAAGATACCCCATAAATGTATGGATGGCCCAAATACGATCGCACAAGTGTTGTGCGGCCAAGGATTGACAGTTCATGAATTGGACGCTAGAAATCCATAAAAATGATCAATTACCGAAAATCAAGGCCCATTAAGCCCTGAATTGAAGCAGCCCTAGCCAGGGAGGGAGGCTACCCATAAAACATGTCCAAAGATGTTGTCCGAAAATAGCCCAACGAGTGATGGACAACTCGAGACATCAAAAAATGATAGTAAGAGAAATGACTCAACTTATCGGTAAAAAACGAGTGTCAACAGATGCCCCTCCTTAACGTCCTCTTTGCAGGGGAGCGAGCGGAGGTGAAGCGGAAGCGAGATGGAACATGGAGGTGAAGCGGAAATGAAGCGAAGCAGACCGATAAGCGGTCATTAAGGTAAAACGACACCCATTTTCTCGCCAACAAGCGAAAGGAATCTTTCGGAAAACTCTGAACCATACATAAGGAACGATTAGACTAAAAGCGACACCAATATGGAGGAACTAACTAAAAGGAAACACACGATCATCCTCATGTGGGACACAATCCCTCGGACCAATGAGGAGACGAGAATAAGAAAAAGTAAAGAAATAGACTAAAACTCCAAACGGGGACCTCTTAATCAACCAAACCAAGTGAACAAACCAGAGAGAACCCTCCAACTTAGAATGGAATTGTTCCTCCTACTCAAACACCGAATGCAGAGTGATCCATCACTGGTGGAACATTAACCGGCAAACCATGGGTCATGAATGCTCAAAAGATGCGTATGATGCATGCTGGGCTAAAATAAAAGAAATCATTAAAATGAATGTAAAGAAAGTCACAAAATAGAAAATACTCGAGAATAGTATTGCAAGACTGAAGAAATAGAGTCAAGACACTATCCACAACCACAACGTGCAGGATAGAACCATCCTCCCCGTGTCTTCCCAACCTAACGGCCTATCCGGAGATTAAACACGTGAACCTGGATCATCATCATTTTTGTTAAAGGGGAACATCAGATCCTAAAACACGCGAGTAACCAACCGGTTCTCGAGGTAATATAGCATAGTACCATATAGTAATGCAATAAGGGATATAGTGATGGAAGGTCATACCTGACTTACCTGTGCAGGCGAAACGGCAAGTGAATGTGATGTTGCAAAGAAAGTTATGAAGGGGATTGGCAACATGTATCATCAAATCAAACTTATCAACGAATTTTAGAAGGCAGCACCAAGAAGGGATCAAACCACATCATTCAAGCACACGAACGGTCACAAAAGGACCACTCAGACCATAGAAAAGCTCACGCAAGACCGTTCAATCGTGAGCAATTTGAACCTGAATGTGAAGCCACGCGGCCCTAATGAAGACCGTGCAATAAAATGAACGGCCAGACTATAGCCGCTTAAGGCAAAGTACCGTTGGAGAACGAACGGTTAAGAGAGAGTCGCTTAAATGTTGGACGGTCTATCGTTAGGCCATACAACCTCTCGAATTTTGAAGGCCTAAAACCCTTCGTCTCCCTCCTCCCCACCGTAACCGACGGTGGGAGGAAGGACCGAGCCCTTTCACTCTCCCCGTTTCCACCCTTTTCCTCTCCATCCTCCCCATTCTCTCACCCCCTTATTCCTCCCGTTTCCACCTTTGCCCGATGCGAACCAAATGGCAAGCCCTTAAGCACCCCACCCGAGCCACCATCGGAGAAGAGGGAGGCTCGCCACCGTCGCCACTGGCGACCGCGGAGGGGGAAATGGCAGCGCCGGTCGACGTCGAAGAGGAATCCCCACCACCACCCATCGTAGAGGAGGATGTACCCCCGGTGGCCGCGGCGGAGGAAGGAGAAACTGTGGCCAGCCCACCAGCGGTGGTGCCCACGGCGGCGAAGGGGAAAACCCTACGGGACCCCAAGGTAGGCCCCAAAACTCGCCCATTTTGAATTTTTAACCATGCATGTTAGTTTTTAGGGCATTAAGTGGGGTTAGATCACTTAGGAACCGGTTTGGGGGCCATGGGACGCTCCTGCCGGTGGGGAGGCCCTCACCGTCGTCGGGGAAGACGACGGTTGAGTGGTTGCAAAGGGACCACACAACCAAAGACATGCGGCCTAATTAGGGCCGCCCAAACACATATGGCCCATGGGTGGCCGTTTAACACTAGAAACAGTAGGGTTGCAGAAGGAGTTAAACGGTGGGAAGGTTCACCGCTTAACAGAAGAACAGACATTAGAAGCTCAGAACTTACGCGGCCCACATCGGACCGTCCATAAAACGTGTGGCCTAGGAGTGGCCGCCCAAACTCAAAAAACAATGGGGGAGAAAATAGAAGAACGGTGAGGCTATCACCGTGTAAAATGATAAACGAGCTAGGTTAGTCCGTTCAAACACAATGGAGTTGAGAACTCGAACGGCCCACATCGGGCCGCACGTCAGGATGAGTGGTTCATGGGGAACCGCCCTTCTCACATAAATGCATTTTTTATATTTAACATTTTTTTGGTGAAATAAAATGCTTAAATCTATTTATTAAATGCATGAAATTAATAATGAATGCAGGGAAAGCGCAGGACCCGCATCTCGTGACTGCAGGTCCGGGCGGTGTATCAGGCACTATCGGACTTCCAGCGGGAGCGGTTGGCTGCCATGGGGTTCGCCCCCTTCCTGAGCATGGAGGTGTATCGGTTTGACACAGCTCCGCTTTATGCACTGCACGACCACTGGGATCCAGTGAGTTGTACGTTCCTCTTCCTGTGGGGGCATATCATCCCCACGTTGGAGGACGTGGCCAGACTCACTGGCCTACGAGTGCACGGGACTCTGGTCAGTGGGAGCACGTATCTCGACTACCGCGAGATGGCCCAAGAGTTACGTGTTGTGCCCCTGTAGTTTTGATGATCTATAGTTTTGATGATAGCAATCAGTATGAGTCACAAGTCTATTCAGTTTATTCATCCATGCATTCTTAAGTCTAGACATTGCTTGTGCAGCAGACACATTAAGTCCATACATCGCATGACTCGCAGGCTAGCAAGTCCATACACTGCATGGCTCGCAGGCTAGCAAGTATGTACATCGCAGTCGTCGCAGGCACAGCAAGTCCATACACTGCATGACTCGCAGGGTAGCAAGTCTATACATTGCATGCACAAGTTCAAAGTCCATACATTGCTGCATTGCTTGCACTTGTGAAGTCTATACATTGGCAGTTGTCCTACAGCGTCAACACAAGTCCATACATCGGTTGCAGCACTGCACGCACACTCATGTCCATACACTGCATTATGGCATGCACACTAGCAAGCCTGTACATTGTGGCACACTAGCAGTCTGCACATTGTGGCTAGCAAAGCATGTACAACAGTGTGTTAGTAAGTCTATACATCGCCATTGCTCGCATGCAGAGTCTAGACAGTCTTAACTAAGTATGTACATCGGCAAGTCCATACATTGCCTTGCTTAATGCAAAGTCTGTACATCGGACTAAGTCTACATCGGCTAAGTCTATACATCGTCTTATGCAGTGTCTCAGTCAAGTCTGTACATTGTGCATTCTTTGATTTAAAGTCTATACATCATTCTTGGCTACTCATAGTCTCATGCAGCGTCTCATTGTGTCACGCAAAGTCTGCACAACGTAGTGTCTGCAAAGTCTGCACATTGCTATAAGCACGCATGCAAAGTCTAGACAGCCATGGGCAAGTCTATACAACGCATTGCATGCACGCAGGTCTAAGTATGTACACTGGCTGCATCATGCTCGCATAAAGTCTATACACTACATCTTAGCATGATTACACAGCACTCAAAGTCTGTACACTGGCTGCAGCAGGCTCGCACACACTAAGTCCATACATTGCACAAAGTCTGAACATCGGTATCTTTACCTACATTTAAGTCTATACATTCCCATAGGCATTGTGCATTGTTCAACTCAGAGTCTGTACATCACTTGAACACTCATTGCACTCATAACTCTATACACTACATTCATGCACTGCACGAAGTCTGCACATTGTGTTGCTTTGTTCACACTTTGTTTTGCTAAGTCTACACATTG
This sequence comes from Amorphophallus konjac, assembly GCA_022559845.1. Taxonomy (NCBI): domain Eukaryota; kingdom Viridiplantae; phylum Streptophyta; class Magnoliopsida; order Alismatales; family Araceae; genus Amorphophallus; species Amorphophallus konjac. The sequence continues at coordinate 37,201,364 of CM040117.1, read as the reverse complement.
ATGCACGTTTACTTCTACATATTTGATGTTTGTACAGGGCTTAAGCTCTGCATATACAGAGTCAATACATTGCATAGCATTGTATTCACAAAGTCTGAACATGGCATAAGCCCTGCATGCGTAGAGTCTGTACAGGCCATAGCACTGTATTCACATAGTCTGTACAACGCATAGCCTCGCATTCATAGAGTCTGAACACTGCATTGCTTCGCATTCACTGAGTCTATGCTACTTCAGCTCTGCTTCATGAAGTCTATACATTGCTTTAGCTTTGTCTTCACATAGTCTGTACAACGCAATTGTCTTGTTTCATGAAGTCTATACATTGCTTCAGCTCTGTCTATGTATAGTCTGTACATCAGTTAACCCTTAAATTGATAATTCCTTTCGAATGTCTGACAGGGACTATCTGCAGAGACTGATGACTTGGCTCGTGATCCAAGACTGGACGAGGTGCTCAGAGTGCGACACGTGTACATCAACAAGATGAGATGCTGCCACGTGGTCCAAATCATTGGGCGGGAATTCAAATGCCACACGCCCTTAGAATAGCTACTGGTATAAAAGGAATTCTTCTGCTTCAGAAGAAGGAAGATCGAAAGAGCAGAAGCCAGAGCTAAAAGAGAAGTACAGACAGTGAGCGCCTGCACGATCCAAAGAGAGAAGAAGAAAAAGAGAGAAGAAGAGAAAGAGAGAAGAAGAGAAAGAGAGAAGAGAAGATTGAGAGAGTTGAGTTGAGAGAGCTTTCGAGAGATCTTGTAAGTCAGACTCTTGGTTCAGATACCAGAGTTGATTCTGCTCATACTTGAGCTACATTCATCTTATTTTTACATTTCGTTTGTTTCTGTCTTTCTTGCTTTCTATACACTTTTGTTATCAAGCTGTGAGGCAACAATTGCAGTGGAGGTTTCCACTGGACATGTGAAGCTGTAATCCTCAGCAAGCGAGACCAGGTCTCGGACGGCTAAGCTATATTGCCCAGCGGTTGTAGAGGATCTGTTCCTCTGGTCGGCAAGCTGTTAAGCCCAGCAAAGCTGTGTATCAGCGGTTGTTGGCAAGCTGTGAAGCCCAGTTGTTCAAGCTGTTAGTCAGCAGGATCCACATTCCAATTGGAGTGTGGGGTGTACGTAGATCTCTAGATTGAGATCGAACCACCTTAAAGATCGGTGTCTACTGTATGATTGCCTGTGGTTGTATGATTTCAAAGTGTTCCTTCTACTGCTATACAGTTGCTTATTTTAATTCCGCATTAGAGTCAACTGTGTTCTAAAATTAGACATTAGATCTATTCACCCCCCTCTAGATCCACTCTCTGTGGTAATAGACTGCGTCCATCTAACATAACAGTTGGTATCAGAGCCTAACTCTTCTACAGGGACTCATCGCCCGAAGAGAAAGGTACAGATGGATGCTCGAGGGATGATAGCTGAAGGACACTCAACCACAAATCCCCCATTCTTCGATGGATCTAACTATGCATACTGGAAGAACCGTATGCAAGTATTTTTGAGGGCGAAGGATTATGAGATCTAGAAGGTAGTCAGCAAGGGACCTTATGAGCTGTCCCCTAATGAGGAAGTCTGGACCAAGGAGGAGATCAGGAGGTCTACACTAAATTGGAGTGCCATAAACGCCATTCAGTGCTCTCTGCACCCTACAGAATTCTCCCGCGTATCAGCCTGCAGTTCAGCTAAGGAGATGTGGGATGCACTTGTAGTGATCCATGAAGGGACCTCTCAAGTTAGAGAGACGAAGGCTAATTTTCTAGTGTCTGAATATGAGGCATTCAAGATGAAGCCAAACGAGACCATCAAGGAGATGTACGCTCGATTAACTATTATCACAAATGGTCTTAGTGGTCTTGGGAAACCTCAGACAGAATACGATGTAGTGAGGAAGATATTGCGTTCCCTGACTCATGCTTGGCATACTAAGGCTACAGTGATGGAGGAGTCAAGGGATTTGCGAACCACAAGGGATGATGAGCTAATTGGCTCGCTGATGGCATATGAGATTAATATGCCAAAGATAGAAGAAGCTGAGAGGAAGAAGAAGCCAATCGCTCTGAAAGCTGGTGCCAGCAAATCCAGCAAATCCAACAAATCCAGCTCTAGCAGTTCATCATCCGAGGAGAGCCTGAATAAAGAAGATATAACTCGTACTGAGATGGCAATGATGACCAGAGAGTTCAGGCGGTACCTCAGGAAAGGAGCCGGATGATTCAGCCAAAAGAAATATAGTGGCGGCCGAAGGGATAAAAGGTATAAACATAATCCTGCCAAGAAAATTGAAACTAATGCTTGTTATCAATGCAGGAAGACATGCCATCTTAAAGTTGACTGTCCAGAGAATCAAAAATACAAGGACAAGTCAAAGAGAAGGAACACGAAAAAGAAAGCAATGGTGAGTACCTGGAGTGATGAAGATGAAGGTTCCTTCAGTAGCAGCTCAGGCAGTGAAGCCGAATCTGAGAAGCCCATTTGCCTTATGGCAACAAGTTCTGAAGACAGAGAGGAGGACTCAGATGAGGTAATCACTAGATTTGAAAATTTAACTATTGCTGATTGGGTAGATGCCTACCATGACATAGCTGATAGAGCTGATGATATTAGAAAGGAAAACAAGCATCTAAGAAGAAAGATTAACTCCATGCAAAATGATACAACTCTAACTGATAAAATTGCATGTCTAGAATCTGAGAATAAAAAATTGAAACTCACATGTTCTGAATTAGAAGAAATCAAGAATGAGTCAAAAGCCTCTAAAGAAGAAAATGAGAGGTTAGAAAAAGAAACTGATGAACTGAAATTGAAAATTCAGAAATGTGAGAGTGAGATAAAAATAGTGAATGAAAAATATCAAGCTGTCCTAAGTGTGAATACAGAACTTAAGAAATCCATTGAAGATATTCAAAAGGATAATGAGGACAAGCTTAAGACTATTGAGAAAATGACCTAAGGTTCAGATAACCTAAATGCTTTGTTAGGGTTAAAGGTCAACTTCAGAAAAGAGGGCCTTGGATTTAATTCTAGTGCAACAAAAACCTTTGGAATGAAAACTATTTCATTTGTTGCACAAAAAGAGAAAGGATCTCTAATTAGCATGAATTCAAACATTTCAATGAACAAAACTGCTAATCTGAAAAAGCCCAGTGCTGAGGAGAAGGGCAAACAAAAACTGAATGAGACTAGTAGAGCTAGCACATCCAAACAAAATCCCAAAGCTCAGTCTCAGGTTAGGGGTCAACCTACACAGTCTTATAAACCCCATGTTAAGGTCACCAAGTCTCTACCATCACCACCACCTATGAAGAAGACCCAATACACACCTATGAACAGGTCAGCAGGGTCCAAGATGCAAGGGAGGCAGAATGCTTTTAGAGCTCAACCCAAACATTTCTACCAACCTAGAGCTCAACCCAAACATTTCTACCAACCTAGAGTCTAGTCCCACTTCTTTGCACAGTCAACCTATCCAAATAGGTCAGGATGGACTAGGACTCAAGGAAGGTTTACAAGTTATGGACATCAGGCTACACAGTCCTATAAACCTTACACTAGGAATTGGGTTAATGGGTATGGCTCTTGGACACCTAGGAACCAATATTTCCACAGCCAGCCCAATGATTACTATGGCCAAAATTTCGTGAATACATCCTAGCCAAGGCACTGGCACAGAAATAATTAATATGTAAATAATCATGCTAGTGTCAACAAGAAAAAGCAAAACAAAAATAAATCTGGAAAATCCACTGAACAAATCTGTTTCAAATAAATGTGGATTCCTAAAAGTATGCTTTCTCATTTTAATTGCTTTTCATCTTCTCTGGAGCCCAATCAGTCTTGGGTTCCAAACTTCTCTACCTGATTGTGTGTGCAGGTATGCCTGGCAGCCAAGAACAATTTGTGGTACTTGGATAGTGGCTGCTCCAGGCATATGACAGGGGATAAGGTCAAATTCTACATGCTGACAGAGAAACAAGGAGGCCTTGTTACCTTTGGTAGCAACACAAAGGATAAGATTGTTGGAATAGGTAAAGTAGGTAAGTGTACTACTTGTTGCATTGAGAATGTCATGCTGGTTGAAGGATTAGCTTATAACTTACTTAGCATCAGCCAGCTATGTGATAAAGGATGCAAAGTGCTTTTTGACTCTCAATGTTGCAACGTTTTTGAACCTGATTCCGAAACTGTTAAATTTTCTGGTAAGAGGATAAATAACACTTACATGATAGATTTAGATGCTATTCAACATTCTAACCTATGCCTTACTGCTAGTAGAGAAGACTTAGCATTTTTATGGCATCGTAGGTTAGGTCATGCTAGTTACACTGTTTTGCATTAACTGAATAAGCATAGCATGATTAGAGGACTTTCTGAAGTTCCCTTTAAGAAAGAAAATAAAATCTGTGATGCATGCACTCAGTCCAAGTTAACTAGAAAGTCATTTAAATCTAGGACAGAAAATCTATCTTCTAAACCTTATGAGCTGATACACATGGACCTTTTTGGGCCAACCAGGTCTGTCAGCTTATCAAGGAGGAGGTATGGATTTGTCATGGTAGATGACTTTTCTAGGTACACTTGGGTATACTTCTTATCATATAAAAGTGATGCATTCACAGAATTTCAGAAGTTATGTCTTAAGAAAAACCATAAAATTGAAAATATTTTATCTGATCATGGAGGTGAGTTTGAAAACTCACAGTTTGATGAATTCTGCATGTCAAATGGAATTAACCATAGGTTCTCCTCACCAAGGACACCTGAGCAGAATGGAGTTGTAGAGAGAAGGAACAGAACCCTAGTGGAGATGGGTCGTACACTCTTGGTTGAAGGTGGTCTACCAATGAAGTTCTGGGCTGAAGCATTAAATGCAGCCTGTTATGTAATTAACAAAGCTATGGTAAGACATTCCACCCAGAAAACACCCTATGAGATCATAAAGGGTAAGAAACCTTCAATTTCTCATTTCAGGGTTTTTGGTTGCAAATGTTTTATACATATAAATGATAAAAGAGACCTTGATAAATTTGAACCTAAAGGCGAACCTGAAATTTTTCTTGGTTATTCTGAAAACACCCGAGCATATAGAGTGAATAATTTGAATTTCAAAACTGTTGAAGAATCTCCACATATTGTTTTTGATGAATCTTTGGTAAAGTCTAATATTGGTCAATGCAGGAATGAAGACAATGATGATATTCTGAAAGAAGGGAATCTTGCAGACAAATCCGAAGATGAGGAAGGAAATGAAGAGCTTAATGAAGAAGAGCCTACAGTTCAGGGGGAGGTAAATGAAAATCATGATAATGAAATTGTCAACATTAGATATCTAAAAGATCATCATGTAGATAATGTGATTGGCAATTTGCATGACCCTCCTAGGACTAGAGGTCACTTAAGAATTCAAAATGAATTGAATGCATATGCCTTTGTATCAAATGTAGAACCCAAGTCCATTGACTATGCTCTTAAGGATATGCATTGGATTAATGTCATGCATGAAGAGCTCAATCAATTTGACAGGAATAAGGTGTGGCACTTGGTTCCACCTCCTGACCATGAAACAGTCATAGGGACTAAATGGGTGTTCAGAAATAAAACTGATGAATCAGGGAATGTGATTAAAAATAAGGCCAGACTTGTAACTCAGGGGTATAATCAGGAATTTGGAATAGACTTTGAAGAGTCTTTTGCTCCTGTAGCCAGGTTAGAAGCAATCAGAATCTTATTGGCTTATGCATGTTCCCTAGGAATAAATCTTCAGCAGATGGATGTAAAATCTACTTTTCTGAATGGGGAAATCAGTAAGGATGTCTATGTGAGGCAGCCTCCTGGATTTGAATGCTTAGACTTCCCTAATCATGTCTATAAACTCAGAAAAGCTCTCTATGGTTTAAAGCATGCTCCTAGAGCTTGGTATGACAGGTTGAGCAAATTCCTCACTGATAAGAACTTCACAAGAGGTGTAGTTGATCAAACATTGTTCACCAAGGTGAGTCATTCAGATATTCTTATCATTCAAATTTATGTGGATGACATTGTGTTTGGGTCAACTAACCCCAAATTGTGTGAGGAATTCTCTCAAATTATGACTAATGAGTTTGAAATGAGCTCAATGGGTGAGCTCAAACTATTTCTCGGACTGCAAGTTACACAATCAAAGGTTGGTACCTTCATCTCTCAGTCCAAGTACATAAGGGATCTATTGAAGAAGTACAAAATGGACAACCTCAAGGAAATAGCTGCTCCAATGGGTACCTCAACCAGTTTGGATGAAGATCCTCAAGGTAAACCAGTGGACCAAAGGCTATATAGAGGTATGATCGGATCCCTTCTATATCTTACAGCATCTAGGCCTGACATTCAATTTTCAGTGTGTTTATGCTCTAGATTTCAGGCTAGTCCCATAGAATCACATCTTAAATCAGTGAAAAGGATTTTTAGGTATTTACTAGGCACCCAAGAACTAGGTCTTTGGTATCCTGCCAAGTGTGAGTTAGAACTTCTAGCTTACACTGATGCAGATTATGCTGGGTGTTGAGTAGAGAGAAAAAGCACTAGTGGATATTGTCAATTCCTAGGTGGCTGTCTAGTATTTTGGGCATCTAAGAAGCAACACACTGTATCTTTATCTACAGCTGAAGCTGAATTTGTTGCAGCTGGTAATTGTGCTGCCCAAGTACTATGGATCAAGCACCAACTGGATGATTATCAGATAAAATTGGGATGTATTCCAATGTTATGTGATAATACTAGTGCTATATGCCTTGCTAAAAATCCTGTTCATCATTCTAGGACTAAGCATATAGAGATAAAACACCATTTTCGTAAAGATGTTGTAAATAAAAAGAAAATTGAAATGAACTTCATTGAAACTGAAAAACAAATTGCTGATATTTTTACTAAGCCTCTTGGGAATGAAAGGTTTAAATTTCTTAGAAGAGAACTTGGCTTGTGTAAATTTCAGCATGATGAATAAACTCTCTGGATTGATTGAATAAACTTTGTGAATGTTGATTGTTGCACCAGACTCATTATCATGCATAACATTCGTATTTTTTTGTGGCATCACACTCATGATCATCATTGCATATCATCTAGTCATGACTGTGTCTAAGGTCTCTCTCTCATCTAAAGTCACATGCATATAGACAGGGGGAGTATTGTTAGAAATTTAGAATGGTCATCAAATTTATTAAAATTCAATTCCTTGACCCTGAATGAGTTGAATCTGACATATGGCAATCTGTTAGTCAGTTCTGATTTCTAAGCAATAGAAAACATACTTCTTTATTTATAAGAACTTTAATTGCTTGAAGACTGACTTAATGGTTTAAATTTTATAAACTTTACAGTTTAAAGATTGCAATCAGTAAATAAGAAAGCTGAAAATTGATAAATCTCTCAACCCTTATTTCATTACGTGTCAGACAAAGTCAATTATATCTGAAATCTGAAAACTCACTTGAAATCATGTTAGAGAAGCTAAGTATGTGTATTGTCCTTAAACAAGTCATTCTGAAATAAATAAAGGACATCTAAGAAAAATATTGACAAACATTGAAAATTAATTGAAAAACACAATTGGCAAAGCAATGACTGGTAAATTACTGAGAAACTAAGTAATCCATCAAAGAAATGGACTATACTTAAGTCATGAAGTATATCAGTTATCTCTGTATAAATGATCAAAACAATGGGGTGGTTTCACTGAGTACCTAGGGGTAACTGGCGTCTGATAAACGTGTATCCTCACACAAAAATGTGTAAATCAGTTCTATTGAGTTTGATCATAGGCAGAATGGTCCATAATGTTGAGTATCTAGGGGTATTGGCGTCTGATAAACGTATACCCTTACGCAAAAAGATAAATGGTACCGGAATGCCCTTAATGAAATACAATGAAAAATGTTGTTCCTTCAAAAGAATTTTCAAGGATGTCAATTTGTTTAATTTCATTACATTACCTGGTATCTCTTAACAACTTTTAATGAGTCTACGAAAGTAAGATATTCTGAAACTGAATCTCCCATGCAAATGTGATTTTGGTTTATTATTTTATCATGCACAGAAAACTTATCCAATGATTGTAGTGCATGAACTTAAAATTTATAACCTTTAAACCATAACTCTATCTGAAAGCTATTTCTCAATTCATATGACTGAAGACTTGTGGACACCAAAAATTGCACACCTAGATATCCTGTTCGGCCCAGCATCAACAACGGAACCGAGTGAAGAAGCCCCGGAGAGACTTGTCATCCGGATTCCCCGAACATGCACACACTACCGTGAGGCTGTCTCCAGAGTCACGACAGTGAAGAGAAATCAACAACCAAGGGCCTCAGAAACCACGGGCCACAGAGAAAATCAAACGGGCCATGACTCGTGCTCACAACGGGCTCAGAACGGGCTCAGAAATGCACCCGGTGTGGCCTTCAGCGGCACACCCTTGCCCTTCAACGGCACACCCTGGTGGCCTTCAGCGGCATAGCCCCAGGCCTCTAGCGGCACGCCCATTTGGCCTTCAGCGGCACGCCCATTTGGGGCTTCAGCGGCACGCCTTTTTGGCCCTCCTGCGGCACACTTCTTGAGCCCGCCAGCGGCACAGCGTGAAGGCATTTCAATGGAACGACGTGACGCCCATGCCCTACGTATCCTTAGCGCGCAGTGAGCTGTCCGAGGTGTCAACCAGAGGTTGGGCCACGCAGGCTACTCCTCGGCCACCAAGGACGGGGAGGTCAAACCCCATTCAATGCCCTTCACCTCTCGCCACCGTCGTTCGCACCCGAACGCTCCTGCTGCTGGGGTATAAAACGCCCCCCTTCTTCGGCCAGAAAAAGGGAGGAGAGAAAAGGAGACGGACAGAGAGGCAGACGAGAAGAGTGAAGAGGAGAAGAGAAGAAGAGGGAAGAGAGGAAGAGAGGGGAGAGGGCTCGCCGCTCCACCCACCACCGCCGTCTGTGCGAAGAGGGAAGAGAAGAAGAGAGGGGAGAGGGCTCCCTCCTGATACTCCGTCCACTGCCGTCCGTGCGAAGAGAAGAAGAGGAGAAGAAGAGGAGGGGAGGCTTCCCCCCTGCTACTCCGTCCACCGCCGTCCGTGCGAAGAGAAGAAGAAGAAGAGAAGAAGAAGAGGAGGGGAGGCTTCTCCCCTGCTGCTCCAACCTCCGTCGTCTGCGCAAAGAGAAGAAGAGAAAGGGAAAAGAGGAGAAGGGAAGAAGAAAAAGAGAAAACTAGGAGAAGAAGGAGAAGAGAAGAAGAGGGAAGAGAGGAAGAGAGGGGAGAGGGCTCGCCGCTCCACCCACCACCGCCGCCTAAGGAGAAGAAGAAAAAGAAGAGAAAGAAGAGAAGAAGAAAAGGGGGGAGAGGGCCTACTGCCCTTCCACCTCCCCGCTACTACTTTTGCTCATTTACCTAAAGGGAGACGCCCTTCTGTTTCTCCTTGGACACCCAGGCCCAACACTTCTATCCTGAGGCCCCTTGAGCCTCTCTCCCTCCTGCCAAGATTTCCTTCGGCCTAGCCAACCAACATCCCCGGTCCACCCTTAGCCCTTCTGGCCGGCATGCCTAGCCCTCCACCTTGCCCGGTGCGATGTGGTTCCACCAACCCGACACACGCTGAACTCCCAGTAGCACGCCATGGTGCCCCCGTTCACCGGCACAACCCCTGGGAGCCTTCCCCGGCACGGCCCACGCCCCCAGCCTGCCACAGTCCCCTGGCCGGTACACCCCCCCCCTTAGCGGCACGCCGTGGCCAAGCCCTTCGCCGGCACACCCCTGTGGGTCTTCCCCGGTACGCCCAGCGGCCCTTCGCCGACACACCCCCAACCTCTTGCCCGGTGCACCCCCGGCTAGCCTTGGAGAGGTCTCCCACTTGCCGTTTCTTTCGGGTTTTCTGAAGTTTTATTAAAGGTGTTGCCACTCTCGGGTGCCCACCTCCAGTTGTCGGGTTCCGCCACTCCATGTGGGCGCGTTCCCTATATCTCCCTTACGCTCGGGTCAAGGGGAGATGCTGCCGAATTTTCGTTAGAAACGATAACATATTAAAAGGATAAAAGGAAGCAAAAAATAAATGGAACGACCACACGTTAAAAAGGACTAAAAGAAAGCAACAAAAAAATAAAAAGAACAACGGTAAAATGCTTTAACCGAGGCAAGGGAACTGTAATCAACTCAAAGAGAGCCGAATCAAATAACGACTAAGCAACTCGAACATCCGTCCTCAGGAGAGAAAGAATGGAAGATAATCAAGAGAAAGAGAGAAGAGGCCCACGTAAACTTAATAAAATCAAGAGAGAAAAGGAAAAGAGAAAAGACATAAGAATGGAAGTGGAGTGGGCTCCCCATGCCCTTCGCCGGCATGCCCCTTCAGCCACCTTCGCCGGTACACCCTCTAGCCACCGGCACGCCCTTCGCCGGCACGCCTGCTCGCGCCCTTCGCCAGCACGCCCCCTTCAGCCACCTTCGCTGGCACGCTTCCGTGACCCCTTTACCGGCACGCTCTCCCTACGCTCAGCGGCACACCCGCACGTCCCTCTCCGTCACACCCAGCCGCGCCCTTCGCCGGCACGCCCCCAGCCCAGCTTCCCCGGCACGCCTTGCTTGGCCCTTCGCCGACCCGCTCCCCACGCCCTTCGCCGGTACACCCTGCAGCGCCCTTCACCGGCACGCCTCCTCTTCCTTCCCCGACACTCTTCCATCGCCTTCGCCGGTACGCGCCTCCACGCCCTTCGCGGGCACGCCCGCTTGCCCCTTCGCCGACACACTCTCCCAGCCCCCTCGCCGACACGCTCTCCCTGCCTTCGCCGGTACACCCCCTTTTTGGCCCTCCAGCGGCCCACTCTCTCTCTATAAAATATGTATAATAGTAATAATAATATTAACGATAATAAATTAATAACAACTAAAAACTATGATGAATAAATAAATCTCAATATACATATGAAATAAACAAAAAATGTGAATTAGTAATAATAATGATAAAAAAAGGGAAAATATAATAATAATAAACAACATGGATAAAATCATTCATAACAAGTATATAAAAAGGGAAATAACCGATAATATATATATATATATATATATATATATATATATATATATAATTTGAAACCCAGATAAAAAATGACAAAACCTATATCGCAGCCCCCCGTCTCTCCCGTGACCCGGTGCCGAAGGAACAACAATGCCGCCCTTCCAGGTTGGGCCTGAGTCTTGGGAATTATCCCAAAATAGCCACGGCCTGACCTCACCTCGGGCCGATATTCCGATTAAACCGGACTCGTTTCTCGGGCCGGATCCCTTCCGAGCCACTACTAAAATTGCCGCACGTTCGGCAGACATTTGAATGGGTTCACCTCGATTTCCGCCGCGTTTCTATTACGGACCGGTGCCCGAACATGAAAAGGTCCATGAGTGACCGATATGGCCGACGGTTCCCATCCCGACATGGTCAAAACCCGGCATTGCTCTGGGCCAATAGCCTGTCGAATCGGATTCATCCTAATGGGATTTGTTCCTGCTCTTTCATTGAAGTTGTCGTGAACTCGTCGTACGTTTGTACGGGGTTGCTTCTATCTACGTCGTGCCTTCAATATGGACACTTGTCCGAATATCAAGTGGTCCACAAGTGATCGACAGAAATCAGAATAGAACGGGACGGCTCCCGTCATCACTGGACCCTACACATGGGAATATCAATAAGGCCTTCGCGGGCAATGCTGGGACCTCGGGTCCGTCCCGATTATGGTCACTGTCAGACCCATATCCTCGACCAATAACCCGCTCCCTTTGAACATGTTTTCGATTTTGGAATTTAGTCCCGGGACTCTTCCTTGTTGCCCTCCGGCACCGAGAACATTAATGATGCCCACGCAAGCCCCGTTTGGACCGCGGGAGGCGCCCCCGGCATGGTCCTGACTCGATCTTGCACCGGGTCAACAAACTCATATGTTTCCTGCTACACTAACCGAGATTTAACCGAATGTTTTCAGTACCTCGCAATAATATATTCGCCGAACCCCGTGCATACATATGTTCCAGGTCCTCCCGCGACGATTACGATATTCTCAAGCCGGACACATGTCCGAATATTAAACGGTCTCCCGAACGACCGACATGTTTAGGACGCTCGCTTCCCTAGACGCGGGGCTTTCCAGCTGATTCAAGGGATATCCCCCCGTTGCCCCTTAGCACCGGAAACACTAATGACGCTCATGCGAGCCTGACTTCGACCGCGGGGGGCCCACCGCATTATGGTCGCAGCTTGCTCTTGCACCGGGCCAACAGATTTACTGGTTTTTGACCGCTTCAACCGAGGTTTAGCCGAATGCTTTCCGTCTTTCTGAACAATAAATCTGTCGTACCTCGGCATACATGCATTCTGGTTTCCCCGTGACGATCGCGCTTTTCTCGAGCCGGACATTCGTCCGAATATTAACTGGTCAGTACACGACCGACATGACCGCGAATGTTTTCTTCTCACCCTCATACGGGGATTTTAATGCTTCCTAATAGGCCTTCCCATGCAATTAATTTCCTGGCCATGAGGCCCTGATTCTCGGTGATTAATCAAGGGTGTTCCCTCGTATGGGGGATGTAAATGACGTCGTGGCCTTTATGGCACGGCGGGTTTTGGTCCCGACACGAATCACACAATCGTCTGACCGAGTCAGATCGAGCACACCATGAGCTCTTCGGAGCCCGAATAAATTGTCACTTCGTGACTGGCACGCCCACGCACTTAATAAACCAATAAACGAATGCGCCAACGATTTAAGCAAAACCTGCATCCACAAGTCTGGCACGCCCGGTGGGACCAAACCACCCTTCATCTCTTCGCCGAGATTCAGGGCCTCATGGCCCCCTAATAAACGATGTTTGCATGTTTGATGAATTGCAGGTGCTGTCTTTGCCTGCCCTATGGGGAAAAAAGCCACTAGGCGCAATCATCTTCATGGCCTCGGAGATGCTACCCCGGGGCACATGCAGCTTCCAGGGATTGTGGAGGCCGCCGCTAAAAAAAAGGAGAGAAGAAGGGAGGAGAAATGAAACCCCCCTGTCCTCAAGAAGAAAGAGAAGAAAAGGAGAAAAGGAGAAAAGAAGAAAAGGAGAAAAGAAAGAAGCAAAAAGGGAAGAGAAAGAATCAGCGAGAGAGGGTTGTACGGCCATATCCGCCGACACCCGTGCTAAAAAAGGGATTACCACTGTGGGATTGGTGCGGTGGAGCGAACCACTCATCCCCTCCTTGGGGGGGTGAGCGCTCTCCTGCGCTCCCACCTTGGCCTATCATGCAAAAAAAAAAGAGAAGAAAAGAAAAGAAAAGATAAAAGGAAGGGTTGGCAAGCATCACCGACCAAAAGAAAAAGAAGAAGGACGGCATCCCGCCTGGCTCCAGGAGGCTCCAAGTCCACAGTGTAATGACCCGGCCCGTTCCTCCTTCCTGCTGCCCCTGTCAGGCATAAGACGACCCCTCGAGTGGTTGTTAGAAGATCCAACAAACTACAATCATAACTTGATGATTTGCTGCCCGTTGTGGGGAATGCTTTATAGCAATGAGGCCAAGCACGACCACCACTCCCGAAGAGAGCATGTATATACCCCGCCACGGGGATTAAGAAGAAGAAATATACCCCGCCATGGGGGCTGTTGGGTCCCATAGTGCAGGAACACGGATCTAGAGGGGGGTGAATAGATCCTACTACTGAAAATTATGTCCAATTAAAAACACAACTACCACACAGCAGAATATACAAGATTGATAGGATTGAGGAAATTAATCTAAACAAGTTTAAACTTGATTCACTCAATCTCGCCGAGCTCACACGATGGCACAAACAGATAGGATAGTGAACACACAATCACAATAATCAAACCATAAGACACGGGGATTTTTAAGGTGGTTCGGGACCACGACGGGCTCCCTACGTCCACCCCTCACCAAACCGGTGAGGCTTCACTACACGCTACAAAATGTAGCAACACGGGGACGAACCCCAACACACACACACTGCTTTCGCAGCAAACAACACACACGAGGCCTTGCCTCAACCTGCTGCCACAGCAGCACACACACACACTAGGGAACACACCCCAAACAAATTCTCACACGGAGTCACAACTCCGTCCACACACACGTAGGACAATGCCTACTCAACCACACGGGAGAAAGCTCCCAACAACAACACACATGCGGATATACTCCGCACAATCAGCACACATATAACAACACACACACTCGGAGATCCCCTTCTCCGAACACCCACACAAGATATTATCTCAAATGTATATGAATCAAAACATATATATGCTATGACCTCCCAACGAATTCTATAGATGAAAACTAGAAGTATGCATCAAGTATAAGGCTCCCCCTTCTTCAGCACAATCTGATTCTCCTTGCTCGTTAACGGATGATCATGATTTAGACATCATCTTCTTCGTCTCCTCGAGATGCACTTCTTTACCTTCTTCTAATTTCTTCTTCACCTGAAAGAACAGATAGAAATGATAAGCTCCAAATCAAGCCTGTTACATCATAGAATTAATTAGCCTCATAAACCCTCTACTCTCATCCTTGTGGTACCACTCTTCCTTCTTCTTCTGCAAGAGAAAAGAAAGCATTAGTTCATCTTGTTGCTTAGGATGAAAAACATAGCACTAATAAGATAGCAATCAATAGATGAACAAATGAACATGTATATATATATATATTGCACCTCATAGATAATCATTCAAGACCTTGAGCAATCTCAAACAAAAACACAGAAGTGAAAGATCAAGACAACTCCCTCAGATTTTCGATGAAGAGCTTCTGCAGGATGAGGAACCGTTCTTGAAGAAAAATGATCGATTCTTGCATAGATGATGCTTGTATCTTGATTCTCCACGTTGCTTCCAGTAGAGGATCGATTAGGGACTTGAATCCACGTTCTCCCCTTCACATATAAGCTCAAAACAAGGTGGAAGAGGGCTTGGGAGCTTCAACTCCGAACCTGCATACACAAGGGTTAGCAACACACCCAAAAATCGGTTCTCACCTCTCTCCTTTTTGGAATTTAATCGAACACTTGTGCAGCAGGAAGATGTTCTTGACGATCTTGAATCGGATGAGCTTGAATCTTGATTTCACTCGTAGCCAGCAGTAGAGGGTTGATTGGAACTTCGAATGCTCCTTCTTCCCTTCACTTTCACGCACAAACACAAGAGGAAGAAGTGCTGGAGGTGGCTGCTGTGACCTGCACAAAGAAGGGTTAGAAAGAAACCCGAAAATAGTGTATATCAAAAAACCCTTTTGGTTTTCACCCTTAACAAGATGATATATACTCCTAGACTAGTCAAGGGACGTTCAGGGGACCAGATCCATGTATTATGGAGTGATTCCCGGAGTCCCTAACAGCTGTATAAGCCCATGTGGCTCGAAACCACCAAGTCAACAAAGCCGGCGCCGCCCAGAACAGAAGGGTCGACCCTTGGGGTCGACCCTCGTGCTGTGCTAGAAGTCCAGAAGTCATGGGTCGACCCCAGGGGTCGACCCTCTCAGAACCAGGTTCTGGCTCAACAAAAAACAGCAAGAGGTCCTGTAGGGGTCGACCCTTGGGGTCGACCCTCGGGGCATGGGTCGACCCTTGGGGTCGACCCTTTCAGTTGGGCTAAAAAGGGGCCGACGGGTTTTTTAATTGATTGCAGGGGTCGACCCTTGGGGTCGACCCTTGAAGCTGGGGTCGACCCTTGGGGTCGACCCTTTTAGCAGGGGTTAAGAACCCTTGCTAAGTTGCTCCGATTGGCTTGGGGATCGCCCCGATGGGTCGTCCCACGCTCCACAACAATCACAAACCATAATTTCTAAGTCCAAGAACACATCTAGATATTTTATGATGGTTTATCAAAATAAACATGATTAGCATGAAACATAAACCATTTGACATACTTAAAATCTTGGATGCTTTCTAGATAAATGGACTTATGGAAATAAAGGAGTTCAAACCACATTGCCATGATTCAAAAATGATTAGATCTAGATCAAAATATATGGGTCATGCATTAACATATGAAGCTCGGTTTGAGGCCGAGACCCAAATGACATGAAATATGATTATGAAAGAATTAGCATGAGGCTCATAAGAATTCCCATGAAAGATCTCTATGAAAGCACTTGAGAACCCATTTTTCCAACTCAAGATTAGAAGAGTATCACCATGGATTCTCCATTTGTTCAATCGCCAAGCTCATCAACCCACACATCACAAAGCAATCTCACCAAGTGTAGAGACAATGTATATGCAATATTTGTGCTAACCTCAAAGCACGTATGAGCCTTATAGAATCACAACGTATGAGCCTTATAGAATCACAATGCTCCCACATGATGATATCACAATAGAAACAGTTTATGATCATTTCCTCAACCATTTCAACCTCCATACACATGATGACATGAATAACCATTCTCGCACACGGCCAAGCAATAAAGGCATTTTGTAATCATCAAAATCACATACACAACAATCTCCCCCATTTTGATGATGACAAAATATTTATGCTATAATGCTCTCTCATAAAGCTCTCTCTCCCCCTTTGACATAATCAGAAATGGGGATCATGATGGGGGATGCAAGATGACATGAACTAAAATGCGAATATGCATGATATGCATGAACTAATTGCAAAATTGTTGGATACAAATTGTTGAAATTGGAAATGCAAATGTGGACAATATGGTCATGAAGAATGCAAGATGACAAAACGATATGCAAATGCTCACAAGTTACAGCAATTGGAAATGGTGTATGGCATGACAATGATGAGCAAGCAGACAACACTCAAACACCCATAAAAAGATGTTGACTCATATAAGTCCTGATGAGTTGGGCAGATAAGATCACATGTAAAGCTCCTCCTTTGACATGGACACAATAGATGACTGACTATGGTTTTCAAATTTTTGATTTTTAGTTTTCTTGTGAAATGCATGAAACAAGATGTATGAAAGTGATGAGGCATGAAATGCATACAATGTAATCAAGCAGATATCTATAGATACATGCAACAAAACTCCTTCACAAGAAGTGATAGGTATAGGAAAAGTGCAAGTGAGTCATTAAGTTCAGAATGCTCATGATTACACCTAGAGGATTGTGCAGATAAATAGGAGAAGACGTACAGTAGGTCAAGTAATTAATCAAATTTTTAAAATACATATCAAATCAAATTACCATGTGTAAGTGAGTAACATGAGTATGAATCTTAGCCATATGGATAACCAGATTTTCAAGTAAACACAATAGTAAGTGTACAAACTACATTTCAATCTAGAGAACAACGTATTGGAGGCTTCGCTCTACCTCAATCAAATATATCATCAGAAATTTTCATACTGACAATCTGAATTTTTCTAAGAAGGATCAGGTTCAAAATAATTCCTTTTTACGCGAGGAGACACATGGAGCTCATGCCAGAATCCCCGGTTACTCAGAATGTTGAACCTTGTCACCTCATTTGAACAGAGATACTTTAGTCATCACTTTTCAGAAATGAACCACATCACGTCTCAGGTGACATGTGCCCAGTTTACTCAGTGAGACTTAGCATTGCTCTGCCTTTCATATCAACCATTTTTTTTGTATGTGGAGGCAGGCAGCTTTTTCCTCAACTGTCTCTTATCATCCATGCAGCAAGTTGAATTACTTTAGAGTGTTGAAATGAAATTCCTATATCCTTATGAACAACACTCAATTTCACATTAAAGTGCATGAAGTATACGAATTTGATTTAACATGTATGGAGAAAATTTAACTTAGAACAGGATAGTGTAGCTCCCCCTATGTAAATGCAATAAGCATGAAATGCTCCCCCTTAGAGTTTTACATGAAGCACACTTGTTAAGACTCAGATGCAACATTATTTATCAATGAAGTATATGGTCTTAGAAGTTTCAAGGAAGGGGTTGAATAGCATATAATAACATGCAAGCATACGATGAAGATATGCATATGCAATACAAAATGAAAAGATATGCAATTTCAGTTCTTGAAATGTTGACTCCAAAGATATGAGACCAATTGTTGGATGTATTCATTTTGGCATTTATGCAACATGAAATGTGCAAAATGATGCATTTCAAAATATGCACTATATGTATGCTGAAAATGCCAACTATGCAACAAGACACACTATATGCACCCAATGCAACTAATGTATGACACACATTACCAAAAATTCAAATGTGAGGACACAATTTTATTCTGAAAAGAGAATTCAGAAAATTCATTCAAATCATCAAAATCATCACATGTGAACTTTTCTTGAAAACAGTTGTACTTTTATCTAGAAAGATGCGTGGCACATTGGTAAAGACCATGGAACATTGATCAACTTCAGTCCTCAAGATGTGCAGCCATAAACACAATATCATTATGCTGAGAGAATGAAAAAATATCATTTTCAATATTTTCAGCATGCAAAACTCCCCATAATTAATGCATGATTTCAGAAAATTCATTTAAGTTGGATGCCATATGCATATATGATTCATGGTACCAGGCGGAGGCACATCCTCACGCATGGTGATAGCTTTCAGACAGGCTTGACCTGCCCTTCCACATGTCACCATTTTATATACCATGTAATCATTGAAATGATGATCAGAAACAAATGTATTCTCATTTGACATCGGGGGTTTAGCAAAAAGCATTCAATGGCTACACTCTCATATATACTGCTCAGATGTTTCAATACCATTCAGCCAAGCATTCATTATCCACATTATCAAGAACAACCAAGGGGTATCCAAACCTTCACAATCACTGTCTTTCAAGTTATGGCATTAACATCAAGACCATAGAACTTCAGCCAAACACTTTATTTTCTCACCTTTGCCTTGTGTTACCTTTATTGACATCTTCAAATTCTTTGCTTTATTTTGGTTGAGTAATCTTCATCAACATGCTCCAAATCTCAATAGAAGTAGAATAACTTTGGCATTGAAGTCTTCTTAACCTCCTTTCTTTCTCTCCTGCAAGAAATAGAATGATATTAGCCAAAAGAAATGGAAGCAGATCAAATCTTGCATTGAAGTCCTCTTGAGCTCCTTTCTTTCTCTCCATGATTTCAAAGGTTGATGGTCATTATCAAACCTGCACTGAAAAGAGCTCAATTCATGTCAATCTCAATTCAATACAAGTGAGAAAACCAATTTCACTATTTTTCTTCCACAAGACAATCTCTTATGAGCTGCAAGTCTGTATGATGAATTGCAAATATCAATACAAGTGATTGACTCAAGCTGTCATGAGTTCAAAACTAATTTCAGAAATTTCAGGTTTAGTCCAACATGTGTAAAGAGTCAAGTCTATGCATATAAGGCATATGAAACACATAAGACTGCCTCTACAATCAAATTAGTATCAATTCAAGGACAACCCATGTTTACCAAAGCATTGCTCCAAAGACTAGCCAAGTCTACTTAGAGCCTTCCCCTTGGCCTTAAGGCAATCCTGCAACAAAGTTCTCATTTGGTTGTTTTGGGTACCCAAACCTTCTTGGGTCCCGGATGGTTAGTTGCACCTCTAGAGGGTGCCTTCCACAGTTTTTGGACATGCATATCATCAAAATGCATTAAAGAGCAATCATACATGGTATGTCCAAACTCACCACAATAATGACAACAACCAAGAGACTTCAGATTTCTCTTGAAGGAATGAGCATGAAATTTTTGTGGGTTTGAAGAGATGTTCTCATTTTTCAAATCAAAGTAATTGTTCATCATGTGACCAAACCTTCCACAATGAAAACAGTTCAATGTAGCAAATCTCTCAAATGGTCTTCTTCCATGAGCATGAGAGTTATCAAGAGTTCTTTTTGTTTTCAAAAGCTTTCTTGGCTTTGTGAAGCCATTCATTTTCTTGCATGCATCTAGATCTTCAGATTTCATCAAAAAGTAATCATGCATCATATGACCAAGTTCACCACAATAAAAATATGAGATTTTCTTTGTGGATGCATGTGTGTGTGTAACATGATTTTTCTTAGCATTCATCGTGACACCAACACTTTTAGCCTTTTGATGCAAGTTTTGTTTCTTTTCCAGATTTTCATTTGATCTCTTTGTTGTTTGAGCAGTAGTTTTATTTGGAGACTCATTTGATGTGCTGGCTATGTTTGAACTATGGACAAAGGATGTATAGACTTTATTTTCAAAATTCTTTTTGTTCACAGGATTATAGCCCGACCCCTCTCTTTGGAAATTCACCTTAGTTCCCAATATCTTGTTCAGATTTTCTTCCCCATTTACAAACTTAGACAAAGAAGCTTTCAGATCAAGAATTTCTTTTTCAAGAGATGAAATGTGCAATTCATAGGAAATGATCTCATTGTCACAAGAAATGACTTTTTCATTCAATTGGGCATTGATGGTTTGGTAGCTTTCCATCTTTTGTTCTAACACATACATCTTGTCAAATTCATCAACAACCAAACTTTTCCCTTTTTCAAAAGCAAGTAATTTTTTAGACATGGTTGTGTTTAGATGTTTCAATTCTTCATTTTCAGATTTTAACAATGCATTTCCTTTTTCAAGTTTTTCATTTTCATTTGCAAGTTTATCATTCATAATCAATTCATTGCAAATATCATGATCAATAGAGTTTGACTCCATTTTGTTTCTTAGATCTTTTTCAGTTTTCTCCAATTGATTGATTTTGTTCTTGAGGGCAACATTCTCATTTCTCAAACAAGCAATGGTTTCTTTGTGACATTCAACATCATGCTCTAAGATTTCAGTCAAGTTATCAAGCTCAGAACATTTATCACAAGAACCATTTTCATGGACCAAGTTTTCAGATTTCTTTTTCAATTTTCTATTTTCTGACTTGACTTTCTTATATTATTTTTCCAACTCATCATAAGCTTCAACAAGATCATCAAGAGTAAATTCTTCAGAATCTGAATTTACCTCTTCTGCACTTTTGTCACTTTGTTGATCAGCATCATCGGCCATGAGACATTTTTGTCTTTCCTTTTCTTGAGCTTTGATCAACCGGTCCATAAGCTCCTTTGCCGTCCTACATGAAGACACAAATGGATACTTGTTAGTACTTACATAAGCTTTCAATAAACTCAAAGCAGTAACATTGTCATGGTGCATCATTTTATCCTGATTAGACCACTTGGTCTCATCTAGAGGTAATGTGTGTGGACCATGATAAATCAATTTCCAAAGACTAGGACTAGTAGAATTGATCACCACACATAATTTACCTAGCCATGAATCAAAATCCGAACCAGTGAAGATTGGCAGACAATTCATTGAGATATGTTCAGAAAAATTCATGATTGTAGAATGCACTAGGATCACTCTGTAGATCGCAAGATCTAGGAATAACAGAGCCTCGCTCTGATACCAATTGTTGGGTCCCGTAGTGCAGGAACACGGATCTAGAGGGGGGTGAATAGATCCTACTACTGAAAACTATGTCCAATTAAAAACACAACTACCACACAGCGGAATATACAAGATTGATAGGATTGAGGAAATTAATCTAAACAAGTTTAAACTTGATTCACTCAATCTCGCCGAGCTCACACGATGGCACAAACAGATAGGATAGTGAACACACAATCACAATAATCAAACCACAAGACACGGAGATTTTTAAGGTGGTTCGGGACCACGACGGGCTCCCTACGTCCACCCCTCACCAAACCGGTGAGGCTTCACTACACGCTACAAAATGTAGCAACACGGGGACAAACCCCAACACACACACACGCTACTTTCGTAGCAAACCACACACACGAGGCCTTGCCTCAACCTGCTGCCACAGCAGCACACACACACACTAGGGAACAGACCCCAAACAAATTCCTCACACGGAGTCACAACTCCGTCCACACACACGTAGGACAATGCCTACTCAACCACACGGGAGAAAGCTCCCAACAACAACACACATGCGGATATACTCCGCACAATCAGCACACATATAACAACACACACACTCGGAGATCCCCTTCTCCGAACACCCACACAAGATATTATCTCAAATGTATATGAATCAAAACATATATATGCTATGACCTCCCAACGAATTCTATAGATGAAAACTAGAAGTATGCATCAAGTATAAGGCTCCCCCTTCTTCAGCACAATCTGATTCTCCTTGCTCGTTAACGGATGATCATGATTTAGACATCATCTTCTTCGTCTCCTCGAGATGCACTTCTTTACCTTCTTCTAATTTCTTCTTCACCTGAAAGAACAGATAGAAATGATAAGCTCCAAATCAAGCCTGTTACATCATAGAATTAATTAGCCTCATAAACCCCTCTACTCTCATCCTTGTGGTACCACTCTTCCTTCTTCTTCTGCAAGAGAAAAGAAAGCATTAGTTCATCTTGTTGCTTAGGATGAAAAACATAGCGCTAATAAGATAGCAATCAATAGATGAACAAATGAACATGTATATATATATATTGCACCTCATAGATAATCATTCAAGACCTTGAGCAATCTCAAACAAAAACACAGAAGTGAAAGATCAAGACAACTCCCTCAGATTTTTGATGAAGAGCTTCTGCAGGATGAGGAACCGTTCTTGAAGAAAAATGATCGATTCTTGCATAGATGATGCTTGTATCTTGATTCTCCACGTTGCTTCCAGTAGAGGATCGATTAGGGACTTGAATCCACGTTCTCCCCTTCACATATAAGCTCAAAACAAGGTGGAAGAGGACTTGGGAGCTTCAACTCTGAACCTGCATACACAAGGGTTAGCAACACACCCAAAAATCGGATCTCACCTCTCTCCTTTTCGGAATTTAATCGAACACTTGTGCAGCAGGAAGATGTTCTTGACGATCTTGAATCGGATGAGCTTGAATCTTGATTTCACTCGCAGCCAGTAGTAGAGGGTTGATTGGAACTTCGAATGCTCCTTCTTCCCTTCACTTTCACGCACAAACACAAGAGGAAGAAGTGCTGGAGGTGGCTGCTGCGACCTGCACAAAGAAGGGTTAGAAAGAAACCCGAAAACAGTGTATATCAAAAAACCCTTTTGGTTTTCACCCTTAACAAATATGATATATACTCCTAGACTGGTCAAGGGACGTTCAGGGGACCAGATCCATGTATTATGGAGTGATTCCCGGAGTCCCTAACAGCTGTATAAGCCCATGTGGCTCGAAACCACCAAGTCAACAAAGCTGGCGCCGCCCAGAACAGAAGGGTCGACCCTTGGGGTCGACCCTCGTGCTGTGCTAGAAGTCCAGAAGTCATGGGTCGACCCCAGGGGTCGACCCTCTCAGAACCAGGTTCTGGCTCAACAAAAAATAGCAAGAGGTCCTGTAGGGGTCGACCCTTGGGGTCGACCCTCGGGGCATGGGGGGTCGACCCTTTCAGTTGGGCTAAAAAGGGGCCGACGGGTTTTTTAATTGATTGCCAGGGGTCGACCCTTGGGGTCGACCCTTGAAGCTGGGGGTCGACCCTTGGGGTCGACCCTTTCAGCATGGGTTAAGAACCCTTGCTAAGTTGCTCCGATTGGCTTGGGGATCGCCCCGATGGGTCGTCCCACGCTCCACAACAATCACAAACCATAATTTCTAAGTCCAAGAACACATCTAGATATTTTATGATGGTTTATCAAAATAAACATGATTAGCATGAAACATAAACCATTTGACATACTTAAAATCTTGGATGCTTTCTAGATAAATGGACTTATGGAAATAAAGGAGTTCAAACCACATTGCCATGATTCAAAAATGATTAGATCTAGATCAAAATATATGGGTCATGCATTAACATATGAAGCTCGGTTTGAGGCCGAGACCCAAATGACATGAAATATGATTATGAAAGAATTAGCATGAGGCTCATAAGAATTCCCATGAAAGATCTCTATGAAAGCACTTGAGAACCCATTTTTCCAACTCAAGATTAGAAGAGTATCACCATGGATTCTCCATTTGTTCAATCGCCAAGCTCATCAACCCACACATCACAAAGTAATCTCACCAAGTGTAGAGACAATGTATATGCAATATTTGTGCTAACCTCAAAGCACGTATGAGCCTTATAGAATCACAACGTATGAGCCTTATAGAATCACAATGCTCCCACATGATGATATCACAATAGAAACAGTTTATGATCATTTCCTCAACCATTTCAACCTCCATACACATGATGACATGAATAACCATTCTCGCACACGGCCAAGCAATAAAGGCATTTTGTAATCATCAAAATCACATACACAACAGGGGCATAAGATGCAAGAAAAGCTATACCCCGCCATGGGGGCATAGGAAGCAACAAAGAATTCACCCCGGCCCGGGGGCATAAGAAATAAAGAATACACCCCAGACTTAGGAGAATTTGAAGAAGAAACATAAACCCCGCACGGGGGCATGAGAAGCAAAAGATACAGCCCGCCTTGGGGGCATAAGCAGCAGACTCCACCCCGCCATGAGGGCAGAAGAAGCCAAGACTCTACCCCGTATGGAGACACATGAAACAAAAAAGGGCACACCCCGGCTTAGGGGAATACGAAGAGAAATGTACTCTACCATGGGGTAGAAGAAGCAGAAAACTCTACCCCGATATAGGGGCATAACAAGCAGCGGAATATACACCCCACCTTGGGGGCACAAGAAACCAAAACATACCCCCGCTCAGGGGGCGTTTGAAGAAGAAACACACCCCGCCTGGGGGCATGGAAGCCAAAAGAAGACACCCCGGCTTAAGGGGGGCATTTAAAGAAGCAACACACCCTGCTTAGGGGCACATAAGCATAAGAAGAAGAGACTGCCCCGGCCTGGGGTCATGAGAAGAAGCAGAGTTGCACCCCGGCTTAGGGGCATATGAAGAGAAGTGTACCCCACCTTGGGGCATAAGAGGCAGAAAAATCAACCCCGACTCAGGGGTAACTGAAGAGAAATTCACCCCACCTCGGGGGGCACAAGAAGCAAGAATTCCACCCCCACCATGGGGGCACAAGAAGCAACACCCCCGATTCAGGGGGCATGTGAGACAAAGAATACGCCCCAGCTTAAGGGCATTTAAAAAATACATACACCTCCGCCTCA
The DNA here is from genome assembly GCA_022559845.1 of Amorphophallus konjac. Taxonomy (NCBI): domain Eukaryota; kingdom Viridiplantae; phylum Streptophyta; class Magnoliopsida; order Alismatales; family Araceae; genus Amorphophallus; species Amorphophallus konjac. Next base: position 37,176,276 of record CM040117.1, on the reverse strand, counting down.
GGGGGGCATAAGAAGCAAGAGAATACACTCCATCCTGGGGGCATATGAAGCAAAAAGAATGCACCCCGACCGGGGACATACGAGGAGAAATATACCCCACTCTGGGGTAGAAGAAACAGAAGAATCTACCCCAACCTGGGACACAACAAACAACAAAGATACACCCTGCTCTGGGGACATATGAAGAGAAGCACTCCTCCGCCTTCAGGGGTAGAAGAAGTAGAATTCACCCCCGCCGTGGGGGGGTATAAGAAACAAAAGACACACCCCATGCCAGGGGCATATGTAGAGAAACTCACCCTGCCATGGGGGCATAAAAAGCAGAATAACCCACCCTGGCTTAGGGGTATTTGAAGAAGAAACAAAAGATATACCCCACCTGGGGGCATAGAAGCCATGAAGAGTATACCCCGGCTTGGGGGCACTTGAAGAGAGCTACACTCCGCCTTTGGGGCATCTGAAGAAGAAACATACCCCACCTGGGGGCATAGAAGCCGTGAAGAGTATACCCCAACTTGGGGGCATTTGAAGAGAGTCCACCCCGGCTCCGGGGCATTTGTCGAAGAAACTCACCCCCGCTCTAGGGGCATATGAGACAAAACCATACCCTGATTTAGGGGCATTTGAAGCAAGGACCTCACCCCGCGTCAGAGGGCACAAGAAGCGAAAGATATACCCCGACTTGGGGACACATGAAAAGCATCCACCCCCCCTCTGGGGGCATAAAAAAAGAGATACATGCCACCCTTGGCGCATAAGGAGCAGAAGCATCTATCCCGACCCGGGGCACAGAAGCGAAGAGACATACATCCCGACATGGGAGTATATGAAGAAAGGTATGCCTCGCTCTAGGGGCATTTGAAAAAGAACTACCCCCCCGCTCTAGGGCAGAAGAAGTAGTAAAATCTACCCCGACCGGGGGCGCAATAAGCAACAAAGATATCCCCTCGTGCCGGGGACATATGAAGAGAAGCACTCTTCCGCCTTCAGGGGTAGAAGAAGCAGAATTCACCCCCGCCATGGGGGGGTTTAAGAAACAAGAGACACACCCCGTGCCAGGGGCATATATGGAGAAACTCACCCCGCCATGGGGGCATAAAGAGCAGAAGAACTCATCCTGGCTTAAGGGAATTTGAAGAAGAAACATACCCCACCTGGGGGGCATAGAAGCCGTGAAGAGTATACCCTGGCTTAGGGGCATTTGAAGAAAGCTACACCCCGGCTTGGGGGAATTCGAAGAGAGCTACACCCCAATCCGGGGGGCATAGAAAGAGAAGAATACACCCCACCTGGGGGCACAGAAGCGAAGAGGCAAAACACACCCCTCAGGGGGGGGGACGCATACGAGGTAAAGCTACACCCCAACCTGGGGGCACACTAAGAGAAATACACTCCAGCGCGGAAGCATTAATGAGAAAAGAATAAAATAAAAGAAAGAAAAAGAGACATGAGGCAGACGTGGTCTGCGAACCCGCCTCTTTACGAAAAGGGGGGGGACAGTCGTGAGGCAGACGTGGTCTTCGAGCCTGCCTCATCACACAAAAGAGGAAGAGAACAAAAAAAGAGATATGAGGCAAACATGGTCTTTGCACCCGCCTCTCCACAAAGGAAGAAGAGAAGAAAAAAAGGGACATGAGGCAAACATGGTCTTTGCACCTGCCTCCCCGTAAAAGAAGAAGAGAAGAAGAAAAAGAGCAATTATGAGGCAAACATGGTCTTTGCACCTGTCTCTCAACAAAAAAAGAAGAGAAGAAAATAAAGGAAAGATACACAAGGCAAACATGGTCTTTGCACCTGCCTCTCCACACAAAAGAAGAAGGGAAGAAAAGAAAGAAAAGAGACATGAGGCAGACGTGGTCTTCGAACCCACCTCTTTACAGAAGAGAAAAAAAGAACAATCATGAGGCAGACGTGGTCCTCGAACCCTCCTCATCACACAAGAGAAGAGAAGAAAAGGAAGAAAAGACATGTGAGGCAGACGCGGTATTTGCACCCGCCTCTCCACACAAAAGAAGAAGGGAAGAAGAGAAAGAAGAGTCATGAGGCAAACATGGTCTTTGCATTTGCCTCTCTACAAAAGAAGAAGAGAAGAAGTAAAAAAAGAGATGGGAGGCGAACATGGTCTTTGCACCTGCCTCTCCATAAAAGAAGAAGAGAAAGAACAATCATGAGGCAGACGTGGTCCTCGAACCCGCCTTATCGCACAAGAAGAAGAGAAGAGAAGAAAGAAAAGACACGCGAGGCGAACATGGTCTTTGCACCCGCCTCTCCTCACAAAAGAAGAAGAAAAGAGGAGAAAGAAGAGTCACGAGGCAGACTGTTACCCCCGACCTTCGGTCATCCAACAAATAGAAACCGACTAGACCTTCTACCGATGGGGCGTTAAACCGACTAGACCTTCCGCTGACGGGGCGTTAAACTGACTAAACCTTCCGCCGACGGGGCGTTAAACTAGCTAAACCTTTCACTGACGGGGCGCTAAACCAACCAACTTTAAGCCATCGGGGCTTCAAGCCGACAGCTACCCCTTCATCGGCCTCCGGGTCGACGACTATCTAATTATCGGCCTTCGGGCCGACAGCTACCTCATCATCGGCTCCTAGTCGACAGCTACCTCATCATCGGCCTCCGAGCCGACAGCTATATAATCATCGGCCTCCTAGCCGACAGCTACCTCATTATCGGCCTTCGGGCCGACAGCTACCTCATCATCGGCCTCCGAGCCGATAGCTATATAATCATCGGCTCCTAGCCGACAGCTACCTCATCATCGGCCTCCGAGCCGACAGCTATATAATCATTGGCCTCCCAGCCGACAGCTACCTCATCGTCGGCTCCTAGCCGACAACTACCTCATCATTGGCCTCCGAGCCGACAGCTATATAATCATCGGCCCCCGAGCTGACAGCTGCCTCATCATCGGCTCCTGGCCGACAGCTACCTCATCATTGGCATCCCAGCCGATAGCTTCCCAGTTAAAAAGTAGACCTCTCTCTTTGGTTCGGATCCTTCCCCGGCCAGAGAACAATAGAATAAACCTTTCGTTTTGGTTAGGACCCTTCCCCCGGCCAGGGAACAAAAGGGGACCCTTCTCTTCGGCTCTCATATCCTGCTACCCGACACCCTTTGGCTCAGCCATTTCGGCCAAGGCCCACTATCAGGATTAATCCACCCGTCCCACTATGCTCTCCGATATCTTTTGGCTTCGCAGCCAACTTCTAACATCTCTCGGCGCGTTAACCTGCTCCCAACATCTCTTGGCTTTCTAACCTACTTTTCAATACCTCAACTTTGGCTTGTAGCCTTCTTCCCATAATTTCGGCTCTTGCAGCCCGTTGCCCAATATCTTTGGCTGTGGCAGCCTGCTTCCCAGAATTCAGCCTTCATGGCCCGCTTCTCATAACTTTGGCTTTATAGCCTGCTTTCCAATTTTGGCTCTTGCAGCCTGCTTACCTTTGGCCTTCATGGCCTGCTTCCCATAACTTTGGCTTTTATAGCCTGCTTCCCCAATTTGGCCTTCACAGCCCGCTTCCCATAACTTTGGCTCTTGCAGCCTGCTTACCTATGGCCCTCGTGGCCTACTTCTCAACTTTGGCTCTTGCAGCCTGCTTCCCTTTGACTTTTATAGCCTGCTTCTCAACTTTGGCTCTTGCAGCCTGCTTACCTTTGGCCTTCGTGGCCTACTTCCCATAACTGTGGCTTTTATATCATGCTTCCCCAATTCGGCCTTCACGGCCCACTTCCCATAACTTTGGCTTTTATAGCCTGCTTCCCCAATTCGGCCTTCACGGCCCGCTTCCCATAACTTTGGCTCTTATAGCCTGCTTACCTTTGGCCCTCGTGACCTACTTCCCAACTTTGGCTCTTGTAGCCTGCTTCCCTTTGGCTTTTATAGCCTGCTTCTCAACTTTGGCTCTTGCAGCCTGCTTACCTTTGGCCTTCGTGGCCTGCTTCCCATAACTGTGGCTTTTATAGCCTGCTTCCCCAATTCGGCCTTCACGGCCCACTTCCCATAACTTTGGCTCTCGTAGCCTACTTACCTTTGGCCCTCGTGGCCTACTTCCCAACTTTGGCTCTTGCAGCTTGCTTCCCTTTGGCTTTTATAGCCTGCTTACTTTGGCTCCTGCAGCCTGCTTACCTGTGACCTTCGTGGCCTGCTTCCCAATTCTGGATCTCGTAGCCTGCTTCCTAGAATTTGGCCTCCACGGCCCGCTTCCCAACTTTGGCTCTTGCAGCCTGCTTCCCTTTGGCTTTTATAGCATGCTTCCCCAATTCGGCCTCCACGGCCCACTTCCCGATTTTGGCTCTTGCAGCCCGCTTCCCAACTTGGGCTCTCGCAGCCTGCTTCCTTTTGGCCTTTATGGCTTGCTTCCCCAATGTCCCTCGGCTTATATAGCCCGCTTCCCTGGTGTCCTTTCGGCCCTCCGTGGTCTGCTTCCCCAATACCTTTACAATCACTACGCTTATACGTAACAACTATATGTTTTTACGCAAAAAAAAAGCAAAAAGCAAAACAAAAAGTAAAAGAATAAAAAATTTTGCTCGGCTGCCCTGCTTGCATGCTTGCTTATAATATGGAATAATACACCTCCTTGGAATTTTCTAAGACCGTGTTTCCTTGCTAAATAATAATATCCCCTCGATTCTTGATCTACGTGCGTCACGGCGCACGCTCAAAGGGAACCCAATTATGGCGGGTGCACACGTCAAGGGGAAGAGTCACGGCTGAATTGCTAAGCCCAATTTACAAAATAAACCTGAGGCAACACTCCCACACTTTGCACTTAATGTGTTCAATAGCTTTCAACCATAGGGATTGCCTGACTTTCCTCTTAGTACTCCATGGAGACTTGAATTCCTACACTCGCGTGAAAGGTAATCGTGAGGAAAAAGCTGCCTACCCCCACTGTAAAAAACAGGGGGGGAGGAAAAGAGAGAAAAAATGATGCAAAAAAGAGAGGAGAGAAACGTGAATCCGAGTAGCCGAGAATCCCCATTGAGACACATGAGGAGACTCGCGCGAAATGGTGAACCGAATTACAATAAGGATCAAACCTATTAGTCGGGAATCCCCATTGAGACATATGAGGAAACTCGCGTCGAACGGTGGAATCCGTAATAGAATTACAATAAGGATGAATTCTAGTAGTCGGGAATCCCCATTGAGACACATGAGGAGACTCGCGCCGAACGGTGAAATTCACTACCAAAAAAAAAAGATGGGGGCTGTGCGAAGCTACCAAAATTGAGAGCCTGAAACCTATGTGTAAGCGCTAGAGTAATCCTCGAGTGTCGCTAGGAAAACTTGCGTATCCCTATGGTTAGGGCTCTTTGTTCACACATTTGCACCTCCATGCCACAGAGAATTGCCTCGGGTGAAATGCATGAATTTAGGCTATGCACGCAAGACATGCGATATCCTCTTGACGGGTGCACCACCCCTCAACTGTGCCTCGTGGCCCACACCGTGTCTACGAATTTTGGGTGATGTCCCTATCCTATCCCCTATAGAGGGAGCTGCCTTACTTATATTTATGTTATGTCTGCTAATGAATGCTTGCATGCTTGAATAAAAAAATATAATAAAATAAATAAATAAATAATAAAAATATGTGTATACAATAAACTCATTTTCGGCTATCGAAGCCTACTTTCCCAGCTCTGGCTCGTAGAGCCCAATCTTGGCCCCCATGGCCTACCTCTTGCCCTCACGGCTCGTTAATCTCCCAACTCCAGCTTCTATAGTCCGCTTCCCCGATTTGGGCTTTCACATCTTGCGCCCGAATTTTGGCTTATGTAGCCCGCTTCCCCGATTTCAGCCTTTACGGCCTACTTCCGTAACACCACCTCCGGCCCTTGCGGCCCACTTTCCCGAGTTCGGGTTTCATAACCGGTACCCCCGGCGCATCAAAGAACGAAACAGCCTTTTACCCTGGCCCGAGCCTGTCGATCGGGTGAGGAATCAACCCTCTTTCTTCGCACCAACACTAGCCCGTGTCAGTGACTTAACCACCTCTCTGTCCCTTCAGGTGACGAACATCTCTTTTGAATCAATGAACCCTTCCCTCTGCCCTCGTGGCTCGCCTTTCGCGACTTTGACTCTTGAAGCCCGCTATCAGCCTTGGATGTTATGGCCCCCCTTATCGACCTTGAGCTGACAGCTATCCAATTATCGGCCCCTGAGCCGACAGCTTTTCAATTATCGGCCTCTGAGCCGACCGTTTTAAATTATCGGCCCCTGAGCCGACAACTTTCAATTATCGGCCCCTGAGCCGACAACTTTTCAATCATCGGCCTTCGGGTCGACAGCTTTTCAATTATTGGCTCCCATGCCAACAGCTTTCAATTATCGGCCCCTGAGCCGATAACTTTTATATCTTCGGCAGCCACGCTGACGGCTGTCCGGGGTTCTTCAAAAGAAGGGGAAGAGAAAAGAGAAAAGAAAAGAAAGAAGAGAGAAAAGAGAGAAGAGAAAAGAAAAAAAAAGAGGAAAAAGAGAGAAAAGAAAAGAAAGGAAACACCCTATGAGGGCAGGGGAATATAGAAGAGGAGAGAAGAGAAGAGAAGGTGAAAAGAAGAGAAGAAGAAAAGGAAACACTCTTGAGGCGCCTTCAACGGCACGCCCAAGTTCCTTCCCCAATGACACACCCTGCGACTTCTTCAGTAGCACACACTCGTGCCTCTTCAGCGGCACGCTTTAGTGCCCTTTCAACGGCACGCTTACTAGCATGCTCCGCTTAGCGGCACGCCCGCTCCGCGGCCCGTCCACAGGCTCCCAGCGGCACACCCGCCCAACGGCAGGCCTGATCGCTCGACGGCACGCTTCCCTGGCTAGGCCCCTCAGCAGTACGCTCCCGCGCCCGTTCAGCGGCACACTCCCCTGGCGCTCCAGCGGCACGCCCTAGCCAGCCCTTTAACGGCACGCCACCCCCGCCCCCCGGCGAGCCAAAAAAAAAGAGAGAAAGAAGAGAAAATGACAATAATAATAATAATATATATATGTATATACATATGGCTCCCGTCCGCATGCCCCTATGTATCAACGGGCATCTGCACGGGCAAAGACGGCTCTACCCCTGCGTTGGTGTTAGTTCCTTGCCAACAAATAAGTCCTTTTCCGGCGCAAGGCTTCGTGCCCTAGCCACTTGCTCTCACAATATTGCCGCTACGGACCTTACGTCCGAATCGGCGGAAAAAAAAAAGTGGCCCCGTTGCGTTGGCATTATCTTCTTGCCAACAAATGAACCTTATCTTTCGGCGCAAGGCTTCGTGCCCTAGCCACCGTCTCCCATGCAAAATCGCCATTGTGGGCCTTACGCCCAAATCGGCCGAATCTCTATCCTTGCGCTGGCATTAGTCCCTTACCGGCGAATAAATCCCTTTCCGGCGTAAGGCTTCGTGCCCTAGCCGTCCACTCCATACAATATTACCATTACGGACCTTACGTCCGAATCGGTAGAAAATCCCCCGTTGCGTTGGCATTGTCTTTTTGCCAACGAATGAACCTTGTCTTTCGGCGCAAGGCTTTGGGCCCTAGCCAATAATTATATATCACCCGCCCGTCAAAAAAAAAAACAAAAAAAAAGAAAGAGAAAGGGGCTTAAAATAGAGGTGCCCCGCCGGACTTGCCCCTACACAGGGACAAGGGCAAAAATGACAACAACCCAGCTGCGGCGAAAACCCGAAAGGGCGCTGCAGGCAAAATCGGGTACCCCGCCATGTGAAAACCCGAGAGGGCACGTGGGCAAAAGCAAGAGGGGGCTGGTGCTGGCGAAAACCCAAAAGGGCGCTTGTACCGGTAATGTGGTTTAAAAAGAAAGAAAAGAGAAGAGACCAACATACTACATCAGTCCCTGGCACTCCGTCGGCACTGATGAAGAGACAAAGAGACCAATGTACCACGTCAGGTCCCGGCACCCTGTCGGCACTGATGAAGAGATAAAGAGACCAACAAACTAGGTCAGCTCCCGACACCCCGTCAACACTGATGAAGAGACAAAGAGACCAACAAACCAGGTCATCTCCCGACACCCCATCGGCACTGACGAAGAGAAGAAGAGACTAACAAACCAGGTCAGCTCCCGGCACCCTGTCGACGCTGACGAAGAGACAAAGAGACCAACATATCATGTCAGCTCTCGGCACCCTATCGGCACTGACGAAGAGACCAAGAGACCAACATATCATGTCAGCTCCCGGCACCCTGTCGGCGCTGACGAAGAGACCAAGAGACCAACATATCATGTCAGCTCCCGACACCCTGTCGGCGCTGACGAAGAGACCAAGAGATAACAAGCCAGGTCAGCTCCCGGCACCCTGTCGGCACTGATAAAGAGACAAAAAGACCAACAAAGCATGTCAGTTCCCGACACCTCGTCGGCACTGACGAAGAGACAAAGAGACCAACAGAGCATGTCAGCTCCCGACGCCCCGTCGACGCTAACGAAGAGACAAAGAGAGCAACAAACCAGGTCGGCTCCCGACACCCCATCGGCACAGACGAAGAAAAGAGGAGATAAACAAGTCATGTCGGCTCTCGACACCCCGGCGACACCGATGAAGAGGAAGAGAGGCCAGTACACCCGCGGGCACCGCCCGACTCATCCTTCGCCCGCGCTAACCGTAGGTGGGGGGCGTTTATGGACACCAAAAATTGCACACCCAGATATCCTGTTCGGCCCAGCATCAACAACGGAACCGAGTGAAGAAGCCCCGGAGAGACTGGTCATCCGGATTCCCCGAACATGCACACACTGCCGTGAGGCTGTCTCCAGAGTCACGACAGTGAAGAGAAATCAACCACTAAGGGCCTCACAAACCACAGGCCACGGAGAAAATCAAACGGGCCATGACTCGTGCTCACAACGGGCTCATAACGGGCTCAGAAATGCACCCGGTGTGGCCTTCAGCGGCACACCCTTGCCCTTCAATGGCACACCCTGGTGGCCTTCAGCGGCACAGCGCCTGGCCTCCAGCGGCATGCCCATTTGGCCTTCAGCGGCACGCCCATTTGGGGCTTCAGCGGCACGCCCATTTGGCCTTCAACGGCACGCCCATTTGGGCCTCCAGCGGCACGCCCATTTGGCCTTCAGCGGCACGCCCATTTGGCCTTCAGCGGCACGCCCATTTGGGCCTCCAGCGGCACGCCCATTTGGCCTTCAGCGGCACGCCCAGTTGGCCTACAGCCCCTGGCCTCCAGCGGCATACGCATTTGGCCTTCAGCGGCACGCCCATTTGGGCCTCCAGGGGCACGCCCATTTGGGGCTTCAGCGGCACGCCCTTTTGGCCCTCCTATGGCACACTTCTTGAGCCCGCCAGCAGCACAGCGTGAAGGCATTTCAACGGAACGACGTGACGCCCATGCCCTACGTATCCTTGGTGCGCAGTGAGCTGTCCGAGGTGTCAACCAGAGGTTGGGCCACGCAGGCTACTCCTCTGCCACCAAGGACGGGGAGGTCAAACCCCATTCAATGCCCTTCACCTCCCGCCACCATCGTTCGCGCCCGAACGCTCCCGCCGCTGGGGTATAAAATGCCCCCCTTCTTCGGCCAGAAAAAGGGAGGAGAGAAAAGGAGACAGACAGAGAGGCAGACGAGAAGAGTGAAGAGGAGAAGAGAAGAAGAGGGAAGAGTGGAAGAGAGGGGAGAGGGCTCGCCGCTCCACCCACCGCCGCCGTCTGTGCGAAGAGGGAAGAGAGGAAGAGAGGGGAGAGGGCTCCCTCCTGCTACTCCATCCACCGCCGTCCATGCGAAGAGAAGAAGAAGAAGAGAAGAAGAGGAGAAGAAGAGGAGGGGAGGCTTCCCCCCTTGCTACTCCATCCACCGCCGTCCGTGCGAAGAGAAGAAGAAGAAGAGAAGAAGAGAAGAAGAGGAGGAGGGGAGGCTTCCCCCCTACTGCTCCATCCTCCGTTGTCCGCGCAAAGACAAGAAGAGAAAGGGAAAAGAGGAGAAGGGAAGAAGAGAAAGAGAAAAAGAGGAGAACAAGGAGAAGAGAAGAAGAGGGAAGAGAGGAAGAGAGGGGAGAGGGCCCGCCGCTCCACCCACCGCCACCGCCTGAAGAGAGGAAGAAAAAGAAGAGAAGAACAAAAGGGGGGAGAGGGCCTGCTGCCCTTCCACCTCCCCGCTGCTACTTCTGCTCATTTGCCTAAAGGGAGACGCCCTTCCGTTTCTCCTTGGACACCCAGGCCCAACACTTCTATCCTGAGGCCCCTTGAGCCTCTCTCCCTCATGCCAAGATTTCCTTGGGCCTAGCCAACCAACATCCCCGGTCCACCCTTAGCCCTTCTGGCCGGCATGCCCAGCCTTCCACCTTGCCCGGTGCGCTGTGGTTCCACCAACCCGACACACGCTGAACTCCCAGCGGCACGCCTTGGTGCCCCCGTTCACCGGCACAACCCTTGGGAGCCTTCCCCGGCACGGCCCACGCCCCCAGCCTAGCACAGTCCCCTGGCCGGTACACCCTCCCCCTTAGCGGCATGTCGTGGCCAAGCCCTTCGCTGGCACACCCCTGTGGGTCTTCCCCGGTACGCCCAGCGGCCCTTCGCCGACACACCCCCAACCTCTTGCCCGGTGCACCCCCGGCTAGCCTTGGAGAGGTCTCCCACTCACCGTTTCTTTCGGGTTTTCTGAAATTTTATTAAAGGTGTTACCCCTCTCGGGCGCCCACCTCCAGTTGTCGGGTTCCGCCACTCCATGTGAGCGCGTTCCCTGTATCTCCCTTACGCTCGGGTCAAGGGGAGATACTATCGAATTTTCGTTAGAAATGATAACATATTAAAAGGATAAAAGGAAGCAACAAACAAATGGAACGACCACACGTTAAAAAGGACTAAAAGAAAGCAACAAACAAATAAAAAGAACAACGGTAAAACACTTTAACCGAGGCAAGGGAACCGTAATCAACTCAAAGAGAGCCGAATCAAATTACGACTAAGCAACTCGAACATCTGTCCTCAGGAGAGAAAGAATGGAAGATAATCAAGAGAAAGAGAGAAGAGTCCCACGCAAACTTAATAAAATCAAGAGAGAAAAGGAAAAGAGAAAAGACATAAGAATGGAAGAGGAGTGGGCTCCCCATGCCCTTCGCCAGCACGCCCCTTCAGCCACCTTCGCCGGTACACCCTCTAGCCACCGGCACGCCCTTCGCCGGCATGCCTGCTCGCGCCCTTCGCCAGCACGCCCCCTTCAGCCACCTTCGCCGGCATGCTTCCGCGACCCCTTTATCGGCACGCTCTCCCTACACTCAGCGGCACACCCGCACATCCCTCGCCGTCACACCCAGTCGCGCCCTTCGCCGGCACGCCCCCAGCCCAGCTTCCTCGGCACGCCTTGCTTGGCCCTTTGCCGACCCGCTCCCCACGCCCTTCGTCGGTACACCCTGCAGCGCCCTTCACCGGCACGCCTCCTCTTCCTTCCCTGACACGCTTCCATCGCCTTCGCCGGTACGCGCCTCCACGCTCTTCGCCGGCACGCCCGCTTGCCCCTTCGCCGACACACTCTCCCAGCCCCCTCGCCAGCACGCTCTCCCTGCCTTCGCCGGTACACCCCCTTTTTGGCCCTCCAGCGGCCCACTCTCTCTATAAAATATGTATAATAGTAATAATAATATTAACGATAATAAATTAATAAAAACTAAAAACTATGATGAATAAATAAATCTCAATATACATATGAAATAAACAAAAAATGTGAATTAGTAATAATAATGGTAAAAAAGGGGGAAATATAATAATAATATTAAACAACATGGATAAAATCATTCATAACAAGTATATAAAAATGGAAATAACCGATAATATATATATATATATATATATATATATATATATATATATATATATAATTTGAAACCCAGATAAAAAATGACAAAACCTATATCGCAGCCCCCCGTCTCTCCCGTGACCCGATGCCGAAGGAACAACAATGCCGCCCTTCCAGGTTGGGCCTGAGTCTTGGGAATTATCCCAAAATAGCCACGACCTGACCTCGCCTCGGGCCGATATTCTGATTAAACCGGACTCATTTCTCGGGCTGGATCCCTTCCGAGCCACTACTAAAATTGCTGCACGTTCGGCAGACATTTGAACGGGTTCACCTCGATTTCCCCCGCGTTTCTATTACAGACCGGTGCCCAAACATGAAAAGGTCCATGCGTGACTGATATGGCTGACGGTTCCCATCCCGACATGGTCGTAACCCGACATTGCTCTGGGCCAATAGCCTGTCGAATCGAATTCATCCTAATGGGATTTGTTCCCGCTCTTTCATTGAAGTTGCCGTGAACTCGCCGTACGTTTGTACGGGGTTGCTTCTATCTACGTCGTACCTTCAATATGGACACTTGTCCGAATATCAAGTGGTCCGCAAGTGACCGACAGAAATCGGAATAGAACGGGACGGCTCCCGTCATCCCTGGACCCTACATATGGGAATATCAATAAGGCCTTCGCGGGCTATGCTGGGACCTCGGGTTCGTCCCGATTATGGTCACTGTCGGACCCATATCCTCGGCCTATAACCCGCTCCCTTTGAACACATTTTTGGTTTTGGAATCTAGTCTCGGGACTCTTCCTCGCTGCCCTCCGGCACCGAGAACATTAATGATGCCCACGCAAGCCCTGTTTGGACCGCGGGAGGCACCCTCGGCATGGTCCTGACATGATCTTGCACCGGGCCAACAAACTCATTGGTTTCCTGCTACACTAACTGAGATTTAACTTAGTGTTTTCAGTACGTCAGAATAATATATCCGTCGTACCCCGGCATACATATGTTTCAGGTCCTCCCGCGATGATTACGATATTCTCAAGCCGGACACATGTCCGAATATTAAACGGTCTCCCGAACAACCGACACGTTTCAGATGCTCGCTTCCCTAGACGCGGGGCTTTCCAGCTGATTCAAGGGATATCCCCCCGTTGCCCCTTGGCACCGGAAACATTAATGATGCTCATGCGAGCCTGACTTCGACCGCAGGGGGCCCACCGTAGTATGGTCGCAACTTGCTCTTACACCGGGCCAACAGATTTACTGGTTTTTGACCGCTTCAACCGAGGTTTAGCCGAACGCTTTTCATCCTTCTGAACAATAAATCTGCCGTACCTCGGCATACATAAATTCCGGTTTCCCTGTGATGATCGCGCTTTTCTCGAGCCGGACATTCGTCCGAATATTAACTAGTCAGTACAGGACCGACATGACCGTGAATGTTTTCTTCTCACCCTCATACGGGGATTTTAATGCTTCCTAATAGGCCTTCCCATGCAATTAATTTCCTGGCCATGAGGCCCTGATTCTCGGTGATTAATCAAGGGTGTTCCCTCGTATGGGGGATGTAAATGACATCGTGACCTTTATGGCACGGCGGGTTTTGTTCCCGACACGAAACACACAATCGTCTGACCGAGTCAGATCGAGCGCACCATGGGCTCTTCGGAGCCCGAATAAATTGTCACTTCGTGACTGGCACGCCCACGCACTTAATAAACCAATAAACGAATGCGCCAACGATTTAAGCAAAAAGGGCGTCCATAAGACTCTGTGCTTTAGAATGCTTATTCCTGAACTACTTGTTCAGAATGCTAGTCAGATGATCTCTCTTGATTCTTTCCCTTCTAATATCTTTCCCTCCTCTTTGTTGATGGCAAAGGGGGAGAATATTGTATGTTTGTTGAATTCCAGGGGAAGTGTATACATTGTTTTGGCAAAGGGGGAGATTGTTAGAACTTGCATTCTCATAGCATGCATTAGGAGTAAATGTAACTCATAGTATTGCCATCATCAAAAGGGGGAGATTATTGTGCCCCTGTAGTTTTGATGATCTATAGTTTTAATGATAGCAATCAGTATGAGTCACAAGTCTATTCAGTTTATTCATCCATGCATTCTTAAGTCTAGACATTGCTTGTGCAGCAGACACATTAAGTCCATACATCGCATGACTCGCAGGCTAGCAAGTCCATACACTGCATGGCTCGCAGGCTAGCAAGTATGTACATCGCAGTCGTCGTAGGCACAGCAAGTCCATACACTGCATGACTCGCAGGGTAGCAAGTCTATACATTGCATGCACAACTTCAAAGTCCATACATTGCTGCATTGCTTGCACTTGTGAAGTCTATACATTGGCAGTTCTCTTGCAGCGTCAACACAAGTCCATACATCGGTTGCAGCACTGCACGCACACTCATGTCCATACACTGCATTGTGGCATGCACACTAGCAAGTCTTTACATTGTGGCACACTAGCAGTTTGCACATTGTGGCTAGCAAAGCCTTTACAACAGTGTGTTAGCAAGTCTATACATTATCATTGCTCGCATGCAGAGTCTAGACAGTCTTAACTAAGTATGTACATCGGCAAGTCCATACATTGCCTTGCTTAATGCAAAGTCTGTACATCGGACTAAGTCTGCATCGGCGAAGTCTATACATCATCTTATGCAGTGTCTCAGTCAAGTCTGTACATTGTTCATTCTTTGATTTGAAGTCTATACATCGTTCTTGGCTGCTCATCATCTCATGCAGCGTCTCATTGTGTCACGCAAAGTCTACACAACGCACTGTCTGCAAAGTCTACACATTGCTATAAGCACGCATGCAAAGTCTAGACAGCCATGGGCAAGTCTATACAACGCATTGCATGCACGCAGGTCTAAGTATGTACACTAGCTGCATCATGCTCGCATAAAGTCTATACACTGCATCTTAGCATGATTGCACAGCACTCAAAGTTTGTACACTGGCTGCAGCAGGCTTGCACACACTAAGTCCATACATTGCACAAAGTCTGAACATCGGTATCTTTACCTATGTTTAAGTCTATACATTCCCATAGGCATTGTGCATTGTTCAACTCAGAGTATGTACATCACTTGAACACTCATTGCACTCATAACTCTATACACTGCATTCATGCACTGCACGAAGTCTGCACATTGTGTTGCTTTGTTCACACTTTGTTTTGCTAAGTCTACACATTTATGCACGCTTACTTCTGCATATTTGATGTCTGTACAGGGCTTAAGCTCTGCATATACAGAGTCTATACATTGCACAACATTGTATTTACGAAGTCTGAACATGGCATAAGCCCTGCATGCGTAGAGTCTGTACATGCCATAGCACTGTATTCACATAGTCTGTACAACGCATAGCCTCGCATTCATAGAGTCTGAACACTGCATTGCTTCGCATTCACTGAGTCTATACTGCTTCAGCTCTGCTTCATGAAGTCTATACATTACTTCAGCTTTGTCTTTACATAGTCTGTACAACGCAATTGTCCTATTTCATGAAGTCTATACATTGCTTCAGCTCTGTCTATGTATAGTCTGTACATCAGTTAACCCTTAAACTGATAATTCATTTTGAATGTCTGACAAGGACTATCTGCAGAGACTGATGACTTGGCTCGTGATCCAAGGCATGACGAGGTGCTTAGAGTGCGACATGTGTACAACAACAAGACGAGATGCTGCCACGTGGTCCAAATCATTGGGCGGGAATTCAAATGCCACACGCCCTTCGAATAGCTACTGGTATAAAAGGAATTCTTCTACTTCAGAAGAAGGAAGATCGAAAGAGCAGAAGCCAGAGCTAAAAGAGAAGTACAGACAGTGAGCGCTTGCACGATCCAAAGAGAGAAGAAGAAAAAGAGAGAAGAAGAAAAAAAGAGAAGAAGAGAAAGAGAGAAGAAGAGAAGATTGAGAGAGTTGAGTTGAGAGAGATTTTGAGAGATCTTGTAAGTCAGACTCTTGGTTCAGATACCAGAGCTGATTCTGCTCATACTTGAGCTACATTCGTCTTGTTTTTACATTTTGTTTGTTTCTATCTTTCATGCTTTCGATACACTTTTGTTATCAAGCTGTGAGGCAGCAATTGCAGTGGAGGTTTCCACTGGACAGGTGAAGCTGTAATCCTCAGCAGGCGAGACCAGGTCTCGGATGGCTAAGCTATATTGCCCAGCGGTTGCAGAGGATCTGTTCCTCTGGTCGGCAAGCTGTTAAGCCCAGTGAAGCTGTGTATCAGCGGTTGTTGGCAAGCTGTGAAGCCCAGCTCTTCAAGCTGTTAGTCAGCAGGATCCACATTCCAGTTGGAGTGTGGGGTGGACGTAGATCTCTAGATTGAGATCGAACCACCTTAAAGATCGGTGTCTACTATGTGATTGCCTGTGGTTGTGTGATTTCAATGTGTTCCTTCTACTGCTATACAGTTGCTTGTTTTAATTCCGCATTAGAGTCAACTGTGTTCTAAAATTAGACATTATATCTATTCACCCCCCTCTAGATCCACTCTCCGTGGTAAAAGACTGCGTCCATCTAACATAACACTACGGCGCCCTGAGAGGCAGTCGACCCTCCTACCCCGGGCGAGTCTTCAGGATAGCTTAGGATTACGGCGAGCGGGGATAGCTACTGGAGAGCAGCCGGAGCAGCACGTTCAGCAACTAGTGGACTTGGCGAGACCTAGAGTAGCTGCAGAGCTGGGAGCAGAGGCCGATCGAGTACTACGACGGTTTTTGATGCTACTATTCGGGCGACTCCTCTTTTCGACGCGGGCGGATGTGATGAGCTGTCGCTTCCTCCCCCTCCTCCAGGACCTCGACCACGTGGGCGACTACGCATGGGGAGCGGCGGTCCTTTGCTTTCTGTTCGAAACGCTGAGTTCGACGGCCCGTCCGACCATGCTCGGGGGCTTCTCCCCCTTGCTCCAGGTACGACTCCTACTTTAGACTTAATTATGCAACTTCTATATGTCTCCTAGATGCTAACGCGATGCTGCGATGCAGGTTTGAGCCTACGTGCGACTATGCGTGCTAGGCAGAGGCAAGGAGACTCGTCCTGGGCTCCTACCGATTGCCCGGAGGTGGACCGCACCTCGAGAGACTGCTGCCCTTAAGAGACAGGTCCGGGAGCTGCAGGATGACATAGACGCTCTACCGTACACCTCGGTACGATTCTAAACTTAGACTCTTAATTAAATGTAGTTCCATATGATTATGATGCAGATGCAATTTCCTACTTTGCAGGTACAGTGGACTCCTTATGCCGAGGAGGGACAGGAGGGCTAGCCCTAGGTGGCAGGGGGCCTTACCTTCTCAAGATGAGACGTGTGGCTTCACTGCATGAATGTGGTAGAGCCACTGCACTTCAGACTGGTGATGAGGACCATTGGAGTCCATCAGCGAGTGGTGGAGTTCCCGGCAGTGGAGAAGCCGGGGGAGCACGTGACTCAGATGACACGAGGCCAAGCAGTGGCCTTTGACTGGACGGCACAGAATGCCGTACAGATAGCAGACTGGGCAGCACTCGGGCGGGTGGTGACTGCCCGAGCAGATAGCGACTCGGCGTACTACACCGCATACGCCAGACACTACCGGGACCAGGTGTTCCGGGGTGCCCACCGACCGGTATGACTTCTAAACTTAAACTTTATCTATTATGCTTATGATCTCTATATGATGATGCATTGACATGTGGACTTCCAAATGCAGATCGATCCAGAGGGGTGGCTCGCGGAGCTGCAGGGGCTCCTACATTCTACGATCAGGGAGCGAGACAAGGCCCGGTACGCCCTGGCCCTACTGGTGAGTTTTCTACACCCTAAACTCTTTAAATTATGCAAATGTTTATGATTATGATTATGCATGTGACTGACCTGGAGTTTTGGATGCAGCGCGCCGAGAGGACCCTGCGGCAGGGGACCGACGCTCCTTCTTTTTCCTCCCAGACTCCCGCTGAGTGAGCCGAGCGGGATGCTGAGTGCACACGGATGGTGTCCCGGGCCGAGGCAGCCGAAGCCGCACTCGCCGAGAGGGTACGTGACTACTACACTTTCCCTTTAATGCTTATGCTTATGATTATGGAA
Organism: Amorphophallus konjac; assembly: GCA_022559845.1. NCBI lineage: Eukaryota > Viridiplantae > Streptophyta > Magnoliopsida > Alismatales > Araceae > Amorphophallus > Amorphophallus konjac. The sequence continues at coordinate 37,158,409 of CM040117.1, read as the reverse complement.
TGCAATTAACTGACCATGAACTGTGTATGCAGACGACTGAGCTGACCACGTCACTAGGCGAGGCCGCCCGACTACGGGAGGATGCGGAGTGTCTCCGAGTCGAGGCTACCACTTTACGAGGAGACGTGACAGAGCCTTCGCGCCTCTTTGTCGAGATGAAGCGTTCCTGCACGGGGACTGTGGAGACAGAGCTACTACGCTCTCGGGCGACGGAAGTGGAGCTGTACCGCGCTGAGGCGGAGCGGCTTAGGACGGAAGCGGAGCGCTACCGGGCAGAGGCTGAGCAGGCTCGACTTTAGGCAGCGAGGCTAGAGGGGATGGTGGCGGGCATGAGGGAGATGAGTCAGGAGCGCAGCCGAGCGACCCAGAGTGGCAGCCACGGCTCTCATGGCTCCGTGAGGCGTTACTTCACCAGTTCCTCCGACCATCGGAGGAATGAGGGCAAGGAGCAGCGCCGACGACAGCGTGATGAGGCGACTTCCGCGATGCCTCCCCCAAAGAGGCATGAGGGCGGTGGAGACAACGACGGGGGCCAGGGAGAGGGGCAGGTCTGACTCTTTGTACTTGGGACTCGACTTTTGTACATGATATGATAGTGATATGCTTTTTTTTGGTTTTCTGTGGATGAATGTATGAATGAATGAAAATGATAGACACTAACTAAATGACTACAATTGCTAACTCGACACGAGTGAGACGGACACGTGTGAGAGAGAGGTGACACGAGTGAGCGAGCAGGGAGCCGACTTAGAGAGAGAGAGGGACGTCACGAGTGGGAGAGAGGGATGCCGACTTAGAGTGAGAGAGAGACCCCGACTCAGAGTGAGAGAGAGACCCCGACTCAGAGTGAGAGAAAGACGCCGACTCAGGGTGAGAGAGAGACGCCGACTCAGAGTGAGGGAGAGGGATGAAAGTGATGGGGACATCACCTCCCATGCCCACGTTCACAGCTCGTCTCCTCGCCCCGGTTGCATCCGGCTTGGTCTAGTCATTTAATTTTGAGTCCTATGTAATTTTTATTTGAGTCATTTGATGTAATTTTCAGTTTATTTGAGTCATGTCCCTAGGTCTTGCATTTATTTTCCTAAGTATTGAGTGTCATTAGATTGTGTAATGTGCTAGTGGGCCTAATTCTTCGGGCTTGGCCCATGAGCACCCCCTACCCCTTCGGTTATTTGCTATTGAGTCTTTTGTCAGGGACTTATTGTAAAATGTGGGTTTCCTATATATAGGGCCCCATTTCCTTCATTTGGAGGTAATGAATCAATCAATGAAAAAAAATGCCATTTGAGAGTCCAAAGCTTAGTTTAGTGGAGTGATTCCAACATTTTTTGGGTGAGAAACCCTAGGGGAGAGATTCCCCACCCTTCCCTCTCTTAATCCCTCTTTTTCACTCCATTTTCTCTCTCCTCAACACCCAATTTCAAATTTTCTTCTCTCTCCTCCCTTCCCAACCACCTCAACCCCCACCTACCATCATTAAAGCCCTCCACTTCCCCATGGCCTCCATTACTCCTTCCCCCTAGTTCCAAGGAGATTCCTCCCCATTCCAACACCACCTTCCTCATTCCAACACAATCACCCCTCTTCCCCACACAATCCCCCACATTCCAAAGCCATTTTGAATTTGAAATCCCCTTCCCTCCAAGTCTTGGAGGCCCCTCTCTCCTCCCCATAGGGCTAGTTCGCCCTTGCCCTCCACTCCCCTTCACCCCCACCATCACTCATCCATGCTGAAACCTGTGCCCTAGCCTCCCTTCCACCACCTTCCTCATACCATTAGCACCCTTCCAACCCTCCCACATACTCCCTCCATCATCCCCTACCTCCCCTTCACCCTATAGTTCTTGCTACCCCTTCTTCTTGGTGGTCTTTGGAAGCTTTATTCAAGTGCAGTTCGCTGTCCAAAAGTTACAAGTGAACCAGCAACTTGCAGCGGCCACCACGACTTCCTCCGGACGAGTTTGAAGGCACAAGAGGCACCCACAGAAGCGTCTTCCTGTCTTCTTCACAACAGAAGTGGTTTCGTCTTCATCCGAGCTGTGTGCTGCCCTGGAGCTTCGTTCTCCCTCGACTGCTTAGAACTGCCTCTGCTGAAGCCCTGAACCTGAGTAGAAGCTCTGGCACGACTCACCTTGGAAGAATCAGTTCGAAATCTCTTCTACAAAGTTCTTCATCGTTCTGTCAGCTTTCAGAATCAAGAAGCGGAACCCTGTTCGGCATCTAGTACCTGAAGTTATCAATTTTATCCCCCTGCTGTACGGATCGGCTTCCCCACAGTCTACACCGACCAGTCATCCTTGTTCAGCGCCTCCAGGTCTTCTCCGGAATCTTTTAGCATCCCCGTCAGTTTTGCTGTGAAGAGGACCCATCCACGATTCCAGAAACTCTGACGGCGCTTGATTCCGAGGTCGGGAGCTGCCGGGGCGTTCTCTGCAAGCTGCTATTAGGAATCTGCAACTGCAGGTCCGAGAAACTGAAGCTCTGTTCAAACATCCATCCTGGTCAGCAGCGGCTCCAAAAGAAATTGAAAAAATTCTGAAGTGTTCCAGTACCAGTTACGAAGAGTTTCCCTCTAGTCTCGCCATCAGCAGAATTCTGTAACAACTTCTGCAACCCCAACTACGACTGTCAGTCCTCCCTCCCAGGCAGCAGGCAGATACGGCTTCCCAACTTCTTATCGCTTTTGGTCCTAATTTTCCCCTCCCCGCTTGGCCGGCTGAAGGCCCCTCCCTGTGTGGAGGTAGTTTTGATTGTAATCATTTAACCCCCACCCCAAGATCCCCCTCCTGCGAGAGGTGTAGTGTTGTATTTGGTTTAAGCAGGTCAAGCTTCACCGCCGCGGCGTGTGGGGATCCACCGCCTCCCCGCTCGCCCTCGTCTCCGAGCGGGACCGGTTTCTTCAAACCGGTCGAGTAAGTGCTCTAAACCCTTGCTCATTATGCTTGTCTTTCAATGTTTGTTTCTTAGCTCCGCTGGTTGTGCGAGAGAGAGCCCGATCCTCAAGCCCCGTTGCCTTGAGTGATCACCGTGGGAAGAGTGAAACCGGTGCCCTTGGCACTTTGTCGGCCCCATTGAATTGGGTTCCACATCCTTTTTGGAATCAAGTCTTGGCCTTGCTGGCCCTCTACCAGCAAGGGCCCAACCCCACATCTTCACTTTGGCATTGCCAAGTTACCCCGGGCTTGGGTGAGCGACGAGAGAGCGGCAGCCCAAATTGGCCCATTTAGATTGCGAATGTGCTTGCTTGCTTAAGTCCAAGGTTGTGTCACATCAAGTGGTATCAGAGCAAGTTCACAACTTGTCTCTCCACAAGTTGGTCCTAGGGCATGTTTATGCATTTAGAGTCCTCGGTTGCATCTCCCATGTCCACTAGAATGGCCACTTCATACCCGTCATATCCATCCCCATCAACTTTCCCAAGAAGCCCAAATCCTCATGGAAGTTCCATTGCCAACAAAGTGGGTAGCAACACCTCTATCATAGAAGCCCTACCTAATGTCCTTAATCGACTTGAAGATATCATGTCTCGACTCGACCGACTTGAAGGAAATAGCCGTGCACCAAGAGTGAATGAGAGTGACCTTTGGGGAAATCTAGAAACCATATTTTTAGAACACTTGAAAATCAAAACCCCCGCCTTTGATGGATCCAACAGCCCAAGCCTTTACCTAGATTGGGAGATTTCCATAGACCAATTCTTTAAAAGTTGCCCCTTGAACGAAGGAAGAAGGATGAGGCTAGCCAAGGCACACCTCTCCAAACAAGCTAAAACTCATTGGTTAGTTGTGAAAGGTTTGAGAAAGATCCGTAGGGAGGCCCCAATTAGCACTTGGGATGAGATGAAGACCGAGCTTAGAAAAACCTACACCCTCCAACCCTCTCCCTCCTACTCAAATCACCAAAGTCCAAGGAGCACTTCTACTCCACCCGATCAATCCCAGACCCCAATCACCCATTCCCCACCACTTCCCATCTCTCCTACCCCAACCACTATATTTACACCCCACCTCCAAGTCCACACCACAACCATAGGTCCCCATACCCAATTGGGCCCCATGGCCAACTCTCCACCTAGGCCCGTGGTAACCCCCACCACTACCTCTCCATCACCCCCAAAAGGGGACACTCCTCCCAAAATCAATCAACCCAAACCCCTTCAACCCACCCATCTTCCTCTCCCTACCCCAATCCAACTCCCACCAAAGCCTCCACTACTACCCTTACCTATCCTAACCCAAGTTTCCCACTACCTACCACTCCGGATACACTATGCCCCAATCATCACCACACCCTCAAAAGCCCCTCTCACCTCCTTGGAAGAAGAACCCATACCCCACCCCATAGTGGTGAACACTCCAAACCCACTCTCCACCCATGAGGAAACCCAAGTTCACACCAATTGTGAGGAAGAGCTTTAACCCTTTACCACTTCAAATTGTCCGAGTCTTCAAGAGCCACAAACCTTCACAAATGGCACCATAATCATAGATGGGCCCCTAGCTAGATGGCTAACGGAGAAACCAATTCACCCCATCACGTCCAATGTCTACCCTCTCATGGAGCTAAACCTCCCCATAGTACCCTTCTCCACCTATCACACCACCATCCAATCATCCTACCAAGTGGAAACTTTAGGGGATCTTCTTAAGGGCCTAGCATGGCAAATTGAGTTCACTAGCATGTTGACCCCTATGGCCGAACAACCTAGGAGCCTTGGCCTCCTACACCTATGCATCGGGTCTATCACCTCGGTTTGCACCATTGGTTGCTACACTAGCGACCTCCTTCTCTTCCTCCCCACACCCGATGAGCCCGACCTTCTCCTCCAATTGGAGATTTTTATATCGGGTAGAGAGCCAAGCCTTCCCCTCATGGCCAACCCACTCACCAAGAACATTGACCCAATTATCATTGAAAGGGATGACTTAGCACCTTTTGAGGACCTTGAGGACATGGAGCTCCTTCCCCTTAGTAACCCATTTTATGATCCATATGATCCATTCCAATGGGAGTCAAGGGACTCATATGACCCAACCATCTTACCAAATCACCCTTTCCTACCCTCACCCACCATATTGGGCCAAACCCATCTCATCCATGACCCGGGTTACACCTTGGGAGCCATGACCTTGGGCCACATATCCCTAGGTAATAAGGTTGTGCCTCACCCCATGATGACCACTTTCTTATATCCATTCGATCTTTTCCAATGGGAGTTCAAAGGTTGTCCCACACCTATACACATGGAGGTCACCTTTGGGAAACACATGCGTGTGCCTAGGCCTACCACACCCCTTGGCATGAACACTAAGTTGGGTCCATTCATTCATTCCACCCACATGTCAAGTAGAAAGTATGAGTGGCCCATATTCGGATGTATTGGTCCACCCTCATTTATCATGGGTCTTAAGCATGTCAAAAGCATCTACGGATGTCCGGGTCCCCCTACATTCATCACCACTTTGCATGATAGGTTCATATACGGTTACCCCGGCCCACCTAGGCCCACCAAAGTCTACATGACAACATTGCATGAAAAGTCCACATATGGTTGCCCCGGCCCTCCAAAATCCATCAAAGTCTTCTTGGCATCAAAGCGTGATTGGTCTACTTTTGGTTGCCCAGGTCCACCCATCACCCCTAGAATGTCAACATTCACAAAATTGCATGAAAGCCTTTGCAAGCACATAAGCAAAAAGAATGAGACTTATAAGAGGCGGTCCTACTCTCATCGGCGTCACCAAGAATTCCATGAGGGTGACTTTGTGATGGTAAGGAAGGAGAGGCTCTCCCCCAGAGCCAACTCTAAACTGAGGTCACGTGGGACTGGTCCCTTCCAGGTCTTGAGGCGTATTGGTGCAAATGTCTTTGAGTTAGATCTCCCTGAGGAGTATGGAATAAGTCCCACATTCAACGTTGCCGACCTAGTGCCATATAAGGGACCCACGGTGATACCTAGTGAGGAGATTGAGCCTACTTATTCCCTTGAGAGAGCACCCACCCGTGAGGAGAGACCACCAGCCAAGAGAGCCCAGCGTGAATCAATTGAACAAATATTGGATGAACAAGTCACTACCACTCGGAGCAAGGTATACGAGTGCTATCTCGGCAGGTGGATGGATCGGTCTCGTTCAGAAGACTTGAGGGCAGTACCACTTCTCCACACTCCAAGGAGAGAAGGACACTTACTCGACGGAGTCGAGTTCTCCGCACCCCGGGAGTATGATGGGGACATCACCTCCCATGCCCACGTTCACAGCTCGTCTCCTCGCCCCGGTTGCATCCGGCTTGGTCTAGTCATTTAATTTTGAGTCCTATGTAATTTTTATTTGAGTCATTTGATGTAATTTTCAGTTTATTTGAGTCATGTCCCTAGGTCTTGCATTTATTTTCCTAAGTATTAAGTGTCATTAGATTGTGTAATGTGCTAGTGGGCCTAATTCTTCGGGCTTGGCCCATGAGCACCCCCTACCCCTTCGGTTATTTGCTATTGAGTCTTTTGTCAGGGACTTATTGTAAAATGTGGGTTTCCTATATATAGGGCCCCATTTCCTTCATTTGGAGGTAATGAATCAATCAATGAAAAAAAATGCCATTTGAGAGTCCAAAGCTTAGTTTAGTGGAGTGATTCCAACATTTTTTGGGTGAGAAACCCTAGGGGAGAGATTCCCCACCCTTCCCTCTCTTAATCCCTCTTTTTCACTCCATTTTCTCTCTCCTCAACACCCAATTTCAAATTTTCTTCTCTCTCCTCCCTTCCCAACCACCTCAACCCCCACCTACCATCATTAAAGCCCTCCACTTCCCCATGGCCTCCATTACTCCTTCCCCCTAGTTCCAAGGAGATTCCTCCCCATTCCAACACCACCTTCCTCATTCCAACACAATCACCCCTCTTCCCCACACAATCCCCCACATTCCAAAGCCATTTTGAATTTGAAATCCCCTTCCCTCCAAGTCTTGGAGGCCCCTCTCTCCTCCCCATAGGGCTAGTTCGCCCTTGCCCTCCACTCCCCTTCACCCCCACCATCACTCATCCATGCTGAAACCTGCGCCCTAGCCTCCCTTCCACCACCTTCCTCATACCATTAGCACCCTTCCAACCCTCCCACATACTCCCTCCATCATCCCCTACCTCCCCTTCACCCTATAGTTCTTGCTACCCCTTCTTCTTGGTGGTCTTTGGAAGCTTTATTCAAGTGCAGTTCGCTGTCCAGAAGTTGCAAGTGAACCAGCAACTTGCAGCGGCCACCACGACTTCCTCCGGACGAGTTTGAAGGCACAAGAGGCACCCACAGAAGCGTCTTCCTGTCTTCTTCACAACAGAAGTGGTTTCATCTTCATCCGAGCTGTGTGCTGCCCTGGAGCTTCGTTCTCCCTCGACTGCTCAGAACTGCCTCTGCTGAAGCCCTGAACCTGAGTAGAAGCTCTGGCACGACTCACCTTGGAAGAATCAGTTCGAAATCTCTTCTACAAAGTTCTTCATCGTTCTGTCAGCTTTCAGAATCAAGAAGCGGAACCCTGTTCGGCATCTAGTACCTGAAGTTATCAATTTTATCCCCCTGCTGTACGGATCGGCTTCCCCACAGTCTACACCGACCAGTCATCCTTGTTCAGCGCCTCCAGGTCTTCTCCGGAATCTTTTAGCATCCCCGTCAGTTTTGCTGTGAAGAGGACCCATCCACGATTCCAGAAACTCTGACGGCGCTTGATTCCGAGGTCGGGAGCTGCCGGGGCGTTCTCTGCAAGCTGCTGTTAGGAATCTGCAACTGCAGGTCCGAGAAACTGAAGCTCTGTTCAAACATCCATCCTGGTCAGCAGCCGCTCCAAAAGAAATTGAAAAAATTCTGAAGTGTTCCAGTACCAGTCACGAAGAGTTTCCCTCTGGTCTCGCCATCAGCAGAATTCCGTAACAACTTCTGCAACCCCAACTACGACTGTCAGTCCTCCCTCCCAGGCAGCAGGCAGATACGGCTTCCCAACTTCTTATCGCTTTTGGTCCTAGTTTTCCCCTCCCCGCTTGGCCGGCTGAAGGCCCCTCCCTGTGTGGAGGTAGTTTTGATTGTAATCATTTAACCCCCACCCCAAGATCCCCCTCCTGCGAGAGGTGTAGTGTTGTATTTGGTTTAAGCAGGTCAAGCTTCACCGCCGCGGCGTGTGGGGATCCACCGCCTCCCCGCTCGCCCTCGTCTCCGAGCGGGACCGGTTTCTTCAAACCGGTCGAGTAAGTGCTCTAAACCCTTGCTCATTATGCTTATCTTTCAATGTTTGTTTCTTATCTCCGCTGGTTGTGCGAGAGAGAGCCCGATCCTCAAGCCCCGTTGCCTTGAGTGATCACCGTGGGAAGAGTAAAACCGGTGCCCTTGGCACTTTGTCGGCCCCATTGAATTGGGTTCCACATCCTTTTGGGAATCAAGTCTTGGCCTTGCTGGCCCTCTACCAGCAAGGGCCCAACCCCACATCTTCACTTTGGCATTGCCAAGTTACCCCGGGCTTGGGTGAGCGACGAGAGAGCGGCGGCCCAAATTGGCCCATTTAGATTGCGAATGTGCTTGCTTGCTTAAGTCCAAGGTTGTGTCACATCAGAAAGATTATGAGGTAGTGTGGCAGGTGGATGGGCGGTCACCAACTGGCCATCCAGTTGACGAACGGCTGGCATGCGGCCATTCAAAGACTACTTGACTTCACTCAGAATAGACAGATAGACGGCTTAATACTAACCATTCATGTTGAAGGATGGTTGGATTTAGACCGTTCTATTGCTCTGACCCATACTATTTAGAAGAGGTTGAACGGTCCTCTGTTGATCGCTCTACGGAAAGAGCGGTCTATCGAGAGGCCGTCCAACCCCAGGTACTAGGAGTCCGATCGGGACTCCCTTGGAGAGTCCCAAACCGGGGGATAGAGTTCTAAACCTACCCAAACACTAGCCTATTCCCATCTAGATGTATCCTAGCTCAATCCTAATGGGTTTAGGCTTCTATACAAGCTCTATATGAAGAGGGGGGTCCTAAATTCGCAACTCACACCAGACCCCTCTTTCTAGGCCTCAAACCTTTGCTATCCTTCATCAAATCATCATGAAAAGGTCCTTTGAGGGGAGTTCCATGGAGGGGGCAACTTATGAAGGGCCAAAGCCGGCCAGGAAGGAGTGCGAAGTGCTCCAATGGTTGACTACGATCCCTCGTCATCTCAGCTCGAGCCCTTTGAGAGAGGTATGTTATCATGATTTCATTCAAGTCAAATCTGCATTCATTCACCTACACGTTCTTCCTCTCTTCCTCCCTCTATCTCAGCTTCTCCCTTGCTCCAGGCGCTATTCCACTCTAGAGTGGATGGCCCCCATGGTCCGTGCATTGCCCCTAAGAGTGATATCCATCTTGAAGTCCTGGCACTTACATCCACTCTTGGTATTAGGCCAAAATTACCCAAAGCTCTCCCTTGACTGGCATAGCATCTCAGCCTTGGTAGAAATCTGGCACCCTCAGACCCATACGTTCATTTTCTCATCTTTCGAGGCCACTATCCTACTAGAGGAGGTAGAGACCTACTTCTCTTTACCTAGGTCCCAGGTGGGAGAGTATGACTTAGTGTGTCACATCGTGGCCCCTATTGACCCTAGGCTCATCTTGGGAGGGTTTATACCAGATAACAGGGACATCCATACCTTCATAGGCCCACGTCATATCCACCTTCTTCCTCTTAGCCAGTGTGTAGTTGAACATTGCAGGAATAGGTGTGGGTGGGATGAGGCCATAGCCATGGCCACGTCTATTTACCTGTGCGGGGCTATCTTGTTCCCCTCTGTTGACCATGTGCTAGAGACTCCCCTCCTTAGTACCATCACCAGCCTATGGCAGGGTCTTTCTATCTCCCAGGCCGTCCTTGCCTACTTGTATGAGGGCCTTACCTCAATAGCTCTAGGGGGTCCTCTCTTTGGTTCCATGATGCTCTTAGAGTGCTAGATGGGAGTCAGGATGAAATTCATTCATAAGGAGGATGTCACTTCAGCTAGCCAGATCTTCGGGAGCCACCCCCTCTTCTTCATAGGTGGCGCTTTCGGGTTCTCTCCACAGGTAGAGTGCAGCACAGCAGAAAAGAAGACCAGGAATGAGTGGCGATTGCACCTCAATAGATTGCCCCTGGATTGGTTCGCGATACGCCCTGACTTCCTCCACGACACCACTGTCAGGGTACCTAGGAGGCTGGGCTTAAATTTGAGGCTTGTGAGCGACACCGCACTAGCGATGTACAGCCCGCACCGGTGCTACCTACATGTTGGACTAGCTAGGACCGTTCTACCAGCACTACCCCACCTTCCCGCACTACAGGCGAGGAGGATCGGTACAGAGGAGGACGAGCAGGCGGTCACGAGTGCCCTGATCATGTGGGAGGTGAGCAGGGTGCTTACTCTTCCAGCGGAGGTGGCAGAGATTCCGGTGACCCGCCAGGCTTATGTTAAAGAGCTGAGAGAGATACGTCCCCGCGAGGATGCCCAGCGGAGGATTGAGTGATTTTTCTTTTCTTTCATGATGCTTGATGTAGAGACTTATGCTTAGAGAGTTTGATATATGAATGACTAAAATTGATTGATTTGATTGATTTGAGCTTGGTTTTTTTTCTTATGCGAAATTGAATGAGTTTGGGTATGCCCTCAGAATGCACACGGTCACGCATAGACCGTAGATATTTGGAGAAGCTTGACGGTGGAACGATCTATATGAAATCATGTGAATGGTTGGACAGTCTGATCATGGCCGTTAAAAGGAATAGAACGGTTGCTAGAGGACCGTTTGCTGACTGAATCTTCAACTTCAACCTGCCCCTGCACACACACAAATAAAGAAAACAGATTAAATCTATTTTAGGCTTAACCCCTTGCCTGTAACAAGTTAGGAAATGACCAGTTTTTGATTTTTGGTCAAGAGGGTAAGCCTTATTAAATAGGCGAACAACAAATGAGAAATGAATGCAATGCATGCCATGAATGCAAATCATGATAATAAAAAATCTTTTTTGTGATTTTGAAAATATTCAGATTTTTTGGATTTTGAAATATTTAATTTTTTTTGGTTTTTAAAATATTTGATTTTTTTAGATTTTGAACTATCTGATTTTTTTTTGTTTTGAAATATCTAATTTTTTTGAATTTTGAAATATTTGATTTTTTAGATTTTGAAATATTTGATTTTTTTAGATTTTGAAATATTTGATTTTTTTTATTATGAACTATCTGATTTTTATTTTTTTGTTTTGAAATATCTGATTTTTTTTGTTTTTGAAAGCCAGCTCAAACCTGATGACGGGGAGCCTCACATCTCACTAGGGATCTCCTGGATTCGACGTGCGTTATGAATGACCACCCATAGCTGGGGCCCAACTTCGCTTAACGGTGCCTCTACCGAAGCCATACCCGGGGTGGGATCCATTCCTTAGAAAATAAAAGAGAATTTGACAGAAAGGCTGGCAATAGGTATAGGGGTTTTTAGGGCTTGAGTCCTTCTCACGACACCCCTGTTCAAAGAATTTGGTCTGTTACGCTGAGGCTTTGTGTCCGTCATCGAACCTACATCCGCTCTAGGCACGCATACGACCGGGCTCATAACATCCCGCGGGGAAACTGTACTGCCACTCTTGCCATGCCTAGTTTCATTATTGTGTGGTTTTTTTAGACTTTTGAGCTTCGAGCTTTGGATGAGCTTTTAGCTTTATCTTTGATTTCGCCCCTTTTCTCTATTTCTTTTCTTTATCTTTCCTTTTGCTCTTATATCTGCGGAATAAGGTCATAACGTACTGCCCCTATTTGAGACCTCTTTTATCGGGGGGTCTAGATCAGTACTCGCCCTCTTATTCGTCACTTGCCCCTATTTTCAGCCGAGAGAGGAGAAAAAAACAAGGATTTTCACCTTCCCTGAAGCATGGCCAAGGGAGAAATGGTGTTGCACAAAGGAAGAGAACCGAACCACAGGGGGTCATGTAGTGTGTGTATGTTGAACCGGGGGTCTCCCTTCATGATCAAGTAGAGGCATACCCCGTCGTCGGGCCGTTGCTGCCTTGACTCTATGGATAAAAATGTTTTAAATACAACCTATTCCACGGATTTGGTAATTCTTCACCTTCAGTGTTAATTAAACGGTATGCGTTACCCGGATAGACTTCCTTAACTACAAACGGCCCTTCCCAAGTGGGTTGCAGCTTAGACCTTGGACCTGTTGATCTGATAAATTTGCGTTTCAAAACCATGTTACCCACTTGGAATTTTCTTTCAATAACCTTCTTTTGAAAATATCGTGAGACACGTTTTTGATAAATCGAGACGTGATTGGCCTCATTAAGCCTCTTCTCGTCTAAGAGTTCCAGTTGGACTAGCAACGCCTCTCGACGCTCGTCGAGATTAAGTTCTTTGTCTTGCTGCACTCTTAGGGAAGGGATCAAGATCTCGTACGGGAGTACCGCCTTTATCCCATAAGTGAGAGCAAAAGGCGTTTGCCCTGTGGGAGTACGGACGGAGGTGCGATAAGCCCATAGAGCTTCTATCAGTTTGTCGGCCCAATTAGCAAATTTGTGTGATTCGCATGTTTTCTTAATGATTTTAAGAAGGGTTTTGTTTGTGGCCTCAGCTTGGCCATTACCTTGAGGGTAGTATGGTGATGAGTGATGCAATGCAATATTAAATTTCTTACAGAGGTCCCGAAGTTCTTGAGGAATGAATTGAGGCCCGTTGTCGGTGACGATATCACTTGGCACTCCAAACCGTGAGATGATGTTCTTGAGGATGAAGCGGCATACGGTGCTGGCTTTGAATTCTGCATAAGCTTCAGCTTCCGCCTACTTGGTGAAGTACTCTGTAGCCGTCAGAATGAAGGATTTCTGTTTAACCTGAGCATTAGGGTCACCAAGTGGTCCAATGATATCAAAGGCCCACATCGAGAATGGCCAAGGAGCAGAAAGAAAATGGAGGGAAGAAGCAGGAGCGTGGATTTTGTCGGCATGAAGCTGGCATTAAAGACACCTACGGACATAGGTGGAACAGTCTTCTTCTAGGGTTGGCCAGTAATAGCCCTGCCTAAGAATCTTCTTCGCTAACGCCTGCCCATTTACGTGCCCTCCACACTCACTGGAATGAGCATCTTCTACTACCTTCCAAGCCTCATCGTCATCCAAACACCTCATTAGAACTCCGTTGAGAGCCCGCCTATATAATTATCCTGCGATAATCGTGTATCTGGCGGCGACTCTTCTAATTGCCTTGCGCTGCTCAGCATTCGCCGTCTCGGGAAAGGAACCATCCATGCAGTACTGCTCTATCTCGTGATACCACGGCAATTCCTCTTTTTCTATAATCTTCTCAAGCTCAGTCAATGAAACTTCTTTCATATCTTCCTTCTCCGCTTTCTTCCCTATAGCCTTCCTAAGGTTGTCGAACCAAGGATCCTGAAGAGAGGGAGCGTCCATCCGCTGGACCACAATGGTCTCAGTGGCGCGACCGAGGGGGAATGAAAGAGAAGAAGCAAGCGACGCAAGTGCATCGGCCAGAATGTTCTAAGAATGAGGAGTATGGATGTAGATGAGCTTCCGAAATTGCCTAGCCAAGAGCGTGACCAAATCTTGATAAGGCTTGAGTTTGAGGTCACGGGTGCGGTAAGTTGACAAAACTTAGTGCAGCACCAATTGAGAGTCTCCTACGATGTTAAGGTATCGCATGCCCATGAGGTAGGCGTGCTTTAGACCGGCAAGGAGAGCCTCATACTCGGCTATATTATTAGTGGCAGGAAATAAGAGTTGATAAGCAATAGGGATGGTCACTCCTTCCCGAGTGCGGAGAACGGTGCCGATTCTACGGCCCTGAGAATTGAGAGCACCGTCGAAATGTAGAGACCAAAACGGAAGATGAGTGATTACAGCCAAGTGTTCATCAGAAAATTCATCCTGGATTGAATCCGAACGAGGGATAGGAGAATGAGCAAGATGTTCAGCAATCGCATATCCCTTGATCGCTTTCTGAACAATGAAGGTGATATCAAACTGGGAAAGGAAGCTCTGCCAGCGAGCTAATCGGCTAGAAAGGACAGACTTTTCTAAGAGATAGCGAATGGGGTCCATTCTAGAGATCAGCTTAACCTCATGGGCAAGAAAATAGTGTTTGAGTTTCTGAGCTACCCACACTAGCGCTGCACAGGTCTTCTCCATGACAGTATACTTGGATTCAGCAGGATTAAATAACCTTGAAAGGTAGTACGCTGCCCTTTCCCTTCCTTCATCATCCACCTGGGCCAGAACAACTCCTAGGGAGTCCTCAATAACAGAAATGTATAATATCAGGGGTTTCCCAGGGATGGGTGGTTGCAGAATCGGGGGATTAGAGAGATAAACCTTAAGATCCTCATAGGCATTTTGGCATTGTTCGTTCTATTAAAACTTAGCTCCCGCCTTCAACAATTCATAAAATGGGCGGCACCTTTGCGAATGTTGAGATATAAATCTTCTAATGAATTGCAAGCGCCCAATCAGACCTCTGAGTTCGGTGATGTTCTTAGGCAGTGACATTTCCATAACAGCCTTTACTTTATTCGGATCAATCTAGATCCCCCGTTTACTAACTATAAACCCAAGCAGTTTCCCTGATGCAACTCTGAATACACATTTCTTTGGATTCATCTTCAATTTATACTCCCTAGCCCTCTGCAACACCTTAGCTGAAATAGCGGGATGCTCTTCTTTGGACCTCGACTGTACCAGGATGTCATCCACGTAAGCTTTCAAGTACACATGCATCATGTCATGGAAGATAGCCATCATTGCCCATTGATAGGTGGCACATGCATTCTTCAGCCCGAATGGCATAACGACATAGCAGTACGTGCCCCAGGGCGTGGTGAAAGAGGTCTTCTCTTGATCCTCAGGAGCAAGGCGGATCTGATTATAACTAGAATACCCATCCATAAATGAGAGGGCCTCATACCCAGCCGTGTTGTCCACCAGCACGTCAATATGAGGAAGTGGGAAATCATCCCTCGGACATGTCTTATTCAAGTCCCTGAAATCGATACAAATCCAAATTTTTCCATATTTCTTCATCACCAGGACTATGTTCGCCACCCATTGCGGATATAAAACGACTCTGATAAACCTGGCCTTGTGCAATTTATCAACTTCCTCCTTTATCCTTAAGGTCATTTGCGGGTGGAACCTTCTTTCTTTTTGCTTAATGGGTGTTGCCCCTGGTTTAAGAATAAGTCGGTGTTCAACCAAATCGAGGTCAAGGCCCGGCATGTCCTCATAGGACCAAGCGAATGAATCGTTGTACTCCCTCAAAACCTTGATCAGCTCCTCTTCAACCTGAGGAGGGAGATTGGTAGAAATAATTATGGGCCTGGGGTCCTCTTCAGTTTCAAGATTAATCTCTTTAGTGGGTTCACCCACTATCGTTGAGGGTTCATCAAATCTCTTCAAACCTTACGTGTACAGATCGGTAGTGTCATCCACATCGCTTTCCTCATCATCGACTGGGTCCTTCTCATCTACAATTTCATAAACACCTAATCCATCACTGCTCCACACCCCTTCTAATTCCTCCTCATCTTCTAAAACAATCGTGGTCTCTACAAACTTAGGGCACTTAAGAAGGGCATGACATCTCTTAGCTAAATCTTGGAGGAACCTATCTGGGACAGATTTAGAATGGCGCATCATAGGGTGCGCCGCAGACGTGGATGGGCTGACCAAACTAGCACTAGACTCTACCCTAACTGACTCAACTAACTTAGGAGACTCTGCAGAATGTACATCTAACCTAGGAGATAAGAAGTCTACAGGGAAAGGAGCAGGGGTTTCATGCCCTTGGGAAGATGGGCAGAACATAGCGTAATCCTCCATTGAAACCTCCGTTTTAAAATTGGCATTTTTTTTGGAAGTTGGAGGAGATCACGCAACAGGAAGAAGAAGACGGGGGAGGAGGGAGTTGCATGGGAAATAGATCGGGGAAGATGCAATCGAAGAATGGGTCGGAAGATGAAAACCACATTTCGTGGAGTTGGGCAGTGGGGGAAGGAGGAGTAAACAGAGTGGATAAGTCAACGGATGGACAGCTCCCACATGCACAAGGGACAAATAGGACTTTAAACGGCCTTTCCGTAAAGTACAGGTCGACCATGATCGGAGGGGAACGGGGAACAAACCCCAATTGTTGAAACAAGGAGGCAAGATGGGACGGGGACAAAGAAAAGGTAGTGATAGAGCTCCCCACTTCCCGCGGCCTTCATTGCACTAGCTTAGTCGGAGAATGCTTCACCAGCTGCATCTCCATCTTCGGGCGAGCTTCTTCTTCTTGGAACAGCTTCTCAAAGCAACTACAAAAGTCTTCCATGTCACCCACCAGCCCCTTCAGTTGCAATGGTGGGTCAGTAACAATATGAGCGGCATCAGTCTTCATATCAGAACAGGACGACGGCTTCTTCAAAGTGTTGGGCTGTAACGAGCCTTTCACAAAGTGTTGACGGTAGTCCCACGTCAGTGGCCCGGAGTCTCCCAGTATGGACAGTGCTGACTCCCAGTAGCCAAGGCCTCCCCGGCTCATTTTCCTACCTTTAGGGACGGGCTTAGTTCATCCCTGCAATTGTGTGCCGAGGCCCAAGCCCGACTGATAGCCTGACTTTAGAATCATATGCCATCCTTTCGAATCTCTAATCTGGGACTTAATTTTCACATTTACTGGTGCAGTGGCGGGCTTGCGTGACGCATATGCCCATGAATAATTTAAGTCCATCACGGAAAGAACTGGCATGTTACTCGGCCACAAGGTGGGAAGAATCTTATCTGCAATCGCATCAACTAACTGGACTGTGGAGATACTCTTCACCTTAACTACCCGGCCTTGGAATGAGAACTTAAGGCATTGGTGGGCAGTTGAGGGCACAACATTCAGGCTATCTATCCATGGATGACCCAGAATTGCCTTGAACATCGGGTCTATGTCCAGTACATAAAACTCCACGTCCATCACCAAAGGCCCTAGCTCGGCCTGAACTGTCACGACCCCATGGCAAGCTAGTCTGGAGTTGTCATACGCTGCAATTGTAGTCGGCATTGGCTTAAGCATGTCTTCTGAGATATTGCAGGCACGTAGTGTACTTAACGGACACACATTTATCGATGCTCCTATGTCCACAAGGGCTGATTTAACTGCCACTTTGTTTAGAGAAATAGTAATGCAGAGTGGCATCTGCCATGCCTCCGGGGGTGCCAATTCTGACTCAGAGAATGAAATAGAAGGCCCCCATGTAATTTTTGCCAACACTGACGGCAAACTGTCTACCGCCACGTCCTCATTAACCATAACTTTCTGTAGAAAAGCCCTGAGGGTGTCTTGATGTAGCGTGGACCTTTTAATCAACTCTAGGACTGATATCTTGGCCGGCATCTGGTCCAAGTGCTGTAGCAAGTCATATTTCGTGCCTGGCACGGGGTCTGCTTCTTCTGCTTCCACTGTTGAGGGAGGAACTTGAGGGTAGGGTGCAAATGCACCAGGGAAAGGGTAATTTCTATGGAATGGATGCCCGCTCCGGAGGGCGCATTGTCGTGCCGGCACGACATCAAATGGACTCCCGATTGGCCCAGTAGGGTAAGGGGAAGGGGTAGAAATGGGGGTAAAGGATGGCAGAGGCTGGCCTGACGGGCCCCGGCGGAATGATGATCGGCGAAGGGTTAAATGGAGGGGTGATGATGGAGGGTATGGCGAGTGATGGTGGAAGGGTTGGTGGAATGGTGGGGAATGTGGCAGGTGCTTAGGTGATTGGGAGTGGACAGTGGGTGGAGCGGTGGCCATGGTGGTGGGCCGGAGAATGCAAGGAACAGAAGGTGCGGAGAAGCTGGTGTGGTGGAAGGCCAAGAGATGAGCGGGAGTCTCATCATCAAAAGACCACCCAGTATTAGGGGCTGGGTTGTGAACTACATTCACTTGAGCTGGTGTCGGCGTCTGTTGTTGCTGTTGAGGAGCGGGCGGATGTTCTGGCATGGGATTCTGATGAATCTCGAGGTCTTGGTGCTGCTGCTGCTACTTTGGAGGTTGTTGTTGTTTGAGAGGTTGCTGAAACTGCTGCTGTTGAGGCACCGCCTGCTGCGGCCTGGCTTGTCTTCTTCATTCTTTGATATCTTCAATCAACTTGTGCATTTGGGCCTAATCACTCCTTTGGCCCTCATGCAAATCATATACCAAATCTCTGAACTGGTAGCATCTCTCTATGGTGTGCCCGGGTTGCCGATGGTATATGCAATTCCTTGACTGATTGGCTGTCGGATTCCAATTCTGACGCTCCGGAGGCAATTGAATGTCACCAGTGTACATCAAGGCCGAAAAGATGTCAGGGAGTGTTTCTGAAAGTGGCGGGTAATTGACTCTCTTGGGTCCCGGCCGAGCAGGCCCATAACTAGCGGGAGGAGGAACGTTATGGTATTGGGGTGGCTGTTGAGGCTGTGGTGGTGGAGGTGGTTGTTGTGGGTGCTGAGGAGCATGGAAAGTGGGTCGGGGGCTTGTGGAGCGGAGAACTGGGGGTTCCGTGGTGGTTGCTGGAAACGGGGTGAAGCGGGCTAGTTAGGGAATTGAACAGTCTTGACCTGCTCATTAGTTTGTACTCCCTCAGTAACTGGGCCTTGGAATTTTCGGGTGGTTTTAGATTTCTGGGCCTCGAAAAGGGAATGGATGGGAGAGTCTTTGAATTGGGTCTGGATGAACCGGGCCCGACTGTACAACTGGTGCATGTTTGAAATGTCGTTCATTGCCAAGATATTCCGGAACGTCGGAGTAGCATTAGAAATCAGCAACTTAACTTTTTCATCTTCCGGGATCTGCCCAGGCACACGCGAGGCTATCTGCCTCCATCGATCTGCATATGCAGCAAAGTCCTCATCCGGCTTCATCTTCTCTACAACTAAGTCTGTAAAAGAATACTCGGGACCAACCCGATCCTGAAATCTCTGGATAAACTTCTCCTTCACTATCTTGAAACTTTCTGCCTCCTCATAGGCAAGTTGTAGAACCATTCAAGGGGAACCCCGTCCAAGGACCAGCGGAACAAATATGCCATCAAGCGATCGTCGTGTTGGAACTACGCCGATTCACCCTGACATGAAAAAATGGGTTGCCATTCCCGTCATACTTCCGGTACACGGGGAGCTCAGACTGGGGAGGAAAGCGAATGTCCCTGAAGTTAGGGATGGGGACATCGGCTAGAGACTACGGGCCGACCCGCTTGTGGAGGAGGTCAATCTGCTACTGCATGGTAGCCCATTTGCCAAGGAGTTCCCGTTCCCGGGAAGGAGGAGATACGGCAGGAAAGGCAGATCCAGAGTGTGGAGCCGAAGGATAAACTGACTGAGGGGGCAGCCCATAAGATGGATAATGGGCCAGGGAAGGGTCCATATCCGCATGAGTCAATTGGGCAGCCCCTGGTTGCAGAAAGATGAAATCAGCCGGGGCCACGAGGGCCTACGGCGCTGGAGAGATGGTGGTGTAAGGATTAACATAAGAATTGGAGGGGATCTGAGTCTTCCCCTTATCAAGTGGCTGATGGGCCGAGGTGGAAGCCTGGCCCGCTTCTGTAGTGGGAAACTAGAGAACCTGAGGATGGATCGGAGTGAGATCAATGGGGGCCGAAGAGGTGGCCCCTAATCTGGCAGCCGGAAATGTAGTGGCGATAGTAGTCACGCCATGAGAAGGAACTAAAGATGGAGCATCCGCCCCCTGCATAGCTTGTCGAATAAGGTGAAGCTGGGTCGGATCAAGCTGGGCCATCATGTTAAGAATCTGATTGGCCGAATTCTGTGAAGAGGAACCAGAAAGGGAAGGCTGAGAGCCCTCGATGACAATGGTCAGGAGAGGAGGGGCAGTCCCCTCTCCCCCCTGCACATGGGCGACCCTAGGCGGGTCCTCGAGGAGTCCCTGAGGGAGAGAATCCTCAGGGGAACGGGAGAAGTTGTAGGATGACATGGTGGGTGATGAGTCGAACAGGGGATTAAGATAGGAATAGAAATGCGAGCTGCCCCTAGGAGATGATTCTGAGGGTGTGAGGCAACTCCACATACACTAGAGCACCTAGGAAGAAGAAGCAAACAATCCTAACCAAAATCTAAATAACAACCAAGCGATGCACACAAGAGAGAGAAGAGATGAGGAGAGAGACAACCAAGTGAACACCCAAATTATGGATGATGCGTGCCAGATTTTATGAATTCTTCCTTTTAGAACCTTAGTGAATTAATTAAGATGTGAGTTCACTCAACCACAAGGTGCCTAACTAGGGTGAGAAATGGGGAACTGGCTGACTCTATGGGACTCTCTCTCTCTCTCGCAGATGCAAACCCTAGACTGGGGGTGATAGGGTACAACCTACCCGGCGTCCGTGTTGGAATCCACGGCTCACGAGGGCTTATGGAGGTCCTCAGCAAGGTCCCTTAGTCAGCTCCAAGGAATATGGAGATGAGAGGAAACCCTACCTCGGTAGAAATTCAACTACTAATGAAGAGTGTGTATGATCCTAGGTGCACCGGAGTGCATGCAATAGTCTAGCCTAGGAACTAGCAAGCAATGGCAAACAAGTATGATGAATAGAACACGCAATGACGCAGCAACAAGGAACAGTCAAGGGAGACCAAAATCAGCACCAAATATCATGACAAAGATATGACATGGAAATGAAAATAAGGCTCGGGTGCACTGTAGCACGGGAAGAACGGTCTCTGGGACACCGCACAGGGAGGGTGACGGTCCAGTGAGGACCGTTCAACAGCAGGGGGTAATATGTTTAATACAATGAAGAAATGAACCAAACGATGAAATGAACAGGGGGGAGGTAAGACGTACCTAGATGAACGGTCAAGAACAGACCGTGTAATCGCTTGGACAGACCTGCATCAACTGCAGAATGCCAATGAAACTAACAGCGTCAAGACAAAGATGTACCTGAGCCTGGAACTTGAGCAGCTTGTAACAAACCGCAGGAGTGATGTACGGGCAGTATAGGACCGCTGGAAGCAGCAGGGTGGCAGAAGGGATGGCGTTGTTCACAGAGAAGAGCGGTACGCCTTCAGCCGCAGCATAAGATGGATGGCTCTGTCAGAACTACTCAACTTCCAGAGGACAGAAACCAGCAAAGATCGACCTAAAACCGCTCATGAACAAGAACTAACAAAGCAAGAAGAAGGTCAGCAAGCCACTAACACGATAGGCACAACGAGTCCCACCGTGATCGCCAAAAAAGGGGGTGTTGACATGTTTTCCTTCTTTCACCGGCTTGAAACTCTCTCCTATCCCTTCTACAAAGTCAATATGAGAAATACAAGATCTAAAAGTAGGAGGGAATAGAAGTACGTAGACCTGTGTGATTGCCACCAAGATGCCAAACGTGATGAACGCGACATATCTTGGAAAGGAGGAGAGGTACTCGCCTTAAAACCAACGCTGCGAAGACACGCGGCTCCGAAGGAACCGCTTGTGTAGATACGCGGCCACACGACAGACCGCTCACAGACGTCGAGGAGGAACGCAGGATGAAGAACGACTGGCAGATGAGCGGCCCGGATCCAACCGCAGGAGGAAGAAGAACGGTCCACTGGTTACCACTCTTCCCCTAGAACGGACGCTTGGAAACCACACAAGACCACCACGCCGTAAGTTGCAAAAGTCTGAACCTCCACCCCTTCTGGCCGGCCAGAAAGAATGGGCCTCGCGCTGGTGTGTCGCTGACCTACAAAATCACGTGTAGAACACAAAGAAAAACCCAGATTAGAACTATAAAGTGTAGTAAATGCTAGAACGGAAAGAAATGAACATGACTAAATGGAATGGGGAATGCCTGGGGAGTTTTAAACCCCTAGGGGCGTCAAAAACATAGGAGGGTGTGTGTGAATGATGTATGAGAGTGAGAAAACGTGGGAAAAATATAGGGAAAGTATCGCATGCAAACAAGAGAGAATGATGGGACTAAATGAAACAATGACTCAAACAAGGCTACTCCCTGAACCAGAGGCCTGTGCGGACGTAGAAGGCCTCCCTCCCTGGTGGTAGGTCGCTCAAAGATTCAGCAGGGCTTTGCCATCGACCAAAATCTCCCCCCCCCCCCTTTTCAAACCCGGCCTCTAAGGTCTATTTATAGAGCCCCTAAAGTCCTAGCTCGAAATTAGGGTTCCTAGCCATTTTCAGGTCAAGATTATCAAAGATAAGCTGGGTCGAATCAAGCTGGGCCATCATGTTAAGAATCTGATTGGCTGAATTCTGTGAAGAGGAACCCGAAAGGGAAGGCTGAGAGCCCTCGATGACAACGGTCGGGAGAGGAGGGGTAGTCCCCTCTCCCCCCTGCACATGGGCGACCCTAGGCGGGTCCTCGAGGAGTCCCTGAGGGAGAGAATCCTCATGGGAAGGGGAGAAGTTGTAGGATGACATGGTGGGTGATGAGTCGAACAGGGGATTAAGATAGGAATAGAAATGCGAGCTGCCCCTAGGAGATGATCCTGAGGGTGTGAGGCAACTCCACATACACTAGAGCACCTAGGAAGAAGAAGCAAACAATCCTAACCAAAATCTAAATAACAACCAAGCGATGCACACAAGAGAGAGAAGAGATGAGGAGAGAGACAACCAAGTGAACACCCAAATTATGGATGATGCGTGCCAGATTTTATGAATTCTTCCTTTTAGAACCTTAGTGAATTAATTAAGATGTGAGTTCACTCAACAACAAGGTGCCTAACTAGGGTAAGAAATGGGGAACTGGCTGACTCTAAGGGACTCTCTCTCTCTCTCTCGCGGATGCAAACCCTAGACTGGGGGTGGTAGGGTACAACCTACCCGGTGTCCGTGTGGGAATCCACAGCTCACGGGGGCTTACGGAGGTCCTCAGCAAGGTCCCCTAGTCAGCTCCAAGGAATATGGAGACGAGAGGAAACCCTACCTCGGTAGGAATTCAACTACTAATGAAGAGTGTGTATGATCCTAGGTGCACCGGAGTGCATGCAAGAGTCTAGCCTAGGAACTAGCAAGCAATGGCAAACAAGTATGATGAATAGAACACGCAATGACGCAGCAACAAGGAGCAGTCAAGGGAGACCAAAATCAGCACCAAATATCATGACAAAGATATGACATGGAAATGAAAATAAGGCTCAAGTGCACTGTAGCACGGGAAGAATAGTCTCTGGGAGACCGCACAGGGAGGGCTGTTGGGTTCGGTGCTATGTATTCAAAGGGGGGGTGAATGAATATACCCTTTAAAAACTTTCGCCCAATTAAATTCTAATGCTCACTAGAAAGCTAACAAGACAAAATAAGACAACCTAAAAGAAACTAAACTAGTCTTCTGTTGAACCAGTACTCAAATAGGTGGAACACACCTAATCATTCACCTAGCGGAAGCAACAACAGATAGAGAAATTAAACCACAATCAAACATATAGTGTGCGTAGCAATGAGATGAACACATATAGAAAATCAAACCATATCAACCCTATGCATTCATCTAGCACCACACTCACAAAGAGATCAAACCACTGCACAATGATTTTTAGGTGCTTCGGTCCTGCAGACCTACATCCACCCCACACTCAACCCGAGTGTGGATTATGCTGACTCACAGCTTGAACAGCTGGGCATCACAGCTTGCCATACAATCCGCTGAGCCTCACAGCTTGTTGTCCGAGGAATCCTCCTCGCCTGCTGAGCCTCACAGCTTGCTCTGCTGGGCAATATAGCTTAGCCGTCCAGTGGAATCCTCCACTACAAGTGTTGACTAACATCTTGAAGAAATGTTCAAAAAGAAAATAGGAAAATGGGAAACAAACAGCAATCGGAAGGCTGTAAACAATGAAGCACAATGTGGCTCAGAATGAGCTGACTGGCCTAGATTTGATCCACGGTCCAATGAAGGCAGATCTTCAGAACGAAGCTTCTCTCTGCCTCTCTTCTTCTTCTCTTCACACTCTGCTTGAGCTCTCTATCTCTCTCTTTCTCTTCTTTTTCTTTTTCTTCTCTGCTTCTTCTGCTTCTCTATTCTTTCTCACAGGATCGTGCAGGCTATCTTCTCCTTCAGTCGATCACTCTCACTGTATAGACTTTGCCTCTCGATCAATCTTCTTCAGACAAAGGAGTCTTCATTTATATAGAGCAGCAGGGTGGATAGGGTCGTGCGGCTTCCACATTTCCCGCCCAAAGAATTTTTCCAGAACCGAGGCATTTCGACCACCTGGCAGCATCCTGGCTGGGCTGCTTCCACGTGTCATAATCTGGGCACCTCATCCTTCCTTGGATCACGTGCCTTCATTAGGCTTCACGAAGAGTGCCTGTCAGACAGAGAATCAAGTTATCAGTTTAAGTCTAAAACCCTGTACAGACATTGCAGGATGCAGTGTATAGACTTCAGATTGTATAGAGTTTGTGAACTCGACTGCAGTGTATAGACTTCAGACTGTATAGACTTCATATATGCAGAGCTATGCGATGTACAGACTTCCTATATGAAGGCAACCGCTGTACAGACTTGCTGAAGTGTAATGCAATGTGCAGACTTTGAAGAACATTCAGCAGCCAATGTATAGACTAGGCAATGTAAAGACATGCCAGTGTATGGGCTTGATGAGCGTGCAGCAATGTGCAGACTTCAAATGCATGAAGAAGCACTGTGAATACTTAGATAGACACAACGTGCAACAATGTATAGACTTGAAACACTAGATGCACGATGTACATGCTTCAACTAAAATGATGCACAATGTGTAGACTTGAATGTTGTGCGATGTACAGACTTCATGTTATGCATGAGACTCTAAGTAAGACAGACGATGTGCAGACTTAGCCAGCATTCAACTCATTGTATAGACTTCATGAATGATGCATGCAATGCACTTGACAATGTATGGACTTAGCCGATGCAGACTAGTCCGATGTACAGACTTGCTCATTGTTCAGACTTCATGAATGATGTATAGACTTGCCAAAGGAAAGGCTATACAGACTTGATGCAATGCAAGACAATCGAGTGTATAGACTTCACGATGTGAAGACTTGCCAACGACAACTGGACGATGTACAGACTTGAGCGAAGCAAAGTCTGTACAGACTTGAAGGTTCACAATGTGTAGACTTTGGCAAAGCAACGATGTACAGACTTGCACAGTCCAAGGATGTATAGACTTTTTGTGAAAGCCCAATGTACAGACTTGCAGAACTGAACGTAGGTAAAGATCCCAGTGTATAGACTTCGAAGTTCACTGACGGATGTACAGACTTCACCTCGAGCAAGCAACTGTGCAGTGTATGGACTTTGAAGAATGATGCATGACGCTGTACAGACTTCACTTGAAACAGTCCGATGTACAGACTTTGCCTAACACAGTCCAATGTACATACTTGCTGATGCATTGTATAGACTTACATGAGACGCTCAATGTACAGACTTAGTCTGATGTATTGTATAGACTTGCATGAGACGCTCAATGAGACGCTCAATGTACAGACTTCAAGTCCAGTGTATAGACATTGCCTTAGACGCTAAATGAGACGGACGTTGTGTAGACTTGCTGGTCAAACAGACACAGACTCTGTACAGGCTTTAGCGTGCAGACATGCAGACAATGTGAATGTATAGACTTAACACAACGATGCAATGTTTGGACTTGTGTTGACGCTGCAGGACAACATCCAATGTATAGACTTTACAAATGCAAGTAATGCAGCAATGTATAGACTTTGGGCTTGTCATGCAATGTATAGACTTTGAGCACAAACGCCACAATGCAATGTATAGACATGCAAGTTATATGAGCTGCACTGTATAGACTCTGCTATGCATGAAGACGAGTGTATAGACTTGGAAATATGGGGGCGTCGATGCATCTAAGAAGGGGGTCGACCCATGATGCATGGATGTATATACTTGTGTTCTAAACGATGCACAAACACAACACAAAGCAGTGTAAAGACTCTATGTGCAATGTGTAGACTTGTGACAGTGTGCAGACTCTATATATGCATGAGCAGCGACTGTTAATGCACTAATGCAGTGTATGCACAGAAGAAGCAATGCACCGATGCACCTGAAGAATGTACAGACTTCTTAACAGACGCATGCAGCAACTATTTGCACTGATGTAGTATATGCACAGAAGAAGCAATGCACCGATGCAATGTATGCATAAGGCAGATATTGAACTGAAGCAATGGATGTATAGACTATATGGCATGCAACGCAGCAAGGCAGCAATGCAATGTATAGACTTCATAACAAACGTTGCACAAATGCCATGAATGTATAGACATGCGAGTCTGGGGGGGTCGACCCATCTAAGAGGGGGGTCGACCCATCTAAGTGCACTGATGCAATGTATGCACATAGCAGATATTGAACTGAAGCTATCTGATAGAATGTAGTGCATCTATACAGAGAACAAATGCAATGTATGCTAAACACAATGACTGACTCACTGTAATGAATGCACCTGTGATACTCTCACTGTGTTGCTATCATCAAAACAACATAGCATATGCTTGTGCCTAAGGGGCACAACAAGGGCGACGGTCCAGTGAGGACCGTTCAACAGCAGGGGGTAATATGATTAATATAATGAAGAAATGAACCAAACGATGAAATGAACAGGGGGGGAGGTAAGATGTACCTGGATGAACGGTCAAGAACAGACCGTGTAATCTCTTGGACGGACTTGCATCAACCGCAGAATGCCAATGAAACTAACAGCGTCAAGACAAAGACGTACCTGAGCCTGGAACTTGAGCGGCTTGTAATAAACCGTAGGAGTGATGTGCGGGCGGTATAGGACCGCTAGAAGCAGCAGGGTGGCAGAAGGGATGGCGCTGTTCACAGAGAAGAGTGGTACGCCTTCAGCCGCAGCATAAGATGGACAGCTCTATGAGAACTACTCAACTTCTAGAAGACAGAAACCAGCAAAGACCGACCTGAAACCGCTCACGAATAAGAACTAACAAACCAAGAAGAAGGTCAGCAAGCCACTAACACAATAGGCACTACGAGTCCCACCGTGATCGCCAAAAAAGGGGGTGTTGACATGTTTTCCTTCTTTCACCAGCTTGAAACTCTCTCCTATCCCTTCTACAAAGTCAATATGAGAAATACAAGATCTAAAAGTAGGAGGGAATAGAAGTATGTAAACCTGTGTGATCACCACCAAGATGCCAAACGCGATGAACGCGACGTATCTTGGAAAGGAGGAGAGGTACTCGCCTTAAAACCAACGCTGCGAAGACACGCGGCTCTGAAGGAACCACTTGTGTAGATACGCGGCCACACAACAGACCGCTCACAGACGCCGAGGAGGAACGCGGGACGAAGAACGACTGGCAGATGAGCAGCCCAGATCCAACCGTAGGAGAAAGAAGAACGGTCCACTGGTTACCGCTCTTCCCCCAGAACGGACGCTTGGAAACCGCACAAGACCACCACGCCGTAAGTTGCAAAAGTCCGAACCTCCACCCCTTCTAGCCATTAGGTGTAGATAATCGAATTATATGTCAACCAGAAGAAACGACATCGAATTTGGTTCAATACCTGCGGAGAAAATGATGGGAGAAGGTTGGGGTAAAATCCACGAGTGGAGAGAGAAAATCCGTTAAATCTTCAGCAAACGAGTAGTTAAACGGTCTAACGATAGACCACTCATCTATATGAGCGGCCCATCCTGGGCCGTTTAACCCCGTTGGTGGAAATTCAATAATTCACATAATAATCTAAATTATCCGTTGAACTAGCCGAAAACTTCGCCGTTGGACTCTCATGAGATGAATGGCTAATTATGAACCTTCAATCCCTAAGAGCGGTCAATAGATAACCGTTAATGAGTTGTCGGTGGAAAATCAGGATAAATGCGATAAATAGGTAATTATCTGAACAATCAACCATACTTAGGACTCTGGGAAAAAAATGGCTAATGATAGCCCGCTCATCAAGTTGAACGGCAACTTATAGACCGTGTGAGATGGTGTCGGTGATAATTCAGAAAATCAACTAAGATACCCCATAAATGAATGGACGGCCCAAATATGACCGCACAAGTGTTGTGCGGTCAATGATTGATCGTTCATGAATTGGACGCTTGAAATCCATAAAAATGATCAATTACCCAAAATCAAGGCCCATTAAGTCCTGAATTGAAGCAGACCTAGCCAGGGAGGGAGGCTACCCATAAAACAGGCCCAAAGATGTTGCCCGGAAACAGCCCAATGAGTGATGGACAACTCGAGGAATCAACAAATGACAGTAAGAGAAATGACTCAACATATCGGTAAAAAACGGGTGTCAACAGGTATCTTGTCGGGACTAAAATCTGATGTGCCATAAAGGTCATGGCGTTAATTACATCTCCGTGGAGCTGAGAAAACCTTTGATAAAATTCCAGGAGAAGGGGCCATCGGGCCTGAGGTTGTAATTAATACAGGGAAGTAATGAAAATTCTGGATTTCAATGAAACATCTCCCAATGAGGGGTAAACGGTTGAACAAATTTGGTCATTAATTGACCAATTCATGTTTAGACAAGAGTCCCAATTTATAAGTCAAATGTATGCCAAGATCATGGCAAGTTTGATATTCGAGAATAGATCCCAATAGAAATATGTGAAACGTAGCGGGCTATAGGCCAAGGGTAGAGTCAAGCTATGACCATGATGGGGTGACCCCAAGGTTCAAACATGACCTACAGAGGCCTCATTAATATCCCCTTTGCATAGGGTCTAAAGGATGAGGAGCCCGGACAAAGGACCTTAAATCCTTAAAGGAAGTGTTGGTGTTCATTTTCATCACTTTTAGGTTTTATGCCACCATTATTATGATTTTTATTATTATATTTATTATCATTGTTCATATTTTGTCATTTTTATTTCTATTCTACTTTGATTTATATATTATATATATATTTTTTAAAGCGCACAGGGGGCAACCTGCTGCAGAGGAGTGGGTTGACGCATGCAGGGGAGCAGGGTCAACGTAGGGTTAATGCTGGGCCAACCCAGTACACAGTTGTGTCAAAGAAGCAGTATGCTACGCCGACATAGAGGTGGGCACTAGGCCATCCCAACGCATGGTTGCATCGACGCAGAATGCAGCTGTGTTGACACACACAAGGCCCACCAGGGGCTAATGCAAGAAGTTGCGTCGACGTGAGGCATGGCTGCATCGATGCACTCTTTGTTGGAGAGTAGAAGCCCCTCATTTCATTTGCTTGTTTGTTTTGTTCATGTTATGACTTTATCCTGGGAATTCGAGGGATGTTAAACTCCAGTCCTTCTCTTGTTTCAAACTTCATTCTTTTGATTTTATTTCTTTAATTCTCTTTTCTTGTATATAGAGTGAATTAATGCATGACTTGTATGGCAAGGGGACTCATGACCTTGGAAAATGCAAGCAGTGGCTTTGCAAGCAATCAGAGACCAGTACAGGCATGGGGTTCAATAATGTGTTTGTGCAATGTGACCTTGGTACAAGGTGGAGTTATGTACTCACACATCGTGGGAGTGTCAAATTCGGAATGACCCAACCTTCTTCAACCCACCATTTGATATACCGTAGATCATGGCATGCAATCATACACAGGTGGTATATACATAGGGTTCAATTCATGCATGATGCATGCATGGTTCATTGTGGATGTTAATGAGTTACTCTATATTGAGGAATGCAAAAGGGAGTACTTTTAATTATGCTCATGCAGATTCAGTAAGCATTAATGCAAGTTGCATGGTGCATGTAGGGTATTGATCTATTTCACAACAGGCCTAGTTGCTGGACAGTAGTTGAGCTCAGGAGGAGTTGACTCACGGTGTCGACTCCTGAGCACATCTGTTGTTCAGAAATTTGGAACAGAACCCATGGGAAAGAGGGTCGACTCTCAGAGTCGACTCCTCCCATGGCAGACCCCAAATTGCTTTTCTTTTTTTTGTTCAAAAATCAAGAAAATGCGTACTCATCTGCACATACAAGCGTGCTCTTAACATGATCTTGAGTTTTCTTATCTTTTTGGTTATTTCATTAATTATTGCCCATTTCTTTCTTTTATTCTCCTTTTTCGTTCGTCTCTTTTAGACAGTATTCTTTCTTTATTGCTGCCAGTAGAGGTCATCTCCACCTGGCCAAATTCTCTGTTTAGATTTGTTCTTATCAACATTGTTTTTTGTTCTAATGCACCTGTTTTAGTATTATATCAGTTGTTCGGTTCATATCCTTGTCATTAGTCCGTTTTCGTTAAGTCCATGATTCTGATAGAATTTTGGCAGAACCTCCCCTAGACCAGAGCATTTGGGGGTGAAAATTGGAAGCGCATGTACGGAGATTCCGAGATGGCTCCTAAAATTCAGAGTGAGCCAAAAGTGGCTACTTTATATCCCCTATTTGGGCAAGGAAAACCCAGAGGGCTGGCCTACAAGGGGACTCCACTAATCCAGGGATGGCTGCATTTCCAACCTTGACATGTGCATTATGTTGCTGCTGGCTTCCTGGCAATCAATATCCATCCCTTCGATGAAGAGTCCTCTAGAGATCATGTTATGGAGAAGCAAATCCCCGAGGACTTGAGGGTGGTCAAATGAAACTCTTATCGGTGTAAATCGTAATGTATCCCTTCTTCATGGTAGGTCCTTAATTATAAAAAGAAAGCTTCTATGAGGTCAAAAGATAAGAACTATTGCTCTGGTGCATGAGGTCATGGGTCACGCTTAAGACATTAGAGAACCTATGCCCCAAATGGAGGCTTGAAACTGTGATGTTCAAAACGTCGGTATGCTGCAGACCACAGAGTGCATAGCTGGGACAGAGACGGGGTTCAGACGGTATGCTAGCCCATAGGAAGGCGAAGGCCAAAATATGTTGCAGTGCAAGATGCATGAAGAGAATTTGCTGCTGATCCTAGATGGAGGGAGAAGGAAGAAGATATGCATGCATGCGAATTTTTAAGGACTGGACTTCACCGGGCATTCAAACAAATAGTAAGGTGCCTGTGTGTGAGTGGCATGGAAGCCAAGATGGTGAGCAACAACTCTTTGATGACTCAAGATTAAGTGGAAGGGAAAGCAAAGAGAAGGCAAACTCCATCATATTTGGGATTGAGCCAGAACCCCCACAACCCATAAGCGTAGGTGAGATGGGAAATGTCCATTTCCACAGAAATCTCATACACTAAGCTGCAGAAAATATACATCTCGGAGACATAAAAAACATGCATATTGGATGCACAAAGGAGCTGGGGATCAAGATAGATGATATGGACCTGCCTAGGGTACTGGGGAAGAGATTTATGCAATTATTGTTACCCGCAAGGGCGCTTAATCCATTGTAAAAAAAATGGGGATGGCATGCTGAAGCCCACTTCATCCCAGAGAGCAGAGTAAAGCCTAAGAACGGACCCTCATCTAACAAATCAAGAAGGACAAAAACCCAAACCCAATCCATTGTGATTGGATAGGTAGGGCCTCGACCCTTCTCACAATACAACACTCTTCTCTCAGCGATAAAACAAAGAACAACAAAAAGGAACATAATAGTAGAATCACAACAAACTAGGGGAATGTGAATTGGAGGAAATCCTGTGAAGATAAACGTATTGCATTCAAATATAGAAAACATTCATTTCATTTACTGAACGGAGGTACATTCATCCCAATCGAACATGTCTAGGAGGTAAAAGAAAGAAAATAGCAGAAATACAATAGAGAGAAAAAAAGAAAATGAAAACAGGGCCAAGGGAAGAGCATTGACTCTACTCCCTCCCCAGAACAACACCTCTTCTCTCCCTCTCTTCCTCTCTTCTTCTCCCTCACTCAGGAGCAGTAGCAGAATGCTCTAAAATTTGGCCTTAGGAAGCTTCACACAGCAAAGGGGTCGGGGGATGAAAACAAGAACCTCCGGTTTCTTTTATAGCGGCAGCACAGGGGTTTCTTTTCCCTCAATGCAGGGCTGAGGAATCTCCAATGATTGGATATCTCCCAGCCACGTGCCTTGTATGGGCTGTACGGCCTTCTGGAAGGATCTCCCGATCGAAGCTTTTCAGAGAACACGCGTTGGGATCAGATCCCGCGCTGGTATGGTCTTCTCGTGTCATTTAGTGTACATCAATGCAGCCTATAGGTGTTAGTAGCTTCTACTCTTCGGCTTTAATTGCGTCGACACGGCAGGCACTGCGCGTCGGCGCAGACATTTATATAGTTCTATCAGCAGCTCTGTCCTTCGAGGGTGCGTCGACGCAACTAGGGTTGTGCGTCGACACCACCCATCATCCGGCACAATTAGCGGCCAGTTCTTCAAGCCTACGTCGACGCAGCTGGCATTGTGCATCGACGCATCCTTTTTATCTAGCAGGATCCTTCTATCTTGCTCTTTAGGTGCGTCGACGTAGCCAGTGAGCTGCATCGACACAGCCTATTGTCAAGGGCTCCTTTTCTTCTACAGCTAACTCTGTGGTGAGGACACCAGAGCCAAAGTACAACTCGACTCAGCGAGCCACCGGTACCGGACACACAGCACGACTCGGTCAACACCGACCTCTTTGTGGCTGGGAGACAGTCTAGAGTCGCCACCGGAGCTTTGATACTTTAGTACATATTTTTATATGTATTTGTATTTTATACGTATTTGGTCCTATTTGGTCTGTATTTAGCATGTATTTGGGTTGTATTTGGTTTGTATTATTTTGGGTTTTAATATTGGGTCAATGGGAGAATAATTGACCATGTATTTATATTTTTGATTTATTTTGGTCCAAGGGGGGGATTAATGTGGTCCAAGGGGATTAAAATAAGCCAAGCCCCTTAGTTTGACTTGGAGAGAGGGGCCCCCCCTCTTTTGTCTCCACATGGGGGATTTGTTTAATCCCCTTTTATCCCATTTCCCCATTATACCCCCTTGACCAAGGGTATCCTAGGTCATTTGGCTAGGTCTAGGGTTTGAGTATTTAATGTCTCTTGTGTCATTTGGACAAAATTAATGAAGAATTTTATGCAAAATGTGGCTTGAGCGCACCCCCTCTCTCTATTGTTCTTGAGTGTTCTTCCCCATCTTCCTCCCTCTTCTTCAGATCTAGGGCTGAATCTTCCAAATTTCTGAAATATCTTCCTCTCCCCCTCTTCCTCTACCTGCTGTGATCGACCACCGCCGCCGCCACCGCTGTTCGTGCCGCCATCAAGCCGCCACAACAACAACTCCACCCTGATGTCCTGGATTTCAGGATTGTTGAACAGTAGCTCGATAAAAAGGCTGGTACAGGAGATCCAACCGTCTGATCGTAAAGAGGTTTTGAAGGTAGGTTCCTCCCTGAAGTCCCGCGATCAATGACACCCAAGAGGGTGGGGGTGAATTGGGTGATTACAGATTTTAACAACTTTTAAAAGATTTGAAAAAAGTATTAAGAACAAGTAATAAACAAGAATAGATATGATGGATTACGAAATGAGACTAGCTAAATCACCCCTACAACAGTTCTTTGGTACCATGCGGAGTCAGGGAATCTGAAGATTCTCTCACACAAGGTATTTTACTCCCGACAGTATTGACCGTGTCGATCAGAAGCTACCTTTTGATATACCAGAGATCTCCCATAAGGACGTTACTAAAGCTAGATCGAAACAAGGAACTAAATGAAAACACAATATGCAAACGAGCTAGAACAGAATTGGAGGTAGAAGATAAGGAGCAAATCACACAGAACACCACGATTTTAGGTGGTTCGGATGCAACAGCTGCAACCTATGCCCACCCCTCACTGATAGTGAGGATCAACACACTATCTTGTAGGGGATTACAAGATCATACCAATTGTTGCATCCCCTAGTTCGTGTTTGGTTTCAATGATATCAAAGCGATTATGTTTGTGTGTGTATGTGTTTCATTGAGCAACATGTTTTATATCTTGATTTGATGAGTTGAAAGATGGAGTCAATGTTTACTCTTGAAAGCCATGTGAACTCTCGGTATTTAAGAAACTAATGTTATATTTATGTTGGTTTGTAGGAACACAACTTCATGGCTCATACTTGGAATCTAAAGGAGTCCATCAATGAAGCTCTTCTTCTTAAAGGGAGTTAATTATGTTCATGTTTGAAAGTTATATGAATGATTTGTATTTAAGGATCTCATGCATTGAATATTTTGATTTGTAGGATAAAAGTCCATGATTCATGTTTGGAACTCAAAGGATTGCATCAATGAAGATCTTATTGAAAAAGGGAGTTGACTCACTCATTGCATTGCGTTGACTCTTCTATATTTCATGCATTTCATCAAATAGCTTTTCAAAGTCTTGGTTGGGTATTTTCATGCGTTTTCCTCATAAGATTTTTGGGCTTGAAATATCCTCAATCTTGTAACTTGAAATTTGATAGATGTGCTTTTAATGATGCTTGCTCGTTTCTTGGACTCATGGTAATTTAATTTGGAAAGTTTATATCAATGCTCCTCTTGAGATAATGCTTCATGAATGTTAGTTCTTAATCAACAAGAATGCCATTTAAATGAATGTGGTTCCATGATATTATGCATGCTTTGCAATTGGCATAATTGTTAACACTTGTGTGATGAAGCAATTTGTTGTTGAAGATTTGGTTGCCTTATGATTGAATGGTTGAGCTCCCATGTCATTATTTTTGGTTAATTGAGAGGTCCATGTTTATCATAACAAAAGCTTGTCATTTGGTGGAATGTATTTTTGTTGATTGATTTGAGAAGCCAAATACTTGGTTGAGTTAGTTCAATGATATATTTTGATGAGAACAAGTTCTAAGTGTTAATACTTGATTGCATGGTTGTGGAGAGTTGAATGTGAGCCTCATCATGTTTTTAGTATATTTCATTGAGCTTCATTTGAAATGTGTGAAAAAACCTCTAGAAGTTGGATTGTGTGAAAACACCTTGATTGGGTTTTTCATGAAAGCATAACAACTTCAAACCCTTGTTTTTGACTATACAAGTTGGTGTACATGGCTTGGTTGAAATGCTAACTTGATAGATTCTTGTTTTGAACTCACATTTTCACTCTTGAGATCATGGCCTTTGAGATGATAATGTTTTGGGTTCATTTGGATGCCATTATGTTCATATTCATTCTAGAAAAGCTGGTTTCAACAGATAAGTTCATTTGATTTTCAAATCGATACTAATTTAGTTTTTCTATGGTTATGCAGGTTCAAATCATTAGAACTAATCATCCGGAATCAAGGGACTTTGGTCATATTTATTCCATTGGTTTTGCATAGCTTAAAGGGGCTAAAAATAGTTTTTTCCATCACTTACTTGCAAGGGTCGACCCCAGTGTTTCTGTTCAAGACAGAAATTAGTTTTTTGCACCCTGCCTGAAAGGGTGGACCCCTGGGGTCGACCCATTGAAGGGTCGACCCCTGTAAACCAGAACCAAGATTTGGTTCTGTTTTGGGTTCTGTTTAGCCCGAGGGTCGACCCCAAGGGTCGACCCTTGTAAAACTGAACCAGAAATCATTCTGGTTTGTGTTCTGTTTTCCCGAGGGTTGACCCCAAGGGTCGACCCATTCCGGTACGTGGCGATGCCGTCATATTTGACCTTCATATAAGTGCGCCAAAAGTCCTCCGAATCTGGTCCAAAAGCCCCAAATCACTCCAGGATATCTGGATCTGGTCCCTAGGCTATCTCTTGACTGTCCTAATTCTATAAAACATCTTATTGGAGTGAAAACCCTAAGGGATGAACCTGAAAACTATTCTTTTCTTCAACTTTGTGTGTGCAGGTCGCAGGTAGCAGCTCCAGGTGTTCTTCCACCAGGTTTTGAGCGTGAATGTGAAGGGAAGAAGCTGCAAACAAGTTTCCAATTGATCTCCAACCAGAAGTTGCATAGAGAATCAAGCTACAACATCATTTGTGCAAGAATCCTTCATCATCCTTCAAGAACGATCTAAGGGGAGTCAAGAAAGATCCAAGGGAGATAAAGAGAGTGTTGTCCAAGGAAAAGAAGAGCCAAGCAAGCACAGATTAAACCTCCGTTCAAGTGTAGATTGAAGCCACATTCGAGATCAACAACATACATTCAAAGGGGAGCCGAATCAGGAGTTTTTCTCAACTGTGCCTTATTGTGTTTTAAGTGTCATATTTGTGTTTCTTATAAACTGCATACTTATGTGTGTTTGGATCGTTGTTGGATCCGTGGTCATTTGTGTGTGTGTCGTACTTGATTCATATGTGTGCATAGGTCTTCCTAAGATCTACGTGTGTATAAAGTTTGCTGCACTTGTCGCAGCGTGTGTGCGTTTTGTTGATCCGCTAGTTGGATCGTGTTGGAGACTTCATCTCCGTGCGTGTGTGTGTGTGTGTGTGTATGTGTGTGTGTGTGCATTGGGGCACGTCCTCGTGTGTGTGTGTGTGGGGATTTATCCCCGTGTGTGTTTGGAGCGTCGTCTCCGCGTTGGGGATTTTTCCCCGAGTGAAGTCTCACCGGTTTGGTGAGGGGTGGACGTAGGGAGCCCGTCGTGGTCCCGAACCACCTTAAAAATCACCGTGCATTGTGGTTTGTGCTGTGGTGTTTTGCCTTATTGTTCATATCTAATTTCTGTTCGAGTAAGTATGGTGAGATTGAGAGAATCAAGTCTATTCTAATTAGTTTAAATTCCTCACTCTTGCTAATCTTGCTAATTCCGCTGCGAGCTAGCTTAAAGCTTCAATTTGACTTTATTTTAGTAGAAGGATCTATTCACCCCCCCTCTAGATTTGTGTTCCTGTACTACGGGACCCAACAATTGGTATCAGAGCTTGGCTCTGCAGTCCCTAGATCTCACGATCTACAGAGTGATCCTAGTGCATTCTACAATCATGAATTTTTCTGTTGAGCACATGTCGATGAATTGCCTTCCTATTCTTAATGGTTCTGATGTTACTTCATGGATAGGTAAAATGTGTAGACTGATCAATTCAATTAATCCTAATTTTTGGAAGTTGATTTATGATGGTCCTCACATATTGCCTCTAGATAAGACCAAGTGGTCTAGTCAAGATAAATTTAAGAACTATGAAAATGTCATTGTCTTAAATTTATTAAAAAGTGCCATTGATACTCATATGTTTCCATTTGTCTTTTCTTGTAGAACGGCAAAGGAGCTTATGGATCAGTTGATCAAAGCTCAAGAGATGGAAGGATAAAATTGTCTCATGACCGACAATGATGATCAACTCAATGAAGAAAATTATGATGAGGTAAAGTCTGAATCCGAAGAACTCTCTATTGAGGAATGGCAAATTGCATATGCTGAACTGTATGATAAATGGAAGAAACTCAAATTTGAAAATAAAACCTTGAAAAGGAAGATTAATGAAAATGTGCATGATAATCCTTCATGTGAAAACTGTAAAACTTTGGAGTCAAAGATTGAGAACCTAGAATATGAAAAAGAACTTCTAGAATCTGTTGGAGTTGGATGGAAGGCTCTTTCCCCACAGAATGTGGATCTAGAGGGGGGGTGAATAGATCAACAGGCTAATTTAACAATTATGCCTAGATTCAAATGCAGAATTAAAAGAACACTGGACAACCACAGTTAAAGCACCGAATGATGGAAACAAGATCTGCTAAACAGACAAGCAAACACACGAAAGGCACAAAGACTTTTAGGTGGTTCGGTCAATCCGACCTACGTCCACCTCACATTCAACTCGAATGTGGATTACTGCTGATACACAACTTCAATCTGCTGGGCACTACAGCTTGCCAACAACGGCTGGGGCTTACAGCTTATCCCGACCAGAGGAACACCCTCTGCAACAGCTGGGTAATACAGCTTAGCCGTCCGAGACCAAGTCTCGCCTGCTGAGGATTACATCTTCACCTGTCCAGTGGAGACCTCCACTGTAATGCTACCTCACATCTTGAATAAACAAGAGTTCGAAAATAAAAATGCAGAAGCAAAATGAAAGAGAAAACCCAAATGGGAATGCAGCTCGGAATGAGCAAGCCTCAGCTCTGGTTTCTGAACCAAGAGACTGAGTTACAATAAGAGCAGCTCTCAATCTAAACTCTCTCAATTTCACTCTCTCAACACATCTCTTCTCTCTTCTCTTCTCTCTTTTTCTTCTTCTCTGTTTTCTTTCTTCTCACTGTGGATCGATGGCTCTCTACTGTATATACTTTTCTTCTCTTCTGTCGATCTTCCTCCATCTGAAGATGAAGGCTTCATTATATACTATCAGCAGGTGGATGAGGGCGCGTGTCTTCCACGTTTCCCGCCCAGAGAATTCACCAGAACCGAGGCAATTCCATCTACATGGCAGCACATGGTCACCTCGTCCTCCTGGGATCACGAGCCATGTCAGCAATCTCAGTAGCAGATCCCTGTCAAACAGATTATAGGATTATCAGATTAAGTGAAGAACTCTGTACAGACTTATAAGATGAACTGCATTGTATAGACTGCATTGTATGGGCTTGTGAATTCGAATGCAGTGTACAGACTCTGCTCAATGTATAGACTTCATCTATGTGAAGCATCCGCTGTACAGACTTCATATGTGAAGCAACCGTTGTACAGGCTTAGGCAATATGAAAACATGACAGTCAACTGACGATGTAAGGACTTCAAGTGTGAAGACGTTGTGAGTGCAAATGCAATGTACACACTTCAGATGTGAAGCAGCCGCTGTACAGACTTCACCAGACTTCACTCAATGTACAGACTCCACGAACGATGCATGCAATGCATTGAAGGATGTACAGACTTCCTGAAGTGTGAAGGAGTTGAGTGTATAGACATCATCATGTGAAGACTTGAACAAGGCATGTATAGACTTCACATCGTGAAGCAATGTATATACTTAGCTGAAGAAACTCTGTACAGGCTTGACCAAGACAAGACGATCGAGTGTAAAGACATCCACAATGTACAGACTTGCCAAGAGAAGGGGTTGTACAGACTTAATGAATGATGCAAGGCAAACGAATGTATAGACATTCAATGTATGGACTTTCCAAACGAAACTCTGTACAGACTTGATCAGATCAAGACAACTGAATGTGTGGACTTCCAGTGTGTAGACTTGACGATGAACAGACTTGATCGATGCAACGTCTGTACAGACTTGCTCAACCGGTCCGATGTACAGACTTGGAAAACTAATGCCAATGTACAGATTTTGGCAAAGCATCGATGTACAGACTTTCACCATTCCAGCTAGAGGATGTATAGACTTTACCCAGTGCAAGCTACAGTGAATGAATGCATAGACTTAATAGTCTCCCTAGCTGTACAGACTTAGTCACAGGCTGAACAGTCGAATGTATAGACATGCTTTCATCGACCAGTGTATAGACTTTGCAAACGTGAGACGCTGAATGAGACGGTGGCTGAGATAATGCACAGACTTCAGGTGAAACAATGCAGCTACAGTGCAATGTACAGACATGCCTAAGACGCAGCATGAGATGCTGGCTGAGACGAACGCTGTACAGACTTTGAATGCAATGTATGGACTTTGCATAGACGATGTATGAGACACAGACTAATGTACAGACTTCACAAACAATGCATGAACGAGACGCTGAAGTCTGTATAGACTTTAACAATGAATACATGCTGCGATGTACAGACTTTGTCCACGAACTATGCATATGCATGAATGATGTATAGACTCTAAAATGCAAGCAATGCGGTAATGTCTAGACTTTGGGGTTTACCCTGCAGTGTATAGACTTGCTGGTCTGCTAGTAATGTAATGTGTGGACTTGCAGATGTGCGAGACATGCAGTGTATAGACTTCAAGCATGCAGACGTTGAACTGCAGAATGTGCAGACTTTGCCAACAATCAACAATGCAGTGTATAGACTTGGCCAAAGCGGCGTTGTATAGACTTCAAGTCAGAATGCACAATGTGTGGACTTGGAAAACAAAGGGGGCGTCGACCCATCAGAAGGGAGCATCGACCCATCAGAACTGTCCAGACTACACAATGAAATGTATGGACTCTATGTTCATGCTGCAATGCAATGTAGACCTGTGGGTGTGTGCACGACAGTATAGACTCTGACTGCATTAGGTACACAGACAAACTGATAAAAACAATTTCATCAAAATAAGAACAGTTGCCAATCAATCAAAACAAGCTGTTGCCAATGAAATAAAACTTATTATCAACATCATCAACACAGAGGGGTAACAACAATCTCCCCCTTTTTGATGATGGCAACACCCTATTATATAGAATAGCAACATCCTGTCAAACAGATGTATTTTTGATGAAAGACATGATTCGTTATTTAGATTGTCATGCAGATGCTATGAATGACATGCTGAGACATGAACACAACTTTCTGCTCACAGAATCTCCCCCTTTGCCATAGACATGATGCAAACACTTCCCAGTAATGAACTCATCAAGTAGACAATATATTCTCCCCCTTTGCCATCAACAAAGAGGAGGGAAATAAGATGCAATGGAAGGAACAAGAAGACTCAGCTGACTGGCATTCTTAGCAAGTAGTTCAGAAATTAAGCGGCTAAAGCACAGAACCTTCAGTCATATGAATTGAGAAACTGCTTAGAAAGTGAGGTCCTGGTTTAAAGGTTATAAAGATAAGAGTTCATGCACTACATTCATTGGATAGGGTAGCTTAGCATGATAAGTCAATAAACCAGAATCACATTTGCATGAGAGAGTCAGTTTCAAAAATATCTTACTGTCATATACTCAACAAAACTAATTGAGAGATACCAAGTCATGTATTGAAACTAAACAAATTGACATTCATAAGATTACTTTTGAAGGAACAGCATTTATCAATATGAGTTCATTTTGGGTAGTCAGGTACCATTTGTCTTTTTGCTTAAGGGTATACGTTTATCAGACGCCAATACCCCTAGATACTCAACATGATGGACCATTCTGCTATGATCAAACTTAATATAAGTGATTTACATCTTTTTTGCTTGAGGGTACACGTTTATCAGACGCTAGTTACCCCCAGGTACTCAATGAAACCACCCTACTATTTTGATCATTTTATACAGACATAGCTGATACACCTCATGACATGAGTGTTTTCCACTTCTTTGATGGATCACTCAATTTCTCAGTGATTTATCAGTCATTGCTCTGCCAATACTATTTTTTAATTTATTTTCAATGTTTTTCAATATCTTTCTTAGCTGTCCTTTATTTGTTTCAGAATGACTTGTTTAAGGACAATACACATACTTAGTTTCTCTAACATGATTTCAGATGAGTTTTCAGATTTCAGATATAATTAACTTTGTCTGACATGAAATAAGATGAGGGTTGAGTGCTTTAGCAATTTTTAGCATCCTTATCTACTGATTGTAGTCTTTCAACTCTAAAGATTATAAAATTTATACCATTAAGTCAGTCTTTAAGCAATTACAGTTCTTATGAGGGAAGAGGTCTGTTTTCTATTGCTTAATATTAGAACTGATTAAAAGATTTCCATATTGTCAGACTCAATCATTCAGAGTCAAGGATTGAATAGACAACGTCGACGCTGGGAGTTCAAGGCGTCTATGCATCAGTTGAAGAGGCAACAGTATAAGACACTGAGATAGTGTCAGTGCGTCGACTCCACGCTATTGCAGCGTCAACACATCAGAATAATGAAACAGAGATATTCACAGATCTAGTTCACTGCGTCAACGCCATAGTATAGCAGCGTCGACGCAGCAGTTCACCTTGAAATTCTGACAAGACTCCCCCTGTCTATATGCATGCAATTTTTGCAAAAGATGACTGATCAAATGATTTTTGAGGTTCATGCTTATTCAGACTGTACTATCATGGAATGTGACCACCAGGGTTATGTAGAGAAATGTAGTGCAAATCAGTTTTGTATGCATGTGATTTTAGACACATTACTGACTGAATGATATGCAGTGATGATCATGAGAAAACAATATGAGTGTCATGCATGATCATGAGTCTGTTGCACCAATCAACCTTCACAAAGTTTTATACAGTCTATCAGATGTAGGTCCAAATCAGAGATTGTATTCAAAACAGCTGAAAATTTTATTCATCATGCTGAAACTTACACAAGCCAAGTTCTCTTCTAAGAAATTTAAACTTTTCATTTCCAAGTGGCTTAGTAAAGATATCAGCTATTTGTTTATCTGTTTCAATGAAATTCAGTTCGATTTCCTTTTTATTCACAGCATCTCTCAGAAAATGATGTTTTATCTCTATATGCTTAGTCCTTGAATGGTGAACAGGATTTTTAGCAAGGCATATGGCACTAGTATTATCACATAAAATTGGAATGCATTCCAATTTTATCTAATAATCATCTAGTTGGTGCTTGATCCATAGTACTTGGGCAGCACAATTACCTGTAGCAACATATTTAGCCTCAGCTGTAGACAAGGCTACAGTGTGTTACTTTTTAGATGCCCAAGATACTAGAGAGCCACCAAGGAATTGGCAATAGCCACTAGTGCTCTTTCTATCTACTCGACACCCAGCATAGTCTGCATCAGTGTAGGCTAGAAGATCTAACTCACACTTGGCAGGATACCAAAGACCTCGCTGTTGGGTGCCTAGTAAATATCTAAAAATCCTCTTCACAGCCTTAAGATGAGATTCTTTAGGACTAGCTTGAAACCTAGAGCATAAATACACTGCAAATTGAATATCAGGCCTAGATGCTGTAGGGTAAAGAAGGGATCCGATCATACCTCGATATAGCCTTTGGTCCACTGGTTTATCTTTAGGATCTTCATCCAAACTGGTTGAGGTACCCATTGGAGCAGCTATTTCCTTGAGGTTGTCCATTTTGTACTTCTTCAATAAATTCTGTACGTACTTGGACTGAGAGATGAAAGTGCCA
Source organism: Amorphophallus konjac (assembly GCA_022559845.1). Lineage (NCBI taxonomy): Eukaryota > Viridiplantae > Streptophyta > Magnoliopsida > Alismatales > Araceae > Amorphophallus > Amorphophallus konjac. The sequence goes on along the minus strand of CM040117.1, from coordinate 37,115,571 downwards.
TCCTTTGATTGTGTAACCTGCAGTCCAAGAAATAGTTTGAGCTCGCCCATTGAGCTTATTTCAAACTCATTAGTCATTATCTGAGAGAATTTCTCACACAATTTGGGGTTAGTTGACTTAAACACAATGTCATCCACATAAATCTGAATAATAAGAATACCTGAATGACTCACTTTGGTAAACAATGTTTGATCAACTATACCTCTTGTGAAATTCTTGTCGGTGAGGAACTTACTCAACCTGTCATACCAAGCTCTAGGAGCTTGCTTTAAACCATAACGAGCTTTATTGAGTTTGTAAACATGATTAGGGAAATCTAAACATTCAAACCCAGGAGGCTGTCTCACATAGACATCCTCACTAATTTCCCCATTTAGGAAAGCAGATTTCACATCCATCTGCTGAAGATTTATACCTAGGGAGCATGCATAACCCAATAATATTCTGATTGCTTCTAACCTAGCTACAGGGGCAAAAGACTCTTCAAAGTCTATTCCAAATTCCTGATTGTACCCCTGAGCTACAAGTCTGGCTTTATTTTTAATGACATTCCCTGATTCATCAGTTTTATTTCTAAACACCCATTTAGTCCCTATGACTATTTCATGATCAGGAGGTGTAACCAATTGCCACACTTTATTCCTGTCAAATTGATTAAGATCCTCATGCATGGCATTAATCCAATGCATATCTTGGAGAGCACAGTTAATAGACTTGGGTTCTATATTTTAAACAAAAGCATAAGCATTCAATTCATGTTGAATTCTCAAGTGGCCTCTAGTCCTAAGGGGGTCATGCAGATTTCCAATTACATTATCTACAGGATGATCCTTAAGATATCTTATGTTTACAATTGGATTATCATGAGATTGATTTACCTCCCCCTGAACTGTAGGCTCTTCTTCATCAAGCTCTTTATGTCCTTCTTCATCCTCGGATTTATCTGCAGGATCTCCTTCCTTCAGAATATCACCACCTTCTTCATTCCTGCATTCGCCAACATTAGTATTTATCAAGGATTCATCAAAAACTATGTGTGGAGATTCTTCAACAGTTTTAGAATTCAGATTGTACACTCTATATGCTCGGGTGTTTTCAGAATAACCAAGAAAAATTCCTGGTTCACCTTTAGGTTCAAATTTTTCAAGGTCCTTTTTATCATTTATATGAATGAAACATTTACATCCAAAAATCTTGAAGTGGGCAATAGAAGGTTTCTTACCCTTTAAGATCTCATATGGTGTTTGCTGGGTAGAAGGTCTTACCATGGCTCTGTTAATTACATAACAAGCAGTGTTCACTGCTTCAGCCCAGAATTTCCTAGGTAGGCCACCTTCTACAAGGAGTGTACGACCCATCTCCACTAGGGTTCTGTTCCTTCTCTCCACAACTCCATTCTGCTCAGGTGTCCTTAGTGAGGAGTACCTATGGTTGATTCCATTTGACCTGCAGAATTCATCAAACTGTGAGTTTTCAAACTCACCTCCATGATCAGTCAAAATATTTTCAATTTTCTGATTTATTTTAACATAGAACTCCTGAAATTCTGAATGCATCACTCTTATGAGATAAGAAATAGACCCAAGTATACCTATAAAAGTCATCTACCATGACAAACCCATACTTCCTCCCTGATAAGCTAACAAATCTGGTTGGCCCAAAAAGGTCCATGTGTATCAGCTCATAGGGTTTAGAAGATAAATTTTTAGTTCTAGACTTAAATGACTTTCTAGTTATCTTTGATTGAGTGCATACATCACAGATTTTATTTTCCTTTTTGAAGGAAACTTCAGGAAGTCCTCTAATCATGCCATGCTTATTCAGTTTATGCAAAATAGTGTAACTAGCATGACCTAACCTACGATGCCATAAAAATGCTAAGTCTTCTCTACTGGCAGTAAGGCAAAGGTTAGTATGTTGAATGTCATCTAAATCTATCATGTATGTATTATTTATTCTTTTTCCAGAAAATTTGACAATTTCAGAATCAAGTTCAAAAACCTTGCAGCATTGAGAATCAAATAAAACCTTATATCCTTTATCACACAACTGGCTGATACTAAGTAAATTATAAGCTAACCCTTCAACCAGCACAACATCATCAATGCAGCAGGTAGAACACTTACCCACCTTACCCGATCCAATAATCCTACCCTTTGTGTTGCTTCCAAAGGTGACAAGGCCTCCTAGCTTCTCGGTCAGCATGCAGAACTTGGCCTTATCTCCTGTCATATGCCTGGAGCAGCCACTATCCAAGTGCCAAAAGTTGCTCTTGGCTGCCAGGCATACCTGCATTCACAATTAGGTAGAGAGGTTTGGAACCCAAGACTGATTGGGCTCCATAACAGAAGAGGTAGAAGCAAAGCAAGAAAGCAAGCTTTTAGGAATCCACATTTGTTTAAATGTATTTTGTTCAGTGGATCCTACAGGTTTTCTTCTGTTGTTGTTCCTCTTCTTTTTGTTATTTTTCTTCTTATTTGCACCAACATGATTATTGACATTGTTGTTTCTTTGCCAGTGCCTTGGCCAGGTTGCATTCATGGAATTGTGGCCATAATAGTTCCTGGGCTGGCTGTGGAAATGTTGGTTCCTAGGTGTCCAATAACCATACCCTTTAACCCAATTTCTAGTGTAAGGTCTTTGATATTGAGCATCCTGATATGCAAGACCTGTATGCCTCCCCGGAGTTCTAGTCCAACCTGACCTATTGAAATAGGTTGACTGTGTATTGTAATGGGTCTGAACTCTGGGTTGGTAGAAATGATTGGGTTGACTCTTAGCAGCATTCTGTCTCCCCTGCACCTTGGACCCTGCTGACCTATTCATAGGTTTGTTTTGGGTCTTCTTCAGAGGTGGAGGTGATAGTGGAGACTTGGTTACCTTGTCTTGGTGTTTATAAGACTGGGTAGCTTGACCCCTAACCTGAGATTGACCCTTTGGATTTTGCTTAGATGTGCTAGCTCTACTAGGCTCACTGACTTTTTGTTTGCCCTTCTCCTCAGCACTGGTCTTTTTCAGATTAGCATTTTTGTTCATTGAATTGTTTGGATTCATGCTAATTAGAGGTCCTTTTTCTTTTTGTGCAACAAATGAAATAGTTTGCATTCCAAAGGTTTTCGTTGCACTTGAATTAAATCCTAGGCCCTCTTTTCTGAAATTTACCTTTGACCCTAACAAAGCATTTAAGTTATCTATTCCTTGGGTCATTTTCTCAATGGTTCTCAGTTTATCCTCATTGTCTTTCTGAATTTCATCAATAGACTTTTTCAGTTCATTATTTACATTGAGGACAGCTTCATATTTTTCAGAAACAATTTTTACTTCACTCTCACATTTCTGAATTTTCAGCTTCCATTCATCAATTTCATTTTCAAGCATCACATTCTCTTCCCTAGAAGCTTTTAACTCATTTTTGATTTCATCTACTTCAGAACATGTGAGTTTCAGATTTTTATTATCAGATTCTAAACATGAAATTTTATCAGTTAAAGTTTTATCATTTTGCATGGAAATGATCTTTCTTCTAAGATGCCTATTTTCTTTTCTAATATCATCAGCTCTATCAGCTATATCAGGGTAGGCATCTACCCAATCAGCGATAGTAAAGTTTTCAAATCTAGTGATTACCTCATCTGAGTCCTCTTCTCTATCTTCTGAGCTTGTTGCCATAAGGCAAATGGCCTTCTCAGATTCAGCTTCACTGTCTGAAGTGTTGCTCAGGGAGCCCTCATCTTCATCACTCCAGGTACTCACCATTGCTTTCCCTTTCGTGTTCCTTCTCTTTGTGATGGAAAACTGACCAAGGACCTATGATGATGTGATGAAGATGTTTTGATACACTTGATGTGAGACCAACTAGGATGCTATGATGATGATACCAATTGATGTGAGACCGACCTTGGACCTAAGTATGCAAGCATTCGGGTTAGGCAGCGGACTCACACTGGCGACTCACTCGCTTGGCACACGTTAGTGCCCGAAGGCGACTCGGTGATGATGGAGAGGGTCCGAGGCGGGACCTTAGTTCTCCAAGGGTCGGCTAGCTTATTGCGGACCCCAAATGGGCGAAGGGAAGCCCAAATCATGGGCAGCCAACACACCAAGGGTGTGGGTTGAGTGGAAGCTCTCACAACTCGCCCGCGGTGGTCACTCAATTTGGTGGCAATTTAAAATCGGACACTCTCTCACCGCCGACGGAGTAACTATAGCAATACTAAGCTAAGCAAGTCCATTACAGCAATGAGAGATGTTCAGGAGCTCACCTAGCCGGCGTGAAGACGCCGACTCCGGCCGGAGATGGGGGCGAGCGGGGAGGCGAGGGTATGCACCCGCACGCCGCGTCGATGTCGCTTGACCTGAAAATTAAAGGGGTACAGCACTACGTCTCTCGCAGGAGGGATGATCTTGGGGTGGGGATTAGACTTATTACAATCAATACTACCTCCTCGCAAGGAGGGGCCTTCATCCGGCCAAGCAGGGTGGGGGAATTATGCGAGAAAACCCGACTTTCCAAGCTTTGCCGGTTCTGCCAATCTTCAGATTCGCTGGACAGGGTGTTGGTGTTGACGCTGCCACGGACTCCTTGGAACTCAGATCTTGATGAAAGCTGTGCCAAAAGTTGCCCAACTGACAGAGCATGATGTCTGAATTTTTGGGGAAGCTCTGAAACTCGGGGCTGATCGGACCGGCGACTGGAGCAGGACAGTAATGCTCTGCCTCTGACTGATGCAGAACTGATGCAGTAGATTGCAGAAGGCACTGCGGATGGTCCCGAACTCCAAATGGAATGAAACTGGCAGTGACGCGATCGTGGTCAAAGTAGCTTCGAGCAGAAGTTGACGAGGACACAATTCGAGGTCGGAGAAGAGAGTGGTGGCCAGAGAAGTGGGAACTGGTCGAACCTGGAACCACAGAGGGTAGTCTGCACACTCCGGCGAAGAAAATTAGAACTGATAGCTCCGGTGGCCGATTGAGGTCCTTCTTCTTGGAGATGGAAGCTAACTGGACGTAGTATCTGCCTTCCAAAAATGGCGCCCAGATCTTTAAGGATGAAGCCGTGGTCGAACTGGAACTGAGGCTCTGGTTCCCTGCCTGAGGACTTATGCGTGGTCGAGAGAGATTGGCTCCTGTGGAGAGCTCGGAGCTCGGACGTCGACGAAACAACCACCGTTGCGAAGACGACTCGAAGACGCTTCCAACGGTACCTACTTGGGCCTTCAGATTCACTGGGATGTGATCGGGGTCGCCACTGCAAGCAGGTGGTCTTCTGCAGATCGCCAGCTGCAACCTAGTAGTATCAAATGGTGTTGGAGTGGGGCAAGGAAGAATGGTGAAGATGAGAGAGAGAGGGGGGTGCAACCCTAACCAAGGGGAGGGGTCTTGGGGGTTCCCTAGGGCTGTGGAGGGAAGGGGGATTTGACTTCAAATGGCCTAGGGAAGTGGTGGGTGGTATGGGGGAGAGGGAAGGGTGCTTGGGGAAGTGGGTAGGGTAGTTGGGGGTTGGAGGGTGGCCTAGTTATTGGAGAATTCCACCTTGGGGTTGGGGGGGAGTTAAATGAGTGTACGGGGAAGGGGAGGGGTTTTAATGAGAGGTGAATGGGGAGGAGAGAGAAAATTTCGAATTTTAGGGTTGGGGAAGAGAGAGAGAGAGAGGGAGAGAGAGAGAGAGAGATCTAGTGGGATTTGGAATTGGATTTCAATATTCATGCAATGGTTTATTACTTCAAAATGAGGGGAATGGGGTCCTATATATAGGTAACCCACATTTCTACAAAAGTCCCTGACATTTGACTCAATGACAAATAACCGAAGGGATAGGGGTGCCCTTGGCCCAAGCCCAATGAATTGGGCCCACTAGCCTAACAAACCAACCTAATGACACAATACTTAGGAAAATGACTCACTAACCTAGGTACATGACTCAAATAAAGGGAAAATTACATGATATTGACTCAAAGAAAATGTGAAGATTACATGAATAGACTCAAAAATACATGACTAACATAATGGCGCTTGCCGACGAATAATCCGAGTCTGGAGAAAATGTTGAGGGGCAAGGGATGCCCTCATCATACCCCCGGGGTGGGGAAAACTCGACCCCGTCGAGTATGGTTCCACCAGGGAAGTAGTACATCGAACTGCGGCTCTGGGCGATCCATGATCTCCATACTCAACCCGCGACCATAGTCGGGGAACGACGCTTCAGCTCGACAAAGTGGCTCGGTCATAGCCTCATGCTGGCGATGAGATCTTGCTTGCCTAGTATTGCCGCCGTGTGCTCACGTCGGGCTCTCAGGCTATTTTGTGGTGGCACTCCGAAGGTGTCTCTCGCAAGGATAGGTGTAAGCTCAAGACACTCACTAGGATCCACCGCGGTGCCCTTAGAGGGTGCTGGATCCGCCACATGAGAAATGGGGAGAATCTGAAAACCCTTTTGAAAGTTCAACCCATAAGCCGGGTTGCCAAAGCCACTCAAAACTTGGCAAGGTCCTGTTGGGTTCGGTGCTAGTATTCAGAGGGGGGGTGAATGAATATGGCCTATAAAAACTTTCACCCAATATAAAATTTCGCTCAAAAAGGAACTATGATGCTAACTAGACAGATTTACCAAATCTGAAAGCTAATCAACTATTCTGTTCTACCAGTTAGCAGACACATGGAGAGCCCCTATGCATTCATCTAGCGGAAGCATAAATGAACAAATCAAATCATAATGCACAAGGGTTTTTAGGTGGTTCGGTCCAGCAGACCTACATCCACCCCACACTCAACCCGAGTGTGGCTTCACTAACAGCTGGGCAACACAGCTTGCCAACAACCGCTGGGCAACACAGCTTGCCGACCAGTGGAATCCACCACTGCAACCGCTGGGGATTACAGCTTACCCGTCCAGTGGAAACCTCCACTGCCCGCTGAGCAACACAGCTTGCTGTCCTGTGGAATCCTCCACTGCAAACCGCTGGGCAATACAGCTTAGCCGTCCAGAGGCAACACCTCTGCAATCCGCTGACTAACAGCTTGAAAGAAAATGTAAAATGGAAAACAAAAGATAGAACAAGACAACAACGGAAAGCTGAAATAATAAAGCACAAAATATAGCTCTAACAATGAGCAACCTCAGATCTGGTTTTGAAACAAAGATCTGAGGAACGAACTCCTTCTCACTCTCTCTCTATCTTCTTCTTCTCTTCACACTCTTCTCGAGCTCTCTACCTCTCTTCTTCTCCTTCTGCTCTTCTTCTTTTTCTTTTCTTTTTCTATCTGGATCGTGGCTCTCTGTATGAGCTTTTCTTCTCGCCAACTCGATCAACCTTCTTCTGTGGAAGGAGGCTCATATATATAGCAGCAGCCAGTAGGAGGGCAGCACTGGGCGTGTGTGTCCTCCGCATTTCCCGCCCAGATATTTGGCCACGTGTCAGCATTCTGTCAGTCCTTCAGCCTCGGATCACGTGCTGCCCAGTCACGTGGAAATGTTCTTCCTCGGACCTGCAAGGAGATACAACCCATTAAAACTGAGGGCCACAGGAACTAAAGCTGCATGAGGTATGTAATAGTAATACTAGATGCACTGAGAACGACACGAGATACACAGGGTGACTACAGCACGAAGTAAGGAAAGAATGACACGAGATACACTGTGACAGAACAGACACAACGAAGAGAACGACACGAAGTGAGGTTATAAAACAACACGAGGTAAAAAGAAGAACGACACGAGATACATACGATGACTACAGCACGAAGTAAAAACGACATGATATAATAACCAGTAATGAGAACGGCACGAGAACAACATGGAGACAAAACAGAAACCAACACGAAGTGTGATTTCAACATACGAACGACACGAGGTCCAGGAAGAACAACACGAAGACATAATACGGAAACGACACGAAGTAAGTGAGAACAGCACGAGGTGAAACGAGAACGACACGAAGTGTCACTGTAACAACACGGAGATAAAAAGGAACAGTGCAATGTATAGACTTTAAAGAAATGCATGCTACAGTGCAATGTCTAGACTTGCTATATGCACGAGACGCTGGGAAAGACGGTCCACTGTCTAGACTTGCGATGCCTTCGCCAAATGCATACTACAGTCCAATGTATGGACTTAGACGAATGATGCATGAGACGCTCAATGTATCGACTTTGAGCTTGCTATGCAGTGTATAGACTTAGAGCATAAACCCCACGATGCAATGTATAGACTATGCACATACCAGAAGTCTAACACAAAATATATCAGTCATACACGTGCATTCTCCAGATGATATACCAATCACAATCATGAAGCTATCATCAAAGCACAATGTCATCAAAACACTCATTGTGTTGCTATCATCAAAACAAAATAGCATTGCTATCATCAAATCAGCATAGCACATGCTAGTGCCTAAGGGGCACAACATTCTCCCCCTTTTTGATGATGGCAACACACTGTGACAGTGAGTCACACACAAAATTTTCTCCCCATTTGACATGATCAAAAAGATAAAAAAATAGTAAAAATATGAGTGCAAAGTGCAATATGCATGCAAATTCCTCTAGAACATTCTCCCCCTGAATGTAAGACTCCCCTGAATTATTTCACCCCCTAAATAAAAGCTCCCCCTTTGAGAAGGAATATGAACAGATAACCAAGGTAGAAAAGGTAGGAGGGTCACTAGACAACAGTTGAATCATTGGTTCAGAGAATAAGCCTGATTATAAACAATAGTTAAAGTATAAGAATCATCAACATACAATTTTCAAAAATTCAGGTTTAACAGTGATAAATCTAGAGTAAAGAACCTGACCCCTGAAAAAGAGTTTGTAGATTCCATTTATAGCAATGAATCTAGGGCACATGGTATTAATAGATAAGTCTGAAATAATACCCTTTTGTGTCTAAACAAAGAAGTTCAAGAAAGGTAACTTGAATATGTATTGAGAAAAACAATTTTCACTCAATGACTTTTGATTTCAAGGGGTTACAGCAGTTTGATTTTCATTTTTCAAATTCCAGAGCCTGAACTAAGTAAATAGATCAGTGGCATTTATGCTGTTGACATTAGGTGTATACCTTGATCAGAGGCAAGTACCCCCAGTTACTAGGCATAAACTACTAGATCTATTTCAGATCAAGACCTACAAGGAATAGTCTTCACTTTTGACATTAAGGGTATACCTTGATTAGAGGCCAGTACCCTCAGTTACTTGGTGAGGACTCCCCCTATAGATTTGACCCTATGAACAGAGTTAGCTTGAGGCACTTCATGACATGTGAATTTTCCTGCTTCATTGGAGGAGTTCACAGTTTCTCAGTGCAATTAACCATTGCTCTGTCATAATGTTCAGTTCTTTTACTTTTATGATCTTATTTACTGCTGCCCTTAATTCTTTTAGAGTGATTGTTTAAAAAGTCAGTACACACTCTTATTAGCCTGTTCTAGAAATTTCCAGATCAACACATTAGGCATTACAAAATTTTTTTCTAATCTTACCATGAGACAAAGATTAAGAGCTATAAAAGTTTTCTTTTATCTCAAATTCTGAAGTGTAGACACTTAACTCTCTAATTTATAAAGGTTAAACCTTTAGTTCTTTTCAATTTGTAAATGTGATTCTTATAAGTGAACAATTGCAACAATCACCATTCAATGTACTAAACCAGATGCAAAGCTGTTGTTTAGTGAAAATGATGGGGAAAAGATAGCAATTGGCAATATAGTTCAATAGCATCTGATGACAGTGAATATGAATGAGTTGAAAGGGGACAATGAGAAGTACCAAGGATTCAATGAATTGAATAGAACTCTCAGCTCCCCCTGACATCATGATGCAAGAGATATGCTATGCAATATACTGTCCTACATGCAAACTATGCAACAAGGATACATAAGACAGGTATGCAATCAATACAGATTTATGCATCCAAGTTATAAGCATTTTTATCCTTTTTCAGATTTTTCAAAAATATGATGCAGTACACTGTTCTACATGAGGACTAAACCCTTGGTACTTGGCAGAGAACCTGGTCTCAAGGACCATCTCACACATAGTAAGAACCTCCAGGCAGATTTCCCTGCCTTTTAGTAGCTTACCATTTGATATACCAGGGTTATGCAAGATAATGCAACGTAAAGTAGTCCTACATGCATTGAACAACTTCATTGACAGTCATGCAAATGATGTATGCAGACATAAGACACATGCATAGACTGTGTACACTAAATGAACCATTCACACTTAGTCCAAGTATGCATTCAAATACAAGCATGCAATGCATTGACACAAAGCATATATAGTGCATCAACTGAATATGCTTAGCGAAGCATTCAATTTCAGTTCAACATATAGCAAGAGAAGAGCATCAGATATATGCAGAAATGAATTCAATAGCTGAGTCTGGAATACAGACTGATCAGCTAGACATGGAGAGATCATCAACAATCAATCAAGTAGATCAACATGAAGCTCACATTTTTCATGCTCACAGTTTCAGATAATGGAATTTAAACACAGAGTTTTGGAACTGACCTGAAAAGTTCAATCATGGGGTTTTCATTCTTGAGTGCCTTGGTTAACCCCTCTTATTCATTTCCAAGGCACACCTGCAGCATGTCATTCAATGTGATTTTGCAGGAACCCAAGAAGTCTTGGGTCCTGAATTACACCTATCAGGTGTTCTAAATAATTTCTTGGTAATATTGTCATCAAATTCCATTAGAGAGCAATCAGACATAGAATGTCCAAAATTTCCACAATAATGACATGAACCAACAGATTTCTGGTCCTATGATGCATATCTACAGCAACATGAGACCTATGAAATTGAGCATGAATTTTTCTGTTGTAAGCATGAATTTTTGATTTACCATTACCTGCCCACCAGCATTCAGAAGCTCGGTGGCCAGGTTTTCCACATTCATAACAAACAAGAGTCTTTTCTTTAAGACCAGCTTTATTTCTGCCCAAGAAATTTTTGTTTGGAGGGAATCTTACAAATTTGGAATTAAAATGATTTCCCTGAACAAACCAGCAGTCCTTGACTGCATGCCCATACTTACCACATTCAAAGCATCTAAGATGCTTGTTGTTTGATTCATTTTTGCCCCTGTGATTTCCTGACCAGCATTCATTTGCCTTATGCCCAGGCTTGTGGCAAGTGAAACAGATAGTATGCTGGCCTGAAGTAGTTCTGTGTCTATGTGGATCATGAGCATGTGCAAAAGATTTAGAACTCACATTGTTATCTTCTTTCAGTTTGAAACATGCATTCATTAAATGACCATGCTTACCACAATAATAACAGGATGCATTAGATTTCTTACTGGCATGGTTTCTATCAAAAGATTTCCTTGAATGCACTGTTTTACTAGCATGCTCATCTTCTTTCAGTATTCTGCAATCATCCATGATATGCCCTTTCTTGCCACAATAATAGCATGATAATTTCATCTCTGATGCATGTGAGTGAGTGGATGAATAGTGAGTGACATGTGTAAGTCTATCAGACTCCACACTGTTAGCAGAATTCACATCACATGCAGGGATAATTTTGACTTTATTCAATTGACCATTCTTTTTCAATTTATTGCCACCTTTCACAATTTTTGTTGGTTTTTCATTTTTCTGGGCTTTGAACTGAAATACAGATGAAGATGATTTCAATTTTTCATTTTGTTTTGAGGATTGCATTGAAGTACTAGCTACATCTGAACCTTGCACAAAGGTGTTGTATAGCTGGCTTTTAGTGATGTTCTTGACATCAGAATTACAGCTTATCCTCCTTTTTAGAGTTCTTATTCTCACTTTTCATAACATCTTTCATTTTTCCTTCACTCTTAGCAGACTCAATTGCTAAAGTTTCCAGATTATGAATTTTATCTTCCAAGCTAGTAATGTGAAGTTCATAACTGGCTATTTCCTGTTCACTGCAATTAACACATTCGCTTAGAACTTGGTTTGCAGTTTTATACTTCTCAATTTCTTGTTTTAGGCTGTTCAAAATTTTTGAATTTTCATTATAGACTGCTTTCCCTTTTTCTATAGTGAGAAGTCTTTCAGACAAGCCAGTGTTCAACCACTTTAGTTTTTCAACTTCAGCTTTTAATTCAGTATTTTCTTCCTCAAGATTTTTATCCTGAATTTCATTATTAGCACATCTCTCTCTTCCAGACATGTGCTCCAATTTTTCAATCAGTTCATCTTCTCTTTCTTCTGCTTTAATTTTCTCAGCGAGCAGATTTTTGTGATCATCTTTAAGTGAGGCAATTTGTTTATTTAGCCATTCATTCTCACTAAAGAGATCTTCATTACGTTCTCTTAAAGCTGAGCATATTTTACAATTTGATTTAGCAAAAGAAGACTGTGAAGCATCATTGATTTCATTCATTCTGACCATAAAAGTTTTATTCTTCTTTTGAAGGTCTTCATTCTCCAATTTCAGTTTGTTCAATTCAGAATTAACTTCAGTGAGTTCCTGCATGCCTTTTAGATGCTCCTTTTTCTTATCATTCAACTGATTCTCTATTTCTGACACTTTATCCAACCTTGTTTGTTTTTCCATTTTTAGAGAATCATTTTGTTTCTTAAGATTCTGAACGTCTAGCATGCAAGCATCATAGGACTTTTTCATATTTGGACAGTTTTCACATGAATCTTTCATATTAATTTTATCGCATTTCTTTTTCAACTTTTTATTTTCATATTTTAATTTCTTAGAAACTTCTAACAAGTTTTCATACATCTCTATCAATTCATCAAAAGAGTATCCTTCTGATTCAGAACTTACCTCGGATGAAGTTTCGTCATCAGCATTTCTATGATCAGCCATCAAGCACTTGCTGTGATTCCTGATTGACTTCAGTTTATCCAAAATGTCTTTGGCAGACCTGCAAGAAGAAATGCATTCAATTAGAGATCTGTCAATTGACTCTTTTAATAAAACTACAGCTCTATTATTGATAGAGTCTTTCAGCTTGTCCTTCTTGGTCCATTTAGATTCATCCTTCGACAGTTTGTATGGGCCGTGAGTCATTACCTTCCACACTTCAGGATCGGTTGTGCTTACATACCGATGCAACTTTTCCAGCCATGGGCCAAGGTCATCACCTCTGAATATCGGAGGATTAGCCATCAAAGCAGATAACAAGCAGACTCAAAGCACAAAGCAATCGACAAGAAAACACCACAACCAGATAAGCACGGCAAAGCACTAACTCAGTGAAACTAAACAACGAATACAGAACGCACTCTGAAATGCACCAAACAAATAGCAGGATCCTCTGCAGATTGTTAGATCTGATAGATCAGAGACTGCTCTGATACCAATTGTTGGGTTCGGTGCTAGTATTCAGAGGGAGGGTGAATGAATATGGCCTATAAAAACTTTCACCCAATATAAAATTTCGCTCAAAAAGGAACTATGATGCTAACTAGACAGATTTACCAAATCTGAAAGCTAATCAACTATTCTGTTCTACCAGTTAGCAGACACATGGAGCGCCCCTATGCATTCATCTAGCGGAAGCACAAATGAACAAATCAAACCACAATGCACAAGGGTTTTTAGGTGGTTTGGTCCAGCAGACCTACATCCACCCCACACTCAACCCGAGTGTGGCTTCACTAACAGCTGGGCAACACAGCTTGCCAACAACCACTGGGCAACACAGCTTGCCGACCAGTGGAATCCACCACTGCAACCGCTGGGGATTACAGCTTACCCGTCCAGTGGAAACCTCCACTGCCCGCTGTGCAACACAGCTTGCTGTCCAGTGGAATCCTCCACTGCAAACCGCTGGGCAATACAGCTTAGCCGTCCAGAGGCAACACCTCTGCAATCCGCTGACTAACAGCTTGAAAGAAAATGTAAAATGGAAAACAAAAGATAGAACAAGACAACAACGGAAAGCTGAAATAATAAAGCACAAAATATAGCTCTAACAATGAGCAACCTCAGATCTGGTTTTGAACCAAAGATCTGAGGAACGAACTCCTTCTCACTCTCTCTCTCTTCTTCTTCTCTTCACACTCTTCTCGAGCTCTCTGCCTCTCTTCTTCTCCTTCTGCTCTTCTTCTTTTTCTTTTCTTTTTCTATCTGGATCGTGGCTCTCTGTATGAGCTTTTCTTCTCGCCAACTCGATCAACCTTCTTCTGTGGAAGGAGGCTCATATATATAGCAGCACCCAGCAGGAGGGCAGCACTGGGCGTGTGTGTCCTCCGCATTTCCCGCCCAGATATTTGGCCACGTGTCAGCATTCTGTCAGTCTTTCAGCCTCGGATCACGTGCTGCCCAGTCACGTGGAAATGTTCTTCCTCGGACCTGCAAGGAGATACAACCCATTAAAACTGAGGGCCATAGGAACTAAAGCTGCATGAGGTATGTAATAGTAATACTAGATGCACTGAGAACGACACGAGATACACAGGGTGACTACAGCACGAAGTAAGGAAAGAATGACACGAGATACACTGTGACAGAACAGACACAACGAAGAGAACGACACGAAGTGAGGTTATAAAACAACACGAGGTAAAAAGAAGAACGACACGAGATACATACGATGACTACAACACGAAGTAAAAATGACATGATATAATAACCAGTAATGAGAACGGCATGAGAACAACATGGAGACAAAACAGAAACCAACACGAAGTGTGGTTTCAACATACGAACGACACGAGGTCTAGGAAGAACAACACGAAGACATAATACGGAAACGACACGAAGTAAGTGAGAACAGCACGAGGTGAAACGAGAACGACACGGAGTGTCACTGTAACAACACGGAGATAAAAAGGAACAGTGCAATGTATAGACTTTAAAGAAATGCATGCTACAGTGCAATGTCTAGACTTGCTATATGCATGAGACGCTGGGAAAGACGGTCCACTGTCTAGACTTGCGATGCCTTCGCCAAATGCATACTACAGTCCAATGTATGGACTTAGATGAATGATGCATGAGACGCTCAATGTATCGACTTTGAGCTTGCTATGCAGTGTATAGACTTAGAGCATAAACCCCACGATGCACTGTATAGACTATGCACATACCAGAAGTCTAACACAAACAATATATCAGTCATACACGTGCATTCTCCAGATGATATACCAATCACAATCATGAATCTATCATCAAAGCACAATGTCATCAAAACACTCATTGTGTTGCTATCATCAAAACAAAATAGCATTGCTATCATCAAATCAGCATAGCACATGCTAGTGCCTAAGGGGCACAACAGTTCCAAGTCCTCGTGCCCTCAATTTGGAGGTGACCCTAAAGTAGAGCCACTCTAAAGCCATCATCACCAAGTTATCAACTTGGAACTCAAAGTGGTGCTTAGGAGTTTGTGCTCGCTTCTTGTGAATTCCACCGCTTGTTGCTTGATACTTGCTTGAATGCATATGCCATGCACTATGATGCGATGTGAGTTGACAATGTATGGTATGCAAAGGTGGTCCAGGACAACCACATATAGACCTATCATGCATTGATGTTATGAGGACGTTGAATGATTTGGGAGGACCGGGGCATCCATAGGTATGCATGGTGGTGACAAATGTTGGGGGACCCGGACATCCATGTATGCTCCTTTCATGCTTATGACTCATGATGAAAGAGGGTGGACCATTACATCCAAATATGGTCCACTTATGCTTCCTACTTGACATGTGGGTGATGTGGATGAATGTACCCGACGGACTAATCATGCCAAGCGGTGTGATGTGCCAAGACATATGAATTCCTTTCCCAAAGATGACTTCCTCATGTGGGATGGTGGGGTGGCCTTTGAGCTTCCACTCAAAAGGGTCGAAGGGATCTAGGTAGGTGGATATGGGGTGGGGCACTTTCTTGATCTCTAGGCGGGTGTTGCCTAAGGTCATGATTTCTATGGTGTAACCTGGGTCATGGATGAGGTGGGCTTGGCCCAACATGGTGGGTGGGGGTAGGAAATGATGGGTGGTGGGTGATGTGGATGGGTCACGTGGGTACCCATACTCCCAAAGGAAGGGATCAAAGGGGTCATGGACTGGGTTTCCTAGAAGAAGAGACTCTATGCCCACATGGTCTTCACACGGTGGGTCCTCCTCCCACAAGGTAATTAGACCAAGGTCGTTAGTGGGCCAGTCGATCAAGGTACTTGGGATCTCAATGGAAGTGGAGTGGATAATGATGGGTTTTTCATCCATAGGGAGAATGAGAAGGAGGTCACTAGTGTAGCAACCAATGGTGAAGACCGAGATGATAGAACCATCACATGGGTGGATGAGACTAAGGCTTTTTGGGTGGGCCTTTCCTAAGGTCAATAAGCAAGTCAACCCTAGTTGCCATTCTAAACCCTTGAGGAGATCATCCCAACCTTCTACCTCATAGTAGGATTGGATTGTGGTGTGATAGAAGTGGAGGGGGGTAATTTGGGATGGATATCCCAATGGTGAGAGAGGTGGGGGTGAGCTAGGAAGGGTGGGTCCTTGTTTGAGCCATTGGAGTATGACTTCATTCATGGTGAAGGTGTGTGGCTTTTGAGGATCCGGACTAGGAGAGGTGGGTGGAAGTGGAGGTTCTTGGATTTCATCTAGGGTAGGTTTTTGTTCGGGACTAGCATCTATTTCCATGTGGATGGGTGTGTGGGTTTCAATTCCTAGTGTTAATGGGTTGGGTAGGTCTAAGGCGGGAGAATTGGTGATAGCTGGAGCATGGTGCACTTGGGGTGGTGGGCAAGGGTGGACTTGGATTTGGATAGGAAGGGGAAGTAGAGGAGGCCTAGGTTGGGGAAAGATTGGTGTAGGAAGCGGGAGGTGGGTTGGGTGAGGGGTTTTGGGTTGGGGGGTGATGGCCATTATGGGCCTAGGTGGAGGGGTGGTCATAGGGTCCACTTGAGTTTGAGTGGTGAATGTTGGATGAGTGGTGGTCCTTATGGAGGGAATCGGGCCGGTTAAGGGTCTCTTGCCCTTGGGATCGTTTGGGGTGGAGGTGGGGGTCAAAGGGGCTTGACTAGTGTAGGTTAGGGGAGGGGGTTTTGGTTGGGGTGTGGGGGACCTTATGGGGTTGGGTGAGGAGGTGGAGGCCTTAGATACTTGGGTTTTAGGGGTGAGGTTTTGGACGGGTGGGGTTGAGGGAGTGGGAGTGCTCCTTGGGCTTTGATAACCCGAGTAGGAAGGGGACATATATTTTGCCCTAAGTTGCTCCTTCATGTCCTTCCAAGTGGTGATGTGAGTTTCCCTTCTAAGTACCTTTAGCCCAACAATTTGCATCCAATAAGTTTCTGCCCATTTGGTAAGTTGCATTTTGGCAACCCATGCCTTTTCATCCTCGGACATAGGATACCAAGTGAAGTATTGGTCCATTGTAGCTTCCCAATCTAAATATTCTCTAGGAGAGGTTCCATCAAAGGTGGGAAGTGGGAAAGGGACCATCCTATCGTCCGTCCTTGGGGCGGGCCAATTTTCTCCAAGTTGGTTGAGTCGGCCCGATATGTTATCAAGCCGCTCATTGGCATAGGTCAAGGCTTTCATGAAGTAGTTGACATGGCCAGGGAAGTTATGGGTGTTAGTGGTAGGCATCTCTTGGTGGCTTGGACTTATGGAGTGGGCCAATTGGTAAGGTCGATATGAGGTGGCCATACTAGGGGACAAGAGTGATGCACTTGAAGACTCTAAATGCATAGACATGCCCTAGGACCAACTTGATAGAGACAAGTTGTGAACTTTCTCTGATACCACTTGATGTAAAACCGACCTAGGACCTATGATGATGTGATGAAGATGTTTTGATACACTTGATGTGAGACCAACTAGGATGCTATGATGATGATACCAATTGATGTGAGACCGACCTTGGACCTAAGTATGCAAGCATTCGGGTTAGGCAGCGGACTCACACTGGCGACTCACTCGCTTGGCGCACGTTAGTGTCCGAAGGCGACTCGGTGATGATGAAGAGGGTCCGAGGCGGGACCTTGGTTCTCCAAGGGTCGGCTAGCTTATTGCGGACCCCAAATGGGCCAAGGGAAGCCCAAATCATGGGCGGCCAACACACCAAGGGTGTGGGTTGAGTGGAAGCTCTCACAACTCGCCCGCGGTGGTCACTCAATTTGGTGGCAATTTAAAATCGGACACTCTCTCACTGCCGACGGAGTAACTATAGCAATACTAAGCTAAGCAAGTCCATTACAACAATGAGAGATGTTCAGGAGCTCACCTAGCCGACGTGAAGACGCCGACTCCGGCCGGAGACGGGGGCGAGCGGGGAGGCGAGGGTATGCACCCGCACACCGCGTCAGTGTCGCTTGACCTGAAACTTAAAGAGGTACAGCACTACGCCTCTCGCAGGAGGGATGATCTTGGGGTGGGTATTAGACTTATTACAATCAATACTACCTCCTCGCAGGGAGGGGCCTTCAGCTGGCCAAGCGGGGTGGGGGAATTATGCAAGAAAACCCGACTTTCCAAGCTTTGCCGGTTCTGTCAATCTTCAGATTCGCTGGACAGGGTGTTGGTGTTGACGCTGCCACGAACTCCTCGGAACTCAGATCTTGATGAAACCTATGCCAAAAGTTGCCCAACTGACAGAGAATGATGTCTGAATTTTTGGGGAAGCTCTGGAACTCGGGGCTGATCGTACCAATGACTGGAGCAGGACAGCAACGCTCTGCCTCTGACTGATGCAGAACTGATGCAGTAGATTGCAGAAGACACTGCGGACACTCCCGAACTCCAAATGGAACGAAACTGACGGTGACGCGATCGTGGTCGGAGTAGCTTCGAGCAGAAGTTGACGGGGCCACAATCCGAGTTCAGAGAAGAGAGTGGTGGTCGAAGAAGTGGGGACTGGTCGAACCTGGAACCACAGAGGGCAGTCTGCACACTCCGGCGAAGAAAATTAGAACTGATAGCTCCGGTGGCCGATTGAGGTCCTTCTTCTTGGAGATGGAAGCTAACTGGACGTAGTGTCTGCCCTCCAAAAATGGCGCCCAGATCTTCAAGGATGAAGCCGTGGTCGAACTGGAACTGAGGCTCTGGTTCCCTGCCTGAGGACTTCTGCGTGGTCGAGGGAGATTGGCTCCTGTGGAGAGCTCGAAGCTCGGACGTCGACGAAACCACCACCGTTGCGAAGATGACTCGAAGACACTTCCAACGGTACTTCTTGGGCCTTCAGATTCACTGGGATGTGATCGGGGTCGCCACTGCAAGCAGGTGGTCTTCTGCAGATCGCCAGCTGCAACCTAGTAGTATCAAATGGTGTTGGAGTGGGGCAAGGAAGAATGGTGGAGATGAGAGAGAGAGGGGGGGTGCGACCCTAACCAAGGGGAGGGGTCTTGGGGGTTCCATAGGGCTGTGGAGGGAATGGGATTTGAATTCAAATGGCCTAGGGAAGTGATGGGTGGTATGGGGGAGAGGGAAGGGTGCTTGGGGAAGTGGGTAGGATAGTTGGGGGTTGGAGGGTGGCCTAGTTATTGGGGAATTCCACCTTGGGGTTGGGGGGGGAGTTAAATGAGTGTATGGGGAAGGGGAGGGGTTTTAATGAGAGGTGAATGGGGAGGAGAGAGAAAATTTCGAATTTTGGGGTTGGGGAAGAGAGAGAGAGAGAGAGAGAGATCTAGTGGGATTTGGAATTGGATTTCAATATTCATGCAATGGTTCATTACTTCAAAATGAGGGGAATGGGGTCCTATATATAGGCAACCCACATTTCTACAAAAGTCCCTGATATTTGACTCAATGACAAATAACCGAAGGGATAGGGGTGCCCTTGGGCCAAGCCCAATGAATTGGGCCCACTAGCCTAACAAACCAACCTAATGACACAATACTTAGGAAAATGACTCACTAACCTAGGTACATGACTCAAATAAAGGGAAAATTACATGATATTGACTCAAAGAAAATGTGAAGATTACATGACTAGACTCAAAAATACATGACTAACATAATGGCGCTTGCCGACGAACAATCCGAGTCCGAAGAAAATGTGGAGGGGCAAGGGATGCCCTCATCACTTTGACTTGTCCTTATATTTTTGATTATCTAGACAATCAACTTTCAGATGGCCTAGTTTCCTGCATTGATAACAAGTGTTAGTTTCAGTTTTCTTTGTAGGGTTGTGTTTATACCTTTTGTCCCTTCGGCCGCCACTGTATTTCTTTTGGCCGAATCGTCCTGCTCCTTTTCTGAGAAATCGCCTGAACTCTCTGGTCATCATGGCCATCTCAGAACGAGTCATATCTTCTTCTTCATTCGGGCTCTCCTTTGATGATGAAGAACTACTGGAGCTGGATTTGTTGGATTTGCTGGAACCAGCCTTCAGCGCTATCGGCTTCTTCTTCCTTTCAGCTTCTTCTATCCTTGGCATATTAATTTCATATGCCATCAGCGAGCCAATTAGCTCATCAGCTCTTGTATTGCGCAAGTCCATTGACTCCTCCATCACAGTAGCTTTCGTATGCCAGGCATGAGTCAAGGACCGAAGTATCTTCCTTACTAAATCATATTCTGTCAGAGGTTTCCCGAGACCTCTTAGACCATTGGTGATGATCGTCAGTCGAGCACACATTTCTTTGATGGTCTCATTTGGCTTCATCTTGAAGGCTTCATACTCAGACACTAGGAAATTAGCCTTTGTCTCCCTGACTTGAGAAGTCCCTTCATGGATAACTTCCAGTGCATCCCACATCTCCTTGGCTGAAGTGTACGCTGACACGCGGGAGAATTCAGTAGGGTGCAGAGAGCACTGGATGGCGTTTATGGCACTCCAATTCAGCGTGGACCTTCTGATCTCCTCCTTGGCCCAGACATCTTCATTCGGGGACAGCTCATAAGGTCCCTTGCAAACAACCTTCCAGATCTCGTAATCTTTAGCCCTTAGAAACACTTGCATATGATTCTTCCAGTATGCGTAGTTAGATCCATCAAAGAATGGGGGCTTGGTGGTTGAGTGACCTTCTGCTATCATTTCTTGAGCATCCATCTCTGCCTATCCTCTTCGGGCGATGAGTCCATGTAGAAGAGTATGGCTCTGATACCAATTGTTGGAGTTGGATGGAAGGCTCTTTCCCCACAGAATGTGGATCTAGAGGGGGGGTGAATAGATCAACAGGCTAATTTAACAATTATGCCTAGATTCAAATGCGGAATTAAAAGAACACTGGACAACCGCAGTTAAAGCACCGAATGATGGAAACAAGATCTACTAAACAGACAAGCAAACACACGAAAGGCACAAAGACTTTTAGGTGGTTCGGTCAATCCGACCTACGTCCACCCCACATTCAACTCGAATGTGGATTACTGCTGATACACAGCTTCAATCTGCTGGGCACTACAGCTTGCAAACAACGGCTGGGGCTTACAACTTATTTCGACCAGAGGAACACCCTCTGCAACAACTGGGCAATACAGCTTAGCCGTCCGAGACCAAGTCTCGCCTGCTGAGGATTACAGCTTCACCTGTCCAGTGGAGACCTCCACTGCAATGCTGCCTCACATCTTGAAGAAACAAGAGTTCGGAAATAAAAATGCAGAAGCAAAATGAAAGAGAAAACCCAAATGGGAATGTAGCTCGGAATGAGCAAGCCTCAGCTCTGGTTTCTGAACCAAGAGACTGAGTTACAATAATAGCACCTCTCAATCTAAACTCTCTCAATTTCACTCTCTCAACACATCTCTTCTCTCTTTTCTTCTCCCTTTTTCTTCTTCTCTGTTTTCTTTCTTCTCACTGTGGATCGATGGCTCTCTGCTGTATATACTTTTCTTCTCTTCTGTCGATCTTCCTCCATCTGAAGATGAAGGCTTCATTATATACTATCAGCAGGTGGATGAGGGCGCGTGTCTTCCACCTTTCCCGCCCAGAGAATTCGCCAGAACCGAGGCAATTCCATCCACATGGCAGCACCTGGTCACCTCGTCCTCCTGGGATCACGAGCCATGTCAGCAATCTCAGTAGCAGATCCCTGTCAGACAGATTATAGGATTATCAGATTAAGTGAAGAACTCTGTACAGACTTATAAGATGAACTGCATTGTATAGACTGCATTGTATGGACTTGTGAATTCGAATGCAGTGTACAGACTCTGCTCAATGTATAGACTTCATCTATGTGAAGCATCCGCTGTACAGACTTCATATGTGAAGCAGCCGTTGTACAGACTGAGGCAATATGAAAACATGACAGTCAACTGACGATGTAAGGACTTCAAGTGTGAAGACGTTGTGAGTGCAAATACAATGTACAGACTTCAGATGTGAAGCAACCGCTGTACAGACTTCACCAGACTTCACTCAATGTACAGACTGAATGAACGATGCATGCAATGCATTGAAGGATGTACAAACTTCCTGAAGTGTGAAGGAGTTGAGTGTATAGACATCATCATGTGAAGACTTGAAAAAGGCATGTATAGACTTCACATCGTGAAGCAATGTATATACTTAGCTGAAGAAACTCTGTACAGGCTTGACCAAGACAAGACAATCGAGTGTAAAGACATACACAATGTACAGACTTGCCAAGCGAAGGGGTTGTACAGACTTAATGAATGATGCAAGGCAAACGAATGTATAGACATTCAATGTATGGACTTTCCAAACGAAACTCTGTACAGACTTGATCAGATCAAGACAACTGAATGTGTGGACTTTCAGTGTGTAGACTTGACGATGAACAGACTTGATCGATGCAACGTCTGTACAGACTTGCTCAACCGGTCCGATGTACAGACTTGGAAAACTAATGCCAATGTACAGACTTTGGCAAAGCATCGATGTACAGACTTTCACCGTTCCAGCTAGAGGATGTATAGACTTTACCCAGTGCAAGCTACAGTGAATGAATGTATAGACTTAACAGTCTCCCTGGCTGTACAGACTTAGTCACAGGCTGAACAGTCGAATGTATAGACATGCTTACACCGACCAGTGTATAGACTTTGCAAACGTGAGACGTTGAATGAGACGGTGGCTAAGACAATGCACAGACTTCAGGTGAAATAATGCAGCTACAGTGCAATGTACAGACATGCCTAAGACGCAGCATGAGACGTTGGCTGAGACGAACGCTGTACAGACTTTGAATGCAATGTATGGACTTTGCATAGACGATGTATGAGACACAGACTAATGTACAGACTTCACAAACAATGTATGAACGAGATGCTGAAGTATGTATAGACTTTAACAATGAATACATGCTGCGATGTACAGACTTTGTCCACGAACTGTGCATATGCATGAACGATGTATAGACTCTGAAATGCAAGCAATGCGGTAGTGTCTAGACTTTGGGCTTTACCCTGCAGTGTATAGACTTGCTGGTCTGCTAGTAATGTAATGTGTGGACTTGCAGATGTGCGAGACATGCAGTGTATAGACTTCAAGCATGCAGACGTTGAACTGCAGAATGTGCAGACTTTGCCAACAATCAACAATGCAGTGTATAGACTTGGCCAAAGCGGCGTTGTATAGACTTCAAGTCAGAATGCACAATGTGTGGACTTGGAAAACAAAGGGGGCGTCGACCCATCAGAAGGGAGCATCGACCCATCAGAACTGTCCAGACTACACAATGAAATGTATGGACTCTATGTTCATGCTGCAATGCAATGTAGACCTGTGGGTGTGTGCACGACAGTATAGACTCTGACTGTATTCGGTACACAGACAAACTGATAAAAATAATTTCATCAAAATAAGAACAGTTGCCAATCAATCAAAACAAGCTGTTGCCAATGAAATAAAACTTATTGTCAACATCATCGACACAGAGGGGTCACAACAGAATCCAAAGTTGAATTATTTTCAGATGAGATGTCTTGTATGAATGAGGAGCTTGAGATGTTTAGAAAATCTAATACTGCTTTTGAAATTGATACTGATTCCCATGATTTGCTTGATCAAAATAAACACTTATTGTCTAAGATTTCATTGCTTGAAGAAACAGAAAAATGTCTTAGAAACAAGTTAGCTTCTTTGTCTGATGATGATAAGTTGTTTGAGAAATTACTTGATTCTGAAATTGATAACAAGAGCATCATGGATGAAAATGAAGATCTTAAAAAGAAAAATGGTGCTATGTTAATTCAGAATTCCTTGCTAGAGGGAAGATTGAGATGTTTTGATAAACTTGAAAAAGAAATCTCATTGTTGAAGCATGAGAATGAACAGTTGCTTACTAAGATATCAAAGCATGTTGAAACTGAAAAGGTTCTTGAAAAGCTTGCTGAAAAACTCCACTGCACAAATCTAGAAAATAAAAACCTCATGCAAGAAAATGAAAACTCACTTCAAAGAATTGGTTGCTTGATGATAAGATACTTGCATGTGAAAAAGAGATCAACAAATTGAAGCTTGATTTGTCTAGATTTGTCAAAGGGAAGGAGAACTTAGACACATTGCTAGGTGTTAAAGTGAACTTTCAAAAAGAGGGTCTTGGTTACATCCCGGTCAATAAAAAATCTTTTGAATCAAAAATGAAAATCTCTTTTGTTCATGTCTCTGACATTCCTAGTACCTCCAAAACACCTCCTCCCGTTGCTCAAGTGAAAATATCTGAAAATGGTTTTGATAAAAAGAAAAATCTCAACAAAAAGCCTTCCATGTCAAATAGATCTCAAAAATCAAAGTTGAATGTTGAATGCTTTTATTGTGGCATGTCTGGTCATGAAATGAATGGTTGTGATGTCTTGAAAATGGATGATGAAAAAGCATGCAAAGATAAATCTACCTTCAAAAGAAAGAAAAATGTTTCTTGCTTCTACTGTCATAAACTAGGCCATGTGATAGAAAATTACTTTATGAAGTAAAATGATGATTTTCAGGCCATGAATGCACAATCAAACCTTCAAAGAAAATTTAAAACTGAACATGCCTCCAATGCTCAAGGGTCTTCATCCTATAAGAGAAACTTATTCATAAATACTCGTGCAAACAATGGAAAGTCATTCCATAGAACCGAATCTCCATGGTGTTTTCATTGTGGCAAGTACGGGCATGTTATGAAAGAGTGTTGGTTTTTGAAAATAGAAAATTTCCATGCTTCTAGAATGCATGCTAGGTCTAATTTTGTTAAATCTAGACCTTTTGAAAATAGAAGATGGAATTGATTTAAAAATTCCTTTACTCCTAAAAGGAAGTCCTTTGGTAAAACTGCTTCAGCTCAATGCCTTTATTGTGGAAACCATGGACATGTTATTGAGGATTGCAGGATCATGGAAAGTGATGACAAGGTGGCAATGAAAATGTCAAAGAAATTTTTTGGAAGAAATACTTCTAATATCCAAAGACCCAAGAAGGCTTGGGTGCCCAAAATCTGACAAATGAGTCAGTTGTGATGAAGGTGTGCCTTGAGGTAAACAAAGAATGAAAGGGGTTCCATTAAAATGGAACAAGACACACTCATATGGTAAAACTCCAACTTTACTTCTGCACTGTCAAACTTGGTGGTTTTGATGTTTTGGAATCAGATTTTGATATGTTCTCATGTTTTGCTCAAAATTCTTCACAAGCCATACATGTCTTCAATGGATGAATATTTGGTATATCAAATGGTGGTTGGACAAGGTTGGACTACGTTCAACTTAATACTTCCACTAAGCGTGATGGTGGTCTTCGGACCAATGTTCTCCGCCTTGTACCAAAATTCAAAAAATTGAATTGTTTGGCTTATGAGGAACCATGTGTTTTGAATGAAATCAATTTATCTTTGATTTGTATAGCTTTCAAGTTCAATCTGAAATCCTTCTTGTTTCAAAAGATAAAATTTTCTGAACTATGGACTTGTTTGATCAAAAGCAATAATTGATATTGAATGTTGACCATGGCTCAGTTTAAAGCTCATTTACCATATGTGATTGATTTACAAAATTGATAAGTTGTTTGACATGTTTAGAAATATACGCTTATTAATAGATGTTCAAACACTTATCTTGCTCATTTGCCAAATTTTGTGTGAAATCTGTTGGAAACTTGGTTATTTGCATATTCACACATGCAGGACGTATCATATTCAAACTGAAGCTTATGTCTCATGAAATATTATCTTTGAATGATCATGGTTGAAAATTGGGTTCTAAGGGACATGGCTTTTCATGATGAAATCTGAAATAGAATGCTCATGATTCAGTGTCAAATTCATTGAAAATCTATCTCATGCATTCACCTACTTCATGCCTTTCTTAAATTCTCAAGTCATTACAAAAACTGAAAACTTATATAAAAAGAATGCATTGACATTTTTACATATACATACTATGCATATAAAATGACAAAAAGATGCATATTACATATTCATGCATATAGAGCAAATGCATATATTTCATGATAATCGCATATCTTGACTCATGAATGCTTGCATGAATGTTTCATGAATCCTTGCATGCTTGTAAGTATTTACCCTATGAAACCATTTCTTGATCTTTCTAAGACCTCACCTCCTTGATAAATAACATTACAGTGATTTTATTCATATGTGATACATGTCATATATTAAGGGGGAGGATTTGTTTCCGACTGTGCATACATTTAGGGGGAGTCATAGCCGTGTCTTGTCAGATTTATTTTATACATGTAAAATAAAAATTTACCCCCACACTCTTGCACATAATGAATTTAATGACTTTCATTGATAAGGATTTAAGAAATTCCTTCCAACACTTTAATGGGAACTTGAATCACAACATGGACATTAAAGAGTAATCGTGAGGAAAAAGCTGCCTACCCCACAAAATTTCAATAAGTGGAACGTGGATCCGAGTAACCGGGAATCCCCCCTGAAATAAAGGAGGAAACTCGTGTCGAAAAGAGAAACAAATCCATATATGTGACAAATCCAAGTAGCCGGGAATCCCCATCGACACATGAGGAAACTCTCGCCGAAAGGTGAAGTCTTTTAAAAGAAATAAAATAGGAGTTGTGCGAAGCTACCGATAGTCGAGAATCTAAAGTAAAAATGTAGAGAGGAGATTACCTTCTAGTGTTCTGATGGGAATCGACACCGAGCCTGTACTTTTTCTTTTGCATTTATGTCCTTTTAGTTTGTGTATTTATCCTTGGGAAAGTATATACGCAAATGTAAGGCTTTATAAGCCAAGGAGTCATTCCCATGGATTGTGTGGGTTTTTATACAATTATGCCGTAGGACCAGCAAGGGGGCCCTCAGCCCTCTCCCATTGGTCCATGTCACCTTGTGGGGCTGGTCAACCATCCAAGGTGGACATCTAGAAGGGTGGGCTGGTCATATGACCACATGGTAGACAAGTGGCTCATTTTGTCCAAGGTAGGCCACCTACCATTTCAACCTTCCATTCAACCCCCCCCCCCTCTAGTCAATAGGCCGCCCCCCCTTGCATATTATATTCATTTTTTTGTGTTTGTGGCATGCAATCCTAGCCCCTCAATCCCCACCCCTATATCCAAGGGTTCACATTGCATTTGATGTGAATCATATAAAAGATTATATTTTCATATGAATATTGGTGAAAAATCAGAAATTTTGTTGAATTGCTTGAAGCTTGGTGCGCCCCCTTCCTCTGTCCTCTGGTTTCTCTCCTCAAACCTCCAGTTCTAGAGTGATTTCTATCTCCTATCCCCTCCCCTCTATCTCCGGTGATCATCTGTGCCGCCGCCGCCGCCGTTCGTGCCGCCTTCGAGCCGCCGTGAATCCGTCTTCGGTTTTCTGTCATGCTGGATAGAGGTGTCTTCCCGAAATTCCTGATACCAGCCACGGCCTCTTCGTGGTTTGTAATTTTTATGGTGTGTTCCTATCTTCCATCCCATCCTCCACAAAAACTTCCAGGTCCAAAATCCATCGTTTGTTATTATTAAATTTTCAGTCTTTAATACCTCCCAGATCTATCCTGTCTCTATCTACAGTGACAGCAGCTCTGCGTTTCCCATCTCCGACCACCTTTTTGATTTTTTTTAGGGCTCTCAATTTTACTGTGAGTTCTGCTTATCATCCCCTACATCCACCATTTTGTTGGATTTTTGATCCGCCGTCTATCTATTTTTCAAAATTCGTGTTCTATCTCTGCTACAGTGTTTTCAGCTAATTCCCAGATCCGATCACCTTCCAGTTCAAAAATCAGAACAAATCACAGCCACCTCCAAATCCTTCATAAAAAATAGTTCTGGTTTCCTAGCTTGTTTTCCAACAACTTTTATGAAGACCACCACTTCATATTCGGACGTTCACATATCGGTCAAAGGCAGTTCTCAGACAAATTATCTGTAGATCTGAGAGTCCGGTCACTGTACAACAGTAACTCAACAATTCATTAAAGCCCATATCTGTGCAGATCCAAGCCAGATCTTCAATCTTAGATTAAAGTATTTGAAGTTAGCTTTCCAACGACGCCAGTTTCGTGTCGATCCGACATCGGGGCTGATCGCAGCATCCGTTTTCGCCGGGACGCGCGTTGAAAACCAGAAGCTGCAAATCCGTGGCCGGTTATTCCGACCGGTGCCGATCGGAGCCGCCCGGCCTCCGGCCGGTGAACCAGCGCACCTCCACTCCAAGGAGCGCCCTTCCAGACATCCTCCAATACAGCGGTGCCATCGGGTCCCACACGGCCCCTCCAGACAGCACGTGGGTCCCACCGTCACTAGTTCGGGTGTTGCCGAATCAACGCGAAAAGCCGCCCGTCAACCCAAATTCCGTCCTCCCGGACCCCATTGTGTAGCCCTTTACCTCTCTGCATAGAGTGGACAGCGAGTTGTATTGCTGTAATACTGTGTATTATTATTCCGGGAGTACGAGTTTCGGCCGGGCCCGTCTTCCCCACGCCGAGCGCGTGGAGGTATCGTTCTCGCTCCCTACACTCGGCATTTGCTTATTTTCATATATATTTGTTTATGCTGCTGCTAGAGAGCATGTTTTAGGATCTAGCTCGCTATATTTTTCATATCACCGCTGCTACGAGAGAGAGCGTGACCGTCCCGTGACCCGATCCGGGCACAAGTGAGAGCCGACCACCCTAGCTCACTGCCGGTTTCTCAACCGCGCACGTTCGACGCTTCCCTCGTTAAGGGACAGTCACGAGCTTGTCGTGTCCGTGGTCTCGTCCCGCATCAATTTGGTATCAGAGCGAGTTTGAGTCTAGGGTGTCAAAAAAAAGAAAAAAAAGAGTGTCATTTGCGTCTAGTCATTAGTCGGTTTAAGTCGAGTCTAGGATCATCATATTTCTAAAACAAAAAAAGAGAGTGTTTTTAAATTACATTTCATTCCGATAATTTGGTATATCAAAAGGTGTTGTCCGAACGTTAGGCTGTGCCTATCGGGAAGGCCGCACACTTGCGCGAGTGACCTTCGGGTCGATTACCTCCGCCACTTACCGGATATTGGTTTAGGTCTAGGTGCATCATATTTGCATTAGTCGGTGTTTCCTAGTCCGTGTCGTTGCATGCCCACTCGGTGAGGTACCCAATACCATCGCCCTTCCCCTATGGCTAACCCACGAGATGGCGCCTCGGGAGACTTCCACTCCCTACACGAGGCGATGATGGCCATTATGACTAGGTTGGACCAATCCGATGCTAACTTTCAGACTTTCTCCGATAATATGGATGGTCGCCTTAGAGCCATGGAGGGACGCATGGAGACCTCCGACAGGTCGGTCCAAGACCTCGTTGGGCGGTTAGATAGGATGTCACACGGGGACCCTCTAGGGGCAGCCCAAGGCCCACCCGCACCTCCTCCCGCGGTGGCCCAAGTCCAACCCGCTCCCATGGCCCAAGTCCAGGCCGCTCCCGTGGCCCAAAACTAGCCTCCACCCGCTCCTCAAAACGCCCGGCAACAGGCCATACCACAACATCGTGACCTTGGTTTAGAAGACTTTGGGTCCGACAATGCCTATGAGGGGTATGGTCAACGTCATCGTGGCTTTCAACCACAAAGGGATGAGGATGACGATAGGGTCCTTAAGACCGTGTGAGCGGATCCTCCCGCTTTTTACGGGT
This sequence comes from Amorphophallus konjac, assembly GCA_022559845.1. NCBI lineage: Eukaryota > Viridiplantae > Streptophyta > Magnoliopsida > Alismatales > Araceae > Amorphophallus > Amorphophallus konjac. The sequence continues at coordinate 37,085,624 of CM040117.1, read as the reverse complement.
CTTTAGATCCGAAAGTCTACCTAGATTGGGAGTTCGAAATGGACCGTTACTTTGAATGGTATAAGGGTCCGATTCGCCACCATGAAACTCATGGGGCAGGCGCAAACCTATTGGAAGAATGTGGAGAGCCTGCTACTTCAGCGGCTAGAACCCCCGATTGACACATGGGCCGAGATGAAGAATAAACTTCGGCAAAAGTACCTTCCTCCCACATACCGCCAGTGACTCATCGATAGATGGCAAAGTCTTAGCTAGGGAGATCGGTCCGTCTCCGAATACATTGCGAAGTTTGATGAGTACTTTCTACGATGTGGTGTCACGGAGGAGAGTACCATGCCCGTTTCCCGCTTTCGACATGGTTTGCGGCCACACTACCAGTATGAGCTTTTTCGCCGCAATGCCAAGACGTTGGAAGAGGCATACCAGGTTGCTCTCGAGTTGGAGCAATTTGAGGGAGAGTTCGAGTCTAGCCATCGGTTGGGCCCCACCCCTCTCCGTAGTACCGAGCCCCGTCACTCCATAGGCCCACATCAGCGGCCTCCCATGGCTCGACCTCAGGAGCCCACCCGTCAGGAGCACTTCGCTCCACGGCCACGCCCTCCTCCACCCCGGGATCTATTTCCACCCCAACCACCGGCACCTGTTGCCCGTCCCCCGGCTCCTATAGCCCGTCCTCTGGCACCGACACCCCCTCCACTATTGTCCAAGGCACCTACACCTCCCCCATTGCTGCCTACACCCCCTACCCGACGGGATGATAAGGGTAAGGCCCCTTTTATAGGAGAGAGTAGTCGGTCGAGAGTGCAGTGTTTCCACTGTCACGGGTTTGGCCACATTGCCAGCGAGTGTCCCGCTCGCACCACCCTAGCCCTAAGTGTTGGAGAATCCGTACCTCCCGAGCTTGAGTATGTCAATTACGTGGCTGATGAGGCACTAGCCGATGAGTACTATGCCTTGCGGGGAGAGGAGTTGGACGGCTCTCCGGCCGCCCAGGATGCCGCCACCTAGTGGGCTTGATGTCACCACCTTAGTCTAGAGTCGTGCATGAGTCAGTGTGTTTTTTTTCTTTTGTGGTTTGTTTGTGTGGTGTGTTTTGAGTCGATTGTTTGTGTGTAGTGCATAGTGCGTCTGCATGTGTCTTGTGCAAGCTCGTTGTCGTTCTCTTATGAGTGTGAAGCGAGTCGCCTCACTCGATGAGTATGGGATCGGTTCTACATCTATACCCGGATCAGTCACCTACAGGGACTCAGCGGTGATTCCTAGTGAGTCTTCTAGCTGCTTCCTTCCCTTTTGAGAGTGCCCCACCCGGAGTGTCCACCTTTAGCCCATAGCAGTTTGCGCATATCGAGTATATATGGAATGAGCAGGTGACGATCACTTGGAGTGGAGCATACCCGCGCTACTTGGCACGGTGACGGATCCGTCGGAGTACTCGAGCATCCATACCCCTACTCGACGGGGAGAGTTGATGGGAATCGACACCGAGCCTGTACTTTTTCTTTTGCATTTATGTCCTTTTAGTTTGTGTATATATCCTAGGGAAAGTATGTACGCAAATGTAAGACTTTATAAGCCAAGGAGTCATTCCCATGGATTGTATGGGTTTTTATGTAATTATGCCATAGGACTAGTAAGGGGGCCCTCAGCCCTCTCCCATTGGTCCATGTCACCTTGTGGGGCTGGTCAACCTTCCAAGGTGGACATCTAGAAGGGTGGGCTGGTCATATGGCCACATGGTAGACAAGTGGCTCATTTTGTCTAAGGTAGGCCACCTACCATTTCAACCTTCCATTCAACCCCCCCCCCTCTAGTCAATAGGCCACCCCCCCTTGCATATTATTTTCATTTTTTTGTGTTTGTGGCATGCAATCCCAGCCCTTCAATCCCCACCCCTAGATCCAAGGGTTCACATTGCATTTGATGTGAATCATATAAAAGATTGTATTTTCATATGAATATTGGTGAAAAATCAAAAATTTTGTTGAATTGCTTGAAGCTTGGTGTGCCCCCTTCCTCTCTCCTCTGGTTCCTCTCCTCAAACCTCCAGTTCTAGAGTGATTTCTATCTCCTATCCCCTCCCCTCTATCTCCGGTGATCATCTGTATGCAAATGTAATGTCAACCCTTGGAATCGACACCGAGCCTATACTTTTTCTTTTGCATTTATGTCCTTTTAGTTTGTGTATATATCCTTGGGAAAGTATGTACGCAAATGTAAGGCTTTATAAGCCAAGGAGTCATTCCCATGGATTGTGTGGGTTTTTATGCAATTATGCCGTAGGACCAGCAAGGGGGCCCTCAGCCCTCTCCCATTGGTCCATGTCACCTTGTGAGGCTGGTCAACCTTCCAAGGTGGACATCTAGAAGGGTGGGCTGGTCATATGGCCACATGGTAGACAAGTGGCTCATTTTGTCCAAGGTAGGCCACCTACCATTTCAACCTTCCATTCAACCCCCCCTCTAGTCAATAGGCCTCCCCCCCCTTGCATATTATATTCATTTTTTTATGTTTGTGGCATGCAATCCCAGCCCTTCAATCCCCACCCCTAGATCCAAGGGTTCACATTGCATTTGATGTGAATCATATAAAAGATTGTATTTTCATATGAATATTGGTGAAAAATCAGAATTTTTGTTGAATTGCTTGAAGCTTGGTGCGCCCCCTTCCTCTCTCCTCTGGTTCCTCTCCTCAAACCACTAGTTCTAGAGTGATTTCTATCTCCTATTCCCTCCCCTCTATCTCCGGTGATCATCTGTGCCGCCGCCACCGCCGTTCGTGCCACCTTCGAGCCGCCGCGAATCCGTCTTCGGTTTTCTGTCCTGCTGGACAGAGGTGTCTTCCCAAATTTCCTGATATCAGCCACGGTCTCTTCGTGGTTTGTAATTTTTATGGTGTGTTTCTATCTTCCATCCCATCATTCACAAAAAATTCCAGGTCCAAAATCCATCGTTTGTTATTATTACATTTTCGGTCTTTAATCACTCCCAGATCTGTCCTGTCTCTGTCTACAGTGACAGCAGCTCTAAGTTTCCCATCTCCGACCATCTTTTTGATTGTTTTTAGGGCTCTCAATTTTACTGAGAGTTATGTCCATCATCCCCTACATCCACCATTTTTCTTGAGTTTTGATCCGCCCTCTATCCATTTTTCAAAATTCGTGTTCTATCTCTGCTACATTATTTTCAGCTAATTCTCAGATCTGACTACCTTCTAGTTTAAAAATCCGAACAAATCACATCCACCTCCAAATCCTTCATACAAAATTGTTCCGATTTTCTAGCTTGATTTCCTACAACTTTGCTGAAGACCACCACTTCTGATTCGGACGTTCACATATCGGTCAAAGGCAGTTCTCAGACAAGTTCTCTGCAGATCTGAGAGTCCAGTCACTGTACAACAGCAACTCAACAATTCATTAAAGCCCATATCTGTGCAGATCCAAGCTAGATCTTCAATCTTAGATTAAAGTATTTGAAGTTATCTTTCCAACGACGCCAGTTTTGTGTCGATCCGACATCGGGGCTGATCGCAGCATCCGTTTTCGCCGGGACGCGCGTTGAAAACCAGAAGCTGCAAATCCGTGGCCGGTTATTCCGACCGGTGCCGATCGGAGCCGCCCGGCCTCCGGCCGGTGAACCAGCGCACCTCCACTCCAAGGAGCGCCCTTCCAGACATCCTCCAATACAGCGGTGCCATCGGGTCCCACACGGCCCCTCCAGACAGCACGTGGGTCCCACCGTCACTAGTTCGGGTGTTGCCGAATCAACGCGAAAAGCCGCCCGTCAACCCAAATTCCGTCCTCCCGGACCCCATTGTGTAGCCCTTTACCTCTCTGCATAGAGTGGACAGCGAGTTGTATTGCTGTAATACTGTGTATTATTATTCCGGGAGTACGAGTTTCGGCCGGGCCCGTCTTCCCCACGCCGAGCGCGTGGAGGTATCGTTCTCGCTCCCTACACTCGGCATTTGCTTATTTTCATATATATCTGTTTATGCCGCTGCTAGAGATCATGTTTTAGGATCTAGCTCGCTATATTTTTCATATCACCGCTGCGGCGAGAGAGAGCGTGACCATCCCATGACCCGATCTGGGCACAAGTGAGAGCCGACCACCCTAGCTCATTGCCGGTTTCTCAACCGCGCACGTCCGACGCTTCCCTCGTTAAGGGACAGTCACGAGCTTGTCGTGTCCGTGGTCTCGTCCCGCATCATGTTCTTTAGAAAATCTTAAAATCCATATGTTTTGAAGCTCATTAGTCATTACCTCACACTTCACATGGGCATTTTTATGATGTATGTATTTTATGAATTTGCCTACATTCATGGTTTATGTAGTACTCCTAGTTGTGTATGCACAAATCTCTTAGTTATGTTTCATGTCTTACACTCTTTAATTTGAATCACATGCTCTTTTCTTAACCCATGCCTCATTTAGGGGGAGTTACTATATGTAATATTTATGTGCATGACGATTGTGTTTGTGTGCTTGCATGTTCATGCATTCCCCTTGAGTCTAATTCTGAGCATAAACCTTACATTTGAAGGATAGAAGTCATCATGTGAATAGCTTCATATCTTGCACGATTAGCATTCACATAGTGCATATTCAGTGTATTTGAAAGATGACGCTAATAGTGTGCATATTTGCATATTTGACATTTTCAGCATGCATATAGTTCATTCATGATAACATCTTGAACAAATCCATACTTTCCAACAATTGGCATAGTTCATTTTGAAATGCATATTCTGAACACTTCATGTTGCATAAATGCCAAACTGAGTTGAACAAACAAATGGTATCCTATCTTCGAGGCTCTCTCTTCGAGAATTGAAATTGCATATGTTTGTGCCTCTATCTTGATCAACATTTGGTATCATATCTTTGTGCTTACATGTTCATTTTATGTCACATAACCCCCTATCTTTTTGTAGATGACAAAAAGGGGGAGAATGTTTGGTGTGTGCTCAATGATCAATGTCTTAAGATGGATGTTGTCTTGGGAAGCATGGGAGAATTGGTGTATGCTCAATGTTTGCACTTGTTTGCAAAATCTGTATTATCACACACATCGTTTTGTCATCATCAAAGAGGGGGAGATTGTTGCATCCCCTAGTTCGTGTTTGGTTTCAATGATATCAAAACGATTGTGTTTGTGTGTGTATGTGTTTCATTGAGCAACATGTTTTGTATCTTGATTTGATGAGTTGAAAGATGGAGTCAATGTTTACTCTTGAAAGTCATGTGAACTCTCGGTGTTTAAAGAACTAATGTTATATTTATGTTGGTTTGTAGGAAAATAACTTCATGGCTCATACTTGGAATCTAAAGGAGTCCATCAATGAAGCTCTTGTTCTTAAAGGGAGTTAATTCTGTTCATGTTTGAAAGTTACATGAATGATTTGTATCTAAGGATCTCATGCATTGAATATTTTGATTTGCAGGATAAAAGTTCATGATTCATGTTTGGAACTCAAAGGATTGCATCAATGAAGATCTTATTGAAAAAGGGAGTTGACTCACTCATTACATTGCGTTGACTCTTCTATATTTCATGCATTTCATCAAATAGCTTTTCAAAGTCTTGGTTGGGTATTTTCATGCGTTTTCCTCATAAGATTTTTAGGCTTGAAATATCCTCAACCGTGTAACTTAAAACTTGATGGATGTGCTTTTAATGATGCTTGCTCGTTTCTTGGACTCATGGTAATTTAATTTGGAAAGTTTATATCAATGCTCCTCTTGAGATAATGCTTCATGAATATTAGTTCTTAATCAACAAGAATGCCATTTAAATGAATGTAGTTCCATGATATTATGCATGCTTTGCAATTGGCATAATTATTAACACTTGTGTGATGAAGCAATTTGTTGTTGAAGATTTGGTTGCCTTATGATTGAATGGTTGAGCTCCCATGTCATTATTTTTGGTTAATTGAGAGGTCCATGTTTATCATAAAAAAACCTTGTCATTTGGTGGAATGTATTTTTGTTGATTGATTTGAGAAGCCAAATACTTGGTTGAGTTAGTTCAATGATATATTTTGATGAGAACAAGTTCTAAGTGTTAATGCTTGATTGCATGGTTGTGGAGAGTTGAATGTGAGCCTCATCATGTTTCTAGTATATTTCATTGAGCTTCATTTGAAATGTGTGAAAGAACCTCTAGAAGTTGGATTGTGTGAAAACAGCTTGATTGGGTTTTTCATGAAAGCATAACAACTTCAAACCCTTGTTTTTGACTATACAAGTTGGTGTACATGGCTTGGTTGAAATGCTAACTTGATAGATTCTTGTTTTGAACTCACATTTTCACTCTTGAGATCATGGCCTTTGAGATGATAATGTTTTGGGTTCATTTGGATGCCATTATGTTCATATTCATTCTAGAAAAGCTGGTTTCAACGGATAAGTTCATTTGATTTTCAAATCGATACTAATTTAGTTTTTCTATGGTTATGCAGGTTCAAATCATTAGAACTAATCATCCGGAATCAAGGGACTTTGGTCATATTTATTCCATTGGTTTTGCATAGCTTAAAGGGGCTAAAAATAGTTTTTTCCATCACTTACTTGCAAGGGTCGACCCTATAGGTCGACCCTCAGTGTTTCTGTCCAAGACATAAATTAGTTTTTTGCACCCTGCCTGAAAGGGTCGACCCCTGTAAACCAGAACCAAGATTTGGTTCTGTTTAGCCCGAGGGTCGACCCCAAGGGTCGACCCCTGTAAAACTGAACCAGAAATCATTCTGGTTTGTGTTCTGTTTGCCCGAGGGTCGACCCCAAGGGTCGACCCATTCCGGTACGTGGCGATGCCGTCATAGTTGACCTTCGTATAAGTGTGCCAAAAGTCCTCCCAATCCGGTCCAAAAGCCCCAAATCACTCCAGGATATCTGGATCTGGTCCCTAGGCTATCTCTTGACCGTCCTAAGTCTATAAAACATCTTATTGGAGTGAAAACCCTAAGGGATGAACCTGAAAACTATTCTTTTCTTCAACTTTGTGTGTGCAGGTCGCAGGTAGCAGCTCCAGGGGTTTTCCACTAGGTTTTGAGCGTGAATGTGAAGGGAAGAAGCTGTAAACAAGTTTCCAATCGATCTCCAACCAGAAGTTGCATAGAGAATCAAGCTACAACATCATTTGTACAAGAATCCTTCATCATCCTTCAAGAACGATCTAAGGGGAGTCAAGAAAGATCCAAGGGAGATAAAGAGAGTGCTATCCAAGGAAAAGAAGAGCCAAGCAAGCACAGATTAAACCTCCGTTCAAGTGTAGATTGAAGCCACATTCGAGATCAACAACATACATTCAAAGGGGAGCCGAATCAGGAGTTTTTCTCAACTGTGCCTTATTGTGTTTTAAGTGTCAGATTTGTGTTTCTTATAAATTACATACTTGTGTGTATTTGGATCGTTGTTGGATCCGTGGTCATTTGTGTGTGTGTCGTACTTGATTCATATGTGTGGGTAGGTCTTCCTAAGATCTACGTGTGTATAAAGTTTGCTACACTTTTCGCAGCGTGTGTGCATTTTGTTGATCCGCTAGTTGGATCATGTTGGAGACTTCATCTCCGTGCGTGTGTGTGTGTGTGTGCATTGGGGCACGTCCCCGTGTGTGTGTGTGGGGATTTATCCCCGTGTGTGTTTGGAATGTCATCTCCACATTGGGGATTTTTCCCCGAGTGAAGCCTCACTTGTTTGGTGAGGGGTGGACGTAGGGATCCCGTCGTGGTCCCAAACCACCTTAAAAATCCCCGTGCATTGTGGTTTGTGTTGTGGTGTTTTGCCTTATTGCTCATATCTAATTTCTGTTCGAGTAAGTATGGTGAGATTGAGAGAATCAAGTCTATTCTAATTAGTTTAAATTCCTCACTCTTGCTAATCTTGCTAATTCCGCTGCGAGCTAGCTTAAAGCATCAATTGGACTTTATTTTAGTAGAAGGATCTATTCACCCCCCCTCTAGATCCGTGTTCCTGCACTACGGGACCCAACAAAGGACACACACACACACACGTGAGGAGTATGACACTCCCACGAAGGTGCAAGAGCACCAACTCACAAGAAATGTGAAGAACACAGAGAACACTCACACATACACACGGGTCTGCGTAGATCCACACACACACAATTGTTTGAATATTACAAGAACATACAAATAAAGCCCAATAAGAATGGAGGGAGAAAAAAAAGAAATGAAGACACAGAATCAAGCTCCCCCTTAATGGATGAAGATGATATTTGATGAAGCTAGCTCCCAGCTCAATCTCCACTTGAATGGCCTACAACTCAGCTTGAGAAGCTTGCACTTGGATGAAGAATTTCTTCCCCGAAGCACTGTTCACAGAGTTACAGTGCACCCCTCCTTCTCCTTTGATAGCCTCCCTAGTTCTTGACTTCTACTTAGGGTTTTTGACCCCAATGAGATATATTTATAGATCTTGGGTGGTCAAGGGACACCCCCCAGACCAGATCCACAAATCATGGCTTGGTTGGAGGCAATTAATTTAAATAAATGGGAGAAAATCTCTCTTCTCGAGCTTGAACCAGAAGGTCAAAAAGGGCTGCCTCGGGGTTGGCGGTCGATCGGAAGTATGGGGGCGGTCGACCGAAATTTTACAGGAGTTGAGGATTTTGTTGCTGGAAAAATCGGTCGACCGTCCCATAGTTGGCGGTCGACCAAAATCCTACAAGGTTGGGCTTTTTCGGTTCTGGCAATTCTGGTCGACCGCCCCTGGTACGTTGGTCGACCGGAATATCCCAGACTTGCAAAAAATGAATTATTAGCCCAATGAAATATATCCAAATGACAATGGCTTTAAGTGGATGCTTGTTTCATACATTTTGGGGTTTGTTTTGACTTAATTCACTCAGTTTGAAAACATTGATTCAAATAGAACCTTTGAGCTTTCCACATGATATTTTAAACTCAAACTCACTCAGTTTGAAAACATTGATTCAAATAGAACCTTTGAGCTTTCCACATGATATTTTAAACTCAAACGTAAACCCCCTTGACTCGTGTTTTGATTCCATTGACACGGACTGAGATAAAACCTTAACTCTGAGTTTTGTTATCATCAAAATCATTCAAGGAGACTGAGCACTCCTGTCATCCACCATTCCTAGTTTAATTTTCACGCACATCAGACCCCTTTTGCCCACCTTCCCAGCCATTTGTTTTTTCCTTCTCACAGTCTGCCTGTGTGCAGATCTGCGAGATAGTCTGTGGTAGCCAAATTTTCCACCCCCTCAAACGTTGTTAGAAAAATCAAAAACAATTATGGCGTGATCACCTTCTTCCCCCCTCTCCACCATAAAAATCTCAGGTCCTAAATCCTTCATTTGATTTTCGGTCAAATCCCTTGAACAGGCAGATCTCGTTCTGCCCTGTCTAGTCTGTATCCCGAGCCAGCATAAGTCAATGTGGTACAGTCATTTTCATTTCCAATGCAGTCGTTAGATGGAATTGAAATTCCAGTATGTCGTAGATTTTTTAGTTCTCTTTCCAATGGTACCAACCGCGTCTCTATCCGACATCTGATCTGGGTGTATCAGCCATTCTCGTGGAGGCGCGCATTCCTACTCCGAGCCAGGCCTGCAGAAGGAGGTCACAAATTAAATCCAGGGAAAATACATCGGAGCAAATCCAGCGGCCGCCCTCCCCGGGGTCGACCAGGGACCCTCTGCTAGCGTCCAGGTGAACCGCCACCTTCAAGAGATTTTCGGACACCGACGTCCCTTTGGACGCCTGTGCTTGTTGTCATGCCGGGCAGAAAATGCAGATTCAGAGTCGCAGCCCGCCATCACCCGACACGCCGTCAACACGCTGCCCGTCAACCCTAGAACAACGCTCCTAGACCACTGTTGTGACCTTTTACCTCCTTACATGGAGTGGGCCGTAATTTTCATGCTGTAATTAAGTTATCTATTGTACCGGGAGTGACGGTTCTCGGCCGGGAAGTCTTCCCCACGCCCCGAGCGTGGAGGTACACTCGCCACCCACCTTATCTTACTTGCTTAGCTAGTATAGGTTCTACTCCCACTGCATGTGAGTAGGTTATTTTCTAGCTAGTTCATACTTAATCACCGCTATGAGTTGTGAGTGCGAGACCCATCCCGTGACTCATTCCGAGCACGAGAGTGTGCCGACCCCCTGAGACTCAAAGCCAATTTCCCAACCGTGCAGATCGTCACGTTTCCCTCGTCGGGGATGACTGTGAGTTAGCGCTTCTTGTTTGGGGCATGTCGCCTCTTTTGGAGCTCTTTAGGTGCCGCGTTATAGTGTTGTTGTTGGTCACGTTGTCTCTTTAGTCGCATCGTCTTATAGAGTCCAAGGTCGTAACAAGTCTGGGTTGAGTCCCGTTGTCTTCCCGCATCACTCTGCTTGGCTTTTGACACAAAATTTTAAGCGTCCACACCCTCCTAGTCTTGAAGCCAGAATAAACTGTCACTTTTGTGACTGGCACGTCCACGCACTTAATAAACTGAATAAACCTAGACCGAAAAGATGACATGACGATAAAAAAGATGATCACGTGTAACCCGAGTGCATCCAACAATGCCATCTCAATCAGGTTAGGTCAATATGAGAACCATTTCCAGCCATCTAACCACATTTCCAATAATTAGGGAGCCCACGAGTTACTTGAGCCCAACCCCAACGACCAATCAGGTGTTAGACTATCCAATCTGTACAGTGTCCGTTGGGGAACACAAGACTTCTTTGGCACCCATGATCCAATGATCTACCTTGATTGGGAAGCCGAGATGAACTTGCACATAGATAGGGGTTATTGGTCGGAATTTAGAAAGGTGAGATTTGCCATGAGAAAGTTAAGGGGTCTGGCTCGAGACTATTGGCTCATTGATGAGCGATGCTTCGCTGCCTAGATTCAAGAACCTATCACGTGGGATATGATGAAGCGTAAATTATGCAAAAAGTATGCCCCATCCGCTTACGAATCAGCATCCCACTCTAGCAAATATGACTCCCCCACACCTGCATATGAGCCCGACATACCCCCAATGCCCCCTCTGCCAGCACCAACAACCTCCATAGTATCATACCCTCCTAGCCAACCAACATGGGTTCCCCGCGACCCTGCCCCAAGAGGACACTTTAACTTGGGAGCCGAAATACCACTAGAAGAGGCCATTCTAAGTCCTGAAGTGGTAGTTGATCCCATGTTGATTGAGGAGTACTACGCCCAGGAGGAAGACGGGTACCAAATCTCCACTACACAAAACAACCCTGACCTTCAACAAGAGCAACTCATCCTACCCATTGGTGAGCTAATCATAGCAGAGCCCTTAGCTAAATGGTTCAAAAAGGACCCCATCCTGCACACTTCAACCCCATGCCACCCATTCATGGAGCAACAACTCCAACTCGTGCCCCTCCATTCCCCCCACATCACATACCAAACCTTTTGCTTTGTGGAGACTCTAGAAGACCTTGTTAGGAGTTTGGGTGTGCAAGTGGAGTTAACTAGCATACTGGTCGTGGAGTCTAATAAACCTAAGTACATCAACTTTGCTTACTCCTCAGTTGGATCCATTACATCTGTGTGAATTATAGTCCAATGCACTAGTGAGCTCTTAATATTCCTATTGATCCCTGAAGAACCTGAGCCGATGAGCCCCATGGAAGATAGCTCTCCATTCCTAAAGGTCACACTGCCTAGTGAGTCCATGGTCTCATTTATGTCCCCTGTCAATGAAGGTTTAACACACACTAGGGAACTTCCTACTTGGACAAACCTATCCAAGGATGTAGAGGAGATACACATCCCTAAGGGCCTCAATTTCTATGATCACTTTGACCCATCCTACTGGGAATCATAGTCTTTCCAAACTTTCCACCACCGTCTCCCTTCCAAGGGCAGCCCCATAGGTTCCGATCAGACCTCACCATACTGTTCCCTCACAAATTTGGGTTCGATAGATAAGGAACACATCTCTTGGGTAGGACTGCATTCGTCTTTATGTCCAGCATCATGTAGGGAGGTTGATAAGTTCAAGTACCTAGGGCCACCCTTGCATGATAGACTGTCTAGGTATAACTATATCCCACACTTGTGGATCAGCAAGCAAATTAACTAGAGCAGTGAGCCCTACCGATGGCAGTGGGATGTCCACCAGCGACACCAAAGGTTCCAACCTAATGATCTTGTGATGGTGAGAATGACGGGAGCCCATGGAATAGGGCCATTTTGAGTTGCGAAAAGGTTAGGCCAAGATGCCTACAAAGAGGACCGACCTAAAGGTCATGGAGTGAGCCCTTTGCTCAATGTGGTAGATCCAGTGCCAAATGAGGGCAAGCCAGCGGTTCCTAGTAAGCCTTTTGAGCCCCCACCCTCCTTCATGAATGAGTCACATCCGGTGCGACGACTAGCCAAAAAGAGTGACGGGCATGAGTGAATAGAGCAGATACTGGGCGAGTAGGTCAACACCAATTAGAGCAGGTCAGTTCACCATTACCTCGTCAGACGGAAGGGTCGACCTCGACCGGAGTACGTACGGAATAGATGGAAAGAGACGCAACACCCGATCCATGCCATCAGAATCCACCGGATCGCCACTCGACAGAGTCGAGTTTTCCACACCCCAGGGGAATTGGTGGGGACACCGGCGAACCTCCGTGCCCCACATCGACGTTGACCTTTCGAGATGGTTCCGATAGTGCCTTGATTATTTCTTTCTTCTTATTATGATATACTTTTCTTTTATTGAGTATGTAGTCCTTATTGGGTCAATTAATAAGGCCCAAAAGGCCAGTTTAGAAATAGCTCAGTTAATGGTCATAGGTAGCTTATAGTTACCCCTCAGGACAGCGTGGTCATTTTCATTTTGTAGAGGGTATCTTTAGTCTTTTGTAACCCCTGGCCTATCCTATAAAAGGGGACCAAGGGGCCTCATTTTGGGTTAATGAAGAATTGAAAAAGATTTGAGAAAATTCTCTTGGCTACTCTCTTCTCTCTCTTGCGCACCCCTCTCCACCTCCCTCTCTCTATCTAGATCGCACCCCCTCTCTCTTCCTCTTTCCTCTCCTCATCCCAGTGCATCCACCTCTCTCCCTTCGTCCTTCTCCTTGCCACCTCAGCCTCATCCCTCCTAGAATCCCTCCCCACTTCCTATTTTCCCTCCTCCACCATCTCATCCTTTCTCCTAGCGCAACCCACCTTCCCTCTCTCCCTCTCATTCTTTCCTCCCCCCCCCAAAAAAAAAAATCAAATCCCTTCCTTTATTATCTCCCTCCCTCCTCCCCATCTAGGGAAGGATCCTGCTACGTAAGTGTAGCTGTGTTGTTTTGGCATTCAAAAATGGATTGCGTTTATGTATCTTTATTTTCCATGATTAAGTCAAGCAAATTTTAATTATTATGATTGCTAACCTGAACAAAAATGAACTGAAATGCACAAAATGAATTCATATGATTTCTCTGATTCCTAGTACTTGGCGGAGCATATTATCATGCATAGTGACAATTTCTAGACAGACATGATCTGTCCTTCCACAAATCACCATTTGATATACCAAAAAATTCATATACATGCAAAGCACTCATCAGTCATAGCAGATTTGAAAACAGACCAAAAACTCCTGACCAAATGAATAGTTGAAAGTGTCAACCAAGCTAAAATTTTCTCATAAACAAAACATTTGAATCCATTGACTTCTGGTACAGGGCAGAGTGAAATCTCACACACAGTTATAATTTCTAAACAGACATAATCTATCTTTCCACAAATCTCAATTTGATATACTAGAAGATCAGAAAGTAAACATGCAAAGCACTCATCAGCCACAACAGATTTTCACGATGAATATTGAGCATATTGCAGAGTCAAGCACTGCCATTTATATAACAATAGTTCAGAGATAGTATCAATCAACAAATTAGCATGTAGAAGCACCTAAAAAACATTTCAAGGATCACGAGACAGATAGTACCCGAGCTTTCTTGAATTGACATTTTGCACTTCAAACATATCAAATATTTTGACTTTGTCCCATGGTTTTTCAGAAATTCTGTGCGCCTTGACTTCCTTTGACGGAGTGACCATCTTGTGCTTCTTATTTCCAAGGCGCACCTACAAGGTAGATTTCTCATTTGACATTTTTAGGTACCCAAGCCTTCTTGGGTCCTTGAGTGTGACGTCCCGAACCGATAGCAGCAGAAGACATGCTCGGAACGTGGCAGTGATTCATTCATGATACAGAGCGAATAAAAAGACATGAACACAAGACAAATGGCGCCAAAAATAAATATAAGTTTTATTGATATCAAAAAGTCATTATTACAACTCTTGACTGCCCTATATTAAAGAAAAAGGAAAAAGACTCAAATTACAAGACTTGACTCGATAAAAAAAAGACACAACTCTTCGTGATACTAGGATCTCCTTCACTCTTGCCCCTCCCCATCTATAGCACTTTTTTCATTAATACCTGAAAAGTGTTGAGAGGAAACTAGGTGAGCAGGTAGCTTAGTAGGAATTACACTCTATCATCAGGCAATGATGTAAGTGATTAGCCATTTAATAATGCATGAAAAATAACAATGTGTGAAGGAAAACATAATCATTATCAATAGAGTAGCAAGGTCACATGGAGGTTCAATAATAAAATAACAAGAGACAGGTACAAGAACATGATGGAAAGGGAATAACTTGGAATGTACAAGAGATAACAAGCACAAATATTCATATCACAATTGTCCCTTCCGGACCTCATATTCAAACATATCAAGTCACACATATAAGGAAGATGTCCATGATGTAAATATGTCTAGATTGAATCTTGCGTATGGTTGGTGCAATGCCACACCTGGTCATTCATAATATCGGTACATGTCTGGGCTTTGCCTCGCCCCTAGGACCAGATCCGGGCCCTAATAATTTATGCCTAGTATTGAGTATCATATTAGACCCAAAGTCCGTATCATGTATTCCCAGACAATTTACTAATGGCATCGGAATTCCAAGAATAGCTCATGAAAGCAAGATAACATGAGTAGGAAGTAGATTCCTTGAAGACTTCCAATTATCAGGCTCATTAATTCCAAGGGAAAGTCATTTAGGAAAAATGACTTTAAGAAGGATATTAGATGATTTTCCACAGGATATAATGTCAAAATAGACCCAACAAAGTCATAATCTCGAGATATAATAGCCTGGAGAGGCTAGAATGGTCTAACACAAAACAACCACGGAAAATGAAAAATTTCAGGATGCTGAACGAAGAAACGGTCAGTCCTGGACTGCTACCCTAAGGTGGCGGTCACGAGGGGACCGCAATCAAGTAGGTTCGACCAAACCGGATAAATCGAGTTGAGTCTGAATCATGAACGCGTCGGAGGTAGTGGACGCTTTTAAATGAACGCGTCTGGGACACTGGACACATCAAAAAGTGGCCACATGGCTCTAAGAAGAAGATGGTCTAGGCAAGACCACAGCCAACAAGAGGCGGTCTTGGAAGGGCCGTTTTCATAAATCTGATAGAATTTTGGCAAAACTTCGACAAGGCCTCGTTCCACCAAAAATAGACTTCTAGTGGGTTCAGGACTTTGTGGTACAACCTGCTCGGCATCTTAGTGGGAATCCCAGGCTCGTGGAGTGTTACGGAGGCCTCGGAACATGAACACCTAGTCCGATGGAAGGAATATCGTACGAAGAGGTATTCGATGCCCAAGAATTAATGGCTCAAAATTAGTGAAAAATGAGTATAGCGGTAAGTCAAAACCACCGGAGTGGCACGACCCTTAAATAACCCAAAGAAAGTAACAAGTAAAGAACAATAATTAAAAAGATAGTACAAAAATTTACAAGTTAAACCATAATTTTTTACCATTAATTCTACACGTTTTCCAATAATAGAAGGACAAGTAATGATCCAATTTAGAGCTTGTTATTCCATCAACCTAAATGGTCATGTTCTGTAGTGTTTTTAACTTTAGCAGCATGCAATATAACAGCATAACAAAGCATAATACGGAGGAAAATGACCCGATTTCATGCTAGAAACTGAGAGAATAAGACGGTCATATGTAGGCTGCAACTAGCATAAGACGGTCTCAGGAGGACCGCCACTGTAAAAACATTTTTTAAAAAATTAAAGCATGAACGCGTCTAAGAGTCTGGACGCGTCTAAGAGAAGGCGTCAGGGGACTAGGGCACGTCCATATTATCTTATAAACATTAAACTAATTAAATATATAAGAACGCGTCTAAGAGATGGGACGCATTAATTAAAATAAGATATATTTTTTGAAAATCGGGGTGAGAAGACGGTCTATCGCGTGACCGTTTCTTTAGAAAGTGGTCACTAGTACGACCGTTTTCAAATCTGAGATCTGCCGGCGGCGAACTCCGAGAGACCTTGACTAAAATGACTATTGCCATCAATATAATAAACTAAATTTAGGCAAATTGGTATCATTAGAAAGAGCATTCAAAGGCGAATAAGATAACATACTTTAATTAGGGTTTAGCCTAAAATAAATTGACATAAAATGGACTTAAATGTGAAGACAACCTTTCGGATATACCTCTGAGTAAAACAATAAATTCGATCGACATGGTATACGAAATTTGGGCAAACTGGAATCAAATGAAAGAGAACAGAAAGATGAACAAGATGGCATTTTTTATTATCGATTTAGCCTGATAGAAACCTACCGTAGATCGACGAGAAGTGAAGAGGAAGAAGTTGTCGGAACCCTAACTCGAACCGCCCTAAATGCCAAAATCCTCCCACGATCGAGCACACCACCAGCTGTCGAAGCAAATAGGGTTTCTAGGGAGCGAGGGCCACCTATTTATAGAGTCTATTGAGGATTCTAGAGTTCGAATCGATCTAAAGAGTCCAAAGAGGGGAAAACGGCGAGAAACTCGGGGTCGATCAAATTCGCCGCCGCCGCGCCGAATTGGAGTGTCTAGGGTTAGGGTTTAGCATGGGAAAATGATCACCTAATATGGGACAAGAGATTTGGTTCGATTACAGCCCATAAGAGCTCGAATTAAGGCCTAATAATTTGGACAGGGTTGTTCTAAGTCTGATTTAGCCTATTTCTCTGATTTTGGGCTAAAACTAAATTTTATTTGGGCTTCTTTCTTTAGAAAAAGTTGCTGAAAATATCATTTTCTACAAGATACATATTTTCCATATTTTTATTAAAATTTAAAATTTTGGTCGAGAAGATAATATTATCTTATTCATTTAAAATTCGGTCTAAATAAATATTATTATTTTATTCATGTAAAATTTCAGATATTATTATTTTATTTATTCAAAAATTCGGGTTGCTACACTCTCCCCCACTTTAAGGAATTTGGTCCTCCAAATTCATATGATTCTTTCCAAAATAACAGTGGGGCACAATTACCACTCTTAAACACCTTCTACTACTCCAGACTAATGAGATCCATTCTAATTCATACTAATATACAAAATCACCAAGTCTAAGCATGAAAATATAAAGTTAGAGTTACCTTCCATCACTTTCAGCCTGCCTCGCCACTTCGGTTCCTCTGGTTGCCCATCTCGCGACGCCTGCTCCTTCATCAGGGGATAACGAGCAATTCTATGGTCTCCGCTTCCGCAACGGATGCACTTCCCTTGGTTCCACAAACAATCCTGCGATATTTGCCCACCTTTATCACAATGCTCGCACTTCTTCTTAACAAGGACGATCTGTTGGTCTCCCTTCTTACCCTTATTGTCTTTATGAGCCTCATTACCACCATTCGGTCTCTTCTTCTCATTGGTAGGCACACTATCCTCGGAACCATTCGCTCCTACTTTCTTGGCAAGCCTTCTAGAAATCCACTCTGTCATATCCAAAGCATCTTCCAACACTTGGGCCTTCTTCACCATCTCGGCATACACCTGAATCTCTAATGGCGCTAACTATGGAATATACTCGACTCTCAAACTGTTCAAGAATCTTCTAGCCTTCATCTTCTTCGTACTAACTAGGTGTGGTGCATAACGGGCTAACCTAGAAAATTGGGCTTCGTACTCTGCTACAGATAGGTTCCTCTGCTTCAGGGATGCAAATTCAGTGGCCTTCTCTCGAACCCTCTCCAAAAAATACCTCTCGTTGAAAAGCTCCACGAACTCATTCCACGAAACTTGATCATCTGGCAATGTCGCTTCTACAGCTTCCCACCAAGCCCGTGCATCTCTCTCTAATTGGTACGTGGCTAGCAAGACCTTCTCCTGATCGGTACACTGTATAGCCCTAAAAATCCTCTCTATCTCTCTAACCCAATTCTCTGCCTCATTGGGATCGATAGACCCACCAAACCTAGGGAGATCCATACCTTGGAAACTCCTATGCACATCTCTTGCACCCTGGCACACTCCACCCTGGGCTACCTGTTGCAAGGCCTGAGTCAACCCTTGAACTATACACTACATCTCTCGCCATTGAGCACGCTCTGCAACTATCTTAGCCTATAACCTAAATTTATATAAAGATTAATAGCTTATCATCTTTTAACTTTATTAAGATTATCACAAATTTTACCAATTAGCCAATTAGCCCCATGGTTCTACCCAATCTCATCAGGTGCCTATAAGGTGACTGATAATCAATATTTAAAATATAGACTTAGACATAAGACCTAGGGTTTAAGAAAACCTAGGCTCTGATAGCACAAACTGTCATGCCCTGAATCGATAGTAGCGGAAGACATGTTTGGAACGTGGCAGTGATTCATTCATGATACAGAGCGAATAAAAAGTCACGAACATAAGACAAATGGCGCCAAAAATAAATATAAGTTTTATTGATATCAAAAAGTCACTATTACAACTCCTGACTGCCCGACATTAAAGAAAAAGGAAAAAGACTCAAATTACAGGACTTGACTCGATAAAACAAAAGACACAACTCTTCGCGGTACTCGCATCTCCTTCACTCTTGCCCATCCCCATCTGTAGCAGTTTCTTCATTAATAACTGAAAAGTGTTGAGAGGAAACTAGGTGAGCAAGAAGCTCAGTAGGAATTACACACTATCATCATGCACTATAAGAAAAATGGGAAATTCCGACGTCCATTTACCGTCGCAAATACGTCGGAGATACATCGCAATGTGAATTTTTGACGTATTTCTGACGTATTTTCAACGGAATATGGACGTCGAAAATCTTACGTCGCAAATTTTTGATGTATTCCAATAGTGTCACCGATTCGTCCAAAATTACCGACGAAACTATATCGTTGAAGTTATGGTGGCTATTTATGTCGGTAATTAATAATACAAAAATAAATTAATCATTGCGATGGAACATAATTTAGTTGAAAATAGGTCTAACATTTTTGACGTATTTCCGACAGAAACATTATGTCATTGCAAACACTTGGGTTAATTTAGTTCTGACGAAAGTTATTTTGGAGGGAAATACGTCGTTAATTTTTGATGTATTCTAATCAGATAAATAATATGTTGAAAACCTGTGGGTCAAATTAGTTCCAATGAACTGTTATTGTGTCAAAAATATGTTGTTAATGTTCGACGCATTTGAGACGGATAATTAAAATGTCAGATTTAATGTGAATCAAATTAGTTTCGACGAAACTACCTTGGGTCGAAAAGACGTCGTTAATGTTCGATGTATTTGAGACGGATAATTAATACATCAGAACTCATGTTTCTCAAATTAGATTCGATGAACATTTAGTTGGTCAAAAATACGTCTGAACCTTTCGACCGATTTGTACTGGAAAATAAATACGTTAGGAAATAAGTGCATGAAATTGGTTCCGACAAATTGTTAGTTGGTCAAAATTCCGTCGAAAACTTTCTCCACATTTTTTTATATATTTTAAAATTTTAAAAACATGTTTAAAGCTACAATTATACACCACAATTGACACAACTCAACATAAAATACACAATAAACAACATATACAACATATAATAGGATAAAGTCCTATTGTAAATTACAATAAAGAACGTCCACAACACATAAATCTTTGAATAAAAAAATTTATAGTTACATTAATTGAAATGTATCATTTTTTCATAATATCATTAAAAAAATCAAGAGATATCCGCTACATCATCCTCATTCGTTATTCGTAGTATCTCCACCATCAGCGACTGCAGGAGGATCCTATATCATAAAAAATTAATAATAAATAGATTTAAATTAATATAATTATTAATAAATCTAGTTAAATATCTTTTTAATTTTCTAAACTTGAAAGTAGATAACATGAAGATGATTTCTTTCACTCTCAAAGCTGAATTCTTTGAACTAAGTAGTAATGTTATTTTTGTGGCATGTGGTTTTGATGATGTCTAACACTATGAATCATATTATGATAATGGTTTTTTATATCATGAATTTGATGTGTGCTGGCTAATGTCCATATGTTTTCTAATACCTTGAACAACATTTTCATATGAAGGTTTGAAGAGTTGTAATGTCAATGCTATGAATGCTTGAACTGTTATGTCTGTATGCTTGAAGAATGTCTGTTTGAAGAAATGTAATATCTGAAGAATTCATGTAAGCATATCTGCAGAAGAAACCTCCAATCGCTGAAGAAACAAGCTGATATATCACCTTAAGATAGACTTTGTACCCGCTGAAGAATAAGGGTGAAAAATATCTCTTAAGGCTGACAAATGTGCATTACGGGTGACAGATACTACCTTAAGGGTAACAAATAGATGGACTAGGTGAATAATAGGCAACAGTGGTGTCAAATAGCAGTGCAAAGGTGAATAATAGGCAGCAGGTGTGAAACAACTGAAAACTAAGAACCTCAAGCCGACTTGGAAGGGCTTACAAGTCGACTTCTGACAGAAGAATTCACAGAATGAAAGAAGACTTTTTAGCTGCGGATTAAGGGTGAAATGGGTGGACAAAGTAAACAAATGGTTGTATATCAGTGCGAAGCTAACTGTTTAGTTGTGTAAAGTGGCTCATGACTATGACATTTGAAGAATGATCAAACTGGTTGAAGAGAATGATTCCATCTGTGCTTCAGAGGAGGAGAGGACTAGTCCTCTGGTTGTGGGTAACTGGGTGTTACTCACGGTTCCTTCTATTTTGATCAGAAGAAGAGAGGAGAGTGTTCTTCTAGGTCAAGCTGCAAGTCAGCGTTTATTTGCAGACTGAGTCTACCGTTATTGTTGTTGCAAGGGGAAGCCACACTTAGGTTTGAGTGTGGGGTGGATGTAGATCTGCGTGGCAGATCGAATCACCTAAAAATTATGTGTGTCATGATTTACATTGGTGTGATTGGCTCTTATCATCTTCCTCCATTCACAGGTTTGCGTATGAACAAATCTTCCCTTTACGCTAAGTGGTTGTATTGCAGTCTGTTAGATCTGTCTGATCTGAGTGGATTCTGTGAGATAACATTCTCTTAGTTAGTGCATACTTGTCACTTTCATTTATATTGTTCTCACAGATATCATCTGAGCTTGTGGTTTGATAGTTGAGTGTTAAATTGTCTTAGGCTTAAAAATTGAGGTGAAAATTTTTATAGGATCTATTCACCCCCCTCTACATCCTGCTGCGCACACATGTTCATATACTTGCTTCGGGCTTTGCCTATAGAGCACACAACATTGGTATCATAGATACTCTATTATAACTCTAAAGTCTATGAAATTAAAAATTAAATTAAATACTCACATGAGAGGGCTGTGGTGTGCTCGAGGGTGCTCCCTGAGACAAAATCCTCACCTGGTCCAAGAGGGTAGCAACCACCCGAGTAAAACATGCCTCTATGCGTTCCTCGACTAGGTCTACCACATGTTCGACGATGGATGTAATCTGGCTCGCAGAAGTACCGATGGAGGGAGTAGAGAAGGAACTGCTACCGGGGTAGGACAAAGCTGAGCCCGGAGAAGATGCTAGAATCGGGCTGGTGTCCAAGCTCTGCCCAAAACTGTATACTCATCCTTTCTTCGGTGGGCCTACTACTGCTACCAATGCCTCAGGATCTAGTTACGGCCGCTGCGTCTCCTCGTCCCCATACTTTTCAGTCATATGCCTATCATATGACTCATGCAAATTGAATAAAATTTTTTGTAAATGTCATATTAATCAATCGTATTTAAAAATAGAAATAGAAAAGAAATGTGTATGTATATAATCTTACCACTACCGAGCGAGCTCTTTTACTCACATACTGATATGTCCCCTTCTTTTGGTGATCTGTAGCAAATAAATCGTGATACGAGACCGTACCACCCCTCTTCTTTTCCTGTTATACATGTTATAGAGAATAAATAGGAACATATAAGAAATAAATTATAATAAAATTAAGATGATTACTTACCAATCTCTCCTTCTGGGTCGCGAAGGAAACGGATCCAGAAGTATGGAAATGCACGTCTGGATGTAACGCACGTGCGGCTTTGGCTTTTGCGGATTTGGCCATCCAATTAGGCTCGGCCCATCTATCACAGAGGTCCTCCCAGTGCTTCCTCCTCATCCATGTGGGGCCGTGTGCCTTCCAAAAGCCACGGTCCTTGCTCCCCCCAGCTAGAGCCTTGGCACGTTCCTGACAGCCGTGTAAATGATGCTTATAATTTACAATTCTTGTGGCCTCCCATACACGTCGAGTTCATCCGGTGTCAGCTCGCCTCACAAACTGATATCCTTGCTATCAAGAATTCAAATTTTCTAAGTTAGTCGATTGAAATTGTGGAGTTGGGAAATATGTAATTTAAAAGATTAAATCGTATACCAGGAACTCATCATACAATCGATCGCGGATATCCTGAGGAAACTTTGAAAATGACTTATATGGGCCGGTCACATGTTGCTCAATAATATTGGTAATAAAACGAGAAGCCTCATTGGGCTCTACTTTATCCCTGCAATTACAAATGTTAAAATGATAGCCAACAATTATGTATATAGTTGATGGATAGATAACGAACATAATTCATGAGTTTAAATATTTACACAGAGACCCAACATGGCTTGCGTCCCTCCTGCAACACCACATGCTCGCCCTCGTGATGGCTAACAACATCGTCTGCCTGTTGTGTGCTCGGGTGGGCAGACGAGCCAACTATCACAGGTGGTGTGCCCGACGTACCTGTCACAAGTAAACTAGAAATAGTTAATCAGAATTTAGCTCATTATTAAATAAAAATTTTCAACAAGTAAACATATAGAATTCTTATCATTTAACTAAGAATTTAGATAAACATAGCAGTAGAATGTGATGGAAGTGGTGTACTATGTAGACCTGATGTAGAGGCACTCAAACCTATAAACAAAAAATATAGTGAGCAAAACAAAGTGCATATTCACTACTCATTTATCTAAGAATTTAAATAAACTTACCCGTAGTTGTTGGCGTAGGCGGTGCACTTTGTGTACCTGGAGCGGAGACATAAAATATCATGAGCAAAATAAAGTGCATATTCACTACTCATTTATCTAAGTGATGTGTGGAAGGATAGGATATAGAGGGGTGGTGAATATATCCCCCGATTAAAAACTTTGCCCAAATTAAAATAAAAAATCTGGTGCTACCCAATTTTAAAAGATAATGAACAATATGTTAACAAGATTTTGCGTAGAATATACATCGAACACTTAAGCTAATGTCTCTGTTGGCACCTATTTTTCACCCTTAAGAGGGTATATGTCACCCACAGCAGTCTATTTGTCAGCCTTATGTGTGCATGTGTCGTCCTTAGCTTCTTCTACTAGCGGGTAAATACAAGTGGACTTCCCCTTCATACAGTTTCAACACTTCACACATATTCAGTGCTACAACCTATATTTCACCCATAGAGAGCTATTTGTCAGCCTTACCTCCCTAATGAGTCATTTGTCTGCCTTCCCTTGTATGAATCTTAATAGATTTGTTCATCATTTCTAAAGAATTCAGACTTTGACTGCACAGACTTGGGTTGATCACTGTCTTAGCTCCATTGACTGTGCATTGACTACGTTACCACGTTGACTTTTCTTCGTTTCTTGAGAAAATAACTGGCTTTCAGCATGTTCTATGTGCAACTGTCAACCTGTTCTTTGTGCAATTTAGAAGTAAACTACACACACAAAATCATTATAGCTCCATGGATGATTCTACATCAACAAAACACATTGACTATCCACATGAAGAGTATACATGAATCTAAATTTTGACAGCATTAAAACATGGAGCCGAAACATTAAGGATTTAAATAAACATACGCGCAACAGTTGGTGGGGGCGGTGCACTCTGTGTACCTAGTGCATATATTTAAAATATCGTGAGCAAAATAAAGTGCTAAGTCACTACTCATTCATGAACGATCTTAAATAAACATACCTGCAGCACGTGGTGGGGTCGGTGTACTCTGTGTACCTAGTGCAGAGACATAAACTATCATTAACAAAATGAAGTGCATATTCACTACTCATTTATCTAAGAATTTAAATAAACAGACCCGCAGCAGGTTGTAGGGGCAGTGTACTCTGTGTACCTGGTGCAAAGACATAAAATATCATTACCAAAACAAAGTGCATATTCACTACTCATTTATCTAAGAATTTAAATAAACAGACCCGCAGCAGGTGGTGGGGTCGGTGTACTCTGTGTACCTGGTGCAGAGACATAAAGTATTATTACCAAAATAAAGTGCATATTCACTACTCATTTATCTAAGAATTTAAATAAACAGACCCGCAGCAGGTGGTGGGGTCGATGTACTCTGTGTACCTAGTGCCATAAACATAAACTATCATTACCAAAACGAAGTGAATATTCACTACTCATTTATCTAAGAATTTAAATAAACATACCAGTAGCAGGTGGTGGGGTCGGTGTACTATGTGTACCTGGTGCAGAGACATAAACTATCATTATTAAAACGAAGTGCATATTCACTACTCATTTATCTAAGAATTTAAATAAATAGACCCGCAGCAGGTGGTGGGGGCGGTGTACTCTGTGTACCTGATGCAGAGATAGAAAATATCATTACCAAAACAAAGTGCATATATTCACTATTCATTTATATAAGAATTTAAATAAACAGACCCGCAGAACCCCTTCCGGAACCACCTCTCCTCGAAGATCCGGTACAACCTCGAACCATCTAATTATTGACAACAAGAATAGTAGTGCATATTAGTCCACAACTAATTATGAGGTGAGGTGGCAATTAATAATGATAAGAAGTGCATATATGTTAAATTTCTTACAAAATATTCAATCATTATTTATTTCATCTTCAGATGCTGAAGATATATCAAACTCAGCCTCATCTTCGTCATCTTTCTGGTTCTCACTAGATTCATACTCTTCCTCCTCAGAGGACTCCTCCTGCCCAACAATTACTTCATTTAGCTCAGTTGGATCGACTTCTTCCACTTCATCCTCTATAGACAACCGAAGTGGTTCATCAAATTTGATCAGATGAAGATTAGAAGCAACCAACTCTGCAGTGTCACCCTCGTCTGATTGAAAAAATTCGGCACTAGAATCCTCTGAGACAGCTTCAATCAGATCTAACTCATCATTAGGCACAAGCCTTGGTTTACCCTACAAACTGTCCACCAATATTTATTCTTGGACGATGAATAACTTGAATAATACACTTGCTGGGCTTGTGCGGCCAAAATGAACGGCTCATAGGTATTCAATTTTGATCTATGTTTGACATCGACTAGCCCATATATTGCGTCTTTTTGAACTGAATGAGGATCAAACTAATGACACTTAAAAAGGAATATATGCTTGTCTTGTCTGAGATACTATAATTCTATGACCTCCTCAAGAATACCATAGTAATCAAGATCATTTTCATTGTATGTACTACCTTTCACGCATACGCCGTTATTCATCGTAGACTTATTTCATCTATAATCTCTGGTGTGAAATCTATAACCATTCACAAAAAATCCTGGATAAGCATGTGCGACCTTCGAAGGTCCATAACTTATCACCCGGACTCTTTCATCAATAACATAACCTTCTTCAACCTATGAATATAAACCACGTTACTTTTCTTTTGCTACGTGCATACACCTCATGCTTTGTGAAATTGGTAGATTGACACTTACTTGACCTTTAAGCCATCTGGCAAAAGATCTCTCTCGTTCATTTTAAACCTCCATGTCATTGAGATGTGGACATTGAGTAATTAATTCTTAATCAAATTGCCTGCAATGATGAATGCAACATCACCATAAATGGGAGGAAGAATGTCAAGATGCTTATAAATTTTTGGGAGCTGTGGAGTTGACGACTCACTCAACATAAGGTTCAATCTCAGCACAGTTCAGGAGAACATATATCTCTGAGGCCAACAACTCTCTGTCCTCTAATATGCGATTCGAACAACGTCCAAATGCACATCCTGGATACTTAAATATGGACAACTAGTCGGACGGACCCACCTCTCCTCCATCATCATTACGTGGAGGTCGATTGCGGCAAGTTTGAATTTTAGGTTCGAAGTACATCGAACAGAAGTTCGAAATTTCTTCAATAATATACGCCTTGATAATCAAACCCTCTACTTTAACCTTGTTGCGAACCTTCATTTTCAGGTCATGCATACACCTATGACAATAATTCATATGACAATGACATACAGTGACAATGACAGACGCATGTAACTACTGTCAAATAATCAGTAAATACATACTGATTACCTCTCAAATGGATACATCCATCGAAATTGTACCGGTCCTCCAACTTTGGCCTCGTATGGCAAATGGATAATCAGGTGCTCCATGGAATCGAAGAACGTAGGGGAAAATATCTTCTCCAACTTGCATACCGTCGTGACAACATTCTTTTCCATAGTTTGCACGTCCCCAAGTTTGAGTTCTGATGCACATAAAATCCTGAAAAACTGACTCAATTCAGTCAATGCTCCCCATATAGGCTTTGGCAATATGTCACGGAATGCAATGGGCAGAAGTCTCTCCATGAACACATGGCAGTCATGAATTTTCAATCCATATATTTTTCCCTTATTGACATTCACACAACAGGCTATGTTAGACACATATCCATCAGGGAATCTTAATTGCTTCAACCACTGGCACAGTTCACTGATTTGTGTGTCTTTCAACATGTAAGCTGCTTTGGGTTGCACAACTTTGCCCCGTACATGCCGCAATTCCAACTCTGGTCATTTGCAAAGTATCTTCAAGTCCGCTCGCGCCTTGGCATTGTCCTTTGTCTTGGCTTTCACGTTCATGATGGTGTTGAACACATTATCAAAGACATTCTTCTCAACATGCATGACATCCAGGTTGTGCCGTATCAAAAGGGCTGACCAGTAAGGCAATTCCCAGAAGATACTTTTCTTCATCCAATTGTGATCCTCTCCAAATCCAAGAAGTTGTCGTGTACTACCCGACAATTGCACTATATCTGGTAAGTTTTACACATGTGCTGCCATTTGTCGACCAGACATCCGTTCCAAGTCTGCTACATCCACTTCAATTGTGTTCTTAATGAATGAGTCCTTTTGCCTTCGAAAAGGATGGTCAATTGGTAGAAACTGTTGATGACAATCGAACTAGCATGATTTCTTACCATATTTTAAGATAAAGGATTTGGTATCAGCCATATAGTACGGACATGCCAACCTCCCGTGTGTGCTCCAGCCAGATAGCATTCCATATGTAGGGAAGTCACTTATTGTCCACATCAATGCATCCTTCATAGTAAAATTTTATTTTCTATATGCATCATAAGTAACAACTCCATCATTCCATAATCTTTTCAACTCATCAATCAGTGGCCTGAGATATATGTCTAAATTTTTTCCTGGATTTTTTGGACCTGGAATCACCAAAGTTAAGAAAAGATTCTCTCGCTTCATGCACATGCCCGGCGGAAGGTTGTACGGCGTCATGAACACTGGCCAACATGAGTAAGACGTCACTGAACCTCCAAATTGGTTGAAGCCGTCTATGCATAAACCTAACCTAACATGAGCAAAAGCAGCATATGTATGATTGAAATGAGCCCAGGCTTCACCGTCGGCGGGATGACTGATTATATCATCTACACGACCTACTTTCTCCGTGTGCCATATCATATGCCGAGCTGTCTTTGACGACATATACATCCACTGCAATCTGGGCGTGAGAGGGAAGTATCGCAGTGACTTGTACGGCACATCCTTCTACTTTGAATTGTCCCCTCTCTTATGTTTAAATCTAGCATGCTAACAAATTTCACACGATCTTTTATCTACATTATCTTCATAATGTAGCATACATTGATTAGGGCATGTATCTATTTTTTGGTATTCAAGCCCTAACTCATTGACCATCTTCTTTGCACGGTAAAAATTTTCAGGTAGCTTCTCATCTCGAGGTAGCATACTCTTGATAAGGAGGAGCATACGGTCAAAACAACTCTCACTAAGGTGAAATTCGGATTTCAAATTCAACAACTGTGAGATAGCAAACAACCGAGTGTGATTTTCACAACCATCCCACAGCGGCTCATCAGCATCCCGAAGTAACTGATAAAATCTTTTAGCCGACTTGTTTGGTGGTTCTTCGTTGTACACGTGTTCCCCTTGTACATTAAAGTTAGGGCTAGCAGCATCGAGTACCATGTCTGCATAGGTACTTGTGCTTGCAACATTATCGGGCTCATACAACTAGAACTCCTCATCATGACACACCCAATTCATATAACCTTTCATGAACCCTTTCCTGTATAAATGAGCTTGCACATCCCATAGCGAATGAAATCTCTTGTTTTTACAATGTAAACAAGGACATCGAATGTTATCACGCTGGTCCACTGCTGTTGGATATCCCAATACAAACTGAATAAAACTATCAACTCCATCCTTAAACTCCTCTGAGACCACTCCGTCAACTACTCTGTGATTCATTCATGAACGATCAATTCTAGCCATATTTACCTAACATATTAAAAAATTCATATCAATGTCTTATCACTACATCTAAGAAAATATCGTGTATATCTCCCCTAAATATTGACTATTTTCCACACTTGTACATCCTATTTGGACATATATACATCCATATCCACATCCACTTTCACTTCCATATTCACACACCGTGGTTGACATCGACATCATCTTCTAGAAAAAATCATTAACATACTCACATTCACATACACATTTTCTTACATATCGGCATCCACACCTGTCTACTAATTTAATTCACATCCAAGCATACTAATAACATATATCATAACAAAAGTCTTGAAGGGGCAAAAATGAAAAAAGGGTCATATCCACATTTACGCACACACATTTATACCCACATCCCTCTTCCCACCCTCCCAATAAAAACAGGGGCTTGGAATTTCATCTGATGTTGTAAGAGTACAGCAGGTGATAAGGAGAAAATGTTCGTCTTGTAGATCAGGCATGAAGGTTAAAATTCTCAAAGGAGCAGTTGGTTTACTTAAAAGTAATCTCTATGCAACTCTTGAGTACATATTACTTGGGGGATCATATGTACTCAAGAAGGGGGGCCAATGGGAGAGGGAGAGAGGGGAATACCTGCGGTGGGGGGGTGTCTGTCGGAAAGAATTTGACCGCCGCCGCTGTCGGAGCTCACCTCCGCCCGGCCTCACCACTCAGCCGCCCCCAGGTAAGAGATTGAGAGGCAGGTGCGATCGTGAGAGAGGAAAGGGATGCAATGGTTGATAGAGGAGGAAGGGGGAAGGACTAAGGGGTCAGGAGAGGGGTCGTCTGCATGTTCTTGTCTCTTTTTATTTGGCGCCATATTTTCATTTGGTGCCATATTTTCATTCATTCATTCGTGATTTTTTATCATTCATTCATTTCTTCCTATAAAAGGATAAAATCTCCCTCAATAAAAATATCATTAGATCTAAAAAAATTATTATTTAATATTTTGATATCTGTAATTTAGAAATTTTAACTTTTTTTTATGGCTGATAAGTCGATT
This sequence comes from Amorphophallus konjac, assembly GCA_022559845.1. Taxonomy (NCBI): domain Eukaryota; kingdom Viridiplantae; phylum Streptophyta; class Magnoliopsida; order Alismatales; family Araceae; genus Amorphophallus; species Amorphophallus konjac. The sequence continues at coordinate 37,055,717 of CM040117.1, read as the reverse complement.
CCTATAAAAAGAAGAGAGAGCATGTTGAAAAGCCTAGCTACCTTGAAAGCAGGGTTTGTGGTCTCGACCGACCCGCCCGTCCCGATCACGGCCCAGGACGGGTCGGTGCATATTCGCTCCGTGTCGGTCCATCTCAAAAAATGTTAAAATAAAAAAAGACTCTTTATATATATACTATATATAAAATAATACAACAAAGTAAAAAAATACTCTTTATATATATAGTATATATATAATAAAATATTAAAATAATGAAGTGTCCCGGTCACGACCCACGACCTGGGCGTCCCGCCCACCACTTGGGTGGGGTCGGGACGTGCGGGTCGACGCATCTCGGAGCGGGATGTCAAATCCTACTTGATCGATAAGTCTATTCTTATAAAAGGAAGAGACAACGTGTTAAAAAGCCTAGCTACCTTGAAAGGCCCACATCGGGGTGCGAAAAGGTACTTAGAGGTGTATCGGTCACATGTTGACCATTTTTCTTATTGTTCCGTGCCCCCGCCAAACTCATGTGTTTTGAATTTACTGTCACGTCTATAATGAATTTTCGGGAGCTAGGGTTTCTCGCGGGGAATGCCATGTGGAAGCACTTAGGTGCCATAATCAAATATCATTGTATCTTTTATCATTTTTACTTATGACAGGGCGTGCCAATCACTTGTGTGTGACAATGTGTTCAGGTTCCAAGACTGGAATGGTCTGGACTAACCGAAGGTGCGCTCCTTCTGATCACTAAGCAGACGATGGTGGACATCGGGTCGGGACTGGCGACCCGCCGTGCCATAAAGATCGATGACAACGATAAGAGTGGAAAACGTTTGATTAATCGCCAAGCAATGGGGTTGCATGGCCGATAAGTCAATTCCTATAAAAGGAACAGACAGCTTGGAGAAAAGCCTAGCTACCTTGAAAGGCCCACATCGGGGTGCGAAAAGGTACTCAAAGGCGTATCGGTCACATGTTGACCATTTCCTTATTATTCCGGGCCCCCGTCAAACTCATGTGTTTTGAATTTACCATCACGTCTATAATGAATTTTCGGGAGCTAAGGCTCCTCGCGGGGAATGCCATGTGGAAGTACTCAGGTGCCATAATCAACGTCGCCCTTGAGTTACGACCTATCATTTAGGGCAGGTGTGGCCGTCCCTGCCGAACCGGTCGTCTCGGCTATGGCTCGAGACTAGATTGGACATTACGTACTGATACGAAAAATTATAATATATATATATATAATGGAATAAGCAAATTGAAATGACATGTTGTATCATTTGGTTTATTGTTCTGCCTTTTGAACGGGTTTCTTCGTGTTCGAATATTAGCTTCAGCTTAAGGTTTCCTTAAGTTTTTTTAATATAACTTATTTAAAAATGTAAATGAAAACATGGTAGAACGTTGTTTCGAACCCGGCACCTCACGATTAACAGCGATACACTTAAGGAAGTTATTTGTTACTCCAGTTGAGCATTTTGTACTCACACTCACCTAATTGTCACCACTAAAGTCCACAAGACGTCGCCCTTACTCTTACATTGCCTTGAAAGCCACGCGTCAACCTTGTCTCTATTGAGCCCTATTTGTCACCATTAGTAGGGTATTTTTCACCCTTGCTAACGCATTTGTCACCCGTGTAGACACATTTGTCGCCCTTAAGATCCAATTGGTCCACGTGGAAAATGGGATACGTCGGCCACACGTGGGTGTTGTTCGCATATTGCCGCCGATCCAACGCCGCAGGCCACATCTACAGAAATGATAACGCCGAACTAGATCCTCGAAATTAAAAATCCCCAATTACTTATTTACCCTTCTCACCATGTCTTGGCTCTTACGCAACCTACCAGAAGCCGGTTCGTCTCTCCATCATGCTCAGCGTCTCGTCTTCCTCGCGGCGCCATTTGCGACCTCTCCGTCATTTGCTATTCGAGCACTCCTGAATTGTGAGCTCTCTTTCATCACTGACAGCCATGGAGCCGAAGGAGACACCCATGCAACGCTCCATCCGCTGTAAACTAGATGTCCCACCTGCATCTCAGGAAATTATACCGGTTCCTACGGCCGAAGAAGAAATGTTTCACATACCTAGGGTTTCTAAGACCTCCACTTCAGGACGACAAGTTAAAGGTAGTGTGGTTCCTTATCTCCCTTACATAGCTATTTATCCCCCTTATCGACCTATTTATTTGTCATGCTTATATCTATCTATTTGTGTCAGATTTAGACCTACCTGTCTCCAAATTTCATACATATGTCACCCTTAAGCACCTATTTGCCACATCTAAACTCCCTTGTCTATACATTTGTCACCCTGTCTTACTATTAATATTTTTTGTATTTCTTGATCAGTCAATTAACTGAATTTCTTGTTTACACATTTTTTTGAATCTAGTGAACACAAGGGTCATCTCCGCCTGGTGTTCTATGGAAATTTACATGAAGGACAGGGATCAGATGGCATTTCGGGAATGCCACAAGTCATTGATGAGGACCACACCCTTTGGTCCATATGTTGACAATGCTTCTCCCGTCACCTTCACCATGACACTACTGGAGGAGATTATTTGTGCCCATAGTGGAGGAAATTACTTTCGTATGGGTAGTAAGGAGGTCGCATTCAGTGTGGAAGATGTGGGCATAATTTTAGGATTGCCTTGCTCCAGTCATCCGGTTCAACATTATGGATCCGCGAAACAGAAGTCGAAGTTGCAACATCGATTTGGATTTGCATCAACATTTGACTGGAAGAAAGTGTGCTCTCTCGTCCAGCAAATTGTTGGGTCCGATGAAGAGCAGGATGTGGCCGACACTGTCCGGCTGTGGATTGTACTCTTACTGTCCACTTTCCTTTGCCCACGGTCGACGCATTCTTGTCCACAACAGATGTTGTCATGCTTAGATGACATTGACAAAGTTTCATATTACAACTAGACAGCCGCCGTGCAACAGGTAACGATGCACAAGTTTGAGAAATTAGTGTTGGCGGTCCAGAAACGACGGTCAGATACAATTGACCATGCTAAGAGAAGAGCCGGGGATGCATCCAAGGTCCATACATTTATATTTAGATGTTCTGCCGCACTTGCTGTAAGTTTTTTTATTTTTGTTGTGTAATATTTAATGTGTCAATCATTAATTCTATTGCATTGTAAAATAACTTGATATATTTCATATTACAGGTCTGATTTTTTGAGCACACGCGGGTGCGATAGCCACTAAGGCATGTGGCATTCTCCCGACTATTTAGGTGGGGGCCATTCTGAGATAGAAAATTAAAATTCTCCATTGGATCCCTGCGAGGCCAACAGGCATTATGAGTACTAAAAACTTCTTCTTTGTCATTCAACATTAATGAATAATCGAAGTGATGTGGTTTGAAATGTAGGTGATCGAAGGGCTCCTTGTTGAGAGAAGTGAAAGGGACACGGGGTACGGTGGTCAGATGATGAACCGACCCAGTGCTCAGGAGACATCCTCATCAGCTCCATGCATGCCTGTGCTATAGGATATTACTGCTACATTGAAGATCCAGCAGCGGCTACTTGAGGAAATGAGGGCATTCTTTCTGACTAGGGTGCAAGAAGCTCACATTTCTACTGATGCAGCACCCCCTAGGCCCGTCGAACAGGTGATGGTTGATGTCATGCCACCTCCGACAGCCCTGTCAAGGAAGTGCAAGGGGCTGAAAATGTGGAGCAAAGTATATGTCAAACCTCTGAAATGGACATTGTCGCCGATGTCCCACCTCCAAGGCCCCTTCAACAAAGTATGGATGATACTGTGCCATCTAAGGCATCCCCTCAAGAGGATGTGCAAGGCGATATCCAAGCTCAGATGGAGGTGACCAATGGGCATGGTGACCGTCATGAAGGTGTCTTTTCTCAGTCCCTTCATCAACGGGACGAGAAGCCCGTGAGGAAACGTCGGGAACTTGCAAAGAAAACTGCAGGATGGGGGAAGAAGATGGTGAGTCTGTGTTGTTCCCACTTCTTATAGTATAGTATCTAAGATTGGTATATTGGCATAAATGTAGAAGGGAGATGAAGCCGACCCTTACAGAAAGCTCATACAGAGTACTGATTGGAACTGCAAAGGTCGGATGAAGCCGACAGATAACACGATTGTGAATGAATTCATTGATGCTTGTGCCTCGGGGGATATTGAGTAAGTTGTCCTCTTATAGTTTCTGTAATTATCCTGATCCGCCTTACTCCGAATACCATGAAAATTTTTGTCCAATATAGTGGCCCCATATTTCAATTACAGAACGGGATTATTTTGAACCATCGTCATGTCATTGATCTATTATACAACTAGATGATAGATGATACTGTACTTTTTAAAAAAAATTGTGAATTTTTTGTCACTCGCCTTACCCTGAACTTGTGTTTCTATTGCTAATAGAATCGTGATTGTTAATTTGCAGGTGATCGACGCCATGATGTACCTCCTCCACTCATGATTCAATGCATCTGACACCTTTCATCAGTGGGTTTGTTTTCCCACCACTTTAGTGAATCACATAAACGACAGGACAGCGGCCAACTACGAAAAATCCAACGAAGTGTTGGAGTGCGCCTATGAGAATGTTGAATTATCAGTACTGCATAAGAACAAATATGTATTCTTCTTGTTACACTCTGGAGGTCACTGGAATCTACTTGTTGTTGACACGGAGAATCGTCGCTTTGTCTCATACAATTCCATGAGAAGCATGGCCATCCATGATGCCACTACAAGAAATTTGGTACTTTTTCTTATCCATGTACCCAAAATCATAGATATTTATATTATCTTTTAATTATTCCTTAACAATTTATAACCTTTCATTTGCAGGCTGCAGTTGTACGGGGGTCTCTGGAGCTCTATGGGACATTCGAGGGAGTTGAGAAATGGGATCTTGTATTCGACAACGAATGTCCCCAACATGAAGATGGAAGCCTCAACTGTGTCATTTATGTACTGAAATATGTTCAAGAATTGTCAAGGAAGGGGGAGACATCATGGACATTTAATGAGGGTGATTGTAATATGTTTAGAGCCCAGTTTGGGGCCGACCTCATTACCTTTGGAAATACAAGATCTTAAATATTTCACTTCTCAAACCTCAGAATGTAGCATACCTGTCAACTTGATATTTCTTTTGTCATACATTTTGATCTTCAAAGTTTTATATGTTTTAATGCTGTTAATGTGTGTGCTTGATAATGTTAATTCATGAATATTAATGAGTTTTTTGAAGACAGATTCAAGTTTGGTTAAGGAACTAGGCTGAAGTGTGAAAAGATGAAGGCTTTACTTGCACAAGTGTCGACTAGAGTCGACTGTGGAGCCGACTCTAGTTCAGACTGCTGAAGAGAAAAATCCAAGTCACCCATTGGATGAAAAGGGGTTTGGCTACGCTTTAAGGGTGACAAATTGGTGGCCAATGGTGAAAAATAGGCCTTGCTGGTGTAAAAGAGGCGACAAAGGGTGAATAATAGATGATCAGGCTGAAATATAGAAATATCCTTGTCCCATGAGAGAGAATATACCTCTGACGGGGTAGCCTCGGATCACGTGCAAAGTCTGGGCCCCTAGCCTTCGAGTTGAGGGCGTGCCAGACACACCGAGCCTGTGATTCACCCTTTCAGCCCATTTGTCAGCCTTACTAGCTAATTTACATGCTTATCATCCATTTGTCAGTCATACGTGCTATTTGTCACCCTTACTGCATATTTATCACTCTTATCTTACCACATGACTAGCCATTGCCTTCTTTTCTCTCCATTAGCTGCTTGTCTTTGACCTGGATCACTATAGCTAACTAATCTATTCATTGACCTTTGACTTTGACTGGGACCTCATGACTGTACGTAGTCAAGAAAAAGTTGAGCTTTCTGGAGTCCTCTTTGACTGGCGTTGACCTTAACGAGTCGACATTGACTATCTTGGCATTGACAAAGTCCCTTCATTCTTCTTCTGATTGCTCTATAAACTCTTGATACACTGTTCACATTTTTGTCCTCTTGTGAACTTGATTCCTCCTTTCAGATCCTTCTACTTTTCATTGGTTAGCTCTAGGATCTACTTTTCACCCTTACCAGTGTATTTGTCTACTCTGCAGATCTAGTTGTCGCCACTGATAGGTATTTTTCACCCTTATCTAGTGTATTTGCCTACACCCTCTCTTGTCCAATCACCTCTGCAATATGCTCCGATCGAGTGACGATCGTTCGGCTAGGGTTCTCGATGCTCCCCTTTTTTCTGCTCCCGAGGGGCTGTGTTACCACCTCTATTGCAGCGATGTGTTAAATCGACACACCGATCCCGCTCGTGACCCTACATTGACACCCGCTCTTCAATTTTAAGTTCTTAAGGCTCCTCCGCAATGTCATCCCCTTCATCAGTGTGCATAGCGGTGGCTTCCCTAGCAGAAGAGCCCGTCTCCTCTGCGTCCTCCTCGATCCCTTGTCGTCACTCGTTCCTGCTACATATGCCCTCTTCCTTTTTTTTAATCCTCTTCCATGTTTATGCATTTTACAGGCCTTTCATATGTTCGTATATGATATGCTCTGGGTAGTTTCATATTAAACGGATGCATTGGTTGTTTTGTTCTTAACCTTTGTACAAGTATTATTTTTCGTTGGACCTCTACTATGCTTTGTGATTGCTCTGTACACTGTATTGGGCCTAACATCTACCTTGCTTTGATAAGAGCACACGAAAATGGACTTCTATATTCTAATTACTTGCCAGGAAAGCATGTAAATATTTTCAAATTTTATTCCACCACATTAAGGCATACTATTGCTTAGGGTTGATTGGGTGTTAATTCACATGACATAAACCTTGTTCATACACTTGAACTTGCAGACTAAAATCCCCTACCCCACTATATCATGCTTCATGTAGTGTAACCTTAAACCTACATGCTTTCTGATCTACAAACTTGCTCTTATGGATTGGACTTCATATTAAATTTGCTGCAATTATTATGTCTGTCATACCTATTGTCTTTTATAACACCTTACATGCAGAGAATTGAGGTTCAGAAAATGGGAAGGTATAAATGCTATGTAGTGTGGGTTGGTCGCGAACCCGGTGTATATTATAGTTGGCCCGAATGCTTTGTCCAAGTGAATGGATACCCTAGAGCTCATTATAAGGGTTTTCACTCGGTAGAGGAAGCACGTGCTGCTATAAATTGGGTTGGCAATAGCAGGCATACGTATGTTGATCATCCTCAACTACAAGAAAGGCCCATGCCTACATATCATGCAAGTCCTGGGCCTGACTATGATTCAAGGAACCAGGCACTACGCCAACAGACTACACAAATGTCAAATATGCCTTGTATTGTTGTTGTTCTATTATGTACTCCAGTAGTGTTGCTCCTCTTCATATTAGTTGCTTTGTTATTATTGTTGTTGTAGGTAAGGAAGTGTACTACGCTTGGTCTACATAGGGAAATAATGTACTGGACATTTTACTCGTTGACACTGTTAAATCTTTCAAACGAACTTGAGTTTCTTCAAGTTTCACTGCCATGAGCTATTTGTCACCGTTACAGAGCTATTTGTCACTTCAAATGGCTATTTGTCACTTATAACGAGCTATTTGTCACCCTTATTGCTCGCTAGGCATCCCCTTTGTTTCGCTTCATCACATATTGTGACTTCTGTTATTGATTTATCACCCTTACGAGACATTTGTCAGCCTTAAAACCTATTTGTCACCATTGATAATTATTTGTCACCACTGTGCGGTGTTAGCCATTACAATATCTCTCTCCGGCCTTTCCTCTACTATGCGGCTGATGTATCCGGATGAAAGGAATCTCGGTCCAAGCGATCTCATAACCGACAAAAAGGAAGGACTGAGAGTCAGAAAATTTGGGGGAGATGGAACGATCTTCGCGGTCCCGTCGCTTCGATTTTCACAAAGTTGGGGAGGCACGAAGACTCTTTTGCCCTCTGGGGGTTTCGTCTCCTTCCTAAAAATAGAGACTCTGTGGGGAGCCCTAAGGACATCCTGAGTTCCTTTGGCGGTCAAAGACACTCTCGTGAAGATGTCATCATCTGATAAGTCAGATTCTTCGTGAGAGTAGGTTCCCGCCAAAAGACTGTGCTTCAGAAAGGAAGCCCTGTCGGTGTAGGACCAGCCATCAGGGGAAAGCAGCGGTGGCGACTTTTTGGAGGGGTACCTGCAAGGGTGGCAGGACGCCTTAGCGAAGGTGGATCGCCTGTTTTATAATAAGGGGGTGTTGAGCCTCCAACCTGACAGGTTCCATCCCAAAGAGAACGAGTAACCGCTTGTACCCTCTTCCCTTATCAATATAATTTCTTTGTCTACAACATTTCTTTACATGATGGATGCTTGATCTTTGTGTGATGTGGTTGTCGTCAAATAAAGGATACCATCCATCGCAGGTAAAGGGTTACCTTTACGAAGGGGAGTTCTTCCCCTATAAGTAGCAGGGTTTGTCGATGGTTCTAATATTAGTAGGGCTTATCTTCATGCTCATAGTTCATCGTTAGGATCCATTTGTCACTCTTCATGCGCATTTTTCCCCCCTGTTGATCTATTTGTCACCACTAATAGGCATCCTTCACTCTTATAGCATGCAGGAGCCGTCCGCCTTTGCCCCTGGGATCCGTCGCCTTTGTATATTTTTTCACCGTTAAGAGCCTTTTGTCACCCCTCATGCGCATTTGTCGCCCCTGTCAACCTATTTGTCACCACTAATGTGCATTTGTTGCCTCTGTCAACTTATTTGTCACCAATAATATGCATTCATCACCCTTATCATTCATTTTACTCACTGCACTCACATACGGAAGGTGAACCCAAAAGAGAAAATAAATATAATAATAAAAAAATCTAAAAAATGATAATCAATAAATAAAATAATTTTTTACATAGGCAAAAAAATAACAAACAAACCATGAAAGTCGAATCATTCCGACGTATTTCCGACAAAAAAATTTTAGTCGGATAATACCGTCGGTATTTCCTACTTTTCTAAGCTATTTGTCACCGTTACAGAGTTATTTGCCATTACTAACGGCTATTTGTCACTCATAACATCTATTTGTCACTCTTATCGCTAGCCAGCCATCACCTATGTTTCGCTTCAAAACATATCTTTTACTTCTGTTATCCATTTACCATCCTTATGAGACATTTGTCAGCCTTGAAACCTATTTCTCGCCACTGATGACTATTTGTCACCACTATGCGGTGTTAGCCGTCGCGCTTGATTTTGACTTATCTGACTTACTAGCTCCAAAACTTCAAAACTTGTTCTTCTTTCTGTCTAACAGTGATAATTCATAAATATAATACTGTAATTATAATAAAAATAAATAAAAATACCAAAAAAACATACAAATTGAAATTTTATAAATATAACATAATAATAATTATCAAATAATTATAAAAAAGATAAAAATCATATAAAATGATAATTAATAAATGTAACATCATAATAATAGTTAAATAATTATGCAAATGACAAAAAATAAAAAAATTAAAAAAAATTAAAAATGATATTTAATAAATGTAACGGTAAAATAATAATGAAATAACTGAAAATAAGACAAAAATATAAAAATGATAATTTATAAATGTAACAGTAAAATAATAGTAAAATAATTATGAAAATGATAAGGCTATAAAAATGATAATTAATAAATGTATCAGTATAATAATAAATTAATTATAAAATTGATAAAAAAATATAAATTTGATAATTAATAAATGTAACACTATAACAATAATATATAATCACCTAATTGTGAAAAATGATAGAAAAATAATAGAAACGTTTTGCTTCTTTTAATCAATGTCGTTTGATGATTTAGAAAGCTTCAGATCTGTGTTGGTAGAGTTAGGAAACCCATACACGGTTAAACCCTTCAAACGAACTTGAGCTTCTTCAAGTTTCACTGCCATGTGATATTTGTCACCGTTACAGAGTTATTTGTCACTGCTAACGGCTATTTATCACTCACAACATCTATTTGTCACCCTTATTGCTCGCCAGCCATCACCTTTGTTTCGCTTCAAAACATATCTTTTACTTGTATTATCCATTTATCACCCTTAGGAGACATTTGTCAGCCCTGAAACCTATTTCTCATCACTGATGACTATTTGTCACTATTATACGGTGTTAGCCATCGCGCTTGATTTTAGCTTATCTGACTTACTAGCTCCAATACTTCAAAACTTGTTCTTCTTTCTGTCTAACAGTGATAATTAATAAATATAATACTGTAATTATAATAAAATAAATAAAAATGCCAAAAACCATACAAATTAAAAATTTATAAATAGAATAGAATAATAATAATAAAATATTTATGAAAAGACAAAAATCATATAAAATGATAATTAATAAATGTAACATCATAATAATAGTTAAATAATTATGAAAATGTCAAAAACTAAAAAAATTAAAAATGATAATTAATAAATGTAATGTTAAAATAATAATGAAATAACTGAAAATGAGAAAAAACATAAAAATGATAATTAATAAATGTAACAACATAATAATAGTAAAATAATTATGAAAATGACAAAGACCATAAAAAATGATAATTAATAAATATACAAGTATAATAATAAATTAATTATAAAATTGATAAAAAAATATAAAATTGATAATTAATAAATGTAACACTATAACAATAATATAAAACCACCTAATTATGAAAAATGGTTGAAAAATAATATAAATGCTTCGCTTCATTTAATCAGTGTCATTGATGACTAGGAAAGTTTTAGATCCGTGTTGGTAGAGTTAGAAAACCCTTCAAACGAACTTGGGTTTCTTCAAGTTTCATTGCCATGAGATATTTGTCACTATTACATAGTTATTTTTCACTACTAACGGCTATTTGTCAGTCACAACATCTATTTGTCACCCTTATCGCTTGCCAGCCATCGCATTTATTTCACTTCAAAATATATCTTTTACTTCTGCTATCCATTTATCACTCTTAGGAGAAATTTGTCAGCCCTGAAACCTATTTTTCACCACTGATGACTATTTGTCACCACTATGCGGTGTTAGCCGTCGCGCTTGATTTTGGCTTATCTGACTTACTAGCTCCAAAACTTCAAAACTTGTTCTTCTTTCTATCTAACAGTGATAATTAATAAATATAATACTATAATTATAATAAAATAAATAAAAATACCAAAAAACTATATAAATTAAAAATTTATATATATAATAGAATAATAATAATAAAATAATTATGAAAAAGATAAAAATCATATAAAATGATAATTAATAAATGTAACATCATAATAATAGTTAAATAATTGTGAAAATGACAAAAACCAAAAAAATAAAAATGATAATTAATAAATGTAATGGTAAAATATTAATGAAATAATTTAAAATAAGAAAAAAATATAAAAATAATAATTAATAAATGTAACAGCATAATAATAGTAAAATAATTGTGAAAATGACAATAACCATAAAAATGTTAATTAATAAATGTACCATTATAATAATAAATTAATTATAAAATTGACAAAAAATGTAACATTCATAATTAATAAATGTAACACTATAACAATAATATAAAATCACCTAATTGTGAAAAATGATAGAAAAATAATATAAACGTTTCGCTTCATTTAATCAGTGTCGTTTGATGACTAGGAAAGCTTCAGATCCGTGTTGGTAGAGTTAGGAAACCCATACACGGTTAAACCCTTCAAACGAAGTTGAGTTTCTTCAAGTTTCACTGCCATGAGATATTTATCACTGTTATAGAGTTATTGGTCACTGCTAACGGCTATTTGTCACTCATAACATCTATTTGCCACCCTCATCGCTCTCTAGCCATCGCCTTTGTTTCACTTCAAAACATATCTTTTACTTCTGTTATCCATTTATCACCCTTTAAAACTACAATTATACACACAACCTATACAACTCAACATAAAACACACATCCCCCGATAAAATCCACACAACATTTAACTCAATGAATAAAAGAAATTACAATTACATTAATTCAAATGTGTCATTTTTTACAATTACAATTACAAATCAACAGATATCCGTTAGATCATCCTCCATCATCACTAGTTGCAGAAGAATCCCCTCTCTCAGATGACTCCTCCTGCCCAACAATTGCTTCATTTAGCTCAGTTTGATCGACTTCTTCCACTTCATCCTCTATACACAACCGAAGTGGCTCGGCAGATTCGATGAGACGAAGATTAGAAGCAACCAACTCCGTAGTGTCACCCTCGTCTGATTGAAAAGTTTTGGCACTAGAATCCTCTGAGACACCAATTTTTTAGAATACTCACTCCATTCAAACCACAAATTTGAAAGAAGCTCTTTTCTGAAGCGGGTATCATGATCTCTCTCTTCTGGAGAATCAACATCGACCAGACTGTATGTGTAAACCTTCCTCGTTTGTCCTGATCTAAAAGCACGAAAAATAGCTTTGGTATCTCGCCAAGCCATTGGTCCTGCTTTTATACCAAGACAGACTGCTGCGCGGGTTTTTATGCCAAATGACCGGGGTGAAGGAAGGGATACAGTGGGGAAGGAAAATACGGGAGTTTGATGTATCTCAGGTATCCTCCTTATAGTTGCATGCCTCTCACGTCGGTATCGGGCACTCTCCTTTTACGGAAAGTTGAAAAGGGTCGAATTGCACGGGAATGTAAGAGTACGGGTTAACTAGATAGGGTGCGGGCGTGCCAGTCGATTTCTAGACAATCACCCATGGAACCAAGGGTTGACAGGGGGAGCGCCACCAGGGCGCGGCACGTGGGCTCGGGCGATCGGGCGACACGTGGAGAAAAGGGGTTCCAGGGGTACGAGTGCATAGGTGATTGTGGGTGTCGTGTACTGGACATTTTTCCCTACCGGCCGTAAGCAACCGGTATTTATTTACATCGGATTGAATCCGAACACCTTCGTTCTATGCTAAAGAAAAGTCTGTATATGTGCCTGAAGCCGTGGGTAGAGGGCTGGGAGCGTTCCGTAGCTGTGGGTGCGCTTTCGACTGGGTGATGTTTACTAGGATTAGGGTGTTGGGCACATATGCCGAAAGGTGTAGGCAGGGAGCTGGGGGCCCGAATGCGGGCGCTTATATTTCACTGGCTTTATGATTGGCTGCTTGGGCTTTACAAATGGGCCTAAGTGTCCAAAGTACAATTGGCGCAAGCCGCGGGACAATTCTGACATGTGGGTTGGTCCCCGAGTCATTAAGTAACGAGGCGGGTATCTGCGTGTTTTACAGGATCCCTTTACAGGGGGATTGGTGTGGGCCCGACTACCTTGGAGGCCAAAGCGGGCACGGACTGGCGCCTGGCAGAGGACGGACGTGGCTCGAGGTGAGCGGTCGGGTCCGTGTCTCGGACGGCGAGTGTCGTCATGCTGGGGAGTCAAGGTCGGTCCCGGGACTATAATTCCCGGGTCAGAGGTCCGACTGGACTCGAGTTGTTAGTATGAGGGGCCAATGGCCGATTAGGAGGTGAACGGTGGGCACGCGGTTCCGTGTCAGGGTCCGACACGGAATTATGAAGTGCACCTCATCACCGTCCTAAGTTGACGTACATAGGCAAACCCAGGATGCGGGTGTGTTTACCGTCGGCATAGTCGCCTTACGTGCGACGGGGATGGTCTTGATATGAGATGGCTAAACACCGCGTGAGGGGAGTACACGTCACATACCCTCGGCATGTGTGAGCCAACTAGCAAGCCAACCACGCGCGCACTTGTCTTCTCGTGTTCCCAACCCTTGCCGAAAGCCTCGGGAGTCCGAGGGTGCGACAATTAGGCCGTGGGGTGTTTGTCCATCCGTCCACTGTTGTTTTCGTTGTGTGTATCGTGCTTCTTCCATGCATCATGCCCCTTGAGCTTCTAAGGGGGGAATTTATAAGAATTTGAAGGGGTGGGGTGGGGTTTAGGCGGACCAAGTTGAGGGTTCAACTTGGTCCGAGTAAACCCCCCAAACAGTATTGTTTTCATTTTATTTTTGTATTTTTTGTGTGTGTAATGGAGTGGGGAGATTTAGGTGGACCAGCCCCACGGGATGGTCTAGTCCCCCTAAACCACTCTTCGAAGGGGTTAAATTTCTTTTTTTTTTAATTTGGGTGGGGTTTAGGCGGACTGGATTGAGGGAGAGAGACAGAGGGCGGCCCCACCTCTATAAAATTTTATTTTTTGACCTATTTTCTTCCTAAATTGACTAAGAAGAAAAGGACAGTTATGCTGGGAGGATACGTGGAAGCTTGTGTGCTTGTTGACTTGAGGAATTCCCCCGTGCTATTGCTTTGCGCTCCCGCGTCCACGTGTTGACTACTCGAACCGGTACGGCACACGAACCGCATCGTAGGACCGTAAACTTGACGAACTGAGGTTGAGCGGGGTCATGGGACCACCGAGCTTGAGAGAGGGCATGACCCCCAGGGAGCTCGCCTTCCCCTGGGGCGTGCAGCCACGCCCTGGGGTGAATTGGCCCCGGGGCCGGTCGTGATCCCGAGGGATGGCCCCAGAGGTCTACTTGTGTCTTCTGTAAGTATCCTTTAACAGACGTTAAGCTCCGAGAACTGGTATGGGCCTGTGGGGGCCGTTGTCCTTCGAGTCGTAGTAGCCGCTCGCAAGGTGTTCGGGTAAATGCTTGACACACCGCGGGTTGTCGAATGGGCCACGTAGGTGATCGACTGGCCTTGGATTTAGCCTAGGGCCGAGGGTAGAAGTCCATAGGGGCTGGGAGGAGGCACCTTGGGCATATAGGCCTAGCCTCGTGTTGTGTGCCATGTTGTACGGCGGGTTGGCAGGGTAGCCTCGTGTTTGTCCGAGAGCTAAAGTTAAGTGGCTCATTGCCACGTGTCTGAGGGTCGGGGGTGGCCCCGGCATGCTGGGGGGTCATTGTAGCACCCAATTAGTGCATTGGAACCATGGGGTGGTCCGTGGGTTGGTGTAGAAGGGTTGAAACATGTGCGCCCACAAGGTGTTCGGCAAAATGCCGGACACACGTGTGTGAGCCGTACACATGTGTTGCGGGCCTCTCAAGCCTGTGGTTGACCTATTCGGTCCCCCTTTGACCTTGGAGGGTTGAAAGAAGGCATCCCAGGGTAGGCCCCTGGCCTTTTCACTGGGTGCCACGTGGCGTGGCTTGTAGTCGGGGCGCCCCCGGGTTGGCCGGGGTGGTGTGGACGTCAAAAAAATGATGACGATGATGATCATATGACACTCGTGTCCACGCGTTCAAGCGCAAGTCAAAGACGAGAGGGCCGCACAAACCCATACCTCACCCAACCAGGACGAAAACTCACTTGGTGGTCCGCCATCCGTTAAGGAGGCCCTCGGGCAGAAGATACGGCTACAGCTCTCCGACCGGCCACGCCGAGAGTAGAATCAAAGAAAAGCCGGGAACTCCGGCACAGTCTCGGCATGCACCGAAAGTTACGCAAAGTCTGGGACCAAGCCCCAAAGGCTACAAATGGAATATTATGGAGGTCACACATTACAACTAGAACATTCCGGGAACGCCAACACTCGAATAAATGGCTGCGACTTCGAAAAGAATCCATTTGAGGCTTAAAACGGCGCGAAAGCGCCTTAAACCGGCACGCCCCTTCAACATCTTAATCCGGCGGCCCCAAAATCGGTGCGCCCCATTTCTCATTTTCCCTTGAGGTTGCCTTAATACGGCGTGCTACTATTCCTTGGGCTTTAAGCCTTTCCCCCTCATCCTGATGCTAATCCGGCGCGCTCACCTCCCGCGCCGGTTTAACCCCATCCTGTCCCGTCGGCATGCCGATGCTCCGTTTTGCACCATTATGGCGTGCAGAGAACATTGAGTGCCCGATGCTCTGTCTCTGCCTCCGTTCAATAGCACAGAAGTGGCAACGGCGAAGCAGGTCCCGGCAAATCTACGAACATCCTTTCCTCAGATAAATGCTAGCGTACTGTGCAAATCAACGGATGACACCATGGCATGTCAACTCTGGATGCCTCAACGAACGAGGAGGAAGATGGCGGGAGTTCCTTCCGTCCGAGCGAAGAAAGGGAAACCGGCTATATATACTCTGCATGTTCGACAGAGAGAAGATGATGGGCTATTGAAAAGAGAAGAAAAAAGCTCTGGAACCCCCTGGCTGGCCATTGAAGAGAAGAAGAAAAAGAGAGAAGAGAAGCTCCATTCCCCGGCGCCCGTGAGGTGAAGAAGAAGAGAGTGAGCGTGAGAGAAGAGAGGTGAGAATGGAGGGGGGAGAGCTTGTGCTCTGTTCCCCCTCCCCGTCCATGTATCTCTTTCCTTTTCCCCTCTGCAATGTATTTTCTCTTTATTTGAGATGAAAATCTCTTGGGTTTGAGCCGTTTCCCCCCCTTCGGTGGATGAATAAACAGAAGGCCCCTTTTGGCAAACACGATCCTTTGTCTTTCTTCTTCTTTCCCCTTCCTCCTTCTCCTCATCCAGGGCCCTTCGAAGCATGCTCCTCCGTAGCATGGCCTTCGAAGGAGTTCGTCGACGGATATTCATGGCCCTCTTGAGGCACACATTCGTCCCGCCTACGAAATCATCACCTGTAAGCTGCTGGAACTCTTGAAGGCTGGTCCTCGAGTCTCCACAGGCACTTATGGGTTAACGGAGGCCTCACTTCGAGTTTTGAGGTTCACCCCGGAGCTTTTCTCCGTTTGGTGTTCCCCTATTTGTCTCTGGCAAGCCTCAGTCCGGGGGAGGTGCTGCCCATTTTTCGCCAGGAACAAACGAATCAAACTAAACTCTTCGAGGGCCAGAGCAACCTATGCTTGAAGCCTCTGCATCAAACTGAACTACCTTGTACAATAAACTCCTCCAATGAAACACTTGAACCATCACGCTAATTTACCTTAACAAATGATCAAAACACTTAAACTCTCTTTCCACAAGCTTAATCCATCAATAAGATGAATAAATCAATCAACATATTAACTTGCAGTTGAACAAAACAAGAAACAGAGCCAACAGAATAAAAGAAAGCCTCATAGAAGCTTAACTCGGCGCCCCCTAATCCGGCGCGGGCTAATCCGGCGTACTCACCCCCCGCGCCGGTTTAACTCTACACACAAATCCACTTCCCAAATCTTGGAAGGAATAGTGCCCTGCCCCCTCCTATTCCGGCACGCCCCTTGGTTTCCTTAAACCGGCGCGCCCCCTTTTAGTGTCCCTATTCCGGCGCGCCCCTTGAACTCCCTTAATCCGGCTCGCCCCTCCCTTGTAACACCATAACCGGCGCGCACCCCCTTGTAACCCCATAACCGGCGCGCACCCCCTTTGTAATACCTACACCGGCGCGCCCCTCTTCTCTCGTGCTCACCTCCCTTTGCCGGCGTGCTTAAAAAGAAAGAATAATTAAACAAAATAAAGATCTTTAAGCTAACGGATAAAACCAATGAAAGGGTTAGGAAACCAATAATTAAAAGTTACCCGTGCTTCAATTAAAATTTTGTTCCGGGGGCGCTGCCCCCTTGACCCCCGCGACCTGACCGGGCAAGTCGAACCCCGTGACCTGACCGCGTAGGTCGATCCGCGTGCGAGGGCGCATGTTGGCGAGTTCGGGCTTCACCCTTAACGATCCGCTTCCCCGGACAGTGTTTGAAGAGAAAAGTAATGATGCCCCACTAGATCGGACTTGGATCTCGGGAGCCCCCACCCGGACGTGACCATGATCCGAACTTATCCCGGACCGATTGTTTGTTAGCTCGACCCATCTTCATCGGGATCCGATCCTGCACCCACATTAAATTTGCCGCACCTTTGGCAGACATCCGCACGGTTTTATCATCGTCCTCGACACTACTAATACGGACATCCGTCCGAATAATGAATGGTCCGTTAGTGACCGGCATATATGCCGGGATCTAATCCCGCGCTTGCATTAAACTTGCCATACTCACGGCAGACATTTGCACAGACTCGCTCTCGTCGCCGTCTTGTTTTCTATACGGACCTTTGTCCGAACATAAAATGGCCCGTGTGTGACCGACAAAATCCGAACGGAATGAGGCGGCTCTCGTCATCCCTAGACCCTCCGCATGGGAACATCAATGAGGCCTTCATGGGTTACGCTTAGACCTTGGGTCTATCCCGATTATGGTCATTGTCTCACCCATATCCTCGGCCTATAGCTCGCTCTCTTCGGACACGTTTTGATTTTGGGATCTAGTCTCGGGACTCTTCCCCGTTGCCCTCCGGCACC
The DNA here is from genome assembly GCA_022559845.1 of Amorphophallus konjac. Classification (NCBI taxonomy): domain Eukaryota; kingdom Viridiplantae; phylum Streptophyta; class Magnoliopsida; order Alismatales; family Araceae; genus Amorphophallus; species Amorphophallus konjac. The sequence continues at coordinate 37,037,505 of CM040117.1, read as the reverse complement.
GAAAACATTAATGATGCCCATGCAAGCCCCGTTTGGACCGCGGGAGGCGCCCTCGGTATGGTCCTGACTCGCTCTTGCACCGGGCCAACAAATTCATTGGTTTCCTGCTACGCTAACCAAGGTTTAACCGAATGCTTTCAGTGCCTCGGAATAATATATTTGCCATACCCCGGCATACATATGCTCCGGTTTTCCCCGTGACGATCATAATTTTCTGAGGCCGGACGCTCGTCTGAATATCAAAATGGTCCCTTGAGTGACCGACATGATCTCGAATGCTTTCTTCTCACCCTCGTACGGGGATTTCAATGCTTCCTAATAGACTTTCCATGTAACTAATTTTATGGCCATGAGGCCCTGATTCCCGGCGATTAATCAAGGGTGTTCCCCTCTCCGAGGGGATGTAAATGACGCCGTGACCTTTATGACGCGGCGGGTTCCGGTCCCGACACGAACCACAGAATCGTCTGATTAGTCAGATCGAGCGCACAATAAATCGTCACTTTGTGACTGGCACGCCCACACACTTAATAAATGCCAATAAACAAATAAATAATGATTTTAGATAAAAAGTGCGTCCACAAGTCTGGCACGCCCGGTGGGACTGGAAATCACCCTACATCTCTTCGTCGTGATTCGGGGCCTCATGGCCTCCTAATAAACAATGTTTGCCTACTTTGATGAATTGCAGGTGTTATCTTGGCCAGCCCTATGGGGAGAAAAGCCGGACCAGGCACAGTCGTCTTTGTGGCCTCGAGTACGCTACTCCGAGGCACCTGCAGCTTCCATGAATCATGAAGGCCGCCAAATGAAAAAGAGAAGAGAAAGAGAGAAGAAGGGAGGGAAAATCAAACCCCCCCTTCCCGCAAGAAGAAAAGAAGAAAAGAAGATAAGAGGAAAAGAGGAAAATAAGGAAGAAACAAAAAGGGAAGAGAAAGAATCGACGAGAGAGGGTTGTACGGCCATATCCGTCAAGACCCATGCAGAATAAAGATTACCACTATGGGATTGATGCGGTGGAGCGAACCACTCATCCCCTCCCTGAGGGGGTGAGCGCTCTCCTGCGCACCCGCCTTTGGTCTATTACACAAAAAAAGAAGAGAAGAAAAGATAGGACAAAAAGAAAAAATTGGCAAACATCGCCGAACAAAAGGACAAGAAGAAGGCCGGCATCCCGCTCGACTCTAGGAGGCTCCAGGTCCATGGTGCAATACCCTGGCCCGTTCCACCTTCCTGCTGCCCCTATCTGGCATAAGACGGCCCCTCGAGTGACTGCTCAAAGATCCAACAAGCTGCAACTTTAGCTTGACAAACTCCTCCCCGCTGTAGGGAATGTTTTATAGCAATGAGGCCGAGCACGGCCACGAATCTAGAAGAGAGCATTCATCCACCCAGTCATAGGGGTGTAAGAAACAAAAGAATACACCCCAGCTTAGGGGCATTTGAAGAAGCAACATACCCCGCCACGGGGGGCATAGAAGCCGTAAAGAATGCACCCTAGCTTACGGGGATCTGAAGAAGAAAAATACACCCCACCTTGGGGGCATCAAAAGCAGCAATACACCCCACTTTGGGTGCACAAGAAGCAAACATCCCCCAGTGTGTCGGGGTAGAAAAAAAAGAATCCACCCCACTTTGGGGCATAAGAAGAAAAAGATACACCCCGCTTAGGGGGCACATGAATAGAATACACCCCGACTCGGGGACATGTGAGAAGAATCTACCCCGACTTGGGGGCATAAGAAGAAATAGAGTTGAACCCCGACCCGGGGGCACATGAAGAGAATCCACCCCGACTTGGGGGCACATAAAGAAAAGTTTACACCCCGATTTAGGGGAATACGAAGAGAAATATACCCCTCTCTGGGGTCAGAGAAGCAAAAGAATCTACCCCGGCCTGGGGGCACGATAAGCAACAGAGTTATACCCTGATCTAGGGGCACGTGAAGAAAAGACCCACCCTACCTTGGGTGCACAAGAAGCAAAACACACCCCTCATGGGAGCACGTGAAATAAAGCTACCCTCCCCCCTTCAGGGGCATAAGAAGCAAAAGATACACCCCGTGCCGGGGACATGTGAAGAGGAAGATACCTCCCTTTGGAGGCATAGGAAGCAGAAGAGGCACCCCAGCTTAGGGACATTTGAAGGAGAAACATACCCCGCCATGGGAGCATATGAAAAGAGGCGTACCCCGCCTTAGGGGTATTTGAAGAAGCAACATACCCCACCACGGGGGCATGGAAGTTGTAAAGAATATACCCCGACTTATGGGGATCTAAAGAAGAAACACACACCCCGCCTGGAGGCATAGAGGCCGTAAAGACGCTACCCCACTCTTGGCCATCAGAAGCAAAGACTACACGCCATCGTGGGGGCATAAGAAGCAAAAGACTCTACCCCGCCTGGGGGCATAGAAGCCATAAAGAATACACCCAGGTCTAGGGGCACTTGAAGAAGAATACACCCCGCCTGGGGGCATAAAAGCTATAAAGAATGCACCCCAGCCTAGGGGCACGTGAAGAGAAATATACCCCGCCATGGGTGGCATAGAAGTTAAAAGAATACATCCCCGCCTGGGGGCACAAAAGCAAAGAGGCCTACCCCCGGACCTAGGGGGCAGATGAAGAAAAGCTACACTCCAACCTGGGGGCACGTTAAGAGAAATACACCCCAGTCCGAGGGCATCAATGAGAATGGAAGAGCAGAATAAAAAGAATAGTCACGAGATGGACGTGGTCTTTGAACCCACCTCTTCACAATAAAAAAAAGAAGAGCAAAGAAGAAAAGAATAGTCATCAGGCAGACGTGGTCTCTCCACTCGCCTCCCCACGTAAAAGAAGAAGAGAAGAAAAGAAAGTGAGCCTTGAGGCAGACATGGTCCTTTACCCTCTACCTCCAGCCATCCAACAAATAGACTCCTCATGGGGTCGATGCCACGACCTTTCATCTAAGCCAAAACCTTTCACCGACGGGGCGTTAAACCGACTAAACCTTCCACCGACGGGGCGTTAAACTGACAAAACCTTCCGCCAACGGGGCGTTAAACCGACAAAATCTTCCGCCAACGGGGCGTTAAACTGACAAAACCTTTCGCCGACGGGGCGTTAAACCGACTAAACCTTTCACCTACGGGGCGTTAAACCAACTAAATCTTTTGCCTACGGAGCGTTAAACCGACTAAACCTTTCGCCGACGGGGCGTTAAACCGACAAAACCCTTTGCCTACGGGGCATTAAACTGACTAAACCATCCACCAACAGGGCGTTAAATCGACAAAACATTCCGCCAACAGGGCGTTAAACCGAAAAAACCTTTCGCCGATGGGGCGTTAAACCGACAAAACCTTTCACCGACGGGGCGTTAAACCGACAAAACCTTTCACCGACGGGGCGTTAAACTGACTAAACCCTTTCACCGACGGGGCGTTAAACCGACTAAACCTTCCGCCATCGGGGCGTTACACCGGCAGATATTCCGCTATCGGGGCGTTACACCGACCGATATTCAGCCATCGGGGCCTCAAGCCGACAGATATCCCCCCATCGGCCTCTGAGCTGGCAGCTACTCTACCATCGGCCTCCGAGCTGATAGCTATCCAATCATCAGCCCCTGAGATCACAGCTACTTCACTTATCGGCCTCCGAGCCGACAGCTATCCTCTTATCGGCCTCCGAGCCGACAGCTTTCTATTCATCGGCCTTTGAGCCGACAGCTTCACTCATCGGCTCCTGGCCGACAGCTACTCCATCATCGGTCTCCCAGCCGACAGCTATCCCCTTATCGGCCTCTTGGCCGAGAGCTTTCTAATCATCGGCCTCCGAGCCGACAGCTACCCTAATCATCGGCTCCTAGCCGACAGCTTTCCAATCGAAAAATAACATTTTCACTTTGGTTCGGGTCCTTCCCCGGCCAGAGAATCAAAGAATCAACCTTTCACTTTGGTTCGGATCATTTCTCGGCCAGAGAATCAAAGAATCAACCTTTCACTCTGGCTCGGATCCTTTCCCAATCAGAGAATTAAAGAATCAACCTTTCACTTTGGTTCGGATCCTTCCCCGGCAATCAAAGAATCAACATTTTCACTTTGGTTCAGGTCCTTCCCCGGCCAGAGAATCAAAGAATAAACCTTTCACTTTGGTTCGGATCCTTCCCCAGCCAGAGAATTAAAGAATCAACCTTTTCACTTTGGTTCAGGTCCTTTCCCGGTCAGAGAATCAAAGAATCAACCTTCCGATTTGGTTCGGGTCCTTTCCCGGCCAGAGAATCAAAAAATAACACTTTCACTTTGGTTCGGATCCTTTCCCGGTCAGAGAATCAAAGAATCAACCTTCCACTTTGGTTCGGGTCCTTTCCCGGCCAGAGAATCAAAAATAGCCCTTTCACTTTGGTTCGGGTCCTTCCTATAAGGTTTCGCACAACACCTACGGGCGACGCAGCGGATAATAAAAATTTCATTTGCCCGATCCCGGTGTTATGGAAAGCTTAATGTGTGCTCTAATCGGTGTTTCTAAGACCCTAATTACGGGTTGCGTGTTTCACCTTGCGCGGAACGACGCTGTCCGCGATGCCCGATGCAGAATATCGAGCCGCACAGCTGTACGGCCTCTAGAGCAGATCCACACGGACCCTTGCGCAGCGATGGTACCTCCCCGACACGACCTTCCCCGGCTCTATCACCTTCTGGAGAGAGAGAGAGCAAGATCTAGAAAGGGGGAGGCTAATCCTCTCCTTTAAGCCTTAATGCTTGATTAGCTTAAAGGGTTGGAAGAGAAGGCTCGAATGAGCTTTACGTAGGTGCCATATATATAGAATTTGGACAATTTTCTAAAGACCTCCAAAGGACCAAAATTGTATATATGACCTTTCCATTATTATACATATGTATTAAGCCCCATTTACACTCCTTTCCAAAAGGAATTAAAGGGAATTAATACATACACTTGTATAATAATAATTTGTCACCCAAGAATCTATTGTGTGTGATCCTCTAGGCCCATAGTCACTCTAGTTTAAGGCCCATTAACTTCTAATTCCCAATTAGAAGTAAATTAAACGTATTATTCACTTCTACTAGAGCTGAATAATAGTTTAATTCATTCCGAACCTTCGATCACGTTGGGTCAAGCAAATCCGCGTGATCCTAGAGGATGCCGGGTTTAAACCAGCATGTTTGGTACCTGTAAGTCCACAATTACCGCATCGATATAATCTCTCGCTCCTTTTATGAGTCTGGTACGATCGAGGGTATGGTTTCTGTCAAACCCCATGATCGTGCCATTTGACTATGACCTCCTTAAAGTGTATGACGTCCGTCCTAAATGAACTCATACGACCCTGGCCAGGGATTTAATGGAGCGTCAATGTCATGACCCATTAACTGTCTGATATATACCCGACAGTGAGCGATCCCTTCTTGACCATTGACGATCTTCACACGTATCCTGGAGTGGTTAACGACTCGGCAACTCATGACTTATGGTTAAAGTCACTTAGCCAAGCAATTAAACCAATCCAGTCCTCGTGTAAGATCCGATCAATGTCTCAGGTCAAAGGACCAACGATGCTACTGAGACAGTTGGATCTTCAGTTGACATTAGGTATAATCAACCATCTGAAGATCCAATAGCGGATCAATTCAGTGTACATCCTCCAAGGATATACACCTACATATATGTGCTGGTGCCCCGCACCAATGACCATGAGACTGGTCACTGACACATCATATGTACTGGTTTAATAGGTTATCAAAGTCCCCGAGTGATTACCCTCCAACTAGGAACAGTTTAAGGCATGTGTACATGTAAAGTCAATCTCATGTTCGATATCCCATCTCGAGTTGACTTTACAACCACATATCCTAGGGACAACGTAAAGTAACACAATCGCATATTTACGCTCAAACACCACTTTATTAATAATGAACAAGATCGTACAACTATTGGGCCTACCTGACCCGAAATTGGCCTGTACCACACCAACACTAACAATCTCCCACTTGAACTACAGCCAATTGCCCACAACTTTGAGGCCCATCTTATCCCGATGACGCTCAAACACAGTCGGTGTCAAAGGCTTAGTCAGTGGATATGCTATGTTGTCTTCTGACGGTACACGCTCTACCGCCACATCTCCACGATCAACAATCTCCCGAATAAGGTGAAAGCGCCTGAGAATATACTTTGACCTTTGGTGAGATCTCGGTTCCTTCGCCTGAGTGATGGCCCCATTATTATCAAAAAATAATGGGATGGGAGCTGATATCTCGAGAACTACGTCAAGTTCCAAGATGAATTTCTTCATCCAGACGGCTTCCTTAGCAGCTTCAGCTGCAGCAATATATTCTGCCTCCGTCGTCGAATCTGCAGTCGTATCTTGCTTGGAGCTTCTCCAACTGACTGCCCCTCCATTCAACATGAATACAAATCTAGACATGGATTTGCAGTCATCTGGATCTGACTGAAAACTAGAATCTGTGTAAGCTCTAAGCTGTAGGTCCTCTCCTCCATAAAGTAGAAAAAGATCCTTAGCCCTTCGCAGGTACTTAAGGATACCCTTTACTGCCTTCCAGTGCTCTTCGCCTGGATTTGCCTGATATCTATTGACAATGCTTAAAGCATTGGCAACATCAGGCCGTGTACATAGCATTGCATACATGATTGACCCTATCGCCGAAGCATAGGGTACCTTATTCATGTGTGCCACCTTCTCAAGAGTTTTTGGACTCATCCTCTTGGATAGGTAAATTCCATGTCTCATGGGAATGAGACCTCTCTTGGAATTTTCCATCCTAAACCTTTTGAGGATAGTGTCTATGTACATGGATTAGAATAGTCCTAGCATCCTTTTAGATCTATCTCGATAGATCCTTATGCCCAGCACAAAGGATGCTTCTCCCAAATCCTTCATGGAGAAAGTCTTGGACAACCAAGACTTGGTTGATGTCAGCATCTCTACATCATTCCCAATGAGTAAGATGTCATCAACATAAAGGATCAAGAAGGTCACAGAGCTCCCATTGACCTTCTTATAAACACAGGGTTCATCTTCATTCCGAATGAAGTTGAAAGATTTGACAGCCTCGTCAAATCTTAAGTTCCAGCTTCTAGATGTCTGCTTTAATCCATAAATGGACCTTTGAAGTTTGTATACCTTATTAGGATGTAGCTTGGAGGTGAATCCTTCAGGCTATACCATGTACACCTCTTCTGATAGATTTCCATTAAGAAAAGTTGCCTTTACATCCATTTGCCAGATCTCATAATCCATGTATGCAACAATGGCAATGAGGATTCTGATTGACTTAACCATGGCTACCGGCGAAAAAGTCTCGTCATAGTCAATGCCTTACCTTTGACGATATCATTTTGCCACTAGTCTAGCCTTGTATGTGTCATCTGTCCATCTGCACCGATTTTCCTTTTGAAAATCCATTTGCAGCCGATAGGGACCTTCCCTTCAGGTACATTGTAGACACGCCAAAATTGACATTACTTTGAGTATTTCTCATATTGCCTTGTAATGCCCCATTTGACCCTCAAATTAGCTTATTTGAGTGTTTTTTCCATTTTTCATGGATTTTCTCCCCTTTCCCTCTTTTTTAAAATTAACGCCCTGGAGAGGGGCGTGTTTTTAAAACGTGGCCTGATCCAGGGCGTGTCTCCCCCATTTTATCTATTTCTCCCCATTTTACTTATTTTATAAATTCGTGACCTGGTGAAGGGCGTGTTTTAAAACACGACCTTACCTGGGGCGTTTCTTGATGAAAGGACGCCCTGAGATGAGGGCGTCAATTCCTGGCATTATCCAATTTTCGAAAAAAAGAATAAATGTTTGAAAAATGTTAATTAACGCCCTTCTTTGGGGCGTGTTTCAATTGACGCTTCTCCCGGAGGCGTGTTTCAGAATTTTCAAATAAAAGAAATATTTATTTCCAAAATTGATCTGGGAGTTGACGCCCTTGGCCAGGTCGTGTTTTGAATTAACGCCCTATGGTAGGTCGTCAATTCTTGAATTGACGCCCTGACCAGAGGCGTGTTTCATCTTCTGTCTTCGCAGCCCTTTCCCCAGAGAGTCCTTGCTTCGTTAGACACCTGCTTTGTTTGGGCTCTTGCCCATTCCTATCCTTTCCCCCCTTGGACTTTTGCCTTCTCTTCATCCAATTCTATTTAATAGGGCCGATGGGCTCTGTTGTTAGGTTGGATTTCCTCTTTTTCCTCCCCCCGTTGATTCTTCTGTTTTCTTCTTTCTTCTTCTTCTTCTTTTCTTCTTCTGCCGTCTTCTTCCTCTTCTTATTCTTCTTCCTCGTTTTCTTCTTCTGTCTCCTTTTTCTTCTTCTTCTCCTTCTGTCTTTTCTTCTTCTGTCTTTCTTCTTCTTCTTTTCTTTTTACAGGAACCGAAGGTGGCATTGGCTAAGGAGGCTTCTCACGTTGACATCTTCATCTCTTTTGAAGTTTCTCCCCATCGAGCATCAAGCCAAAGGGGCCACAAACAAGATTTTTATCTTATCTCCCCTTTATCTTTTATTTTCATAGTTCATAAATCATGCATGCATCATTGTTTTATTGATCTTTTCTCTCAATCACATTGAGATCTCCCCATAGTGCAACTCTTGCACATTTCCCTTATTTTTTTATTCATTTGCATGCATCATATATCTCCCACCCTTTTGCATAGGGGTTTAAGGGCCAACACCCACAAGGTGTGTCTTCACCATGATTTCATGCTCATACATTTTTATGAATTGATGCTACACTCACCATGTTCTAATCCATATTTTTTTATTGGTGTTTATCTTTTTTGCAAGGGTAATAAAAGCAAGAACTCTCTTCATCGGCCGGCCGATTTGAAGAGAAAGGAAGCACTCGCATCCCGCATCTTTTGAGGTACTTTTCGCGATCATTCCTCCCATGTTCTTATTGATTATATTTTTTGAGACCTAGCGTCTCTGGCGATCACACACTCCCCTTGTGCACCTCGTGCATATATTTTCCTCCATATTGATGATTATTGCATGTCTTTTCTTTGATATTTTTCTTAAGTGGATTATTCTAAATTAGAGATCTACAAATTGGCGATCACGGTGGGACGCTTTGCGTTCTCTTTATTACCCCTTTTCCCCTTAGGCACCCGCGTGTGCCGTCTCCCCTATGGCACCCTCGGTGCGCCTCCTTTTGTGCCCCTCGGGCACCCTCCATTGGCTTTGCTTTCTTCCCTAAAGTGATTTGCCATTTTGTTGTCTTTTCCTTAGAATCTCCACTTATTTAAAATTCTTGATGAGCATGCTTATCCTGTTGATTGCCTTATTTATGTGGTTGTGAGTGTGCCTGTTTAATATTTCTGGCCGTGCTTTCCTGAGGAATTAACGCCTCTGTCAGAGGCGCTTTTTCGATTTCACGCCCTAACTCAGGGCGTCTTATTCGTATTTTACGCCCACTGACAGGGCGCCTTCCAGCATATTTCCTGATATTTCTGATTTTATTACGCTGCCTGAGAATTCACGCCCTGCGCCAGGGCGTTTCTTTGTTGATTAGCGCCCCTCAGCAAGGCGTTGCTTTTGATTTGATGCCCTCCGTCAAGGGCGTCCTTTCCCCTTATAGCGCCTCACCCTAAGGCGTGTTTTTACTGCCCCTGGCACCTCGCTTTGAGTCACGACAGTCACACTGTCGTGTCTTTTGTTAGTAGCGCCCCCTGCCAGGGCGTGTTTTTACTGTGGGTTTCCAGAACCCTTCCCGTGGGTGAGTTTTCATGATATTTCATATTGATTGATCATATTGTGTGGTTGGCCTGATTTCCCCTGTTGCATTCATTCTTTGTATTGGTTTGGGAGCCCCCTCCTCTTCATTAGGATCCACACACCCTCTTGCAATCGGGACGACCCTCCATTGAGCATTCCGTCTCTTTGGACTGGAAATCCCTTTTCCAAGCCTCCGTAAGTCCCCGCACCCGTGGATTCCCTCACGGACGCCGGGCAGGTTGTACCCTTTTAAAGTCCTGAATTAGTTGGCCTAAATGTGGTGAGAGAGTGTTCCTAGTTGTCATTGGAGTTAAATCATATTTGAAACTAGGTTCCTCCCCTTGTGTGAATCATATCAATTTGCATAAAATCATTAATTCACCAAGATTCAAACATAAGAAATCAAGGTAACCATCACAACTTGTGTGTTTCTTTACAAATTGTTTGCACACTAAATTGCTTGAATGGCTTACTTTGATAGACAAAATAACATGTTCAATTCAATTAATGTTCATGAGGGTGATCAACCTAGCACATCTTATTCCCCTCAAATTCAACATGTTCATCATTCTCACCATACTTTCAAGGGACCACGTCCTCATTCTTATGGTGTTGCCCGACCCATGGGCAATGTCCATCCTTATGGTCCCCCTACTCAATCACGAGCCACTATTCCTTCGGGACCCTCTCGTCCCGATGATGAGAAGGTCTCCCAAATTTTGCATGCATTAGATCATCTCACCCCTCAACAGATCCAAGCCCTTAAGGCCGCTGTTGAGGGTGCATCTCCTTCATCTCCCCCTTCCAATCCTAATCGGGTGACCCATCACCCACCTCCCTCTTCTATTCACGACCCTCCACGGGTGGCCCATCACCCACTTCCCTCTTCCACTCATGTTCCTAATCGGGTAGCCCATTACCCATCTCCTTCTATTCACACTCCTCCTCGGGTGGTCCGACACCCGCCTCCTTCTATTCCTCCTCCATCACGGCCCCGAGGCCCATTTACTCCTTGCAATCCGGCCCGTCCGGGTTCTTTTACGGGTCATCCCGTCAACTCCCCTCCACGGCCTTTTTATGCGGCCCCTCCTCCTTCAAGGCCCTGCCAGCCCTCGGTTGTTCAAGTCACACCCCTCCAACAATCTCTGCTTGATAAGATTACTTTGATGGAGGAACAAATAAAGAGGGTCACGGCTCCTCCTACTCCAGTCAATCCTCTCCATGCCGCTTTGGACGAGATTACAAAGATGGAGAGAGAATGGAAAGACAGGAGGGATGATTACGGCGTCGGCGGCTCAAGTGAGCAAGAGCCGGCATTCGAAGAATCCGAGGCAGTGTACGATGATGATGAAGCTCCGCAGGCACCCCTTCCGAGTTTCCTTAATTTCCCGCTCCCTCCACTATCATTTGATAAACCTCCTGCTCAGGATGAAACCATCCCTGATCCAACCCCTATTTATGAGACTAATTGGTGTTACGATGATGGGTCGATACTTCAATCACCCACACCGGCACATTGTAAGTCTCCTCCTATCCTTGACACCGCATACATTACACCTCCTCCAGTTACACCATTAACCTCCGCAACACTGGCCTCCCCCAAGCCTTCCACTATTAAACCTCCACCCGTTAAGCCATCTACCTCCACACCATTAGCCTCCGTCGAACCCACCATTGAACCTTCCCCAATTAACCTCCCATTACCGCCACCTCGGCCTTCCATTATCCCTTTAAAACCCACTTTGCCTATTCCACCATTTAACCCTTTACCCTTACCCATGGCTAATCCTGAGCAGGATCCACCCCTTTTTGCACCCGAGCCAATCCCAACTGCTTCCGAGCAAAGGGAGAAACTCGACGTGTTTGAACCCCCGCTTACGCTCACCCATTTGCCAACGCTTTCCATCATGCCTCCACCATTCATGGAGCCTTCCGCCTCCGCTTCACCTCCCCTTACTACTCGGAATGGGGGGCCTTCTACAAGCACAGGTGCCGAGGACGATCAAGAGCCGGGCAGCAAGGATTTGGCCGCGCCATTCAAGATTCAAGAATTCATTTGCCGGATGCCAATCCGGGTTATTGTGCCAAGCACGGTCGAAGAAGCCAAGTCGCCGACATGCCAAGCATTGATGCTGTGTAAGGGCCGGGCAGGGCACCCTTTGTTCCAATTTCCAAATTTTGAATCTTTGGGCAACATAATGCTTCCGAGCCCAACTTTCCAACTCCCTCACACCATTACTTTGCACTCTCCAAGGGAGTTGACATTCACCATTGAAGCTTCGGCAGGGGCTATTTCTCATACACTTTCACTGCCGTGGAGGGGCAGTTATCTTAATGCTAAGGGGCCATCCCTTATTTGTTCCACTTTCTATTCATCCATCTCTATCACTTTTTCTTCATGGGCCATTCCCAGGGTTAGGAGGAGGATCTCATCCTCTCGCCCTTCACACTCTTCATATTCTTTGCGTTTCATGCATTCATCGCATCCATCCCATTGCATGCATTTGCACCACCTGCTTCCCGGGTTTCCAAACCCGTATCTTCCCCGCCTTCCGGCACCTCCGGATATTCCGCACTTCCCATCTTATTCATCTTCATCTTTTTATGCACTATCCCTGGGGCATCGCGTCCCTTTTCCTGCTATCTCCCTGGAACCTCCAGGAATTTTATCCCTCCTCTTTGGGCATCTCGCCCTTTCTGATTCTATTCCTCCGGAACCTCCGGACTTTCCCCTCGGGCACGACACCCCTTTTCACCTTTTTTATTTGCTTCCTCCGGAACCTCCGGACTTTTCCCTCGGGCACGACGCCCCTTTCCACCTTCTCCTTCCTGATTTCATTCCTCCGGAACCTCCGGATCTTTCTCTCCTCCCTGGGCATCGCGTCCCTCGGCATTTGCTTCCTCCGGAACCTCCGGACCCTCCATCTTTCTTCCAATTCATCTTTCTAATCTTCCAGAACATCACATCCTTCATTTTTTTCTTCCTTTTCCATCATCTTTTTCCCTATTTCGTCTCAGGGCATCGCGTCCCTTCTTTTGTCATCCCTCCGGAGCCTTCGGATTTTTCCTCTCATGATTCTCCTCTGCCTCCGGACCCTCCGGATCCGCCTCTTTCTATCTATCAATTTCTTCTTCTAATTCCTCCTGATTCTGGGTCGACCCAACTTCTTCCACATCCACTGCCTTGGGCATCTGCCCTTTCTCCCATTGCTTCCGAGGCTTTAGTCCTCACCCCTCTTCTTGATTTTTCGCTTCTTCTGTAGACTGTTCCATGTGATCAGGGTCTCCGCGCCTTAGTGAGGGAGTTCTAGCCCTCGCCTCTTTTCCTTTTTTTCCTTATTCGTCTGAGTCTGGTCTTGGCACCACTCCTTCTTGTTAAGCCACTTTTAATCCTTTGCTTCCAATCCTTTATCTGCCTAAGAGGACTATCCCACGATGATCAACCTCGCTCTGACAGCTGCTTCTACAAAGGTTGCAAGGTAACATATTGACGTAAGTATGCATTTATATGATATCATTACCTCATTACTTCACGCATAATTTTCAAAATGAAGTGCTTCCTAACAAGATTAAGAGTGGTGTTTTAGATCTTTATCTTAGGCTTTTGTTAAATTAAATCATTGTTAAAAAGAGTCTTTAGGCTTGCTTATGCAGCACCTTGGTTAATAAGAACCCCGCGCTGGGAATTCAACATTCTCTCCCTGCTTGTTAAGATCAACCCTTAGCTGGGCACCGCACACACTTCACGGCGTCCTTAGCCGGCTCCTTTGGTTAAACACCGTTGCTACCTTGGCCATGCCATGAGTATATCTGAAAGTCTTTTCTCTTCTTTACTCGGCCACGTGCAGGGGCAAGAGGTTGACGGATGAGATGACCAACCTTGGTAATCCCCAATACGAGAGGAGTCTCAAATAGGGGCAGTCTTGACCCAAACTAAATATGAATTTCATGATATACATCTCGCCAAAAGGGCTATTATGAAAATCAAGTCAGAATTTCGATAAAAGCAAAAGTATGAATTATGGCATGTCAAGAGTGGCAAAGTCCCCGCAGGGAAAACCCTGGTCGTATGCATGTCAAGGGTCTAAAAATTAAAGGCACAAAGCCCCGGCACAACAGACTACCTCTTTGAAGGGAACACCTTGGAAGGAATTCAAGTCCCGATATCTCCCATCCTGCACAAAGCTTATCTCCAATTATTCTTCTCTTCTCCCTCCAAGACCGAACATTTCTCAGGTATGGCCTTGGTAGGGGCACCGTTGATCAAAGACGGTCGGTTATAGGATGCCACTTTCAATGCACGTCCAGCTTTGGGCAGTTTTAGCGAAAAGGGAAGGAACAAGGACCCCTAGCCAGTGGTTCAAAACAACCCTTTGATGCTGCATTAACAATGTCTAAGCCAAAATCCAAAAAAAATTGAATATTTCCCGATCAAAATCCCAACAAAAATTCAAAATATTTTCCAAAAATCTCCATAAAAATTCAAATATTTTCTAAAAATCCCACAAAAATTTGCATATTCCAAAACTCATAAAAATTTGCATATTCCAAAACTCATAAAAATTTACATATTTCCAAAATCCAAAAATTTGCATTGTATTTTCTGATGGTGTTTTGCAGGAACAGCTTTGCAGAGACCAAAAGCACGGGATGGGTCCTCTCTCTACTTATTGCTATCAATCTATTGATTCTTCCCAATATTCTCATGACATGCCACCCAGGGGCATCATCTCCCTATATCATTCTGATTATCATATCTCATGATTATTCATCTCCAAATCTTTCAATCAACTCCTGCTCGTTTCATCTGATTACTCCGCCGATGGGCATTATCAGATCCTGATTATTTAACTCCAAAACTTGATTAGCCAGATTGTCATCCTCATGACAAACAACAAATAATGATGCTTTGCTATGCCATGATTTGACTTATGCTGTTCATGATATATGCTATGATTGGTTGCTTTGATTCATGCTATGATTAAATGCCTTATTCATTGCTTGTTATATCTTGGCTAATGAATTTTTGAGCGCAGGAAAAGGCTCTTGGTCCCGCCGGTAGGGCATCATCACTCAAAGTCCCACGGTGCTTGCAGCTCATTTCTCAGTTCCCATGCTTATTGATATCACCATCTCCCTGTATGCATTCTACTATATGTTACATATGTTACTAGATTATATCAAGGACCTTGTGCTTTGGTAAATCTGGATTTGAGTTCCCCTTCATCAAAAACAATGATGATTCCAGAGAAGTCTTAGTCACACGGATAGGCCGTTGAGCCGTCCAAGACTGGGGACGATGGTTCCCTTTTTACGAGTTGGTGCGTGGATAAACGGGCTTCGGCTTAGTATCAGCTCGCAGAATTGGTTTCTTGACCCAGTCTGGGCAGTTTAACAATATTATCCTTGATTATATTATATTTTCATTTGTTATTTTCCCTTTAGCCCAGCATGCATTCATGTAGGACTTTGAATTAACATTGGAAAATCATTCTGATAAGCTGATGTTGAGAGTTGAAGTTGATCTTAATCTTTCCAGATATGAGATATTCCATGCCGGATTGAATCTTCAGTTCGTTTTGTTGCTGTTTTGGGTGATTTTCTCGAAAGCTCCTTGTTTGGATTTTTATCATCTTATTTTACTCCTTTCCTTTGATCCACCTTGGCTGCAGCACGTCCACATGGCTGGTAACCGCTCCCCAATGGTGAAATCTACAGGTTTGTGACCTGGGGTACTTCCACCGCGTTGGAAGTTGATCATTTGTTTTATCTCCTTCGTGCACCGCGTGCACACTCCCCTTTTATCCAAACATTGTTGATTTCGTTGATTTCCCGAGATTTGCTTCGTCTCGAGCTTTTGATTTCATTCTCATCAAGTGATGTTGATTGCGTGTCTCATCACACCTTGGCATCTACTTTTCAGTTTGCTACGCTCCCTTGCAAAGCAGACGCCAAGGCGGGGCAGCTGTAGACACGCCAAAATTGACATTACTTTGAGTATTTCTCATATTGCCTTGTAATGCCCCATTTGACCCTCAAATTAGCTTATTTGAGTGTTTTTTCCATTTTTCATGGATTTTCTCCCCTTTCCCTCTTTTTTAAATTAACGCCCTGGAGAGGGGCGTGTTTTTAAAACGCGGCCTGATCCAGGGCGTGTCTCCCCATTTTATCTATTTCTCCCCATTTTACCTATTTTATAAATTCGTGACCTGGTGAAGGGCGTGTTTTAAAACACGACCTGACCTGGGGCGTTTCTTGATGAAAGGACGCCCTGAGATGAGGGCGTCAATTCCTGGCATTATCCAATTTTCGAAAAAGAATAAATGTTTAAAAAATGTTAATTAACGCCCTTCTATGGGGCGTGTTTCAATTGACGCCTCTCCTGAGGCGTGTTTCAGAATTTCCAAATAAAAGAAATATTTATTTCCAAAATTGATATGGGAGTTAACGCCCTTGGCCAGGTCGTGTTTTGAATTAACGCCCTATGGTAGGTCGTCAATTCTTGAATTGACGCCCTGACCAAGGGCGTGTTTCATCTTCTGGCTTCGCAGCCCTTTCCCCAGGGAGTCCTTGCTTCGTTAGACTCCTGCCTTGATTGGGGCTCTTGCCCATTCCTATCCTTTCCCCGCTTGGACTCTTGCCTTCTCTTCATCCAATTCTATTTAATAGGGCCGATGGGCTTTGTTGTTAGGTTGGATTTCCTCTTTTTTCCTCCCCCCGCTGATTCTTCTGTTTTTCTTCTTTCTTCTTCTTCTTCTTTTCTTCTTCTGCCGTCTTCTTCCTCTTCTTATTCTTCTTCCCCGTTTTCTTCTTCTGTCTCCATTCTTTTCTTCTTTCTTCTTCTGTCTTTCGTCTGTTCTTCTGTCTTCTTTTATTCTCCTTCCTCTTCTATTTTTCTTCTTCTTTTCTTTTCACAGGGAACTGCGGCTGTGTTTGGCTGAAGGAGGGGCTTCCACGGCGCGCTCTTCATCATCCTATTGAAGCTCACTTCCCCTTGAATATCAAAGCCAAAGCGACAGGCTTCTTATCTCCCCTTATCTTTTATTTTTCATAGTTCATAAATCATGCATGCATCATTGTTTTATTGATCTTTTCTCTCAATCACATTGAGATCTCCCCATAGTGCAACTCTTGCACACTTCCCTTATTTTTTATTCATATTTGCATGCATCATATCTCCCACCCTTTTGCATAGGGGTTTAAGGGCCAACACCCACAAGGTGTGTTCTTGCACATATTTTCATGCTCATCTTTTATTAAGAATTTGATGCTACACACCATGTTCTAATCCATATTTTTTTATTGGTGTTTGTCTTTTTTGCAAGGGTAATAAAAGCAAGAACTCTCTTCATCGGCCGGCCGATTTGAAGAGAAAGGAAGCACTCACATCCCCGCATCTTTTGAGGTACTTTTCGCGATCATTCCTCCCATGTTCTTATTGATTATATTTTTTGAGACCTAGCGTCTCTGGCGATCACACACTCCCCTTGTGCACCTCGTGCATATATTTTCCTCCATATTGATGATTATTGCATGTCTTTTCTTTGATATTTTTCTTAAGTGGATTATTCTAAATTAGAGATCTACAAATTGGCGATCACGGTGGGACGCTTTGCGTTCTCTTTATTACCCCTTTTCCCCTTAGGCACCCGCGTGTGCCGTCTCCCCTATTGCACCCTCGGTGCGTCTCCTTTTGTGCCCCTCGGGCACCCTCCATTGGCTTTGCTTTCTTCCCTAAAGTGATTTGCCATTTTGTTGTCTTTTCCTTAGAATCTCCACTTATTTAAAATTCTTGATGAGCATGCTTATCCTGTTGATTGCCTTATTTATGTGGTTGTGAGTGTGCCTGTTTAATATTTCTGGCCGTGCTTTCCTGACGAATTAACGCCTCTGTCAGAGGCGCTTTTTCGATTTCACGCCCTAACTCAGGGCGTCTTATTCGTATTTTACGCCCACTGACAGGGCGCCTTCCAGCATATTTCCTGATATTTCTGGTTTTATTACGCTTCCTGAGAATTCACGCCCTGCGCCAGGGCGTTTCTTTGTTGATTAGCGCCCCTCAGCAAGGCGTTTCTTTTGATTTGACGCCCTCGTCAAGGGCGTCCTTTCCCCTTATAGCGCCTCACCCTAAGGCGTGTTTTTACTGCCCCTGGCACCTCGCTTTGAGTCACGACAGTCACACTGTCGTGTCTTTTGTTAGTAGCGCCCCCTGCCAGGGCGTGTTTTTACTGTGGGTTTCCAGAACCCTTCCCGTGAGTGAGTTTTCATGATATTTCATATTGATTGATCATATTGTGTGGTTGGCCTGATTTCCCCTGTTGCATTCATTCTTTGCATTGGTTTGGGAGCCCCCTCCTCTTCATTAGGATCCACACACCCTCTTGGAATCGGGACGACCCTCCATTGAGCATTCCGTCTCTTTGGACTGGAAATCCCTTTTCCAAGCCTCCGTAAGTCCCCGCACCCGTGGATTCCCTCACGGACGCCGGGCAGGTTGTACCCTTTTGAAGTCCCGAATTAGTTGGCCTAAACGTGGTGAGAGAGTGTTCCTAGTTGGCATTGGAGTTAAATCATATTTGAAACTAGGTTCCTCCCCTTGTGTGAATCATATCAATTTGCATAAAATCATTAATTCACCAAGATTCAAACATAAGAAATCAAGGTAACCATCACAACTTGTGTGTTTCTTTACAAATTGTTTGCACACTAAATTGCTTGAATGGCTTACTTTGATAGACAAAATAACATGTTCAATTCAATTAATGTTCATGAGGGTGATCAACCTAGCACATCTTATTCCCCTCAAATTCAACATGTTCATCATTCTCACCATACTTTCAAGGGACCACGTCCTCATTCTTATGGTGTTGCCCGACCCATGGGCAATGTCCATCCTTATGGTCCCCCTACTCAATCACGAGCCACTATTCCTTCGGGACCCTCTCGTCCCAATGATGAGAAGGTCTCCCAAATTTTGCATGCATTAGATCATCTCACCCCTCAACAGATCCAAGCCCTTAAGGCCGCTGTTGAGGGTGCATCTCCTTCATCTCCCCCTTCCAATCCTAATCGGGTGGCCCATCACCCACCTCCCTCTTCTATTCACGACCCTCCACGGGTGGCCCATCACCCACTTCCCTCTTCCACTCATGTTCCTAATCGGGTAGCCCATTACCCATCTCCTTCTATTCACACTCCTCCTCGGGTGGTCCGACACCCGCCTCCTTCTATTCCTCCTCCATCACGGCCCCGAGGCCCATTTACTCCTTGCAATCCGGCCCGTCCGGGTTCTTTTACGGGTCATCCCGTCAACTCCCCTCCACGGCCTTTTTATGCGGCCCCTCCTCCTTCAAGGCCCTGCCAGCCCTCGGTTGTTCAAGTCACACCCCTCCAACAATCTCTGCTTGATAAGATTACTTTGATGGAGGAACAAATAAAGAGGGTCACGGCTCCTCCTACTCCAGTCAATCCTCTCCATGCCGCTTTGGACGAGATTACAAAGATGGAGAGAGAATGGAAAGACAGGAGGGATGATTACGGCGTCGGCGGCTCAAGTGAGCAAGAGCCGGCATTCGAAGAATCCGAGGCAGTGTACGATGATGATGAAGCTCCGCAGGCACCCCTTCCGAGTTTCCTTAATTTCCCGCTCCCTCCACTATCATTTGATAAACCTCCTGCTCAGGATGAAACCATCCCTGATCCAACCCCTATTTATGAGACTAATTGGTGTTACGATGATGGGTCGATACTTCAATCACCCACACCGGCACATTGTAAGTCTCCTCCTATCCTTGACACCGCATACATTACACCTCCTCCAGTTACACCATTAACCTCCGCAACACTGGCCTCCCCCAAGCCTTCCACTATTAAACCTCCACCCGTTAAGCCATCTACCTCCACACCATTAGCCTCCGTCGAACCCACCATTGAACCTTCCCCAATTAACCTCCCATTACCGCCACCTCGGCCTTCCATTATCCCTTTAAAACCCACTTTGCCTATTCCACCATTTAACCCTTTACCCTTACCCATGGCTAATCCTGAGCAGGATCCACCCCTTTTTGCACCCGAGCCAATCCCAACTGCTTCCGAGCAAAGGGAGAAACTCGACGTGTTTGAACCCCCGCTTACGCTCACCCATTTGCCAACGCTTTCCATCATGCCTCCACCATTCATGGAGCCTTCCGCCTCCGCTTCACCTCCCCTTACTACTCGGAATGGGGGGCCTTCTACAAGCACAGGTGCCGAGGACGATCAAGAGCCGGGCAGCAAGGATTTGGCCGCGCCATTCAAGATTCAAGAATTCATTTGCCGGATGCCAATCCGGGTTATTGTGCCAAGCACGGTCGAAGAAGCCAAGTCGCCGACATGCCAAGCATTGATGCTGTGTAAGGGCCGGGCAGGGCACCCTTTGTTCCAATTTCCAAATTTTGAATCTTCGGGCAACATAATGCTTCCGAGCCCAACTTTCCAACTCCCTCACACCATTACTTTGCACTCTCCAAGGGAGTTGACATTCACCATTGAAGCTTCGGCAAGGGCTATTTCTCATACACTTTCACTGCCGTGGAGGGGCAGTTATCTTAATGCTAAGGGGCCATCCCTTATTTGTTCCACTTTCTATTCATCCATCTCTATCACTTTTTCTTCATGGGCCATTCCCAGGGTTAGGAGGAGGATCTCATCCTCTCGCCCTTCACACTCTTCATATTCTTTGCGTTTCATGCATTCATCGCATCCATCCCATTGCATGCATTTGCACCTCCTGCTTCCCGGGTTTCCAAACCCGTATCTTCCCCGCCTTCCGGCACCTCCGGATATTCCACACTTCCCATCTTATTCATCTTCATCTTTTTATCCACTATCCCTGGGGCATCGCGTCCCTTTTCCTGCTATCTCCCTGGAACCTCCAGGAACTTTATCCCTCCTCTTTGGGCATCTCGCCCTTTCTGATTCTATTCCTCCGGAACCTCCGGACTTTCCCCTCGGGCACGACACCCCTTTCCACCTTTTTTATTTGCTTCCTCCGGAACCTCCGGACTTTTCCCTCGGGCACGACGCCCCTTTCCACCTTCTCCTTCCTGATTTCATTCCTCCGGAACCTCCGGATTTTTCTCTCCTCCCTGGGCATCGCGTCCCTCGGCATTTGCTTCCTCCGGAACCTCCGGACCCTCCATCTTTCTTCCGATTCATCTTTCTAATCTTCCTGAACATCACATCCTTCATTTTTTTCTTCCTTTTCCATCATCTTTTTCCCTATTTCGTCTCAGGGCATCGCGTCCCTTCTTTTGTCATCCCTCCGGAGCCTTCGGATTTTTCCTCTCATGATTCTCCTCTGCCTCCGGACCCTCCGGATCCGCCTCTTTCTATCTACCAATTTCTTCTTCTAATTCCTCCTGATTCTGGGTCTGACCCAACTTCTTCCACATCCACTGCCTTGGGCATCTGCCCATTCTCCCATTGCTTCCGAGGCTTTAGTCCTCACCCCTCTTCTTGATTTTCGCTTCTTCTGTAGACTGTTCCATGTGATCAGGGTCTCCGCGCCTTAGTGAGGGAGTTCTAGCCCTCGCCTCTTTTCCTTTTTTTCCTTATTCGTCTGAGTCTGGTCTTGGCACCACTCCTTCTTGTTAAGCCACTTTCAATCCTTTGCTTCCAATCCTTTATCTGCCTAAGAGGACTATCCCACGATGATCAACCTCGCCTCTGACAGCTGCTTCAACAAAGGTTGCAAGGTAACATATTGGCGTAAGTATGCATTTATATGATATCATTACCTCATTACTTCACGCATGATTTTCAAAATGAAGTGCTTCCTAACAAGATTAAGAGTGGTGTTTTAGATCTTTATCTTAGGCTTTTGTTAAATTAAATCATTGTTAAAAAGAGTCTTTAGGCTTGCTTATGCAGCACCTTGGTTAATAAGAACCCCGCGCTGGGAATTCAACATTCTCTCCCTGCTTGTTAAGATCAACCCTTAGCTGGGCACCTCACACACTTCACGGCGTCCTTAGCCGGCTCCTTTGGTTAAACACCGTTGCTACCTTGGCCATGCCATGAGTATATCTGAAAGTCTTTTCTCTTCTTTACTCGGCCACGTGCAGGGGCAAGAGGTTGACGGATGAGATGACCAACCTTGGTAATCCCCAATACGAGAGGAGTCTCAAATAGGGGCAGTCTTGACCCAAACTAAATATGAATTTCATGATATACATCTCGCCAAAAGGGCTATTATGAAAATCAAGTCAAAATTTCGATAAAAGCAAAAGTATGAATTATGGCATGTCAAGAGTGGCAAAGTCCCCGCAGGGAAAATCCTGGTCGTATGCATGTCAAGGGTCTAAAAATTAAAGGCACAAAGCCCAGGCACAATAGACTACCTCTTTGAAGGGAACACCTTGGAAGGAATTCAAGTCCCGATATCTCCCATCCTGCACAAAGCTTATCTCCAATTATTCTTCTCTTCTCCCTCCAAGACCGAATGTTTCTCGGGTATGGCCTTGGTAGGGGCACCGTTGATCAAAGACGGTCGGTTATAGGATGCCACTTTCAATGCACGTCCAGCTTTGGGCAGTTTTAGCGAAAAGGGAAGGAACAAGGACCCCTAGCCAGTGGTTCAAAACAACCCTTTGATGCTGCATTAACAATGTCTAAGCCAAAATCCAAAAAAAATTGAATATTTCCCGATCAAAATCCCAACAAAAATTCAAAATATTTTCCAAAAATCTCCATAAAAATTCAAATATTTTCAAAACCCATAAAAATTTGCATATTCCAAAACTCATAAAAATTTGCATATTCCAAAACTCATAAAAATTTGCATATTTCCAAAATCCAAAAATTTGCATTGTATTTTCTGATGGTGTTTTGCAGGAACAGCTTTGCAGAGACCAAAAGCACGGGATGGGTCCTCTCTCTACTTATTGCTATCAATCTATTGATTCTTCCCAATATTCTCATGACATGCCACCCAGGGGCATCATCTCCCTATATCATTCTGATTATCATATCTCATGATTATTCATCTCCAAATCTTTCAATCAACTCCTGCTCGTTTCATCTGATTACTCCGCCGATGGGCATTATCAGATCCTGATTATTTAACTCCAAAACTTGATTAGCCAGATTGTCATCCTCATGACAAACAACAAATAATGATGCTTTGCTATGCCATGATTTGACTTATGCTGTTCATGATATATGCTATGATTGGTTGCTTTGATTCATGCTATGCATGCTATGATTAAATGCCTTATTCATTGCTTGTTATATCTTGGCTAATGAATTTTTGAGCGCAGGAAGAGGCTCTTGGTCCCGCCGGCAGGGCATCATCACTCAAAAGTCCCACGGTGCTTGCAGCTCATTTCTCAGTTCCCATGCTTATTGATATCACCATCTCCCTGTATGCATTCTACTATATGTTACATATGTTACTAGATTATATCAAGGACCTTGTGGCTTTGGTAAATCTGGGATTTGAGTTCCCCTTCATCAAAAACAATGATGATTCCAGAGAAGTCTTAGTCACACGGATAGGCCGTTGAGCCGTCCAAGACTGGGGACGATGGTTCCCTTTTTACGAGTTGGTGCGTGGATAAACGGGCTTCGGCTTAGTATCAGCTCGCAGAATTGGTTTCTTGACCCAGTCTGGGCAGTTTAACAATATTATCCTTGATTATATTATATTTTCATTTGTTATTTTCCCTTTAGCCCAGCATGCATTCATGTAGGACTTTGAATTAACATTGGAAAATCATTCTGATAAGCTGATGTTGAGAGTTGAATTGATCTTAATCTTTCCAGATATGAGATATTCCATGCCGGATTGATCTCAGTTCGTTTTGTTGCTGTTTTGGGTCTTTTCTCGAAAGCTCCTTGTTTGGATTTTTATCATCTTATTTTAATCCTTTCCTTTGATCCACCTTGGCTGCAGCACGTCCACATGGCTGGTAACCGCTCCCCAATGGTGAAATCTACAGGTTTGTGACCTGGGGTACTTCCACCGCGTTGGAAGTTGATCATTTATTTTATCTCCTTCGTGCACCGCGTGCACATCTCCCCTTTTATCCAAACATTGTTGATTTCGTTGGATTTCCCGAGATTTGCTTCATCTCGAGCTTTTGATTTCATTCTCATCAAGTGATGTTGATTGCGTGTCTCATCACACCTTGGCATCTACTTTTCAGTTTGCTACGCTCCCTTGCAAAGCAGACGCCAAGGCGGGGCAGCTGTAGACACGCCAAAATTGACATTACTTTGAGTATTTCTCATATTGCCTTGTAATGCCCCATTTGACCCTCAAATTAGCTTATTTGAGTGTTTTTTCCATTTTTCATGGATTTTCTCCCCTTTCCCTCTTTTTTAAATTAACGCCCTGGAGAGGGGCGTGTTTTTAAAACGCGGCCTGATCCAGGGCGTGTCTCCCCATTTTATCTATTTCTCCCCATTTTACCTATTTTATAAATTCGTGACCTGGTGAAGGGCGTGTTTTAAAACACGACCTGACCTGGGGCATTTCTTGATGAAAGGACGCCCTGAGGTGAGGGCGTCAATTCCCGGCATTATCCAATTTTTGAAAAAGAATAAATGTTTGAAAAATTTTAATTAACGCCCTTCTTTGGGGCGTGTTTCAATTGACGCTCTCCTGGAGGCGTGTTTCAGAATTTCAAATAAAAGAAATATTTATTTCCAAAATTGATCTGGGAGTTGACGCCCTTGGCCAGGTCGTGTTTTGAATTAACGCCCTATGGTAGGTCGTCAATTCTTGAATTGACGCCCTGACCAAGGGCGTGTTTCATCTTCTGGCTTCGCAGCCCTTTCCCCAAGAGTCCTTGCTTCGTTAGACACCTGCCTTGATTGGGCTCTTGCCCATTCCTATCCTTTCCCCCCTTGGACTCTTGCCTTCTCTTCATCCAATTCTATTTAATAGGGCCGATGGCTCTGTTGTTAGGTTGGATTTCCTCTTTTTCCTCCCCCCGCTGATTCTTCTGTTTTCTTCTTTCTTCTTCTTCTTCTTTTCTTCTTCTGCCGTCTTCTTCCTCTTCTTATTCTTCTTCCCCGTTTTCTTCTTCTGTCTCCTTTTTCTTCTTCTTCTCCTTCTGTCTTTTCTTCTTCTGTCTTTCTTCTTCTTCTTTTCTTTTTACAGGAACCGAAGGTGGCATTGGCTAAGGAGGCTTCTCACGTTGACATCTTCATCTCTTTTGAAGTTTCTCCCCATCGAGCATCAAGCCAAAGGGGCCACAAACAAGATTTTTATCTTATCTCCCCTTTATCTTTTATTTTCATAGTTCATGAATCATGCATGCATAATTGTTTTATTGATCTTTTCTCTCAATCACATTGAGATCTCCCCATAGTGCAACTCTTGCACACTTCCCTTATTTTTTATTCATTTGCATGCATCATATATCTCCCACCCTTTTGCATAGGGGTTTAAGGGCCAACACCCACAAGGTGTGTCTTGCACATCTTTTCATGCTCATCTTTCTATATAAGAATTTGATGCTACACTCCATATTCTAATCCATATTTTTTTATTGGTGTTTATCTTTTTTGCAAGGGTAATAAAAGCAAGAACTCTCTTCATCGGCCGGCCGATTTGAAGAGAAAGGAAGCACTCGCATCCCCGCATCTTTTGAGGTACTTTTCGCGATCATTCCTCCCATGTTCTTATTGATTATATTTTTTGAGACCTAGCGTCTCTGGCGATCACACACTCCCCTTGTGCACCTCGTGCATATATTTTCCTCCATATTGATGATTATTGCATGTCTTTTCTTTGATATTTTTCTTAAGTGGATTATTCTAAATTAGAGATCTATAAATTGGCGATCACGGTGGGACGCTTTGCGTTCTCTTTATTACCCCTTTTCCCCTTAGGCACCCGCGTGTGCCGTCTCCCCTATCGCACCCTCGGTGCGTCTCCTTTTGTGCCCCTCGGGCACCCTCCATTGGCTTTGCTTTCTTCCCTAAAGTGATTTGCCATTTTGTTGTCTTTTCCTTAGAATCTCCACTTATTTAAAATTCTTGATGAGCATGCTTATCCTGTTGATTGCCTTATTTATGTGGTTGTGAGTGTGCCTGTTTAATATTTCTGGCCGTGCTTTCCTGAGGAATTAACGCCTCTGTCAGAGGCGCTTTTTCGATTTCACGCCCTAACTCAGGGCGTCTTATTCGTATTTTACGCCCACTGACAGGGCGCCTTCCAGCATATTTCCTGATATTTCTGATTTTATTACGCTTCCTGAGAATTCACGCCCTGCGCCAGGGCGTTTCTTTGTTGATTAGCGCCCCTCAGCAAGGCGTTGCTTTTGATTTGACGCCCTCCGTCAAGGGCGTCCTTTCCCCTTATAGCGCCTCACCCTAAGGCGTGTTTTTACTGCCCCTGGCACCTCGCTTTGAGTCACGACAGTCACACTGTCGTGTCTTTTGTTAGTAGCGCCCCCTGCCAGGGCGTGTTTTTACTGTGGGTTTCCAGAACCCTTCCCGTGAGTGAGTTTTCATGATATTTCATATTGATTGATCATATTGTGTGGTTGGCCTGATTTCCCCTGTTGCATTCATTCTTTGTATTGGTTTGGGAGCCCCCTCCTCTTCATTAGGATCCACACACCCTCTTGGAATCGGGACGACCCTCCATTGAGCATTCCGTCTCTTTGGACTGGAAATCCCTTTTCCAAGCCTCCGTAAGTCCCCGCACCCGTGGATTCCCTCACGGACGCCGGGCAGGTTGTACCCTTTTAAAGTCCCGAATTAGTTGGCCTAAACGTGGTGAGAGAGTGTTCCTAGTTGGCATTGGAGTTAAATCATATTTGAAACTAGGTTCCTCCCCTTGTGTGAATCATATCAATTTGCATAAAATCATTAATTCACCAAGATTCAAACATAAGAAATCAAGGTAACCATCACAACTTGTGTGTTTCTTTACAAATTGTTTGCACACTAAATTGCTTGAATGGCTTACTTTGATAGACAAAATAACATGTTCAATTCAATTAATGTTCATGAGGGTGATCAACCTAGCACATCTTATTCCCCTCAAATTCAACATGTTCATCATTCTCACCATACTTTCAAGGGACCACGTCCTCATTCTTATGGTGTTGCCCGACCCATGGGCAATGTCCATCCTTATGGTCCCCCTACTCAATCACGAGCCACTATTCCTTCGGGACCCTCTCGTCCCGATGATGAGAAGGTCTCCCAAATTTTGCATGCATTAGATCATCTCACCCCTCAACAGATCCAAGCCCTTAAGGCCGTTGTTGAGGGTGCATCTCCTTCATCTCCCCCGTCCAATCCTAATCGGGTGACCCATCACCCACCTCCCACTTCTATTCACGACCCTCCACGGGTGGCCCATCACCCACTTCCCTCTTCCACTCATGTTCCTAATCGGGTAGCCCATTACCCATCTCCTTCTATTCACACTCCACCTCGGGTGGTCCGACACCCGCCTCCTTCTATTCCTCCACCATCACGGCCCCAAGGCCCATTTACTCCTTGCAATCCGGCCCGTCCGGGTTCTTTTACGGGTCATCCCGTCAACTCCCCTCCACGGCCTTTTTATGCGGCCCCTCCTCCTTCAAGGCCCTGCCAGCCCTTGGTTGTTCAAGTCACACCCCTCCAACAATCTCTGCTTGATAAGATTACTTTGATGGAGGAACAAATAAAGAGGGTCACGGCTCCTCCTACTCCAGTCAATCCTCTCCATGCCGCTTTGGACGAGATTACAAAGATGGAGAGAGAATGGAAAGACAGGAGGGATGATTACGGCGTCGGCGGCTCAAGTGAGCAAGAGCCGACATTCGAAGAGTCCGAGGCAGTGTACGATGATGATGAAGCTCCGCAGGCACCCCTTCCGAGTTTCCTTAATTTCCCGCTCCCTCCACTATCATTTGATAAACCTCCTGCTCAAGATGAAACCATCCCTGATCCAACCCCTATTTATGAGACTAATTGGTGTTACGATGATGGGTCGATACTTCAATCACCCACACCGGCACATTGTAAGTCTCCTCCTATCCTTGACACCGCATACATTACACCTCCTCCAGTTACACCATTAACCTCCGCAACACTGGCCTCCCCCAAGCCTTCCACTATTAAACCTCCACCCGTTAAGCCATCTACCTCCACACCATTAGCCTCCGTCGAACCCACCATTGAACCTTCCCCAATTAACCTCCCATTACCGCCACCTCGGCCTTCCATTATCCCTTTAAAACCCACTTTGCCTATTCCACCATTTAACCCTTTACCCTTACCCATGGCTAATCCTGAGCAGGATCCACCCCTTTTTGCACCCGAGCCAATCCCAACTGCTTCCGAGCAAAGGGAGAAACTCGACGTGTTTGAACCCCCGCTTACGCTCACCTATTTTCCAACGCTTTCCATCATGCCCCACCATTCATGGAGCCTTCCGCCTCCGCTTCACCTCCCCTTACTACACGGAATGGGGGGCCTTCTACAAGCACAGGTGCCGAGGACGATCAAGAGCCGGGCAGCAAGGATTTGACCGCGCCATTCAAGATTCAAGAATTCATTTGCCGGATGCCAATCCGGGTTATTGTGCCAAGCACGGTCGAAGAAGCCAAGTCGCCGACATGCCAAACATTGATGCTGTGTAAGGACCGGGCAGGGCACCCTTTGTTCCAATTTCCAAATTTTGAATCTTTGGGCAACATAATGCTTCCGAGCCCAACTTTCCAACTCCCTCACACCATTACTTTGCACTCTCCAAGGGAGTTGACATTCACCATTGAAGCTTCGGCAGGGGCTATTTCTCATACACTTTCACTGCCGTGGAGGGGCAGTTATCTTAATGCTAAGGGGCCATCCCTTATTTGTTCCACTTTCTATTCATCCATCTCTATCACTTTTTCTTCATGGGCCATTCCCAGGGTTAGGAGGAGGATCTCATCCTCTCGCCCTTCACATTCTTCATATTCTTTGCATTTCATGCATTCATCGCATCCATCCCATTGCATGCATTTGCACCTCCTGCTTCCCGGGTTTCCAAACCCGTATCTTCCCCGCCTTCCGGAACCTCCGGATTTTCCCCTTGGGCATCGCGCCCCTTTCCATTTGCTTCCTCCGGAACCTCCGGACTTTCCCTTTGGGCATGACGCCCCTCTCCACCTTTTTTATTTGCTTCTTCCGGAACCTCCGGACTTTTCCCTCGGGCACGACGCCCCTTTCCATCTTCTCCTTCCTTATTTGCTTCCGCCGGAACCCTCGGGCACGACGCCCCTTTCCGCCTTCTCCTTCCTGATTTCATTCCTCCGGAACCTCCGGATTTTTCTCTCCTCCCTGGGCATCGCGTCCCTCGGCATTTGCTTCCTCCGGAACCTCCGGACCCTCCATCTTTCTTCCGATTCATCTTTCTAATCTTCCTGAACATCACATCCTTCATTTTTTTCTTTCTTTTCCATCATCTTTTTCCCTATTTCATCTCAGGGCATCGCGTCCCTTCTTTTATCATCCCTCCGGAGCCTTCGGATTTTTCCTCTCATGATTCTCCTCTGCCTCCGAACCCTCCGGATCCGCCTCTTTCTATCTATCAATTTCTTCTTCTAATTCCTCCTGATTCTGGGTCTGACCCAACTTCTTCCACATCCACTGCC
The DNA here is from genome assembly GCA_022559845.1 of Amorphophallus konjac. NCBI lineage: Eukaryota > Viridiplantae > Streptophyta > Magnoliopsida > Alismatales > Araceae > Amorphophallus > Amorphophallus konjac. The sequence goes on along the minus strand of CM040117.1, from coordinate 37,008,146 downwards.
TTGGGCATCTGCCCTTTCTCCCATTGCTTCCGAGGCTTTAGTCCTCACCCCTCTTCTTGATTTTTCGCTTCTTCTGTAGACTGTTCCATGTGATCAGGGTCTCCGCGCCTTAGTGAGGGAGTTCTAGCCCTCGCCTCTTTTCCTTTTTTTCCTTATTCGTCTGAGTCTGGTCTTGGCACCACTCCTTCTTGTTAAGCCACTTTCAATCCTTTGCTTCCAATCCTTTATCTGCCTAAGAGGACTATCCCACATTGATCAACCTCGCCTCTGACAGCTGCTTCTACAAAGGTTGCAAGGTAACATATTGACGTAAGTATGCATTTATAAGATATCATTACCTCATTACTTCACGCATGATTTTCAAAATGAAGTGCTTCCTAACAAGATTAAGAGTGGTGTTTTAGATCTTTATCTTAGGCTTTTGTTAAATTAAATTATTGTTAAAAAGAGTCTTTAGGCTTGCTTATGCAGCACCTTGGTTAATAAGAACCCCGCGCTGGGAATTCAACATTCTCTCCCTGCTTGTTAAGATCAACCCTTAGCTGGGCACCGCACACACTTCACGGCGTCCTTAGCCGGCTCCTTTTGTTAAACACCGTTGCTACCTTGGCCATGCCATGAGTATATCTGAAAGTCTTTTCTTTTCTTTACTCGGTCACGTGCAGGGGCAAGAGGTTGACGGATGAGATGACCAACCTTGGTAATCCCCAATACGAGAGGAGTCTCAAATAGGGGGAGTCTTGACCCAAACTAAATATGAATTTCATGATATACATCTCGCCAAAAGGGCTATTATGAAAATCAAGTCAAAATTTTGATAAAAGCAAAAGTATGAATTATGGCATGTCAAGAGTGGCAAAGTCCCCGCAGGGAAAACCCTGGTCGTATGCATGTCAAGGGTCTAAAAATTAAAGGCACAAAGCCCCGGCACAACAGACTACCTCTTTGAAGGGAACACCTTGGAAGGAATTCAAGTCCCGATATCTCCTATCCTGCACAAAGCTTATCTCCAATTATTCTTCTCTTCTCCCTCCAAGACCGAACATTTCTCAGGTATGGCCTTGGTAGGGGTACCGTTGATCAAAGACGGTCGATTATAGGATGCCACTTTCAATGCACGTCCAGCTTTGGGCAGTTTTAGCGAAAAGGGAAGGAACAAGGACCCCTAGCCAGTGGTTCAAAACAACCCTTTGATGCTGCATTAACAATGTCTAAGCCAAAATCTAAAAAAAATTGAATATTTCCCGATCAAAATCCCAACAAAAATTCAAAATATTTTCCAAAAATCTCCATAAAAGTTCAAATATTTTCTAAAACCCACAAAAATTTGCATATTCCAAAACTCATAAAAATTTGCATATTCCAAAACTCATAAAAATTTGCATATTTCCAAAATCTAAAAATTTGCATTGTATTTTCTGATGGTGTTTTGCAGGAACAGCTTTGCAGAGACCAAAAGCACGGGATGGGTCCTCTCTCTACTTATTGCTATCAATCTATTGATTCTTCCCAATATTCTCATGACATGCCACCCAGGGGCATCATCTCCCTATATCATTCTGATTATCATATCTCATGATTATTCATCTCCAAATCTTTCAATCAACTCCTGCTCGTTTCATCTGATTACTCCGCCGATGGGCATTATCAGATCCTGATTATTTAACTCCAAAACTTGATTAGCCAGATTGTCATCCTCATGACAAACAACAAATAATGATGCTTTGCTATGCCATGATTTGACTTATGCTGTTCATGATATATGCTATGATTGGTTGCTTTGATTCATGCTATGCATGCTATGATTAAATGCCTTATTCATTGCTTGTTATATCTTGGCTAATGAATTTTTGAGCGCAAGAAGAGGCTCTTGGTCCCGCCGGTAGGGCATCATCACTCAAAAGTCCCACGGTGCTTGCAGCTCATTTCTCAGTTCCCATGCTTATTGATATCACCATCTCCCTGTATGCATTCTACTATATGTTACATATGTTACTAGATTATATCAAGGACCTTGTGGCTTTGGTAAATCTAGAATTTGAGTTCCCCATCATCAAAAACAATGATGATTCCAGAGAAGTCTTAGTCACACAGATAGGCCGTTGAGCCGTCCAAGATTGGGGACGATGGTTCCCTTTTTACGAGTTGGTGCGTGGATAAACGGGCTTCGGCTTAGTATCAGCTCGCAGAATTGGTTTCTTGACCCAGTCTGGGCAGTTTAACAATATTATCCTTGATTATATTATATTTTCATTTGTTATTTTCCCTTTAGCTCAGCATGCATTCATGTAGGACTTTGAATTAATATTGAAAAATCATTCTGATAAGCTGATGTTGAGAGTTGAAGTTGATCTTAATCTTTCCAGATATGAGATATTCCATGCCGGATTGAATCTTCAGTTCGTTTTGTTGCTGTTTTGGGTGATTTTCTCGAAAGCTCATTGTTTGGATTTTTATCATCTTATTTTATCTCATCTCCTTTGATCCACCTTGGCTGCAGCACGTCCACTGGCTGGTAACCGCTCCCTAATGGTGAAACCTACAAGTTTGTGACCTGGGGTACTTCCACCGCGTTGGAAGTTGATCATTTGTTTTATCTCTTTCGTGCACCGCGTGCACACTCCCCCTTTTATCCAAACATCGTTGATTTCATTGAATTTCCCGGGATTGCTTCGTCTCGAGCTTTTGATTTCAATCTCATCAAGTGATGTTGATTGCGTGTCTCATCACACCTTGGCATCTACTTTTCAGTTTGCTCTGCTCCCTTGCAAAGCAGACGCCAAGGCGGGGCAGCTGTAGACACGCCAAAATTGACATTACTTTGAGTATTTCTCATATTGCCTTGTAATGCCCCATTTGACCCTCAAATTAGCTTATTTGAGTGTTTTTTCTATTTTTCATGGATTTTCTCCCCTTTCCCTCTTTTTTAAAATTAACGCCCTAGAGAGGGGCGTGTTTTTAAAATGTGGCCTGATCCAGGGCGTGTCTCCCCCATTTTATCTATTTCTCCTCATTTTACCTATTTTATAAATTCGTGACCTGGTGAAGGGCGTGTTTTAAAACACGACCTTACCTGGGGCGTTTCTTGATGAAAGGACGCCCTGAGATGAGGGCATCAATTCCTGACATTATCCAATTTTTGAAAAAAGGAATAAATGTTTGAAAAATGTTAATTAACGCCCTTCTTTGGGGCGTGTTTCAATTGACGCTTCTCCCGGAGGCGTGTTTCAGAATTTCCAAATAAAAGAAATATTTATTTCCAAAATTGATCTGGGAGTTGACGCCCTTGGCCAGGTCGTGTTTGAATTAACGCCCTATGGTAGGTCGTCAATTCTTGAATTGACGCCCTGAGCAGAGGCGTGTTTCATCTTCTGTCTTCGCAGCCCTTTCCCCAGAGAGCCCTTTCAGGTGAAGAAGAGATTGGAAGAAGGAAAAGAGGAGCGGCTTGAGGAGAGGGAGAAGATGATGTCAAGATTATGATCATCTGTCAAAGAGCAAGAAGAATCAGATTTTGCTGAAGAAGGGGGAGCCTTATACTTGATGCATCTGTCTAGTTTTCATCTCTATAATTTATTTGGAGTGTCATAGCATATATGTGTTTTCGGTTCATAAATATTTGAGATAATGCTTTGTATGGGTGTTCGGAGAAAGGGGTCTCCGAGCGTGTGTGTTGATTTATGTGCGTCGTTTTGTGCGGAGTACATCCGCGTGTGTGGTTGGGCATAACTTGGGGTGTGTTCCCCATGTGTGGTTGGGAGTTTACTCCCGTGTGGTTGTGTAGGCAGTGCCTACGTGTGTGTGGACGGAGTTGTGACTCGGTATGAGGAATTTGTTCGGGGTGTGTTCCCCAGTGTGTGTGTGTGTGTGTGTGTGTGTGTGTGTGTGTGTGTGTGTGTGTGTGTGTGTGTGTGTGTGTGTGTGTGTGTGTGTGTGTGTGTGTGTGTGTGTGTGTGTGTGTGTGTGTGTGTGTGTGTATGTGCTGTGGGAGTAGCTTGAGGCAAGGCCTCGTGTGTGTGTGGTTTGCTGTGAAAGCACATGTGTGTTGTTGGGGTTTGTCCCCGTGTTGCTACATTTGTAGCGTGTAGTGAAGCCTCACCGGTTTGGTGAGGGGTGGACGTAGGGAGCCCGTCGTGGTCCCGAACCAACTTAAAAATCCCCGTGTCTTGTGGTTTGATTATTGTGATTGTGTGTTCTCTATCCTATCTGTTTGTGCAATCGTGTGAGCTCGGTGAGATTGAGTGAATCTAGTTTAAACCTGTTTAGATTAAATTACTCAATCTTGTATATTCCGCTGTGCGCTAGTTGCGTTTTTAATTGGACACGATTTTTAGTAGTAGGATCTATTAACCCCCCCCTCTAGATCCGTGTTCCTGCACTACATGACCCAACAATTGGTATCAGAGCGAGGCTCTGTTGTCCCTGGATCTTGCGATCTACAGAGTGATCCTAGTGCATTCTACAATCATGAATTTTTCTGAACATATTGTTAGCGCAGCAAGAGTGATATAGAAGGGGGGGATGAATAGATCACTCCCAATTTGTAGAAACTTAGGCGGAAAATAAATTCTACTGCTAACGCACCTCCTTAACTCGTACACAGAGAAATGTAAATGAGAATGAAGAACTGATCACATGGAAGCAAAGAGACAAGCAGATGAAGAGCGCAGATAACAATAGCAAACCACAGAGGAGGCACTCGGTTTTTAGGTGGTTCGATTGCAGTCCGCAATCTACATCCACCCCTCACTCCAACTAGAATGAGGATTCCACTAGACAATGCTAGATCAATACAGACTCAGTCTGCGAACAACATGCTGCCACACAGCTTGAACACCAAGGGAAACAAATCCCTCAACCAAGTTCTGCTACCCACAGAACTTGAAACCTGTTCTAGCTCCCAGCTAGAACACAACCGGAGAATCCTCTCCCTTCCTCCACACACCGGAGGGAAACTGTTAATGACAACCAGTCACTAACACCACCAGAGATCACCGATCTCTCTTCCTCTGCAACTCAGAGGGAAACTGGAGTAATACTCCCTTCCTCCACACACCGGAGGGAAACCAATTCAAATAAGAAGGATGAACAAAATGAAACAAAAACAAAGTAGAAACAAAAACCAATGAAGAAGAAATCGATTCTGAAACCCAATACAAATGTAGCTTCAAATGAAGCAATTCATCAATCCACACACACTGCTCTAACTCTCGAACAAACTCCTCTCAGATCTGGAACTCTCTGCTCTTTTTCTTTTCTGGATCGTGCAAACTCTCACCAATGGCTGCTGCTTTTTCTTTTCACGATCTAGCTTCTACGAAAGGATGAAGCTCTATATTTATAGCAGATATTGGCGTGTGGCTGCCAGGTTCCCGCCCATGCACTTTTTGCCAGATCATTTGAATTTTGACCACATGGTAGCATCCTGACAAGGTTGCCATCCACGTGTCATGCGCCTGTTATCTTGGATCACGTGCCAGGTGCCAACCTCGGTACACGTGCCCAATCATCAGCCTGAATCGCCTACAGACAGACAGATGGAATGTATATACTTAGTTAGTTCAGGCTTTAAACACGAATGTATATACTTCAGAAACATCAACTGATTAAGTGTGCACAACGTGAGAGAGTGTACAGACTTAATGAATAAGGCGCATGTGAAAGCAGTGTATAGACATATGAACAATGCGCATGTATGGCAGTGTATAGACTTATGAACAATGCAAACGAGATGCAATGTATAGACTTATGACCAATGCAAACGAATGGGAGTGTATAGACTTATGAACAGTGCAAACGAATGGCAGTGTATAGACTTATGAACAGTGCAAACGAATGGCAGTGTATAGACATGTAATGAGCAATGCAAACGGGCCTAATGATTAGTGTGTATTTTTATCATTTAATTCATGAGTATATGCATTTTTATGAGCTTAATTGATATTAAATATACACTTCTCACACTTATTATTGATTTTGTATCAAATGTTTAATTTTCTGAAATTAAATAAATTTTTATGATAATTTTTATGTATTTATGCAGGCACGCAGTTCGAGAAAAGCTCCAAGAAAAAGAAAAAAGAATAAAAATATATATGTTCAACTGGGCCAAAAGCCCAGAAACTTGTTTAAAAAGATAAGAAAAAAATTAGAAAAAAAAATAAAATTATTGGCTATTTTTTAGCATTTTATACAAATATATATAAGATATATATAGATATATATATATATATACTATATTTATATATAAAAAAAACAAAAAAAAAATAAGTTCAAACCCACCCGCCCCGCCCCCTTCCCGCCTTCGCCGCCCGCGCACGGGCGACGAGGTCGGCGAAGGGGCGGGCGGGGGGTCGTGGCGGGCTCGACGCGGGCGAAGGCGGGGGCCGTGGCGGCTCCCGGCAGGGACACGCGGCAAGGCGCGTGCGGCACGCGGGCGCAGCGTGCGCCACGCGCACACGCGGCAGGCGTAGAGAAAGCGGGCGCACGGGGGTCCACCGAGCCGGCCGCCTAACTCGGTCGGCGGTCGGCGCAACGTGCCGGCAGAGAGGAAATGGGAGAATAAGAGAGAAAGAGAGAAGAAAAGGGGCTATAAAAATTCCAAAAAAATCCGAAAAAAATCAGGAAAAATGACAAAAGGTTCAGCACATTCCAGCCTACCAAGTTAGGTCAAAAATTAGGTGCACTTGAATGTTTTATATGAGCAAGAAGAGATTGTAAACCCTATATAAAGGGGGTATCACTTGTAATGAAAAGGAGGGGGTTGTTAGAGTTAGAACTAGATGGCAAGGTTGCAAGGGAGAGAGAGCTAGCTTTAAGCATTTGTAATGTAAGTTCCTTCCATTTCTGAAGTTTTTGATTGTTGAAGTTGTGTGTTTCCAAGCTTTTGAAGGCAAATTTGTAAGTTGAATTTATTGCAATACAAGTTTCATTTTAGAATTCAGTCTTTTCATAGCCTTATTTCTCATTATTGTGATCCTCATTTCAAATTCTTGTCTTCATAAAAGTTGTTCCTTTTTAAGTTTTCTTCAACTGCTATGTTCATCATTTCTTCCAATTCATCCAAATTCATAGAGTTAATACCCATTTTCTTAAGTGCTGTCCTGTGCATTCACTGTGCATCTGTGGTGATACCTTCTTCCATTCATTCATTTTGAAGTCTTTCTAGTCCTCAAATAACTCTGAGTTCTTCATAAGAGTTGTTCCTCTCTTGTATCTCTAAGTTTTATTCTTCTTGCACTTTGTCAAATTCCTCTTCTTTTGAGCTTTAGAATTAAGTTTTCAAGGTGCTGGTTTTCTGTCAATTACTGTTCATCCGAACCAATAGGTCATAGTTTTTCAAGTTTTTCCTTATCTTCCTTTCATTTTCTGTTTCTGTGTTCTTCATAAAAGTTCTTCCTTTTCCAATTCTCTACAACTTTCATGTTTTACACTTCTTCTAATTCTATCTATATTTAAAGTTATGTGTTTTCTTCCAACCCCTATTTTCACTTGAATTCTTTTATGTTTTCCAACTTAAGTTTTCATAATCGCACTCCAAAATCCAAAAATTGGTTTTCCAAACATAAAGATATGTCCAACTTGAACTAAAATCACATATTCTCTCCCCATGGGATCGACCCGTACTTACCATTATACTCATGTTTTCAAATCCATAAGTGAGTGAGTGCGGTTATAAATATTTGAAATTTGTGTGGCACGGCAATTTTAACAACGACTGTCGAGCGAGCATCAAATTTTTGGCGCCGTTGCCGGGGAGTGAATTATGATGATAGTTGGATATTCTTGTGTTTGGTGTATATATGTGAATATTCATTTTGCTCTTTTTACTTGTGCAGGACAAAGAAAAAAATTTGAAAATCAAAGAAAGATGAAGATCGAACCTAAAATTCCAAGGATATGAAACGTCGTTAAATAGCCCGGCAGCATTGCTAAAGGGCTGAAATCAAGAAACAGGTTCTATCTTTCCACTTTCTGAATTTTTTTTTACAAAAATCTAAAAATTTCTTGAAAACTCTATAAAAATAAAAAAAAACAATCAAAACAAAAGAAAACATTTTTCATGCTGGTTAGTTAGGTTCATTGACTAAAAATAAAAACAAAAAAAATCTTCATTTGTACCAAATAAAAGACCTCATTGCAAGAGTAGAAACTACACTTTCATGCTCTAGGTCATGCATCATTTAGCTTAGAATTTATCTTTGTTTAATTTCTGCATTGCATTTTGAAGATCGCGAGGGGCAAGGTACGTTCTACTGATCCCAGTCTGCCATTCATTTTTGCATAAAGAACCCCTTGTTTGAAATTGTGGTGTGCATTTCATTTCAAAATACTTTAAGGGCAACACCCCTAACAAGATAAGGTGGGGATTTCATCACCCTCCCTTAGCCCGAAAACCACAATTTCCTTGCATCTCTGTATTACCTAGGCCTTAATAAAAGCCAGTAGACGTTGGCCCTAGGATCACACTGTGATTCCTGTGATATTTAGGTTTATCCTCTTATGAAAACTGGTGTCTAAGGCAAGACGGTCGGATGGCAAACGCCTTAAGCGGGATTGTGGTTTTGTATAATAAGGTCCCTACGAAAGTAGGGGGAACCTCCCACTTCCCCACCCCTTACCTGGCCGGTGGACATACTGAGGGTGAATTTAAGTTCATTTTAATCACTTTGTGAAACCACATTTGTAGGTCTGAGTCGCATCTAGGTCATTAGGATAATTTGTGTTAACTTGTTTGTGTTTGCATAAAAAAAAGTTTTGAAAAATTGAAAATATATATATATATATATATATAATTTGAAATACTTAAAAAAAATGTAAAAAAAAAAATTATTTTATGGCCATTCATCTTGGAGGGAAACCCACGCCTATGAAGGAGTATTTTTATCCTTCTTCTTACAAGCCCTCCACCTGTATTCAACTCCCCGATATTCACGTTGATCAATATGAGATTCACCCTAGTCTCATCCAGATGCTCCCATCTTTTTATGGGAATCTCAATGAAAATCCTTATAGGCATCTAGATGATTTTCTAGAAGTTTGCTCACTGATCAAAAATCAGAATTTTAATGATGATGCCCTTAAATTAATTTTATTTCCATTCTCGTTAAAAGATAAAGCAAAATGTTGGTTAAGGAGTTTTCGAAAGATTATCAGGACTTGGGAAGATATGCAGTCAGAATTTTTAAAAAAAATTTACCCCATAGGCCAAACCAACATGATGAGAAGGGCGATTACAGGATTTACTCAACGTCCGGGAGAGCAACTTCATGAATCTTGGGTGAGATTAAAGGAGCTAGTGAGTCAATGTCCACATCATGGGTTGCCCAGATGGCAAATTATCTTTACATTTTATGAGGGGTTATCCAATTTTGATAGGCAGATGGTGGACATATATTGTGGAGGGGCATTTTTAAGCAAAAGTGAAGATGAGGCATATGATCTATTTGAGATTTTGAGTGAAAATTCAATAAATAGTGCCTCTATCTCATCTCATCAACAACTTGTAGGACATGTCAAACAGGCGGAAAACCCAATCCACACTTTCATGGAAGTGTGTGAATTCTGTGCCAGTCTCACTCACCATGTGAGTGAATGCCCTACTATAGCCCGACTCTCTCCCGTCATCCAAGCACAGGTCCAAAATTCCCTAGGATTCTCTCAGCTCAAGCATGTTGCAGATGATGATAATCTTGGCTGGAGTAATCACACAAATTTGCCTTGGATGGATTCAATAATCCAAACCCATTTGTCTACACTTCTACCCCAAGCAATTCACGAGCAGCCCATGTATACTCAACTTCATTTCAACTCATCTCAGCCCGATTTCGGACTCAATGTCAATACTAAGGGTGATTCACCGGGCCACTACTTTGAAGCTCAAAGCGTGTACTCTCAGTCTACTTACCATGACCCTTCGTCAATATTCAACCAACCCCCTCGATACGTGAATGATGATGATGATGATCCGATGCCTGGCATTTTGGATCAAGATATCATTATTGGGAGTGAGGGGGAGTGCGCAAGCCATACCATGATGAAGGAAGGGACAGAATTAGGGGAGGAATTAAAGAATACAAATGATCCTATTGATATCATCATCCCATTCTATGAATGTTTTGAGATTGAGAATATCACTGAGAAAATTAGTGGCCCAAACAACTTAATTGAGGATCTACATGTCGAGGAGGATTGCTTTATGATTCATAATCATGTTGATTTAGTGGAACTTAATTCTGAATCTTCTCCTCCCTTGGAAGAACTTGATGATGGGGCCTTGTTCGAAAAGTTTATATTTCATCTATCAACCCCATTATTGGAAAATTTGATTGAGAATCTTCAGGTGAGTGATGAGTATGATGAAAGCTACGACTTTGAAACATTCCCATTTGATCTTACCTTTGATGAAGGGGCCGAGCTGGAACAATTTACATTTGATCTTCCCACTTCATTATTGGGAAATTTGATTCACAATTTTCGATTAAATGATGAGTGTGATAAAGGGGTTTTATTAGAAACTTTCAAATTTGATCTACCCATTGAGCCCGATCCCCTCATGTTTGAATCATTGGATCAATTTGATTCTGGGCTCGTGCTACCCCTGCCAGATGAGCCTCTTCAATATGACATTCTGGGACCTGAGGGGGATGGACCAACAATATTCACTTTTGATTTAACTCCCCATCAGGAAGACAAGTTGATTAGTACCCTTCTAACACATGAGGCTGTTACTGGGGAGACTGTGGCTAATAATGACACTCTTATCCCTAAGCCACCGTTCGATGACCAAGTTCCCAAGGAGGAAGTAGTCAATAAAGAGGTCATCAGGAGGGACGATACAGGTGAAGGGGACCGATGGATTGATATTATGCAAGGGTTATACTGTGATCTTGACAAATTATTGGCCATAGATCATTTTTTGATATCTAAAGTTGAAAACTGGATCGCACACAGGGTTAATGTTACAAACAATCATGTGCGAGTCCTGCCTCTTTCTAGCCCCGGTCCATATATGTCTACTCTTGTCTTTCAATGGATTAAGGGCTGGAATTTGAAGGAAGACAAAATTCTTTGGTGGCTCATTTTAAAATCAACTTGTTGGTTGTTGAGCTACAGTGCGTCTGGCTGAAGACGTTAAATTTAGCGCTTTTTGGGAGGCAACCCAACGTTTTCACAGTTTGTGTGCAAATAAATAGCTTCTTGGGAGGCCACCCACGGTTTTTGTGATTTGATGTTTTGTTTTAGTGTGTTTCTTTTACAGTTCTCAGGCCACAACGCAATGAAGCCCTCATCACTTCGCCCGACCCATCAGGTTTTATCCTTCCATCCCAACTATATTATCTCTTTACATGTCCTCTGATCTTTCTACTGTTTATGCCATTGAGGACAATGTCATTTAAGTTGGGGGGGGGAGATAAATGTCAAAAATTTCAACAAAAATTTCAAAAACAAAAATTTCAAAAATTTCAACAAAATTTTCAAATATTTCAAAAAATTTCAACAAAAATTTTTTCTTGCTTTCTTAAATTGTCATGTTTAACAACAGTTTTTCCCCGCATTAATGATTCTTGATTCATGTCACATGAAACGTGATTCTGAATAGAACCAACTAGAGAATCGGATGATGGATAATTTATTTATTCTAGCCATGGAAAACTGATTTAAAGAATCTCTTTCAAAGTTCAGATGCACTTTCAAAGAAAAATAAAAGCACGTTGCACGCTAATGAAACAAGAAGGACAAGCCTTCTGTTATTTGAGACAGATTGTCTGATATTCTGCATTTTCTGAAGAAGAAATATGTTAGAAGCTTTCTGCCATAGAAAAGTATGAGAAAAAAATAAAGCACCATGAAAAATGCTCCGATTCTGAGTAACCGGGCCTACTTCACCTAAGACGTGTTGAGGTTCGCGTCAAAAGGAAAAGGGAACTTGGATCTGTGGAACCGGGCCTACTTCACCTAAGACGTGTTGAGGTTCGCGTAAAACAGTGAAGGGTAGTGCAGCATCATATGTGTAAAAAAAAAAACAGGGAAAAAGAAAAAGAAAAAAAAAATATATATATAGTGATCCCAAAAGGGACATATCAATCAGGCAGACAAAAAGCTAGTGTGCATTGAACGCTCTAAGTAAGAAGTGCAGAATTGAAAGGCATTTGTTCAGAATAGCAAGTGGAGGATGCAATTGTCTTCACTGTGGACTTAGCATTACACATGCACAAGTGCTGCTGAATTTTGATTAGATTCTTGATCATGTACCTGAATTTCTGACATAAGGCTAGTCTGTGGTAATTACTCCAGAGTCCTGATCTTTAGTTAACTCTATAAAAGATGAACTGGAAATGAGGCCTGAATATCTTTAAACTCTTTGTAGTCCTAAATTTTTCATTATGTGCATTGCTAAGGGACTAGCAATGAGTAAGTTGGGGGGTGTGATTAGTGTGTAATTTTATCATTTAATTCATGAGTATATGCATTTTTATGAGCTTAATTGATATTAAATATACACTTCTCACACTTATTATTAATTTTGTATCAAATGTTTAATTTTCTGAAATTAAATAAATTTTTATGATAATTTTTATGTATTTATGCAGGCACGCAGTTCAAGAAAAGCTCCAAGAAAAAGAAAAAAGAATAAAAATATATATGTTCAACTGGGCCAAAAGCCCAGAAACTTGTTTAAAAAGATAAGAAAAAAATTAGAAAAAAAATAAAATTATTGGCTATTTTTTAGCATTTTATACAAATATATATAAGATATATATAGATATATATATATATATACTATATTTATATATAAAAAAAAACAAAAAAAATAAGTTCAAACCCACCCGCCCCGCCCCCTTCCCGCCTTCGCCGCCCGCGCATGGGCGACGAGGTCGGCGAAGGGGCGGGCGGGGGGTCGTGGCGGGCTCGACGCGGGCGCGACGCGGAGGCGGCCGGGCGAAGGCGGGGGCCGTGGCGGCTCCCGGCAAGGACACGCGGCAAGGCGCGTGCGGCACGCGGGCGCAGCGTGCGCCACGCGCACACGCGGCAGGCACAGAGAAAGCGGGCGCACGGGGGTCCACCGAGCCGGCCGCCTAACTCGGTCGGCGGTCGGCGCAACGTGCCGGCAGAGAGGAAATGGGAGAATAAGAGAGAAAGAGAGAAGAAAAGGGGCTATAAAAATTCCAAAAAAATCCGAAAAAAATCAGGAAAAATGACAAAAGGTTCAGCACATTCCAGCCTACCAAGTTAGGTCAAAAATTAGGTGCACTTGAATGTTTTATATGAGCAAGAAGAGATTGTAAACCCTATATAAAGGGGGTATCACTTGTAATGAAAAGGAGGGGGTTGTTAGAGTTAGAACTAGATGGCAAGGTTGCAAGGGAGAGAGAGCTAGCTTTAAGCATTTGTAATGTAAGTTCCTTCCATTTCTAAAGTTTTTGATTGTTGAAGTTGTGTGTTTCCAAGCTTTTGAAGGCAAATTTGTAAGTTGAATTTATTGCAATACAAGTTTCATTTTAGAATTCAGTCTTTTCATAGCCTTATTTCTCATTATTGTGATCCTCATTTTAAATTCTTGTCTTCATAAAAGTTGTTCCTTTTTAAGTTTTCTTCAACTTCTATGTTCATCATTTCTTCCAATTCATCCAAATTCATAGAGTTAATACCCATTTTCTTAAGTGCTGTCCTGTGCATTCACTGTGCATCCGTGGTGATACCTTCTTCCATTCATTCATTTTGAAGTCTTTCTAGTCCTCAAATAACTCTGAGTTCTTCATAAGAGTTGTTCCTCTCTTGTATCTCTAAGTTTTATTCTTCTTGCACTTTGTCAAATTCCTCTTCTTTTGAGCTTTAGAATTAAGTTTTCAAGGTGCTAGTTTTCTGTCAATTACTGTTCATCCGAACCAATAGGTCATAGTTTTTCAAGTTTTTCCTTATCTTCCTTTCATTTTCTGTTTCTGTGTTCTTCATAAAAGTTCTTCCTTTTCCAATTCGCTACAACTTTCATGTTTTACACTTCTTCTAATTCTGTCTATATTTAAAGTTATGTGTTTTCTTCCAACCCCTATTTTCACTTGAATTCTTTTATGTTTTCCAACTTAAGTTTTCATAATCGCACTCCAAAATCCAAAAATTGGTTTTCCAAACATAAAGATATGTCCAACTTGAACTAAAATCACATATTCTCTCCCCGTGGGATCGACCCATACTTACCATTATACTCATGTTTTCAAATCCATAAGTGAGTGAGTGCGGTTATAAATATTTGAAATTTGTGTGGCACGGCAATTTTAACAACGACTGTCGAGCGAGCATCACCTAATCAATGTGTAAACATTACAAAGCTTCTGCCACTGTATAGACTTCACGATGCCTAAACAGTGTACAGACCTTGAACCTGTGTGAGACTCTTAATAAGACTGTGAGCAGTGTGTAGACTTAATGCTCAACGGAGATGTATAGACTTTGACAAACTTGAGCCAGTGTATAGACTATGCCAGGGTGAGACGATGCATTAGACACTCGGCTGTACAGACTTGCAACGTTCTGAAAGAAACGATCGGCTGTTGAGCCGATGTATAGACTCTGAATGTAAAGGCAGTCTGTATAGACTTGAATCGCTTGAAGCGATGTATAGACTTTGTGAAGCTCAAGCACTGTACAGACTTGTGAAGACTTCAGTGTTGTACAGACTTGGTGAAGCTCAAGTGAATGTATAGACTTGATGAACCACTGTGGATGTGTGGACTTGAGCGAATGAAGCCGATGTACAGACTTGCCTAAGACGCAGCATGAGACGCTGGCTGAGACGGACGCTGTACTGACTTTGAAGAGCAGCTCAATGTATAGACTTGAACGAATGAGGCCGATGTATAGACTTGCCTAAGACGCAGCATGAGACGCTGGCTGAGACGGACGCTGTACAGACTTTGAAGACTTTGAACGTTTGAGCAGCATGCAATGTACACACTTAGTGATGTACAGACTTGGCCAGAAAAGCGTAGGGAAATGTTGAGTGTATGGACTTGGCCAACCGTAGGAACAGATGAAGAGTGTACAGACTTGACGTTGTATAGACTTGGCTTTGAACGCTTGGGCTGAAGGTAATGTGCAGACTAAGCGATGTATAGACTTTGCCCAAGGAACCGAATGTATAGACTTTGCCACAGTCTGATGTACATGCTTTGCAGAAGTAAACGAGCCAATGTATGGACTTCAAAAGAAGCAGTCCGATGTATAAACTTCAAGAATTCTAGACAATTGACGCTGTACATACTTGGATTCAAGGAGTGTATATACTTAGCATGAAGACTGCCAGTCGATGTACAGACTTGGCTGAAGCTATCTCTGAACCAATGTTCAGACATTGTGCAATGTATGAACTTTATTGTGTGCAAGCCTACTGACATGCAATGTGTAGACTTGAGTGATTGAAGCAGGCGTTGTACAGACTATGCAAGCATGACACTGGGCGCTGTATAGACTTACACTATCGGATGTGTAGACTTCATGAGAGTGCAGTAACCAGTGTATAGACATTAAGCTTGACATTCCAATGTATAGAGTTGAAGCTTGGAAGGATGTATAGGGTTGAGCTGAACTAACTTTGAGTATTGAGACCAGTGTATGGACTTCAGTTAGAAAGTGCCCGATGTACAGACTAGAAGAGGATATGCCAATGTACAGACTAAATGGATCAAGCTGGTGTATAGACTTTGTGCCCAAACTATCAATGCTCTGATGCGTCGACCCAGCCTTGCTGATGAGTCGACCCACTACTGTTCATATTAACCAAACAGTGTAGATAGATGAAATAATGGAACAGCATATGAACTGAACTCACTTAGGTGATGAACCAGCATGAATCTAGAGATAGAAGGTTGATTTATAGTGTGAGACATCATCAAAACCATAGGGATGCAACACATATCTCAATTAATTGTCTGCCAATCTTCACTGGTTCGGATTTTGATTCATGGCTAGGTAAACTGTGTGTGGTGATCAATTCTATTAATCCTAGTCTTTGGAAATTGATTTATCATGGTCCACACACATTACCTCTAGATGAGACCAAGTGGTCTAATCAGGAGAAAATGATGCACTGTGATAATGTTACTGCTTTGAGTTTATTGAAAGCTTCTGTAAATACTAACAAGTATCCATTTGTATCTTCTTGTAGGACCGCAAAGGAGCTTATGGACCGGGTGATCAAAGCTCAAGAAAAGAAAAGGCAAAAATGTCTCATGGCCGATGATGCTGATCAACAAAGTGACAAAAGTGCAGAAGAGGTAAATTCTGATTCTGAAGAATTTACTCTTGATGATCTGGTTGAAGCTTATGATGAGTTGGAAAAATAATATAAGAAAGTCAAGTCAGAAAATAGAAAATTGAAAAAGAAATCTGAAAACTTGGTCCATAAAAATGGTTCTTGTGATAAATGTTCTGAGCTTGTTAACTTCAATGAACTTTTAGAGTATGATGTTGAATGTCACAAAGAAACCATTGCTTGTTTGAGAAATGAAAATGTTGCCCTCAAGAACATAATTGATCAATTGGAGAAAACTGAAAAAGCTCTAAGAAACAAAATGGAGTCAAACTCTATTGATCATGATATTTGCAATGAATTGATTATGAATGATAAACTTACAAATGAAAATGAAGAACTCAAAAAGGAGAACAGTGCGATGCTAATTCAAATCTCCCTGCTTGAAAGTCGATTGAAAAATCTTGAAAATATTGAAAAAGGGAAATCTGTGATAGTTGATGAATCTGATAAGGTAAATGTGCTTGAACAAGAAATAGCTAACTATGAATTGCACATTGCATCCCTTGAATCTGAAATTGTTGACTTGAATGCATCATTGTCTAAGTTTGTGAATGGGGAAGAAAATCTGAACAAGATATTAGGGACTAAGGTGAATTTCTAAAGAGAATGGCTGGGCTATAATCCTGTGAACAAAAAGAATTTTGAAAATAAAGTCTATACATCCTTTGTCCATAGTTCAAATATAGCCAACACATCAAATGGGTCTCCAAATAAATCTGCTCCTCAAACAACGAAGAGATCAAATGAAAGTCTGAAAAAGAAACAAAACTTACATCAAAAAGCTAAAAATGTTGTTGGTGTCACGATGAATACCATGAAAAATCATGTTGCACACACACATGCATCCACAAAGAAAATCTCATATTTTTATTGTGGTGAACTTGGTCATATGATGCATGATTACTTTTTGATGAAATCTGAAGATCTAGGAGCATGCAAGAAAATGAATGGCTTCACAAAGCCAAGAAAGTTTTTGAACACAAAAAGAACTTTTGATAACTCTTATGTTCATGCAAGAAGACCATTTGAAAGATTTGCTCTATTGAACTGCTTTCATTGTGAAAGGTTCGATCATAGGATGAACAATTGCTTTAGTTTGAAAATTGATAACATCTCTACAAACCCACAGAAATTTCATGCTCATCATGTTGTGAAGAAGAGAAATTTCCATACTTATAATGATAACATTCATGCTAAATCATAGAAATTTGATTATCATGTTTATGAAAATTCTGTGAAGTCTCTTGGTTGTTGTCATTATTGTGGTGAGTTTGGGCATACCATGCATGTTTGCTCCTTAATGTATTTTGATGATATGCATGCTCAAAAATTGTGGAAGGCACCCTCTAGAGGTGCAACTAATCATCTGGGACTCAAGAAGGTTTGGGTACCCAAAGCAACCAAATGAGAATTTTGTTGCAGGATTGTCTTGAGGTCAAGTGGAAGGCTTGGAAGATGATGGATGCTCAAGACACAAGTATAGAAAATGAATTGCCATGGAATGCTCTTCTTAAAGTGCTGCTAAACTCCAAAGATCTAAGGAAGCTTGGATACTCAAGTCTGTAATATTAGAACTTTGATAGAGGAATGCCTTAAGGCCAATCCGAGGTCATGGGTGCTTCAAGTCGACATTTGTTGAGGCCTAAGTCGACTTGGCCAGTCTTTGGTGCAATACTTTGTGCAGGGTTTCTCTTCTTATCCTAGAGGAGTTTTGAAAGGGTTTTGGCATGGGGTTCTTGATCTTGTCATATCTTTATGTGCTGCCCTATATGAAATGTGAATTTGGGGTCTCAATGGAACTCCTTTGGCTAATATCATTCTATTTCTTGTAGGAGAGAAAGAAAGGAGCTTATTGATGCAGAAGACAACAAGCGAAATAAGGCGAAGAATTTAAGAATGCTAATAAAGGTAACTCAAGACAAAGGTGAGAAAATAAAGTGTTTATTTGAAGCTCCTTGGTCTTGATGTTAATGCCATAACTTGACAGATAGTGTTTTTGAAGGTTTGATTACCCCTTGTTTGCTTTTGACAATGTGGATAATGAATACTTGGCTGAATGGTATTGAAACATCTGAGTAGTATATTTGAGAGTGTAGCCATTGAATGCCTTTTGCTAAACCCCCGATGTCAAATGAGAATACATTTATTTCTGATTATCATTTCAATGATTACATGGTATATAAAATGGTGACATGTGGAAGGGCAGGTCAAGCCTGTCTGGAAGCTATCACCATGCGTGAGAATGTGTCTCCGCCCGGTATCATGAATCATCTGTGCATATGACATCAAACTTAAATGAATTTTCTGAAATCATGCATTGATTATGGGGGAGTCTTGCAAGCTGAAAATTTTGAGATTGATGTTTTTCCATTCTCTCAGCATGATGATGTTGTTCTGTGGTTGAACATTTTGAGGACTTAATTTGATCAATGTTCAATGGTCTTTACCAATGTGCCACTCATCTTTTTGGATAAAAGCACAACTGTTTTCAAGAAAAGTTCACATGTGATGATTTTGATGCTTTGCATGAATTTTCTGAAGTCTCTTTTTAGAATAAAATTATGTCCTCACACTTTAACAATTGGTAATGCATCTCATGCATCAGTTGCATTAGGTGCATATAGAGTGTCATGTAAAATCTTAAATCTTGCATCACATTGCATATTTGCATATCATTCTCTGCACATCATTCACATAGTACTTTTGGAAGATGAAGCTCATCGTGTGTCTTGTTGCATAGTTGGCATTTTCAGCATACATATAGTGCATATTTTGAAATGCATCATTTTGCACATTTCATGTTGCATAAATGTCAAAATGAATACTTCCAACAATTAGTCTCATATCCTTGGAGCCAACATTTCTAGAGCTGAGATTGCATACCTTTTCATTTTGCATTGCATATGCATATCTTCATCGTATGTTTACATGTTACTATATGCTATTCAACCCCTTCCTTGAAACTTCTAAGACCATATACTTCATTGATAAATAATGTTGCATCTGAGTCTTAATAAGTGTGCTTCATGTAAAACTCTAAGGGGGAGCATTTCATGCTTATTGCATTTACATAGGGGGAGCTACACTATCCTGTTATAAGTTAAATTTTCTCCATACATGTTAAATCAAATTCGTACACTTCATGCACTTTAATGTGAAATTGAGTGTTATTCATAAGGATATAGGAATTTCATTTCAACACTCTAAAGTAATTCAACTTGCTGCATGGATGATAAGAGACAGTTGAGGAAAAAGCTGCCTGCCTCCACATACAAAAAAAAAGGTTGAAATGAAAGGCAGAGCAATGCTAAGTCTCACTGAGTAAACTGGACACATGTCACCTGAGACGTGATGTGGTTCATTTCTGAAAAGTGTTGACTAAAGTATCTCTGTTCAAATGAGGTGACAAGGTTCAGTATTCTGAGTAACCGGAGATTCTGGCATGAGCTCCATGTGTCTTCTCGCGTAAAAAGGAATTATTTGAACATGATCCTTCTTAGAAAAATTCAGATTGTCAGTATGAAAATTATTGATGATAATTTGATGAGGAAGAGCGAAGCATCCAATACGCTATTCTCTATATTGAAATATAGTTTGTGAACTTACTATCGTGTTTACTTGAAAATCCGGTTATCCATATGGCTATGATTCATACTTATGGTACTCACTTACACATGGTAATTTGATTTGATATGTATTTTAAAAATTTGATTAATTGCTTGACCTGCTGTACATCTTCTCCTATTTATCTGCCCAATCCTCTAGGTGTAATCATGAGCATTCTGAACTTAATGACTCACTTGCACTTTTCCTACACCTATCCCCTCGCTGTAAATCAATTGGTATCACTTCTTGTGAAGGAGTTATGTTGCATGTATCTATAAATATCTACTTGATTACATTGTATGCATTTCATGTCTCATCATTTTCATACATCATGTTTCATGCATTTTACAAGAAAACTAAAAATCTAAAAATTTGAAAGTCAAAGCCAATCATCTAATGTGTCAATGTCTAAGGGGGAGCTTTGCATGTGATCTTATCTACTTAACTCATCAGGACTGGCATGAGTTAATACATTTCTATGAGTGTTTGAGTGCTTGTTTGCTTACTTATTATTGTCATGCCATACACCATTTCCAATTGCTGCAACTCGTGAGCATTTGCATATCGGTTTGTCATCTTGCATTCTACATGACCATATTGTCCACATTTGTATTTCCAATTTCCACATTTGAATTTCAACAATTGGTATCAAATGGTTTTGCTGCCATCATGGTATCCCCATCATGATCCCCATTTCTGATTATGTCAAAGGGGGAGAGAGAGCTTTAAAAGAGAGCTTTAAAGCATAATATTTTATCATCATCAAAATGGGGGAGATTATTGTGTATGTGATTTTGATGATTACAAAATACCTTTGGTGCTTGGCCTTGTGCGTGAATGGTTATTCATGTCTTCATGTGTTTAATGATTACAAAATTGGGATATCATGTCGATGCAATTGTGACTCTATTAGGCTCATATGTGCTTTGATGTTAGCACATTACATTGTGGAAAACATGCTTGGATAAATGTCATATTGAGCCTCATGTCATGCATGGTAATGCTAAATGATTGATTGAGATGCAAATACCATTCCTAGCCCCCAAGGTAATGATGTGTGGATTGATGAGAGTTTGGATGATGATCAAATTGAATGTGACTCAATATTATTTTATGTGGCTTGGCTCCTCACTCTTTGAATTCCACACTTATACTATCATGCAATGGTGAATAATATTTGGAATTTCATGACTCTGTGTATGAATGATTCAACTAATCAACAAGAAATGTGAACTCAGATAAAACAATGAAGTAAGTGTTGCTATATGGAGTTAAATGGATATCTCGTTCCTCCTTCACTCTTGGAATATGTTCAATGATGTATTTTATTGTGAACATGTTCATAGTGTTAATACTTGATGTAAAGATCTTGATTGTCAACTAACATCTTGCTTTATCATGTTTTTCAGGATGAAAAATCATGGTTGATCTTCATGGGATTTTGGTAACATTTAATCAATTGTTTCCCCTTGATTTGTTGGAGGTTTTAGCCCTTTTTCAGACCCAAACAAGAAGGGGTCGACCCATCGGGTCGACCCTCTAAAGTTCTGTTCAAAACAGAACTAGTTTTAAAATCTGCTGAAAGGGGTCGACCCCTGTAACCCAGAACCTTAAATCAGGTTCTGTTTGGGTTTTGGAAGCACAAGGGTCGACCCCTGGGGTCGACCCATTGAAAGGGTCGACCCTAGGGTGGACCCCTGTAACCCAGAACCATATTTTAGGTTCTGTTTGGCTTCTGTGAGCCCGAGGGTCGACCCTTTCCGGTCGGACGTCCAGCCACCATCTTTGACCGATGTTTTCTTGCCCCAAAAGTCCTACCAATCAATTCCTAATGCCCTATATGTCTCCCTAATTCGTGGATCTGGTCTTCAAGCTGTCCCTTGACTGTTCTAATCATTTATATACATCTCTTGGGTTGCAAACCCTAAGAAAGAGGATGCTAGATCTGAAAATCATTTTTCTTCTAACCCTTGCATGTGCAGGTCGAAAGTAGCAGCTCCATGGTTTCTCCCACGTTCTTCGGAGCTTGTATGTGAAGGGAAGAAGGTGGATTCAAGTCTTCAATCAATCCTCTACTGATAGCTGCGAAGGAAATCAAGTTACAACTTCGTTTTTGCAAGAATCAATCATCCTTCTTCAAGAATGTTCTTCATCCTGCAGAAGCATTCAAATACGTTTGAAGAAGAGAAAGGGGGAGCTCTAATCACTGCAAAATCTTCCTCATTCTGATCTTTGTTGATAGAGCTCGAAAATCTGCTTTAAGGCATTATAGGAGGGCTTCATATGTCCTATCTCTTGCATATATATATGAGTTGTGACTTTTGTGATACAACAATCTTAATGCTCATGTGTTCTTTCATATAGGTTGAAGATGAAGGGGGGGATCTCTAAACCATTCATTTCTATACTCTTGTTTGAGATTAGCTTAAAGTTTGAACTTATTATTTCTATCTATTCTTTCAGGTGAAGAAGAGATTGGAAGAAGGAAAAGAGGAGCGGCTTGAGGAGAGGGAGAAGATGATGTCAAGATTATGATCATCTGTCAAAGAGCAAGGAGAATCAGATTTTACTGAAGAAGGGGGAGCCTTATACTTGATGCATCTGTCTAGTTTTCATCTCTATAATTTGTTTAGAGGGTCATAGCATATATGTGTTTTCGGTTCATAAACATTTGAGATAATGCTTTGTGTGGGTGTTCGGAGAAAGGGGTCTCCGAGTGTGTGTGTTGATTTATGTGCGTCGTTTTGTGCGGAGTACATCCGCATGTGTGGTTGGGCATAACTTGGGGTGTGTTCCCCATGTGTGGTTGGGAGTTTACTCCCGTGTGTTTGTGTAGGCAGTGCCTACGTGTGTGTGGACGGAGTTGTGACTCCGTGTGAGGAATTTGTCCGGGGTGTGTTCCCCAGTGTGTGTGTGTGTGTGTGTGTGTGTGTGTGTGTGTGTGTGTGTGTGTGTGTGTGTGTGTGTGTGTGTGTGTGTGTGTGTGTGTGTGTGTGTGTGTGTGTGTGTGTGTGTGCTGCTGTGGGAGTAGCTTGAGGCAAGGCCTCGTGTGTGTGTGGTTTGCTGTGAAAGCAGCGTGTGTGTTGTTGGGGTTTGTCCTCGTGTTGCTACATTTGTAGCGTGTAGTGAAGTCTCACCGGTTTGGTGAGGGGTGGACGTAGGGAGCCCGTCGTGGTCCCGAACCACCTTAAAAATTCCCGTGTCTTGTGATTTGATTATTGTGATTGTGTGTTCTCTATCCTATCTGTTTGTGCAATCGTGTGAGCTTGGTGAGATTGAGTGAATCTAGTTTAAACCTGTTTAGATTAAATTACTCAATCTTGTATATTCCGTTGTGCGCTAGTTGCATTTTTAATTGGACACAGTTTTTAGTAGTATGATCTATTCACCCCCCTCTAGATTCGTGTTCCTGCACTACAAGACCCAACACTGTTCATGTTAAAGTTCATGATGAAGGAAGAAAAGGAATCGGGCAATGACTGGAGTATAAGATCAATGCATAGTTCAAGATCCAACTTGAACCCCAATGCATTGAGTCTTTGAATCCACTCCATCATTTTCAACACATGAGCCTGTACTGATGAACCCTCAGACATCCGTGTCCTGAAAAGCCTTTTGGAGATGTCATACCTCTCAATCCTACCCTGCTCCCCGAAGAGCTGACGTAGATTGAGAAGTATACTTCTACAATCAGTCTTTTCAAATTGCCTCTGTAGCTCGGGAGCCATAGAGGCCAACATGTAACATTGGGCAAGGGAGGAGTCCTGAGACCACTTTGCATAAGCCAGTAACTCGCCCTCGTCGGCATCAGGAGCTGGCTCAGAATGAACCGTGTCCAACATGTACGCAATCTTTTCGGCGGTAAGGACTATGCGTAGATTACGCAGCCAATCCGAGTAGTTCGGTCCAATTAATCTATTTGCATCCAAGATACTGCGGAGGGGGTTGGACGATGACATTATAATCTGGATAAGAAATAAAAGACAACTTAGCATGTGTTCAGATTCTAACTTAGATGTGATTTTCTATCTTAGTTAGTCCCACTATTTTTCGATCGGACTATATAACCCTCAGTATATAGAATGGGAGATCAGCGAGATCTACCTAGTGGGTCGGAATCCCAACGAGACTGATGTACGACCTTGTGGAAAGCACAACAAACCATACATCATCTCAAGGGCAGTCAACAAGCACTTGCATCTAATGCAATATCTGATATTCGGCCCCCGAGAAATCATCCCCTTGTGGAAAGCACAACAAAGGATATTCTCGGTTACATATAACCATCATTACTACATAGCAATGAGTTCATGACCCGACCCTTGTGGAAAGCACAACAAAGCCGAGTTCAATTCCTCACCCCATTGAGGCCAAGCCTTGGAGTTTAATCCCGCCTCCAAACTCATGGACCTTGTGGAAAGCACAACAAACCCATGAAATGAAGACGTTCATTCACTCCATAATGATGGAGGGCCACGATGACTCCTAGAGCCACGCTTACCAGATCTAAAATTTAATCGCGAGGGAATTTAATTTTGTCTTGATCTCACCCTAGGTGGTAATATAAATATATCCAATATATTTACCGTACCTAGTAGTTTGCACAAAATAAATACATCCAATGTAAAAATTAAACGCAAGTGATCATGGACTTTAATCCTAATGTAACTAAGACATCCGACCCGCTTCCGAAGTAACTAAATCATCCTCGTCGGGTGTGCTCCGCGCTTTCAAACTCCGACGCCGCATCAATTACAACTTTTACACGGCACGTAGGCCGGAAAAATTAAATTACATGTGACTCAAATTCCAGCAGCCCTTAGGGCGAGTACAACAACGGAGGAAGATAGAAGTACATTGGAATTTTAACAGAGAGAGAAAGGAGGTTCGCAGACCCCAATTAATTACATTATTCCAAGTCCATGATAACTTGCCAACCCATTCAAATAAAATCAATCAAGGGTTATTTTCGGAAAATAATCCTTACTTTTGAATTTAAAAATGGGATGTGCAAATAAAAACAGGCCAGCTTTGTTTAATTTTAAAAATCGAAGCATGATTAACTAAAATTAAACAGACAAGCAGGCCAATACAAAGTAAATAAAGTAAAGCACGTAAAGAACCATCATTTTCTACAGGGGCATCTAATTGAGATAATTAATTAAATTTAAATTTAAATTTAATTATCCAATAATCAAATTTAAATTCAAAATTTAAACATGTCAATAATTAATATTTTAATTCAAACTAATTATCCAATAATTTTGGTTTGAAAATAAATTTAAAATAATGCAATTATCCTCAATTAGTAATTTTCTAAAATTCAAAATTTGAATTTAACAATTATTTAATAATTGAATTTTCCACATTTAACTTCAATAAAATTTAAATTTTGAATTTTCTAATTATCTAATAATTAAAAATTCAAAAACTTAAATGTTACTGAAGTAACTTCAATTATTACTATTTTATCTCAAGGTAAATAGTAATTATCTCACCTCGGTAAATTCAACGCGGTTAAATAAAATTTAACATTTGACATTTACTATTGAGATAACACTATTTAACTTACGAGATAAATTTCGATTTAATTTACTGTGTATTTTAATATATATATATCTAATATATATATTATTATTTAAATACACAATAAATTAAAAATAATAAAAAGAAAAGCAATTTTTTTTATTTAAAAAAAAATTGGCCGCCCCCCCCTCCCCCCCCCCGCGCACGGGCGGCGCTTGCGCGCGTGGGCGCTGACCCGTGCGCGCGGATGCTGACCCCGCGCGCGCGTAGAGCGGGCGTCGCTCGCGGCACTTGCCACGCGGGCCCCGGCGGCGCCCGCCACGCAGGCTTCGCTGGCGGGCGCCCGCCCCTGCCGGTCAACGCCTGCAGGCGCCGCGTGTGCCGCCCACGCGGCGAGCGCATTGCCCCCTGGGCGCAGCGCGCCCAGGGCGCAATGCGCCCAAAACGGGCCAAAAAAATATTTTTTTTTAAAAAAAAATTTGCTCCAGCGATGCCCAGCATCCTGGAAGAAGCGAGATGCCCAGCATCCCCTTCTACAAGTAATAATTGAAGGATTTAATACCCCTAAAACACTGTTCTTAACGGCGATAAAACACCGACCAGAGCGCCAACCTGGCTCTGATACCACTATAAGGTTTCGCACAGCACCTACGGGCGACGCAGCGGATAACAAAAATTTCATTTGCCCGATCCCGGTGTTATGAAAAGCTTAATGTGTGCTCTAATCGGTGTTTCTAAGACCCTAATTACAGGTTGCGTGTTTCATCTTGCGCGGAACGACGCTGTTCGCGATGCCCGATGCAGAATATCGAGCCGCACAGCTGTACGGCCTCTAGAGCAGATCCACACGGACCCTTGCGCAGCGACGGTACCTCCCCGACACGACCTTCCCCGGCTCTATCACCTTCTGGAGAGAGAGAGAGAGCAAGATCTAGAAAAGGGGAGGCTAATCCTCTCCTTTAAGCCTTAATGCTTGATTAGCTTAAAGGGTTAGAAGAGAAGGCTCGAATGAGCTTTACGTAGGTGCCATATATATAGAATTTGGACCCTTTTCTAAAGACCTCCAAAGGACCAAAATTGTATATATGACCTTTCCATTATTATACATATGTATTAAGCCCCATTTACACTCCTTTCCAAAAGGAATTAAAGGGAATTAATACATACACTTGTATAATAATCATCCCTCACCCAAGAATCCATTGTGTATGATCCTCTAGGCCCATAGTCACTCTAGTTTAAGGCCCATTAACTTCTAATTCCCAATTAGAAGTAAATTAAATGTATTATTCGCTTCTACTAGAGCCGTATAATAGTTTAATTCATTCCGAACCTTCGATCACGTTGGGTCAAGAAAATCCGCGTGATCCTAGAGGACGTCGGGTTTAAACCAGCATGTCTAGTACCTGTAAGTCCACAGTTACCGCATCGATATAATCCCTCGCTCCTTCTATGAGTCTGGTACAATCGAGGGTATGGTTTCTGTTAAACCCCATGATCATGCCATTTGACTATGACCTCCTTAAAGTGTATGGCGTCCATCCTAAACGAACTCATACGACCCTGGCCAGGGATTTAACGGAGCGTCAATGTCATGACCCATTAACTGTCTGATATATACCCGACAGTGAGCGATACCTTCTTGACTATTGACGATCTTCACACGTATCCTGGAGTGGTTAACGACTCGGCAACTCATGACTTATGGTTAAAGTCACTTAGCCAAGCAATTAAACCAATCCAGTCCTCGTGTAAGATCCGATCAATGTCTCAGGTCAAAGGACCAACGATGCTACTGAGACAGTTGGATCTTCAGTTGACATTAGGTATAATCAACCATCTGAAGATCCAATAGCGGATCAGTTCAGTGTACATCCTCCAAGGACATACACCTACATATATGTGTTGGTGCCCCGCATCAATGACCATGAGACTGGTCACTGACACATCATATGTACTGGTTTAATAGGTAATCAAAGTCCCCGAGTGATTACCCTCCAACCAGGAACAGTTTAAGGCATGTGTACATGTAAAGTCAATCTCATGTTCGAGATCCCATCTCGAGCTGACTTTACAACCACATATCCTTGGGACAACGTAAAGTAACACAATCGCATATTTACGCTCAAACACCACTTTATTAATAATGAACAAGATCGTACAACTATTGGGCCTACCCGACCCAAAATTGGCCTGTAGCACACCAACACTAACACTTCCCCGGTCGGAGAATCAAAGAATAAACCTTCCACTTTGGTTTGGGTCCTTCCTCGGCCAAAGAATCAAAGAATCAACCTTTTCACTTTGGTTCGGATCCTTTCCCGGCCAGAGAATTAAAGAATCAACCTTTAACTTTGGTTCGGATCATTTCTCGGCCAGAGAATCAAAGAATCAACCTTTCACTCTGGCTCGGATCCTTTCCCAGTCTGAGAATCAAAGAATCAACCTTCCACTTTGGTTCGGGTCCTTTCCCGTCTAGAGAATCAAAGAATCAACCTTTCACTCTGGCTCGGATCCTTTCCCAGTCTGAGAATCAAAGAATCAACCTTCCACTTTGGTTCGGGTCCTTTCCCGTCTAGAGAATCAAAGAATAAACCTTCCACTTTGGTTCGGGTCCTTCCCCGGCCAAAGAATCAAAGAATCAACCTTTCACTCTGGCTCGGATCCTTTCCCGGTCAGAGAAATAAAGAATCAACATTCCACTTTGGTTCGGGTCCTTTCCCGGCCAGAGAATCAAAAAATAACCCTTTCACTTTGGTTCGGGTCCTCCCCGGCCAGGGAATTAAAGAATCAACCTTTCACTTTGGTTCGGATCCTTCCCATTCCAGAGAATTAAAGAATCAACCATTCACTTTGGTTCGGGTCCTTCCCCGGCCAAAGAATCAAAGAATAAACCTTCCACTTTTGTTCGGATCCTTTCCCGGCCACAGAATTAAAGAATCAACCTTTCACTTTGGCTCGGATCCTTCCCCGGTCAGAGAATCAAATAATTAACCTTCCACTTTGGTTCGGGTCCTTTCCCCGCCATAGAATCAAAAAATAACCCTTTCGCTTTGGTTCGGGTCCTTCCCCGGCCATAGAATTAAAGAAATCCTTTCACTCTGGTTCAGATCTTTCCCCGACCGGAGAACAAAAAGGGACCCCTTTCTTCGACTCTCGTAGCCGCTTCCCCAACATTTTGGCTTCTGTAGCCCAATTCTCTTTGGCCTTCGTGGCCTGCTTCCCCAATCTCGACTCCTGTAGACCGCCTCCCAATTTTAGCTCTTGTAGCCTACTTCCCAGCCTCGGCTCTTGCAGCCAGCTCCCCTAATACCTTTACTACCACTATGCTTATACGTAACGACAGTATGTTCTTACGCAAAAAAAGAAAAGAAAAAAAAAGAAAAAAATGCTTGGCTGCCCTGCTTGCTTATAATATAAAATAAGAGGCACCTCCTTGGAATTTTATAGGACCTTGTTTCCTTGCTAAATAATAATGCTACCCCGATTCTGGATGTACGTGTGTCGTGATGCGCGCTCAAAGGGAACCCAATTATGGTGGGTGCACACGTCGAGGGGAAGAGTCATGGCTAAATTGCTGAGCCCAACTCACAAAATAAACTCGAGGCAACACTCCCCACTTCACATTTAATGTGTTCAATGGTCTTCAACCATAAGGATTTCCTGACTTTCTTCATAGCACTCTACGGATGCTTGAATTTCTGCACTCGCGTGAAAGGTAATCGTGAGGAAAAAGCTGCCTACCCCCACTTAAAAAAAAAGAAAGAAAAAAATGATGCAAAGAAAAAAAGAGAGAGAAACGTGAATCGGAGTAGCCGGGAATCCCCATTGAGACACATGAGGAGACTCGTGCGAAAAGGTGAAGCGAATTTCAATAAGGAACGAAGCCTAGTAGCCGGGAATCCCCATTAAGACACATGAGGAGACTCGCGTCAAACGGTGGAATCCGCAATAAAATTATGACAAGGACGAATCCTAGTAGCCGGGAATCCCCACTAAAATAAATGAGGAGACTCGCGCCGAACGGTGAAATCCGCTACCAAAATAAACAAATGGGGGTTGTGCGAAGCTACCAAAATCGAGAGCCTGAAACTCATGTGTAGGCGCTAGAGTAACCCTCGAGTGTTGCTTAGAAAACCTGCATATCCCTATGTTTAGGCCCTTTTGCTCACACATTTGCTCCTCCACTCCACAAAGGATTGCCTCGGGTGAAATGCGTGAATTTAAGCTGTGCATGCAAGACATGCGATATCCTCTTGACGGGCGCACCACCCCTTAGTCGTGCCTCATGGCCCGCACCGCATTTGTGAATTACGGGGGATGTCCCTATCCCATCCTCTATAGAGGGAGCTGTCTTATTTATACTTATGTTATGCTTGCTGATGAATGCTTGCATGCTTGAATAAAGGAAATAAAAAAATATAAACTCAATTTCGGCTATTGCGGCCTACTTTCCCAGTTCTTGGCTCGTACAGCTCAATCTTGGCCCCCATGGCCTACTTCCCGTCTCTACGGCCTGCCAACCTCCCAACTTTGGCTTCTATAGCCCGCTTCCCCAATTGCAGCCTTCACGACCTACTTCTGCAACATCAACTCCGACCCTCGTGGCCCACTTTCCCGGGTTCGGATTTCACAACCGGTACTCCCGGCGTAATGAAGAACATCAAATCATTTCACTTTGGTTTAGGCATGTCGCCCAGTCAGAGAACAAACAGACCCCTTTCGCTCTGGATCTGACCTTCCGTCCGACTAGAGAATAAAAAGATCCTTTCACTTTGGCTCGGATCTACCATCCAGTCGGAGAACAAAAGATTCTCTCCACTCTAGATCGGACCTTCCGTCCGACTAGAGAACAAAAGATTCTCTCCACTTTGGATCGGACCTTCCGTCCGACTAGAGAACAAAAGATTCTCTCCACTCTAGATCGGACCTTCCGTCCGACTAGAGAACAAAAAGATCATTTCACTTTGGATCGGACCTTCCATCCGACTAGAGAACAAAAGATTCTCTCCACTCTAGATCGGACCTTCCGTCCGACTAGAGAACAAAAAGATCCTTTCACTTTGGCTCGGACCTGCCGTCCAGTCGGAGAACAAAAAGATTCTCTCCACTCTAGATCGGACCTTCCGTCCGACTAGAGAATAAAAAGATCCTTTCACTTTGGCTCGGACCTGCCGTCCAGTTAGAGAACAAAAAGATTCTCTCCACTCTAGATCGGACCTTCCGTCCGACTAGAGAACAAAAAGATCCTTTCACTTTGGCTCAGACCTGCTGTCCAGTCGGAGAACAAAAAGATTCTCTCCACTCTAGATCGGACCTTCCCTCCGGCTAGAGAACAAAAAGATCCTTCCACTTTGACTCGGACCTGCCGTCCAGTCGGAGAATAAAAAGATTCTCTCCACTCTAGATCAGACCTTCCGTCCGGCTAGAGAACAAAAGATCCTTTCACTTTGGCTCGGACTTGCCGTCCAGTCAGAGAACAAAAAGATTTTCTCCACTCTAGATCAGACCTTCCGTCCAACTAGAGAACAAAAAGATCCTTTCACTTTGGCTCGGACCTACCGTCTAGCCGAAGAACAAAAAGAATTCTCTCTACTCTGGTTCAGACCTTCCGTCCAGCCAAAGAATTAAAAGACCCTTCAAATGGCTGGTACCCCCGGCGCATTAAAGAATGAAATAACCTTTCACCCTGGCCCGAGCCTGCCATTCGAGTAAGGAATCATCCCCTTTTCCTTGCGCTAACACTAGCCCGTGTCAGCAACTTGAAAACCCCTCCGTCCCTTCGGGGTCACGAACAATCCTTTTGATTTGGACCTTCCATCCAGGTCGTTACATGAACCAACTCTTCTCTCTGTCCCTTCGGGTGACGAATACGCTTTTTGATTTGGACCTCCCGTGCCGGCCATTGAATCAACAAGTTCTTCTCCCCGTCCCTCTGGGTGACGAACATCCTTGTCGAATCAACAAACTCTCCTCCCCGTCCCTTCGGGCGATGAATCCCTTTCAATTTGGACCCACCGTCCAGACCGTTAAAGGAATAAACCCTCCTCTCTGCCCTCATGGCTCACTTTTCAATTATCGGCCCTGAGTCGACAGCTTTCAATTATCGGCCCCAGCGCCGACAGCTTTCAATTATCGGCCCCGGCGCCGATAGCTTTCAATTATCGGCCCTGAGCCGACAGCTTTGAATTATCGGCCCTAGAGCCGACAGCTTTCAATTATCGGCCCCTGAGCCGGCGGCTTCTAGTTATCGGCCCCTGAGCCGACAGCTATCTAACTATCGGCGTTTAGCCGACAGCTATGTCATTATCGGCGTTTAGCCGACAACTATCTCATTATCGGCGTCTGTGCCGATAGCTATCCAAAGTTGTTCAAAAAAAAAAGAAAAAAAAGAAGAGAAGAAAAAAAAGAGAAGAAGAAGAAAAAGATAAGAAAAAAAAAGAGAAGAAAAAAAAAGAAGAGAGAA
The DNA here is from genome assembly GCA_022559845.1 of Amorphophallus konjac. Taxonomy (NCBI): domain Eukaryota; kingdom Viridiplantae; phylum Streptophyta; class Magnoliopsida; order Alismatales; family Araceae; genus Amorphophallus; species Amorphophallus konjac. The sequence goes on along the minus strand of CM040117.1, from coordinate 36,976,239 downwards.
AAATCATCATCAAAGCCTTCGAGGGATGTCGACTCGTCAAGTCTCGCCGGAGATCAAAATATTTTCAGTCCCACTGACGCATAAGACCAGTGCCCAGACCTTTCGTCTGGTTCCATGAACAAAGAGACCCTTGCTTTGGCACTAACCCCATGCTAATGAACAAACCACGTCAGCTCCCGATGCCCTGTCAGCACTGATGAAGAGACAAAGAGACCAAAAAACCACGTCAGCTCCCGATGCCCTGTCGGCACTGATGAAGAGACAAAGAGACCAACAAACCATGTCAGCTCCTGGCAACCCGTCGGCACTGACGAAGAGACAAAGAGACCAACAAACCAGGCCTTCTCCCGACACCCCGTCGGCATTGATGAAAAGATGAAAAGACCAACATATCATGTCAGCGCCCGACTCCCTGTCGACACTGATGAAGAGAAGAAGATACCAACATACCACGTCATCTCTCGACGCCCTGTCGGTGCTGACAAAGAGAAGAAGAGACAAACAAACCCTGTCAGCCCCCGACACCCTGTCGGCACAGATGAAAAGATGAAGAGACAAACAAACCATGTCAGCTCCCGACACCCCGTCGGCACTGATGAAGAGAAGAAAAGACAAACAAACCGTGTCAGCTCCCGAGCCCTGTCGGCACTGATGCAGAGAAGAGAGGACAAACAAACCATGTCAGCCCCCGACACCCCGTCTGCACTAATGAAGAGAAAAAAAGGGACAAGCATACCACATCAGCTCCCGACACCCTGTCGGCATCGATGAACAAGCCTGTGGCCTGGACCTATCGTCTGGTTCCATGAACAAAAAGACCCTTTCTTTGGCACTAACCCCGTGTCAATGAATAAACCACGTCGGTCCTCGACTCCCCGTCGGCATCGATGAATAAACCAGTGGCCTGGACCTTTCGTCTGGTTCCATGAATAAAAGACCCTTGCTTTGGTACTCACCCCTTGTCAATGAATAAACCACCTCAATATTACAACTCCCAGTCCCACCAACGAATAATCCCTTGGCTTGGACCTTTTGTCCAAGTCAATGAACAAAAAGAACGCCTTTGCTTGGCTCGGACCTTCCGTCCAAGTCGATGAATGAAAAGAACCTCCTTGCTTTGCTCGGACCTTCAATCCAAGTCTATGAACAAAAAGAATGCCTTTACTTGGCTCGGACCTTCCGTCCAAGTCGATGAATGAAAAGAACCTCCTTGATTGGCTTGGACCTTCCGTCCGGGTCGATGAACAAGAAGAAACCTCTTTCGCTTCGGCTTGGACCTTCCATCTAAGTCGATGAACAAAAAACCCCTTGGCCCACGTGCGCACGCGGTGGAGCGATTCCCTCATCCCTTCGCTGAAGGAGTGAGCGCTCTCCCGCGAACTAGCACCGGACCAGCATGCCACTAGCCCGGAAGAACAAGCATCTTGTTGAAGAACTCTACACTCGCGAGCCCTGCACACTCGTCCCTTGCTTGCGCCACCCGCGAGTGGGGGGCATTTGTGGACGTCAAAAAAATGATGACGATGATGATCATACGACATTCGCGTCTACGTGTTCAAGCGCAAGTCGAAGATGAGAGGGCCGCACAAGCCCATACCTCGTCCAACCAGGACGAGAACTCACTTGGTGGTCCGCCATCCATTAAGGAGGCCCTCGGGCAGAAGATACGGCTACAACTCTCCGACCGGCCACGCCGAGAGCAGAATCAAAGAAAAGCAGGGAACTCCGACACAGTCGCGGCATGCACCGAAAGTTACGCAAAGTCTGGGACCAAGCCCCAAAGGCTACAAATGGAATATTATGGAGGTCACACATTACAACTAGAACATTCTGGGAACGCCAACACTCGAATAAATGGCTGCGACTTCGAAAAGAATCCATTTGAGGCTTAAAACGGCGCGGAAAGGCCTTAAACCGGCACGCCCCTTGAACATCTTAATCCGGCACCCCCAAAACCGGTGCGCCCCATTTCCCATTTTCCCTTGAGGTTGCCTTAATACGGCACGCTACCATTCCTTGGGCTTTAAGCCTTTCCCCCTCATCCTGATGCTAATCCGGCGCGCTCACCCCTCGCGTCGGTTTAACCCCATCCTGTCCCATCGGCATGCCGATGCTCTGTTTTGCACCATTATGGCGTGTAGAGAACATTGAATGCCTGATGCTCTGTCTCTGCCTCCGTTCGACAGCACAGAAGCGGCAATGGTGAAGCAGGCCCCGGCAAATTTGCGAACATCCCTTCCTTGGATAAATGCTAGCGTACTGCGCAAATCAACGGACGACACCATGGCATGTCAACTCCAGATGCCTCAACGAACAAGGAGGAAGATGGTAGGAGTTCCTTCCGTCCGAGCAAAGAAAGGGCAACCGGCTATATATACTCTGCATGTTCGACAGAGAGAAGATGATGGGCTATTGAAAAGAGAAGAAAAAAGCTCTGGAACCCTCTGGCTGGCCATTGAAGAGAAGAAGAAAAAGAGAGAAGAGAAGCTCCATTCCCCGACGCCCGTGAGGTGAAGAAGAAGAGAGTGAGCGTGAGAGAAGAGAGGTAAGCACGGAGGGGGGAGAGCTTGTGCTCTGTTCCCCCTCCCCGTCCACGTATCACTTTCCTTTTCCCCTCTGTAATGTATTTTCTCTTTATTTGAGATGAAAATCTCTTGGGTTTGAGCCGTTTCCCCCCCTTCGGTGGATGAATAAACAGAAGGCTCCTTTTGGCAAACACGATCCTTTGTCTTTCTTCTTCTTTCCCCTTCCTCCTTCTCCTCATCCAGGGCCCTTCGAAGCATGCTCCTCCGTAGCATGGCCTTCGAAGGAGTTCGTCGACGGATGAATATTCATGGCCCTCTTGAGGCACACATTCGTCCCGCCTACGAAATCATCACCTGTAAGCTGCTGGAACTCTTGAAGGCTGGTCCTCGAGTCTCCACAGGCACTTATGGGTTAACGGAGGCCTCACTCCGAGTTTTGAGGTTCACCCCGGAGCTTTGCTCCGTTTGGTGTTCCCCTATTTGTCTCTGGCAAGCCTCAGTCCGGGGGAGGTGCTTCCCATTTTTCGCCAGGAACAAACGAATCAAACTAAACTCTCCGGGGGCCAGAGCAACCTATGCTTGAAGCCTCTGCATCAAACTAAACTACCTTGTACAATAAACTCCTCCAATAAAACACTTGAACCATCACGCTAATTTACCTTAACAAATGATCAAAACACTTAAACTCTCTTTCCACAAGCTTAATCCATCAATAAGATGAATAAATCAATCAACAGATTAACTTGCAGTTGAACGAAACAAGAAACAGAGCCAACAGAATAAAAGAAAGCCTCATAGAAGCTTAACCCGGCGCCCCCTAATCCGACGCGGGCTAATCCGGCGTGCTCACCCCCCGCACCGGTTTAACTCTACACTCAAATCCACTTCCCAAATCTTGGAAGGAATAGTGCTCTGCCCCCTCCTATTCCGGCATGCCCCTTGGTTTCCTTAAACCGGCGTGCCCCCTTTTAGTGTCCCTATTCCGGCGCGCCCCTTGAACTCCCTTAATCCGGTGCGCCCCTCCCTTGTAACACCATAACCGGCGCGCACCCCCTTGTAACACCATAACCGGCGCGCACCCCCCTTGTAATACCTACACCGGTGCGCCCCTCTTCTCTCGTGCTCACCTCCCTTTGCCGGCGTGGTTAAAAAGAAAGAATAATTAAACAAAATAAATATCTTTAAGCTAACGGATAAAACCAATGAAAGGGTTAGGAAACCAATAATTAAAAGTCACCCGTGCTTCAATTAAAATTTTGTTCCGGGGGCACTGCCCCCTTGACCCCCGCAACCTGATCGGGCAAGTCGAACCCCGCGACCTGACCGCGCAGGTCGATCCGCGTGCGAGGGCGCATATTGGTGAGTTCAGGCTTCACCCTTAACGATCCGCTTCCCCAGACGATGTTTGAAGAGAAAAGTAATGATGCCCCACTAGATCGGACTAGGATCTCGGGATCCCCCACCCGGACGTGACCATGATCCGAACTTATCTCGGGCCGATAGTTTGTTAGCTCGACCCGTCTTCATCGGGATCCGATCCTGCACCCACATTAAACTTGCCGCACCTACGGCAGACATCCACACGGTTTTATCATCGTCCTCGACGCTACTAATACAGAGTTCCGTCTAAATACTGAATGGTCCGTTAGTGACCGGCATATATGCCGGGATCTAATCCTGCGCTTGCATTAAACTTGCCATACTCACGGCAGACATTTGCACGGACTCGCTCCCGTCGCCGTCTTGTTTTCTATACGGACCTTTGTCTGAACATAAAATGGCCCGTGTGTGACCGATAAAATCCGAACGGAATGAGGCGGCTCTCGTCATCCCTGGACCCTCCGCACGGGAACATCAATGAGGCCTTCATGGGTTACGCTTAGACCTCGGGTCTATCCCGATTATGGTCATTGTCTCACCCATATCCTCGGCCTATAGCTCGCTCTCTTCGGACATGTTTTGATTTTGGGATCTAGTCCCGGGACTCTTCCCCGTTGCCCTCCGGCACCGAAAACATTAATGATGCCCACGCAAGCCCCGTTTGGACCGCGAGAGGCGCCCCCGATATGGTCCTGACTCGCTCTTGCACTGGGCCAACAAATTCCTTGGTTTCCTGCTACGCTAACCGAGGTTTAACCGAATGCTTTCAGTGCCTTGGAATAATATATTTGTTGTACCCCGGCATACATATGCTCCGGTTTTCCCCGTGACGATCATGATTTTCTGAGGCCAGACGCTCGTCCAAATACCAAAATGGTCCCTTGAGTGACCGACATGATCTTGAATGCTTTCTTCTCACCCTCGTACGGGGATTTCAATGCTTCCTAATAGACTTTTCATGTAACTAATTTTATGGCCATGAGGCCCTGATTCCCGGCTATTAATCAAGGGTGTTCCCCTCTCCGAGGGGATGTAAATGACGCCGTGACCTTTATGGTGCGGCGGGTTTCGGTCCCGACACGAACCACACAATCATTTGATTAGTCAGATCGAGCGCACAATAAATCGTCACTTTGTGACTGGCACGCCCCGCACTTAAGAAACGCCAATAAACAAATAATAACGATTTTAGATAAAAAGTGCGTGCACAGGTGGTCGTGTAGAATGCAGGCAAAGTCCACAACTTAGGGGTCGGGAGTGGTCCCGATTGATTGCCAACGCCGCTGTATACCTAGACTAGCGGGTCGTTGCCGTTGGTCGGGCCCATTGGGTTGTCGGAGGGGCCAGGTAGCCCATGCCATAAAGGTGTTCGCAGAAATTCCCGAACTCTTATTTTTGGGTATTTTGCTGGAGAAATTATCTGGGTACAACAAATGCCCCCCACGGGTCGTGCGTCGGAGGTGGAGACGAGGGCGTACGACCCGTGAACCTCTCCTTCTGAGTTGTTATAGTTGCATTTTGATGCTTCATGTGCTTTGGCTTTATTGTATTGTATGTGTTGAATTTCTGGTGTGCTGACCATTTTCGGTGTTCTGTCTTGCAGCTATGGCACGATTCGGTAGGGACGAGAGGGTCTCGAGGCGTGTGGTCCAGGAGGAGGACCACTGGGTGAGGAGGACCGAGCGGCTCATGCCCCCTTTAGGCCCGCTAGTCATCACTACGGCTAATGTGGAGCAGCTCGACTGGGGGCACACGGTTGTGGCAGAGGGCCCCGTTGGCGAGCGCGGCAGCGGAGTTGGGGCTGTGGAGTTGGCTCGCGTGTTGGAGGCGGGCAGGCTTTACACTTATGATCGCAGCGGCGGCTACCCAGTGGAGTTCCCTCTGGACCGTCACTTGTTCGAGTTCATCAGGCACTTTGTCCCACCAAGCATGGAGGAGAGTGACTCTCGGGTTGCTGGAGCCCATCGTCGACTAGAGCGGGCGATCTTGGTGGGCCGAGATAGTTTGCACGGAATCGTCCTCTACGGCTTTCCGAGTTTCTCCGGGGACTACTGGAGATAGTGTCAGTTTCTTTGTACTTAGTGCCTGGGCTTCTTCAGCAGAGCAGATCAGTTCGGAGTCCACGCTGGAGTGATGGGTCCCGCTTCCTGGGATTTGCACGGACACCACCGAGCAGAGACAGAGGGCAGTCCAGGGTTAGCACTGGAGCCATCAGGGCTGGAGTATGCCGGGGAAGGCTATGACGACCACAGCCTTCTATCTGGGATACTGTGACAGAGTGCTATTAGCTGGTATGGTTACTGGGCGATAATTTCGTCACACAGATACTGCCAGGGAGCTACTGAGTGGTTGATGGGCATAGTACACCATTATCGGGTGCTGCTAGACCGGGCTGATATCATATATGCTGTGACCGTGGCTTTGTATGGGTACCCCTGCTATACGGGGCTTCTACAGGCATTGGCAGAGCGCTTCAACCGCAGGTGGAATACCATGGTGACGGTTGAGGGAGAGACTTTGTTAGACTTGTGGTCCCTATACAGGATCTCCGGGTTGCCGGTCAGCGGCGAGGGGTACGAAAAGGTAGTACTGGATGACCTCCATCATAGCCATACCGATGGACATGGGAGATATCGGGTTTCTTACAGCTATCGGTATTTACTGAAGACCTGGAGGGACTTAGCCCTGGCTGGGAGAGAGAGAGCATCGCAGACTCCTAGGGTGCCGCTAAATGCATGGGTCCGCCACTTCTACAACGGACCTTTTTGCTTTCACCAGTAGTTTGTGAGAGACCAGACCCCCTGAGAGAAGTACACAGAGGTGGTGCTACGTTTCCGAGCATACACAAGGTACATCTACGCACCACAGGAGGGGTGGAACCCCCATAGACTGTCGGACGTGACCCACCTGGCTGCGTACTTGGCATACTTGGCATACCAGTTGTGGCCTGCGTGCCAACTGGTGGAGGGACGAAGGCTGGCCTTAGCCCCGGTGGCTCTGGCTAATGTTTACCAGGGGCTGGGGGTACTGGCGGTGCACCCGACGCCACGTGAGTGGAGTCTGCTTCTGTCGACCCACTACCTCAATGTGTGGGCTGCCTACTATTTCCAGGGTTGGTGTCTCGCGGGTCCGTGGCGAACCAGGCAGCACCATTGTTATTCAGCTACACCGGGCAGTCGGACGGGGACGCAGTCGTATAGTTGGACGAAGCCAGGAGAGTCTTGTGCTACTTGCCCGGTAGGGGCGAGGAGGGGATTCCCTTTGATGGTGCCACCAGGGACTCCCACCTAATTTTGGTGCCTTCGAATGACGGGGTGACCTGTGCCCTTCCTTACCAGTAGGAGCCGGATGTGGCATTATACACAGAGTGGGTGATGAGCACCCGGCCAACGGTGCTGCCTCTACACCGGTCCATGACGAGCTTCCTAGAGCCGTACTACCCGCACAGGTTCGCTCGGAACTTCGAGTACAGCCAGGGAATCCCGCCGAACCAGGAGTTCCCTTTGGCGGGTCAATAGTACAGAGGCCGGGACACACATTTGCTAGTTGCGGTGTGGTGGGAATTCTACTGTCGTTGAGAGCCGGAGCGACTATCGACGCCTGTGCAGGGACGCAGGGGACGGTTCGACGTCCACTATGCAAGGTGGTGGTTCGAGCACAGTCACCAGTATCGATAGAAGGCCTCGGCGATCCGAAAAGCCAAGGAGACTCATCTCTTAAGGGAGGATCTACCCCTCATCGCACTAGACGAAGGGTACTTGCAGACTCGCTTCTCTCGGATCCGCTGGGAGGTGGAGCGGCTAGCACAGCAGGCCCCCCGGGGGAGCCGAGGCTCACTATCTGTAGGGCAGAGCGGCAACGGGGCACTGAAGCCCCTCAGGTAGGCGCGGCCGGTGCCTGGAGGTACTGGATGTGGGGCACCTTGACCCGAGGCACCGAAGACTTGGTGGACCCAGTTTCTGGCTAATTGTGGGTTCGATCAGAGGGTGTCACTGGACCGAGTACTCCCTGAGGGGAGTTTTGCAGACACGGCGATTGACGACTGGAGGCGCCATATTGCCCATGCGATTGGGTCGGCCGGACCCGTAGAGCTCGTGTCCCTCATCAAGTGCGCCTAGACCCTGAGGGACGTGAAGGAAGCGGTCACGAAGGCCGCACGGGTCGTGGGCTTGAAGTCGGAGCAGTTGGTTCTTCTGCCGCTGACCCCCATTGTGGCTTCAGGTAAGACCTCTTCGTTAGCTTGTCATCCCCGCTTCGTTGTTTCCTAGGGTACGTGGCTAAGACATCTTGTGTGGTTGTGTTTATTGGCAGGTTCTGTGGCGAACAGGGATCACCCCTTCATGGGGACGTCTTCCGGGGACGGTGACGGGGCCCTCTAGCCCCAGTGGAAATGCCCCCGGGTAGAGACTGGAGTCAGGGAGGCCGGCGAGTCCTCTCGGGGACCTGTTGCCAGGGAACACCTTGAGGCAGAACCGACTCTGAGTAAGTGCTATATTCGCCTGCTTGCTTCATATTGATTCAGCCTTTATGATCGACTAACCTTGTCTAATTGGATTTGCTTTTCACAGCGCCACTGGAGGCCGGGGTTGACGTGGCCTTCTCGCCACCTCAAGAGATCGACCCACCACCTGACGACGGGGTCGATTGCGAGATAGATATGGAGGGGCTCCTTCGTCTGATGGACAAAACTGCCCCCGACGTCGAGACCTTTCCTGATTTTGAGTCGTGGAAGGTTTCAAAAGATGCCCAGCTAGGTAAATAATTCTGAGGCCGAGCATGTTGTGTCTATGGCTGTATTTGATTCTAGGAATTGACATAGTTGCTGGTGTCATGCAGAGGTGGTCGGGGCATCAGAGACCGCAGATCCCTCCGAGATGTGAGGTGAGGTGCCCCCATCTGTTGATGGGCAGGAGCCCGCAGCGACCCATGATGGCTTGGGTAAGTATTGAACCGCTATAGAGGGGATTGCCCTTGCATTGCACAATTGTTGGGCTGCAGACGCTGACTGGTTTTATGTTGCTACTCGCCAGGTGAGGATCCAGCCGCCACTCTGGAGATGATTCAAGAGATGGTCTGTACCGGCCCATCAATGTCCCTTCCCTCCTTTGAGGGGGAGCCCGAAGGGAGGAGTGCCTCAATGCCGTCCATGGCTGAAGAAGCGTCTAGCCAGCTACCACAGCTGTTGGCAGGGGTGGAGCAAGTTTCCCTTCCAGCTGTGGTGTCGGCTTGTACTGTAGGGCGGGTCGGGTCTTCGAGCATGGGACCCTCAAGTATGTAGCTGGGGACTTAATCATTTCTTGTTAAGCCCCTTGTGTTGATTGTCTTCTAGTGTTGAGATCGTGTTGGCATTGTTTACATGTGCTCCTTCGCCTCTAGAAGAAGGTGAGCTATCCCATGATAGGGCTGAAATGGTGAAAGAGGGGCCCACTAAAGTGCCTCCAATTGAGGGCGATGAGGAAATCGTCGACATCGAGAAGGTTTCAGAGGGGAGTGCTCTGGCTAGTGAGTTTTTTGTTTTCAACTCTTAGCTGGAGAACCGCCCTTATATAAAGCTGGGTCGTGTAGTGACCTCGTTTGCTTTGTTGGCTTGCAGGAGCCTCCGGTTCGGCCACCTCCGGGAGTTCATTGGGGGCTTCGTCGAGCTCTCCGGACGATGGCAACTTGGGGATGGATACAGAGGAGGTTTTGAGCTTGAGCTCTTCATCCTCCGGGGTTTCTGCTAGTAGGGAGGTTCTGACGGGGACCACTTCTGGAGGTATGCAGTGGTTCCTCTCATCCTCATTTGGTGCTTGTTAGCTCTACATGCCAGAGTGCTGGCGTTCTTGGGTTGCCCGTAGCGTCAGAGTCTGGAGAGGAGCGCGCGTCAGCTCCGGACAAGGTCAAGCAAGAGGAGCCCCCTATCCCACCCGTGCTTGCTGGGGACAACCAAACGGTGGAGGAATCACTGCCCTCTTTGACCCCGGTCGGTGATGCTGTTGAGGCCGAGGAGCGGTTGCCCTCCCCGACCCCGGCCGATGATGCCACAGAGATAGCTGGACTTGCTTCAGGTAAGGAGCTAAGACTTGCCTTTCCTTTTTCTCAGGTTTTTCACCTTATCTGTCAAAGGAAGTCTTACATGTATTGCTCACTCCCTTTGGTGTTTGTCGGAACTATGCAGGTTCCACGGGAGTGATGGCCGCATCCGGAGACATCTCCCTGGATTTAGGGTCGAGTGGCCCACATCTGTTTCTCCGCCAGAGCCATTGCTAGAGGCGAGTGCAGGTGCAACCTTGCTCCAGCGGACACGAGGCTACTCGTAGAGCGACCCTCTTCCTTCTCCAGAGGCTCTGAGGCAGTAGCTGCGGGAGTGCACCCAGGGCTACCACGCGCTTGGCTTCCCACGCGAGCTCTAGATGTCCGGGTCATCTGGGATCTGGGCCGAGTACCTATGACTCCGCGAGGCTTAGGAGCAGAGGGCACGGAGGCTAGCGATGATCCGAGAGGCACAGGAGCAGCGGTCTCAGCTTGTGTCAGCCGTAGCTGAGCAGAGGAGTCACGCTGAGGCGACTGCATTGGCATCTTAGGAGCGAGCCGCACAGCTGAGGGAGGTAGAGAGCCTGGCAGAGGCCTTGAGGAAGGCCTGAGAGGAGGAGCAGGCAGTTGCCGAGTGCGTCCGAGTTGAGTAGCAGGCGGCCGAGATGACAGCCGAAGCTAGTGCCCAGCTCTTGTCCACCTTGGAGGCGGAGCTTACAGCTGCGGACTCTCACCTTGCAGCGCTAGAGAGGACTGAGTCTGAGACTTGATTGTATCTTTCTCTTTTCTTTTTTTTGATATCTAGAGTGTATGGACTTGTCACCCCAAGGGCATGTCTTGGGCTCCTTTTACAGAGTATTAATGATAAACTCTAGATCTTTGGCTTACTGGGTTGTTCCCTCCCCTTCTCGATGGAATGGAGTGGTGAGCATGAACTGGCGACCACTTATCGTTAGTCGTGCTTGTTCGTTCTACGATACACCGACATGAGTGATAGAGAAAAATAGGGACCGGGTTCAGGGAACCTGATGTTAGAAACTTGAGGCTGAGTATTAGGTAGTGGAGGAAAGAAAAGGCTATATGTGGGGGCCAATCCTCCTGGGGGATGAAAGCCCGCATGCCAAGGAACCAACGTAGGCCCATAAGAATGGGCCAGTTTACGTTGTTTAGGGTTGTAGAGGTGATTCTGGAGGGTGTATTGACCCCGAACCAGATGGAGGAGTGTTGGCTAGCATTATGCCGTTAGCCGAAAAATGTGATTCGCATGTGTCTGGGAAGCTGGGATTGAGCTGGCTGGGTGGCCTAGGAAGACACGGCAACCAAGACCGGGACTGGGAGAAGGACTGGAAATTGAAACTGGGGCTGTGACTGGAAATGGGGACTGTTGCTGAAGCCCGCTGGTGACCTGGAAAGGTGCGATAGCTGGTAGCTAGAACTGGCGGCTACCCTTTGAAGGCCTTGTAGCCAGGACTGGAACTGGGAGCTGGCGGCTGGCCTGTGAAGGCATTATCGCCGGACTGGAACTAGAAGCTGGCGGCTGGCCTGTGAAGATGTTGAAGCCGAAACTGGCACTGGAAGTTGGCGGCTGGCCTGTGCAGGCGTTGTAGCCGAAACTGGGACTGGAAACTGGGCGGCTGGCCAATGAAGGCGTTGTAGATGAAACTGGGACTGGAAGCTGGCGGCTGGCCTGTGAAAGCGTTGTAGCCAAAACTGGGACTGGAAATTGGGTTGTTGGCCTGTGAAGGCGTTGCAGTCGAAACTGGGACTGGAAGCTGGCAGCTGGCCTGTGAAGGCGTTGTAGTCGAGAACTGGAGCTGGAGACTGGAGTTGGAGACTGGAGCTGGAGTTGGAGCTGAGGGCTGGGACTGGCCGGCTGGCCTATAAAGGCGTTGTAGCCGGAGTACTGGGACTGGTCAGCTAACCGTTGAGGTGTGTAGCCGAGAACTGGGGCTAGAATTGGCGATGACTGACCCTCGGGGGTGTAGTGGCCACCATTGTCGTGGAGTGACGCGAAGGTGGCCGTCAGCGAGGTGTCGTGGTTGACGGCTTTCGTTAGTGAAGAGTAGAAAGGGAGAGAGAGTTTTGTTGTGCCCCTGGTTTTGATGATGACAACCATAAAATATGAATGATGTATTCAATTCAATGATGAATTAAAGTTTGATTCAATAAATGATTTCACTTGATTTCATCCTTGTGCTAGAAAGGAATAGGGTCGACGCTGGGAGCTAACAGCGTCTACGCAGCAGTCGAAGAAGCCTTCACCAATATCTTCACAAGTTGCTCCACTGCGTCAACGCCAAGATAAAGCTGCATCGACGCAGCAGTTACAAAGGGAGAAGCAATGGCTTACTGGTATATTCTGATGCGTCAACGCCTTGATCAAGCAGCATGAATGCAGCATTTCAAGCATTCCTTATCGTAGCCTCTGGAGGACCTTGGCAGCGTCGACGCTGCAGTACGATGGATTGCCACAACTGTATGAAGCGCAACTAATGAGTGGACACAGCTACTTCTTGCGTCAACGCACTCAGCATGAAACCTGAAGCTTGAAGAAGGGTGCGTTAACTCCTTGGGGCAAGAGGGTCGACGCCATCTAATCCAAGTTGCAGAGCACGATAAGTGGATCCCACCTTCAGTTACTATCTGCCACATCAGCCAACAGCGGATAAGGTCTCGTAGCTTCTACCACTCCAGAAGGTTCCCCACGTGAGCAATCATAAGGATAACCTGAAAATCAGGGTAGTGGCCCACCTGCCTCACGTGAACTAAGTTGTGCGCGGGAAGACCAGAAAATAGGATCACCCGAGAAGAAAAGAAGATATACGCGAGAGGAAAAAGAAGAGGAGTATAACATAGGCGAAGAGCAGAACAAAAGAAGGGCATCGCAGAACGAGAGAGGCTCAGAGAAGAACTGGACGAAGGCTGCTGAAGAACCAGATCAGAAGATCATCGCGCCACCAAGACTTCTACATTCCAGACGGAGAAGATTCAAGGATCAAAGCTCATGCGTATGGACATGGATCTCTCCGTTGGTGATCTAAATTCCGCTGCGTCCAAGTGCTGAAGTTTGATTTCTTATCTTTTAGTTTTCCTATTGTTTTTGAACATTGTATTCCTCTCCTTCACTGGATTTAGTGAAGAGAGGGTGATTCTGATTCAGCGGGCTGTGTTGAGATCAGGGGTGTTAAGGCTGTGTGCCTTCAAGCTGTTTGACAGCGGATTTGAGGATTTGTTCCTCGTTGTTTTCTGTTGGGGTAGTCAACAATGTAGAAGAATTACTTCCTCGGTTTAGCAAAGCTGTGAAGCTCAGCAGGGTTCCTCACTAGTTGAGTGGGGAGGTGGACGTAGGTCTCCATTGGGTGACCGAACCACCTTAAAATTGCAGTCTCTTGTGTGGTTTGGCTTTATCTTCACAATCTGTTCCTCGCTAGATGCATGATAGGCACGTTCTCTGATTGGCTTGATTCAGTAATTCAATTAATCATCTAGGTGTGGTGCTTCTGATTCAAATTGCTCTATTATAATTTTTATAAGGTCAACCTATTCACCCCCTCCCCCTCTAGCTTGACAGTCCTCTCGATCCAACACGTGGTATCAGAGCGCCAGGCTCTCTTGCAAAAGGTTTCACAGCCTAGAGAGAACTAATGGAGAACAGAGGACTCATGCCTGAGGGGTACGCAGCGAATAGGCCACCATTTTTTGATGGGACTAATTATTCGTACTGGAAAAATCGCATGCAAGTATTTTTAAGAGCGCAGGATCATGAAATCTGGAGAGTAGTGAGCAAAGGGCCATACCAAATTGAAGGCGATGAAGAACTCTGGGTGAAGGAGCAAATTCGAAAGTCAAACGTAAATTGGCAAGCCATGAACATTATGCAGTGCTCACTCCATCCCAAGGAATTCTCTCATGTATCCTCATGCTCCAGCGCAAAAGAAATGTGGGATAGACTCGAGGTAATCTACGAAGGTACCTCAGAGGTAAGAGAGACAAAAGCTAACATGTTAATTTCAGAATATGAATCTTTTCGGGTGAAACCTGAGGAAAGTGTATCTGAAATGTATGCCAGACTAACTCTTCTTGTGAATGGTCTTAAAGGTTTGGGAAAAATCTACAGTGACTATGAGGTAGTTAGGAAGATTCTTAGATCCCTAACTCCAATCTGGCATACCAAAGCCACGGTCGTTGAGGAATCAAGGAACCTTCCCACCACCAAACCAGACGAGCTAATAGGTTCTCTTATGGTTTATGAACTGAACTTAAAAAGAGCAGATGAGGACATGAAGAAGAAAAAACCCCTTGCATTGAAGGCTGGTTCCAGCAGCAAGGAAAGCTCAGATGATAGTCAGTCACCTTCATCTGATGATGACTCAAGTGAAATAGCCATGCTTACTAGAAAATTCAGAAGATTCTTAAGAAAGGGAGGTAAGACTGATAGATATAAAGGATATCAGGTAAGAACTAGCTCAAAACTCAAGCCAGATAATCCTAAGAAATCTGATAAAGTTGTTTGCTACAAATGTAGGAAACAAGGACACATCAAGTCAGAGTGTCCTGAGAATGTTAAAAAGACACAGTCAAAGTGGAGAAATAAAAAGCCCAAGGCCATGGTAAGCACTTGGAGTGATGAAGAAAAAGATGAAGATGAAGAAAGCACCTCTGAAGAAGAAAGCGAGGTGAAAATGTGCTTCATGGCAAATGGTGATGATCAAGTCGAGGTAACCTCTCCCTTTGCAGACTTCTCCTGTGATGATTGGGAAGAAGCTTTTAACGAATTACTGGATAAGTATGAAGATGTTAAAAAGGAAAATAAATATCTAAAGAAAAAGAAAACTCAAACCAGTCCAGAAGATGATTTGAATGAAAGAGTCAAAACACTAGATGCTGAAATCGTGTGTCTAAAAAGGGACTTGGAAGAAAAAGATGAGTATAACAGACAGCTAATTGAAATAAAGAGAGAAAATGATTTTCTATTGAAGATGCATGATGAATTGAAATTAAGAATGCAGAAATTGGAAAAAGAAGTGAAAATTGCTGAAGAGAAATATGAGGCCATTTGTGGAGTCAATGCAAAACTTCAAGAAAATCTGAAGAAATTAGAGGAAGAGAACCTAAGCAAACAAGCATCCCTCGAAAAAATGACACAGGGTAAAGACAACCTTGATGTTGTTATGGGAATTAAGTGCAACTTTGGAAAAGAAGGGCTTGGATTCAATCCTACTAAAAAGAAAGAACTGGGAGCTAGATTGGTGACATTTGTCTCTGGGAAGGACACATCTGAAGAGAGGCAAATGGATGAAAACAAAAAGGATGAGAAGAATGAGAAAGGATCAAAACAATCTAATGAAATAAGAAAAGAAAAAGGAAATGAGAAAGGGAAGGCAACATTGAATGTTAACAAACAGAAAAGCACATTTATGTTTAAATATGCGTCTTCAGGTCAATATAGGAATCCTAGATTTGATTCATCAACCCAACAGCAATCCTATAGAAGATCATAAGGATTAAGGCGTGGTAGAAGTCAACCGCGTCAACGCACTGCTCACATGGCGTCAACGCACCTAGCCTTCCAGAAAGGGCATTCGGTTAGAAATACTCAGATGCGTCGACGCAGTCACTACCATGAGTCAACGCAGTACATGTACCAGAACCCTCATGATAGTTATGGCAGGTGGATGAGTCAACGCAGCAACACTAAAGGGTCTACGCACTCAACTCTCAATCAATCAAGAAGCATGCATTCATCTAGAGTCCTTAAGTCAAATTTCCCTAATACTTCATGGAGTCATCACTATCAATGGCACAGGAATAATCACAAGTCTGTCAAATCATTGAACTCACGATATCAAAGACCCTCTCAACAGCAACTATGGATCCTCAAGAGCTTGATATCCTACCTGAACACGTCCTATGGTTTGAAGGGACCCAAGTATATCTGGGTTCCAAAATCTCTTGTGTAATATGTTTTGCAGGAGTGTCTTACAGCTGTACATAATAGGTGGTATCTCGACAGCGGCTGCTCAAGGCACATGATGGGGGATAAAGCAAAATTCTGTGTCTTGATAGAGAAAGATGGAGGTCATGTTACATTTGGTGGAAACAACAAAGGGAAAATTATTGGAAAAGAGTCACAGGAATTACACACAAGTTCTCATCTCCAAGAACTCCTGAACAAAATGGGATTGTAGAAAGAAGAAATAGAACCCTTGTGGAGATGGCAAGAACTATGCTAATTGAAGGACACCTCCCAAGGAAGTTCTGGGCAGAGGCGGTAAATACAGCTTGTTATATTGTGAACAGGGCAATGGTAAGACCTCAGTCTAAAAAGACTCCATATGAATTAATGAAGGGTAAGAAACCTTTTGTTGCTTATTTTAGAGCCTTTGGATCAAAATACTTTGTTCAAAATAATGACAAACAGACGTTGGACAAATTTGAACCTAAAAGTGAACCTGCCATCCTTCTAGGATATTCTAGTCACTCTAGGGCCTACAGAGTCCTAAATCTAAAAACACATGCTGTTGAAGAATCACCTCATATTGTGTTTGATGAAATGAATGAAAATTCTAAGATTGAGGAATCATGTAGGGATGAAGATGAAGGGAATTTCCTTAAAGAAAAAGAAGAACAGAATCTCCAAGATAAAGAGACAAGGCCAAATGATGATCATGCAGAATCAACCCACCATGGTGATGCAGGTATAAATGAAGGTAACTCTCTAACCGATGTCAGGATGCTAAGGGATCATCCTTTATCCAATGTCATTGGTAACTTGCATGAACCTGTTAGAACTAGATTTCATTTTAGAGGTGTTGAGGAAATGGATAATCAGCCCTTGTCTCTCAAATTGAACCAAAAAATGTTGCTGAAGCATTGAAAGATAGTAATTGGATAAACGCAATGCATGAAGAATTACATCAATTCAAAAGAAAAAAGGTGTGGTATCTTGTGCCAAGACCCAAAGAGCTTGCTGTAATTGGAACTAAATGGGTCTTCAGAAATAAACAAAATGAAAATGGAATGGTAGTTATGAATAAAGCTAGGTTGGTAGCACAGGGTTATAATCAAGAATTTGGCATTGACTTTGAGGAATCCTTTGCTCCAGTAGCTAGATTAGAAGCCATTAGATTATTACTTGCTTATGCTTACTGTCATGGAATAATGTTACATCAAATGGATGTGAAGAGTGCTTTTCTAAATGGGTCAATAAAGTAAGAAGTTTATGTTGAACAACCCCCAGGTTTTGAATGCACAGAAAATCCTAACCATGTGTACAGATTGGAAAAGCTCTATATGGACTCAAACAGGCACCTCGAGCGTGGTATGATAGACTCAGCTCGTACCTCACAGAGAAAGGCTACTCTAGAGGTAAAGTGGACCAAACTCTGTTCACCAAGGTAAGAAATTCAGATATTATTCTGGTTCAAATTTATGTTGATGATATAGTTTTTGGTTCCACTAAAATCAGCATGTGTGAGGAGTTTGCCAGCTTAATGATCACTGAATTTGAAATGAGTCTAATGGGTGAGCTTAAATTCTTTCTAGGTCTGCAAATCACTCAGAGCAAGGAAGGGTGTTTTATCAACCAGGCAAAGTACATCTCTGAGTTGCTTAAGAAATACAAAATGGAAAATCTGAAAGCAATCAGCACACCTATGAGCACCACTATAAACTTGGATGCAGATTTGACAGGTAAACAGGTTGATGCAAAAATATATCGAGGTATGATTGGATCACTCCTCTATCTTACTGCATCTAGGCCAGATATTCAATTTTGTGTATGCATGTGTGCTCGTTTTCAATCTGATCCTAGAGAATCCCACTTAAGTTCTGTCAAGCGTATCTTTCGATACCTTGCTGGAACTCGAGATTTAGGGATTTGGTACCCTGCGTCTTGTTCTTTTGATCTTGTATCCTATTCAGATGCAGACTATGCTGTATGCAAACTGGACAGGAAAAGCACGAGTGGCTATTGCCAATTTTTGGGAGGATGTTTGATTTCTTGGGCTTCCAAGAAACAGCACTCAGTGGCACTATCCACTGCAGAGGCAGAATATGTCGCTGCAGGGAGTTGTGGTACTCAAGTGTTGTGGATCAAACACCAACTCCAAGATTATCAAACTGATCTTGGGTGTGTCCCCATATTGTGTGATAACACAAGTGCCATAAACTTGGCCAAAAATCCTATCCAACACTCTAGGACCAAACACATAGAAATTAGACATCATTTCTTAAGAGATGAAGTGATAAAAGGAAATTTTAAACTCATATTTGTTGAATCACAATCTCAATTGGCCGATATTTTTACCAAGCCTCTGAACAATGATAGATTCTCTTATCTTAGAAGAGAGCTTGGTCTGTGCAATTATAATATGGATGCCTGATTTGTGTGCCTGACTTATCTTCTAGAATATGAATGATTAAATTTATCTTGGTTTGAAGTGTATCTGTCACAAACTCAGGGGGAGCTTAGTCTTCTGTTCTTGATATGTCTATCTTTTCATCAATAAATTCATAATGAATATAGTTTCAGCATGATACCCATTTTATTGGCTGCTATAATTTCATTCATGCATGGTCTGAGGGGGAGTCAGCTTCAGATTACCTTCTTGGTGTCAAAATGATAAACAAAGTGCAGAGTTGCTATTGCTGGTTGGTTGGTTGAGTTAACGCAGTGTGGAAATAGGGTTAACGCACCAGACAGCTTCTTCTTTGAGAATCTGGTGTGAAGTGTATCTGGCTGGTTGAATGAGTTGACGCAGCAATGAGACTGAGTTGACGCTGTGCTCAGTATTTTCGGAAACAGAACCCATCTATGAGCGGCCTTGATGGATGAGTTAACGCAGTTATAAGGCTGGGTCAACGCAGCAGTGTTATATGCTCTTCTTTTTGAGACTTCCCTATCTCAAAACAACTTGCTCTGTTCATTTATCTCGTCCCTTCCGTTCTTATCTCTCAATAAAGCCTCCTTGACATTCTTGTATGAGGGAAAAACTCTAGAGAACTGAGACATGTAGACGATGTCTTAAATTCAGGGGGAGTTACAGTGAAAATTCCTATTGAGTTGAGATATGTTCTGAACAGCTCTATGAAAAGCTAATGATAGGAGATCCATAATTCTTATGGTGTTTGAATTCAAGAACTTTTGAACCCAATAATGCACTATGTATGGAATAAAAGTTGAACAATTTAATAAAACCAGGACCTTGTCATCTCTCAAACCTTATATTGTTCAACAGTAAAGAAACCACTGTGTGTAGAGGAATTTAATATTTGTATTGGTAATAAAACCAAGATATTGAGTATAAAAGCTGTAGAAACAATCTCTTACACATGTTATAAAATGCAGAGCAATGGTGGCTATTCACTGAGAAACTAGCCCTTTGCACCAAAGAAGTGCTAAAGAGCAAGTCATGAGGTGCGCCACTATCTCTGTCTACAAGTCAAAAATAAACCATTTCAGAGCAATGGTAACTATTGACTGAGAAACTACCTTCAAGCACCTATGAAGTGCTGATAGGCATGTCATGACGTAAGTTGCCAACTCTGATCCATCTATGCAGAATAGTTTGCTATGCTGAGTAACCGGGGACTCGGGTGTCTAATAAACATGTGTACCCGTGTCAAAAGGCTAGCCATACTTGACTGCAAATGAAAACATAAAAATAAGTTGAAAATGCTGCAAATGTGAAAAATAATGAAAATATGTAAGTGTGATTGATCTGAAGCTAGTTATTCAACTTGGTCTATTATCAATGCCAGTTAAATTTCTCTCTCTCCACAAGGCAACTTGAAATTGACAAATATAAGGAACAGAAATGAAAATGGTTCTAGTGTGAAAAAAGTTCCTCTTTTTTCTCCAGGCAGGTGCCTTTGGTGGTTCATATTTTTTTTAATTCAATGCTTTAAGATTATTTCTTCTCTTCATCATTAATTGAATTGGAGCCTATTTACACATCTCTCTCATGGAAACTCGATCTGCAATACTTAAAAATCCTTGACTATGAGCATCTCTACTCCATATCTCAGTATCTTAAGAAAAAAACCCCAGTACAGATGACCTTCATGCTACTCTTCTTGCATATATTCATTTGTTTCTGCTTCACTGCGTTGACGCTGTATCCCTTGGCATCAACGCAACGTTTCCAGAACCACTTTTACTTTTTCCGGTTCGCGGACTTGAATCGGGTGAACCGCTCATAGAAAAGGGTTTCGAAACTCCTTTAAAAGCGGAACGTGACCGCCGTTCGTCTTCATTTCCTTTGAAAGCCTTTGTCGTTCTATCTTCCGAGCTCTCCCAAACCCTTTCCTGTTTCATTCTTCCTCCTCCCACTGCCATGGCTCCTCCGACATCTACTCACAAGGGAAAGAAGAAGGCAGAGGATCATCCAAGAAGCTCAGCATCAGCAGAAGACAATCTGGAGCCCCGCTCCAAAGCTGCTCACGATAAAGGGAAGCGGAAAGAGATGAGTCCACGCGCTCCGAGCCCGCCAACCAAAAAGAGAAGGGAATCTGATGTCAGGTCAGACAAGAAGGGTTCATCTGCAAGTGCAGCAATAGGACAGAAAGGTGCAGCCAGCTCACTTACCGTCACTGTGGACGAACCTCTGAAGGTTCTTATTTCCCGGTATATTGCTGCCACCGACCATCAAATGCTTGACGTTTTTCCGGAACTGTTTCCTACCTTGGACTATCAGGGATGGTGGTCCGTTGTTACAACCCACAAGGTATATTACCTCACCCTGGTCAGAGAGTTCTACAAAAATTTGAAATATGAACCTCAAGTTCCAAAACTCACATCAACTGTCCGGAATGTCAGTTTTGAGTTATCCAATAAATTGTTTGCCAAAGCCTAGAAAATCCCCAAGAATGGAGTTCAACTACATAGCTTTGAGTATGATGAGCATGAAGCTTAAGCTCTCCTGACTGGTAAACCGAGTGATCCTTCCGATGACAGGGAAACTTATTTGTCCAGTCTTAAAGCAAATCAATTCCATCCATTGAATAGACTGCTCCACCACATTTGCACATCAATGGTCACACCACAGAGCAGTGGTAGGGAAAGGGTGACTGAGATGCAGCGATTTCTACTTTACTGTATGCTGAAGAGAATACATATTTCCCTATCGGATGTAGTTATTCAAACCATGGGGTCATGCTTGACACAATCCAGAACACTTCCATATGCTGCTCCCTTGACTGCTATTTTTTGAAAAGTGGGAGTAGACTTTGGTTCTGAGAAGAAAATAATCATTCCTCAAGGGAATGTTTACACACTTTCTTATATTCAAAAATTTATGGGTTTTAAAGTTATTGATGGTAAGCCAGTTCGAACTCTTCCTAGTCAGCAAACAGCTCCATTAGAAACAGGCACTGCGGATGCTAGTCATGCACACAGGACAGAGGTACCAATTCCTCCTGTGGTAAGAGAAGAAAGACAAGAGGGTAGTTCAGCAAGAGAAGAGCATGAATTTGAGGAACCATTTGCTCCATCCTCAAGCCCTCAGCTGTGTTGTGCCCCTGTGGTTATTTGAGTTTTCATATGGTCACTTGGGTCATTCGACATCATTCTATGGTCATATGTGTTCTGTGATATTCTTGGTTTTGATAATGGCTAAACACTATTCGTCATTGTTGTTTTTCACTCTTATATGACTGACATATGTTCTCTTGTGTTTATGACAGATATGCACATGAAAGCTCAATGTTGCGCCCTCGCACGCAGATCGACCTGCGCGGTCAGGTCGCGGGGGCAGCGCCCCTTGCGGGGGTTTCCGGGGGCGGAGCCCCCGGAACAAAAATTTGCTTGAAGACTCAGTAATAAAACATCAAGATAATCAAGGTCGATGCCACAGACATGAACGGGCGGCTAACGGACTCAAGCGATGGATCTGGTGCGGCCAACGGACCAACCCGGGGTGACCCGGGCTCTGCCCAGCTGGCGGTCGACCGCCAGCACAGGGGCGGTCGACCGCCCCAGCCAGGGATCCCCCGGCTATTGGTCTGACTGCTGCCGGTCGACCGCCAGCCAGTGGCGGTCGACCGGAATTCCCAGGGGCCATTCGTCTACAGCCTTTTACAGTGGCAGTCGACCGCCAGGAGCTGTCGGTCGACCGCCAGCCCCGAGCCTTCATTTTTGACTTTGCTTCCAACTTCGAAAAGGGCCATTCAACATGGATTTCTTTAATCCAAATGTCACCTAATCACCCACAAATTGTGGATCTGGTCTGAGGCTTGTCTATAGACCATTCAAGGTCTATAAAACCAACACATGAGGGGATGAAAACCCTAATGCTAAAAGGCTTCAAGAGGGTTACAAGGGAGGCTGCTAGAGTGTGTTCAAGGGAGAGGAATTCGGAGCACTGTAGCAGTGAACAGTACTCCGTGAAGAAGGTCTTCATCCTCTTCATCATCTCAAGGGGATCCATTGAAGCTCACTATCAAGGGAAATCATCTACATCCATTCAAGCTCTTTCAAACTCATCCAAGGTGATATTTCAAGCATTCAAACTCCTAGAAGCTAAAGAAGCAATCAAGATTCAAGGTAGCTTCATCATCTCCTTCATTCATTCAAAGAAATTCAAAGAGAAGATCAAGAGAGAAGAATTGAAGGAAGAGGTACTGTTCACGTGAACAGTACTCCGTGAAGAACATTCATCCAATCAAGGGTGAATCAAGAAGATTGAGTTGAAGCCAAGAGGAGCCTTGTTGCTGATCAACATTCCATACAAGGGCTAATTCATTTTCACTCATAACTCAATCTCTTGTTTTAGTTCCTTCACATTTGTTTCACTTTCAATATTGTTAAACTTTGAAGTTGTGATTCGTCCCTACCGTTGGTTAGTAGGAAGGCAATCGGAGGTGTTTTCGATCTGCGGTGTTGACGTCCCTACCATTGGTTAGTAGGAAGGCAATCGGTGGTTTCCGATTTGCGGGTTGGTGCGCTGCACAAGTGAAGCCTCACCGGGTTTTGGTGAGGGGTGGACGTAGGGCTGAGGATTCAGTCCGAACCACCTTAAAAATCCTGTCTAGTGTGGTTTGCTTGTGTGATTGATTCGTTCTAGATGCATGCTTAGGATTGAATTATTATATATCTTGCTTATCTTGCTAAGTGAATCACATCATTCTTGGAAGCTAGTTTATATTCCGCTGCAATTCATTTTAACTAGCTATTTAGAGGGCCGCATTGCGAGAAGTGGGGCTGATCTATTCACCCCTCCCCTCTAGATCCGCTGTCCACTACACAACAAGCTGGAAACTGGGCAAGCCAGTGGCACTGCACCTTCATTGGAACCCCTTATGACTGGAGCTATTGGAATTTATAGAAGACCTTTTCCCACTTCTGATGAAGTTCCACCTCCAGCCACTGTTGAAGAGATGTTTGCACACATGACAATGATGCTGCAACGTCAGGATGCCAAAATGGATAAGTTAATGGAGTTTACAAGCTATCATCTCAACAAACTGACTTCTCAGATTATCCAATTTGAAGTCTCTGTCTTATCCGAGTGGCAAAAATTCTTACTAACCAAGATGCTATCTGACCAAGCTACAAGGAAAGTCCTGCAGAACATATCAACTCTTCTTGACAAGCTATCTACACTGGTGACTGATATGCACAGTAATCAAGCTTCATTTTTTCAATCCCTTGCCAAGATTACTGACTTATGCTTTGATGTGAGGATAGCTGTTGAAACCATCAAAGGTCCTGTCAATGCAGTTCCCCAATGCCTCAAGGCAATGTTAGAAAAGATTGACAAAGTGATTGCAGCAATTCAGTCAATTGGGGAACTCTCTAAGTCATCAGCTGAACTTCTTTCTGCCATTGACAGTGTACGCTCCACTTTAAGTCATCAACTGGGTGAATTATCTCAGGATATCCGAGATTTACTAGCCAGAGATCCAGCTAGCCAGCAGCAGCCTCGCCAGCCAACTACTCAAGGGCAATCCTCTCGGCAGCAACAACAACCTCCTTCTGCCAGAAGATACAATCGCTTCTTCCACCCTTAAGATAGCTATTCCACGTTTACTCCCCTTCTTGATGAGGTCAAAGGGGGAGAATGTTTATGAATGCATCAATCATGAAGTCAAGCTGCATCTGCATCAATCATATTGACTAACTTGAATGCATGTTTTTCTCTTTGTCTGGTTCTATAATGTAAATTCTTGAACTTGAATGAATGACAAAATTATACTTTGATTTAGTCAATGATTTGATTTCCTGTTTATCTGAAGCTTTTTGCTTGATTTGAATAACCTTGACTGTTTAGATGCAATGTTATGAATGGCATTCAACTCATAGTTGCCATCATCAAAAAGGGGGAGATTGTTGTGCCCCTGGTTTTAATGATGACAACCATGAAATATGAATGATGTATTCAATTCAATGATGAATTAAAGTTTGATTCAATAAATGCTTTCACTTGATTTCATCCTTGTGCTAGAAAGGAACAGGGTCGACGCTGGGAGCTAACAGCGTCCACGCAACAGTCGAAGAAGCCTTCACCAATATCTTCACAAGTTGCTCCACTGCGTCAACGCCAAGATAGAGCTGCGTCGACGCAGCAGTTACAAAGGGAGAAGCAATGGCTTACTGGTATGTTCTGATGCGTCAACGCCTTGATCAAGCAGCGTGAACGCAGCATTTCAAGCATTCCTTGTCGTAGCCTCTGGAGGACCTTGGTAGCGTCGACGCTGCAGTTCGATGAGTCGACGCTGCAGTACGATGGATTGCCACAACTGTATGAAGCGCAACTAATGAGTGGACACAGCTGCTTCTTGCGTCAACGCACTCAGCATGAAACCTGAAGCTTGAAGAAGGGTGCGTTTACTCCTTGGGGCAAGAGGGTCGACGCCATCTAATCCAAGTTGCAGAGCACGATAAGTGGATCCCACCTTCAGTTACTATCTGCCACATCAGCCAATAGCGGATAAGGTCTCGTAGCTTCTACCACTCCAGAAGGTTCCCCACGTGAGCAATCATAAGGATAACCTGAAAATCAGGGTAGTGGCCCACCTGCCTCACGTGAACTAAGTTGTGCGCGGGAAGACCAGAAAATAGGATCACCCGAGAAGAAAAGAAGATATACACGAGAGGAAAAAGAAAAGGAGTATAACATAGGCGAAGAGCAGAACAAAAGAAGGGCATCGCAGAACGAGAGAGGCTCAGAGAAGAACTAGACGAAGGCTGCTGAAGAACCAGATCAGAAGATCATCGCGCCACCAAGACTTCTACATTCCAGATGGAGAAGATTCAAGGATCGAAGCTCATGCGTATGGACATGGATCTCTCCGTTGGTGATCTAAATTCCGCTACGTCCAAGTGCTGAAGTTTGATTTCTTATCTTTTAGTTTTCCTATTGTTTTTGAACATTGTATTCCTCTCCTTCACTGGATTTAGTGAAGAGAGGGTGATTCTGATTCAGCGGGCTGTGCTGAGATCAGGGGTGTTAAGGCTGTGTGCCTTCAAGCTATTTGACAGCGGATCTGAGGATTTGTTCCTCGTTGTTTTCTGTTGGGGTAGTCAACAGTGTAGAGGAATTACTTCCTCGGTTTAGCAAAGCTGTGAAGCTCAGCAGGGTTCCTCACTAGTTGAGTGGGGAGGTGGACGTAGGTCTCCATTAGGTGACCGAACCACCTTAAAATTGCGGTCTCTTGTGTGGTTTGGCTTTATCTTCGCAATCTGTTCCTCGCTAGATGCATGATAGGCACGTTCTCTGATTGGCTTGATTCAGTAATTCAATTAATCATCTAGGTGTGGTGCTTCTGATTCAAATTGCTCTATTATAATTTTTATAAGGTCAACCTATTCACCACCTCCCCATCTAGCTTGACAGTCCTCTCGATCCAACAAGTTTTTTTTCTTTACCAGCCCTACTTTCCTTGCGGGTTTTTGCCAAAGCTAGCCCCCTTTTACTTTTTCTGGTGCGCCCTCGCGGGTTTTCACACCGAGGGGTTATCCGATTTTACCCGAGGCGCCCTTTCGGGTTTTCACCTCAGTTGGGTGGGTGGCAATTTTTGCCCCCTGTCGTCTCTTTGTAATGAGGACGGCCGGGTCCGCCAGGGTATCTCTATTTTTACCCCATTATTTGTTTGTTCTCTCTCTCTTTTTTTAGGAATTGTCGTCCATAGCATTCCGCTGTCAGGGGACGTAACCTGGAACTAGAGACCGTAGATGACTGGATATTGTTCCGCCTTTAGCAACGGCTTTTGGAAATCGTCACGTTACGGTGCTGAGGGCCACTCCGTGGTGGCAGGATGTGACAGGGGTTATAGCTGGTGGATTAGGTATTGTAGGAGAGAACTGGGATCATGACGAAGCTTGAAGGCTCTAGATTTGCAGGGGATATAGGATGGTGTGGCATAGAATGACAAGTGTCTGTGGAAATGCTTGGACATAGGTCTACTGGGATGGTGACTAGGAGCTTGACTGCCACAAGGACTGGCTGACCTGCGGTGTTAAAGCAAGGGCCGAAGGTTGGCCGAACTGAGTGGGTGTAGTGCAAGGCCAACTGGGAATTATAGGGTTTGTGCTCTAGCAGTGTAAGTTGATTAAAGACTGGTTCTGGGTGAGGCTAACGGCTCATCGAGGAGTGGGTGGAAGGCCGTTCTGACCGGTGGGGAGAGGAAGATTTTCTCGTTATCGGCTCTACCGCCCTTTTGGGTTTTCGCTAGACTCGACCCCCTTTAGATTTTTCCAACGCGCCCTTATGGGTTTTCACGTCGAGGGGTTTCCCAATTTTGCATGAGGGGCCCTTTCGGGATTTCACCTTAGCCGGGTTGCTGGCCTTTTTGCCCCCAGTCGCCCGCTTGTGGTGAGGATGACTGGGTCTGCCGGGGCATCTCTATTTTTAACCCCATTTTTTGTTGTTTTTTTTGACTTACCTGGGAGCTTGATGGCTAGACTAGTGCCGGTGCAAAAGTGCTCACGCTCTCGTGGTGATGGGAACGAGGGCAGGGGATTAGTCCCCGCAGATTCCTGGCGGCTGTTCCGGGGAGCTAGGCCAGTTGCTTGACTGGGAATTGAAGACTGGGAGGACTGGCCGGTTAGATACTTCTCGGGGAAGGACCGACCTTACTGGTTGTAGCTGGGACGTGCGCCTCAATCTGGCTGGCACGTGAACTCATGTTTCGGTGCATAATATAGCTTCATATGTTTGCCATTGAGAGGCGGGAATGGTCTTTGACCTTTGTGATCGACAGCCGTGTAAGCCCCACCCAAGTAGACATTCTGGATAATATATGAACCCCGCACATTTGGCTATAGTTTTCCACTGGAACGCCCTACCATGACTTCCTTTTCCTTGATCATGACAAGGTCGCCTTGCTTGAAGGCTCGCTACTTGATGAGCTTATCATAGGCCCGGGCCATGCGGGCCTGGTATACTTGCAGGTGTTTGTAGGCTTTGAGCCGCTTGCCTTCTAGATCGGCGAGCTCTTATAGCCTTCTCTGGTACTCACTTTCGTTAGGGCCGGCAAGGCCGATGTGGACCGCCACGCGGTAAGAAGCTAACTGGATTTCAATGGGGATGACTGCTTCTTTCCCGTAAGCAAGGGAGAATGACGAGCACCCCGTGGGGGTTTTGTAGACCGTCCGATAGGCCCATATTGCTTCGAAGACCTTCTCACCCCAATCGTGTTTCCGGTGGCTAACAATCTTAGCCTGGAGCTTGAAGAGGGTTTTGTTGAAGGCTTCCACCAAACCATTAGCCTGGGGGTTGTAGACCGAAGAGGTTCTCCAGTCGATGTGGAATTTGGCCGCTAACTGGTATACGGCCTAATTCTTGAATGGTGTCCCATTGTCGGACACTATGCGACTAGGAGTACCGAATCGGTATATGATGTTGTGCCGGACGAATCTAGCAACAATTTCCCCGGTGACTTCTCGCAAAGGGAGAGCCTCCGCCCATCGGGAGAAGTAATTGGTGGTGGCCAAAATGTATTTGTGGCCCTTAGAATATGGCGGGAAAGGCCCCGCAATGTCCATGCCCCACTCGGAAAATGGCCAAGTGGGGGCTGTAGGACGCAATGGATTAGGAGGTCTCCTAGGTACTGGGCCAAAGGCTTGGCATTGATGGCATGTACGAGCATACTGGACACAATCCGTGTACATGGTTGGCCAATAAAAACACTTGAGCTTGATACTGTGCTTCATTCGGTCTCCGGCCTAGTGCGCACCGCACAATCCGGAGTGGACCTCCTGCATGATAGCTCGTGCCTTGGCGAGGGAGACACATCTCAGGGGAATTGACTTTTCCTTCTCGTGGACGAGCTGATACAGGGAGTCGCCGATCAACTCGTATGAGCTTGCTCGGTGGAGTAGCTGGACCCTTTGAGCTCAGTCAGGGGGAAGCCACCCTTTCTTGAATTTGATGATGGGTGCACGCCAATCATCCTCTTCTGGAGGCGTGCTCTGGTCAAGGTCATGGACCTCGTAAATGGTGAGACCGGTGTTGCCTTCGAGTGAGCTCGGCATCAGCCTTCTGTGTTTGATGACGATGTTGACCTCGCCCTTGGGCGGGAGCTTGATAGCCGCGGCCAATTTTGCTAAGGCATCCACCTGAGCGTTGCTGCTTCTGGGGATATGATCTATTTCGAAGAAATAGAGCTCCTGGATTAATCTGGGATGGCAGTATGGTACAGAACCAACTCTGGCTTCCGCACGTCATAGATGCCGAGGACCTGCCGGACTATCATTTGAGAGTCCCCATAGGCTTTGAGGCATTTAATGCCCATAAGGAGAGCCATCTATAGCCCAATGAGTAGAGCTTCATACTCAGCTTCATTGTTGGTCAGGGACTTCATCAGGGCGTAGGCGTTGTACAAATCTCTGCCCTGAGGAGTCAGGAAAACAATGCATGCACCTGTCGTGGGTGGCTGGATCCTGGTTGCTCCGAGTAATCCCTCGGGAAGCGCCATCGAAGTAGAGCTCCCAGTAAGGCACGCTGGTTGTGAGAGCGTTCTACTGCCAATAATGCAAGACATCTCCGCTCTGTTCAACTGGTTGTTGTGATTGAGCAGTAAGGGACCCCTCGTCCGAGAGCTCTGAGCTGAAGGGTGAGTCGTCTAGCACTAGATGGGCTACCAAGAATTCAGCCATACCCTATCCCTTGATTGCTTTCCTGGGGACATAAGTAATGTTGTACTCCATCAACAGGAGAGCCCACCTTCTCAGTGTGCCTGAGAGGACAGGTCCCCGAAGAAGATACTTCAGGGGGTCGTGCTTGGATATAAGCTCGACTTGATGGGACAGGAGGTAATGCCGTAGCTTCTTAACTATGAACACGAATGCCAAGCAAACCTTCTCCACAGGGGAGTAGCGGTACTCGGCACCGATTAGATTCCGGCTGAGGTAATAGAAGGGTTGCTATTTACCTTCTTCATTGATTTGCACCAGCAGAGCTCCTAGTGAAGCGTCCATGGCAGCAATGTAAAGGATAAGGGGTTTACCCTTGATTGGTGCCCCCAGGACTGGGGGAGTAAGGAGGTATTCCTTGATTTACTCGAAAGTTGCCTGGCATTCCGAGTCCCATGTGAACGGGGCGTCTTTCTTCATCAGCTTGTTGAAAGGCGCGCATCGACCGGAGAGGTTAGAGATAAACCTCCAAATATAGGCCAGCCTCCCTTGGAAGGACCTGAGCTCAGTGAGGTTCCTGGGTAGTGGAAGCTCTTGGATTGCTTTGATCTTGGTGGGATCCACCTCGATTCCTTGGTACCTGACGACGAAGCCAAGAAACTTGCCTCTGGATATGCCAAAGGCACATTTCATGGGGTTCATCTTGAGCCCGTATTGCCGGAGACGCTCAAAGACTTGGCGGAGGTTGCGCAAATGGTCTTCACACCTTTTGGTCTTGACGACGAGGTCGTCGACATAGCATTCGACGGTGTTGTGCAGCATCTCATCGAATATTTTGGTCATGGCCCTTTGGTAAGTCGCGCCGACATTCTTCAAACCAAAGGGCATGCGCTTGTAGTTGAAAATCCCCTTGGGGGGATCTGAAGGCTGTATGGTTCTTGTCTTTAAGGGACATCCAGATTTAATTGTAGTCGGACAACCCGTCCATGAAAGAGAAGGCTTCATGACCGGTGGTCATATCGACCATCGTTTCTACGATGGGGACTGGGAAGTCGTCCTTCGGATAGGCCTTGTTGAGGTCTCGAAAGTCGACGCAGATGCGGACCTGGCCATTCTTCTTCGTGACTGGGACTATGTTGGCGAGCCAAATCGGGTAGATACACGGCTCGACGAGGTCGACCTCCGCCATTTTATGGACTTCGGCTGAAACCTGGAGCTCCAACTCATGGCGCATCGGAGCAACTGAGGGAGAGATGGCTAGGTCATGCTCCGCTACGGAGGGGTCTAGCCCTGGCATCTCCTTGTACGTCCAGGCGAAGCAGTCTTTGTATTCCAGTAGGAGTTGCTTGTAGTCCTGCCTTTCTGTCTCGGTGAGGAGATGATGCAGGATGGACAGAGGGACCGACTCTAAGTGATGCGGACCTCGGACTCTAGATGGAGACGCGACCAGCAACATACGAGTAGGAACGACACTTCGGCCCGACACCAAGAGTTCCTATGGGCTATATGTCGCTAACAGAAATGCAAGCTCACTCATCGTCCCAAGCGAGGGGAAACACGGATCCGTGCGGTTGAGAAACCGGCAGAGTCAAGGGTGGTCGACTCACTTCTGTGCTCGGATCGAGCCACGGGACGGGCCATTCTCTCACTCACAGTGGTGACATGAACTCACGGGCTAGAATCCTATGCACTCACAGCGGCATATGACCATATACTAGCTAAGCAAGCGTAATGCCAAGAAGTTAAGACCGTACCTCCACGCACCAGGCATGGGGAAGACAACCCCAGCCAAATCCGTACTCCCGGTTAACAAATTTTTACAATGGTACAAAGTTTTGACCCACTCCACGCAGGAAGGTAACAGGTCACATGTGGGGTCCGGGAGTAGCGGTAATTGGGTTGATGGGCAGCATCTTGATGTCGCTCCGACGGTGCCAAAACCCACATTTTGGTGCTGTCCGGACGGCGCGATCTGCGGGTACGTGGGGCCAACGTGCTGCTTAGTTCTCCGGACCTGGCGGGGTGGGTCCCACTGTGATGGTGACACTTGGTTGTGTGCTCCCCTGGACGGCGGCCGGGTTGGAACACCGGTCGGAGGCCGATCGGCTCCGATCTCCAAGTCTTGGAGTTGCTGCCCACAGATCTGCTGCTTCTGTTTTACCGCGCGTGATCTTGCGAGATCTATCATTGCGATCAGCAGCAACGTCAAATTGACTCACAAAAGGTACCGTTGGAAAGCTCTCTCGAAGTCCTTCGACCCTTTGTGACTCCAGAAAATTCGTTGGGACTGTACTTATGATGGGGGATTTTAGAACCGGACTGATCTCTATTTCAGATCTGGCTGGGCAGAAGCAAATGTTTCTGAGAGTTGGCCTTGACTGTGAAGTAGACCTCTGATTCAGACCCAGAGCTCTTCATGAAAGTTATAGAGGGGAGAGAGAGGAAGACAGAAATAATTTTTATGACCGATTTGGTGGAAGTTTGGATGGGGAAAGGTATTTTATACTGCTGGGTGGTCGGATCTCGACAGAGGTAGACAAAAGTGAGTTGGGATTTGGAGTGAATTTTTATAAAATATGAAATGGAAGCTAAATTCATGAGAAAATTTGTGGATGTGGTATTAGGTGGACAAAACCTCCAATAAAAATTTCAAGTCTTTTGGAATGCTAGAAGGTGGGTTCATGAACGACGTATTTGGGATCTGGAAATCTGGACAGACTGCAGGCAGATCTGGAGGAAGGTGAAGAACGAAAATGGAAAAATGGAAAATAAAAACTAGAAGCTCCACCAATTTTTTTAGGACGTGGTGATGACTCGTGGAACTCACCCTGAAATTTTGGGCTCAAGAAGATCTCGTGGATGGGAGCAGAAATTCATGGAAGATGGGGCTATTCTGGATGGACAGAGCTCCGGCGACGATGGCGGTGGTGCGATGGCAGCACGATGGCGGCGACGGCGGCAACGATGAACTGACGAACTGATAGAAGAGGCTTCACACCTCAAGATCACAGCCTTCCCAGCTGTAGAAGGGGCAGAGAGGAGAGAGGTAGGAGGCGGCCCTTGCTCATGGAAGAAATTCCTTCATTTTCTTTGCATTAATTCTACTCAAAATGAAAATACAAGGTTCTTATAGAAAATACAAAAAGACTAGTTCTATCCCTAGATCTAGGATTGGTGGGGGTAAAAGAGGGAGTCCACAATTTATTTCTCCCATGTGGTTTGGAACAAATAAAATAAGATTTCAATCCTAATAAACTATATTATACATGGGGCACCCCTTGACTTATGTGTTCCAAATTTTGAATTTTGTTACCCTTTGTCCCCCCTTGGTCCAACCCTTCTAGAAGCCCACCTTGGAAGGTTGACTGACCCCACATGGGCCCAAGAGCTGAGGTGGATCAATGGGAGAAGGGATGGGGGGCCCGCGGGACCCAGGTGGTCCCAAATTACAAATAAACCTCTTTTACAATCCGAATAAAATCAAATAAACACACATTACACACAAATAAAATCCCCATAAATACTATAAATATGAGGACTCAGAGCGGAGACTCCAGACTGTCTCCGAGACAAATGGAAGCCGATGTAGCTTGAGTAGTGCTCCGCATACGGTACCGACGGCTCGCCGGTTCGTGCCTCTCGATTGCTCTGGTGTCCACACCAATTCTCCCCGGGTGGGAGAAACTCGACCCTATCGAGTAAGGGTCTGCATCGCTCTGGTAGCGCTTCAGTAGATCCGGATATAGCCTCTGCAACTCTGCATGGGTGATCCAAGTATCCTCGGTGGCGGGTCGCCCTCTCCATCGCACTAGGTAGCGCGAGTAGGATCCACTCCTGGTAACAGTCACCTGCTCATCCAGTATATGATCTATATGCTCTTGCTGCCGTGGAAAATGGGGCTGGTGGTGGACACTCAGGTATGGGATCACTCTCAATGAGAGGAGATGGCTTGAAAGGCTCACTAGGGATCACCGTTGGCTCCCTATATGCAACTAGATCTGACACATTGAAAGTTGAGCTTATACTATATTCCTCGGGCAGGTCCACAACATACGCATTGGATCCAACGCGTTTTAACATTCTAAATGGACCGGCTCCGCGAGCTTGCAATTTCTTTACGGTTCCAGAGGGAAACCATTTAGGCCTTACCCTGATCATGACATATTCACCCTCTTGGAACACACAGTGGTGTCTATGGGCTTCGGCTAGCTCCTTATACCGTGCATTGCTGGCCTCAATGTGACGACGGACGTCGTCATGCAGACTCCTAACATACTTAGTAAAAAGAAAAACACACGGATGCACACACGACCCTAAACAACCCTACAGTTAGTCCGACCCAATCATATGCAAGGTGGTCCAGGACATCCAAATGTGTGCCATGCATGCATTTGACGTAACCGGAGGTTAACGTTATGGTGGACTCCTAGACATCCTACGATGCACCAATCATGGACATTGGGCTTGGATGTGGGAAGTCCGGGAGGTTCAGGTAGTTTAGGTGGGCCGGGGGAACCAAAGTCTTCATTACCCCCAAATGACGGTTCGGACCTATTGCCATGTGAAGGTTGCCAGGCCCGAGTGGGAGGGGTGTGGTAGTGGACTCCCTCGAAGAAGTGAAGTATATATGGTGGGTCTAGGGGTCCACTAGGGAATGGGTCAAAGGGATCAAAGAAGGTATGACCCCTTGTTGTGGGTTCTCACAAGTCACGGTCCCATGTGTGGTAGTCGTGAAGGTGTGGATGATCACCTTCATGCATTGTGATAGGTGGGACGGTGATCATGTGTAGAAAATAAGATTCCTCCCTTGGGCAAAAGGGAATGAAGTCGGGCTCGGCCGGCATAGGGAGGAATAGAAGAATCTCCGTGGTGACACAACCTACGGTGCACACGGAAGTAATGGACCCAGGACCGGATAGGTAAAGCTAAGACTAGTGGGTTGGTCAAAGCCTCGGGCCAATGAGTGCGTCAATGTCCATTGCCAGTCTAGACCCATAATAAGGTCACCCAAGGTATCAACGTGGTGATTAGACCGGAATGTGGTATGAAATGAGTTGACCGACACTAATGGTAGGGTGGGGTCCATGGATGGGTAGGGAAGTGGGACCAAGCCATGCTTGAGCCAACTAAGGAGTGGCTCGGCTATGAGTAGCTTTTCTGTTAGAAACACGGGTAGCTGTGGCTGAGGTGGCTCTGAATAAAGATCAGAGAATGAGGCTTCTCCAACCCTTTTCCCTAGGGCTAGAGA
The DNA here is from genome assembly GCA_022559845.1 of Amorphophallus konjac. Taxonomy (NCBI): domain Eukaryota; kingdom Viridiplantae; phylum Streptophyta; class Magnoliopsida; order Alismatales; family Araceae; genus Amorphophallus; species Amorphophallus konjac. Next base: position 36,941,999 of record CM040117.1, on the reverse strand, counting down.
TGTTCGAGTGGGACACTGTCTGGCAAAGTGGCCGAACCCCTGGCAGTGATAACACTACTGTCGTGACCCACTAGGCTCCCTGATAAGTCGGTCCTGACCCTTATCCTCCCGACGGACAGGGGGTCTAGGCAATGGGGCTCTCGTGGGTGGGGGAAGAGGATCCATCATGATGGGGAGAGGGCCTTGGGATGGCACCTTAGATGGCATCGGGTTGGGGCTACCGGTTGCTACCTCCTTAGGCTCATGATTGGTTCCATTCTGTCTAGGAGGTAGGCAAGGGGGAACCAGGGACTCGATATAAGCACACCTCCTATCCACTCTATCCGAAATGATTTGGAATAGTTTGGCAATGGTGGGGTTTGGAGTAGGAGTAAGGTGATGGACTCTCCCATATGAACTCGGCTTAGTCGTGGACCTAGGCTCTTCTACATGCGCGACGTTTTGCCTCCGATTATGGCCCTCTTGGGTGGAGGTTATTGGGTGGGGTTGGTTGGAGGTGTGACCTACGGGGTTGGAAGTAAATGGGTGGGATGGGTTGGAAGGGACCGGATGGGGAAGGTAGAACCTCCTAAGCTCTCTCTTCATGTCCCACCATGATTCGATGGGCCATTGCCTCCTAACCTCTCTCAAGCATTCGATGTCTCTCCACTTTTCGGCCGCCTCATGGAGGAGCCTCTCCTTGGCAAAATAGAATTGCCCGACTTCAGACATAGTATAACAATCAAAGTATGTGTCCATGGCGGCCTCCCACTAGGTAGTCGCCTGGGTCATTGGAGCCATAAAAATCCGAGGCTTCGAGACTACGGAAGTGGAGAGGGTGGTTGCCAAGTCCATGGGTGTGCCAACGGTCATATCGCCTAGGCGATCAAGATTCCATTGGAAATGGGAAACTACAAGACAGACATGCTGACACTTGGACAAGATACTAGACACGACTATGCAAGGTTGGAATGCACTAACTAATGCACACTAAGGACCCTATACTTAAACCAAGATCTGGTACATTGGCAGAGTTACGGGATCCGAAGATCCTCTCGCGCAAGTGTGCGATCTTCCCAATAGGCGTAGCCTAACGTTCGGACAACACCTTTTAATATACCGAATAAGGTATGCGATGCACCCTTGGACCGACTTAAACTTAGACTCGAATTAAATGACTCTTTTTTTGTATTTTTGTTAAGCAATGATGAATGACTACCCTAGACTCAACTGGCGCTCTGATACCAAACTGATGCGGGACGGACAGAGGGACCGTCTCTAAGTGATGCGGACCTCGGACTCTAGATGGAGACGCGACCAGCAACATACGAGTAGGAACGACACTTCGGCCCAACACCAAGAGTTCCTATGGGCTATACGTCGCTAACAGAAATGCAAGCTCACTCATCGTCCCAAGCGAGGGGAAACGCGGATCCGCGCGGTTGAGAAACCTGCAGAGTCAAGGGTGGTCGACTCACTTCCGTGCTCGGATCGAGCCACGGGACGGGTCACTCTCTCGCTCACAGCGGTGACATGAAATCACGGGCTAGAATCCTACGCACTCACAGCGGCATATGACCATATACTAGCTAAGCAAGCGTAATGCCAAGAAGTTAAGACCGTACCTCCACGCACCCGGCGTGGGGAAGATAACCCCAGCCAAATCCGTACTCCTGGTTAACAAATTTTTACAACAGTACAAAGTTTTGACCTACTCCACGTAGGAAGGTAACAGGTCACATGTGGGGTCCAGGAGTAGCGGGAATTGGGTTGACGGGCAGCATCTTGATGTCGCTCCGATGGTGCCGAAACCCGCATTTTGGTGCTGTCCAGACGGCACGATCTGCGGGTACATGGGGCCCACGTGCTGCTTAGTTCTTCGGACCTGGCGGGTGGCTCCCGCTATGATGGTTACACTTGGTGGTGCGCTACCTTGGATGGCGGCCGGGCTGGAACACCGGTCGGAGGCCGATCGGCTCCGATCTCCAAGTCTTGGAGTTGCTGCCCACGGATCTGCTGCTTCTATTTTGCCGCGCGCGATCCGGCGAGATCTGTCACTGCGATCAGCACCGACGTTGGATCGATGCACAAAAGGTACCGTTGGAAAGCTCTCTCGAAGTCCTTCGACCTTCTATGATCCAGAAAATTCGTTGGGACTGTACTTATGATGGGGGATTTTAGAACCGGACTGATCTCTATTTCAGATCTGGCCAGGCAGAAGTAAACGTTCCTGAGAGTTGGCTTTGACCGTGAAGTAGACCTCTGATTCAGACCCCTAGTTCTTCATAAAAGTTATAGAGGGGAGAGAGAGGAAGACAAGAATTATTTTTATGATCGATTTGGTGGAAGTTTGGACAGGGAAAGTTATTTTAGACCACTGGGTGGTCGGATCTGGACAGAGGCAGATAGAAGTGAGTTGGGATATGGAGTGAAATTTTAGAAAATATTAACGTGAACCTAAATTCACGAGAAAATTTTTGGATGTGGTATTAGGTGGACATAACCTTCAATAAAAATGTCAAGTCATTTGGAACACTAGAAGGTGGGTTCATGAACAACCTATTTGGGATCTGGAAATCTGGAAAGACTACAGGCAGATTTGGAGGAAGGTGGAGAATGAAAATAGAAAAATAGGAAATAAAAACTAGAAGCTCCACCAATTTTTTTAGGGCGTGATGATGACCCTCGGAACTCACCCTGAAAGTTTGGGCTCAAGAAGATCTCGTGGCTGGGAGCATAAATTCATGGAAGAAGGGGCTATCCTAGATGGACAAAACTCCGGCGACGATGGCGGTGGTGCGATGGTGGCACGATGGTGGCGGCGGCGGCAACGACGAACTCACGAACTGATAGAAGAGGCTTCACACCTCAAGATCACAGCCTTCCCAACTACAGAAGGGGGAGAGAGGAGAGAGGAGAGAGGTAGGGGGCGGCCCTTGCTCATGGAAGAAATTCCTTCATTTTCTTTGCATTAATTCTACTCAAAATGAAAATGCAAGGTTCTTATAGAAAATACAAAAAGGCTAGTTCTATCCCTAGATCTAAGATTGGTGGGGGGTAAAAGAGGGAGTCCACAATTTATTTCTCCCATGTGGTTTGAAACAAATAAAATAAGATTTCAATCCTAATAAACTATATTATACATGGGGCACCCCCTTGACTTATGTGTTCCAAATTTTGAATTTTGTTACCCTTTGTCCCCCCTTGATTCAACCCTTCTAGAAGCCCACCTTGGAGGGTTGACTGACCCCACATGGGCTCAAGAGATGAGGTGGATCAATGGGAGAAGGGATGGGGGGCCCGCGGGACCCAGGTGGTCCCAAATTACAAATAAAACCGTTTTACAATCCGAATAAAACCAAATAAACACACATTACACACAAATAAAATCCCCATAAATACTTTAAATATGAGGACTCAGAGCAGAGACTCCAGATTGTCTCCGATCCAGATGGAAGCCGATGTAGCTTGAGTGGTGCTCTGCATACGGTACCGATGGCCCGCCGGTTCGTGCCTCTCGATCGCTCTGGTGTCTGCACTGTAGATACAAATGTTTCAATCTATCCCGCCCCCTAACTAAACAATATAACCATGCATATAGGCGTGAAAGTGCATGAAATGGAAAGGGGCGATAAAGAAGAGGAACCTGATCGTGATCGCCACCAAGGTTCTACGGCATCAAAAGGATGAAGAAAGGATGAATACGGTGCCGTGTACCTTGGAAAATGAAGAAGAAGATGCGGCCTAACGGGAAGCCGCTACAACGTGTGATCGCGCTTGAAATGGGATGCGGGGAGCCGATGTGGGTGCACCTCCTCACTTCCTAGCCGGCTAGAAAGCAAGGGCCACACGTTCTATCAATAGTCTCCTGCAAAACAAAGCCACAAACATAAGAGAAAACCCATTAGAAATATGAAAGTGTAGCATATGTCCCAAAATGATGAAGTAGCATGAAAGAAAGGGGGAGAACGCACCGGGGGAGGGTTTTTAACCCCTATGAGTGGGTGCAAAAACAAGGTGGGAGTGTTGTGCATGCATAGGATTTGAAATCATAGAATTTGATGGAGAGAATAGAGAGAAAACCGTTGTGTAAAATGGAGAAAAATGCATGAACGTGCCAAAACAGTGCAAAAAAAACTAAGTGTAAAACTGTGACGATTTATGAAAAGTAGAGGGAGAGAACTAAGCCTAGGTATGAAGAAAGAGAGCCCGGAGAGATGAAAAATGAAGAAGATACTCCCCTCTTCAAGATGAGACCAATGGAGGACGAAGAGGATGCCGGATGACTCCGCCCCGAGCCGACGAAGGGCGCCCCGTCGCACAGGTTCAAGAACTCGTGATGATTTGGAAAAAGTATGGGCGAAGTTAGGAGGGTAAACGAAGATGAAATCTAGCAAATAAGGTATCAAAATGAAGCCTATACTTCCCTCAATAGCCTAGGATCAAAGGTTTGAGATGACGATTTGGCATGGCTTCGCCCCAAGTCCAAGAAGAGCCCCCCGTCGCGCAGGCGAACTGGGCAGGTTTATATAGAAAAAAAGGTGAAAACCTTAACTTTCTGCTGCGATTTCAGAGGATAGAGTCCACCAAATCTCGAGATCTATGGATCAATCTCGAGATAATAGATAGGATAAGAGTTAGGAACAAACGGGACTCTTTTTGGTGGAAGGATCTGGAAGATAGAGTCCATGTAAGGTGGCCCCAGAGCCTAATATGCAGGGTTTTTGTTGCACGAAAAGTAGAAAAAACTGATATTACGGCCAAGATTCCAAGATATATAGTCAATTAAAAATCGTGCTCCATATACCAAATTCAAGATAATACAAAGGGGAAGACACAGCAACAAACGGGGCTCAATTTGGTGGAGTATTCTAGAAGATAGAGCCCTAACAAGGAGGCCCCGTTGCACAGGTTTCGGCCTTAGAATCCGGCGGCGAAGAAGATAGAGTTCAAGACTTCTTGGACTCTCTGGTGTTGGACGGTCGCACGATAGACCGTTCATTGAGTTGGACGGTCTAGGGGTAGACCGCCCATACCTGGGGGTGACCGGGAGACTTTTCCCCACAAAAAAGAGATAAACGGTCATCCACGGACCGTTTTTTTGATATAAACGGTCTCAAGAAGACCGTTCGTTGACATTTCAAAAATAATAAAAATAAAAGAAAAAAATAAAAAAAATAAAAAATTTACTGTTCATGGACGGTCAACTGTTGACCGTTTTACTGTTGGACGGTCAACTTATGACCGTTCAACTCAAGGAACGGTCAACTGTTGACCGTTTAGCTGCCAGGCTCGCGCGACTTTAGAAATTGAAGCGTATCTTGAAAACGGTGTAGAATTAGAAAAAGTTGTAAACATATAAATTGTAGATAACTTAAAAATGAACAACTTTTGTGAAGAAAGTAAGATGAGAAAATGATTAGAAGAGAGAGAAAATGGGGCTAGAACAGAGAGAGAAAATACCGAGACATAGGTGAATAGTGCAGTCTGCCGGAAAAAAGTAAATAACTTGAAATAGGTGCAGAAGTGGCCAATGACGTAGAAGAAGGAATTGTAGGGATTTGAAAGATGAACAATTTTTATGAAGAACACATTTTGAAAAGAGGAAAGGAAGGAGGTGAAAAAGGAAAGTTTTCAAAACTGCACAGAAAAATGGGGCTGAATGGTTGAGGGAAGCCAGCCTAAATGGGCCGTAAGTTGACTTTGAAGGCCGGAAGGTGACAAGATAGGCTCCAGGGCTCCATGAAATAATGATCTCCAAGGTTCAAATAGAATGGAATAATGAAATGGACTCGAAATCCATCCAAGGAAGGGTCCAAAATAATGGATAATTCGGGGCATCAAAATGATGAATAAGAGAAATGACTCAACTTGCAAGCTAAAAATGGGTGTCAACAGATGCCCCTCCTTGATGTTTGCTTTGCAAGGGAATGAGCGAAAGTGATGCGGAGGCGAAATGGAAGGAGATGGAGCGAAAGCGACAGCGACATGAAATGGAGATGAAGCAGAGATGAAGCGGAGAGAACTGATAAGCAGGCATCAAGGAAAAAAGACACCCATCACAACCAACAAGCGATATAAATCCTCCCGAAATCGCCGAACTAACCACCAAGACTAGATGACGTGGATGAGACATGTCTGGAGAACTAAACTAACAGGAAAAAAGGAAGCACGACCAGGCCCATCGGGGACACAATCCACAGACGATGAGGGGGTCGGAAAGGAACATAACGTAAAAAGTAGGAAAAGTGTAACAGGGATAAAATCCAGACAGGAATCACGCTGGCCAACCAAACTTTTTTTTTTCAGAGAAATCGTTCAAATTCAGAGTGGAATAAAGATCTCTTATCCAAGGAACTTAAGTGCAACTAACCATTGTAGAGGAGAAACCCTTGAACGGATCACGAGGCGTGAATGCTCAAAAGATGACATGATGCATGCTGGGCTAAAATAAAGAAATTGTTAAAACGAATGCAAAGAAAACATAAAATAGAAAGTACTCGAGAATAGTATTGCTAGATTGGAGCAATCAGGGTCAAGACACTATCCGCAACCACGGCGTGCAAGATAGAACCATCGTTCCCTATTTTTCCAACCTAACGGCCTATCCGATGATTAAACATGTGCACCTAGATCATCATCGTTTTTGTTAAAGGGGAACGTCAGATCCTGGAACACGTGAATGACCAGCCGGTTCTCGAGATAATATAACAATATAGATACCCTATAGTAATGCAACAATGAGTAGGGATAGAGAACCATACCTGACTTACCTGTGCAGGCGAAATGGCATTTTTTGATTTTCATTTTCTGATTTCTTTTGATTTTTTCATGTATAAGACAAATATGATAAACATAACTATCAACTGAATGACAAACAACATGACATAACATAACGGTCAAATGAAATGGGAGACAATGCAACATAACATAACAAAGGCACACGAGCACATATGCAATGGCATGAACAAACAACATGCATGCATGAATACGGTGTGACAAGATAACAACGCGGTGGGACAACACACGGTTGGGACAAGAACATGGGACATAAAGGAGTGACTAACAACATGTGCAAGACAACTAACAACACTCGGTGAAGGACAAAACAACACGGTGGGACATAAACACGTGACAAGGATACGGCGGGATAAAAGACATAAACAGGTACGCCCTTCAATCAAAACCCAAGATTAGAATGAAGCAGAACCGCCAGGTTCATAATCGTGAGGCAAAGCCCTCTCATAAAGATATGATCATTACAAACAAAAACTGAGAAGGACATGAGCTTCAGAACAGATCGAGAGAGTGGATCGAAGAAGGAAAGAACAGATCAAAGATGTGGACAGGAGGCAGAGCACAAAGATATAGCAAGGAACGCCTGAGTACTTGCAACCTGCACACTTAGCAAACAGATTACGTATCTGTCCTTAAAATAAATGCAAATGTATGAAAAAGACACATTTTTTAAATTTTTGTAATCTTTTTTATTTATTTTTTTGAAATTTTCAACAGTATTTCATTTTTCTGGATTTTTCTGAAGTATTTGATTTTTTTGGTTTTTTGAAATATTTGAATTTTTTTTTTTGAAATTGTGAGGTATTTGATTTTTTTAGATTTTTGATAATATTTGATTTTTTTAGATTTTTTGATTTTGACATAGCAATCCGTAGTACCTAAAGATAGGCTCAAACTACTGGCCAGGGATCGTCATTCCGACCCCTCTCATTAAAGGCCTCCCTTAAGCAGGGCGTGCATATGAGGGTGGCTCGCCACAACCAACCGCTTCTAAAGAACGGTGCCCCTACTAAGGCCATACCCGGGATACAACCCAGCCTAAGAGGGAGATGCAGAAGATAAATTGGAGACAAACTTCATGCATGATGGGAGATATCAAGGCTCGAATTCCTTCCAGGGCACTACCCCTCAAAGTGTAGGTCTGTTGCGCCGAGACTTTGTGTCTTTGATTTTTAGACCCATATTTATCAGGCACGCATGCGACCGGGCTCATGATGTCCCGCGGGGAACTGTATTGCCACTCTTGCCATGCCTTTGATTTTCATATTTTTGCTTTATTGATTCATCATTTTCTCATTTTGGCAGCCCTTATTGGCCAGATATAGCATGAAAGCTCACTTTTGAGGGTCAAGACTGCCCCTATTTGAGACCTCTCTCGTATTAGAGAGTGCCTAGGTTGGTCATCTTATCCATCCATCTCTTACCCCTGCACTTGGCCGAGCAGAGAAAAGAAAAGACCTTTGTGCATACCCAAAGTATGGCCAAAGCAGCAACGGTGCGCCTCAGAGAGATCGGCTATGGCTTGCCGTGTAGTGTGTGAAAAACCCATACAAAAGGTCACCCTCAACAATCAAGGAAAGAAACTAAATTCCCAGCGCGGAGTTATCACCAGCCTAAGGATGCTGCAGAAGCTAACCTTTTATTTGACACAAAGTTAAGATCTAATTAAACAAAGACTCCTAAAGCCACTCAATCATGTTAAGAAATCATGTGCAGAAATAATAGAAATAATGGAAATGAAAGCACATTTTTTTTGCCCAAAATAAAGATACCTTTGCAAATCCATGGCATGGAAACCAGCATCCTGAAGCGATCTCGATCATCGAGCTTTGAGGAGCGTGAACTTTATTTTCCTTGCTTGTCAGGATAAAGGATGAAAGGAGAGCAAAGGATTGGATTCCTCGACATAGAGGAGTGGCAGACCTCATACTGGACGAAGAAGGGATAAAAAGGAAGAGAGACGAGGGCTAGAACTCCCTCGTTAAGGCACTAAGGCCCTGATAACAAGGAACCAGATACATAATAAACAAGGATTAACTGAGATCAAGGCGGGCTAAAGCCTCGAAAATAGCAAGAAAAAGGGTGAGAACCCCGAAAGGGTGAGGAGGAAAGAATAGAAAGATGAGGAGATAAATCATCCAACGTGGTCGGAGAAGGAGAGTAGCGATCACCCGCCAGAGGCGGGGAAGATGAAGCATAAACACCCGACCAGGTTGGGGAGAAGAAATGAAAACCACCCGACAAATTTGGGGGAGGATCAGAAAAAACACCCGACAAGGTCGGGGAACGAGCGCAAGGAATCCCCAATAGGGTAGGGGGAAAATGATGAGAAGCAAAATCCGGATGTATCAGGGGAGAAAAACTAGAAGATGCCCCCGGATCAGGGGAAGAGGAGGACATAGGCAGAGACCTAGAGTGGTGAGGACAAGAGAAGATGGTAGAAATATAGTCAGGTGGTGGAAGGTACACCACCCAAGGATAAGAACTGAGCAAAAGAAAAGACGAATGGACGGAAGAAGGAGATGAGGCAATGGACCCCTGAGTGCACAACTGACGGCCCTTGAACTTACGTCGCCGCCTCTTCTTAGCCGCAATCTTCTTGAAACAACGCCGCCTGGCGCGGGCTCGGCTTCCCGGACTCCTCAATCTGTAATGTCTTCTCAAATAGCGGGCCCACCTAGCAGATGGCCTGGCCCGGTCATGAATATGCAGCTTCATTGGGGCGGCTGCCCCTAGACCCCCAGTGCTAACAAGATGCAGACATTCTTGGGCAAACAGCTTCTCAACTGAATGAATATCATGAAGCCACAGAGTTTTGTCTCTTGGCACTAGAACATAGAGGTTCGGCAACTCCACTCGGCAATCAGGCTCGAAGCATAACTCCCGTACTAGAAGAGCAGGACAAAGCAGAGAGAGATCAATACGCGGCATTGACGTGGCCGGCATGCTAATAAATTGAGGGAGGTTGCACATCAAGTGCAGAATGTCCCTGGAAAGTGCAGAAGATGCAGCCAATTGCCCCTTGAATAGGGAATCCATCAGGCTCCGGGCGGCCGTATGGGTTATCATAATCCGAGTAGAGAACCCCTCTCGGCCAGTGAACTGAACATCAATCGAGCGAGGAGAAATAACAGCATCGATAGTGAATCCCCCGGCGAGCGATGAGATTGCCATCAGCCTCGCTCGTGAAGAAACTGGCACTAGTGCGAGTGAACTCTTCTTTGCAACCATTTCTGAAAATGCAGGCTCATTATCCCGAAAATAGCCAGGGACCAGGACCCAGATTGGCATGCGGTAAATGACAACTTGAATCTTGAAATGCACAATCGAAACCTGGCTCGGCTCATTATCTCCCTGGGGACCAGACCCAAGGGGCACCAAAGGTAGCGTGTACCTGCTCTGCGAAGTGGGAAGTGGTAGAGGAAGGTTAGCAGGAGGAGGTTTGAAGGGCGCGGGTGGCGATGGTGCAAGTGATGGGGGAATAATGATGATGACGGGCATGGGTGGAGGTAAAGGCAAAGGTGGAGGTGTGGGTTTGGGCTCGGCCAGCTCGGGCTCAAAGGATGATGGCGAAAGGGGGAGTGAAGGAAGTGGTGGCGGCGGTGGCAAAGGTGATGAGGGTGGCAAAGGGAGTGATGTGGTTGATGAAGACGGTGAAGGTGAAGGGGATGGAGGTGAAGGTAAGGGTGGGGAAGAAGGAGGAGAGGAAGGTAGTGGCATAGTGGGGGAAGAGGCAGGTGGTTGCTCTCTTCGACGTATCTTCACGACTCGTCGAGTGGCGTTGGGGATAGGTGTGGTGGTGGAAACGGAGGGTGAAAGAGAGGTTTCCCGAGCGGAGGCTGGGGTAGGTAAAGGTTGTGGAGGAGATGGGATGGAGGAAGAAGTAGGTAACGGAGTAGGTATCTTATTAACTAAAGAAACACCAGGGTGCCCCTGGTCTTGAAGTGGGGACGGTTGCCTAGGCGGAACGGCTTGCTGCTGAGATCCAAAATAACTTGGCGTATGACATCCCAATCAATCATCCTCTTGTCTTCCAAGCTGTAAATAAACTCCTGGAACTCGGGACAGTCCTCAATCAAATGCCCCTGCTGACGGTGGAATTCACAGAACTGGAGCAAATTCCCGACTGTGGGTCGGCAAGGCACAACCGGAGGGAGCTGCAACGCATGGGTGGCCATCAAAGCCCTGAAAACGTCTGTAAGAGATTCCGGCAATGGAGAGTGAGAAGCCCGCTTCGGGCAAGGCGGATGCCGAGGGGTGTGAGAAGGTAGTGGGGATGGTAGTGGAGGTTGCGTAGGTAAGGGGGATTGCGTAGGCGAAGGCGGAGGGCTGGAATGATGTGGCGGCATGGGGGGAGTGGGATTGTAATGGATGGCATCTACCCACTCGCGGTGTGGTGTTTCCTTGACCGGAGGTGGAGGGGTGTGAGGAGATAAAATAGCGGAGGGCCGACTCGTGGATGGTTGGTATGCGGTGGAGCACATGGAGGTACAGGGGTGTGTGGGAGTGGACGGTCGACTCGTGGAGGGATATAAGGTGGAGGGCTGACTTACGGTGAAGGGCGGAGGGAAAGTGTATGTAGAAGGTGACGGTGGAGGAGACTCATGGTCAAAGGAAACTAGGAGTTGTTGGCTAACGAAGCGGGCTCGATTGTAAAGCTGTTGCCAGGATGTGATATCGTTCAGGGCTAAGATACATCTGAGCTCGGGCGTTGCGTTAGAAATAACCATCTTGATCTGCTCGCCCTCCGGAATATGCCCCGGAACTTACGCGGCTAGGTGACGCCAGCGGTCGGCAAACGTGGAGAATTCCTCATCGGGCGTCATCTTCTCTTGGGCCAGATCAACCAAAGAATGTCTGGGCCCAACCTGATCCTGGTACTGCTGAATGAATCTTGCTTGAACGGCTTGAAAATTCATCATCTGCTCTTGCGGTAATGTGAAGAACCAATCCTTGGCCGGACCCTCTAAAGATAGGCCAAACAAATAGGCCATCAAGCGTTGATCATGCTGGAACTGGGCCGACTCATATAAGAACTCCTTCAAATGCACGTAGGGGTCACCGACTCCACCATAGCGACGATAAGCCAGAATCTGTTGACGTGGGGGAAGCTGAAGACCTCGGAATGCAAATGGGATATCCAAAGAAGTTTGAGGACTGATTTGCCGTTGCAATTCATCAAGTTGGCGTTGGGCCTGAGCGATCATCTCCTCGGTAGGAAGAGTCCGAGAAGGATATGGGCCAGCTTGAGCAAGAGATGATGAATTTAGACCAGGATAATGTTGATGGGCCGGATAAGGGGATCCGGCCTGAGAAGAAGGAAAGCCCGCTCCGAGAATTGAGGAATACATGGGCCTGGAAGAATTATGAAGGTGGGAATGAGAATTGATTGGGCCAAAAGCAACACGGGCGGGACAAGAAGGCCCGTTAGAAGAATATGGTCCAATGGAGGAATAAGGAGATGGGCCCGCATGGGAAGAGGAATCCACGCGCGGATAAGAAGACGAGGAGGAAGAAGGGTAATATATAGGAGAAAAATGACGCTCCATGAGGGCAAATGAAGACTTTATACAGGAAAATCAGGAAAATACAATGAGGGAAGTAAGGGCTCAAAGGAGGGGGGCTGACTCAATAATGCAAAGAAAAAGAAAAAGAAACCTAGGACAATGAGACTAGACAAATGGACACACAGAATGGACTACCCTAAATGGGCCTAACAATAAAACCTATATGGATGATGGGGGATGCAACACAAAATAACACAAGTGGGCTCGGACAGGCCCATACAACACAAACAATATGAAGGATTTCACCCAAGTCAAACAAGTTAATATGATGGGAAGTATTTTATTGTCAAAGTTTCGGGTGGGTCTTTTAATGATTTGAATTGAGATTAATTCCCTCAAGATAGGTGTCCTATAGGGAATAAGGTCCAAACTTTGGTTTGACTAAGGTTAATTCCTTCACAACGTATGCAAATGCAAGCCTGAGGGGTGAAAAGATACAACCGGCCCAGCGTCCGTGTGAGAATCCACGGCTCGCGGGGACTTACGGAGGTCCCGAATAAGATCACCTAGTTGAGCCCAAGGAATATGGGAGCGAGAGGATCACTTACCGAGGGGGAATGCAACTACAATATGCCAATATGCATGATCCTATATGCACCGGGGTGCATGCAATTTCTAGCCTAAGTCTAGCAAATCAAGACAATCATGCTAACATCACAAAAATGCATGAAAAATGTAAAAAATTATAAATAACAATTATGCAAGGCCTAAAATAGGGACAACTAGGCACTAAAAGATAAGAAAAATCATCGAAGGATAACGTACCTTTGTGTTTGCCCCCAAATATGCCTAAGACTAGATGCACAAAATGCAAAAATAGAGGTAACTTTTAAATATGCAAATGATGTCCAAATGATGCAAACTCTATATGTATGGAAAGACAATACACAGGACAGCACAATGCAACAAAAATCAGCTCAACCCGACATCGGGAGACAAAGTTATGCCCGAATGAACAAGGCCCCTATGAATCTATCCCAAATCTGGCTAAGACTAGATGCACAAAATGTAAAAAAAGAGGCAACTTTTAAATATGCAAATGATGTCTAAATGATGTAAATGACCTATGGATGGAAAGACAATATAAAGGACAACACAATGCAAAAAGAATCAGCCCAATCCGATGTCGGGAGACAAAGTTATGCCCAAACGAATAAGGCCCCTGCAAACAGAAATCCTGCCCGGCCAGAACCGTTAAAAGGTCCCTGGATGACCGTTTATACCCTTTGTGCGGTCTACTGGATGACCGCCCAACATATGGACGGTCCAGGGAGGACCGTTTATAACCCCAGAGGGTTTGGGCGGTCCTAGAGAGGCCGTTTAACGCGTTAGGCGGCCCTACGATAGACCGTACAACCCTGACAGACCCGAAAATGGACAGAATGATAGAGAAAGGTGGAGAAGACTATCCAAACATGCATGAACTCCCACCCAACATGCAAGAGACTAAAAATATAACGTGATGGGCACTAGGAGTCCCACCGTGATCGCCAAAAAACTGTAGATACAAATGTTTCAATCTATCCCGCCCCCTAACTAAACAATATAACCATGCATATAGGTGTGAAAGTGCATGAAATGGAAAGGGGCGATAAAGAAGAGGAACCTGACCGTGATCGCCACCAAGGTTCTACGGCATCAAAAGGATGAAGAAAGGATGAATACGGTGCCGTGTACCTTGGAAAATGAAGAAGAAGATGCAGCCTAACGGGAAGCCGCTACAACGTGTGATCGCGCTTGAAATGGGATGCGGGGAGCCGATGTGGGTGCACCTCCTCACTTCCTAGCCGGCTAGAAAGAAAGGGCCTCACGTTCTATCAATAGTCTCCTGCAAAACAAAGCCACAAACATAAGAGAAAACCCATTAGAAACATGAAAGTGTAGCATATGTCCCAAAATGATGAAGTAGCATGAAAGAAAGGGGGAGAACGCACCGGGGGAGGGTTTTTAACCCCTATGAGTGGGTGCAAAAACAAGGTGGGAGTGTTGTGCATGCATAGGATTTGAAATCATAGAATTTGATGGAGAGAATAGAGAGAAAACCGTTGTTTAAAATGGAGAAAAATGCATGAACGTGCCGAAACAGTGCAAAAAAAACTAAGTGTAAAACTGTGACGATTTATGAAAAGTAGAGGGAGAGAACTAAGCCTAGGTATGAAGAAAGAGAGCCCGGAGAGATGAAAAATGAAGAAGATACTCCCCTCTTCAAGATGAGACCAATGGAGGACGAAGAGGATGCCGGATGACTCTGCCCCGAGCCGACGAAGGGCGCCCCGACGCACAGGTTCAAGAACTCGTGATGATTTGGAAAAAGTATGGGCGAAGTTAGGATGGTAAACGAAGATGAAATCCAGCAAATAAGGTATCAAAATGAAGCCTATACTTCCCTCAATAGCCTGGGATCGAAGGTTTAAGATGACGATTTGGTATGGCTTCGCCCCAAGTCCAAGAAGAGCCCCCCGTCGCGCAGGCGAACTGGGCAGGTTTATATAGAAAAAAAGGTGAAAACCTTAACTTTCTGCTGCGATTTCAGAGGATAGAGTCCACCAAATCTCGAGATCTATAGATCAATCTCGAGATAATAGATAGGATAAGAGTTAGGAACAAACGTGACTCTTTTTGGTGGAAGGATCTGGAAGATAGAGTCCATGTAAGGTGGCCCCAGAGTCTAATCTGTAGGGTTTTTGTTGCACGAAAAGTAGAAAAAACTGATATTACGGCCAAGATTCCAAGAGATATAGTCAATTAAAAATCGTGCTCCATATACCAAATTCAAGATAATACAAAGGGGAAGACACAGCAACAAACGGGGCTCAATTTGGTGGAGTATTCTAGAAGATAGAGCCCTAACAAGGAGGCCCCGTTGCACAGGTTTCGGCCTTAGAATCCGGCGGCGAAGAAGATAGAGTTCAAGACTTCTTGGACTCTCTGGTGTTGGACGGTCGCACGATAGACCGTTCATTGAGTTGGACGGTCTAGGGGTAGACCGCCCATACCTGGGGGCGACCGGGAGACTTTTCCCCACAAAAAAAGAGATAAACGGTCATCCACGGACCGTTTTTTTGATATAAACGGTCTTAAGAAGACCGTTCTTTGACATTTCAAAAATAATAAAAATAAAAGAAAAAAATAAAAAAAGTTACTGTTCATGGACGGTCAACTGTTGACCGTTTTACTGTTGGACGGTCAACTTGTGACCGTTCGACTCAAGGAACGGTCAACTGTTGACCGTTTAGCTGCCAGGCTCGCGCGACTTTAGAAATTGAAGCGTATCTTGAAAACGGTGTAGAATTAGAAAAAGTTGTAAACATATAAATTATAGATAACTTAAAAATGAACAACTTTTGTGAAGAAAGTAAGATGAGAAAATGATTAGAAAAGAGAGAAAATGGGGCTAGAACAGAGAGAGAAAATACCGAGACATAGGTGAATAGTGCAGTCTGCCGGAAAAAAGTAAATAACTTGAAATAGGTGCAGAACTGGCCAATGACGTAGAAGAAGGAATTGTAGGGATTTGAAAGATGAACAACTTTTATGAAGAACACATTTTGAAAAGAGGAAAGGAAGGGGGTGAAAAAGGAAAGTTTTCAAAACTGCACAGAAAAATGGGGCTGAATGGTTGAGGGAAGCCAGCCTAAATGGGCCGTAAGTTGACTTTGAAGGCCGGAAGGTGACAAGATAGGCTCCAGGGCTCCATGAAATAATGATCTCCAAGGCTCAAATAGAATGGAATAATGAAATGGACTCGAAATCCATCCAAGGAAGGGTCCAAAATAATGGATAATTCGGGGCATCAAAATGATGAATAAGAGAAATGACTCAACTTGCAAGCTAAAAATGGGTGTCAACATGCACCAGGAGAGCACTGACGAATGTAGGCTGAGGGGCTTTTTCTTCACCCAGGTTGATCACCACGAGCTCTTCCATGATCGCCTTGCCGCCGTCCTCTAGCTTGAGAGGAGCGGGTTGGAAATCGATGAAATACTCATCATCGGTGTCGGCTTCATGTATTTCTTGATTCTCGAAGCCACTGGTTAACGTTGAAGGGACTAGAGAGTGGTTGTTGTTGGAATCCATGGAGGATTGATCTGGACCGCCGGTTCCTAGCCAGCAGTTGTCAACTGGGGCTGCTGACATCTCCCCGGGGTTGCCTGGTGAAGCTGACAATCCTTTGCAATTTGGATGAGAGATATCCCCCTCCTCAAGAGGGTTTGTTGAACTGGGTCCTTCGACTGGCTGAGAAACCGGAGGAGCTTCTTCGGCCCCATTGTCTTGGCAAGGAGGCGAGGAGGGTTCCTTGACGGCTTGAGCTAGAGTTCTGGCTTTCACGGAGATCGAGATAGGAATATCATGTTCCTCATCCCCGGAGCTGTCAAATTTTGCTTCGACTCCCCTATCGTGGGCTGGTCATTCCAAGCCTATGACGTTGACTGCATAGTGGACGCGAAAGTCTGGGTCTTGGTCGTAGCCAAGTCCCCTGGTATCCTTATGGAAGTACGGGGGTTGCCCCCGAACCTCGGAAGGAGTCCACAGCTGACTGAAATGTCTTTGTTGTGCAGAAGTTTGCCACAGGGGAATGTGTTGCTTAAGACACATTTCTTGAATATGCAGTGACAGATCGCCCTACACCTGAACTGCTTCAGGGGCATCATTGGCTTGCCTGGACCAGCCGAAGTCATCATCTGGCGGGGTTTGAGGTTCCATGTCTCCCTTATAGAAGACAATAGGTTTGTCCCTGTTGGCCTTCTTCTTGTTTTGGCGTTGTCACTTAAAGGTGACAATGAATGTCGTCAGTGACTCGACGCTGTGCTTCTCGGATGCACATGGAAACTAGATGCAGTCTGGTGGCAAGCATATACTCTTGCCGATAGCTCGGCTAATCAGATTATCCTTGAAGTCGATCTAGCGCCTCTTGGGGTGATCTGAGGTTGACTTGGAGCCGAGGCACAGCCGATGAAGCTTAGCCTTTTCCTCATCGATAGAGGAGAGATCATCATCATCTTTCCTTGAGAGCCAACCGTTGTTTTTGCTCTTAATCACAGGGTAGGGACTAATCCCCTTGAATCTGCAAAGACCGTATGTTGTTCCCTGTCCTTGGCATACTTGATGCATTGGTGGAGAGTCGACGGGACGACCCAATTTTCATGGAGCCAGGGTCTGCCCAGTAGCATCTTATATGATGTGTTGGAGTCGATGATGTAGAACGTGGCCTTGGAGGTGAAATCATCGAGCACTAGGTCGACATCCACCCGATCGAGGACATCCTCAGTGTTCTTGTTAAAGCCGGATATCTTGACCGCTTGAACCTTATGGAGGTATGGGGTCAGATATAGAGTCTTGAATGTCTTGAGTGACAAGATGTTAACAGCGGCACCAGCGTCCACCAGGATCCGATTCACATCATGCCTGTTGACCTTCCCCTTCATGTAGAGAGGACGGTTGTGGTTAACATGTCTTCCTCCGTGAAGGAGATGGCGGCCGTGAAGGCTCCGTAGTCAGTCGCCTTTATTTCTACGACATGTGCTTCATAGACTTCTGGCTCTTGGAGTATTTTGATAAGAGTTTCCCTTAGGTCTTTACTCCAAGCGATGGCTTCCCAAATTGAAATACTGGCAGGGAAGCACTTCATCTGGTGGAGGACTTTCCGATCGGCACGGGCTCAAGCATCCTCTAGAGAGGGTAGTATGCTAGGCTGAGCCTTCTGTGAGCTGCCGTGCTGTTCCCCGTCAGGAAGTTGAACTGCCTTGCCCTTACCACTGGGATCAGACTGACTTTGATCGCCAGCAGTCTCCTAGAACAAGGATGCCAATGATGGCTCTTCTGGGGGTGGCTGGCGGGTTGACTCGTCCTTACCGGATGATCCCACTTGCTCTGCCACAGAGGACGGTACCGGCACAGGGGCTGGGAGGCTGGCAGTAGCCTCTTTCGAAGATACCAGGTCCCCTCTGAATTTCTACTTCCGGAATGGGAGCCGGTTCCTCTCCTCAAAAGAGGATGATTCACTCCGGGTCGAAGGTGGACTGAGAGAGGGGTAGCTCAGAAGCTCTCCCATGGCCTCTACCTCATCCCCGACCTCGACCTCGGCCACAGCCTATGTGTTCTGGAGCTGGCTGTAGCTCGAGTGGGGTAGTTGTTCTTTGTTTTGTTCGGGAGGCCACTGGCTCGCCTCGCTGAGAAGCATTAATGTTATCAGGGGGTGGAAAGGCCACCATGTTGCAGGTATAGCCCCGAAGCATTTCTTCTAGCTGCTCTTTTGTGATCTCCTTATCTTTATAGCATAAGGAGAGCTCGTCCGGGATTAAGAGCCTTTCGCCATTCTTAAGCTTCTGGATCATCTCTTGGACCCAATTTCTGAGGCGGGCTCGTTTCTGCATTTCTTCCCACGGGATATAGTTGTCGAGTGGGAGAGCTCTGATAGGATGAGGAGGAACGTATTCCTCCAGGTCATCAATGAGTCGCTGGAGCCTTTGGAGAGGCATTGGCTCGGCTGGTGACTGTAGGGCGGCTGCATGTTCAGCTTGTTTCTTGAGCCGTCTTCTAAGGTTCTTCCTCCTATTTTTCTCTTGTCTCTTGGCAATGGCGGTCTCCAAGGGAGTAGGAGGTAGAGGCACTAGAGCCAGGATTGATAAATCCTAGTGAGGATATCTCCGAGCTGGTGCCTTTGCAGGGCGAGGTCGATGACATTTCTTTGCCTGAATTTTGATCCAGGCGACTTCCGCTTGTTGTATCTGGAAGGTGGAGTTGATCGCCAGCTCGATTACCTCGAGCGGCAATTCCTAGTATGCCGGGATACTGGGACTGGAGTCCGAAGACGTGTGCACGGTTTGGTGCCTTACCCGCGGTGACGACAGGAGCCTACGAGGGATCGATAGGCTGGTGATGGCGTCTGAAGATGGGTGCGCGGTTTGATGCCTTAACCGCGGTGGCGACTGGTTTTGTTGAGGAGTGGACCGAGGAATATGCTTGTTGTCCTGCTCCGTAGCCTTGCCTTTGTGATCACGCTGAGGGCTGTGCCTGGCGACGACCAAAGGCGCCGCAGGATATTGTTGCTCTGCACAGTTATCCTGACTCTGCGGATTGGCTGAGCCTTGTGGCGGTGGGCCCGCCGCTTGACTCGAAGCCGCTGAAGACTCCGAAGATTTCTTCTTTGTACTTCAGATTGTGTTGACGGTGGGTGGAGAGGATCCAACGGCTCATCCGCTAAGGAGATGTGACGAGGCTATGGTGGGGCCTCGCCCTACTTGTGTTTTCCCTTCCTATCCACGGATGTCGGAGATGGAGATAGGACAGGAGGAGGACGAGAGAGAGTTGAAGGGCCCGTTATTATCTCGCCTACCAGAACGTCCTCTCGGCCGAGAAGTACCAGGAGGAGCCTTGCGGTGTCTTCTTCAGGGAAAGGGAGAGACCTTATCTCCCACCAGGACTGCCACCGCACGGCCGAAGTGGCTGGGGTTGGCTGGTTAGCTATTGACGTCTGGGAGCCTGAAGGGGCCGACGGAGCAAAAGAATGGATGATGTTGACCAAGAAGTCGGTCAGCTCCGTCTCTTGACTGGCGTCATGCTTTCTACGCCTCCGCAATCGCTCGAGCGCGTCTCAGTTGTCAGTCCGAAACTCGAGCCATTCTGGAGGATGCTGGTAAGGTAGCCCGTGCCCATTTTCTTGAGGGGAGTCTAGCCGCTCTGGCACACTCCTGGCGGTGTTCAGGGTCTCCTCGACAGCTTGCCAAAGCCTGACGAGCGACATGGAGTTTCCTTCCGCATCGATATGCTGCCATTTGATCTGTTCCTGGATAAGGTGTTGAACTTCCTCACAGGACTCGATCGGGTGGCAGATTCTAGCATGGAAGGGACAATATTGAGGGTGACTACGGTCCCAATGGGTGTAGTGGGCCGGTGAGTCACGGGGCATGATTTGCCCCCCCCTCGACGAGGATATCGAAGAGTCACCGAGTTCTCTCCCTAGGGAAGGAGAGAGGTCTGTGATCATGCCAGGGCCTCCACCCCAGATACCAAATCGACTGTCCCCTTCGACTGGAGCTGGGCTCCTCTAACTCGTCATCAGAAAGAGAAAACGCGGCCATCATGTGGATGACATTGGCTGAGTGGTGAGCCACGCGTGCTGCCTTAGCTGGCCTGGCCCACGTATGTGGTTGCGGGGGATCCACGAAACCACTCTTCATTTTAACGACGCCGTCTCGGATTAGCTTCTACGCCTGAGTCTTGAAGACGTAGCAATCTTCGACTGAGTGACCCAGCATGCGATGATACAGGCAATAACTAGGATCATCAGTCTTCAGGGCGTCGTCTAGCTTGCAGATCTCGGGCAACTTGACAATCTTCTCAACCATGCAAAGGTCAAAGAGCATCTTCGTGTGTTCCTTCTTGAAGGAGAAGAGCATCTTCATATGCTCCAAGAAGGAGGGAGCAGCCGGCTTGTCTGCTAGCTTTTTGTCAGAGCCACTGGATTCGGCCTCCTTACTGGCCTTAGTAGCAGGGGTGAACTCTATGATATTCACCACCTTGCCGGACTAGCATTCTCGCACTTGCTTACCCTTTGCTGTAGTGTACCTCGGGTTATCGGCGAAGAACATCTCTATTTCGGTGACCGCCGAAATGAGTTGGTCGAAGCCTTTGATATTGGTGCCGATAAGCTTTTCGCTGACCTCGGCCGCCAGACCTTGACGGCATATGGTGATGGCATCTTCCTGAACGGGCGGATTGACACACCTTATGCTGAGGTCTCGCCACTTTTTGATGAAGTCGAGGGAGCTCTCGCCCTTTTTTTGCCGAAGAGAATAGATTTCGGCTAGGGAGACCTTTCGCTCGGCCGTTTGAAAATGGTCGAGGAATTTCTTCAGGAGATTCGCCTAGTCGATGACTAAGTTAGGCTTCAGGCGGGAATAGCATTATGTTGAACCTTCTCCTTAAGTGAATGTCTAATTTGATAGCTTTTAATGATGACCAAACACTATATGTATATATATATTATCTTTGAAGTGTTCTAGCATCTAGAGTCTTGAAAATATCACCATTCTATTGAGGTCTTGGAGCTAAGAGGGTTAAAGAACAACCTCAATAGGTAAGCCTTTTAAACTCAAATTGCAAGGCTACATCTAATTCTAATTTACAAGTTATGTCTTTACAGGGCAAGGAACATGCATAAGTGCTCAAGGACGATCGGTGAGATCCACTTTAACTTATTGGCCCTTGATCTTG
Source organism: Amorphophallus konjac (assembly GCA_022559845.1). Taxonomy (NCBI): domain Eukaryota; kingdom Viridiplantae; phylum Streptophyta; class Magnoliopsida; order Alismatales; family Araceae; genus Amorphophallus; species Amorphophallus konjac. The sequence goes on along the minus strand of CM040117.1, from coordinate 36,920,439 downwards.
TGTTTTGATGTTCATCTTTTTTGATCTCAAGGGTCAAATTGGTTTGGGTCCTATCTAAGCTTAATTGTATTGGGTTTCTCTTATTCATGTCTTAGCACATTCCCCTTGATGGCTTAAAACCAACCTTGGAATCCCTTGGCTTGTTCTTAGACTTAGTGGCCTTTTAATCAACCATTTGGAAGTTCTGGAACAAGGGTCGACCCCTATGCTCTTTAATCCTGAAACTGAATCAATTACTGAAAGGGTCGACCCATTGGGTCGACCCCAAGGGTCGACCCCTGATAGCATGATTTTTACACCCGGCGGGTTCCTTCATCACATCTGCAAGGGTCGACCCCAAGGGTCGACCCATTCACACGAGGGTTGACCCCAAGGGTCAACCCCTGATCGCGTTATTTAATACCAGCACCGGATAGCTCGAGGGTCGACCCCAAGGGTCGACCCATTGGCCCAGAACCCTTTTAAACCCTCAAAATCCCTCACGAGGGTCGACCCTTTCAGTCTCGAACCCGAGCCGTGATTTTTGACTTGCGTGCGCATGCACCAAAAGTCATACCAATCTAACCTAACCTCCCTAAATCGTTCCAGGAATTGTGGATCTGGTCTCTAGGGTGTCTTTGAATGTTCCAAACTCTTTATATACATCTTATTAGGGTATGAAACCCTAAGGAGAGAGAGGCATCTAAAGTTGTGTTATTTTTCTAACCCTTGTGAGTGCAGGTTCACAACAGCAGCTCCATGGACTTCTTCCACCTTGTTTTGAGCCTAAAAGTGAAGGGAAGAAGCTTGAATCAAGCCTCCATATCATCCCCAACAACAAGCTGTGTGGGTTGTCAAAGCTGCAACCTCATTTGTACGACAAAGCTTCATTCTTCCTCAAGGATTGATCTTCCACATGCAGAAGCATTCAATTACATTCAAGGAAGTGAAAGGGGGAGCTTCAACCAAGATAAATCATTCTTCACTCCTTACTCTCAGATTTACTTTCTGTCTACTTGAGCATTTGATGTAAAACTTGATTTAGTTCTGTGTGTGGGTTAATGTGTGTGTGTGTGTGTGTGTGTGTGTGTGTGTGTGTGTGTGTGTGTGTGTGTGTGTGTGTGTGTGTTTGTGGTAGCCCAGATCGGGTGCCACGTATATGTGTTTGCTGTTCTACACAGCATGTGTGTGTGGCTTACTTCATAGTGAAGTCTTGATCCTCACAAGTGAGGGGTGGACGTAGGGGACACGGCAGTGTACCCGAACCACCTAAAAATTCCATGTGTCACTTGTGGTTTGTTCTTCCGCATCCATAGTCGAGTGTGCTTCACGGTGATTTGAGCATACACCAATTCCTTTGTCAAACACCTACCATAATCCACACACATTCACAGGTGTATCCATGTTTAGGTGAGATTTAGTGCTTATATGTTTACTTATCATTGTTTTCCTTGGAAGAAATTTTAATTGGCCAATCAATTCACCCCCCCCCCCTCTTGATTGCCACCTTTCGGAACTCAATAATTAGTATCAGAGCCTTGGTCTCTGTTTCACTCGACAACACGGTCGTAGAGTAGATCCCTCCTTATGGCAAACAAGGGGATGATGCCCAAAGGGCATTCGATCCAAAGACCCCCGTTCTTTGATGGATCAAATTACCCTTATTGGAAGAACAGAATGTATATTTTTCTACGAGCCCAAGACTATGACGTGTGGCACGTCATAAGCAAGGGTCCGTATACTCTGTCTCAAAATGAGGATGAGTGGGATGATGAGGATATAAAGAAGTGTTCAGCAAATTTTAAAGCCATGAATATAATATAATGTGCCATTCATCCTAATGAATACTCACGTATTTCCATGTGTTCTTCCGCGCAGGAGATGTGGAACAAGATGCAGTTGATCTATGAAGGAACATCGAAAGTAAAGGAAACCAAGGCGAATCTGCTAGTCTGGGATTATGAGTTATTTATGATGAAACCAGAAGAGTCCATTTCTAATATGTTTGCAAGATTGACAGAAATCACGAATGGATTAAAGGGTCTTGGTAAAGAGTATTCCGACAAGGAACTCGTCAGAAAGGTACTGAGATCCTTGTCATCACAATGGCACACAAAGGCCACTGTAATCGAGGACTCAAAGGATCTCAACACTTTGAAATTAGACGAGCTAATTGGCTCCTTGATGACTTACGAAATCAACATCAAGAGGAGCGAGGATGACCATAAAAAGAAGATGGTAGTCACACCTTTGGCTCTAAAAGTGAATCCACAAGATTCAGAGGGCAGTGACAATGATTCAACCGACAACACTGAAGATAAAGAGCTGGTTGCCATGATTACAAGAAGGGCAAGAAGGTTCATCAAAAGGACCAAAAATTTCGGTGGTCAATTCAGAAAGGGACCAAGAAGGCAAGATCCGAATAGAGGAGAAAGTACCAAGAAAGAAGAAGTGATATGCTACGAATGCAAGAAACCCGGTCACATGCCAGGTGAGTGCCCCGATCTGATGAAGAAGCTGAAGAAAGGAAAATTCAAGAAGCCAAAGGCCATTGTGGCCACTTGGAGCGATGAAGATGAGGAAGAGTCCGGGAATGAAGATGGACTAGATGAGCTGGTCCAAAACCTATGCTTCATGGCCAATGATGATGATGGAAATGAGGTACATTCTGAAACTGAAACTCTTACTTGTGAACAATGACAAATTGCATATGAGTCGTTATATGAAAAATGTAAAAAATTCAGATCTGAAAATAGACATTTGAAAAAGAAAATTGAACATCTAGTGCATGCTGAAAACTCATGTGAAAATTGCCATGTGTTGAAATCGAAAACTGAGAAATTGATAAATGAGAAAGAAATTCTTGTGTCAAAAAATGAATTGCTTGAAGAAGAGATTTCATGCATGAGAGAGGAGCAATTCACACTAAGTAAAATGCATGATGATTTGAAAAATAATCTGGAACATGAAAATCTTGAAAGCATGGCATGCAATCAAGCAAAAGAAAAGGTCGAAAATCAAGTCCATTCTCTAATGCATGAAAACCATGAGTTGAAGGATGCTATTGCCATTTTTAAAAAGGGAAAAACTTTACAATCTGAAACACATTCAACTCACATGCCTCCCAGAAGTTCATCTCCATCCACGTCAAAAACACATGTGCATAATTCATTCTTGAATAAAGGAAGGAGAAGAAACAAGGACAAAGCCATTACATGCTTTTATTGTGGAAGGTTAGGCCATGATATGTATGATTGCAGAATTCTAAAATTTGATGATGAAAGTTTTGCTAGAATGAGAAATAGATCATACATATCTCATGTTTCTAACCATCATGGACCCAAGCTTGCTTGGGTACCAAAATTTGCATAAGTAGGGTTGTTGTGATTGCAGGTCTGCTTGAGAGCTCAATGGAATAGGTGGTATTTGGATAGTGGATGCTCTCGGCACATGACGAGAAATAAAGAATTGTTTGCGAACCTGCATGAAAAGGATGGTGGAACAGTGGCATTTGGTGGTAAGGACAAAGACAAAATCATCGGAGAAGGTAAGATGGGTAAGAATCAAAATCATGCCATTGAGAATGTCTTGCTCGTGAAAGGGTTGCATCATAATCTTTTGAGTATAAGTCAACTTTGTGATAAAGGATGCAATGTGATTTTTGATTTTAACTACTGCACCGTTGTGAATAAAAATAGTCATGAGATAAAGTTCATTGGTCTCAGGCATAACAATGTATATATGATTGATTTGGATGAACCCTCTCATAAAAATCTGTGTTTGGTTGCAAGGAATAATGATGATGTTTGGCTTTGGCATCGTCGACTTGGGCATGCTAGTTTTAATGTTTTGCTAAAACTGTCTCGAAATGATTTGGTTGTTGGATTGCCTAAGCTGAAGGTTACTGATGAAGGAGTCTGTGGGGCGTGCAGCATGGGTAAGCAAACAAGGACATCATTCAAGTGCAAGAATGATGTAACTACATCAAGGCCCCTTGAGTTAATCCACATTGACCTATTTGGACCAAGCAGAACACATAGCTTGGGTGGTAAATTGTATGGGTTTGTCATTGTGGATGATTACTCAAGATTTTGTTGGGTTTACTTCTTTTCACATAAAAATGATGCCCTGACAGAATTTGAAGCATTTTGCAGGGTAGTCCAAAATGAAAAGGGGTGTTGCATCAAGACTGTGCGGAGCGATCACGGTAAGGAATTTGATAACCATGAGTTCAGTAATTTTTGCAGGGCTCAAGGCTATACGCATGACTTCTCCGCACCAAGAACCCCCGAACAGAATGGTGTTGTTGAAAGGAAGAACATGACACTAATTGAGATGGCAAGAACCGTTCTAAATGAGAATAATTTGCCAATGTACTTTTGGGCTGAAGCAGTGAACACTGCTTGCTACATTGTCAATCGCGCCATGGTAAGACCACTGTTGAAGAAAACCCCTTATGAGTTGTACCGAGGTAAGAAGCCAAACATTTCCTATCTTAGACCGTTCGGCTCAGTTTGTTACATTCACAATAATGGTAAGGTGGACCTGGCTAAATTTGACCCCAAAAGTGACAAAGGTATATTTCTTGGATACTCTCTTAGCTCAAGAGCTTATCGAGTGTATAACTTGAGAACTCTTGTAGTTGAGGAAAGCCCCCATGTCATCAATGATGAATCATCTTCTAAAAGCACTAATGAAAATTCTGTGTTGCAGGACGATGAATTGAATGACGGTAATATCGAGATGATGGAAGGAAAAACTGAAAAATAAGAAGTAAAAGAACCACAAGAAGATGATGCAAATCCAGAAGATCAGTTGGAACAGCAGCTTTCAAGGCAATGGACTTTCGAAAAGGACCATCCGTCGGAGAATGTAATCAACAATGTTGAAGACGGAACAAGAACACGAGCCTCCTTCAGGGAAGTTGAAAATCATGACTATATTGCCTTACTTTCCCAGTTTGAACCTCACTCTATTGAAGAGGCCTTGAAGGATGAGTCTTGGATCATGGCTATGCAAGAAGAACTACACCAGTTCCAAAGGAACAAAGTGTAGTTCCTCGTGCCATGTCCTAGAAACCACTCAGTGATCGAAACAAAGTGAGTTTTTCGAAACAAAACAAACGATCAAAGAGTGGTAACTAGGAATAAGGCCAGGCTAGTAGCTAAAGTCTATAGCCAAGAGCTTGGAATTGATTTCGATGAGTCATTTGCTCCAGTAGCAAGACTCGAGGCAGTGAGAGTCCTATTAGCATTTGCATGTTGTAACAACATTAGATTGTTTCAAATGGATGTTAAGAGTGTATTTTTGAATGGCAACATACAGGAGGACGTGTACGAGAAGCAACCACCGGGGTTTTAGGACACAAAGCATCCAGACCATGTGTACAAGCTAGACAAGGCACTCTATAGTATGAAACAAGCGTCCCGGGCATTGTATGAACGGTTAAGTGATTTCCTCATTCAAAATGGATTCAAACGAAGTAATGTTGATCAAACCCTTTTCACGAAGTTGAACGGTGAGGAAATCTTAATTGTTCAAGTTTACGTAGATGATATTATTTTTGGCTCCACCAAAGATGCTCTCAGCAAAGACTTTGCCAAATTAATGCCAAGTGAGTTTGAAATGAGTCTTATGGGAGAGCTGACATTCTTCTTGGGATTGTAGGTCACACAGACGGCTGACGGTATGTTCATACATCAGAAGAAGTATGCATTGGAGCTGCTGAAAAAGTTGAACTTGACCTCTACCAAACCACAACCAACTCCCATGTCCACCTCAATAGAAACTGATCAAGATGAATCAGGTAAATCCGTGGATCAAAAACTCTTCAGAAGCATGATAGGTTCCTTGTTATATTTAACTGCCAGTAGGCCTGACATTCAATTTGCTATGTGTTTATGTGCACGATTTCAGTCCAATCCTAAAGAATCACACATGTCGGCTGTTAAACGAATTTTCAGATATATTTTTGGTTCAAGTAATTTAGGATTGTGGTATCCGTGTAATTCGAGCTTTGATTTAGTTGCTTATTCTGACGCCGATTATGCGGGTTGTAAAGTGGACCGGAAAAGCACCAGCGGGTATTGCCAATTTCTTGGGGGGTGCGTGGTCTCATGGGCCTCCAAGAAACAAAACTCAGTGGCTCTATCAACCGCCGAAGCCGAATATGTGGCTGTCGGGAGTTATGTTGCCCAGGTGCTATGGATCCAACAGCAGATGATTGATTATGACATTTCCTTCAAAAATACTTCCATCTTGTGTGACAACACTTTAGCCATAAACTTGTCAAAGAACCCAGTCCATCACTCTTGCACAAAGTATATTGAAATTAGACATCATTTTCTCAGGGATCATGTGAGCAAGGGTGATGTAGAAATCAAGTTCATTGAAACAGATCAACAAATTGCCGACATTTTCACCAAAGCTCTTAGTGAAGAAAAATTCACATCATTTAGGAGAGAATTAGGGGTTTGTAGGATAGATGAGTCTGAGTCATGATCATTTGCATTACTATGTGTATACATCATTGCATAGCATGCATTTGCATTATTATGGTGCATAGTTGCATTTCCCCTTGTCATGCATATGCATTATGATTGATTGAAAAATAAAACAAAAATTAGATATGTGTGAAACACCATAATTGTGTGTATTGCATTCCTTCTATCTATAGTATACACCCATGTCACAGTTATTTCTATGGCCAATATTCCCTTGAATTCTCTTAAATGTCAAAAAGCGAGCAAAACCCCTCAAAATCTGAAATCCGGAAGCATTGGATAATGAACGTCTATTATGAGCTTAGATTTCATTGAAACATGTTCCCCAATTGATTTATCCTTAAAACAACTCAAAATTTCTTGATTCCAACATGAATTTATCATTGGGGAATAGAGCCGAACCTTTTTGATCTTCCATTACCTTTCAAAAACTTTTTTTGATGATATTCAAAGGAAGGGTCGACCCCAAGGATCGACCCTCGTGGGATCTGTTTCTGGCTGGGGCCAGGGTTATAGGGGTCAACCCATTGGGTCGACCCGTTAAGGTCGGGCGGCCTTAGCCGCGTCCGAACCGCCCTAAAAGGGGTGGAAAGCCTATGTTTCCCCCTTCCCATATCATAAAAACCCCTCAAGCCCCCTTCTAACCCTAGCCACCATCTCTTGCAAGCCCTCCAAGTATTTCTTGGCACCAAAACTCTCAAGACCTAGCCACAGTTCTCTCGGTGGCGTCCCGCGCACATCCGCCTTCCAAATGGTTCAACGCGTCCTCCTTGAGCTTCAAACCCTCTGAGGTATGTTCTTGATATGTGGAGGATCACTAATCCAAGGCTATAGCTCTCCAATCTTGTCAAACCATCTCGATCTACAACCCCATCATGCGATTCTTTCGATTTGTGTTTTAGATGGCCCCAAAGCGGCATTCTTCTCGCAGTGGAGAGGGATCGAGCTCAGCAAGGGGGTGTCGATCCAGAGTAGCCGCGCCAACACTCTCTAGCACGGTGTTGGATAGAACCGTACTCCGTCCACGTGCGGTTGACTTTGGTAATCTTAGCCCTCATCTTCCCGGCCTTGTTGACATCATTTGCAGTCAACCAAATATAGACGGGTTTATGTCCGCACATCATCGCATCTATCCGAATCTGGTACATCAATTTTACAGCAATTTGTCCGTTTCGGGTGATGTTTCGGTTACGACAGTAAATGGGCAGCGGATTATGCTTTCTCCGTAAATGTTAGGCGAAACATTTAATTTACCAAATGAAGGCTATGCTTTTGGGGATGTTGAAGTTTCTGAAGCCACGGTGTATCGATACATGACATCCGAGGATATGGGTGATGGATCGGTTGCTGGACTAAATGCCAATCATTTTCCCCCCATGCAACGAATTTTACATAGAATGATCACCACCATTTTGCTGCCAAGAGGGGGAGGCCATGATAAGGTCACTGAAAAACACATGTTTCTATTCTGCGGTTTTATAGGTGGCATTCCTATCAAGTTTCTAGCACTTATCTTAGATCATATCTGTTCAAGTGTAAAGCACAAACATCGGACATTGCCATACGCTGCAGCCTTAACTGCTATTTTTCAGTATATGGGGCTTGATCTTGCAAGGGAGGCATCTCAAACCATCCGAGCTTCTGATATCTACACCATACATTCCATATGTCACCACATGGGTTATGAAATGCAAGATGGGGTGTTGGTGCATCAATTGAAACGAGGTACACAAGTTGCTAGCTCGGAAGAAGATGAGGATGATGTAGAAGAACAGGACGGCAACCAACAACCATATGTTCCTGTTGAAGCAATGCCCACTGTGGCGGTACAGCTAATCATGGATCGGTTGGATACAATTGATGGTCGTTTAGACAAGTATGGGGAGACAATGGAGGCTATGCAACAAGAATTGTCTGATCTGAAGCTCTTTCATCAAGAAAGCACTCAGTCTATTCACGACGCCTTGGCCACTCAAGCCGCCATGTTTGGTGACATCGTAGATTATATTAGGCGTCCGCCAAATCCTCCACCTCCGAGTGATGATTAGAGGGTTATGCTCCTGCGAATTGGCACACCTCTTTTGACTTTCACCCCCTCTTTTTTTATGATGCCAAAGGGGGAGAAACTTTGGTCCTATATATGGGCCCCAGCTAGTCGGCTAATTATATGTATTTGTGTGATGTGTGCTTGCATGAATGTATGCTTTCATCATATTTTGCATCTCAGTTAGTTGTGTTGCATTTCCATTGCATCTTGTAATTTGCTTTTGAACTCAGACCCAGCTTCCTTTTAAATTCGGTTGTCGGTAGATATGTTTGGAATATGCCTTTGTGGTCAATCTCACATGGTTTGGATCGGTATGATGCATGTGAAGAATGAAAGTTTTATTCTTGATATGGAGGTTGAAGGTTGAATCTCATATGTATGCTAAATCATTTTTGAAGTCATATGATTATGCAAGGCATATAGTATTTTGTCATCATCAAAAAGGGAGAGATTGTTGAACCCCCTCCTTAAGTGAATGTCTAATTTGATAGCTTTTAATGATGACCAAACACTATATGTATATATATATTGTCTTTGAAGTGTTCTAGCATATAGAGTCTTGAAAATCTCACCATTCTATTGAGGTCTTGGAGCTAAGAGGGTTAAAGAACAACCTCAATGGGTAAGCCTTTTAAACTCAAATTGCAAGGCTACATCTAATTCTAATTTACAAGTTATGTCTTTATAGGGCAAGGAACGTGCATAAGTGCTCAAGGACGGTCGGTGAGATCCACTTTAACTTATTGGCCCTTGATCTTGTGTTTTGATGTTCATCTTTTTTGATCTCAAGGGTCAAATTGGTTTGGGTCCTATCTAAACTTAATTGTATTGGGTTTCTCTTATTCATCTCTTAGCACATTCCCCTTGATGGCTTAAAACCAACCTTGGAACCCCTTGGCTTGTTCTTAGACTTAGTGGCCTTTTAATCAACCATTTGGAAGTTCTGGAACAAGGGTCAACCCATTGGGTCGACCCCTATGCTCTTTAATCCTGAAACAGAATCAGTTACTGAAAGGGTCGACCCATTGGGTCGACCCCCAGCCGCAAGGGTCGACCCCAAGGGTCGACCGCTGATAGCATGATTTTTAAACTCGGCGGGTTCCTTCATCACATCTGCAAGGGTCGACCCCAAGGGTCGACCCATTCACGCGAGGGTCAACCCCTGATCGCGTTATTTAATACCAGCACCGGATAGCCCGAGGGTCGACCCCAAGGGTCGACCCTTTCAGTCTTGAACCCAAGCCGTGATTTTTGACTTGCGTGCGCATGCACCAAAAGTCATACCAATCAAACCTAACCTCCTTAAATCGTTCCAGGAATTGTGGATCTGGTCTCTAGGGTGTCTTTGAACGTTCCAAACTCTTTATATACATCTTATTGGGGTATGAAACCCTAAGGAGAGAGAGGCATCTAAAGTTGTGTTATTTTTCTAACCCTTGTGAGTGCAAGTTCGCAGCAGCAGCTCCAGGGGCCTCTTCCACCTTGTTCTGAGCCTGAAAGTGAAGGGAAGAAGCTTGAATCAAGCCTCCATATCATCCCCAACAACAAGTTGCGTGGGTTGTCAAAGCTGCAACCTCATTTATATGACAAAGCTTCATTCTTCTCAAGGATTGATCTTCCTCCTGCAGAAGCATTCAATTACATTCAAGGAAGTGAAAGGGGGAGCTTCAACCAGGATAAATCATTCTTCACACCTTACTCTTAGATTTACTTTGTGTCTAATTGAGCATTTGATGTAAAACTTGATTCAGTCTGTGTGTGGGTTGTTCGTGTTCGGAAACACGAACGTGTGTGTGTGTGTGTGTGTGTGTGTGTGTGTGTGTGTGTGTGTGTGTGTGTGTGTGTGTGTGTGTGTGTGTGTGTGTGTGTGTGTGTGTGTGTGTATGTGTGTTTGTGGTAGCCCAGATCGGGTGCCTCATATGTGTGTTTGTTGTTCTACACAGCGTGTGTGTGTGGCTTACTTCATAGTGAAGTCTTGATCCTCACAAGTGAGGGGTGGACGTAGGGGACACGGCAGTGTACCCGAACCACCTAAAAATTCCATGTGTCACTTGTGGTTTGTTCTTCCGCATCCATAGTCGAGTTTGCTTCACGGTGATTTGAGTGTACACCAATTCCTTTGTCAAACACCTACCATAATCAACACGCATCCACAAGTGTATCCATGTTTGGGTGAGATCTAGTGCTTATATGTTTACTTATCATTGTTTTCCTTGGAAGAAATTTTAATTGGCCAATCAATTCACCCCTCCCCTCTTGCTTGCCGCCTTTCGGAACTCAACACATTGAAAGGCCGTTCCCGTGAGCGAAGTAGTGAAGTAACGGAGGAGATATGATTCGTCTAATGCTAACTCACCCATGGCCGTAACATAGTAGGCCAAGTGTTCATGTGGCGACCCCTGCCCGTCGAACTGTTTCAGCTTCGGGGGCTTGACGTACTCCGGGGGAAGCTTTTTTAGCTGGTGGTGAAGCGGGTAGGGTACACTGTAGAGATCTACCGTGACAGCCCCTTCACCATACTGAGCGAGCTTTGTCTCGACAATACGCTCGATCATTTGGCGTTGTGCCAGGAGATTTTCTGGCATTGGCGTATTGGAGGCTCGTGGCTGGGCCTCGATCAGGGGCGTGCCAAACCCAGTTGCCAACGGAGTTTAGGCGATCGCTGCTGAGGTGTTGGCAGCATCGCGGGCCGCCGGGAGTACCAGTGCCTCGGCCTGGGGCCTAGCAGGTTGCTGAGAATGAAGGTACCGTTTCTAGAGGAGGTCTTGCAGGAGGGCCTTCAGATGCTGGTTCTCCCTTATGAGAGTGTCGAGGGTTACTTCTAGAGCCTCATTGGCAGGAGGGTCGTTGTTGACCGACTCTATGTTAAGAGGAGGGTCGCGGTCTTCCGCCGGGACTTCTTCCGCACGTTTCGACGCCTGCGGTCCGGTAGAAGTGCTGATGTGACCTATTGGGGGAGGCGACGGAGCCTGATGGCGCGGCCTCCTAAAGTGGGATAGAGGCTGATTCAAGTCATCAGACTCGGTGTAACGCTTGTGTCCGGCGGTGTAGAACGCGAACACTAGAACCACGTCATTGATGAACCGGGCCGTCCGCTTCCTACGCGGGTGCCGCTCGGGGCGGACTGGCGCCCCTAGTCTGTCAAAGACCGAGGTGCGTTGCAGAGGGGGCTCACTCCTGATATTAGTCGGAGGAGAGTCCGAGACAGGTTGCTGGAGGGCCCGGGCCCGGGCTCGCCTTTGCCTCCGCTTGCTTGCGCGGGGGACATTAGACGACTGGGCGTCATCAGACAATGCTATTGTGAAGCCAGGCGTGTGCCGTCTGATGCCGCATTTGAGCGCTCGCAGGGGGTTTCTAATACGCCCCCTTTGAACGGATTGAGCTTCTTCTGGGGTGACCCAGATTCTCCTGATGCGGGACGGACAACGGACTCGACTCCAATTTGATATGCCATCCTTGGAGTCTAGACAAGCTCACGATCTTCCCTAAGCGACGGATGTATGGGACTGTGCGCGGTTGAGAAACCGGCAGTGAGGTAGGGTGGTCGGCTCTCTCTCGTGCCCGGATCGGGTCACGGGACGAGTTTCACTCTCTCACTCGCAGCGGTGAATAATAATATTTGGTGAGCTAATTATCCTATCACGCTCTCTAGCAGTGGCATATGAAATATATACAAAATAAAGCAAAATATCGAGAGAGGAGTGGACACGATACCTCCACGCTCCGGGCATGGGGAAGGTGATCCCGGCCAAGTACTGTAACTCCCGGTACAAACAATTTCAATAATTTACAGAAATGATTTCTACTGCCCACTCCACGCAGGGAGGTAACGGGCTACAAGTGGGGCCCGAGAGGATCGATCTTGGGTTGACGGGCAACACTTTGACCCACTCCGTCGGAGCCTTCCAGAAGACGCTTGCTGTGGGTGGTGGGGCCCACGTACTGCTCGGACCTCCGAATTGGGCGGGGCGGTTTGGCAAGGTAGCCTCGTGTTGGTCCGAGAGCTAAAGTTAAGTGGCTCATTGCCACGTGTCTGAGGGTCAGGGGTGGCCCCGGCTTGCTGGGGGGTCATTGTAGGACCCAATTAGTGCACTGGAACAACGGGGTGGTCCGTGGGTTGGTGTAGAAGGGTTGAAACATGTGCGCCCACAAGGTGTTCGGCAGAATGTCGAACACACGTTTGTGAGCCGTGCACACATGCTGCGGGCCTCTCAAGCCTGTGGTTGACCTATTTGGGTCCCCCTTTGACCTTGGAGGGTTGAAAGAAGCCGTCCCGGGGTAGGCCCCTGGACTTTTCACTGAGTGCCACGTGGCGTGCCTTGTGGTCGGGGCACCCCCGGGTTGGCCCGGGTGGTCATGTAGAATGCGGGCAAAGTCTGCAACTTAGGAATCGGGAGTGGTCCCGATTGATTGCCAACGCCGCTGTATACCTCGGCTAGTGGGTCGGGGCCGTTGGTCAGGCCCACTAGGTTTTCGGAGGGGCCAGGTAGCCCATGCCTTAAAGGTGTTCGAGGAAATTCCCGAACTCTTATTTCTGGGTATTTTGCTGGGGAAATTGTCCGGGTACAACACAGACCAAGAAGGTTTACACATACAGGTTGGTCGCTGCTGATTCTCCAGAAGAGAGAGATCATGATACTTGCTTCAGAAAAGAGCTTATTTCAAAATTGTTGTTTGAGTGGAGCGAGTATTCTAAAAATTTTTGACAACATCTCCCTTAAAAAATTATAATTTTTCACTTTTGTACATCCTAAAAAAATATATTAAACAAAATAAAAATACATCCAACATGTGAACTGAGAGATTAAATTAGGAATCATGACATGAGGGATTAAACCATGGCAGTGACACCTTGGATGTGATGTTATAGAGGCCCTATGCGGGCGGCGGTGGCGGAATGGCGATGGGCGGCCGAGGACGGCGGCTGCAGCGGTGTTGGACGGCAACCGGTGGGTGGGTCCGACTGGAACATCGGCCGGCTGTAACGGCACGGCATCGGAGGGGCAGCGGTGCTCTACAGGAGTGGCTGTAAGGGGGAGCGCGACGGTGGGCTGGCCGACACTCACGGCGGTGCTGGTTCACGGAGGAGAGGTAGGGTGCGCAGGGCACCCATGGGCATATGGGGACAAGGTGGCGATGGTCTATGGCGAGGGGGGAAAGCAAGGGATGGGGGAAAAACAAATGGCTTCTAAGGGTAAGAAATACGTCGTAAGGGTGACAAATAGGTCGTAAGGGTGATAAATACTTCTAAGGGTAACAAATGGGTCCTAAGGGTGACAAATAGCTTCTAAGGGTAATAAATGGGTGTCTAAACGTGAAAAATAGTTCTAGTGGTGACAAATGAAAGAGAGAGAGAGACACACACAGAGAGAGAGAGGGGTATTAACAAACAGAAAAAATGGTAGCTCCTGGCACACATCTCTCCCTCCTGCAATCCTGATGTCTTGCACTCCTGTTGCTGGTAAAGTATTCGTATTTGTTTACTAAAGTCGGTGGAAGACGAAGGGTCTCTCTCAACTTATGGCAACTACTCATGAGTTGAGGTTTTTAAAGATGAAGGGTCTCACTACGGCTGATTTTAATTTTAGATGTCAAATAGTTAAAATGGGGTAGTTATTATAATTTTGGGAAGTGTAACAATCTTCCATCTTATCATATATTTTATATTTTATATTTTATATTATATTATTTACATAAATATATAATATATGATATATATTATTACGAACGGATATTTTATGAAACGAATATTATAATATCCGTATCCGGTCCGATTCAAATTCTAATATTATCCATATCCAAAATAATATATACGATTTAGAATATTATCCGCTAATTAATACAGATTCGAATTCGAATATTATCTAGCTAAACTATTGATATATTTATATTTATTTTTGTTATTTATTACAAATACGTATTACGGTTAAACATAAGCTATTCCAGGAGTTTCCGACGGAATCTTATTCAGTCGGAAATAAGTTAGAATTTATACACATATTTCTGTTCATTTATGATAATTATTACATAAATATATGTAAATATTAGTGACGGAAACTTTCTTATCGAAAATCAGTGGATAATTACCAACGTAATTCCGACGAAATTTAAGTTGTCTCAAAGTTGTCTCTTTTTAGAGATAGATTTCCGCCCGAAATAATATGTCAGAAATCAGTCCGTATTTACCGACGGATTTGCGACAGAAAATTTTTTGTTAGAAAGTTATAAAAGTTCCAACGTCTTTCAGACGAATATATTGTCGTCGGAAAATTACGTCGATATTTCCCATTTTTCTTGTAGTGTCAGGCAATGATGTAAGTGATTAGCCATTTAATCATGCATGAAAAATAACAATGCGTGAAGGAAAACATAATCATTATCAAAAGAGTAGCAAGGTCACATGGAGGCTCAATAATAAGACAACAAGAGATAGGCACAAGAACATGATGGAAAGGGAATAACTTGGAACAAGTACAAGAGATAACAAGCACAAATATTCATATCACAATTGTCCCTTCTGGACCTCATATTCAAACATATCAAGTCACGCATATAAGGAAGATGCCCATGATGTAAATATGTCTAGCTCGAATCTTGTGTATGGTTGGTGCAATGTCACACTTGATCATTCAAAATACCGGTACATGTCTGGGCTTTGCCTCGCCCCTAGGACCAGATCCGGGCCCTAATAGTTTATGCCTAGCATTGAGTATCATATTGGACCCAAAGTCCCGTATCATGTATTCCCAGACAATTTACTAATGGCATCGGAATTCCAAGAATAGCTCATGAAAGCAAGATAACATGAGTAGAAAGTAGATTCCATGAAAACTTCCAATTATCAAGCTCATTAATTCCAAGGGAAAGTCATTTAGGAAAAATGACTTTAAGAAGGATATTAGATGATTTTTCATGGGATATAATGTCAAAATAGACCCAACAAAGTCATAATCTCAAGATATAATAGCCTAGAGAGGCTAGAATGGTCTAACACAAAACAACCACGGACAACGGAAAATTCTAGGATGTTGAACGAAGAAACGGTCAGTCCTGGACCACTACCCTAAGGTGGCGGTCACGAGGGGACCGCAATCAAGTGGGTTCGACTAAACCGGCTAAATCGAGTCGGGTCCTAATCATGAACGCGTCGGAGGTAGTGGACGCTTTTAAATGAACGCGTCTGGGACACTGGACACATCAAAAAGTGGCCACATGGCTCTAAGAAGAAGATGGTCTAGGCAAGATCATAGCCAACAAGAGGCGGTCTTGGAAGGGCCGTTTTCATAAATCTGATAGAATTTTGGCAGAACTTTGACATGTCCTCATTCTGCCAAAAATAGACTTCTAGTGGGTTCAGGACTTGGTGGTACAACCTGCTCAGCGTCTTAGTGGGAATCCCAGGCTCGCGGAGTGTTACGGAGGTCTTGGAACATGAACACCTAGTCCGGCGGAAGGAATATCCGACGGAGAGGTATTCGATGCCCAAGAATTAATGGCTCAAAATCAGCGAAAAATGAGTGTAGCGGTAAGTCGAAACCACCGGAGTGGCACGACCCATAAACAACCCAAAGAAAGTAACAAGTAAAGAACAATAATTAAAAAGATAGTACAAAAATTTACAAGTTAAACCATAATTTTTTACCATTAATTCTACATGTTTTCCAACAATAGAAGGACAAGTAATGATCCAATTTAGAGCTTGTTATTCCATCAACCTAAATGATCATGTTTTGTAGTGTTTTTAACTTTAGCAGCATGCAATATAACAGCATAACAAAGCATAATATGGAGGAAAATGAGCCGATTTCATGTTGGAAAACGAGAGAATAAGACGGTCATATGTAGGCCGCAACTAGCATAAGACGGTCTCAGGAGGACTGCTACTGTAAAATATATATTTTTTGAAATTAAAGCATGAACGAGTCTAAGAGTCTGGACGCGTCTAATAGAAGGCGTCAGGGGACTAGGACACGTCCAAATTATCTCATAAATATTAAACTAATTAAATATATAAGAACACGTCTAAGAGATGGGACGCGTCAATTAAAATAATATAGATATTTTGAAAATCGGGGTGAGAAGACGGTCTATTGCGTGACCCATTCTTCAGAAAGCCATCACTGGTACGACCATTTTTAAATCTAAGATCCGCCAGCGGCGAACCCCGACAGACCTTGACTAAAACTACTATTGCGATCAATATATTGAATGAAATTTAGGCAAATTGGTATCATTGGAAAGAGCATTCAAAAACGAATAAGATAACATACTTTAATTAGGGTTTAGCCTAAAATAAACTGACATAAAATGGACTTAAATGTGAAGACAACCTTTTGGACATACCTCTGAGTAAAACAACAAATTCGATCGACATGGTATACAAAATTAGGCAAACTGGTATCAAATGATAGAGAACAAAAAGATGAAGAAGATGGCATATTTTATTATTGGTTCAGCCTGAGAGAAACCTACGTTAGATCGACGAGAAGTGAACATGAAGAAGTCACCGGAACCCTAACTCAAACTGCCCTAAATGCCAAAATCCTCCCACGATCGACCACACCACCAGTCGTCGAAGCACATAGGGTTTCTAGGGAGCGAGGGCCACCTATTTATAGAGTCTATTGAGGCTTCTAGAGCTCGAAATGATCTAAAGAGTCCAAAGAGTGAAAAACAACGAGAAACTCGGGGTCGATCAAATCCGCCGCCGTCGCATCGAATTAGAGGATCTAGGGTTAGGGTTTAGCGAGGGAAAATGATCACTTAACATGGGCCAAGAGATTTGGTTCGATTATAGACCATAAGAGCTCGAATTAAGGCCTAATTGGATCGGATTTGGGCGGGGTTGTTCTAAGTCCGATTTAGCCTAATTATCTGATTTTGGGCTTAAACCAAATTTTATGTGGGCTTCTTTCTTTAGACAAAATTGTTGAAAATATTGTTTTCTACAAGATACATATTTTCCATATTTTTATTAAAATTTCAAAATTTGGGTCGAGAAGATAATATTATCTTATTCATTTAAAATTTGGTTTAAATAAACATTATTATTTTAATCGTGTAAAAATTCAAATATTATTATTTTATTTATTCAAAAATTTGGGTTGCTACATTGAGGGTTAGCTCCATGTCTAACATGCAAGTTTCTCTTCTTCATTGCACTCAAATCATCAATTTTCATGCAAAGACAAGCATGAACTACATGTCCAATTTTTTCACAATAAAAACTGCACATGGATGATCTCACAGTCTTCTTATGCAAGGAATTTATGAATTTTTGTGTATAAGAAGAATATTTGACCTTTTCAGCTTGAAATTATTTTCCCTTTTGATTTATCTGCAATTTGACAAGATGTGACCAAATTTTCCACAAGAATAACAACATTGAGAATGATTTCTTTCAACTGAATTTTTTATTGTTAAGATTATATTTTTTAGACATTGTTTTCTTATTTAAAAACATTTTTTATTTTTTAAAAATAATTTTATTTTTGCATGCTTTCAACTCATCTTTTCTATTTGCATTGCAATCATCCAGAATATGACCATACAGTCCACAGTAAAAATAGGAAATATTTCTTCATTCTTTTAAAACAAATTTATTTCTGCATGTATTTAAATCATCTTTTTTCATGAGATTGCAATCGCTCATCATATGTCCATACATGCCACAGTAAAAATATGAAATATTTTTGTTGATTGAAACTTTCTTCCATGGATGATATTTTCTAGACATGTTCTTTTTGTTTATCAAACATAGTTCTGCCCTTGCATGCACTCAAGTTATCATTTTTCATCACACTATAATCATCCATAACATGTCTATTCTATCCAAGGTAAAAACAAGAAACATTTCTTCTTTTTTATGTAGAATGTTTTGCAAGAACTTTTTCAGCATGCACAATAGAACCAGTGGAATTATTTTTCTATTTTTGGGGCAAATTAGTTTTCATTTTTAGATTTTTGTTTTGTCTTTGAGCTTTCTGAATAGCAGTCTATTTTGGGGGTGATTTAGATGTGCTAGCTACATCCGAGCTATGAACAAAAGAAGTAAACAACTTATTCTCAAAGAGTTTTTTGTTCACAGCCAAGCCCTTCTTTCTGAAAATTGACTTTCATCCCCAAAATTTTATTCAAATTTTTTTCCTTTAACAAATTTTGATAGAGAAACAATGAAATATAGAAAATGATTTTCAAGGATGAAATATGCAACTTAGAACTAAGAATTTGTTCCTCATAAATAGCAACTCTATCATTTAACATTCCATTCACAGTTTTGTAACTTTCAATTTCCTGCTCTAAGACATGCAATTTTTCAGAGTCATTAACTACACATTTTCCTTTTTCATAAGCACTTAATTTATCAATCAGCAAACTATTTTGTATTTTCAATTTTTCATTCTCCACATCGAGTTTCTTGTTCACAATCAATTCGTCAAGTAAATGTTGATCACTAGACATAGATTCTAATTTAT
Source organism: Amorphophallus konjac (assembly GCA_022559845.1). Taxonomy (NCBI): domain Eukaryota; kingdom Viridiplantae; phylum Streptophyta; class Magnoliopsida; order Alismatales; family Araceae; genus Amorphophallus; species Amorphophallus konjac. The sequence continues at coordinate 36,901,435 of CM040117.1, read as the reverse complement.
CCTTGAGCTCTTTTTCACTTTCTTCAAGTTGATTGATCTTTTCAAGTAGGGTGTCATTTTATTTTCTCAAAGAAGCAATTTGTTCCTTATGCATGTCAATATCAAACAAGAGACATTCATTTAAGTTTTCAAGTTCTACACATTTTTTATAGGAGGAGTTATCATGAAGATTGTTTTCAACTTTCTTTTTTAAGTTTTTATTTTCAGATTTCATTTTCTTATACCTGTTTGTCAGTTCTTCATAAGCATCCATTAATTTTTCAATTGATACTTCATCAGGTTCAGAGTTTATCTCTTCGGATTCCTCACTCACTTGACCATTGCTATTAGCCATAAGAGAATTATTCTTCATTTTCTTCTCATGGATCTTGACCAAGCCATCCCATATCTCCTTGGCTGTGGTGCAGGCAGATACAAAGGGAAAGGACTTAGTATCAACAGTAACTTTCATCATGTTCAGAGCCTTAAGATTATCATTGTGTTTCATCCTATGGTCAGCAGACCATTTTGATTTATCCAAAGGCAACGAATGAGGAGCATGAGTTATAAGATTCCACAACTTTGAATCAATAGAGTTAATGAACACACATTTTTACTAGCCACAAAGAGTAATTGGAACCATCAAAAACAGGTGGAGAATTCATCGAAACTATTCATGTCACGCCCCGAGCGCGGAAGATACCCGGAGATGTGCGACGTGTCTATATCAATCATGTCAATCAGAGTGGTCGTGTATTCGACACAAAGACAGAGATGCGTAAAATAGCAAGATAACCCAATCCTTTATTTCATAATGGATAGACTATTACAAATCCAATACTCTGTTTAATAAAAAGGAAAAGAATACATAGTTGACTCAAGAAACTATAGAAAAGACTAGATGACACTTGGAGAATCTCTATCACTTTCACTCTTGATCATTCCCATCCGATTGACTTCCATCGTCGTCGGACTTACCTGAAAAGTAAAAAGGGACAAACGGAATGAGCGAACGCTCAGTAGAAATTATATCTCAAGTACTAGCAAGGGGTTTAAGTAATTACATCTTTCATGAATGCAATAAAGCTATGCATGCTCGCATAAAACGACAAGATAGAGAGAATGTAATATCAAGAAAATAAGATGAACTTAGTCATGAACTTCCAACAAGATGACAAGTATATTCAAGGTATTCAAGCAAGCACGTTTAACAAGTCATGTCAAGAACTTTGGCTATCATGTATCAAGCAAGTAAATTACCCTTTTTCGGGCCACGCATTTCATGTAAAGTCAAGTACGATTCAAGTACAAGATGTGTGTGGAATGTCCAATCAAGCAAGTCAAGTACTCGGTATAATGCCAGATACCTTATCATTTTAACTCCCATGGGCACAAGTACTTTCGGGTGCTCCTCCCAGGACCAGATCGGGCCCTATATGCGCAGGCATTTATCATGTGTTTTGACATCCACTCTTGTTTATATAGCCAATATAGAATTTCAATAATCAAGCTTGTAGACACGTATGACAACTTTGATAGAATAGAGTCCAAAATATGACAAAGGACATAGAATGGCGATAATAACGGTATAATCACGATATCGATAAAACTAGGTAGAATATGGTTCCCTTAACTTAGGTACCATGACAAATCAATATGGACATTCTTTATATAGAATTGAGGTCCACATGAACATTAGATCAAGCAAGATACCCTCATTCTTATCATAGAATTGGGGTTTACAAGAACGACATGATATGGCATGATATCATCATCCCATTAAGAATTTCTTATGATATACTCTTTGTATAATCATAAGGGCCGGTATACCATGTTTCTTTAGATTGACATGGCAAGGATCGTGTAATGGGTTTTTAGGGTACAACCAGCTCAGTCGGCCTTGAGGGAATCCAAGGCTACGAGGAGTCTTACGGAGGTCTCTATGACTAACTCGCTAGTCCAAAGGAACGGAATGTCCAATGGAGAGCTTGTATGTCAATGAGAGTTGAGTGTGATCGGTAAATCAACATGAAAACATGGGACTATACTCACGGAGTGGAGAATAGTGCCGATATATATATATATATTATGATATATAAAACCATCGGTTAGCAAATCAGATGAAAATCAGTTTATAGTAAAATAACGACTTAGGTCAAGTCGTTTCTCAAGTAATTAACGCCTAACAGAAGGGCGTTTACATATGGTCCGTTTTGCAGAATTTTCAATAATTCAATAATTTATCTAAAACGCGCCTTGGAAGGGGGCGTCTCTTCAAGAGTTGACGACTACAGTAGCAGGCGTCTCCTTATATATATATTTGACAGAATATCAATAATTTCATGAATTGTCTAAAACACGCCTTGGTCAGGGTCGTTTCTTCAAGATGTGACGACTACACCAGAAGGCGTCTTATTGTTTACATATTTGACAGAATACAATTAATTTTCAGGAATTATCAAAAACGCGCCCTGGGCAGGGGCGTTACTATTTAATTCTATTTTTCAGAATATATAAATTTCAGGATTTTAACCGATACACGCCCTAGGAAGGGGCGTTACCTTTCAGATTTACGCCCTATGAGGGGGCGTTAATATGTGGAAAACGACTTTGTCCAAGTCGTTAATTCAAGTTCCTTCAGAAACTTTAAGGACAGTAACAATTTCAGGATAACAGAGGAACGAATGTAATATCATGACAGTAAAGTTAGCAGGTTGAAGACAGAGGATCATGCATTATTTTATAATCATGATTTCATAGATAATCAATTCTTAAGATGGGTGATTAACGGTTTAAAGAAATTAACGCCTGAGTACGGGGCGTTAAACATGAAATTAACGACCTAGGAAGAGTCGTTTCATGTGAATTAGCGCCCTTGACAGGGGCGTCTCTTTCAAAATATTGCAGAAAACGCATGGAAACTATAATAACTGTATGCATGACATGCTTATATATATATATCTTGCATTAATTTCATTTGGGCTACAATAACTTGAGAAAACCTACCTTTAATGGAACGTGAAGGATGAGATAGAAGATGAGCTCTGTTGCAACGAAAATCCGCAACAGCAGCAGCAGCCGGAAGAAGAACAAATGTTCTTCAAAGATCTTCACGCTACAGAACCTGTAGAGGAAGAGAAAAAGAGGGAAGATGAAGATGTTAATAATCTTCATAGTTATAATCGACGTTTAAGGAAAAAGATAGAAGAATATTACCTATTCTTCGACGGCAGTAGCAGAGTTTCCTGAACAAGAAGAAAACTAATTATTCTTCATATAATCTGAAGCAAGAAAAACAAAAGGGAATAAGAAGAACAGTTTGTTCTTCACGTACCGTGCAGCAGTAGTTCGTCCAAATAGATTTAGGGTTGGCCGAACAGGTTTATTTATAAGACTTTGGAAGTCCTATTAGAGTTAGTGATTGTGTGAGGGTAGTATATCCCTAATAGAGTCCTTACTCTATTAGACACTTACTAGATTAGGTTAATCTTTCCCTGGATAAGCTCTGGGTTCGAACGGTTCACGAACGGAATTAACGCCTTTGGTCAGGGCGTCGATTCTTTAATTAACGCCTTGCATAAGGGCGTTTCTTAAAAAGCGCCTTGAAAAAGGGCGTTTCGTGTTTTAAAACACGCCCAAGATAGGGGCGTTTCTTTTACTTACCCATTTGGTCGCGTGAGAACTGACGACCGTAGGTGTGGGCGTCCTTTCTTTATTCACGCCATGGATAGAGGCGTTTCTTTATAAATTAACGCCTTAATAAGAGGCGTTATTTTTAATTTGTTTTATTTCGTCCAATTAACCCTATTCCTTTTATATATATTACTTCTGTAATATATATGTTTTAATTTATTTCAATTATTCATTTATTAGGGTTGCTACACCCTCCCCCACTTAAAAAGAATTTGGTCCCCAAATTCAATATATATATAATTATACATGTGGAGAGCGTAGAACATATACCTCTTAGAATAACTCGGGAAATCGTTTCTTCATAGATTCTTCGGTCTCCCATGTCGCTTCGCGTTCGGGATTCTTATTCCATTGCACCTTGAGCATGGGAATAACCTTATTCCTTAGAGCTCGTATTTCTCGATCTAAGATCTTCATAGGCTTCTGTTCATATGTGAGATCTTTCTGGATCACCAGATCTCCATGTTCAATAATATGAGAGGGTCGTGCACATACTTCTTCAACATGATATGTGAAATACATTATGTACCTCGGACAACTGAGGAGGTAACGCGATGCGATAAGCAACCTCGCCAACTCTTTCGAGTACCTCAAATGGTCCGATGAATCTTGGCGTAAGCTTGCCCTTAACACCAAATCTTCGTATGCCACGTCCAGGGGATATTTTAAGAAATACATGATCTCCAACCTGGAATTCAAGATCTCTTCTCCTGGTATCAGCATAAGCCTTTTGCCTTGTCTGAGCAACTTGTAATCTTTCTCTGATTACCTGTATCTTCTCAGTTGTATCCCTTACCATGTCTGGACCTAATAGTTGTTTCTCTCCAACTTCGTTCCAACATATGGGAGATCGGCAACTCCTTCCGTATAAGGCTTCGAAAGGTGCCATTTGGATACTAGCTTGGTAGCTATTATTATATGCAAATTCAACTAAAGGTAAGTGGTCATGCCAGCTTCCTCCAAAGTCAATAATGCATGCTCTCAGCATATCTTCAACAACTTGATTAGTTCGCTCGGTCTGACCATCCGTTTGTGGGTGAAAAGCAGTACTAAAGTTGAGCCTTGTTCCCAACGAATGTTGTAATCCCTTCCAAAAATGAGAAGTAAAACGGGGATCTCTATCAGACACGATTGAGACAGGAATTCCATGTATCCTGACTATTTCTTTGATGTATAGTGCAGCTAGCACATCAATTGACCATCGGCTTTTGATTGGCAAGAAATGTGCCGATTTAGTCAATCGGTCAATGATAACCCAGATTCCATCATGTCCTCCTTTAGATTTAGACAAACCCATGATGAAGTCCATACCAATATCCTCCCATTTCCACTTAGGAATATCTAGAGGATGTAGTTTTCCCGCAGGCTTTTGGTGTTCCGCCTTGACCTGTTGGCATGTGAGACAGCGTGATACATAGTCCGCTATTTCTCTTTTCATATTAGGCCACCAAAAGTTCCTCTTTACATCTTGGTACATTTTGGTTGATCCTGGATGAATAGTGTACCTTGATCGGTGAGCTTCATCTAAGATCTTCTTCTTTAATTCCGGACAATCGGGTATACAAGTTCTATCTTTGAACGATAATCTTCCATCAGAAGTTAGTTGAAAATCAGATTGTCCTTCTAATCTGCCTTTGATTTCTACTAATATAGGATCATCATCCTGAAGTGTTTGTATCTCAGATAACAAATCTGACTGTATGCTTACATGAGATAGTGTGACAAATTTGGATTCCGTGTCCAAGCTTATATTGAGCTCGGAGAATTGTTCAAGTAACCTCCATTCTTGCATCATACAATTTGCTATCATTGCTCTCGGCTTTCGACTAAGGGCGTCAGCAACATAATTACCCTTTCCGGGATGGTATTGTATATTGAAGTCGAAGTCCTTGAGATATTCTAGCCAGCGTCTTTGTCTCATGTTCAGCTCCTTTTGTGAAAATAGATATTTGAGACTTTTGTGATCGGAGTATACAGTAAACTGTGCTCCATATAAGTAGTGTCTCCATATCTTTAGGGCAAATACTACCGCGGCCAGTTCTAAGTCATGGACGGGGTAATTCTCCTCATGCTTCTTCAGTTGACGAGAAGAGTATGCTATGACCTTCCCTTGTTGCATTAGAACACATCCGAGGCCAATGCCAGAAGCATCAGTGTAGACCTCGAATTTCTCTCCTTCAATTGGTAGGGCTAAGACCGGAGCTGTAGTGAGATGATCCTTGAGAGTTTGGAAACTGCTTTCACATTCCTCACTCCATTCATATCGGATCTCCTTGCGAGTTAACCTTGTAAGGGGCACGGCGATCTTAGAGAAATCTTTGATGAATCGCCGATAATAGCCTGCAAGACCTAAGAAACTTCTGATCTCGCTTGCATTAGTGGGTCTTTCCCAGTTTCTTACAGCTTCAACCTTTGACGGATCTACAGATAAACCGTCCTTGGATATGACATGTCCGAGAAAAGCCACTTCTTCAAGCCAGAACTCGCATTTGCTGAGTTTAGCATATAATTGATTTGTCCTCAAGACTTGCAATGCAATCCTTAAATGCTCTTCATGTTCTTCCTTAGTCTTGGAATATATCAATATATCATCAATGAAAACCACCACAAATTGATCAAGATAAGGCCTGAATATGCTATTCATCAACTGCATAAAGGCAGCAGGGGCATTTGTTAGTCCAAAAGGCATAACAACAAATTCATAGTGGCCATACCTGCTTCTGAACGCAGTTTTATGAATATCTTCGTCTTTAATCCTCAATTGATGATAACCAGACCTGAGATCAATCTTGGAGAAATGTTTGGATCCTGAAATCTGATCAAATAACTCATCGATTCTCGGCAGTGGATACTTGTTCTTGATAGTAAGATGATTCAACTGTCGATAGTCGATACACAATCTCATGGATCCATCCTTCTTCTTTACAAATAAGACTGGTGCTCCCCACGGGGAAGTACTTGGTCTAATAAACCCTTTTCGGATTAGTTCCATCAACTGCTCCTTCAACTCCTTGAGTTCAGCAGGGGACATTCTATATGGTGCCTTTGAAACAGGACCAGCACCAGGGACTAAGTCAATGGTGAAGGCCACTTCTCTTTGAGGGGGTAATCCCGGCAAATCTTCTGGAAATACGTCTGGGAATTCTCGTACTACTTGAACGTCTTCTATCTTGGTTTCCTTAGCTTCTTTAATAGTGACAAAAGCAAGGAAGGATACACATCCTTTCTTGACGAGCTTGCTTGCTCGAAGAGCCGAGATAAGAGGGGATTTGCTTCGACTCTTAGGACTAGTATAAGTCAGTTCCGGAAATTCCTTGAAAACAATCTTGCTATCACGGCAATCAACCGTTGCCTGGTATTTGGATAACCAATCTGCTCCTAGTATAACATCATACTCTTTTAGATCTAAGCAGATAAGATCAATAGGAAAATTCTTTCCTCGAACCAATACCTCACAGTTTTGGTAATGATGTGTGATATCCGTCTCGTTTCCGAGAGGAGTAGACAATATTAACTTCATCCATTCTGGTTCTAGAGGTAATGGGTCAGCAAACTTCTTGGAAATAATGGAATGCGATGCACCCGTATCAAATAAGACATGTGCATATTTGGAACAAATTTTTAATGTACCTTCCACCAATCCGCCTTCTTCTTCTGGTTCGGTCTCTTGGATTGCATGAAGACGCGCGTTCCTTGTCACTGGGCGTTTACCCTCACCGTCTTGGTCATTCATTAATGGACAATCGGGAATCCGATGTTCACGACTCCCACAACGGAGACATGCTCCTAATTTCCTCCAGCATTCTTCTGTTTTGTGACCAGCCTTGTCACAATGCTTGCATACTACGTTTGAAGGTGTAGTGGTGATAGAGAAAGGCTTGGATTTCTTGAACTTCTGATCTTGAGAGGAAGAACCTCCATTATTGGGCCTCTTCTTAAAGTTGGGTTTAAAAGAACCCGAACTTGTGACTTGCTCCTTTTTGTCTTTCCCACGGATCCTATCAGATAGTTCCGTGGCATCTTCAAGCAACTGAGCTCGGCGCACTATTTCAGTATAAACTTGAATATCCATAGGCGCCAGTTGAGTAATGTAGTGGGGCCTAAGCCCATTAAGAAATCTACGGGCTTTCATCTTTTCCGTGCTAATTAAATGCTTAGCATATCTAGACAGTCTAGAGAACTGTGCTTCATAATCAGCCACCGATAAAGATCTTTGCTTTAATGCGGCAAATTCGGCGGCCTTCTTTTCCTGGACCCTATCAGAGAAATATTTGGCGTTGAAATATTCAACGAATTCTCCCCATGTAACTTGAGTTGGGTCAATTGTAGCTTCAATCGACTCCCACCAGCATCTAGCATCCTTTTCTAACTGGAAAGTAGCTAATAAGACTTTGTCCTGATCCGTGCATTGCATAACACGGAATATACGTTCAATCTCCCGAACCCAATGCTCGGCATCGTCTGGATCGGTCGATCCCATGAACTTCGGGGGATTCATATTCTTGAATGCTTGGTGTAAGCTTCCAGCTCGTGGAGCACCACCTTGTGCTACCTGTTGTAGCACTTGGGTCATCCCTTGAAGGGTACGCTGCATGTTGCGCCATTGAGCACGTTCGGCAGCCATTATCCTACAATTACAATAGCTATGTTAGTATTATATCACTATGATCTTATAAAGGACTCATTGATCATTTAACCCTTGGTTCTACCCACTCTCACTTGGTTAAAGGTTTTGAAACCTATCCTTGGACTTGGGTTTCCTAGGAATTGAATACCTTAGGCTCTGATACCACAAAGACTGTCACGCCCCGAGCGCGGAAGATACCCGGAGATGCGCGACGTGTCTATATCAATCATGTCAATCAGAGTGGTCGTGTATTCGACACAAAGACAGAGATGCGCAAAATAGCAAGATAACCCAATCCTTTATTTCATAATGGATAGACTATTACAAATCCAATACTCTGTTTAATAAAAAGGAAAAGAATACATATTTGACTCAAGAAACTATAGAAAAGACTAGACGACACTTGTAGAAGCTCTATCACTTTCACTCTTGACATTCCCATCCGATTGACTTCCATCGTCGTCGGACTTACCTGAAAAGTAAAAAGGGACAAACGGAATGAGCGAACGCTCAGTAGGAAATTATATCTCAAGTACTAGCAAGGGGTTTAAGTAATTACATCTTTCATGAATGCAATAAAGCTATGCATGCTCGCATAAAACGACAAGATAGAGAGAATGTAATATCAAGAAATAAGATGAACTTAGTCATGAACTTCCAACAAGATGACAAGTATATTCAAGGTATTCAAGCAAGCACGTTTAACAAGTCATGTCAAGAACTTTGGCTATCATGTATCAAGCAAGTAAATTACCCTTTTTCGGGCCACGCATTTCATGTAAAGTCAAGTACGATTCAAGTACAAGATGTGTGTGGAATGTCCAATCAAGCAAGTCAAGTACTCGGTATAATGCCAGATACCTTATCATTTTAACTCCCATGGGCACAAGTACTTTCGGGTGCTCCTCCCAGGACCAGATCGGGCCCTATATGCGCAGGCATTTATCATGTGTTTTGACATCCACTCTTGTTTATATAGCCAATATAGAATTTCAATAATCAAGCTTGTAGACACGTATGACAACTTTGATAGAATAGAGTCCAAAATATGACAAAGGACATAGAATGGCGATAATAACGGTATAATCACGATATCGATAAAACTAGGTAGAATATGGTTCCCTTAACTTAGGTACCATGACAAATCAATATGGACATTCTTTATATAGAATTGAGGTCCACATGAACATTAGATCAAGCAAGATACCCTCATTCTTATCATAGAATTGGGGTTTACAAGAACGACATGATATGGCATGATATCATCATCCCATTAAGAATTTCTTATGATATACTCTTTGTATAATCATAAGGGCCGGTATACCATGTTTCTTTAGATTGACATGGCAAGGATCGTGTAATGGGTTTTTAGGGTACAACCAGCTCAGTCGGCCTTGAGGGAATCCAAGGCTACGAGGAGTCTTACGGAGGTCTCTATGACTAACTCGCTAGTCCAAAGGAACGGAATGTCCAATGGAGAGCTTGTATGTCAATGAGAGTTGAGTGTGATCGGTAAATCAACATGAAAACATGGGACTATACTCACGGAGTGGAGAATAGTGCCGATATATATATATATTATAATATATAAAACCATCGGTTAGCAAATCAGATGAAAATCAGTTTATAGTAAAATAACGACTTAGGTCAAGTCGTTTCTCAAGTAATTAACGCCTAACAGAAGGGCGTTTACATATGGTCCGTTTTGCAGAATTTTCAATAATTCAATAATTTATCTAAAACGCGCCTTGGGAAGGGGCGTCTCTTCAAGAGTTGACGACTACAGTAGCAGGCGTCTCCTTATATATATATTTGACAGAATATCAATAATTTCATGAATTGTCTAAAACACGCCTTGGTCAGGGTCGTTTCTTCAAGATCTGACGACTACACCAGAAGGCGTCTTATTGTTTACATATTTGACAGAATACAATTAATTTTCAGGAATTATCAAAAACGCGCCCTGGGCAGGGGCGTTACTATTTAATTCTATTTTTCAGAATATATAAATTTCAGGATTTTAACCGATACACGCCCTAGGAAGGGGCGTTACCTTTCAGATTCACGCCCTATGAGGGGGCGTTAATATGTGGAAAACGACTTTGTCCAAGTCGTTAATTCAAGTTCCTTCAGAAACTTTAAGGACAGTAACAATTTCAGGATAACAGAGGAACGAATGTAATATCATGACAGTAAAGTTAGCAGGTTGAAGACAGAGGATCATGCATTATTTTATAATCATGATTTCATAGATAATCAATTCTTAAGATGGGTGATTAACGGTTTAAAGAAATTAACGCCTGAGTACGGGGCGTTAAACATGAAATTAACGACCTGGGAAGAGTCGTTTCATGTGAATTAGCGCCCTTGACAGGGGCGTCTCTTTCAAAATATTGCAGAAAACGCATGGAAACTATAATAACCGTATGCATGACATGCTTATATATATATATATCTTGCATTAATTTCATTTGGGCTACAATAACTTGAGAAAACCTACCTTTAATGGAACGTGAAGGATGAGATAGAAGATGAGCTCTGTTGCAACGAAAATCCGCAACAGCAGCAGCAGCCGGAAGAAGAACAAATGTTCTTCAAAGATCTTCACGCTACAGAACCTGTAGAGGAAGAGAAAAAGAGGGAAGATGAAGATGTTAATAATCTTCATAGTTATAATCGACGTTTAAGGAAAAAGATAGAAGAATATTACCTATTCTTCGACGGCAGTAGCAGAGTTTCCTGAACAAGAAGAAAACTAATTATTCTTCATATAATCTGAAGCAAGAAAAACAAAAGGGAATAAGAAGAACAGTTTGTTCTTCACGTACCGTGCAGCAGTAGTTCGTCCAAATAGATTTAGGGTTGGCCGAACAGGTTTATTTATAAGACTTTGGAAGTCCTATTAGAGTTAGTGATTGTGTGAGGGTAGTATATCCCTAATAGAGTCCTTACTCTATTAGACACTTACTAGATTAGGTTAATCTTTCCCTGGATAAGCTCTGGGTTCGAACGGTTCACGAACGGAATTAACGCCTTAGGTAAGGGCGTCGATTCTTTAATTAACGCCTTGCATAAGGGCGTTTCTTAAAAAGCGCCTTGAAAAAGGGCGTTTCGTGTTTTAAAACACGCCCAAGATAGGGGCGTTTCTTTTACTTACCCATTTGGTCGCGTGAGAACTGACGACCGTAGGTGTGGGCGTCCTTTCTTTATTCACGCCATGGATAGAGGCGTTTCTTTATAAATTAACGCTTTAATAAGAGGCGTTATTTTTAATTTATTTTATTTCGTCCAATTAACCCTATTCCTTTTATATATATTACTTCTGTAATATATATGTTTTAATTTATTTCAATTATTCATTTATTAGGGTTGCTACAATTCAACAGAAAGGCTCATGACTATAGTTGCACTAGGAACTCCTCTGTAGATCGTTGGATCTAGGTAGAACAGAGCCAAGCTCTGATGCTAATTGTTGGGTCCCTTAGTGCAAACACAATCAAGAGGGGGGGTGAATTGATTGAGCCCTATTAAAAATTAACTAGATGATACTCTAAATTTTAGCACATAGCAGATTCAACAAATCACTTAGAACCAATTAAGCGAGACTTAGATTCACTAAGTATCAGGTTGATCGTGGTTAAGAATATAGAATGACTTGATGAAACAAAATCAACTCGGCAATATGGGTGTCCAGATTGAATGTGTGTTGCAGTCAGATTTAGATTGAGTATGTATGATTTTGGCACACAGAAGAATCTGCTACACCACAGAGCTGAAATCTATCAAACACTTAGTAGGTGTGTGTGAGCAATGTGTTCAAATTCAACTCGATATGCAGAGGTTGAAGTTAACATAAAAATCTCTGAAGGGGGATAGAAGAGATGGATCAGTCACGTAATTCTCAACCCACTGCACAGAGAATTTTAAGGTGGTTTGGGACCATAGTCGGGCTCCCTACGTCCACCCCTCACAAAAACCCGACGAGGCTTACTATGCTGCGAATGCAGCAACACACACGGGGACAAGTCCCCAACACACGCTGATACACAGCTTAACAGGGATGAACCCCACAAACACATTCACACTGTTTTCACAACCATATATGGGGACAAACCCCAAACCACACACACACGCTGCTAATCGCAGCAACAACCAGGGATGAACCCCAAAATAGACATGCACTGCTAAGACATAGCAGCACATGTGGATGACCCCCAAAAACAAATAAAAACATTGATACACAGCTTGACTCGAGGAATAGAGTCCTCGACCACACACACACGACTGCTCAGCAGCCGAAACACACTCCGATCCTTAAAACAGGGCACCAAAAATATGCTAAAGTCTCAACAGCTACACACGGAAAACAGAATAAGATTTTGAAAAGAAAATAGCAAATCAAAATGATAAAACTCAAAGTGTAGCTTTAGATGCAAATCTAGAAGCTATAATTCCAGATCTGGACTCAGAACTTAAGCTACTCTACCTCTCTGTTTCAGTGGCTAGATGATAACTTGGGGAGGAAGACTCTCTCATGATTCTCTCAAATCTTCCCTCTCAGTACTACGATTGCACATGCCAACTGGTAGACTACACTCCTCTCTTTTCTTCTACTCAGAGGCTCTTTGAAATGCTCAGAGTGTCTCTCAGAATTTCTCATTCGTCCCTCCAGTTCTCTAGGGCGAGTGATGATATTTATAGTAGAAAATACTGCATAATTATCCATTTCCAAGCTATTTTTTGAATGGTCCATGATAAAAATTGAATATTCTAACCTAGGACCTTTCCAGAAATCGGGGCACGTGACCTTGAGGCCATGTGCCAATAATTGGAAAGAGAAATCACGTGACTGCTTAAAAGCTCACGTGCTTATACGACTAGCCTCTGGTCAGTCAACTGAGTAAACAATTATGTCGACTTGAACTTCCATGTCTATCGACTTGAGGTTGTCATTATTGTGACTCTTGAAACTATGGTCGGTCATCTTAGTGTTGTGCTCTTCAGATGATATCAGTCAACCAAGTTGGCTTGATAGGTTGACTCCGTGTTTCCTCACACGAGCCGTTGAGCTGAGCATCCCTTAAGATATTTGTCGACTCTTCTGCACATCTATCGACTGAGTTGGAGCTTTGTCGATTGATATTTCCTTTCTCTATCGACTCTTATGTTGTGTGTGAATCACTGTCTTCCACACTCTACCTATCTTCATTCAATCTTTGCATGTTGTCACACAAAATTGTTGTTATTTGCATGGCAGCTTGAGCTTTTTGTTCCATAGACTTATCTACTTTCACCCGGTTGCCCCAACCATCTATAGTTGCTTCGGCCCAGTTGCTTCCAAATCCATGCCCAGCTTCTGTTAGGTCCCTTAGTGCAGCAAGACGGATCTAGAGGGGGGTGAATAGATCCCTCTAAAAATATGCTGAATTAAAAACTATCCAACCGCTCAATTCAATGGAGAACAACAGAATACTGGTGTGCCCAAATCGAATGTGCTTAACAAGAAGGTGGCTCACACCAAGCCTTGATCGAACACCCAAAGTGTATATGTGATCCGTGTTGAAAACGTTGAAGCTCAAATAACCAGGATAGCAAACACGATAATTAGCAACCCATCCTGTGAATGGGTGATAGAAGAGATGGATCAATCACACAATTCTCAACCCATTGCACAGAAGATTTTTTAGGTGGTTCAGTCTGTAAAACTGCAGACCTATGTCCACCCCTCACTCAACCAAGTGAGGCTTGATTACTAATAAACAACACGGAGAAGAATCCCCACACACACGTGATCAAGATCGCCACAACTGCTAACACACAGCTTGAATGAGGAAAAACTTCCTCACACACTCTGACCACTCAGAGTGCAAACGTGTACATCAACCTGCTGTACACAACCACGATCGTGCAATCCAGCAAGATTAGAAACGCTGCTTACCAGTAGCACACGAGGAGCACGCTCCTCACACTCTGGTCACCCAGAGCAACCACGTGCACAGTGGAGTTCTGTGCACAAACACCTACCGTGCTTCCTAGCACAGCCAAGCACAAACTAATGTTAACAAAGTGATAATAAAAGGGAAAATATAACCAAAGTAAAAGGATAACAAGACTCAGTAAAACATGGATGTGAAGAAAAGCAATGTAGCTTCAGAAGAAGCACTTTGACTGAATTTCTATGCTCTATTTTTATCCTTCTTCTTCTCTCTTGATCACTGTAGTCTGCTCGCTAATCTCTCTACTCACTCTCCTTCTCAGATTTGTTTCTAAACTGCTCAAGGCTGCTCACTCTTTTTTTCTCTCTTCTCTTTCTCTTTCTCTTTTTCCTGGACTAGCTAATCTGATCTCACTTTAGAATTTCTGCTTAGTCTGAAATATGCTCGCCGCTCTTCCCATTTGGTGATCGCAACATATTTATAGGAAGAGGATTAGATCTGAACCCTTCATCTTGGGAGATGCAATCTAGGTCGTTCAGATGATTTGGAATACTCCAGAACCAAGGTACGAGGTGTTAACTCCAATGGCCACTGATTGGCCTTCGAAATGTGCTCACGCAAACACTTACGTGACTAGCAGATAAGAAATGGATAATATTCCATTTCCAAGCTTTTTCTAATTGGTCCAAGTTAAAAGGTAGAGTATTCTATCCTTGGAATCCTTCCAGAAGTTGTGCCACGTGTCCTTGGGATGCGTGCCATTTATTGGATCAAAAATCCATGTGATGACTTAAGTGGCTCACGTGTCAGTACGACACAGCCAAGTTAGTCAACTTAACTGACATATCAGTCGACTGAGTTCTTCAGTGTCGGCTGACTTGAGCTTGCTTGGACTATAGGCTTGATGTAGTGAACTCCAAACAAAGTGAGTCGACCTAGCTGGCTTAGTAGGTCGACACAATGTGTTGACTTGCTACTGCTGTTGTTAAATGTGGCAATATGGATTGACACACTTAACATGTGTGTTGACACACTCTTCAGTTGACTTAACTGATTGGCTGCTTGAAACTTCAAATGAGTTGAAGTGTGTTCTCATCAATGCTGTTGTTGATGTGTCGACACATAGCTTCATTGCGTCGACCCCACAGCTTCACTACGTCGACGCTCTGGATCCCTGTGTCGACTCATCCTTCATACTTGATTCGATGACTGTCCTACTGAATTCAAGTGTTTCTTCTTTAGTTGCGTCGACTCCATGACTTGATTGAGTCGACGCAGCCTTCATGTAGCTTTGCTTCCGTTGAAGCTGCTGAATGTTGCTAGCTTCTCCTGGCTTGATGTTGTTGATGTTGCATAATGCTATTTTGTTGCTGGATGTTTGTTAGAGCTTCAGATGAGTCGACTCAGTTGGCTTTAAGGTCGACTCATTGTGTCCACATATGTTGCCTGTCAGTTGACTGAGTCTATCAACTAGAGTAAAAAGTCAGTCGACTTGGGTTAATATCTGTCAACTGAATTCCATATCAGTCGACTGATTTTTGCTTAAGTTGACTGATTTTACCTATCTTCTATCATAACTACCTAGCCTTTTCTAGAGTTGTTAACACATAAAAATGCCCTCTTGAGCTTCTTATTCATGATCTTGTTTGGAGCTTCAATCCCTTAAGTAGGCTCTTTCTTTCCTGCCGTAGTCAACTGGCTGGCCTATTACTGCAAACAGAAATCTGTCGACTTGAAGACATGTCTATCGACTGAATCTGTTGACTAGAACAAAAAGTATGTCAACTGATATGGAAATCAGTAAACAAAATTCAGTTCAGGTCGACTGATATTTCCTTATTTTTCCCAACTATTTAGCTTCCTTTTTCTTAGCACTCACCCAATCTCCTAGACCATTGGGCCTGCAGAATTTAACATATTTTGGGCCTAAAATCTGAATTTGATTCTTCAAATAATTCCATTATTTCTTCACACCTATGACTCAATAAATCAATGAGTCATAGTTAGACATCATCAAAACTAGAGACATAATAGCTTCAAGACACCCTGATCTGTCAGTATCATCTCCCCAATCTGCTTTATCATTGGATTACCAACTGCCACCTACTACCTTGTTCTGGCTATCTGTTCAAGCATAGTTAGAAGACATTGTTAGTCTCCAACCACTTCTTTTACCTTTATTTGTACCATTATCCTTCCAAATTTCATGTTCACCTTCAGTTGACTTTTATGCCTTAGTCATGTTGCTCCAACCATCTGAGGTTGCTGGTTGAGACCTCTGTTCTTCAGCATTACCTGAATGCCCTACAGGATATCCATTGCTTGAATTTACTTTACTTCCCCATGGTTCATCTCCTTGCTCATTACCTTTTGTTGTCTTCTGTCGGCTGGAGTTGCTTTGTATGTAGGTTTAAGTCTGTCGACTTGAGTCTTATGCCTGTCGACTTGGACTCATATCTGTCGACTGAATTTGAACTTGGTCGATTGATTGTTACCTTGTTCTGTTGACTCTGTCTCTGCGGATAATTTACTGTCTTCCAAACTAGTTTTGGAAGAAGCTTTAAGTCGACTTGCTCTCTACTTGAGTCAACTTAAATCTTATGTCTGTCGACTTGGACACTAAGTTTGCTGACCTAGGCCTAAGCCGACCTGTACCCTGTAGAAAACTCTTGTTTAACTGACATAGTAGAAAATAGCATAGCAACATGATAATAATGAATCATAGTGAGATAAAAATCATCAACTCACACAGTGAATCATAGTTGGATCATTATCAAAAGCACAATAATGAATCATAGTTGGACATCATCAAAACCACATATGAACCACACATGCACAACATGCACACCAACGGCCTCCACCACAGCCATATCCTTTACCTTCCTTTCCCATTAACCTTCCTCAAGGAAACCCTCACCTTTTTCCACCACTCCCATTAACCCCCCATCAAATAAACCCATTATTAAGACCCGTCAACCCATCACTACTCCCCCAAATGCCACATCACTACCGGTCACACCCCGAATCGATAGCACCGGAAGGCATGCTCGGAACGTGGCAGCGAAATAGTCATGTTAATCAGAGTAAATAAACAATAGATGAAAATAATAGCAAAGACACATGGAGGCCATAATTTGAAAAAAATATAAATTTTATTGATATTTGAGAATTTAAAATTTCAATTTGACTCAAAATACTATAATAGACTCAAAAAAAGGAAATTGAAGAACAAGAAAGAACTAGACACACTACACTAACTAGACTCAAGAAATAAAAAGACTGGTCACTATGCTCCAGGTTCACTCGATCACGCTAGCCCATTCCTAATTTTGAGCGCTTCATCTACCGAGTTACCTGAAATGGTGGAAATAAAAGGGGGTTGAGCAAGAAGCTCAGTAGGAATTACTCTCTATCACCAGGCAAAATTTAAGTAATTAACCATTTTATGAACATGAATGAACGATGCGTAAAACATGATTAAAGCAGACTAAGTAATAGCATGATAAATGAAATGAAGATATTGCAAGTCAAGATATCAAGAGCAAGTAACTAGAACTTAATGTGAATGGCCATATATCAAGTCAAGTCAAGTTGAGTCAAGTCACGCAAGCAAGTACTTCACGCATTCAAGCATGCATAGCAAGTTTCACGAGAATGTGGAATGTCGTAGACTCACAAGCTAGATAGTACTCGGTGCAATGCGACACCTAGTCATTACACCTACTCGGGACACTAGTACTTTTCAGGCGCTACTCCCAAGACCAGACTGGGCCCTTTAAAATGATTACCTTGGCATTGATTGGTTGGATCAGAGATCCCACGAAATCTAGACATCCACAATATTCAATAGCTAAGAGTTCCAAGGTCAAGCTATGTAGCAAAGATGATACATGTAGGAAATTGGATTTCTTGAAGGATTCTAATAAGAAGCTCTTCAACTAGAAGAATATACATATAAGTCATTACAAGGAATGACTTTCAAGAAAAGGATTATGATGTAGACCCATTAAGGTCACATTCCCGAGATAGAATAGCCTGGAGAGGCTAAAGGGAATAGCGTGTAATAAAACCACGAAATTAACAAACCCAGAAAATTGGCTAAGAGGCGGTCTTAACGGAGGCCACACAGGATAATACGGTCACGCAAGAACCGCAACAAGGATGCTACTGGCTACAACGAAAGCCAAAAAAGAAACGGTCTAGAGGAGACCGCACGAGAAATAGTTGCGGTTAAAGAAAGATCGCAAGAAACCTGAGACGGTCAAGGCACAGCCGCAACAACATAAAAATAGTCTATACTGGACTGCTAGAGTCGTTACTGGGACAAAGGACAAATCCCAGTTAGACTAGAGGAAACGGTTGTTGGGTTAGATGTACGCAGTCTATCTCCACTGAGTGTGGATCTAGAGGGGGGTGAATAAATCAACTTGCCTAATTTAAAACTACTGTAAGTTCTAAAGCGGAATTTAGGCAAACATCAGTTAAGCTAAAGGAAGAATGCTAAGCAAAGGGTCGACCCTTGAAAGCCATTCACCATATCTATATATCGAAAGCTAGACATGAGCATGAGCATGAGCAATGAAACCAAATAAGCTAAGCAAGAATTCCCATCGCACACAGATCAAACAAAAACACAAACACACTACACACACAATTTTTAGGTGGTTCGGTCAACGACCTACGTCCACCCCACACTCAACCGAGTATGACTTCCTACTGCGCAACACAGCTTGCGTCCGCTGGGCTTTACAGCTTGGCCAAACAATCCGCTGATACACAGCTTCGCTGGGCACTATAGCTTGCCGACCAGAGGATCTGATCCTCTGCAACCACTGGGGAAATACAGCTTAACCCGTCCAGTGGAAACTACCACTGCAAGACCGCTGACACACAGCTTGAGGAAACAATATTCAGAAATGATAGACAGAATCAAAACGAAAAAGGAAAACCCAAAAGCAATGTAGCTCTAAAGAGCAAAGCTCAGCTCTGGTTTTGAACCACGAGACTGAGATACAAACTCTCTCACTCTCACTCTCAATCAGCTCTCTATCTCTTCTTCTCTCGTTTTCTTCTTCTTCTCTATTTCTTCTTCTTCTCTGTATCTTTTCTCTCAGTGGATCGAAGGAGCCTTGCTGCTTTGGCTGTATAGACTTTATATCCTTCTCTTCGATCTCCCTTCTTCTGTGGAAGAAGGCATGTATATATAGCAGCAGCAGCAGCAGGCGTGTGCTCTCCACGTTTCCCGCCAAAGCATTTGGACCACGTGGCAGCATCCAATGGAGTGTCAGAACACATGTCCTCATCTGGATACCTTGTTCTTCTCGGATCACGAGCCAGGTAGCTCGGATCACATGCCCTTCATTTGTCTCTGCATTCCCTGTCAGACAGACAAGAACATATTCAGTTTAACTGTAAACCCTGTATAGGCTTTGCAACCACGAGTGCAATGCAAACTATGCACAACGCAGTGTATAGACTCAATGGTCGTAAAGGCTTCATGAGAAGGAAAGCAGTGTATAGACTTAGTAAATATAAAGGCTTCATAAGAAGGAAAACCAGTGTACATACTTGCCCAAAGTATAGACTTTATATGAAGAGGCAATGGCTGTACATACTTCCTATGAAAGCCCAATTTACAGACTTTGAAGAACAAGCAGCTACAGTCCAATGTGTGGACTTGTCATTCACTGGTGAGTGTACAGACTTCGAATGAAACACCAATGTGTAGACTTACCACCGACCATTGTGTAGACTTGAAGAAGTGAGACGATGGCTAAGAAACTGTACAATCGGATGTATAGACTTTACTTAACATAGTCCGATGTACAGACTTGAAATTTCAACTAAAGGGTGTATAGACTTGACCAAACAGTCCAGTGAATAGACTTGAATAGCTGAGGCCAGTGTACAGACTTGCCACCGACCAATGTGTAGACTCGATCAGCATAAGGCACAGTATAGACATCAACTCTGCACATCGAATGTATAGACTTCAAGTTTCACTGTGGATGTACAGACTTCAGGAAATCAAGCGATGTGTAGACTTCAAAGAAGTTGGCGATTCAATGTACAGACTTGATGAAGCGAAGCCAATGTACAGACTTGAGTGTAGCTAAAGCCTTGATCGTAGGAATAGGCTGGAGTGTATAGACTTCAGGCTTCAGAAACGAGTGTACAGACTTCACTTAAGAAATGTAGGGAAAGACTCTAATGTATAGACTTTGCCTTGAATGAAAGTCAGTGAAGAATGAATAGACTTTCACGATGTGTAGACTTTGGATACGTGAAAGCTACAGTGAAGGAATGTACACACTTGACCAATTCAAAGGCGAATCGAGTGTACAGACTCTGAGTCTAAACCCAACGGCTGTACAGACTTAGAATGTGAAGACTGATGTACAGACTTCATTAATCAAAGCATGAATGAGACGCTGTACAGACTTAGCCTAAGACATGCATGAACTGACGCTGTATAGACTCAATCTAGACAAGTCTGCTAAAGGAGTCGACCCATCAGAGAATGCGTCGACCCATGACAGTGAGAAATGCAAACAGCAGTGTATGAAATGCAAAGAACACATAGTCAATCTGATAGAGCAATTTCATCAAAGCAAGAGCAGTTGCCAATCAATCAAAACAATGGTGTTGCCAATGAAATAAAGCAAGTGTCAACATCATCAACATAGAGGGGTAACAACAATCTCTCCCTTTTTGATGATGGCAACCCCATATGAAGTAGAATAACAACATCCTGACATATAGGTATATGTTTGATGAAAGGCATGATGAGTTATGTAGATTGACATGCAGATGCTTTGAATGCATGCAACTCACTGCCTCAAACTCTCCCTTATCATTATGCATATACACTCCCACTCCCCCTTGGAATGAATTCAGAATTCAGATAGATATGTATTCTCCCCCTAGACATCCCCCTAGACAATATTCTCCCCCTTTGCCATCAACAAAGAGGAGGGAAAAATTAAATAGAAGAGAAGGATCAAGAGAAGAACTGACTGGCATTCTGAACAGGTAGTTCATGAATAAGCATTCTAAAGCATAGAGTCTTCAGTCATATGAAATTAGAAACTGCTGTCAGAAAGAGTTCTGGTTTAAGGATGATAAAATTTGGAGTTTATGCACTACAAGTAATAGATAAGTTCACTGTGCATGATAAAACAATAAACCAGAATCACATTTGCATGAAAGATTTAGTTTCATAATATCTTACTTTCATAGTCTCATAAAAAATATTGAGAGAAACCAAGTCATGTATTGAAACTAAACAAATTGACACTCATGAACTTTTCTTTTGAAGGAGCATCATTATCAATATTAGACCATTTAGAGCATTCAGGTACCATAAGTCTTTCTGCGTAAGGGTATATGTTTATCAGACGCCAATACCCCTAGATACTCAACAAGATGGACCATTCTGCCTATGATCAAATTTAACAGAACTGAGTTACACCTTTTTGTGTGAGGGTACACGTTTATCAGACGCCAGTTACCCCCAGGTACTCAGTGAAACCAGCCTGCTGTTTTGAACATTTTATATAGAGATAGCTGATACACTTCATGACATGAGTGTTGTCCACTTCTGTGATGGATCACTCAGTTTCTCAGTGATTTACCAGTCATTGCTCTGCCAATATTAATTTTTAATATTTTTTAATATCTTTCTTAGCTGTCCTTTTTATGTTTCAGAATGACTTGTTTAAGAACAATACACATACTTAACCTCTCTAACATGATTTCAGATGAGTTTTCAGATTTCAGATATGATTAGCTTTATCTGACATGAAATAAGAAAGAGGTTGAGAGTTTTATCAATTTTTAACTTACTTATATACTGCTTGCAATCTTTAAACTCTAACCATTATAAGATTTAAACCATTACATCAGTCTTTGAACAATTCAAATTCTTATAAATGAAGAAGTCCATTTTCTACTGCTTAGAAATCAGAACTGACCAACAGATTGCCATAATGTCAGAGACAAGTATTTAGAGTTAAAGGTTGAATGACTTCAAGAAAGTTGAAACCTCTCTGAATTTCTAGCAATACTCCCCCTGTCTATATGCATGCAATTTGCTAATGAAAGGTAAGAATTAATTGAGAGAGAGCTTATGCATAGGTCATGAATGAATGATATGCAAAGACATGCAAATACTCGACAAGCTCCCCCTGAATATATGCAATGTTTTCTTTGAACACTGAACAAAGTATTTTGAAATTCATGCTCATTCAGACTCCCCTATCAATCAATATAACCCATGGTACTAGGCGGAGAACCTGGTCTCAAGGACCATCTCACACATAGTAAGAACCTCCAGACAGATTTCCCTGCCCTTTAGTACCCTACTATTTAATATACAATGGTTATGTAGAGAAATGCAATGCAGGACAGTTCTACATGCATGTTCAGTAATGATTATGAGTATGTTTCAATATTCACATCCACATGAATTATCCAAGCATTCAAATGCAAGTCCACATCAGAAATTTTATTCACAGCAGTTAAACAATCATTCATCATGCTGAAATTTACATAAGCCAAGTTCTCTTCTAAGAAACTTAAAATTTTCATTCCCAAGAGGCTTAGTAAAAATATCAGCAATTTATTTTTCAGTTTCTATGAAATTCATTTCAATCTCATTTTTAATTACAGCATCTCTAAGAAAATGATGTTTTATCTCTATATGCTTAGTCCTAGAATGGTGAACAGGATTTTTAGCAAGGCATATAGCACTAGTATTATCACATAAAAGTGGAATGCATCCCAGATTTATCTGATAATCAGCCAGTTGGTGCTTAATCCAAAGTACTTGGGCTGCACAATTACATGCTGTAACATACTCAGCTTTAGCTGTGGATATGCTACAGTGTGTTGCTTCTTAGATGCCCAAGACACTAGACAGCCACCAAGGAATTGACAGTAGCCACTGGTGCTTTTTCTATCTACTCGACACCCAGCATAGTCTGCATCAGTGTAGGCTAGAAGCTCTAACTCACACTTAGCAGGATACGAGAGACCTAGTTCTTGGGTGCCTAGTAAATACCTAAAAATCCTTTTCACAGCTTTAAAGTGAGTTTCTTTAGGACTGGCCTGAAATCTAGAGCATAAACACACAGTAAATTGTATATCAGACCTAGATGCTGTAAGATAGAGAAGAGATCCGATCATACCTCTGTATAGCCTTTGGTCCACAGGTTTACCTTTAGAATCTTCATCCAAACTGGTTGAGGTACACATTGGAGTAGCTATTTCCTTGAGGTTATCCATTTTATACTTCTTCAATAAGTTCTTTACATACTTGGACTGAGAGATGAAGGTGCCATCTTCTGTTTGTGTAACCTGCAGTCCAAGAAATAGTTTGAGCTCACCCATTGAGCTCATTTCAAATTCATCAGTCATTATTTGAGAGAATTCCTCACACAATTTGGGGTTAGTTGACCCAAACACAATGTCATCCACATAAATCTGAATGATAAGAATATCTAGATGGCTTACCTTGGTAAACAATGTTTGATCAACTATACCTCTTGTGAAGTTCTTGTCGGTGAGAAATTTGCTCAACCTGTCATACCAAGCTCTAGGAGCTTGCTTTAAACCATAGAGAGCTTTATTGAGCTTGTAAACATGATTAGGGAAATCTAAACATTCAAACCCAGGAGGCTGTCTCACATATACATCCTCATTAATTTTCCCATTTAGAAAAGCAGATTTCACATCCATCTGCTGAAGATTAATTCCTAGGGAACATGCATAAGCCAATAAAATTCTTATTGCTTCTAACCTAGCTACAGGGGCAAAAGACTCTTCAAAGTCTATTCCAAATTCCTGATTGTACTCCTGAGCTATAAATCTGGCTTTATTTTTAGTAACATTCCCTGCTTCATCAGTTTTGTTTCTAAATACCCATTTAGTCCCTATGACTGTTTCATGATCAGGAGGTGGAACCAAAAATCACACCTTATTCCTGTCAAATTGATTGAGCTCCTCATGCATGGCATTAATCCAATGCACATCTTGGAGAGCACAGTCAATGGACTTGGGTTCTGTGTTTGATACAAAAGCATAAGCATTCAGTTCATGTTGAATTCTTAAGTGGCCTCTAGTCCTAAGAGGGTCATGCAGATTTCCAATAACATTATCTACAGGATGATCCTTGAGATATCTATATTTACAATTGGACTATCATGAACTTGATTTACCTCCCCCTGAACTGTAGGCTCCTCTTCATTAAGCTCTTTATGTCCTTCTTCATCCTCGGATTTGTCTGCAGGATCTCCTTCCTTCAGAATTTCACCATTGTTTTCATTCCTGCATTGACCAACATTAGAATTTACCAAGGATTCATCAAAAATTATGTGTGGAGATTCTTCAACAGTCTTAGAGTTCAGATTGTACACTCTATATGCTCGGGTGTTTTCAGAATAGCCAAGAAAAATTCCTGGTTCTCCTTTAGGTTCAAATTTATCAAGGTCCTTCTTATCATTTATGTGAATGAAACATTTACAACCAAAGACCTTGAAGTGAGCAATAGAAGGTTTCTTACCTTTTAAGATCTCATATGGTGTTTGCTGGGTAGAAGGTCTTACCATGGCTCTGTTAATTACATAACAGGCAGTGTTCACTGCTTCAGCCTAAAATTTCCTTGGTAGACCACCTTCGACAAGGAGTGTACGACCCATTTCCACTAGGGTTCTGTTCCTTCTCTCCACAACTCCATTCTGCTCAGGTGTCCTTGGTGAGGAGTACCTGTGGTTGATTCCATTTGACCTGCAGAATTCATCAAATTGTGAGTTTTCAAACTCACCTCCATGGTCAGACAAAATGTTTTCAATTTTCTGATTTGTTTTATCATAAAACTCTTGAAATTCAGAGAAAGCATCACTCTTATTAGATAAGAAATAAACCCAAGTATACCTAGAAAAGTCATCTACCATGACAAACCCATACCTCCTCCCTGTAGGCTGACAGATCTAGTTGGCCCAAAAAGGTCCATATGTATCAGCTCATAGGGTTTGGAAGACAGATTTTCAGTTCTAGACTTAAATGACTTTCTAGTTATCTTTGATTGAGTGCATGCATCACAGATTTTATTTTCTTTCTTGAATGAGACTTCAGGAAGTCCTCTAACCATGCCATGCTTATTTAATTTGTGCAAAACAGTGTAGCTAGCATGACCTAGCCTACGATGCCATAAAAATGCTATGTCTTCTCTACTGGCAGTAAGGCAAAGGTTAGTGTGTTGAATTTCATCTAAATTTATCATGTAAGTATTATTTATTCTTTTTCCAAAAAATTTGACAATATCAGAATCAGGTTCAAAAACCTTGCAGCATTGAGAATTAAATAAAACATTGTAACCTTTATCACATAACTGGCTGATGCTAAGTAGATTATAGGCTAACCCTTCAACCAGCATAACATCATCAATGCAGTAGGTAGAACACTTACCTACCTTACCTGATCCGATAATCCTACCCTTTGTGTTGCTTCCAAAGGTGACAAGGCCTTCTACTTTCTCAGTCAGCATGCAAAATTTGGCCTTATCTCCTGTCATATGCCTGAAGCAGCCGCGATCCATGTACCACAAGTTATTCTTGGCTACCAGGCATACCTGCATACATAATTAGGTAGAGAAGTTTGGAACCCAAGACTGATTGGGCTCCAATGTAAATGAACTAGAAGCAAAGCAGGAAAGCAGATGTTTTGAAATCCACATTTGTTTAAATGAACTTTGTTCAGTGGATCCTACAGATTTTCTTCTGTTGTTGTTCCTTTTCTTTTTATTGTTCTTTTTCTTATTGGCAGCAGCATGATTATTGACAGTATTGTTATTTCTGTGCCAGTGCCTTGGCCAGGGTGTGTTCACAAAATTTTGGCCACAGTAGTTCCTGGGCTGGCTATGGAAATATTGGTTTCTAGATGTCCAGTAACCATACCCACTGACCCAATTTCTACTGTAAGGTCTTTGATATTGAGCACCCTGGTGTGCAAGACCTGTAAACTTACCCTGAGTTCTAGACCAATCTGACCTATTGAAGTAGGTTGGCTGTGCATTGTAGTGGGTCTGAGCTCTGGGTTGATAAAAATAATTGGGTTGACTCCTAGCAGCACTCTGTCTCCCCTGTACTTTGGACCCTGCTGACCTATACACAGGTTTGTATTGGGTCTTCTTCAGAGGTGGAGTTGATGGTGAAGACTTGGTTACCTTGACCTGGGGTTTACTGGAATGTGTAGGTTGACCCCTAACCTGAGTCTGAGCCCTAGGATTCTGCTTGGATGTGCTGGCTCTTCTAGGCTCATTAACCTTTCGTTTGCCCTTCTCCTCAGCACTGGGCTTTTTCAGATTAGCAATTTTGTTCATCAAATTTGTTGAGTTCATGCTAATTAGAGGTCCCTTTTCCTTTTGAGCAACAAATAAAATTGTTCTCATCCCAAATATTTTTGTTGCACTAGAACTAAATCCTAGGCCCTCTTTTCTGGAATTAACCTTTGACCCTAACAAAGCATTTAAGTTATCTGTTCCTTGGGTCATTTTCTCAATGGTTTTCATTTTATCCTCATTATCTTTCTGAAGTTCATCAATAGACTTTTTCAGCTCATTGTTGACATTGAGGACAGCTTCATAATTTTCAGAGATGATTTTTACTTCACTTTCACATTTTTGAATCTTCAGCTTCCATTCATCAATTTCATTTTCAAGCCTTAGATTCTCTTCCTAAGAAACCTTTAACTCAATTTTGATGTCCTCTACTTCAGAGCATGTGAGTTTCAGTTTATCATTTTCAGATTCCAAACATGCAATTTTATCAGATAGAGTTTTATCATTTTGCATGGAATTGATTTTTCTTCTAAGATGCCTATTCTCTTTTCTAATATCATCAGCTCTATCAGCTATGTCATGATAAGCATCTACCCAATCAGCAATTGTGAAGTTTTCAAATCTAGTGATTACCTCATCTGTGTCCTCCTCTCTATCTTCGGAGCTTGTTGCCATAAGGCAAATGGGCTGTTCAGATTCGGCTTCACTATCTGAGCTGCTGCTGAAAGAGCCTTCATCTTCATCACTCCATGTGCTGATCATAGCTCTTCCCTTCTTGATTTTCTTCTTTGACCTGTCCTTATGTTTCTGATTGTCTGGACAGTCAGCTTTCAGATGCCCTGGTTTCCTGCATTGATAACAGACATTAGCGTTATTTTTCTTTACAGATTTAGATTTATACATTTTATCCTTTCGGCCACCATTGTATTTCTTCTGGCCGAACCATCCTGCTCCCTTTCTGAGAAATCGCCTGAACTCTCTAGTCATCATGGCTATCTCAGATCGAGTCACATCTTCTTCTTCATTTAGGCTCTCCTCTGATGATGAAGAGCGGCTGGAGCTGGATTTTGTTGATTTGCTGGAACTAGCCTTCAGCGTTATCGGCTTCTTCTTCCTCTCGGCTTCATCTGTCCTTGGCATGTTTATCTCATATGCCATTAGTGAGCCAATCAGCTCATCAGCTTTAGTATTACGCAAGTCCCTTGACTCCTCCATCATTGTTGCTTTGGTGTGCCAAATGGGAGTCAGGGAGCGCAGAATTTTCCTCACTACATCATACTCTGTCTGAGGTTTCCCAAAACCTCTGAGGCCATTGGTTATGACAGTCAGCCGAGCGTACATTTCGCTGATGGACTCGTTCTGCTTCATCTTGAAGGCTTCATACTTAGATACAAGAAGATTGGCCTTCTGCTCTCTTACTTGAGATGTACCTTCATGAATTACTTCCAGCGCATCCCACATCTCCTTAGCTGATTTGCAAGCAGACACACGGGAGAATTCTATAGGATGCAGAGTGCACTGGATAGCATTTATAGCACTCCAATTCAGCATGGACCTTCTGATCTCCTCCTTGGTCCATACATCTTCATTCGGGGACAGCTCATAAGGTCCCTTGCTGACAATCTTCCAAATCTCATAATCCTTAGCCCTAAGGAACACTTGCATACGGTTCTTCCAGTATGCGTAGTTTGATCCATCAAAGAATGGGGGCTTCGTTGTTGAGTGACCTTCGGCAATCATCCCTCGAGCATCCATCTCTGCCTATTCTCTTCGGGCGATGAGTCCCTGCAGAAGAGTTAGGCTCTGATACCAAGTGTTGGGTTAGATGGACGCAGTCTATCTCCACTGAGTGTGGATCTAGAGGGGGTGAATAGATCAACTTGCCTAATTTAAAACTACTGTAAGTTCTAAAGCGGAATTTAGGCAAACATCAGTTAAGCTAAAGGAAGAATGCTAAGCAAAGGGTCGACCCATGAAAGCCATTCACCATATCTATGTATCGAAAGCTAGACATGAGCATGAGCGATGAAACCAAATAAGCTAAGCAAGAATTCCCATCGCACATAGATCAAACAAAAACACAAACACACTGCACACACAATTTTTAGGTGGTTCGGTCAACGACCTACGTCCACCCCACACTTAACCGAGTATGGCTTCCTGCTGCGTAACACAGCTTGCGTCCGCTGGGCTTTACAGCTTGGCCAAACAATCCGCTGATACACAGCTTTGCTGTGCACTACAGCTTGCCGACCAGAGGATCTGATCCTCTGCAACCGCTGGGGAAATACAGCTTAACCCGTCCATTGGAGACAACTACTGCAAGACTGCTAACACACAGCTTGAGGAAACAATATTCGTAAATGATAGACAGAATCAAAAAGAAAAAGGAAAACCCAAAAGCAATGTAGCTCTAAAGAGCAAAGCTCAGCTCTGGTTTTGAACCACGAGACTGAGATACAAACTCTCTCACTCTCACACTCAATCAGCTCTCTATCTCTTCTTCTCTCATTTTCTTCTTCTTCTCTATTTCTTCTTCTTCTCTGTATCTTTTCTCTCAGTGGATCGAAGGAGCCTTGCTGCTTTGGCTGTATAGACTTTCTATCCTTCTCTTCGATCTCCCTTCTTCTGTGGAACAAGGCATGCATATATAGCAGCAGCAGGAGGCATGTGCTCTCCACGTTTCCCGCCAAAGCATTTGGACCACGTGGCAGCATCCAATGGAGTGTCAGAACACGTGTCCTCATCTGGATAGGTACCTCAGATAACGTGCCCTTCATTTGCCTCTACATTCCCTGTCAGACAGACAAGAACATATTCAGTTTAACTGTAAACCCTGTACAGGCTTTGCAACCACGAGTGCAATGCAAAGTATGCACAACGCAGTGTATAGACTCAATGATCGTAAAGGCTTCATGAGAAGGAAAGCAGTGTATAGACTTAGTAAATATAAAGGCTTCATAAGAAGGAAAACCAGTGTACAGACTTGCCCAAAGTATAGACTTTATATGAAGAGGCAACGGCTATACATACTTCCTATGAAAGCCCAATGTACAGACTTTGAAGAACAAGCAGCTACAGTCCAATGTGTGGACTTGTCGTTCACTGGTGAGTGTATATACTTCGAATGAAACACCAATGTGTAGACTTACCACCGACCATTGTGTAGACTTGAAGAAGTGAGACGATGGCTAAGAAACTGTACAATCGGATGTATAGACTTTACTTAACACAGTCTGATGTACAGACGTGAAATTTCAACTAAAGGGTGTATAGACTTGACCAAACAGTCCAGTGAATAGACTTGAATAGCTGAGGCCAGTGTACAGACTTGCCACCGACCAATGTGTAGACTCGATCAACATAAGGCACAGTATAGACATCAACTCTGCACATTGAATGTATAGACTTCAAGTTTCACTGTGGATGTACAGACTTCAGGAAATCAAGCGATGTGTAGACTTCAAAGAAGTTGGCGATTCAATGTACAGACTTGGTGAAGCGAAGCCCATGTACAGACTTGAGTGTAGCTAAAGCCTTGATCGTAGGAATAGGCTGGAGTGTATAGACTTCAGGCTTCAGAAACGAGTGTACAGACTTCACTTAAGAAACGTAGGGAAAGACTCCAATGTATAGACTTTGCCTTGAACGAAAGTCAGTGAAGAATGAATAGACTTTCACGATGTGTAGACTTTGGATACGTGAAAGCTACAGTGAAGGAATGTACATACTTGACCAATTCAAAGGCGAATCGAGTGTACAGACTCTGAGTCCAAACCCAACGGCTGTACAGACTTAGAATGTGAAGACTGATGTACAGACTTCATTAATCAAAGCATGAATGAGATGCTGTACAGACTTAGCCTAAGACATGCATGAACTAACGATGTATAGACTCAATCTAGACAAGTCTGCTAAAGGAGTGGACCCATCAGAGGATGCGTCGACCCATGACAGTGAGAAATGCAAATAGCAGTGTATGAAATGCAAATAATACATAGTCAATCTGATAGAGCAATTTCATCAAAGCAAGAGCAGTTGCCAATCAATCAAAACAATGGTGTTGTCAATGAAATAAAGCAAGTGTCAACATTATCAACATAGAGGGGTCACAACAACGGTCGCCAAAAGGGCCGCTATACAGAATAAACGATTCTCAATGGGCCGCTAATAAGAATTGCATTCCAAGGAAGGCCGCAACTGAATGAAAACGGTCCAGGTGAGACCGCCACACGGTCATAGGCCTGGACGAGATTCAGTCGACTTCTCGGATCTCCCAGTCGACCTAGGTAAAACTTGACTGAAATAGAGTTTAGTCTACCAGACCATGTCAATTGGGGTCACTTAGGATCGACCTAGACAGAGTAGAGTCGACCTAGAACGGGCTAGGTGACTCGATAAAAACCGGATCACAAACTAGACAGGAAGGGGAATGCGGTCACACTGTGGCTGCTAACATACAGTAGCGGTCCCAGAAGGGCCGCAATAAGCAGAATAGTCCTGATTTTGGGCTGTAGAAACACGAGATTCGATCGAGTCGGTGGGTTCAGGTTTTCGGGGTACAACCCGCCCGGCGTCCTAGTGGGAATCCCAGGCTCGCGGGGGCTTACGGAGGGCTCATGATAGCAATCCTAGTCCGACGGAAGGAGTATCCGGCGGAGAGTCCCTACTATTACAAGATTGAAGTGTGGAAAACACGGAAAATAGAGTGAATGGTGAGCCCAACACCACCGGGGTGACGTGGCCCTCAAGCAACCCTAGAAATTTTGTTCAATAACAATGATATACTACAAGGTTTTTCAAAGTTAAGAGCAGGTCAAACTATGTTTAACTCCACTTGTTGGCAAGGTCAGTCATGAGAAATAATGATAGTCAAAGGGGCAAGTGGTGCATAAACTTAGATCCTTTAACATTCTTTCATCAACCCTAACTATTACATGTGTTTCTAGCATTAGAATCATGCTGGATAATGAATAGAAAAAACACAAATCAATGGCGATTTACCAGTACACAGAGGGCCAGAAACGGTAAAGGAAAGGACCGCTAAAAGAGGGTAGCAGTTGGTCAACGACCGCTTATGCCCATTTGACCCAAAAACAAAACTTTTAAGCAATGCCTGTTGAGGTGGTTGGTCGCGAGACCGCTTTCCCAGAGAAGCGGTCTCTGGTGGACCGTTTCAGCATCCGAGCATGACCTCTCGCGAGCCATGACAGCCCCCAGGAAAACTTGACATAACTTTCGGTATACAATATAAAAATTGGGCATTTCACTATCCATTGAAAGAGGACAAAAATCCGCACAAGATGGATGCAGTCAATTAAAATTTAGCCTACAAGGATCCGGCCTTAGATCAATCTAAAAGAAAGGAACGTTGCCGGAACCCTAACTCAACATGCATTGGTTGAAGACCTAATCATGATCGCTATACTAGATAAAAATTGGGCTATTTAGTATCATTAAAAAGAGGACATGAAGACGAACAAACTAGCATGCTTTAATTAGAATTTAGCCTGAGAGAAACCTACAAATTAGGATCGAAACTCGGACGGTGGGAAGGAATCCTAACCACGAACCCTTGCTGTTCCTCGTCGCCCCACGCCCTCGATCACCGACAATCGACCCCGCCGCCAGCTAGAAGTTCAAATAGAGGTCTTAGGTCTACGAAGCTATCAATTTATAGGGTATATAGATGCTTCTAGAGGTCAAATAGGCTTAGGGAGTCCTAAGGGAAAAACTCGGTGAAGAACTCAGAATTTGGCCAAATCCGCCACCGCCATCGATGAAAGGAGCCTCTACGGTTAGGGTCTTTGAAGGAAAAATGCTCTTCTATGATGGGCCTAACAATTAGGCTCGCTTTGGGCTCGATTGGTTGAGAATTGGGCTCGAATTAGATCGATTAAGGTTGATCCATTAAGAACATGAATTTTTGCTATAAACTCTTTAATTCGGCCTATTTAAATTTTTATTAGGGGTCGGCCCAATTGACAATATTGTTAAACATTTTATCCTCTATAAGAATATAATTTTTCTATATTTTTAAAAATTGATTGAAACTTTATCTTACGGTGAAATTCAATTAATTTAATTTATATATATTAAATTCAGATTATCATAGAAAATTTTGATTACGTCTTGGAATATGAAATTTCTTTTATGGTCATGGTAGAAAAATAATGATATCTTTTTATTTATATACTTTGGCCATTTACAAAATAAATAATGTCCTTTAACTAAGAGAATTATTGAAGTCTTTAAAAGACAAGTTAATTTGGAAATAACTATTTTAATCTTTTCCAATATATCGGCCTCACTCTTATGTCGGGTTGCAATTCAATTATTCATTCCATTCTTGTAAACTTTTATTTTTCTTTTATTCATTTTTAATTATTCACAAGAGATTAAAGAATTGAGGTGATTTCATAACTTAATTCATAACACGTTTTTCATATATTTCTTTTCCCTCATTTTCATTTCAATATATATTTTATATTTTAATTTTTTTTTATTATTTGACTAGGGTGTTACACCCTCTCCCACTTTAAGGAATTTGGTCCCCAAATTCACCGATCATTTTCTTTTTCTTCAAATAACCTAACTAAGATTGACCTTATCTATTAATTATTCAAAATAACAATCTAGTCAAGAGCTAACTAGAGTTAAAGATTAGGGATACAATACCTTTTATAATTTCTTCTTTGATAATAAAAACAGGTTCTGATTCTCCTTTAATTTTTACTTGCGGGGGTAGCTTAGGGTAACTAGCCATTCTATGGTCTTTATTTCAGCATCGAAGACACGCTCCGCCCTTCTGCCAGCACTCCTTGGCCTGATGACCGCATTTATGACAATGAAAACACTTCTTTTGTGATAGGTTATTCCTTCGCTTTTAGTTACTTCGAAATTCTTTACGACGAACTCGCCAACCTTTAACAAAATCGGGTGTTATCTTACTCGCGATCCTTCTCTTTTTCATTTCAAAAGAAGCTTAGATACCTGAAAAATAATTATAAGTTATAAATGCATTACCCTTACACGTCGCACTATCGTCATCTTGTACATATTTTATTACTTAACCTGAGACTCTACCCATTCTCACTAGGTGTAATGAAGGGATGACATGGATTATATGACCTATTACTTAGGGTAACATATACTCATGGATAAGATCCTAGGACTTAAATAAGCTAGGCTCTGATATCACTTCTGTCACGCCCCGAACCGATAGCAACGGAAGGCATGCTCGGAACATGGCAGCGAAATAGTTATGTTAATCAGAGTAAATAAACAACAGATGAAAATAATAGCAAAGACACATGGAGGCCATAATTGGAAAAAAAATATAATTTTTATTGATATTTGAGAATTTAAAACTTCAATTTGACTCAACATACAATAATAGACTCAAAAAAAGGAAACTGAAGAATTAGAAAGAACAAGACTCACTACACTAACTAGACTCAAGAAATAAAAAGACTAGTCACTATGCTCTAGGTTCACTCGATCACACTGGCCCGTTCCCAATTTCGAGAGCTTCATCTACTGAGTTACCTGAAATGGTGGAAATAAAAGGGGGGTGAGCAAGAAGCTCAGTAGGAATTACTCTCTATCCCTAGACAAAATTTAAGTAATTAACCATTTTATGAACATGAATGAATGATGCGTAAAACATGATTAAAGCAGACTAAGTAATAGCATGATAAATGAAATGGAGATATTGCAAGTCAATATATCAAGAGCAAGTAACTAGAACTTCATGTGAATGGCCATGTATCAAGTCAAGTCAAGTCGAGTCAAGTCACGCAAGCAAGTACTTCACGCATTCAAGCATGCATAGCAAGTTTCACGAGAATGTGGAATGTCGTAGACTCACATGCTAGATAGTACTCGATGCAATGCCACACCTAGTCGTTACACCTGCCCGGGACACTAGTACTTTTCGGGCACTCCTCCCAAGACCAGACTGGGTCCTTTAAAATGATTACCTTGGCATTGATTGGTTGGATCAGAGATCCCACGAAATCTAGACATCCACAATATTCAATGGCCAAGAGTTCCAAGGTCAAGCTATGTAGCAAAGATGATACATGTAAGAAATTGGATTTCTTAAAGGATTCCAATAAGAAGCTCTTCAACTAGAAGAATATACATATAAGTCATTATAGGGAATCACTTTCAAGAAAAGGATTACGATGTAGACCCATTAAGGTCAAATTTCCGCGATAGAATAGCCTAGAGAAGCTAAAGAGAATAACATGCAATAATACCACGAAATTAACAAATCTGAAAAATTGGCTAAGAGGCGGTCTTGACGGAGGCCGTAAAGGATACTATGGTCACACAAGAACCGCAATAAGGATGCTACTGGCTACAACAAAAGCCATAAAAGAAACGGTCAAGAGGAGACTGCACGAGAAATAGTTGCGGTCAAAGAAAGATCGCAAGAAACCTGAGACGGTCAAGGCACAGCCGCAACAATAAAAAAATGGTCTATACTGGACCGCTAGAGTCGTTACTCGGCCAAAGGACAAAGCCCAGTTAGACTGGAGAAAACGGTCGCCAAAAGGGCCGCTATACAGAATAGACGGTCCTCAATGGGCCGCTAACAAGAATTGCGGTCCAAGGAAGGCCGC
The DNA here is from genome assembly GCA_022559845.1 of Amorphophallus konjac. Classification (NCBI taxonomy): domain Eukaryota; kingdom Viridiplantae; phylum Streptophyta; class Magnoliopsida; order Alismatales; family Araceae; genus Amorphophallus; species Amorphophallus konjac. Next base: position 36,866,233 of record CM040117.1, on the reverse strand, counting down.
AACTGAATGAAAACGGTCCAAGTGAGACTGCCACACTGTCATTCACCTGGATGAGATTCAGTCGACTTCTAGGATCTCCCAGTCGACCTAGGTAAAACTTGACTGAAACAGAGCTTAATCTACCAGACCATGTCAATTGGGGTCACTTAGGATCGACCTAGACAGAGTCGAGTCGACCTAGAATGGGCTAGGTGACTGGACAAAAATCGGTTCACAAATGAGACAGGAAGGGGAATGCGGTCACACTGTGGCCGCTAACATATAGTAGCGGTCCCAGAAGGGTCGTAATAAGTAGAACAGTCCCAATTTTGGGCTGTAGAAACATGCGATTCGATCGAGTCGGTGGGTTCAGGTTTTGGGGGTACAACCCGCCCGACGTCCTAGTGGGAATCCCAGGCTCGCGGGAGCTTACGGAGGCCTCATGATAGCGGTCCTAGTCCGACGGAAGGAGTATCCGACGGAGAGTCCCAACTATCACAAGATTGAAGTGTGGAAAACATGAAAAATAGAGTGAACGGTGAGCCCAACACCACCGGGGTGACATGGCCCTCAAGCAAGCCTAGCAATTTTGTTTAATAACAATGATATACTACAAGGTTTTTCAAGGTTAAGAGCAGGTCAAACTATGTTTAACTCCACTTGTTGGCAAGGTCAATCATGAGAAATAATGATAGTCAAAGGGGCAAGAGGTGCATAAACTTAGATCTTTTAACATTCTTTCATCAACCCTAACTATTACTTGTGTTTCTAGCATTAGAATCATGCTGGATAATCAACAGAAAATGCACAAATCCAAAGCGATTTACCAGTACACAGAGGGCCAGAAACGGTCAAGGAAAGGACCGCTAAAAGAGGGTAGTGGTCGGTCAACGACCGCTTATGCCCATTTGACCCAAAAAGAAAAATTTTAAGCAACGCCTACAGAGGTGGCTGGTCGCGAGACCGCTTTCCCACAGAAGCGGTCTCTGGTGGACCATTTCTGCATCCGGCGAGCCATGACAGCCCCCAGGAAAACTTGACATAACTTTCGGTATACAATATAAAAAATGGGCATTTCACTATCCAATGAAAGAGGACACAAGATGGATGCAATCAATTAAAATTTAGCCTACAAGGATCTGGCCTTAGATCAATCTAAAAGAAAGGAATGTTGCGAGAACCCTAACTTGACATGCATTTGTTGAAGATCTAATCATGATTGCTATACTAAAAAAAAATTGGTCTATATAGTATCATTGGAAAGAGGACACAAATACGAACAAACTAGCATGCTTTAATTAGAATTTAGCCTGAGAGGAACCTATAAATTAGGATCGAAACTCGGACGGTGGGAAGGAATCCTAACCACAAACCCTTGCCATTCCTCGCCGCCCCACACCCTCGATCACCCACAATCGACCCCGTCGCCAACTAGAAGTTCAAATAGATGTCTTAGATCTATGAAGCCATCAATTTATAGGATATATAGATGCTTCTAGAGGTCGAATTGGCTTAGGGAGTCCTAAGGGAAAAACTCGACGAAGAACTCAGAATTTGGCCAAATCCGCCGTCGCCACCGACGAAAGGAGCCTCTTGGGTTAGGGTTTTTGAAGGAAAAATGTTCTTCTATGATGGGACTAACAATTAGGCCCGGCTTGGGCTCGATTGGTTGAGAATTGGGCTCGAATTAGATCGATTAAGGTTGACCCATTAAGAACACGAATTTTTGCTATAAACTCTTTAATTTGGCCTAATTAAATTTTTATTAGGGGTCGGCCCAGTTGATAATATTGTTAAACATTTTATCCTCTATAAGAATATAATTTTTCTACATTTTTATAAATTGATCGAAACTTTGTCCTACGATGAAATTTAATTAATTTAATATATATATATATATTAAATTCAGATTATCATAGAAAAATTCGATTGCATCTTGGAATATGAAATTTATTTTATGGTCATGGTAGAAAAATAATGATACCTTTTTATTTATATACTTTGGCCATTTACAAAATAAATAATGTCCTTTAACTAAGAGAATTATTGAAGTCTTAAAATGACAAGTTAATTTGGAAAATAACTATTTTAATCTTTTCCAATATATCGGCCTCACTCTTATGTCGGGTTGCAATTCAATTATTCATTCCATTCTTGTAAATTTTTATTTTTCTTTTCTTTTATTCATTTTTAATTATTCACAAGAGATTAAAGAATTGAGACGATTTCATAACTTAATTCACAACATGTTTCTCATATATTTCTTTTCCCTCATTTTCATTTCAATATATATTTTATATTTTAATTTTTTTATCCTTTATTATTTGACTAGGGTGTTACACTACCACCACCTAAGCCTTCCACTGCCAAGCCAACAGCCAACACTACCATCTCAAGGCCAATCTCCATTGAACCTTGTCAACCATCGCATAAACCCTCCAATCCATCACCTTTACTTTCACCAGCACCTACGCCTGAGCAAGGTCCACCCTCACCTTCATCCTCACCTACCTCCGAGCCACCTTCATCCGCTCCTGAGTCGGAAGAAGAACACCAACCCATCATTGCCATTACCCATTTACCAACACCTATTTCACCCATTAAACATCCCATTAAGCCTCCCATTACCTCCACTCCATAAACCCTTGCCACCCAACAGAGCAGGTGTGCACTTTTAAATATGCAATTCAAGTCTATTTCTTAAGGGGATAATAGACTGAAGAAGGAAGACCCGATGTTGTGCATACATTTCAAGTTCTCATATTATATCTACCGAATGTTGGTCATGTGTCCTCGTACCGGGGACATTTGAAAAGATTAAATCTCCACCTTTGACAACGGCCACCAAGAAGGATCTCCAAGAGATGGTGCCAATGGAATCTAAAGCCAAGATGGTCAAAGTTACATTGTTGATTGGTAAAGCTACTCTTAAAGCTCTCATTACCCCTCACTCTGTTGTTGTTCACATGGCTAATCAAAAGAAGGTCTTCTCAAGCACAATGATGACGCATTCTGTTGGAAAGAAGATGATGAATTTTCTGCTTAAGGGTGAGTCAAGACAATCCTTGTTGGAAGTTATCGATGTTATGACTATTCCGTTTCAACTTCCACTCAAGGGACAAGTGCCCATGTTACTAAGCACCTTTAAGGAGGATATTCCAAGGACCCTGAGCAATGTGCTAAACATGAAGCTTCTTATGCCAAAGGTATAACTTTTAATGATTAATGTTGCTTACTCATTAAGGGAGTTATCTCCAAAGAAGTCACTCTATGTCAAGATTCCCACATTACAAGCGGGACTCCAAAATGTTTACCATGATTACTTTCCAAGAGAGTTAGCGTTCATTCTTGAACATTCAAGGGATTCTATAGACATTGAAAGTTCATCAAATGAGATCCTATAGGCATCATCTCTACTAATTGAGTCAGTTGATCAAGAAAGAATGAAATCATCTATTTGGACACACTATGGGATAGAGCATGTAAGGTTAAGGGGCTATGAGGCAATATTAAAGGTCAAGAGGCTGCATTGCAAGAGAATATCTACCAAGAAGAGGGGAAGACATAAAGCTAAGTTGAAAGGCCAGAGATCCTCCACTAGTCCATCTACTTCTTATTCCATTCCATCATTCCTTCTTTTGATTATTAATTTCTTTTTATGGTCATTTACTGGTGGGAAGGAAATTCTCCTCTTTCTGCTCTAGGCATTTGTATTCATTCTCTTCTCTTGGGTCCCTACACCTCTATCTCCCTTCTTTTTTGGAACCTTTGGATCCTCCATTGTAGAATGCATTTTCTTTATCCAATCCTCATTCTCCTTCTCACCTTTTATTCTTTCATTCTTTTATCCTTTCAGGACATTGCATCCCTCATCCATCTTCTCCTCCATAACCTCCCAAGTTTAAACTTTCCTTTAGTTTTCTTATCTTCCCAAGGTATTGCTCCCCTCATCTATCTTCTCCTCCAAAATCTTCAGACTCTCCAAAATTTAAACTTTTCTTATGTTTTCTTATCGTCACAAGGCATCATGTCCCTCATCCATCTTCTCTTTTGGAACCTCCAGATATTTCAATTCCTCATCTATCTTTTCTTTCGGAACCTCCAGACCCTCCTAAGTGTAAACTTCCATTCAATTTTCTTACTTTCCTTGGGCATCGCGACCCTCATCCTCCTTATCCTCCAGAATCTATGGATCCTTCCACGTCACTGTTTAACCCTCCTCTTTCTTCAGATTTCCAACGCTCATTTTCTCATCCTCTGAAACCTCCAAATCCTTCTCAATTCAAATCAGCTTCTTTCCCTTCTCCGGAACCTCCGGATCCACCTCCTTTCATTTGCCAATTTATCCCTCTAATTTCTTCTAATCACGAGCCCGACCCGATTCCTCCTAAGCCATCTACTCAGGGCATCTGTCCCTTCTCTCACTGCTTTCAAGACTCCAGTCCTCACTCTTCCCCATGATTTTCTTTTCCTTCTGTAGACCCTTTTATGTACTCAGGGTTTCACACCCTCACAAGGGATTTTAAGCCCTCACCTCTTTTCCTTTTTCCTTATTCATCTGAGTCTGGTCTCGACACCATTCCTTCATGTTGAGCCACATCAAATCTTTGTCTCCCTTTATCTGATCTTGTTAAGCGAGGAATACACGTCTCATATTGATCAAAGTTGCTTTAGGCAGCTGCTTCTACAGACAACGGGGTTGCAAGGTAATTTATTTACATTTTTTCTACATTATTCATCTCCACGCATGATTTTAAACAAAGTGATTCTTAACATGATTAATAGTGGTAGTCTAGGTCTAGTCCTAGGTGCTCATTCAAATCGAATTACTCTTTATCTTGGATTTGCTTATGCAACATTTTTGGCTATAATAACTCCAAGCTAGGAGTCTGAAATTATCTCTCCACTCACTAAGGGCGACCCTAAGCATGGGTACCACACACACTTCACGGCACTCTTAGCCATCTTCCTTGGAAAACACTATGGCTACTTGGGCCGTGCTCGAGGGCACGAAAATCTTATCTCCTCTCTACTCGGCCGAAATATGGTGGCAAAACTTGTCTAGGCAAGACAACTAACCTAAGTGCTCCCCGACAAGATGAAGTCTAAAATAGGGGCAATTAAATAAGACCTTGAGAAAAATCAAATCAATATCATTCAAAATCAATCAAAAGAAAAAATGTGGGCGAAAAAAAGAGAAAAAAGCAGACATGGCAACAGTGGAAATACAGTTCCCCACATGACGTTATGAGTTTGGTCATATGCATACCTAAATGAAAAGAAAGGTCAAAACAAAATTAATGACAAAAAACCTCGGCACAACAGACCTAATATCTAGGGGTTGTGTTATGGGAGGAAGTCGAACCCTAACACCTTTAAATTCATATCAGGCTTATCTCAATTTTCTTTTATTCCTCCCTCTAAGATCGAGTGTTTCTCGCCTATGGCCTTAGTAGGGGCATCGTTAACTAAGAGCAGCTGGCTATAGGGCGCCACTCCAAATGCATGCCCTACTTTGGGCTTCTTTTGGCGAAAGGGGAAAGGAAAAAGGACCCCTAGCCAGTGGTCTGAATTAGCTTTAATGCTGCAATTAGCATGGTCTAGTCAATTCAAAAAAATAAATATTTGAATATTTTTAAAACTTCACATTTAAAAACAAAAAAATCTCAAAATAAAATATTATTCAAAAACCTCAAAAAAATCAAATATTCTAAAATCCATAAAATTTTAGATATCTTCAAAAACCCATAAAAAATTACATATTCTAAAAAAATTGCATGTGTTTTCCAACTCACTATTTCTTCGTATGGTGTTGTGCAGGGATAGGTATGCATGCAAGGACCAAGAACATGGGTTGAATGCTCCCTTTCACTCACATCAATCTTTCTAATTCATACATTTGTTCTTAGTAATGCCATTCACCATCATATCTCTCCGATTATTCTTGTGATTCTCGGCATCATCACTCTAATCTTCCAAATCCAGATCTATACTATTAGCCAAACTCATCATCCTTATGGTCTGAAAACAAATAATGATACTTTGAAACTTTTGCTTGAATGGTTTGATCCATGCTACCCCTAAAAATTCCCTCGAATATTCATTGCTTGTTATATTCATGATATATTGGCTACTAGTTTTTGAGTGCATGAAAGAAGACATTTGGTCCCACCGTCTGGACATTATGTATCAGGTCCCACGGTGATTGCATTGCATCATGATTGTACTCTCAGTCCTAATATGATTATTGCTCCACCATCTTCCTATATGCCTTCCTACTATATGGTATCTATACTATTAAATCATACCAAGGATTTTGTGGCTTTGATGAATCTAAAATTTGAGTTCCCCTTCATCAAAAACAAAGATAATTTCACAGGAGTCTTAGTCACACAGATAGGTCATTGGGTTGTTAAGGATTGGGGATGATGGTTCCATTTTGTGAGTTGGTGCGCGGATAAATGGCCTTCAGCTTAGCATCAGCTCATGAAGTTGGTATCTTGACTCAATCTGGGTAGCTTAACAATATTGTCCTTAATTATTATTATTTTAGTTATTTTAATTTTTCCCTTTAAACCTAACATGCATTCATATAGGGCTTTGATTTAACCATGGAAAATCCTTCGCTTAAGGAAATCTTCAGAGTCACTCGATTTCTAATTCCCAATTATATGAAGTATTCCATTCCGAATTGAGTACTTAGTTCTCCTTGTTGCCATTTTTGGGGTGATTCTTTGAAAACTCTTTTTTTCGAGCCTCATTCTTTACAATTCATCCTTTACTCCCTTGGATCCACCTTGACTATAGCACATAAACATTGGTCGGTAACCATTCTCTAATGGTGAAACCTGCAGGTCTATGACCTCAGGTGCTTTCTTGACATAAGATGTTGACCTATCTATTTTCCTATCCATTCGTGCACCGCGTGCACATTAATCCAATTACTTTTATTCTACCATCTAAACAATTGTATTTCATAGAACCTTCTCAAGATTGCTTCATCTTGAACTTTGGAAAAATTCCTATCGTATAGTGTTGGGAGCATGTCTCATCATACCTTGGCATCTACTTTTCACTCCGTCCGCACTTCATTTCATTCCAATATACTTCATTTCATTTCGTTCCATTTTATTCCACTCCGTGTCACTCCCCTACAAAGTAGATGCCAAGGCAGGGTAGTTGTAAACACGCCAAATTTGACATTACATTGAGTAAATCTCTATCACACTACAATGCTCCAAAGTGAATCTTAAACTAACTTATTTAAGTGGGTTTCTCTATTTTTCTTTATTATTTCCTTTATCTATTTTTTTCCAATTCTTACATATTTTTGACCCATTGTTCCTGGCCTTTTCTCTTTTTTTGGCATTTTCCTTGAACGCGTCCGCCCACCTGGACACTTTTCACTAAATCATGGTCTGTTGAGTAGCCGCGTTCTTCAAAAGTAGTGCCCAACTGCCTAGACACTATTTTCTAATTGGTGTCATGCCCCCCATGACGTATTTCAAGGGATTACCATCCATCTTTGGCTTTCTGTCTTCTGACCAGAAGTGTCTCATGTTAAATGGTGTCAAAGTGCCAAGACGCTATTTTGGATCCTCTTTTCCCGATTTTGGAATTAAATTCTAACCAAAATTCGTAACCTTTTAAATTAACGCCTAGTTGGGAAGGCACCAATTTGAATTGGTGTCATCTCACCCAGGCGCCATATACTATCAATTTTGGGTAATTTATCTTTTCCTTAATTTGATTTTCCTAAAGACGCCCCATCATCTGGACACCATTCTAAATGACGCCAATCTGTTTAGGCGCCATTTCCTTCAGCATCCCTTCTGGAACCCACCTCTTTCCTGCTCTATTTTAACCATCTTTTCAACTTAGGAAAGGATTCCTACAGTCTTCTATGGCAACGAGGACAACTGGTGGAAGGATTTATCCCTCCAAATCCAACTAAAACTCTATTTTTCTACTTTTTAGGGTATTTAACCTCCAAATTTTCACCTTATAAATACCCTTACCCCTGTGCATGGAGCCCCTAATGATCCTAAGAACCTTGGAAGATTGAAAGAAGGCTGGAAGGAACCAACGAAGGAAGAAGGAGGCTCCCTCACGCTTGAAGTTTACATCCTTTGGAGCTTTCTCTCCTCTTGAAGCATCAGAGAAATCAATAAGTCAATTCTTTTCTATCTTTTATTTTAAATTGTTCTCAATTCATGTATCATATTTTCTCTTCATGTTATCTTGACTTCCATATTGAGATTTCTCCCTCCTATGCAATCTAGCTGTGATGACCCAGACTCCGGATACCAGGTAAACCCGATACCACTTGGAACCTGCACGGCCTCCCAAGAGCGGAAAAGTACCGAAGGGATAGAACAGTATGTGAGAGTACATTGAACTTCCAGCTAAAGCGGTAAGCAATTAAATTTCAATGATCAGGATTACTAAAGTAGTAGAAATAAAATTACATTTTCTATAACAATTAAAAACTAACAAGTCCAGTCCAAAGAAAGACAAGTACAGTCCAACATGAAAGAGAACGTACTCTCAAGTCGTGGGAAGCCCGACACTGTCAACGCCGATAATTAAGAATCATGCAGCAGGTACCTCCCAGCACGAGGAAGAATAGCTACACCAGAAAAGTCAGGGGTGAGCCTCCTACCACTGGCTCAGTAGGGATCCCGCAGAACCCTACCATGAAACAATGCAGTAACAATAGTGCTACACTAAAGCAAAGCAGTAACAATAGGAGCAACAATAGCAAAAGTAAAGATGAAATCCATAACATGGAAACACGATAGCCGAAGGAACCTCCACCCTCTAAACTACTCCAAATAGCAACAGAAAGGCGAACCCCGATCTCACAAAGTCGGGCATTATCGATCCATTGACAAATCATGAAACCCTATCGTGAAAAGCCTACCAAGATAGGTAAAGGCCTACCACAATACCTACATGGTCAAAGGCACAAGACGTGCATGATCTCACTATCATGTACGCTACATAGAACCCGTAACCTTGAGTGAAGCCAAGCACAGGCTACTCGAACAAGTCACGAAAGCACAAGTCATCGCGTCAAGTGACAGAAGTACCTCCTCACTAGAAAAATAGCTAGATGCATCCACTGACGTCTTACACTGCACCTCAAGTGTCTCCCACTCTCCTCGAACGCGATAACTAAGACACGAACCAAGTATAAGGAACAACAGTAACGAGTGACTATTCAGGGTCACGCCCATCGACGCTCGTCCAACCACCCCTGACCACGTGTGCACACAGAAGCCCAATGCCTTGAGCCAAGCCTCTAGCTAGTTTCCCCCCCCAGTAGGACACTACTGCAAAGTAAGGGGGCCCATGGAAACTAGCCTAAAAATCGTCAACCGTGAACTCACCCCGCCACCACACCTAAGTGGGCAGACACACGAAAGTGTCGTCAGGCAACGACTAGTGGAGGTTCACTAGACATAGAGACTCTAAAACAACGAACAACGAAGTACAGACAGGGTTAACACACACTTGTCGCACATACTACGAGCACAATGCAGTATACAACTGCTACCAGACTCAGGACAGTCACTAGACCTACTCATAACAATCCTTGAGTCACAAGACTCGGGTCAAGATCATCGCATATCACAGCAACACGCTGTTAATCAGCCTAGTCCCTAAGCCAAAATCCACGGGAAACACATTATGGAATACGGCACATAACAGCGTCCAAACCATGTCTCGATCCTCACAAGATAGACGAGACACTCACGAGGTCACGTGTCAACCACTAGGTCACAACCGGGTTGACCAGAAACCATAATGACCCTTGAATAACACAAAACACCACTCGATATAGTGGCACTCTCAGACGCCCTATAACACGGTCACAGCCCTCATAGGACGTCCACGACATCACGGAACAATAGGCTAACCAAGGGGTCAAAGCCACATTAACCAGAAATCAAACCAACGCGAAGGGACACTCTGGGCAGGTGGCGGTCTTACGCCTTGCTGCTAAACCAACCTAGCGGTCATCCAAAGGCCGCTACCCTCAAGAAACCCCAGATATCAAATCCACAGAAAATAGGAGTCGTGCGGTCTACTTGAGGCCGCTACTGGCACCAGATAGTCTCCTCAAGGTCGTAAGCAGGACCTAGCGATCGTGAGCTGGCCGCTAAACCTAGTCAACTCCCAAAGCAGTTAAATGAAACGGTCTCCTTGGGACCATTAAACGAGAATGGCGGTCACCCTAGGGCCGCCAAAGACCCCATGCGATCGGGTGCTAGCCCGCTAGCCCGAACAGACTTAAAATCGTTCAACCGACTTAAACGTCGCATAGCGGTCACCCAAGGGCCGCTAGACCAAGCTTGCGGTCAGTCGCGTGGCCGCTAAGCCAAACCGACATGCTCCACCTAACGGTCTCGAGAGGACCACCAAAGACCCCTTGCGGTCTCTGGTAAGGCCACCAAACCATTCCGGAGGGAAAATCGCGGGACTACCCAAAATTCAATTTTTCCACGCCCCAATCGCGTCTAAACGACGGGGAAACATTCCTAATGTCGATATCCACCTTCCACAAGCTGGAAGGGATCAAACCATTCGCGAAACAACAAGAAACGGGCGATTCCCATGAATCAACCCAAAACGATTCACATAGACAGCCGGGCTCATACCAGCTCCAATTCTCAACCAAATGCAATAAAACTAACGGGAAATGAATCCCAACATTCTAGGGGTTCAAATGAAACCATTGAAACTACAAATCGTCACCTGGAACGGTGAACACGGCTCACACCCCCCGAACATGCATTTCACCCAAACAAGGCAAAACCCGCTCAAACTCACACCGTTCAGCTCCAAATCGTGAGAGGATGCAGGAGAAGAGTAGGGCATCTGTCCCGCTACCTCCACCGAAGATCTCGCGCGTCGAGAAGGCCAAACCACACCGAAAATGAACACATGAACCCCACGTCGGCTTTGAATCCAATGAACGGGATTGCGCTAACACCACGCTCCATTGTTCACTCCATCATGCTCCACGACACCTCCATGGCATCTCCACGAGATCCCCGGGCCTCCTCCCATCTGCAGCTGGAGCAGAGGGGGTGAAAGGAGAGAGAACAGAGGGAGAGAGGGTAAAACGGTGAGAGAAGAGAGAGGAGAGAGGTGAGAGAATAAAAAGGAAAAAGGAAATAGGAAAATCAGTAATTCTCTACATGAAATTCTGTAAATTCAAAAAAATACAGAAAAATAGTCTTCGCAATCCTCGGAACAAGCACAACGCACCAGTAGCGTCCCAGAGTCACAAAACTCAACGGTTCACTCTCCACAGGGTTTCGCAAGTTATACAACGGAAAAACCTGAGTGGATCATAGAACACGTATCAGGACCCACGAAAGCGATCTGAAAGCTCTCCGATTCCAATCCGAAGAATCCAGGATATTACAGTCCTCCCCCCTTTATGGAATTTCATCCTCAAAATTTAAGGAGCTAACAAGTGAATAGGGAAGAACGAACTTAAACACTAGCCACGCTCTCCAAGCATCAGCCAATCCTCAAACACAAAGCACGATAACATGATTCTCAAAAAAACACAATTCATAGGGACACTGCCATACCACAATCACAGGTACACGCTTCGGATCTCAAGGAACATCGATCCACAGAACGAGCATGGCACACAAAGGAACACAAATCAGGCACCTCCGAAATAGGGCATCATCGCTTTCGTCTCACAGGGAAAGGAGACACAACCCATGCCACAAAAATAGCTACCGATAAGACACTCGGCAGACACAACAAGCATCAGCTTAAACAAGGAAACACAGTCCTCTTAGTTGACTGCTCCAACCATCAACTTCCGCGCCATGAACAATAACGAAATTGGCATGCAAAACGCCAATGATAGCACTGGACCAGGAGCACAATCAAGTCAGTTCTCAATCAGACATTATATCTGATTCGAGTCGCATGCCAACTCTACCACGGCATAAGAGTACATCAGAGCCAACCGATAAGTCCTCGGTCCACACAATGCTAAATCAGACTCATTGGGAACTCTTCCCAAGCTAAATACAACCACAAAGCCTCAAGCAATGGCACGGCAACCAACAACATCAAGGCACACATTAGCCAAGACGAAGTCAAACTGAGGAAACAAATGTCTCGGCCGGTCAGAATCTTCCAACCAAACGATCCTCGATTAGTGGTTTATGAGCCCACACGCTTCCGCTGCACACTCAACACTATGCACACAGGCATCAAAGACAACTCGGCATCCGCATCTCAGCATACACTCGGCGCCATCGCAATTCATAAATTGCAATGTAACACGCCTCAAGTACCGATCCTGCTAACAGCCGATCACAAGATGCCAAAGTGCAAACCATGAAGAGCACCAGCTTTAGCAAAAACAACAAAGAACACCTATCTCAACTTATCCTCCTGTCCTGAAACGATTACTAAACCTTCACAGCACAACAGTCACCAAACACGGTACGTAGAACATGGTGCATAACGGCCCCCAACACAAACTAGGTACAATGCCAAGCAACCGCCGAACAAGAGCAGATCAGGTTCAAAACTAACACAGTCCACACATAAGCAGACACAGGATAAAGGCTTCACAGAGATAGCACTTCCAAGGCTTACCTCGAAAAGACGCCACAAGACAAGATGAGAAGAATCAAGCTCGTCTAACAGTAGCTCACCAGGAAGGAAAATCCTAGGTTCGCCCGAGCATTCCCTCAAACAAGGCATCCAATCGACCACAACAACACAACCTTAACACCTCAGGGGCAGAACAAACCTCAAGTTGGGATGGCCAAAACAACATTAATCACCTCAAAGAACATGCACAGCCATCACACCAACGATAAAGTTACCAGCCACCTGAATAAGTCATGGCAAAATCTTGAACACCGCACTGCAGATTCACGCTTGCCGGTGAACTCTGCCAAGCACAGCACAACCGAGATAAACACCATGACAAAAGAAGAACGCTCCATCAGAAACTGACAAGATCAAAACCATCCCGCACAGTGCCAACACAGCACGTACAAGACCACACGCGAAAGTAAAGTTATAACAATCGTAAAACCTATGCCAGCTGCTGACTATACTGGACCTTAAGGACTCTGAATACTGCAATATCTTGAATTCCCTTGTACTTCACAAACACAAGCTCAGCTAGCTCAAAAAAACTCCGAACAACTCTGAACTCTGCTCTGATACCAACTGTGACAACCCAGACTCCGGATACCGAGTAAACCCGATACCACTTGGAACCTGCGGGCCTCCCAAGAGCAGAAAAGCTCCGAAGGGATAGAATGGTATGTGAGAGTACATTGAACTTCCAGATAAAGTAGTAAGCAATTAAATTTCAATGATCAGGATTGCTAAAGTCGTAGAAATAAAATTATATTTTCTATAACAATTAAAAACTAATAGAGTCCAGTCCAAAAAAAGACAAGTGCAGTCCAACAGGAAAGAGAACGTACTCTCAAGTCGAGAGAAGCTCGACACAGGCAACGCTGGAAACTAAGAATCACGCAGCAGGTACCTCTCAGCATGAGTAAGAATAGCTACACCTGAAAAGTCAGGGGTGAGCCTCCTATCACTGGCTCGATAGGGATCCCGCAGAACCCTACCACGAAACAACGCAGTAACATCAGTGCTACACTAAAGCAAAGCAGTAACAACCGAAGTAACAACAACAAAAGTAAAGAGGAAAGCCGTAACATCGAAACACGACAGCCGAAGGAACCTCGACCCTCTAAACTACTCAAAACAGTAATAGAAAGGCGAACCTCGATCTTACAAAGTCGGGCGTTACCAATCCATTGATAAATCACGAAACCCTATCATGAAAAGCCTACCACAAGATCTACATGGTCAAAGGCACAAGACATACACGATCTCACCGTCATGTATGCTACACAGAACCTGTAACCTCAAGTGAAGCCCAGCATAGGCTACTCGAACAAGTCACGAAAAGACAAGTCATCGTGTCAAGTGACAGAAGCACCTCCTCCCTAGAAGAACAGCCAGATGCATCCACTGACGTCTTACACTGTGCCTCAAGTGTCTCCCACTCACCTCGAATGCTGTAACTGAGACACGAACCAAGTATAATGAACAATAGTAACGAGTGACTAGTCAGGGTCACGCCCATCGGCGCTCGTCCAACCGCCCCTGACCACATGTGCACACACAAGCCCAATGCCTCGAGCAAGGCCTCTAGGTTGTTTTCCCCTTGAGTGGGACGCTACCACAAAGAAAGGGGGCCCACGAAAACTAGCCTAAAAACCGTCAACCGGGAACTCACCCCACCACCACTCCCAGTATGGCCGACACATAGAAAGTGTCGTCAGGTTACGACTAGTGGAGGTTCACTAGACACAGAGACTCTAAAATAGTGAACACCGAAGTATAAATAGGCTAAGCACACACCTGTCGCACGTACTACGGAGCACAATGTAGTATACAGCTGCTACCAGACTCAGGACAGTCAACTAGACTTGCTCATGACCATCCTTGAGTCACAATACTCGGGTCAAGATCATCGCACATCACAGTAACACGCTGTTAATCAGTCTAGTCCCTAAGCCAAAATCCACGGGAAACACATTATGGAATACGACACATAACAGCCGGATCCTTAATCACAATAATGATAACAATGAGTCCTCAGCCCCAAGGACACACAATGGAATCACAATTCCGTATAACACAAAACACGGAACACGAGGGATTGCCAAAAAGCCCTCGAAGCACATAGCACTTAAACTGAGGTAAATAACATCTCGAAGCATCCAAACCATATCTCGATCCTTACAGGATAGACGAGACACTCACGAGGTCGCGTGTCAACCACTGGGTCACAGCCGGGTTGACCAGAAACCATAATGACCCTTGAATAACACAAAACACCGCTCGGTATCGTGGCACTCTCAGACGCCCTATAACATGGTCACAGCCCTCATAGGACGTCCATGACATGTACGGAACAATAGGCTAACCAAGAGGTCAAAGCCACATTAACCGGAAATCAAACCAACACTAAGGGACACTCTGGGTAGGTGGCTGTCTTACCCCTAGCCGCTAAACCAACATAGCGGCCATCCAAAGGGCTGCTACCCTTAAGAAACCCCTGATATGAAATCCACAAAAAATAGGAGCCTTGCGGTCTACCTGAGGCTGCTACTGGCACCAGACAGTCTCCTCAGGGCCTTAAGCAGGACCTAGCGGTCGTGGCCTGGCCGCTAAACCCAGTCAACTCCCAAAGCAGTTAAACCAAACGGTCTCCTTGGGATCGTTAAATGGGAATGACGGTCACCCCAGAGCCGCCAAAGACCCCATGCGGTCGGGTGCTAGACCGCTTGCCCGAACCGACTTAAAACCATTCAACCGACTTAAACATCACATAGCGGTCACCCATGGGCTGCTAGACCAGCCTTACGGTCAGTCGCGTGATTGGTAAGCCAAACCGATATGCTCCACCTAACGGTCTCGAGAGGACCGCCAAAGACCCATTGCGGTCTCTGGTAAGGCCGCCAAACCGTTTCGATGGGAAAACTGCGGGACTACCCAAAATCCAATTTTTCCACGTCTCAATCGCATCTAAACGACGGGGAAACATTTCCTAATGTCGATATCCACCTTCCTCAAGCCGGACGGGATCAAACCATTCACGAAACAACAAGAAACGGGTGATTCCCATGAATCAACCCAAAACGACTCACGTGGACAGTTGGGCTCATACTGGCTCCGATTCTCAACCAAATGCAATAAAACTAGCGGGAAATGAATCCCAACATGCCAGGGGTTCAAATGAAACCATTGAAACTACAAACCATCGCCTGGAACGGCGAACATGGCTGACACCCCCCGAACATGCATTTTACCCAAACAAGGCAAAACCCGCTCAAACTCACATTGTTCGGCTCCAAATCGCGAGAGGATGCAGGAAAAGAGTAGGGCACCTATCCCCCTACCTCCATCGAAGATCTCACGCGTCGAGAAGACCAAACCACCCCGAAAACCAACACACGAACCCCACGTCAGTTTTGAATCCATCAAATGGGATCGCACCAACACCACACTCCATTCTTCATGCCATCATGCTTCATGACACCTCCACGGCATCTCCACGACATCCCCAGGCCTCCTCCGTCTGCAGCCAGAGCAGAGGGGGTGAAAGGAGAGAGAACGGATGGAGAGAGGGTGAAACGACGAGAGAAGAGAGAGGAGAGAGGTGAGAGAAGAGAGAGGAAATAGGAAAATCAATAATTTTCCTATAATCTGTTTCTCTGCACAAAATTCTGTAAATTCAAAAAAATACAAAAAAATAGTCTCCACGATCGTCGGAACAAGCACAACGCACCTGTAGCATCCCAGAGTCTCAAAACTCAACGGTTCACTCTCCATAGGGTTCCGCAAGTTATACATGAGAAAAACTCGAGTGGATCGTAAAACACATATCAGGACCCACGAAAGCGATCTGAAAGCTCTCCGATTCCGATCCGAAGAATCTAGGATATTACACTAGCACACTCCCTAGTGCAACTCTTGCACACTCCCCATTTTTCATCATCATTCATGTTTTCTCATGTTTGTCTAGTTCATGTTTTCTCATGTTTGTCTTTCAAGAATTTGATGCTACACTCGCCATGTTTCTAATTCATATTTCTTTGTTGGTTGTTTATATTTCTTGTTAGGGTAATCAATTAAGAAGGCTCTCTTCATCGACTAGCCATTTGGAAGAGAAGGTTAGAACCCTCACGTCTCCCCGTATCCCAAGAAAAGGTATTTGTCATGCGATCACTTCCTTTAGTTATTCCTTTGAGACCCTCGTGTCTCTAGCGATCACGACCTTCTTATTTTTATTACTTATCTTTGTGTATCCACGAATTGAATTGTTCAATTTGTGAGATCTACAATGGTTTGATGACATGGAGTGATGTAGTGTTTCCTGTGTATGTGTGTGTGTGTGTGTGTGTGTGTGTGTGAGAGAGAGAGAGAGAGAGAGAGCCAATGATACTAGTCGTAGCCTTGTTATAATGTGCAGGCGTTGACTCACCTAGGAGAGGTAGAGGGCTTTCCTTGTTAAGACAATGTTTAGTCTAGTTTCGATAGGCCCTGTCATGCCTCGTACTCTATACCGTCGAGGTATTGTCCGCTTTGGCCTACCGGCCTCATGGTTTTATCCCTTTTTAACAGTGATCGGCTCCAGAATGAGGGACTTCCCGGGCAGGTCACCCATCCCAGTACTACTCCCCATTAAGCACACTTAACTTGGAAGTTCTTTCCAAGAACTGAGCCGATACTTGAAAAGATGCCTTGATGATATAGAGTACAATTTAGCTATATTTGAGGGTGTTACAATCTACCCCTCTTATATAGGCAACGTCCTCGTCGCTGGGCACATATAGCACACAATCAAACCCCCAAGCAGGTAGGATTCTAGAGGTGGCCCCTACAGGCTCAAGAGGTGGCTCCCACTATGTAGCGCTTTGTCCCATTGCGGGTTCAAGAGGTGGCTCCCATAGCGTAGCACTTTGCCCTGCATGGCACTTAGTTCCCACACTTCCGGCTGGGGTATGTCTCTGATACCATTCTGTCACGCCCCGTACTCTATACCGTCGAGGTATTGTCCGCTTTGGCCTATCGACCTCACGGTTTTATCCCTTTTTAACAATGATCGGCTCCAGAATGAGGGACTTCCCGGGTAGGTCACCCATCTCAGTACTACTCCCCATTAAGCACGCTTAACTTCGGAGTTCTTTTCAAGAACTGAGCCGATACTTGAAAAGTCGCCTCGATGATATAGAGTACAACTTAGCTATATTTGAGGGTGTTACAGGCCCCTTATTGTTGCAGCCTGAGTCCGGGCTAGGGAGAAAACCTGCTAGAACCTGACGTCAAGCAGTCAATCTGTGTATGCACATGTGGTTGGGGGCTTCGGTCGCGTGCTGACGAGTATGATCCCAAATAGTCCTTGTTAGTGAAGAGCTGTGTTACGATGTCTCAGTTGCCGTATTGAGGCTGAGCGGGAGACACCTGAGGCACTGTATAAGATGTCAGTGGACACATCCGGCCTTACTTCTAGTGGACAGTTCATCTATCACCCGAGACAGTTTCTCTCGACAGTTACGGTTGTGGTTGGCTGACAGTGAGGTCATGGTCCTCTCGATGGTTGACGTAGTGGCTTTCCCGACCGCATGGTCATGGTTCCTAGCATGGGTTTGTGTGTAGTCAAGTTTCCACTAAAGTGTACGGGCATAGTACGACATGTTTACTTGCAGTCGTGGTTTCCCCCGACACTCGAGATTCGTGTTGCCTACGTAAGGCTTAGGCGACATCGTACTTTACTTTCCGTCAGTTAGTTGCTCACTGTTATTGTTGTTGTTTAGTGTTGTGGGGATCCACGAGATCCCTACTGAGCCAATAAGATGAGGCTCACCCCTTTTTTTTCAGGTGTGGTGTACCTCCACGCGGTTCGGAGATCTGAACCGGTGTCAGAGAAGCTTCTTAGCTGCCAGCGTGCAAGAGCCGGGGTATTCCCCGAGACTGTGTACTTTTATGTTCTTTTAGATTGTACTCTTTGGACTTGTACTCTAGACTATTGTAGACATCCATTTTGGACCCACAAGTTAAGCTATTTTCTTGTTCTCCTTGTTAATGCCCCAATTGATCATTAATTGGTTGATTTGCTGCTCCGTTTGTGAGATCTTTCTGTCCATCTTCAGCCCTTGAGTTCAATCTCTGTTCCCTAGATGTCGGCCCGACACCTTGACTAGCCCAGGATTAACGCGGTCCTACCCATCAACACGTTCTTATCGTGCCCTAGACTTCAACTGCGCTCAAAAGAA
This sequence comes from Amorphophallus konjac, assembly GCA_022559845.1. Taxonomy (NCBI): domain Eukaryota; kingdom Viridiplantae; phylum Streptophyta; class Magnoliopsida; order Alismatales; family Araceae; genus Amorphophallus; species Amorphophallus konjac. The sequence goes on along the minus strand of CM040117.1, from coordinate 36,847,391 downwards.
TTCACGTCAGATCCCTTGACGCTAATTCTTAAATCAATGACTTTTTACAGAGGCGTCATTTCTTTAAAATGAATTGTTTTTAATTTGTGTCAGAGGTGAAGACGTTATTTTCTCATCCAGATTAACTCGCCATGTATCGTGACTATGTTAATGATCGCGGACACAATGCAGACCGTGTTCCTAAAATCTCTTTACTTTTGACCAACTGACTATGACCAGTCAACCTTTATCACGGTTAGTCATATGACCGCCTTCTCAGTCAAAAACCCTATCCGACCGAAACTCGTTCTTTCCAATTTTAGATCCCTCAAGAACCCATTTTGGGTAGGTTTCGGAGCTCGAATCAGTCGAGGAAGGTTCCTAATCCTTTCAGGAATCTTTCTCCCTCATTAATTAGCAGGATTAACTAATTTTGGGCCTCCAAATCTTCTAATTCTTTGGACTCTGACCTAGGGTTTCTAGGTTCCCTTTCTCCTATAAATTCAACCCTTGGCCATCGATTCCAGAGGATACAACCCAGGGGAATTTGACCATGAGGGGAGGGCGAGGCTATGCTTCATTGGAGACCCTTAATTCCTCGTCCCTTTGTCATTCAGGGAGTATTTTAGGGCATTTTTTTGTTTTTGTTTTTGTTCTTTCTTCTTCTTCTTCTTCCTTACGTCTCTTATTTCATTTTAATCTTCGCATAGCATCGCATAATGTAATATCCTGGATTCTTCGGATCGGAATCGGAGAACTTTCAGAGTGCTTTCGTGTGTCTTGAAACATGTTTTACGATCCACTCGGGTTTTTCCCTTGTATAACTTGCGGAACCCCGTGCAGAGTGAACCGTTGAGTATTGCGACTCTGGGACTCTACAGGTGCATTGTGCTCGTTCCGAGGATCGCGGAGACTATTTTTTCATATTTTTCTGAATTTATGAATTTTCGTGTAGAAAATCAGATTTTAGGAAAATTGCTAATTTCATATTTTATTTTTTCCTTTTTATTCTCTTACCTCTCCCCTCTCTCTCCTCTCACCGTTTTCACCCTCTCTCCCTTCATTCTCTCTCCTTTCACCCCCTCTGCTCCGGCTGTTGACGGAGGAGGCCTGGGGATGTCATGGAGATGCTGTGGAGGTGTCGTGGAGCGTGATGGCGTGAAGAATGGAGCGTGGCGTTGGCGCGATCCCATTCGGTGGATTCAAAGCCGACGTGGGTTGTTCGTGTGATGGTTTTCGACATGGTTTGGACGTCTCTGCGCGTGAGATCTTCGGTGGAGGTAGGGGGACAGATGCCCTACTCTTTTCCGACATCTTCTCGTGACTTGGAGCCAAACGGTGTGAGTTTGAGCGGGTTTTGCCATGTTTGGGTGAAATGCATGTTCGGGGGGTGTGAGCCGTGTTCGCCGTTACAGGCGACGATTTGTAGTTTAAATGGTTTCATTTGAACCCCTGGCATGATGGAAATCATTTCTCACCAATTTTACTGCATTTGGTTGAGAATCGGAGCCGGTATGAGCCTGACTTTCCATGTGAGTCATTTTGGGTCGATTCATGGGAATCACCCGTTTCTTACAGTTTTGCGGATGGTTTGATCCCTTTCGGCTTGTGGAAGGTGGATATCGATGTTAGGGTTGTTTCCCCGTCGTTTAGACGGGATTAGGGCAGGGAAAGATCGGGTTTTGGGTAGTCCCGCGATTTTCCAATCGGAACAGTTTGGCGGTCCTACCAGAGACCGTTATTTGTGTTTAGCGGCCCTATGGAGACCGCTAGGCAGAGCTCCATAGTCGGTTTGGTTTGGCGGTCTTGCAACTGACCGCAACCCTGGTTTGGCGGCCGTGTGGTGACCGCCATTCCCATGTAACGGTCCAAGGGAGACCGTTATATTCGTTTCAATCGGTTTTAAGTCGATTCGGGCTAGCGGTCTAGCTCCGACCGCATGGTGGCTTTGGCAGCCATGGGGTGATCGCCATTCTCGATTAACGGTTCTAGGAAGACCGCTAGATGGCTTAGTAGGTTCACTGGTAACGGCCATGCGACTGACCGCCATTTCCCTATTGCTCTGTGTTGATGGTAGAGGCCCTTTGGATGACCGCCAATCTGGTTTAGCAGCCAGGGGTGAGACCGCCACCTACCCAGGGTATCCTTCGCGTTGGTTTGATTTCCGGTTAATATGGCTTGACCCCCTTTTTTTTTGTAAAACCCCAGCCAAGTGGAGGATGATGGAGACCAACATCGCACCACTAGGAGGATGATAATATTGATAAAGAGTAAAGAATTATTACAAGAGACGAATGCTTGGCATGCCTAGCTTATCCAAACGGGATGCACCTTTGATATTCTGAGGCAGCTCATGATGAAAATAGAAAGAATTACACTTAGTGGAGCATGCTAAAGATGCTAACAGATCAGTAGCACTGTTGGCTTCTCTATAGATGTGGTTAATTGAATGATGCGGGGGAAGGATGCTCCAAATCTCTCTGACAAAATGGTTAGCCCATTGTTCCGTGGATGTCTTGGATGTCCTATGAGGGCCGTGACCGTGTTATAGGGTGTCTGAGAGTGCCATTATATCGAGTGGTATTTTGTATTATTTCAAGGGTCATTATGGATTCTGGTCAACCCAGTTGTGACCCACTGGTTGACACGTGACCTCATGAGTGTCTCATCTATCCTGTGAGGATCGAGACATGGTTTTGGGCACTTGGGGGTATTATTTACCTCAGTTTATGTGCCATGTGGTTTGAGGGTTTTGGTGATCCCTCGTGTTTCGTGTTTTATGTTATACGAAATTGTGAGTCAATTGTCTGGCTTTGGGGCTGAGGACTCATTGTTGTCATTATTGTTGTTATGGATCCTGCAGTTATGGGCCGCTTTCCATAATGTGCTTCCCGTGATTTTTGGCTTAGGGACTAGGCTGATTAACAGCGTGTTACTGTGATGTGCGACAATCTTAACCTGAGTCTTGTGACTCAAGGATCGTTGTGAGTGGGTCTAGTTGACTATCCTGAGTCTGGCAATAGTTGTATTCTGTATTGTGCTCTGTAGTACGTGCGACAGGTGTGTGCTTACCCTATCTATACTTCGATGTTCGTTGTTTTGAGTCTATGTGTCTAGTAAACCTCCACTAGTCGTAGCCTGACGACATTTCTGTGTGTCGGCCCACCTGGGAGTGGTGGCGGGGCAGTTCCCAGTTGACGATTTTTAGGCTAGTTTCCATGGGCCCCCTTGCTTTGCGGTAGCGTCCTACTGGGGGTGAAAACTAGCTAGAGGCCTAGCTCAAGGCATTGGGCTTGTGTGTGCACACGTGATCAGGGACGGTTGGACGAGCGCCGACGGGCGTGACCCTGACTAGTCACTCGTTACTGTTGTTCCTTGTACTTAGTTCGTGTCTCAGTTACCATGTTCGAGGTGATTGGGAGACGCTTGAGGCATAGTGTAAAACGTCAGTGGACGCATCTAGCTGTTCTTCTAGTGAGGAGGTGCTTCTATCACTTGACATGATGACTTGTGCTTTCGTGACTTGTCGGGTAGTGTGTTTGGCTTCACCCGAGTTCAGTGTAGCGTACACGATGGTGAGATCGTGTATGTCTCATGCCTTTGACCTTGTAGGTCTGTTGGTAGGCCTTTACATGTTTCTGTAGGCTTTGCACGATAGGGTTTCGTGATTCATCAATGGATCGGTAATGCCTGACTTGTTGTGCCCCTTGTGCTTTGATGATAATGTGGTGTTTTAATGATAGCAACATGAATGAGTCACCATAAGAACAACACATTGAGTCGTCATCTATTTGTGTCTGCATATGAATTTGTTGTGTTGCATATGAATGTTTCATTGAACATCTTATCTGAGTGTCACTACATGGAACAGGCTATGTGCATTGGTGCATTTCATAACTCTGCACATTCATTTGCCTTTGTGTTACTGTAGTGTAGTCTATACATTGCATGTGTCGCAGATAGCATAGTCCATACATCGCAGTTCTCGCAGGCTAGCAAGTCTGTACACTGCATGGCTCGCAGGCTAGTAAGTCTATACATTGCATGGATCGCAGGGTAGCAAGTCTATACATTGCATGGCAAAGTTCAAAGTCAATACATTACTGCATTGCTGCATTGCTTGCATTTCTGAAGTCTACACATTGTTTTGTTGAAAGCATGTACATCGTGTGTTGCTGAAAGTTTGTACACTATCTCACTGTTAAAGTCTATACAGACTTCAGCTTCTCATTCAGCGTCTTTTTTGTGTCTCACTGATTAAAGTCTATACAAAGCATTAGACTAAGTCTGTACATTGCATTGGCTAAAGTCTGCACATTGTTCTCCGTCTTACTTTGCGTCTATGGCATACTCTATACAGTATAGCTCACATAACTAGCAAGTCTATACATTGCATTGGCTAAAGTCTATACACTGACTATCTCATTTAGCGTCTAAGGCAATGTCTATGCACTGGACTTGAAGTCTGTACATTGAGCGTCTCATGCAAGTCTGTACATCGGACTGTTTCAAGTGAAGTATGTACATCGGACTGTGTTAGGTCGGTTTCAAGTGAAGTATGTACATCGGACTGTGTTAGGCAAAGTCTGTACATCGGACTGTATCAAGTGAAGTCTGTACAGCGTCATGCATTGTTCTTCAAGTCCACACACTGCACTGTTGCTTGCTCGAGGTGAACTCTGTACATCCGTCTGTGAACTTCGAAGTCTATACACTGGGATCTTTACCTACGTTTAGTTTTGCAAGTCTGTACATCCGTCAGTGAACTTCGAAGTCTATATACTGGGATCTTTACCTATGTTCAGTTCTGCAAGTCTGTACATTAGGCTTTCACGTAAAGTCTATACATCCTTGAACTGTGCAAGTCTATACATTGGGCCTTCACGTAAAGTCTATACATCCTTGAATTGTTCAAGTCTATACATTGGGCTTTCACGTAAAGTCTATACATCCTTGAACTGTGCAAGTCTGTGCATCGCTGCTTTGCCAAAGTCTACACATTGTGATCTTTCAAGTCTGTACAGACTTTGCTTCGCTCAAGTCTGTACATCGTCCTGTAGTCTTTGGCAAGTCTACACATCGTGAAGTCCATACATTCAACTGATTTGCTTTGATCAAGTCTGTACAGAGTTTCCTTTGGCAAGTCTGTACATCATTCGTCAAGTCTTCACATCGTGAAGTCTATACACTCGATTGTCTTGCATTGCATGCATCATTCATGAAGTCTATACATCGAGTTGAATGCTAGCTAAGTCTGCACATCGCTGTCATTCACTCTGAGTCTATTCACTGCTTCAAGCATTGCATTCTAAGTCTAGACAACATTGCACGATGAGTCTGCATATTCATTTAGCATGTCTGTACAACCAGCTGCTATGTTCTCAGTCTTGTATATATGAAGTCTATACGTGTTCTAGCGTTGCATTCACTAAGTCTGTACATGCATCAGGCTTGCATAACGTTGAAGTCTATACATCGGTGTCTTGTGCATGCTTCATTTGTTAAGTCTGTACATGGCATTGTTCTGCATTCACCAAGTCTATACAATGCCATAGCCCTGCATATGTAGAGTCTGAACATTGCATTGCTTCGCATTCACAGAGTCTATACATTGCTTCAGCATTGCCTTCATATAGTCTGTACAGCATATGTTCTTCATATATGATCAAAGTCTGCACATTGCATTACACTTTAGAAGTCCATACAACGTCTGCACATCACACACTGCAAAGTCCATACATTCCTGTCGCCTTGCAAAGTCTAGACATTGGAAAGTCTATATACTGCATTGTGCATACTATGAAGTCTGTACAAGGTGTCGACACAAAATTGATAAGTTTCTGTTCTGTCTGTCTGACAGGGATTCCTTGCAGAGACTGATGACTGGGCACGTGATCCGAGGATAAGGGGAGTGACCAGATGATGACACGTGGAATGCAGCCCAGCCAGGATGCTGCCAGGTGGTCGAGATGCCTCGGTTCTGGCAAAATTCCTTGGGCGAGAAATGTGGAAGCCACACGACCCTATCCACTCTGCTGCTACTATATATATGAGCTTTCTTCTTCAGATGAAAGCTGCTAGATCAAGTGGAAAGTCTATACAATGAGACTGAGGTCTGAAGCAGCAGAGAGCCACCGAGATCCTCAGAGAAGAAAAACAAAGAAGAAGAAAAAGAGAGAAGAAGATAGAGTGTGAAGAGAAAGAAAAAGAGAGTGAGAGATCGAGAGCAGAGAAGAAGAAGAAAAGGAAAGAGGAAGAGAGCTCGTGAGTTGAGAAGAGAGAAGACTCCATCAGACAATCTGTCTCCATTGGAAGTTGGATCAAATCCAATCCAGTCAGCTCCTTGTGAGCCATATTCGTGCTTCATTGTTTACAGATTTTCGTTGCTGTAGTTCCTTATTTTCGTTTTCCTTTTATACATTTCTTAAGCTGTTCGTCAGCGGAGCAAGCTGTATTGCTCAGCATTTGTAGTGGAGGATTCCACTGGACGGCTAAGCTATATTGCCCAGCGGATCAAGCTGTGAGGCTCAGCAGGCGAGGAGGATTCTTCAGACAGCAAGCTGTGAGGCTCAGCGGATTGTATGGCAAGCTATGATGCCCAGCTGTTCAAGCTGTGAGTCAGCGGAATCCACAGTCTGGTTTGAGTGTGGGGTGGACGTAGGTCTGCAGGACCAAACCACCTAAAAACCCTCTTGTTCTGTGATTTGAATTCTTTTATCTGTTTGGCGCTAGATGAATGATTAGGCATGATTTGTTTAGTTAGTCTGGTGGAACCAAGTTTGCATTCAAATCATTTGATTTCGGGTCTAAAAGAGCAGTGAATTCCTTATAGTTTACATGGATTAGAACTGAAGCTTAATTCATTTCTTTAGGCTTTAATTCCGCAGTTCTGAGCATTTGATTTTAAATTGGGTGAAAGTTTTTAAAGGGTATATTCATTCACCCCCCCCCCTCTGAATACATAGCACCGAACCCAACACTTGGTATCAGAGCGGGTTGCTGTGCGTAGGATCTAACAATCCGCAGTAGATCCTGCATTTCTGTTTGGTGCATTTCAGAGTGTGCTTCTTGTGTTCTGTGTTTTGTTTCATCGGTTGTGTGTCTTGAGCTGTTCATCTGATTTCAGTGCATTTATCACTTCTCGATGACTCATCCACCCGTCTTTGATGGTTCTGATTTTAAACAGTGGCACAGTACTTTCCGTGCTCATGTTAAATCTATTGATCCAGACCTGTGGAAAGTGATTTCACATGGTCCATATAAACTACCAAAAGATCAGTCCAAATGGACTAACAAGCATCGATCTATGCGTGCAGAAAATTAGAAAGCACTAGAGTTAATGAAGGTCGCGACCAATCGAGCTCTTCATTCATGTTTCTTTGATTGCAGATCTGCAAGGGATATATTGGAGATGATAAAGAAAGTCGGGAAATAAAATCAAACAAGCTGCATGATGGCTCGAGGGAGTGAACCAAGTAGCAATGAAGATGAAGAATAAGATGATGATCAGGTAAACATCTTCGAAAATTACACCCTGGATGATTGGATTGTTGCATATAATGAACTGTTGGAGTCTTATGATCATTTAAGAAAACATCATAAGAAAATGAAAATGAAAATTGATAAAAGTGATTCTAATTCATTTTTTAAAAAGTGTTCGAAAATAAATGAATTATATGATAAATGTCTTTCTAAGAATCACATGAATTTGAAGCAAATGTGCCTATTGAAAAGGGAAAACCAAGAAGGTATCAATAAAATCTCCGAACTAGAAAGTCAGCTGAAACTGAAGACTAATGAACATTTGATAAATCTGGAAGAGTTGGGAAGGATTAAGGTTGATCTGAAGAAATTGAAAGCTGAGAATGTAGAAATTCAGAAGAAAAATGAAAATCTTGAAGCTAAAATAAAGAATGTCAACAAGGAAGGTGTGCATGATTCCTCTCTCAAAACAAGCTGCAGTAAGTGTGAGGCTTTTAAAGAACGCAATGAAGATCTCTATAATGAAAATGAATGGATGAAGAAACAAATTGCTGTGTTTAAAGAGGATCATAGAAATCTGCTTGCTGAGAAAATCAAAGTGGAAGAAAGAGAAGAGGAACTACGTGAAAAACTAGAGCTTATGTATGGAAATGGAACATGTAATGAAGGAGTCATGAAGCTATCTGAAGAGAACAAAGAATTGAGAGAACAAAACAAAAAACTGATGGTTTTAAATACTGTTTTCTTACAGAGGTGTCTGACTATCGAAAAAGAGAAATCTATTTTTAAGGAAGCTCAACCTCAAAAATTTGAGAAGGAAAACACTAAACTGAAAGCTGAAATTAAAAAATTAAAGTGTTTAAACACTGGCTTATCTAAAACACTTCTCACATTAAAAAGGGGAAAATTCACTTGTGATGGAGAATCACAAAGGGTGATCAGTTTAGAACAAGAAATTGAGAAGTACAAAACTGTAAATAAAGTCTTAAGTGAATGTGTCAATTGTAGTGAACAAGAGATAGCTAGTTATGATCTTCATATAGCATCCTTGGAAAATAAAATTCATGATCTGGAAAACTCAATATCCAAGTCTACTAAAAATGACGGAAAGATAAAAGCTGTCATGAAAGATAAGAATGACAATTCAAGAAAGGGGATAAGTTGTAGTTCTGATGTTAAGGAAACTACTAGAAACCAACTATACACTACCTTTGTGCAAAGCTCTGATGTAGCTAGTACCTCAAGTCAATCCCCAAAACAAAACAAAAATCTGAAATCACCTCCATCATCTGTCTTTCAATTTAAGGCACAGAAAGCTGAAAAACCAACAAGAGTTGTAAACAAAGTTAAACAATTGAACAAGAATGGAAAGAAAGATGGGGTTAAAAATGTCCCTACTTGTGTCATGAAATCTGTTAGCTCGGTGAATTTGATGGGTCAATGCAAAATGCTCATGCCTCTTGTACTCATTCGCATGCATCTAGGAATTCATCTGATAGAAACCATGCCCCTAGGAAATCTGATATCTCTTGCTATTACTGTGGTAAGCATGGTCATTTCATGAATGCATGTTTCATCATGAAACAAGATGATAAACTGCATGTTAAATCTTCTGATCATCATGGGTACAAAAGAAACAAACTTAAGTTCAACCAGCACATCACATGCTTCAATTGCAACAAGCCAGGATCATAAGGCTGTTGAGTGTTGGTCAGGGAATCACAGGAATAATTCTGGATCTAGAAGTAAGCATGTTAGGTGCTTCGAGTGTGGCAAGTTTGGGCATGCAGTCAAGGACTGCTGGTATGCTCAGGGAAATCACTTTAATTCTAAATTTGTCAAATTCCCTACAAACAGAAATGATTTTGGTAGGAATAAATATGTTTTTAAAGAAAAGATTCTTGCATGTTTTGAATGTGAAAAACTTGGCCACCGTGCTTCTGAATGCTGGTGGGCAGGTAATGGTAAATCAAAGGTTCATGCAAGCAACAGAAACTTTCATGCTAAATCACATGGGTTACATGACTATAACAATGTTCACAAAAAGAATTCAAGGGTTGTTATATCACGTAGATATTGTGGTAAATTTGGTCACTCCATGACCAATTGTCATCTGATGGATTTTGATGACAATATTGCTAAAAGATTGTTCAGAACACCTGTCAGAGTTAATTCAGGACCCAAGACTTCTTGGGTTCCTGCAGGATCAAATTGACTAACATCTTTGCAGGTGTGCCTTGGAAGCTGAAGAATAAAAGGGGTTAACCAAGGCACTCAAGAATGAAAACCCCATGACTGCACCATTTCAGGTCAGTTCCAAAACTTTGTTTAAATCTCATTATCTGAAATTGTTGATTTGATTGTTTGATGTCTGATATTCTATTCTTGTCTAGCTGATCAGTCTGTATTCCAGACTCAGCTATTGAATTTAATTCTGCTCAAATTCAATGCTCTTCTCTTGCCAGTTATTGCATGTGTACATAAGATGCTAGATGCACTACACAACCATGTTCATAGTCAATGCATGTGTCTAATGTTTGCATATATCATTTGCATGACTATCATTTGCTTATTGTTGTAGTCTGCATGTCGTTTAATGCATATTAGACTGCTCTGCACTGCATTCCTTTGCATGACCACTTTGGTATATAAATAGTAAGCTACTAAAAGGCAGCGAAATCTGCCTGGAGGTTCTTACTATGTGTGAGATGGTCCTTGAGACCAGGTTCTTCGCCAAGTACCAAGGGTCTAGTCTTCATATAGGGCAATGTAATGCATATCATCTTTTTTAAAAAATCTGAAAAAGGACAAAAATGTTCATGACTTGGGTGCATAAACTTGAAATGATTGCATACTTGCTCTATATATAAGTGTTGCATAGTCCGCATATAGTTAATTGAACTCATTGCATAAATTGCATAATTTTAGGGGGAGCTTGTTGAGTCTTATGTGAGTCACTGCATATAGACAGGGGGAGCATTATCATATTGTTGACACTGTTTGAAATTTACACTCTACACTCTTTCAAATCTTCAATTGACTACTTTGAATTCATACCTTCTTGAATCTGAGAATTTGGCTGTTAATCCTCAATCTGTTGAAGAAGGAGTGTCTCATTTTGTCTAACTGAAATTCAACTCTGTCATTGGCTTTAAACTTTTATTCTCTCTTGCTGATTTACTCTTCCACCAGCTTATGCTTATCCTTCATACATCTTAGCTGGTGTGACTGATTTGGTTCTATTATTGATTAGTTGGTCAGCTAATTTTTTCTTTCTGGTCTGAGGAACTTAAGCTGCATGTCATGCAATTGAGTCTGAGAACTTGGTAGAAATTCCTATCATATAGGTTTAAGAATTACCACTGAATCAGACTGATATAAGATTAATGTATTCTCAGATTTGTAATTAAATGAATTGAAAATATCTGAATAATAAGGTTTAATAAACTTTAACCACATGTGTCATGTAAACCTTAGATCTCTCATCTGATATCTGAAAATTTGAAATCAAGGCTACTTTAGTAGAGAGACATAGAGCGAGTGCTGTGGTTAAACATTAACTTTAGAAATGTTGACTAAATGAAAAATTACGAATTCAGAGCAATGACTCGGTCACTGAGAAACTGGGCTCTTTATCAATGAAATAAAGTACCTTATGTCATGAGGTGCCATAGTTATCTCTGATGAAAATTTACTGAAAAACCTGACAGAGCAATGGCATGCCAGTGTTGAGTAACTGGGGAGTCTGGCCTCTAATCAAGGTGTCTCCTCATGTAAAAAGACACTCATATTGCTAACTCTGTTCTCAAAGTTGAGAGGCAATGACAGTTATCCACTGAGTAACTGGGTCACTTCACCTAAGACGTGTTGTGCCTCATGTAAAAAGGTGATGATCAACCTAAATTGCTCAGAAAAATATAATGTGCTTCAAATAAAATAAAATGAAAATAATGTCAACTCATATTCTTAGAAAAAGTGTTTAACATCAATACTAATATGTGTAACTCATAAAAAAGTCATTGAGATCATGTGTGTAAGATAAAGATGATTGATTTTGACTGTTATCTGAATATTTGGTTCACCTTTATTAAAACCTGGATTCAGATATGAGTATTGAGTTTAATTTGGCAAATTTGGTATACATCAAAATTAAATCAGATTGGTTAAGTTGCCACTTCATAACCCTTTATGATAGAAAAGTCTATTCTTCTTAAGACTTATTGTTGTGGTGCAAGCATTAAAATCCCTCATGATTAGATTCATTCCAGACAGTCTGATCAACATAAATCTTGCTATTGATTGACTCCTTGAGATGTATTGTGCTTTGACTATTTCTCAACCCTACCATTGGATACTACTTCCTGAGATGTACTCCTCTCCACACTGTTGGAATCTTCCATCTTGTTTTGCAATAAGTTCTGGTTCTGTGGACTTTTACCTGGTTCATTCTGTTCATGCATATGTGAGGTGCCACAACCAGAGTTCAGATTCTTTGCAATGGCTGATTTCAGATTGATTTATTGGATAACCAGAGTCATTCCTGTGCTTCAGGGGAGTTATGGATTATCTGCATTTAAGGGAGAGTAGTCAATCATGCATATTGATAGGGGGAGAAATGTTTTCTTCTCATAAGGGAGAACTCCATTTTAATGAACCATGATTCATTCTCTGTATTCTGAATTTGTGGGGGAGAATTGTTTGTTATGCTGAATTTTGTCTCTCAAACTATTTCCCTTCTTTTTGATTATGTCAAAGGGGGAGAATAGTTTGACGAGTCAATGTGACTCATTATGTTGCCATCATCAAAAAGGGGGAGATTGTTGTGCCCCTTGTGCTTTGATGATAATGTGGTGTTTTAATGATAGCAACATGAATGAGTCACCATAAGAACAACACATTGAGTCGTCATCTGTTTGTGTCTGCATATGAATTTGTTGTGTTGCATATGAATGTTTCATTGAACATCTTATCTGAGTGTCACTACATGGAACAGGCTGTGTGCATTGGTGCATTTCATAACTGGTGCATTTCATAACTCTGCACATTCATTTGGCTTTGTGTTGCTGTAGTGTAGTCTATACATTGCATGTGTCGCAGATAGCATAGTCCATACATCGCAGTTCTCGCAGGCTAGCAAGTCTGTACACTACATTGCATGACTCGCAGGGTAGCAAGTCTATACATTGCATGACAAAGTTCAAAGTCAATACATTGCAGCATTGCTACATTGCTTGCATTTATGAAGTCTACACATTGTTTAGTTGAAAGCCTGTACATCGTGTGTTGCTGAAAGTCTGTACATTGTCTCACTGTTAAAGTCTATACAGACTTCAGCTTCTCATTCAACGTCTTTCTTTGTGTCTCACTGATTAAAGTCTATACAATGCATTAGACTAAGTCTGTACATTGCATTGGCTAAAGTCTGCACATTGTTCTCCGTCTTACTTTGCGTCTATGGCATAGTCTATACAGTGCAACTCACATAACTAGCAAGTCTATACACTGACCGTCTCATTTAGCGTCTAAGGCCATGTCTATGAACTGGACTTAAAGTCTGTACATTGAGCGTCTCATTGAGCGTCTCATGCAAGTCTATACATCGGACTGTGTTAGGCAAAGTCTGTACATCGGACTGTGTTAGGCAAAGTCTGTACATCGGACTGTGTTAGGCAAAGTCTGCACATCGGACTGTGTTAGGCAAAGTCTGTACATTAGACTGTGTTAGGCAAAGTCTGTACATCGGACTGTGTTGAGCAAAGTCTGTACATCGGACTGTGTTAGGTGAAGTCTGTACATCGGACTATGTTAGGCAAAGTCTGTACAACGGACTGTATCAAGTGAAGTCTGTACATCGTCATGCATTGTTCTTCAAGTCCACGCACTACACTGTACACTGGGATCTTTACCTACGTTCAGTTCTGCAAGTCTGTACTTTAGGCTTTCACGTAAAGTCTATACATCCTTGAACTGTACAAGTCTATACATTGGGCCTTCACGTAAAGTCTATACATCCTTGAACTGTGCAAGTCTATACATTGGGCTTTCACGTAAAGTCTATACATCCTTGAACTGTGCAAGTCTGTACATCGCTGCTTTGCCAAAGTCTACACATTGTGATCTTTCAAGTCTGTACAGACTTTGCTTCGCTCAAGTCTGTACATCGTCCTGTTGTCTTTGGCAAGTCTACACATCGTGAAGTCCATACATTCAACTGCTTTGCTTTGATCAAGTCTGTACAGAGTTTCCTTTGGCAAGTCTGTACATCATTCGTCAAGTCTTCACATCGTGAAGTCTATACACTCGATTGTCTTGCATTGCATGCATCATTCATGAAGTCTATACATCGAGTTGAATGCTGGCTAAGTCTGCACATCGTCTGTCATTCACTCTGAGTCTATTCACTGCTTCAAGCATTGCATTCTAAGTCTAGACAACATTGCACGATGAGTCTGCATATTCATTTAGCATGTCTGTACAACCAGCTGCTATGTTCTCAGTCTTGTATATATGAAGTCTATACGTGTTCTAGCATTGCATTCACTAAGTCTGCACACGCATCAGGCTTGCGTAATGTTGAAGTCTATACATCGGTGTCTCGTGCATGCTTCATTTGTTAAGTCTGTACATGGCATTGTTCTGCATTCACCAAGTCTATACAATGCCATAGCCCTGCATATGTAGAGTCTGAACATTGCATTGCTTCGCATTCACAGAGTCTATACATTGCTTCAGCATTGCCTTCATATAGTCTGTACAACATATGTTCTTCATATATGATCAAAGTCTGCACAGTGCATTACACTTTAGAAGTCCATACAATGTCTGCACATCACACACTGCAAAGTCCATACATTCATGTCGCCTTGCAAAGTCTAGACATTGAAAAGTCTATACACTGCATTGTGCATACTATGAAGTCTGTACATGGTGTCGACACAAAATTGATAAGTTTCTGTTCTGTCTGTCTGACAGGGACTCCTTGCAGAGACTGATGACTGGGCACGTGATCCGAGGATAAGGGGAGTGACCAGATGATGACACGTGGAATGCAGCCCAGCCATGATGCTGCCAGGTGGTCGAAATGCCTCGGTTCTGGCAAAATTCCTTGGGCGGGAAATGTTGAAGCCAGACGACCCTATCCACTATACTGCTGCTATATATATGAGCTTTCTTCTTCAGATGAAAGCTGCTCGATCAAGTGGAAAGTCTATACAGTGAGACTGAAGGTCTGAAGCAGCAGAGAGCCACCGAGATCCTCAGAGAAGAAAAATAGAGAAGAAGAAAAAGAGAGAAGAAGACAGAGTGTGAAGAGAAAGAAAAAGAGAGTGAGAGATCGAGAGCAGAGAAGAAGAAGAAAAGGAAAGAGGAAGAGAGCTCGTGAGTTGAGAAGAGAGAAGACTCCATCAGACAATCTGTCTCCACTGGAAGTTGGATCAAATCCAATCTAGTCAGCTCCTTGTGAGCCATATTCGTGCTTCATTGTTTACAGATTTTCGTTGCTGTAGTTCCTTGTTTTCATTTTCCTTTTATACATTTCTTCAAGTTGTTCGTCAGCGGAGCAAGCTGTGTTGCTCAGCATTTGCAATGGAGGATTCCACTGGACGGCTAAGCTGTATCGCCCAGCGGAGCAAGCTGTGAGGCTTAACAGGCAAGGAGGATTCCTCGGACAGCAAGCTGTGAGGCTCAGCGGATTGTATGGCAAGCTGTGATGCCCAGCTGTTCAAGCTATCAGTCAGCGGAATGCACACTCTGGTTTGAGTGTGGGGTGGACGTAGGTCTGTAGGACCAAACCACCTAAAAACCCTCTTGTTCTGTGGTTTGAATTCTTTTATCTGTTTGGCGCTAGATGAATGATTAGGCACGATTTGTTTAGTTAGTCTGGTGGAACCAAGTTTGCATTCAGATCATTTGATTTCGGGTCTAGAAGAGCAGTGAATTCCTTATAGTTTACATGGATTAGAACTGAAGCTTAATTCATTTCTTTAGGCTTTAATTCCGCAGTTCTGAGCATTTGATTTTAAATTGGGCGAAAGTTTTTAAAGGGTATATTCATTCACCCCCCCCTCTGAATACATAGCACCGAACCCAACACGACTTTGTGAGATCGAGGTTCGCCTTTCTGTTATTGTTTGGAGTAGTTTAGAGGGCCGAGGTTCCTTTGGCTGCCGTTTTTCCGTGTTACGGCTTTCCTCTTTACTTTTACTGTTGTTCCTGCTCCTGTTCTTACTGATTTGCTTTAGTGTAGCACTGTTGTTACTGCGTCATTTTGTGGTAGGGTTCTGCGGGATCCCTACTGAGCTAGTGATAAGAGGCCCACCCCTGACTTTTCGGGTGTAGCTGTTCTTCCTCATGATGGGAGGTACCTGCTGTGTGGTTCTTAGTTGCCAGCGTTTCCAGAGTCAGGTTTTTCCCCCGACTCGAGAGTACGTTCTCTTTTCTATTGGACTGTACTTATCTTTCTTTGGACTGGACTCTATTAGTTTTAATTATTATAGAAAATGTAATTTTATTTTTGTTATTTTAGCAATCCTGATTGTTGAAATTTAATTGCTTACTGCTTTATCTGGAAGTTCAATGTACTCTCACATACCGTTCTATCCCTTTGGAGCTTTTCCGCTCTTCTGAGGCCTCGCAGGTTCCAAGTGGTATCGGGTTTACCTGGTATCCGGACTCTGGGTCGTCACAGTTAGTATCAGAGCAGAGTTCAAAGTTGTTTGGAGTTTTTCTGAGCTAGCTGAGCTTGTGTTTGTGAAGTACATGGGAATTCGAGATATCGCAATACTAATAGTCCATAAGGTCCAATACAGTCAGCAGTTGGCATAGGTTTTGCAGTTGATTATCACTTTGCTTTCGCCTGTGGTCTTGTGCGTGCTGTGTTGGCACTTTGTGAGATGGTTTTGCTCTTGTCAGATTCTGATGAGAGTCTTTCTTTTGTCGTGGTGTTTGTCTCGGTTGTGCTGCGCTTGGAAGAGTTCGCCGGCAGGCGTGAATATGTGGTGCGGTGTTTAAGATTTTTCCGTGGCTTGTTCAGGTGGCTACTGACTTTGTCGTTGGGGTGATGGCCGTGCACATTCTTATGTTGTTTTGGTCGTCCCAGCTTGAGGATTGTGCAACCCCTGAGGTGTTAAGCTTGTGTTGAGGTGGTCGATTGGATGCCTTATTTGAGAGAATACTCGGGCGAACCTAGGATTTTTTTTCCTAGTGAGCTACTGTTAGTCGAGCTTGATTCTTCTCATCTTGTCTTGTGGCATCTTTTCGAGATAAGCTTTGGAAGTGGTGTCTCGGTGAATCCTTTGTGATGGGAATCAACACCAGGCACTAACATTTTATTTTTACATTTGTGTCCTTTTATTTATATTTATATCCTTAGCTAATTGGGTTTGCAATTGTAAGGCATTATAGACCAAAGGGTTAGTCATTAGAAATCTTTGGGTTTCTTTACAAAAAGGCCTTTGGGTTTCTATGTAAATTGTCAGTAGGTCCAGCAGCACCCCCACCCTCTTTCCCAGTGGTCCACCTAAGATCTAGGGCCCATGTGGGGCTAGTTCAAAGTCCAAGATTGGACTTGGACCAAGGGGGGACAAGGTGGAAGAAAATTCAAACTTGGACCAAGCAAAGTCCAAGATGCTCCCCCCTTTAATATAGTTTATGCATGTTGTATTTTATTTAATTTGGTCATTTGACCACATGGAGGATTAATTATCCTATCCCTAGTTTACCCCTCACTAACCCTCGATCTAAGGGTAGTTTATGTCTTTTTTCCATTTCTATATAACCCATGTATTTTATGAATTCCTTAGCAATTAATGAAGAGAAAATTCCAATTGTTGCTCAATTTTCCCAAGGGCACCTTCTCTCCACCTTGAAGCTGTGATAGCTCCAAATTTCAGAGGTGTGAAGCCTCTCAATTACCCCCTCGCTGAGTGAGAAGCTCAGCACCGCCGCCGCCACCGCCATCGAGCCACCGTTGCACCGCCGCCGCCACCGCGTCGGAATTCTGTCGAGATCAGGACAGAAGGTTGAAGCTCGATTTTTATCTCCAAATCAAGAGATCTGATTGAGCTGCAATTTTGAGAGTTTGTTCTTCTTGTTATCTCCAGTCTCCATTTTACATTTTGTGTCAATCAGAGGTCATTTGCTATTTTTCCCATATTTTTTGTTCCACCCCTGACAATCCGCCAATCAGCAGATCTGTAGGATAGGAGTCCATTCTTCTATTTTTCCTGCCCCCTTATACATCTCTAGAAAATCCCAAAAAATTCATGTGTGTTCCGCACTTTCCTACCTTCCACCCATAATTTGTATAGAGTCTAGATCTACCATCTTCCTCTCGGTCAAAATTCATTTTCAGGGAAAACTCAGTCTATCCTGTGTGTCTGACAGTCCGAGCCAACAAAAATCTTTATGGAATAGTCATTTTAATCTTCAATCCATTCACTTGATGGATCTGAGAAAATTATATGATGTATCCCTCTGAGTCCTCTATCCATCGGTATCAAGTTTCCGTCGATCTAACACCGGATCTGGCCGCAAGAAATCTTTTCGTGAAGGCGCGCAGTTTAGATCCGAGGACAGGCCAGCAAATCAATGTGGGATTTAATTCCTCAGAAAGTACGCCGGGATACCTTCGGCGACCGCCGCTCCCAGAGACCGCTCGGCAACCCATCAGTAATATCCCAGCAAGCCACCACAGGAAGGAGACGCCTGGGCACCGCCGTCCCACCAACCGTGCCCACTTGCCATCCCGCGGGCCCCACAGAACCGTGCCAACCAGCAGCCCGTCTCCGGCCAAAATTGGTGCCCGTCAACCCAAGATCGGTCCTCCCGGGCCCCACTTGTAGCCCATTACCTCTCTACGTGGAGTGGGCAGTAGAATTCATTTCTGTAATTATTATAATTGTTTGTACCGGGTGTTACTGTCTTGGCCCGGATCGTCTTCCCCACGCCCGGTAGCGTGGAGGTAAACTCGCCACTCTCTTTATCGCATTTGCTTTACTCGTATATTTTTGAATGCCGCTGCATGAGTGATAGGTTAATCTAGCCCGATATAATATTATCACCGCTGCGAGAGAGAGAGAGTGTGACCCGTCCCGTGACTCAATCCGAGTACACGCGGAAGAGCCGACTACCCGACTCATTGCCAGTTTCTCAACCGCACATGATCCCGCGTTTCCCTCGCTTAGGGACAAGTTACGAGCTAGAGTCCCAGGTTCACTGGTCCATCCCGCATCACTTTGTCCTGTGTCTGCTTATGTGTGGACTGTGTTAGTTTTGAACATGATCTGCTCTTGTTGCGGCGGTGGCTTGGCTTTGGACCCAATTTTTGGAATTGGGGGCCGATGTGCACCGTGTTCGGCGTGCCGTGTTTGGCGGCTGTTGTGCTGTAAAGGTTTAGTATTTCTTTCAGAACGTGAGGATAAGCTGAGATTAGCGTTCTTTGTGCTTTGTGTTGAAGCTAGTGCTCTTCATGGTTTGCACTTTAGCGAGTTGTGATCGGTTGTTAGCAGGATTGGTGCTCGAGGCGTGGTACATTGCAATTTCTTGAATTGCGATGGCGCCGAGTGTGTGCCGAAATGCGGATGCCGAGTTGTTTCTTATGCCTATGTGTGTGGTTTTGAGTGCGCAGCGGAAGCGCATGGGCTTATAACCCACTGGTCGAGGATCGTTTGGTTGGAAGATTATGACCGACTGAGAGGTTTGTTTCCTCGGTGTGACATAATCTTGGCTATGTGTACCTTGATGTTGTTGGTTGTCGTGCCGTTGCTTAAGGCTCTGTAGTTGTTGGCACTAGCAAGTTTGAGAATTGGGGAAATTGTAAGCGTATATGCTGGTTGAGTACCCTTTTTCTTCTATATTTTCATGGGAGTTGTGCTCTCGGGACTGATCATGGTCCTCGAGATGCGTTCTCTGAGATTGTTGTTGTGGGTCATTGTTGGTGAGCTACGAGTGGCTAGTGCATTTTAGTCGTATGTTCAGCTGTAATTGTGCCTTGATGTGACCCAGCTTGCAAATGTGTCCCATAGTTCTGTGTTAAGAACGAAGCCGAGATTCTGCAGGTATTGTTGGTTTGTGGTTGTGTTTAGCTTGGGAGGAGTTCCCTGTGAGTTTGATTTGACATTGTGTAGACCAAGGTCTTGTCGGTTGGTTTTGTTGTACTCTTCTGCTATGGTAGAGTTGGCATGCGACTCGAATCAGATGTAATGTCTTAGTGAGGACTGACTTGATTGTGCTCGTTGTCCAGTGCTATCATTGACGTTCTGTGTGCCAGTTTCGATTGTTATTCATGGTGCGAAAGCCGATGGTGGAGCAGTCAGCTGAGAGGACTGTGTTTCCTTGTTTAAGCTGATGCTTGTTATGTCTGCTGAGTGTGTTGTCATCGGTAGCTATTTTCGTGGCATGGGTCGTGTCTCCTTTCCCTGTGAGACGATAGCGATGATGCCCTAATTCGGAGGTGCCGGACTTGTGTTCCTTTGTATGCCATGCTCGTTCTGTGGATCGATGTGTCTTGAGATCCGGAGCGTGTGCCTATGATTATGGTCTGGCAGTGTTCCTCTGAATTATGTTTTTTTGAGAATCGTGTTATCATGCTTTGTGTTTGAGGCTTAGTTGATGCTTGGAGAGTGTAGCCAGCGTTTGGGTTTGTTCTTCCTTGTTCCCTTGTTGACTCCTTTAATTTCGAGGATGAAATTCCTTAAAGGGGAGAAGACTATAATATCCTAGATTCTTCGG
Organism: Amorphophallus konjac; assembly: GCA_022559845.1. Lineage (NCBI taxonomy): Eukaryota > Viridiplantae > Streptophyta > Magnoliopsida > Alismatales > Araceae > Amorphophallus > Amorphophallus konjac. Next base: position 36,827,201 of record CM040117.1, on the reverse strand, counting down.
ATCAGAATCGAAGAGCTTTCGGAGTGCTTTCGTCAGTCTTAAAACATGTTTTACGATCCACTCGGGTTTTTCCCTTGTATAACTTGTGGAACCCTATGGAGAGTGAACTGTTGAGTTTTGCGACTCCGGGACGTCACAGGTGTGTTGTGCTTGTTCCGAGGATCGCGGAAACTATTTTTTTATATATTTTTTTGAATTTACAAATTTTCGTGTAGAAAATCAGATTTTAGGAAAATTATTAATATCCTATTTTCTTTTTTCCTTTTTATTCTCTCACCTCTCTCTTCTCTCACCGTTTTCACCCTCTCTCCCTCCGTTCTCTCTCCTTTCACCCCCTCTGCTCCGGCTACAGACGGAGGAGGACTGGGGATGTCGTGGAGGTGGAGCGTGATGGCTTGAAGAATGGAGCGTGGCATTGGCGCGATCCCGTTCGGTGGATTCAAAGTCGACGTGGGTTGTTCGTGTGATGGTTTTCGGCGTGGTTTGGCTGTCTCGACGTGTGAGATCGTCGGTGGAGGTAGGGGGACTGATGCCTTACTCTTTTCCTGCATTCTCTCACGATTTGGAGTCGAACAGTGTGAGTTTGAGCGGGTTTTATCATGTTTGGGCGAAATGCATGTTCAAGGGGTGTGAGCCATGTTTGCCGTTCCAAGCGATGGTTTGTTGTTTAAAAGGTTTCATCTGAACCCCTGGCATGTTGGGAATCATTTCTCGCCAGTTTTACTGCATTTGGTTGACAATCGGAGCCGGTATGAGCCCGGCTTTCCATGTGAGTCGTTTTGGGTCGATTCATGGGAATCACCCGTTTCTTGCAGTTTTGCGGATGGTTTGATCCCTTCCGACTTGTGGAAGGTGGATATCGACATTAGGGTTGTTTCCCCATCATTTAGATGGGATTGGGGCATGGAAAGATCGGGTTTTACGTAGTCCCGTGATTTTTTCGTCGGAACGGTTTGGCGGTCCTACCAGAGACCGTTATTTGTGTTTAGCGGCACTATGGAGACCGCTAGGCAGAGCTCCATAGTCGGTTTGGTTTGGCGGTCTTGCAACCGACCGCAACCATGGTTTGGCAGCCGTGTGGTTACCGCCATTCCCATGTAACGCTCCAAGGGAGACCATTATATTCGTTTCAATCGATTTAAAGTCGATTCGGGCTAGCGGTCTAGCTCCGACCGCATGGTGGCTTTGGCGGCCATGGGGTGACCGCCATTCCCGATTAACGGTCCTAGGAAGACCGTTAGATAGCTCAGTCGGTTCACTAGTAACAGCCATGCGACTGACCACCATTTGGTTTAGTGGCCTTTGGGTGACCGCTAGGTAGCTTTGGCAGCCATGCGGCTGACCACCATTCGCCTGTTGCTCTGTGTTGATGGTAGCGGCCCTTTGGATGGCCGCGAATCAGGTTTAGCGGCCAGGGGTGAGACCGCCACCTCCCTAGGGTATCTTCGTGTTTGTTTGATTTCTGGTTAATGTGGCTTAACCCCTTGGTTAGCCCATTATTCCATGGATGTATTGGACATCCTATGAGGGACCTGACCGTGTTATCGGGTGTCTGAGGGTGCCATTATACCGAACGGTGTTTTGTATTATTTCGAGGGTCATTATGGTTTCTGGTCTACACGGTTGTGACCCAGTGGTTGACACGTGACCTCGTGAGTGTCTCATCTATCCTATGAGGATCGAGACATGGTTTTGGGCACTTGAGGGTATTGTTTACCTCCATTTGTGTGCCATGTGATTTGAGGGTTTTGGTGATCCCTCGTGTTTGTGTTATATGGAATTGTGAGCTATTGTGTGGCCTTAGGGTTGAGGACTCATTGTTGTCATTATTGATGTTATGGATCCGGCTGTTATATGCCGCTTTCCATAATGTGTTTCCCATGATTTTTGGCTTAGGGACTAGGCTGATTAACAGCGTGTTGCTATGATGTGCGACGATCTTGACTTGAGTCTTGTGACTCAAGGATCGTTGTGAGCAGGTCTAGTTGACTATCCCGAGTCTAGAGACAGTTGTATACTACATTATGCTCCATATTACGTGCGATAGGTGTGTGCTTACCCTGTCTATACTTCGGTGTTTGTTGTTTTAAGTCTCTATGTCTAGTGAACCTCAACTAGTCGTAGCCTGACAACACATCTGTGTGTCGGCCCACCTGGGAGTGGTGGCGGGGCAGTTCCCAGTTGACGATTTTTAGGCTAGTTTCCATGGGCCCCCTTGCTTTGCGGTAGCGTCCTACTGGGGGAGAAAACTAGCTAGAGGCCTGGCTCAAGGCATTGGACTTGTGTGTGCACACGTGATTAGGGACGGTTGGACGAGCGCCGACGGGCGTGACCCTGACTAGTCACTCGTTACTGTTGTTCCTTGTACTTGGTTCGTGTCTCAATTACCATGTTCGAGGCGAGTGGGAGACGCTTGAGACGCAGTGTAAGACGTTAGTGGACGCATCTGGCTGTTCTTCTAGTGAGGAGGTACTTCTGTCACTTGACATGACTACTTGTGCTTTCGTGACTTGTTGGGTAGTGTGTTTGGCTTCACCCGAGGTTAGTGTAGCATACACGACGGTGAGATCGTGTATGTCTCGTGCCTTTGACCTTGTCAGTCTGTTGTTAGGCCTTTACCTGTTTATGTAGGCTTTGCACGATAGGGTTTCATGATTCATCAATGGATCGGTAATGCTCGACTTTGTGAGATCGGGGTTCGCCTTTCTGGTGCTATTTGGAGTAGTTTAGAGGGCCAAGGTTCCTTCGGCCGTTGTGTTTCCGTGTTACGGCTTTCCTCTTTACTTTTACTGTTGTTCCTACTCTTGTTGTTACTGCTTTACTTTAGTGTAGCACTACTGTTACTGCGTCATTTTGTGGTAGGGTTCTGCGGGATCCCAACTGAGCCAGTGATAGGAGGCTCACCCCTGACTTTTCAGGTGTAGCTATTCTTCCTCGTGCTGGGAGGTTCCTGTTGTGTGGTTCTTAGTTGCCAGCATTGCCAGAGTCAGGTTTTTCCCCCGACTTGAGAGTGCATTCTCTTTTCTATTGGAGTGTACTTATCTTTCTTTGGACTAGACTCTGTTAGTTTTAATTGTTATAGAAAATGTAATTTTATTTCTGCTATTTTAGCAATCCTTATCATTTAAATTTAATTGCATACTACTTTATCTAGAAGTTCAATGTACTCTCACATGCCATTCTATCCCTTCGGAGCTTTTCCACTTTTAGGAGGCCTTGCAGGTTCAAAGTGGTGTCGGGTTTACCCGGTATTCGGAGTCTGGGTCGTCACACATAACCTCTTCGAATTAGTTTATTTTATCAACTACACAAACATACACACACAACAAACCGAATTTTTTCCCTTCCATAGGAGTTTAAAACCACCAAAACCCCCAAGTGATCTAGCCCTCTTTTTGCATATTTTTATTGAAAATAGGGATAGATCCTACACTTAATCACGTTCTAATGGGCTTTCTTTTGATTTGTTTCGTTGTTTTATAGGCATAGGAAGAAGAAGACATGAAGAACTTGCACCCTGGCTGGCCTTGAAGCAAGGAAGGAACAAATCTGCACATCCGTCTATTGTCCTGTGAACGCAGCATACATTCAGACCGCGTTCTTGTGAACGCGGCCATCAAGGAAACCGTGTTAATAACTGGACCATTTTTTGGCCTTTTTTCTATTTCCGAGGTAAGTAGCATGCCCCTCCTCTTTAGTCCTATACTATTTGGCACATTATAGACTTCGGTGGAGATCACGGATCTTGTTTATCTATCTTTTATCGCATGCACCCCACCCTCTTTATCTTTCTTATCATTATTGCCATTCCTTATTATTTTTTACACATTATCATTTATTAGTGGGTGGTTGATTTTTTACGATCTACATCTTTTAGGAATCAAAGTGGGACACTTTGTGCCCATCACGTTCGTTCTTTTGCCTGCCTACCTATTAATTTATTCCATGTGTGTGTGTGATTTTCTTTTAGTTATGTTCATTTTCTTCTCACTGTCTTGATCGTGCCCAGTATAAGGACCGCATCTATTAACATGGCCCTTTTTGAATCCGCATTACCCATCTCTTTGTTCATCGTCGTTATATTTTGTTCTCATGTTTTTTCCATTTTTGTTTCCTAACGTGGTCAGGATTCTGACCGCAATCAGGTCGCACTCCTTGGAGACACCGCATTCAGGTATGTCCCTACCCGAGAGCTCTTTTGTCATATCATTCATCGGGTTCCTGCTTGTCATCTTCTCTGGTTGCATCTTGTACACTTCTTGTATTTTATTCTACATTCATTTTGCCATATTCTTCTTATCATCTTCTAGATTTAGCTTAGAACTTTGCATGCACTCCGGTGCACCTAGGGTGTTTTGGTTGAGAGACCTCTTCTCTCTACACCTTTAGGATCCCTCACACTTTCTTGGGAAAGGAATGACCCTCCGATTGAGTATTCCTCTCATCGGATTGAAAATTTCAAAACCAAGACCTCCGTAAGTCCCCGACATCGAAAGATTCCCTCTTCGATCACTGGGCTAGTTGTACCTTTGAAGTTCCCCGAAGTTATCTATCCCACATGGTGAATTGTGAGACCCCTAGTTGGCACTGAAGTAAACCATATTAAAACTAGGGTCCCACCCTTGTTTGAGTGAATTCATCTAAGATCATTTAAATCCATACAAGGAATCACATAAAACTAAATGCGATCATCCTGTGCATCTTGTTTGAAATCTTGCTGTTAATCTGATTAACATCATGTCACATTTTAATGGAGTGTCTAATTGTGCTTTTAAAGATTATGAGGGTGGTCAATATCATGTTTCATATAGTCCTCCACCTTATGCCTCTCATCACCACTCTTACGAGGGTCCTTCTCACGCATCAACGTCATATGGTTATGTCCATGCCATGGACATTAACCAAGCTCGTTATCCCTCTTCTAATCAAGCTACTCTTGGGGAGCCTTCCCCACCCGCCAATCTTTCTTCCTTATTGGGCAGTTTAGCCACCCGCTTAAATGTCCAATCCAATCCTTCTCCCCCTTATCCTCCTCATGCGGCCCAATCCTTATACGGCCGTCATGTACCTTCTTCTAAGGGTCCAATGGGCCAACCACATTCCTCTCATCATCCTTCAAGGCCCATTGCCCCGATTGTACATCCTCCTTGTAACCCATATCAATCCTCTCATTCAAGGCCTCCCTCTCAAGCTCCATTAAGGTCTCTGGGGCGACCTTCTACTTCTCAAATTGACTCTTCCACCCAAGTCCTCCTCGATAAGATTAATCATATAGAGAGTCAATTGAAAAAGATGACAAGTGCACACGATGTTCTAGCAGTTGCTCCCTCATGTTATATTCCTCCTTCACAAGTGCCCAAGTACCGGACTTATAATGGAACGAGCAACCCCTTCGTACACATCAAGGACTTTATGTATGATTCAGCTTATTGGCAAAATGACAAGAGAGCCCTTGGCTATTTATTTAGAAAATCCTTGGATGGCCCTGCCTTGGAGTGGTTCTATTCCTTACAGCCAAATGAAGCAACTGATTTTGAAATTATCAAAAAAAATTCTCCAACGGTATAGGGACCGTGTTGGCCCATCTGTTTCCATCATCGACTTATTGGCCGAAAAGATGAGGCCCAATGAAGAGCTTATTCAATTCGCTGATAGGTGGAGAGCTATGGCTGAGCGATTAATAGACACCTTGTCAGAATCAGAACAAGTTAAGATCATGATTTCCAATTCTATGCCTACATTCCGGCATATTTTGGCCATAAACAAGATTGATACTATTGAAGAGTTATATAAGTGAGCCCGTTATGTTGAAGCCCAATTTAAGGACTTTTCTTTTATAAGCTCTTTTGAACAAACTAGTCTGGTGGCATTTGAAGCAAATAAACAAGTGGACGCCATCCAATCACCACTTACCCATCCTATTCCTTCACATGGCCCACTGTAGATCTATGGAAAATCCACTAAGAGAAATAAGAATAAGAAAAAAGCTATGAAAAGAATGGGAAAGGGATAGAAAAGGGGATCAAAAGAGCATGCGTGGATGCTAATGGAGTGTGATCGCTAGAGGGGTTACATCAAAATAATATAACAATAAAGTAAAGGAGGGATTGCGAAGAATACCTTTGAAGTGCGGGGAAAATTATGAGTGCACCTTCTCTTCCTATCGACCGGTCGATGAAGAGAGTCTCTCTTTAGCTTGATTACCCTTGCAAAATAAAGAAAACACCAATAAAAGATATGGATTAGAAACCAAGGTGAGTGTAGCATCAAATTCATAACAGAAATAAACAGTGAATCATGTATAAGAACACACCTTGTTGGTGTTGGCTTTAAACCCCTATGCAAAGGGTGGATAAAAAATGATGTGATGATAGGAGGGTGCAAGTGTTGCACAATTAGGAGGTGTGCTAGAGTGCACAAGGGGGGAGATCTTAATGTTGAGATAAAAAGATAGAAGAAAGGGGTGAAAGCATGATGCATGAACTAAATAGAATGCATGAAAGAAATAAAAGGGAAGAAGATAGGCTTATTATTTTTCTCCAATTGGGGCTTCAAGGGATGAAAAGGCTCCAAATCTTCAAGGGAGGAAGAAGATATCCAAGGATGAAGCTTTAAGGTACATGTCTCCTCCTTGAGCCTCCAATCCAACATCACCTCCCCTTAGATTAGAATTGATGTCCTTTACACAAGGGAGAGAAGGGTCCTATTTATAGGGCTAAAATTCGGAGTTTAATCCAAGAGAAATTAGGAAATCATGTTTAAGTTAGATTTGAAAGAAGATATATCATGACCATGTGTCCATTCAATCTTAGAAACCATTAAGATCCTTTCCCAAATGAAAAAGGGGCTCAAAATAGAGAAATAAGGAGGTTCTGCCTGGGGTTCGGATTTCTAGAAGAATTGGCGACCACACAAACGGTCGCTATTTAAAAGGACGGCAGACAAAAGCGTCGCTAATTCTAAGACATTTTGAGACGGATTAGGCCTTTCTGAAATTTGAAAAGAATTAACGACCATGAACTGGTCGCTAATTAGAAATTAATACGAGTTTCGGTCGGAGTTAGAAGCTCAAAATATGGCAAGAAAATTAGTGACTTTCCGCACGGGCACCCATTCTTGAAATAGTGACCTTCCAAACAGTCGTGGAATAAAAAATAATCTGAATTTACCTCAAAATATGAAAAAAAGAATTGACGACCTTCCAAACGGTCGCTATTTAATAATTGGCGACTTCCAAGAGTGTCACTAATTCAACGATTTCAAAAAACTGGCTGAATGGAACTCAGCTGGAATGGGCGCCCTTTAGGTTGCCACTAATTAGGAATCGGTGCCCCTTGGGCTGCCATTAATTATGGAATTGGCACCCTCTAGGCTGCCATTAATTTGAAAAGTCAAAAATTCGGCCAAAAATAACACAAGGGGAATGGGCGCCCATCATCTGGGTGCCAATTGCAATGGGCGCCCAGATCCTGGGTGCCAATTCCAGGAATGGGTGCCCAGGTGTTGGGCGCCCATTAAACGGCGATCCGGAGCTGCTCATTAATTGATGTAAGGCCCGAAAAAATAGAGAAAAATCTGAAAAAATAGGAAAACATGTGGGAAAGCTTAGAAAATTTGAGATTCAAGAAAAATGAGGAAAACCACTCAAATAAGTCAATTTGAGGGTCAAATTGGGGCATCGCAATGCGAAGGAGATATGCTTAAAATGATGTCTATTTTAGTGTGTCTACAGCTGCCCCGCCTTAGCGTCTGCTTTGCAAGGGAGAGAGACGGAGTGGAATAGAATAGAATGAAGTGAAACGGCGTGGAATGGAATGGAATGGTGTGAAAGCAGACTGAAAAGTAGATGCCAAGGTGTGATGAGACACGCAATCAACATCACTTGATAAGAATTGAATCAAAAGCTCAAGATGATGCAACCTTGAGGAGATTCAATGAAAATCCACAATTGTTTGGATAAAGCAGGGAGCGTGCACGTGGGCACGAAGGAGATAAAAGGAGCGATCAACTTTCATTGCGGTGGAAGTATCCCAGGTCACAAACCTGTATGTTTCACCATTGGAGAGCGGTTACCAGTCAATGTGGACGTGCTACAACTAAGGTGGATCAAAAGGAAAGGAATTGAGATAAGAGGATAGAAATCCAAACAAAGGAGTTTTCAAGGAAGAAGCCCAAAACGGCAACAAGGCGAACTGAGGACACAATTCGGCGTGGAATATCTCTTATCTTGAAAATTGGTGATTAATTGACCTTTAAAATGAGTTATTAGAATGATTTTCTAACATTAATTCAAAGTCCTACATGAATCCATGCCGGGTTTAAAGGAAAAATTAAAATAAATTAAAATAGAAAGTAATCAAGGATAATATTATTAAGCTGTCAAGACTAAGTCAAGAAACCCATTCTGTGAGCTGATACTAAGTCGAAACACGTTTATCCGCACACCAATTCACAAAAGGGAACCATCATCCCCAGTCTTGGACGGCTCAATGGCCTATCCGTGCGACTAAGATTCATCTAAAATCATCATTATTTTTGATGAAGGGGAACTCAAATTTCAGATTTACCAAAGCCACAAGGTCCTTGATATAATCTAATAGTGTAGATAATATATAGTAAAAATGCATATAGGGAGGATGTTGATAGCAATGAGCACGAGGGAACTGAGGAATGAGGTGCAAGCACCGTGGGGGCAGAGTGGTGATGTCCGGATGGTGGGACCAAGAGCTTCTTTCTGCGCTCAAAGATTTCATTAGCCAAGATAAAAAGGGTAACAAGCAATGAACATAGCAATTGCATATCATGGAACAAAGCATAGCATCAATAGCATGGATAGCATTAATAGTATAAGTTGAAGCATAGCATAGCATTGAATATCATAGTAGAGATTGCACTGATGTAAAGCATCATTGTTTGTCATTTGTCATGAGGATGACAATCTTAGCTAATCATAAGATTGAGATTAGATGATCAAGATCAGGTAATGCCTAGCGACAGGAGTGATCAAGTGAAATCAGTAGGAGTTTATTAGAAAGATTTGGAGATGAACGATCAATTGATGTCCAGAGTGGCAATTTGTGAGGGGGTTAATCATCATAGGGAAGAATCGAAAGATTGATAGCAATGAACAAAGAGGACTCATCCCGAGTTCTTGGTCCTGTGAAAGTTGTTGTCCCTGCAAAAGGCACCGTCAAGAAAATACAATGCAATTTTTTTTTTTGGATTTTGAAATATGTAAATTTTTATGGTTTTGAAAAATATTCAATTTTTTTGTGGATTTCTTGGAGATATTTTAAAATTTTTTGTATTTTAGAAATATTTGACTTTTTTATGGATTTTGGATTAGACTTTGTTAAGGCAGCATCAAAGGGTGTTTTAAACCACTGGCTAGGGGTCCTCGTTTCTTCCCCTTTCGCTAAAAACTTCCCAAAGCCGGGCGTGCATAAGAAGGGGCGCCCTATAACCGGCTGCCCTTGGATAACGGTGCCCTTACCAAGGCCATACCTGAAAAACACTCGGTCTTAGAGGGAGGGAGAAGAGAAGAAAAATTTGGGGATAAGCTTGATATAAGTTAAGAAGATATCGGGTTTTGACTTCTGTCCATAGCATAATCCCTAGAGATTCGGTCTGTTGCACCGGGGATTTGTGTCATATTATTGAACCTTAAATTCTCTTGTAGGCACGCATACGACCGGGCTCATGACGTCCCGCGGGGAAACTATACTACCCTCTTGCCATGCCAAATTCATTGAATTTTGCTTTTGATTTCACATTTTTTTCATGATTTTTTTCATTTTGAACTTTTGGTGTCCTTTGGACTTTGAGAGATATTGCAATTGAGCTTGAAATTTTGAGAATAAGGTCATAATTGACTGCCCCTATTCGAGACTTCCTCTTGTAAGGGTGTGCTTAGGTTGGTTGTTTTTGCCCATAATACCTCTATCCTTATATTTCAGCCGAGTAGAGAAGAGAAAAAGACTCCGTGCCCTCGAGCATGGCCCAAGTAGCAACGGTGTTCTACGAAGGGAGACGGCTAAGGATGCCGTGAAGTGTGTGCGGTGCCCAACATAGGGTTGCCCTTAATGAGCGGGGAGAGAATGCCGAACTCCCAGCGTGGGGTTCTTATAGCCAAAGTGCTGCATAGCAAGCCTAAAGACTCTTTGGACATTGATTTAGAATAAAGAACTAGGATAAAGGCTAGAACAACCACTCTTAATTAAGTTAAGAAACACTTTATGTTGAAAATCGTGCGTGAATAAGGTGATGAAAATGCATAAGAATGCACACTTACGCACATACGTTACCTTGCGACCTTTGTAGCAGCTATCGGAGGTGATCTTGATGAACGTAGGATTTGTGTCCTCATGACAGATAAGAAAGGATAGCAAAGTTTTGAAAGTGGCTTAATAAGAAGGAATGGTGTCTAGACAAGACTCAGACGAATAAGGAGAAAGGAAGAGAGGTGAGGGCTAGAACTCCCTCACTAAGGCGCAGAGACCCTGATCACATGAAAGGTCTATAGAAGGAAAGGGAAATCAAGATGAGGAGTGAGGACTAAAGCCTCAAAAGTAGTGGGAGAATGGGCAGACGCCGAAAGTAGTGGAGGTGGAAGAAGTCGGGTCAGACTCAGGATCGGGAGGAATTAAGAGGAGAAATTGGTAGATGGAAAGAGATGGAGGATCCGGAGGGTCCGGAGGTAAAGGGGGAGAATCATGATGGGAGGTAAAGTTCGAAGGTTCCGGAGGGGGAAGATGGCGAGGGACGCGATGCCCCGAGAAAAGGTATGGAAAAAGATGATTTAAGAGGAAGAAAAGAACAAAGGACGCGACGTCCTGATAGAGTAGGAGGAGTAAGAAGACAAATCGGAGGAGAGGGAAGAAGGAAGGGAGATCCGGAGGTTCCGGAGGAAGAAAGTGCCGAGGGACGCGATGCCCCGGGTGAGGAGATAAGTCCGGAGGTTCTGGAAGATTATGAGAAGGAAGGGCACAATACCCTAGGAGAAAATGTAGAGAGTCCGAAGATTCTGGAGAGAGAAAATTGGAGAGGGCGTGATGCCCTAGAGATAGAAAATCCAAAAATTTTGGGGATAGAGATAAATTAAGAGAGATAGAACGGGGAAGATCCGGAGGTTCTGAAAGAAGAAAGTACCAAGGGACGCGATGTCCTGGGTGAGGCGATAAGTCCGGAGATTCTGGAAGAATAGAAAGGTACCATGGGACGCGATGCCCACGGCAAAAAGAAAACTCCAGAGGTTCCGGAAATCGGGGAGAATGAGTAGGGACGTGATGCCCTCAGAAGAGAGGAAGGTCCGGAGGTTTCAGAGGCAAGAGATGAGGAGGGATGCGATGTCCCGGTAAGTATGGAGGATCCAAAAGGCAGGAAAGGTGCGAGCTTGGAAACTCATGAAAGAAGGATAAATGCCAATGCATGAAATGCAATGAATGTGATGGATGTAGGGAATGCACAGAATGCAAAAGATTCAAAGAACATATGGAATGAGAGAACGAGATCCTTCTTCTCAACACATGAATGTCCCATGAAGAGGAAGTTGTGGTGGATAGAATAGAATAAATAGTGGGTGAATTGGTGCAATGCCCCATAGAAAAAGAAGGTCCACCCCTCCATGGCGAAGAACATGCCCGGCCAGATGGCCCAAGGGATAAAGTCAATGCCCGAGTGCTCTCGTCAATAGTAGAATGTGTTATAGTGATGCGTGAAGAGATCCCCTTAGGATGTTGTATATCAATAGAGCGAGGGGTAATGAGAGCATCAAAGGAATGTCAGCCAATGAAAAAAGTGATTTTGACAATGGCATTGTGCCGACATGGCATCAACTCGTAAGAATTTTTCATGGTGAGCTTTGTTGGAGACTTTTCAATAATGCCAAGCATAAGAACATGAACCGGCATACGACAAATGAAATCTTGAATAGCATAGCTAAGGCCAAATCCTTCTTGCCCGACTCTTGAACATCCTTGGTACTCACGCTTGTAGAAATACACCCACTCCGAGTGGGGATGGATGGCGAGATGGAAGCGGTAAGCTTAATGAGTAATGGAGGTTTAATGGAGAGCGTTAGTGTAAGGGTAAGTGGAAGCGGAGGTTGAAACATGTCGGACTTCTCCCCTTGCTCGGAAGCGAACGGGATTGGCCCGAGTGCAACAATAGGTGAGTCCTGCTCGGGATTAGCCATGGGTTTGGGTAAAGGTTTAGGTGGAGGGATAGGCAAAGTGAGGTTTGGTGTAATTGGCCTTGGGGCTAAGGGAACAATGGAGGGCTGAGATGGCGGCAATGGGAGGTTAATTGGCTTGGGAAAAGGTTTGGCGGGAGGTTCGGCAGAGGTCAATGGTGTGGAGGTAAGTTCGGATGGCTTGGTGGAGGGCTCAATGGAGGCCGGTGGTGAAGTTGTTGACGGAGGCAAAATGGTTGGAAGGGAATCATTGGAGGGCCCGGAGGGCTTGGTGGAAGTTAAAGGTGTGGTATTTGGAGGTGTGGAAGAGGGAGGTTTAGTGCGCAAAAAGCGTCGGACTCTGTTCAGGCGAGAGGTTTGTAGTGTAGTGGAGGGATCATCATGTGCCGGTGTGGGTGATTGGAGTATCGACCCATCATCGTAACACCAATTGGTTTGGTAAATGTGATTGGGGACGATGGCACCGTCCTGAGCAAGGGGTTCATCGGGTGGCAATGGAGGGAGTGGGAAATGAAGTAAACTCAGAATGGGTTTCTCTTGAGGAACTTCAAGATCTATACATGCCAGTCTCCAACTCTTCACAAAGAACTTCCAATTCTTCATCATCATTAGACTCAAATGGATGCCGCGATGGAAGCGTAATGATGGGTAATAAAGGAATATAAGGTGGAGGATTTTGTGGAGGGCTATGTGAAAGCGGAGGCGGAGGTAGAAGGCCATATGGATGAATATGATGAATAGGTGGAGGGTGGATAATGTCCATTTGGTCATTGAAAATTACCGGCTCATCTTGCTCACATAGGTTGTTGATGCCATTATCTCTCCTCTCCTTCCGATCTTCTTCCATCTTGGTAATGTTATTCATAAAGGTATGACGATGATTGACTTGAGGAGGCGAAGGGGGAGTGGGCTGTGGGCTTGTGACCCTCTTGAGTTGTTCCTCCATGGACGCGATTTTATCAAGAAGAGTTCGTTGAAGGGGTGTAACTTGAATCACGGAGGGTTGGCCTTGAGAGGAAGACCTTGGAGGGGCGACATGACTTAAAGGCCGTGGAGCTTGGAGGGGTTGACTCACAAAAGGACCCGGACGGGCCACGTTACAAGAAGCATGTGGGCCTTGGGGCCATGAAGGAGGAGGAATAGAAGGAGGCAGGTGATGGACCACCCGAGGAGGAGTATGTATATGAGAAGGAGACGGGTGATGGGCCACTCGAGTGGGAATGTGAATAGAAGAGGGAGGCGTGTGATGGGCCACGCATGTGGAAATAGAAGGAGGATGAGAAGGAGAAGATGCACCCTCAACAATGGCCTTAAGGGCTTGGATTTGTTGAGGGGTAAGATGGTCTAATGCATGTAAGACTTGGGAAACCTTCTCAACATGTGAGGGAGATGGTTCCCAAGAGTAGCGGCTTGCAATGGATGCAAGAACCATGAGATTGGAAATTACCCATGGGTCGGGCATGACCATAAGAGTGAGGACGTGGCCCCTTAGATTAGTTGTGGTCAGAATTATAATGAACATGTTGAAATTGAGGATCATAAGATGTGGTTGTTTGTTCATCCTCATGGATATATGAATGACTTAACATGTTTTTTTGATTATTAAAGTGAAACATTATGCAATCAAACAATATTCAATCAAGGCAATTTGCAAAGATATCAAATAAGTGGGAATGCTTACGCTTGATTTCTTAAGTTAAAGCTTGATGTGAATTAAGTAATTTTAACAATGTTTATGTGATTCACTCAAGGTAAGGCACCTAGTTTCAATATAATTTCCTTCAATGCCAACTAGGTTGATTCTCTCACCATGTATAGGCCAACTAAACCCGGGGAACTTCAATGTACAACCTGCCCGGCGTCCATGAGGGAATCCACGGGTGCGGGGACTTATAGAGACTTGATTTAGGAATTTTTAGTCCAAAGAGACGGAGTGCTCAATGAAGGGTCATTCCTTCACAAAGAGGGGGTAAGATCTCCTAGAAAGGGTGGGGAGAGGAGGTCTCCCAAGCCAAATGCACTATGAATGAAAAACTAATGTAGAATAGAGACAATATACATGTATGAATAGAGATATGTGAGAATGATGCAGAACAAGTCACACAAGAAGAAGTTGCTGTGAAAACTCAGGAAAGTTGGCACCCTGACAGGTGCCATTAATTTCTGAATGGGCACCCTCTGTCTGGGCGCCAATTCCTTTTTTTTTCAGAAGGGGCAGAGAATTGGCACCCTGCACCCTGCTATTATTTGGGGAATGGGCGCCCTTCAGATGGGCGCCAAATATAATTTTTTTATAGAAAGGGCAGGGAATTGGCGCCCTTATAAGTCCCACCAATTGAGGAATTGGCGCCCTCTGTATGGGCGTTGATTCCCTCTCTCCCAGAACCTAGAACAACCACCATAAAACTTAAACAATGAGGAAAAAATCAATGGAAAAGAAGAAAACACTCACAATCACATGACATAGATCATGGCAATCAATAATAATATGAAATAAGGCATGACATGCTCAATTTTTTTTCTTTTTTTCTTTTTTAAGAGAAGAAGAAGAAGGAAAATAGAATTTCTAAAAATCTATCAAACTAACAATCACATGGGGGTTGTGCACGTGGTGCACAAGGGATGCAAATAATAAGAAAAAGTTCTACGTGGAGCACAAAAGGAGGTGCACCGTGGGTGCAAAAGGGGAAGGGTAATCAAAGAAAAATAATGGTGGTTCCACCGTGATCGCCAATTTGTAGATCTATGGAAAATCCACTATGGAAAAATAAGAATAATAAAAAAAAGCTATGAAAAGAATGGAAATAGGGATAGAAAAGGGGAGCAAAAGAGCATGCGTGGATGCTAATGGAGTGTGATCGCCAGAGGGGTTACCTCAAAAGAATATAACAATAAAGCAAAGGAGGGATCACGAAGAATAGCTTTAAATGTAGGGGAGATTGTGAGTGCACCTTCTCTTCTTGTCGGCCGGTCGATGAAGAGAGTTCTTCTTTGACTTGATTACCCTTGCAAAACAAAGAAAACACCAACAAGATATATGGATTAGAAACCAAAGATGTGTAGCATCAAATCTTAATAATAATCAACATGAAGAGCATGGACTAGAACACACCTTGTTGGTGTTTTGGCTTTAAACCCGTATGCAAAGGGTGAGGAAATAATGATGAATGATAGGGAGGTGTGCAAGTGTTGTACAAGGGGAGTATCTCAACGTGGTTGAGATGAAGAAAATAAAAAAATATGATGCATGCAATGCTAAGTGAATAAAAATAAGAGAAGAGGGGAAGAGAAATGCTTATTATTTTTCTCCAATTTGGCTCCAAGGGATGAAGAGGCTCCAAATCTTCAAGGGTGGAAGAAGATCTCTAAGGATGAAGCTTTAAGGTACATGGGAGTCTCCTCCTTGAGTCTCCAATCCAACAGCACCTCCCCTTAGATTAGTATTGATGTCATTTACACAAGGGATAGAAGGGTCCTATTTATAGGGCTGAAATTCGGAGTTTAATTCAAGAGAAATTAGGAAATCATGTTTAAGTTAGATTTGGAAGAAGATATATCATGGACATGTGTCCCTTCAACCTTAGAAACTATTAGGATCCTTTCCCAAATGAAAAAGGGGCTCAAAACAGAGAAACAAGGAGGTTCTTCCCGGGGTTCAAATTTCTAGAAGAATTGGCGACCACACAGACGGTCGCTATTTAAAAGGACAGCAGACGGAAGCGTCACTAATTCCAAGGTATTTCGAGATGGATTAGGACTTTCTGAAATTTGAAAAGAATTGGCGACTATGAGTTGGTCGCTAATTAGAAATTAATATGAGTTTCGGTCGGAGTTAAAAGCTCAAAATATGACAAGGAAATTGGCGTCTTTCTGCAAGGGCGCCCATTCTTGAAATAGCGACCTTCCGAACAGTCGTGAAATCAAAAATAATCCGAATGTGGCTCAAAATATGAAGAAAAGAATTGGTGACCTTCCGAACGGTCGCTATTTAATAATTGGTGACTTCTTGAAGTGTCACTAATTCAACGATTTCAAAAAACTGACAAACGGAACTCAGCTGGAATGGGCCACTAATTAGGAATTGGCGCCCTCTGGGCTGCCATTAATTCGAAAAGTCAAAAATCTGGCCAAAAACAACACAAGGGGAATGGGCGCCCATCATCTGGGCGCCAATTGCAATGGGCGCCCAGATCCTGGGCACCAATTCCAGGAATGGTCACCCAGGTGTTGGGCGCCCATTAAACGGCGACCGGGAGCTGGTCATTAATGATGTAAGGCCCAAAAAAATAGAGAAAAATCTCAAAAAATCTGAAAAAATAGAAAAATATGTGGGAAAGCTTAGAAAATTGGAGATTCAAAAAAACTGAGGAAAACCACTCAAATAAGTCAATTTGAGGGTCAAATTGGGGCATCACAATAGGATAGGAGATATGCTCAAAATGTTATCAATTTTAGCATGTCTGCACCCATCGCCTCCACATCCACAAAAGCATCTGTATCACCCTCATCCATCATCCCATATACCTCCACCTCGGCATCCAGTTACAATTCACAATGCTTTTGGGCCACTTAATGTTGTTATTCCATAAGCTGCACCCGCTTCAAGACTCCTTCGCCCATTACCTCACCAACAACAATTTCCTCCTCCACAACACCAACCCCTTGCTCAGGTCAGGTCTATCACTGTCGCCCCCATCTCCCAAACGACTTGGTGTTTCGATAACGAGTCAATACTCGTCTCGGCACACCCACAGTCTTCCACACAACCTTCTCCTCTTAACCTTTGATTATCAAAACCTTCTCCTCCACCAACTAAAATAAGGCATTTCATCCCTAAACCCGTCATTATCCACCCTCCAACCACCAAACCTTCGACCACCACTACCCATGCACTTTCTGCCTGCACCAACCCTCCCACCATTGAACCCTCTAAGCCTCCATCTCCATCAAGTGCCAACTATCCTCCGAAACCAGTCACTTCCACCATACCAATACAACCACCGCAAATCCACCCTCCATCTGAACCTACCCCCGAGCCTGAGCAAGGTCCACTCACCTCTTTACTTGAGCCAACCCCATCGACCTCCAGTCAAGGGGCAAAGCTCACCACTTCATTATCCACTAAACCTACCATCTCCATTCCGCTTTCCTCTATTACCCTTCGGAGCGAGTGTGTGTCTTTCAACAAATGTTCAAGAGCCGATTCTCAAGGGCAAAAAGAGAAAAACTTGGGCCCAACAATGTCATTCAAGACTCATGACTATGTCAGCTGCATATCGGTCCGAGTTCTTATTAAGGGAATTCATGAAGTAGTTAAACCTCCAAGAATGACAAACAAGAAGGGTTCTCAAGATTTGATACCAGTTACCATGAAAGCAAGGTTGGTGGTCGTCACACTGTCTATTAAGAAAACCACAAGGAATGTTTTGATCACTCCTAGCTCGGTCTTGGTTCAAATAACTGGTCAAAAGAAAGGGCATGCTACACATTTGGTGCTTACACATGTTGTTTTCAGGGTTGTATTAAATTCCACACTTCAAGACAAGTCTGGCCAATGGTTGATGGCAGCTCTCAGCAATGCCACTGTCTCATCTCCACTGGGGCTTTCATGCAAGGGGCAGACAGTCTCATCAACAAGCATGCTCAAGCTCTTCACGCCAAAGGATAAACCCCCATGGGTTGACATTCTGAATCCATCAAGGGGACATATACAAAATATTTGCTATGACAAGAATGCCACTCTACAAGCAGGTCTCCTCAACACTCTCCCTATTTTTTTACCAAAGTAGTTGTTGCTCTTTGCACCTAACTGTTTGAGGGATGCTATGGGCATCAAGAGCCAAGGGGCAGTGACTGCGCCGAATATTTGTCCAAGAGGGGGCAGGTCCTCTACACGATGGGCCCGTTATGAGAAGAGACATTCGAGACAAGAAGCCGAGTTGCTACACCAAAGCCGCCACACTATTAGATGATATCTGCTAAGGAGAAAAGAAGGCTCAAGGCCCAAGGAGTGTATGGCGGGCACCTGATTAGATCATCTTCCCCTCGTTCCTCTCTGTTCTCATTTATTTTGTTAAGCTCCTCTCTCTGGATCATCTATCTTCCCTCTTCTAAATCAATTCTATCATCTTTTCTAAATCATGTTCTTCCTTCTCGTTCTCCCTTTCAACCTGACTCATCTTCTCCTTTCAACCATCTCACCATCTTTTCCCCCCCCGTACCTCCGGAATTCTCTCATTCTTACCTTTCTTTCTTCTCGAGACCTCCGAGTTGTCCCAGATTTATACCCTCATTCCAATGCCCTTTTCCTCCAGACCCCCTGGAACTCCCCTTTCTTCTAGACCACACAGGTCCTTTAGCCAACCCATCCACCTCTCAGGAGACCTCAGACCTTCTTTCCCTCATTCCTTGAGATTCTCCTTTCAATTTGCATTTTGTCCTTCTTCATTTCTCTCCCAATCAGCGCCTCTGCCCTTTCTCATGTTGTTTTCGGGGCTTTAGTCCCCCATAATACTCTCTGATTTTGGTGTCATCTATAGTCCTTCTTGTTTTCAGGGTTTTATGCCCTAGCGAGGGAGTTCAATCCGCACCTCTTTTCCTTTTATCCTCCTTCATCTTTGTCGATCTAATCATCGCTCTATTATGTTGATCTACCTCTAATCTTCATCCTGTCTTTATCCTGCAAGCTACCAAGGCAAGAAATGCAAGCATAAGGGGCAACGCGTCGACTGTTTCAGGATTAAAAGTTACCTTCACTAAAGGATGCAAGGTATGATTTAATTGCGCAAGAATGCATCTTCAATTTTATATTATTCATTTCTACGCATGTGCACAAAGGTGAGGTTCTCAACATGACAATGAGTGTTAGTTTAAAAGTCATGTCTTAGTCAAGTCAGTTTGAGGATAAATTTTGCTTCTGCAACATCTAAGGATATAATAAACTCCACACCAGGGGTCCGACATTCCCTCCCCGGTCATTAAGGGCTATCCCTTTGCATGGGTTACACACACTACATGGCGTCCTTAGCCGGCTCCTTTAGAAAACACCGTTCCTACTTTGGCCATGTCCAAGGGGCATGAAGGTCTTTTCTCTTCCCCACTCGGCTCAGGTGTAGGGGCAACGGGCAGAATAGGTAAAGACGACCAACCTAAGCACTCCCTAAAAGGAGGAAGTCTTAAATAGGGACAATCTATTAAGACCTTGTTCTCCATTATCAAATTCCAAAAGTCAATGTCTTTCAAAGTCCAAAGGATCAAAAAAATCAAAAATAAAACAACCAATACTGGCATGGCAAGTAGGCAGCACAGTTCCCCGCGGGACGTCATGAGCCCGGTCATATACGTGCCTAAAGGAGAACTAAGGTTCGATGTTATCGACAAAAAGTCCTAGCACAACAGACCTAATCCCTAGGAGGAGTGGCATGGGCGGAAGTCAAACTTTGATACCTCTAAAACCTACACCGATCTTGTCCCCATGTTTTCTTCCATTTCTCCCTCCAAGAACGAAGCATTTCTCGGGTATGGCCTTAGTAGGAGCACCGTTGACTAGGGACAGTTGGCTATGAGATTCCACTCTCTAATGCACCCCCATGCTCTGGGTACCTCTTAGTGAGAGGGGAAGGAACAAGGATCCTTGGCCAGCAATTTAATTAACTTTGATGGTGTAGCTTGTAAATTTAAACCTAGTGTGATAAAAAAAATTAAAAATAAAAATAATCAAAATAATTTAAAACTTGAAAAAAAACAAAACAAAAAAAAAATCATATGCATAACTGCATCATGTGTAATCATGTTTTTAGATTCATGTTTGCATTCTAAGTGCTTGCATGTTGCATTCTTGTCTTTTATTCTACCTTAATAAAGGCTTGGCCTCTTAACCCACTATCAAGGATAGGGTTGAAGAAAGTCCCCTACCTATGGAGCAAGAGGCCAAGTCAGAACAGAGGAACTAATGTGTTTTCTAAAGTGTTCTACAGGGATAGGTTTGCAAGCAAAGGAAAGAACAATCACAAGAGACACAAGAAGTGACAAAATCTAATTCCTTTCCACTATATCTGTCATGTGTACAAATGAGGATGGATGTATAAGAATATCACTCTAACTCTCTCTCCTCCACCCTTCTCACCACCCTCTCTACGTGAGCTCTCTGCCTCTCCCTGTCCTCCATACCAAGGAGGAATCCTAAGACGAGCCATCGATGTCTGCGAGGCCGCACTCCTGTCGCCTCGCGCTCTCCTCTCAGCCTCTACAATCCTCAGATGCTCAGAGGAGGTAACAAGAAAATTTATGCTAGAGTAAGCGATGGGACGTCCCTCTCACTGAGCATGCTCACGCCCCCTCCGATAGCGCTCCTGTGTGTCCCCCCTGCACTGCTCAACAACCACCAACCTAGTACTCAACTGTATCCTCTCCCTCTCTCTCTCTCTCGTCTCTCCCACTCCCATATCTCTCTCTCACGCTCCTCCCTCTCTCCCGTCCTCTCACTCCTCTCCACGCCGAGAAGGATGCACAACTCCATCACGTCGCAGGGAAGCTCCTCAACATCTTGACGCCTCAGCTCTGCCTCTGCCGCCAATAGCTCTCGCTCTTTCACCTGAAGTTTTGGTCAATGAGCAACATTAATAAAATTTAAAAGACTAAGCTAAGGGAGTAGGCTGCTTACTCTCTCCTGGAGGGAGCCCTCAGCTGCCTTAGCATGGGCTAGAGCACCGACGAGCTGACTCTTAAGCTTGATGCGGTCGTAGAAACTCTGGGAGGAAGAAGAGGCACCGTGGGAAGAGCGGACCCACTCTAGCTCCTCTCACTGAAAAAATAAAGGGGTTAACATCAATTAAAGGATAAGCTCAAAAATCATTGCAAAATCATCAAGTTAGAGTCTTACTAGCTCATCCATAGTGCGCTGGAGGTCATCACACTACTTGAGTGTGGAGGCAAGGAGCCCCTGTAGCATGGCTATTCTACCCTCTGGATCAAACTGCAAAAATAACAAAAAATTTTAATCATATAATCATGAATCTTTAAGGTTTGGAGAGTCCTAAATATAGAAAAAACTCACTGGTCGGTGGGTGCCACAGTAAACTCGGGTCCCGTATGTTTGTGCATAGGCCCAGAGGTTTGCCTCGTCAGAATCTACTCCAACGGGGACTGATCATCCATGCCACTCCCTGTCAACAATCAGGTCGTGTGCGCGCTGACGCCAGTCGTCCACTCCTTTGAAGGCCACGGAACCTCCCCCCAGGTCGAGGAACTATCACCTGAGTCGGGAACTCAACCGCCACCTGGTGGATCCCCAACATCATCATGATCAGCCTGTAGTGCAGTGGCTCCACCATGTTTAGGGCGTGCAATCAAATCTCCCTCCCAAAGTAGGGGACGGCAGCCTCCACCCATGGCATCTGCCGGATATCCCTTCGATAGGGGAGTCCAAACCACTGGCAAGAAAAGCTTATTAGTGTCTATGCCATCGCATAATATGAAATTTCAAATTCTTACCTCTCCATGTGGCAGAGCATCTATCGTGTCCTGAATATGGGTGACCTAGTCCCTCAAAGATTGACTGTCCCACCACGGGGTCCATCGGCGCGCCAAGGGAACCAAATCTGCATGTGTCTCCAAGCCGCGTCCGAGAGTGGGTAGATATAAATAACTCCAAACCTGAAAAGCATTATACATTTGATTAACATAAGAAATAAGTGCAATATCCATCAAGTTAAGGGCTAAGAATTTACTTGAAGCAGAGGGTTGAAGCCACCGAGAGAGGTCTGGCGAGTGGATATGCCCAAACTGTCAAATAGGTGGGCCAACAACACTGCACCCCATGCATACTGTCCAACTCTATCAAAATCCTCAAACAAGGAAAGGAACCGGCAACTCACAGCATCGCTTCGTGATCCTAGTAATAGCCTCTCGATCAACAGGATGAGGAACCAATGTAACTCCATGTCGGCCTGCGGTCCCACCACTACAGAAAAGCTCCCTCTAGCATCACTCACTAACCACCTAAAATAGTCTGCTACAGTCTCCCCCACCTCCCTCTGTGTATGGTATAGGCTCAGAATCTCTTACAAGGCTACTCTAGGGACTAGAGAAGTCCGACCCGTACCCTCCAACTCCAAACCTAGCAGCCTCCGTGCCATCTCCCGATAACAGGGGTATGTACAACCACTCACTGCCACTCCATGAACTCGTAATCCTGTGATGCGAGTGACATTCTTCAACGTCAGGATCATATGACCCTAGGGAAAGATCAAGGCCCTGCACTCCACATCCCACCTGGCCTTCAAGGTCTGAATTAAGCCGACATCTACCCTCAGCACCTCAATGTCTAAAAACTCACCAAAGCCCATCTGGCGGAGGTGGGCCTGATGAAACTCTGGTAACGTGAGGAAGGTGGCCCGAACCAGGGTCCACGAAATCTGAGTACGAGTTGTGCCCTGCAATTAAGGAAAGGTTAGTAATGCACCATTTATACAAAAAAATTCTTTTTAATTAACTTGGTGGGTCCTGACACTGCGTTCATTAACGCGGTGTCTGTGACCACCGCGTTCACTCGTAGGCCACCGCCGGTGAACCCCCTTCTTCGGGGGCATTTTCCATGGGCATTTCGCCCTTTACAAACATGCTAGGGGCACGATTTCACCCATTCCTCTCATTAAATGCATCTTATAGAAGAAGAAAAGGGAACATAAGATTCAAAATTGAAGATGAACCTACTACCCTCGCACCACGCTCCGCCGTGCCTCCGACAGGATCCTCTACGCCCACAGCCTCCTCGGATTCATCAAGGGCCTCTTCCACATTCGTAGGCTCCTCACCATCACTTCCGGCCATCCTAGCCACTGATGGCACCCCCATTTCACCGCTCTCCAAGGTTTCCACTGCGGGCGAGCCTTCTTCTTCACCTTCCTCTCGGGAGCGAGGTCGTCTACGGACCGCCCTCCTCTTCGAGCACCGAATACCCTCATGGGAGTCCATCGAAGAAGGGCAAGGTGGAGGCAAGGTGGAGGTTCTTTTTTCTTTATGTTTGAATGAGAGTGAGGCATGGAAGAAGATGAACATGGTGTTGAGTTGTGATAGGCAGATCTAGAGGGGAGTGGTGAATAGATCAGCCCCTTTTTGCCCTTCTTTGCGGAAATAAAAACTAGATCTAACACAATAGATTATGAGACAGATATTAGTTAACAGCTAAGAAGCTAGATACACACATTGGAACAAGAGAGAAATCAAGCTTTTACCATTGGAACAAGAGAGAAATCAAACCACAAGACAAGATCTTTAAGGTGGTTCAGTCTCAATCTAGAGACTTATGTCAACCCCTCACATAATACAGTGAGGCTTCACTGGTGCCAACACACACCCGCTGATTCATAGCTTCTTACAGAGAGAAGCACTCTCTCACTCCGCTGCCACACAGCTTGAGGTATCACAACCCAAAACACAGACCAGTGTCAACACTGTCTGTCTTCCTACACTTAGGTAGGGATCAAATGCTATGGAGTTTATTTTGAAGAAAAGTAAACTAAAAATGGAACCGCCAGATAGAGTATCGTAGTAAAACACAATGAGAAGGAAGTCTCCTATCTGGGAAAGAGCTTGAGGAGTCCTTGGCTTTCTTCGTCTTCTTCCTAGATCTTCACCACCACCATTGAGGAAGAAAGATGATCAAGCTTCAAGCTTTTTAAGAGATCTGGATGGAACTTCATGAAACCCTTATGCTTGTAAGAAGATCTCTCATTTGAGGAAGATGATCATCTTTTTCTTCAAGTGCTCACACCAGCAGCATCAGGAAGGAGGCTAGCTTCCTCAGCAAGTCTTCCTACTTTTCATTTTTCTCTTGCTTGCATGCCTCACTTTCGAACTGGAGCTCATGCTCCTCATATATTGGTGTCCTACGATGACACCAATGTTGTCCGCTTTTCAAGCAACACCCAGAATGTCACATCCACATTATTTGATCTGCTTCTATCTGCATAGTTGACTTCTTTTCTATCAAATCTCCAGGTATGTGGGTAGGTAGGAGACCATAGCAGCAAAGGTATGATCTTTTTCAGAGGATATCTCTGTCAAATCACAGTCTTCTGACGCGGAAGCATTTTGAAGGCTTTTTCCAGAGCAAACGGATCCTCTATATTAAGTTCCAGATCTTGAAGACAGCTTCCGTTGGATTCAGATCCGTTCTGGTCGAACCAAATGTGTCGACACTTTCCTGTCAGTGTGTCGAGACATTCCTTTGAAAGCCTTGAAGAATCGTTCTGGTTGAACGTGAATGTGTCGACACTTTCCTGTCAGTGTGTCGAGACATCCAGTGAATGTCTTGAAGATCCATGGCTGATGTGTCGAGACATCCACAGAGTTGTGCTGGGACAATCGTGCTTGGCTCCGTGATGACACCATGAGTGTGTCGAGACAACACCAAACGGTGTCGGGACATGTGATCCATGTGCAGAGTTGTCGCATGAGGGTGTCGAGACAAAAGCGGCATGTGCAGAGATTTTCACATGAGCGTGTCGACACTTTTCACTCAGTGTGTCGAGACATCAGTGAGTCCAGAGGCCAGACAGAACGGCTTCAGCTTGATTTCTTCTGGAGGTGTCGAGACATGGGTCAGATGTGTCAACACATTCTTTTATGCCGGAGCTCAAAGGTTGGAGATTCAACACATTTTCTTCTAGATGTGTCGGGACATCATTAGGCCGTGTCGAGACATCACTTAGAGAAGTTTTCCTGCACGAGTTTAGTCAATTCATCAAGCCAAAATATGTTAGATGTTCCTCAATTATCTACTAATGATTTATGATCTGTTATCATTAAAACCAAGGGACACAACATTCTCCCCCTTTTTTACGATGACAACCATAAATCATTATATCCACGCTTTCATATAGCATTACAATCAATTTGGTTTGAGGAGCCATCAACCAAGTGAGATTCATCCATTCACACAACAACTGAATGTTAGCATTTTTCAACATATATCATTTTTCAACAAGACTACAAAAAGCTTGTTTCATTGATCAACCATGGTTTTGCACAGATCAAGCAAATATGTGTGCTCAAGTAGTTACATTGCAAATCTAAATGCAAAAACTAGATAAAAAAGCTAACTACATGCTTGATGCTTGATGATGCTTGTCTTCTTAGAAGGTCTTCAGTACTTCTCCCCCTTTGTCATCAGCAAGGAGGGGGTGAAGGAGGAGGCTACTGTGGTGGAGGCATGGAGCTAGAACTTGCAAAGTGAAGGATCTGTGCCTCTTGGAAGTCGTGTTGCATGTTAGAAATTGCTGTTGCTAGAGAGTCAACCCTCTGAGTGGATCTAACCCTAACTAGTCGAGAGTCCCTGAGCTCCTTCCTCTCGCTCAGTCTATTCACGTTAGGGCCACCCTTTCAATGATAGAGCTTTGATGGCGACTCTGCTACGTCTACCTCGGGTACTAGATTGATATGCTTGTCTGCTCGTCCTCTCTTCCTTTGCATTCCTAGACTGAGACCTTCACCGGTCAACGTCTCTCTGCTTCTTTGATGCTAAGAAATGTATCTACTTCTGGTGTGAAGTGCTCCACCACCTGTGGGGATCATTCATCGATCCTTCTCTTCATTTGTTGTCGAGAGAGAGAGAGGTTGTTGGCAAGGATCTCGTTGATCGTTCCATCTCTCACCTACTCTAGCATCAATGCTCCCCATCTTCACCTGAGGTCCGACTAAGTGGCTACACAGGCATTGGTGATGATCTTCTAGCCCTCGTTGAACCTGAATCATGTTCCGCTCATAATGGCACGAAGCACTTATGAGAGTTGCTCTTGCACAACTAAAATAGATTGCTTCCACCTCCTAGGATATGCTAAAAGTTAAGGTTTGTCGATGGCGTAGATGTGCAGAGTCGCCGTAGAGTGAGAGAGAGAGAGGTCGCGAGAGAAATAGGGTTGAAATGAGGAAAGGTGAGGAAAATGTTTTTCACCGTCGAGTAAAAAGGAAGTTGAGATTTTTAACTTTTGAAAAAGACAACCCTGAAGTTAGAAATTATGTATATACCCCTATGTTAAGTTCAGAATGGTTTAAGGCTTATAAGCTCATTTTTGAGTAATAAAAGTTTGAGAAAAACCATTTTTGCAACAAATAATGAAATTTAAACATTTGAGAAGGTTAAGAGAATGGAACCAAGCCCATTTGACTTACTCATCATGATCATTTGGCATGATTGGAAAAAGAAGATAAGCAAGTATTAAAAGTAAACAAAAACCTTTTTGTTTTGAAGCTAGTGGTAGAGTCAACCCCAAACCATTTTGAAGTCCCGTGATCAATGACACCCAAGAGGGGGGTGAATTGGGTGATTACAAGTTTTAAGAAAACTTTTGGCCTTTTTGAAATATGTGATAGAATGCTAGTTAAGAGATTCAAAACTATTCAATCATAAATTGGATTTATCAAAATATATTTGGTGATGAGATAGATTATGCAAGATGAATGAGGATAAATCTTGAACAACAATGAACACTAATACTCACGTAGAATGGAGGTAGGAGAAAAGGTGCAAACCACACAATACAAATCATAATGCACAGCGATTTTTAAGGTGGTTCGGATGCAACGACGGCAATCCTACGTCCACCCCTCACCAAACCCGGTGAGGCTTCACTCGGGGATAAATCCCCAAACGGAGACGACGCTCCAACCACACACGTATGATGACGCCTACACACACACAAGGGGACGCGCCCCAATACACACACACACAGAGAGAGATAAAATCTCCAACATGATCCAACAATCGGATCACCAACACAACCACCTGCCGCCACAAGTGTAGCAATCTTCACACACGAGACAGAACGGATCTAATTAGACCCACACACACACAAACGTAGATCTAGGAAGATCCACACACACACACGAATCAAATACGACACACACACACACACACACACACGACCACGGATCCAACAATGATCCACACACACACAAGTTCTTGCAGTTTATGAGGAACACAATTACAACACCCAAAACATAAAGACTATGAGGCTTAGTTTAGAAAACTCCAGATTTGGGTTCCCTTTGAATGCATGCTGCGGATCTTGAACGTATCTTCAATCTTCACTTGACCGAAGCTTCAATCTGTGCTTGCTTGGCTTTTCTTCTTTCTTGCTTGCTTGGCTTCTCTTCTTTCTCCCTTAGGCACTCTTCTTGGAATCCTTGCTTACTTCCTTGGCTCTTCTCTTCCTTGGATGAGGTTGGCTTCAGATATGCCTTCAATGGGTTGAGAATGGATGAAGAACACTTGCTGCACGGAGTGTTGTTCACGGCTACAGTACCCTTCTTCTTCCTCCTTGGACAGCACCCTCTTGATCTCCCTTTGAAGCTCTTGGATCCTTGGGGTTTATGAATCCAAATGATATGTTTTATAGCCCTTGAATGGTCCATAGACAAGCCCCAGACCAGATCCACAAATCATGGTGTAATTAGGGTCATTGGGATTAAACAAATGGGAAGAAAGACCTCTCCTCGAGCTTGAAACAAAAGTCAACAAAAGGGGGCACCGGGAATGGCGGTCGACCGGAAGCATTGGGTCGGTCGACCGGAAATTTATAGTCGAA
The DNA here is from genome assembly GCA_022559845.1 of Amorphophallus konjac. Lineage (NCBI taxonomy): Eukaryota > Viridiplantae > Streptophyta > Magnoliopsida > Alismatales > Araceae > Amorphophallus > Amorphophallus konjac. Next base: position 36,799,424 of record CM040117.1, on the reverse strand, counting down.
ATAATTTTTGGCTCTGGCAAAACCGATCGACCGGCCCTATAGTGGCGGTCGATCGAAACCTGCATAAACTAGATTTTTTAGGTTCTGGCAAATCTGGTCGACCGGCCAAGGTGTGTTGGTCGACCAGAAAGACCTATACCTATAAAAATGAAGTGTTAGCTCAAATAAACATATCCATAAGTCAATATCTTCATCTCCATATCAATTTCATGCATTTTGAGTTTGGTTTAACTTAGCTTATGCATTTGGAAGGTTCAAAGCAAATTCTAAGTGACCGCGCAGGTCGATCCGCGTGCGAGGGCGCACGATGGTGACTTTTGCAAGGGCTTGAAACTTCATGAACTAGGTGCATATGAACACTTTGAAACACACATGTTCTGAGGTAAGGATCAAGTTCTAGGCTAAGAATCAAGAGATAAAACTCAATCATCCCAAGTAAATTATTCATGTCATAACCTCATGGAACACTCAATAACAAGGAGTGTATAACAGCGTAAGAGCCTTACCAATGGTGCTTAAAAGTACATGACATATATCACTTGTTTTGGATTGTAGAGGAGAAGGGTGCTTATCCACACGTTTGGTTCACCAGGTGACTGCCATGAGTTTGATCCTGCAAGTAAGATAGTCAGGGTTAATACCATGCTTATTCACATTAAAGAGGTTATGAAACCTCTTGCCTCTTGTAAACTCAATTCAATCAAGCAACAATCAAGACCATGTACCATTGCCATTTGCCATCTCAATCATATTTAAACATGAATGTACACAGTCATCAAGAACATGTGCAATCAACCATAAGTTTAGTTATCATCACTCAATCACACATTAAGTTTAGTTATCATTAAAACCATAACTTAACAATCACAACAATCATCAAAACCATAACTCAACATATTTTTTTTAAAATTAATTAAACAGTCCAATATAGCATTCACTTTTTGACTCAAGGAAACATGTTGTTTAGACGCCAGAGTCTCTGGTTACTCAGTGTAGCTTATCTTTCTGAATTCTTCTAGACAGAGTTGACAGCTTTCATCATGACTAGATTAACCTTCACTTCATTGATGGAGGATCTAATTTCTCTGAAGAGAAGTCATTGCTCTGAAATTGTAGCAGCATGGTATTTAGGAGGTGTATTCTCTACTTGTCTTCAGGTAAGGTAACATGTTTAAAGACAATACCTGCCAATCATTTCAAAAGCCAAGAAGCCTGGTTGTAGTGAACTTTCAGACACAGGGGCAATGGTCATTTTTAGGGACTTGAGAAATGTTTTATCCTATTATGAATGCAAGTTTGGTAGAACTCAATGCAATGATTTTCGAAAATGATGATTATAAACAAGAAACCATTTCTTTAACATGAGTAATACAAACTAGCTCACCCAGGGTTGTATAGATGAATGAAAACATACACAACTCCCCCTCACTTAATGCTCGGTGAAAAGTGAAGGTTTAGAGGTGAAAGATTTGAGGTGGAAATGAAGAAGGCAGTGGGAAGAAGGAGTCAAGGAAATTCTCCATTTGATCTTCAAAAACTAAGGGTGACTGAGAGACAGTCTCGACACATGACTTGAGGGTGTCGATCTGATCAGCAGGTTCTAAGTTGCATGTCTCGACACATGTCAGTAGGGTGTCGACCTGTTCAAGGAGATTTTTCCTGCATGTCTCGACACTTGACTGTACAACAACTGCTAGTTTCTGTGAATCTTCATTTCTGACAAACACCTTCCAACTTCTACTGCCAATGCCTCTGAATTTCCAGTGCCTCTGATTTTATCCTTTCAGACAATCAATCAGGAATGGTTTTACCTTTTGCTATCAATGAGAAGTGCTTTATGGGATGCTAAGGCTTTAAACATGCTTATGCACTATAAATCAACTTATTCAGATAGCAATATGCATTTCTGACTCATGGTACTTGGCAGAGGCCTGTCCTCACGCATGAGGAGAATTTCCTGACAGACGTAACTGTAGGATGTAAATGTAATCTACCCCGCCCCGAGCTAAACAATATAACCATGCATATAAGCGTGAAAGTGCATGAAATGGAAAGGGGTGACAATGAATAGAGAACTAACCGTGATCGCCACCAAGGTTCTACAGCATCAAAAGGATGAAGAAAGGATGAATACGGTGCCGTGTACCTTGGAAAATGAAGAAGAAGATGCGGCCTAATGGGAAGTCGCTACAACGTGTGATCGCGCTTGAAATGGGATGCGGGAAGCCGATGTGGGTGCACCTCCTCACTTCCTAGCCGGCTAGAAAGCAAGGGCCTCACGTCCTATTGATGGTCTCCTGCAAAACAAAGCCATGAAAACAAAAGAACACCCATTATATCATGAAAGTGTAGCATGTGTCCCGAAATGATAAATTAACATGAAAGAATGGGGGAGAACGCACTGGGGAAGGGTTTTTAACCCCTATAAATGGGTGAAAAAGCAAGGTGGGAGTGTTGTGCATGCATAGAATTTGAAATCATGGAATTTGATGGAGAGAACAGAGAGAAAACCGTTGTGCAAAATGGAGAAAAATGCATGAACGTGCCGAAACATCGCAAAAAAACTAAGTGTAAAACTGTGATGATTTGTGAAAAGTAGAGGGAGAGAACTAATCCTAGGTATGAAGAAAGAGAGCCCGGAGAGATGAAAAATGAAGAAGATACTCCCCTCTTCAAGATGAGACCAATGGAGGACGAAGAGGATGCCGGATGACTCCGCCCCGAGCCGACGAAGGGCGCCCCGTCGCACAGGTTTAAGAACTCGTGATGATTTGCAAAAAGTATGGGCGAAGTTAGGAGGGTAAACGAAGATGAAATCCAGCAAATAAGGTATCAAAATGAAGCCTATACTTCCCTCAATAGCCTGGGGTCAAAGGTTTGCGACGACGATTTGGCATGGCTTTGCCCCAATTTCAAGAAGAGCCCCCCGTCGCGCAGGCGAACTGGGCAGGTTTATATAGAAAAAAAGGTGAAAACCCTAACTTTCTGCTACGATTTCAGAGGATAGAGTCCACCAAATCTCGAGATCTATGGATAAATCTCGAGATAATAGATAGGATAAGAGTTAGGAACAAACGTGACTCTTTTTGGTGGAAGGATCTGGAAGATAGAGTCCATGTAAGGTGGCCCCGGAGCCTAATCTGGAAGAGTTTTTGTTGCACGAAAAGTAGAAAAACCTGATATTGCGGCCAAGAATTTAGGAGATATGGTCAATTAAAAATCGTGCTCCAATACCAAATTCAAGATAATACAAAGGGGAAGACACAGCAACAAACGGGGCTCAATTTAGTAGAGTATTCTAGAAGATAGAGCCCTAACAAGGAGGCCCCGTTGCACAGGTTTCGGCCTTAGAATCCGGCGGTGAAGAAGATGGAGTTCAGGACTTTTTGGACTCTCTGGTAGATGGACGGTCGCACGATAGACCGTTCATTGCATTGGGCGGTCTAGCTGTAGACCGTCTGGGGGCGACCGGGGGATTTTTCGCACAAAAAAGAGATAAACGGTCATCCATGGACCGTTTTTCGAGTTAGGCGATCTTAAGAAGACCGTTTTATGACATTTTAAAAATAATAAAAATAAAAATAAAAAAATTAAAAGAGTTACTGTTCATGGGCGGTCAACTGTTGACCGTTTTACTGTTGGACGGTCAACTTGTGACCGTTCAACTCAAGGAACGGTCAACTGTTGACCGTTTAGCTGCCAGGCTCGCGCGACTTTAGAAATTGAAGCGTATCTTGAAAACGGTGTAGAATTAGAAAAAGTTGTAAACATATAAATTGTAGATAACTTAAAAATGAACAACTTTTGTGAAGAAAGTAAGATGAGAAAATGATTAGAAGAGAGAGAAAATGGGGCTAGAACAGAGAGAGAAAATACCGAGACATAGGTGAATAGTGCAGTCTGCCGGAAAAAAGTAAATAACTTGAAATAGGTGCAGAAGTGGCCAATGACGTAGAAGAAGGAATTATAGGGATTTGAAATATGAACAACTTTTGTGAAGGACACATTTTGAAAAGAGGAAAGAAAGGGAGTAAAAAAGGAAAGTTTTCAGAACTGCGCAGCGAAAGGGGGCTGAATGCTTGAGGGAAGCCGGCCTAAATGGGCCGTAAGTTGACTTTGAAGGCCGGAAGGTGACAAGATAGGCTCCAGGGCTCCATGAAATAATGATCTTCAAGGCTCAAATAGAATGGAATAATGAAATGGACTCGAAATCCATCCAAGGAAGGGTCCAAAATAATGGGTAATTCGGGGCATCAAAATGATGAATAAGAGAAATGACTCAACTTGCAAGCTAAAAATGGGTGTCAACAGATGCCCCTCCTTGATGTTTGCTTTGCAAGGGAATGAGCGAAAGTGATGCGGAGGCGAAATGGAAGGAGATGGAGCGAAAGCGACAGCGACATGAAATGGAGGTGAAGCAGAGATGAAGCGGAGAGAACTGATAAGCAGGCATCAAGGAAAAAAGACACCCATCACAACCAACAAGCGATAGGAATCCTCCCGAAATCGCCGAACTAACCACTAATACTGGATGACGTGGATGAGACATGTCTGGAGAACTAAACTAACAAGAAAAAAGGAAGCACGACCAGGCCCATCGGGGACACAATCCACAGACGATGAGGGGGTCGAAAAGGAACATAACGTAAAAAGTAGGAAAAGTGTAACAGGGATAAAATCCAGACAGGAATCACGCTGGCCAACCAAACTAAGCAGGTAGTTCAGAGAAATCGTTCAAATTCAGAGTGGAATAAAGATCTCTTATCCAAGGAACTTAAGTGCAACTAACCATTGCAGAGGAGAAACCCTTGAACGGATCACGAGGCGTGAATGCTCAAAAGATGACATGATGCATGCTGGGCTAAAATAAAGAAATCGTTAAAACGAATGCAAAGAAAACATAAAATAGAAAGTACTCGAGAATAGTATTGCTAGATTGGAACAATCAGGGTCAAGACACTATCCGCAACCACGGCGTGCAAGATAGAACCATCGTTCCCTATTTTTCCAACCTAACGGCCTATCCAATGATTAAACATGTGCACCTAGATCATCATCGTTTTTGTTAAAGGGGAACGTCAGATCCTAGAACACGTGAATGACCAGCCGGTTCTCGAGATAATATAACAATATAGATACCCTATAGTAATGTAACAATGAGTAGGGATAGAGAGTCATACCTGACTTACCTGTGCAGGCGAAAATGGCATTTTTTTTGAATTTCTATTTTCTGATTTTTATGGATTTTTTTAAAATTAGACGACCAACAACATGAATAAGTAAGCATGAACAAAATGAAAACATAACGACTAAATGAACGAAACAACATAACATAATAAAGAATGAACGAGCAAGCAACACATGCAAAGCACCACATAAACAAACAACAAGCATGAGAGCGGAGAACATGGTGGGGCATGACAACATATGGCGGGACATCACACCATGCAGAATGAAACCCCATGCAATGGGACAGAAATACGTAGGACGAGGACATCTAAGACAAACATAGGGGAGACGACATAACACATATAAAATAATCACAAGTGGGACCAGGACACATGCAACACATGGCGGAACGAGACAACACTTGGAACTAGAACATGCATGAGATGACCCTAGGGGATAAGACACCTGGTATGACGACCACAGGGGGACAACACGGGAAATGACAAAATATGTTCTTCAATCAATCCCAAGATCTGACGAAGTCGAACCGTCAGGTTCGCAACAGTAAGGCAAAGAGCCCTCTCTCATAAAGATATGATCAAAAGTTGAGCGACGCATAGCATGAGAAGGACACGAGCTTCGGAATAGATCGAGGGACAAGTTAGAAGAAAGAGAGGACAAATCAGAAAAATATGAACAGGAGGCAGAGCAAAAGATAGAGCCAGAAAGCTTGAACACCTGCGACCTGCACACTTAGCAAACATATCATACCTATCCTTAAAACAAAAAGAGAAAAAAAAAGGAATAGAAGACAAACATTTTTGGATTTTGGACATTTTTTATTTTTTCTTAGATTTTAGATTTTTAACAATATTTGATTTTTTATAATGCCTGATTTGTTTAGATTTTTGACAATATCTCATTTTTTTTGAATCTTGACAATATCTCATTTTTTTTGGAATTTTTGACAATATCTCATTTTTTTTGAATTTTGACAATATCTCATTTTTTTTGGAATTTTTGACAATATCTCATTTTTTTAGATTTTGACAATATCTCATTTTTTGGATTTTGACAATATCTCATTTCTTTGAAATTTTTAACATATCAATCTACAGCACCTAAGACGGGCTCAAACTACCGGCTAGGGATCATCAGTCCTACCCCTCTCATCCAAGATTTCCCTTAAGTAGGGCGTGCATGTGAGGGTGGCTTACCACAATCAACCGCTTCTAAAGAACGGTGCCCCTACTAAGGCCATACTCGGGATATAACCCAGCCTAAGAGGGAGAAGCAGAAGAAAAATTGGAGATAAGCTTCGTACAGGATGGGAGATATCAAGGCTCGAATTCCTTCAAGGGCACTACCCCTCAAAGAGTAGGTCTGTTGCGTCGGGGCTTTGTGTCTTCGATTTTTAGACCCATATTTACTAGGCACGCATGCGACCGGGCTCATGACGTCCCGCGGGGAACTATACTGCCACTCTTGTCATGCCTTTGATTCATAATTTTGTATTGATTCATTTTCTCATTTTGGTAGCCCTTATTGGCCAGATATAGTATGAAAGCTCACTTTTGAGGGTCAAGACTGCCCCTATTTGAGACCTCTCTCGTATTGGGGAGTGCCTAGGTTGGTCATCTTATCCATCCATCTCTTGCCCCTGCACTTGGCCGAGCAGAGAAGAGAAAAGACCTTTGTGCATACCCAAAGCAGCAACGGTGCGCCTCAGAGAGATCGACTATGACTTGCCGTGTAGTGTGTGAAAAACCCATACAAAAGGTCACCCTCAACAATCAAGGAAAGAAACTAAATTCCCAGCGCGGAGTTATCACCAGCCTAAGGATGCTGCAGAAGCTAACCTTTTATTTGACACAAAGTTAAGATCTAATTAAACAAAGACTCCTAAAGCCACTCAATCGTGTTGAGGAACCAACGTTATAAGCATGTGCAGGAGTAGTAGCGATAATAGCGATGATAACATTTTCTTGCACAAAATAAAAAATACCTTTGTAGATCCGTGGAGTGATCTTGACTATCGAGCTTTGAGGAGTGCGAGCTTCACTTTCCTTGCTTGCCAGGATAAATGATGAAAGGAGAGCAAAGGATTGGATTCCTCGATATAGAGGAGTGGCAGACATCATACTAGACGAAGAAGGGATAAAAAGGAAGAGAGACGAGGGCTAGAACTCCCTCGTTAAGGCACTGAGGCCCTGATAACAAGGAACTGAATACAGAATAACCAGTGATCAACTAAGATCAAGGCGGGCTAAAGCCTCGAAAACAACAAGAAAAAGGGTAATGACCTTGAAAGGGTGAGACAGAAAGAACAGAAAGACGTCGAAAAGATAACTGTGAAGACAAGAAAGAAGGATAATGATCATCCGACGTGGTCGGAGAAGAGGAATAGCGATCACCCGACAGAGGCGGGGAAGAGAATGTATGAACACCCGACAAGGTCGGGGAAAAGAAATGGAAACCACCCGACAAAATCGGGGAAGGATCAAAAAAATCACCCGACAAAGTCGGGGAACGAGCGCAAGGGATTCCTAACAAGGTCGGGGGAAAGAGACGAGCAGTGAAACCCGGACATGTCCTGGAAGAAAAATTAGAAGATGCCCCTGACTCAGGGGAAGAGGAAGACATAGGCCGAGGCCTAGAATGGTGAGGATAGGAAAAGATGGTGGAAATATGGTCAGGTGGTGGAAGGTACACCACCCACGGATAAGAACTGAGCAACAGAAAAGACGAATGGACGGAAGAAGGAGATGAGGCAGTGGACCCCTGAGTGCACAACTGACGGCCCTTGAACTTACGTCGCCGCCTCTTCTTAGCCGCAATCTTCTTGAAAGAACGCCGCCTGGCGGGGGCTCGGCTTCCCGGGCTCCTCAATCTGTAATGTCTTCTCAAATAGCGGGCCCACCTAGCAGATGGCCTGGCCCGGTCATGAATATGCAGCTTCATTGGGGCAGCTGCCCCTAGACCCCCAGTGCTAACAAGATGCAGACATTCTTGGGCAAACAGCTTCTCAACTGAATGAATATCATGAAGCCACAGAGTTTTGTCTCTTGGCACTAGAACATAGAGGTTCGGCAACTCCACTCGGCAATCAGGCTCGAAGCATAACTCCCGTACTAGAAGAGCAGGGCAAAGCTGAGAGAGATCAATACGCGGCGTTGACGTGGCCGGCATGCTAATAAATTGAGGGAGGTTGCACAGTAAGTGCAGAATGTCCTTGGAAAGTGTAGAAGATGCAGCCAATTGCCCCTTGAATAGGGAATCCATCAGGCTCCGGGCGGCCGTATGGGTTAGCATAATCCGAGTAGAGAACCCCTCTCGGCCAGTGAACTGAACATCAATCGAGCGAGGAGAAATAACAGCATCGATAGTGAATCCCCCGGTGAGCGATGAGATTGCCATCAGCCTCGCTCGTGAAGAAACTGGCACTAGTGCGAGTGAACTCCTCTTTGCAACCATTTCTGAAAATGCAGGCTCATTATCCCGAAAATAGCCAGGGACCAGGTAAATGACAACTTGAATCTTGAAATGCACAATCGAAACCTGGCTCGGCTCATTATCTCCCTGGGGACCAGACCCAAGGGGCACCAAAGGTAGCGTCTACCTGCTCTGCGAAGTGGGAAGTGGTAGAGGAAGGCTAGAAGGAGGAGGTTTGAAGGGCGCGGGTGGCGATGGTGCAAGTTATGGGGGAATAATGATGATGACGGGAATGGGTGGAGGTAAAGGCAAAAGTGGAGGTGTGGGTTTGGGCTCGGCCTGCTCGGGCTCAGAGGATGATGGCGAAAGGGGGAGTGAAGGAAGTGGTGGCGGCGGTGGCAAAGGTGACGAGGGTGGCAAAGGGAGTGATGTGGTTGATGAAGACGGTGAAGGTGAAGGGGATGGAGGTGAAGGTAAGGGTGGGGAAGAAGGAGGAGAGGAAGGTAGTGGCATAGTGGGGGAAGAGGCAGGTGGTGGCGCTCTTCGACGTATCTTCACGACTCGTCGAGAGGCGTTGGGGATAGGTGTGGTGGTGGAAACGGAGGGTGAAAGAGAGGTTGCCCAAGCGGAGGCTGGGGTAGGTAAAGGTTGTGGAGGAGATGGGATGGAGGAAGAAGTAGGTAACGGAGCAGGTATCTTATTAACTAAAGAAACACCAGGGTGCCCCTGGTCTTGAAGTGGGGACGGTTGCCTAGGCGGCACGGCTTGCTGCTGCTGCTGCTTGCTGCTGAGATCCAAAATAACTTGGCGTATGACAGCCCAATCAATCATCCTCTTGTCTTCCAAGCTATAAATAAACTCCCGGATCTCGGGACAGTCCTCAATCAAATGCCCCTGCTGACGGTGGAATTCATAGAACTGGAGCAAATTCCCGACTGTGGGTCGGCAAGGCACAATCGGAGGGAGCTGCAACGCATGGGTGTCAATCAAAGCCCTGAAAATGTCTGTAAGAGATTCCGGTAATGGAGAGTGAGAAGCCCGCTTCTGGCAAGGCGGATTCCGAGGGGTGTGAGAAGGTAGTGGGGATGGTAGCGGAGGTTGCGTAGGTAAGGGGGATTGCGTAGGCGAAGGCGGAGGGCTGGAATGATGTGGCGGCGTGGGGGGAGTGGGATTGTAATGGATGGCATCTACCCACTCGCGGTGTGGTGTTTCCTTGACCGGAGGTGGAGGGGTGTGAGGAGATAAAATAGCGGAGGGCCGACTCGTGGATGGTTGGTATGCGGTGGAGCACATGGAGGTATAGGGGTGTGTGAGAGTGGACGGTCGACTCGTGGAGGGATATAAGGTGGAGGCTGATTTACGGTGAAGGGCGGAGGGAAAGTGTATGTAGAAGGTGACGGTGGAGGAGACTCATGGTCAAAGGAAACTAGGAGTTGTTGGCTAACGAAGCGGGCTCGATTGTAAAGCTGTTGCCAGGATGTGATATCGTTCAGGGCTAAGATACATCTGAGCTCGGGCGTTGTGTTAGAAATAACCATCTTGATCTGCTCGCCCTCCGGAATATGCCCCGGAACTTGCGCGGCTAGGTGACGCCAGCGGTCGGCAAACGTGGAGAATTCCTCGTCGGGCGTCATCTTCTCTTGGGCCAGATCAACCAAAGAATGTCTGGGCCTAACCTGATCCTGGTACTGCTGAATGAATCTTGCTCGAACGGCTTGAAAATTCATCATCTGCTCTTGCGGTAACGTGAAGAACCAATCCTTGGCCGGACCCTCTAAAGATAGGCCAAACAAATAGGCCATCAAGCGTTGATCATGCTGGAACTGGGCCGACTCATATAAGAACTCCTTCAAATGCATGTAGGGGTCACCGACTCCACCATAGAGACGATAAGCGGGAATCTGTTGACGTGGGGGAAGATGAAGACCTCGGAATGCAAATGGGATATCCAAAGAAGTTTGAGGACTGATTTGTCGTTGCAATTCATCAAGCTGGCGTTGGGCCTGAGCGATCATCTCCTCGGTAGAAAGAGTCCGAGAAGGATATGGGCCAGCTTGAGCAAGAGATGATGAATTTAGACCAGGATAATGTTGATGGGCCGGATAAGGGGATACGGACTGAGAAGAAGGAAAGCCCGCTCCGGGAATTGAGGAATACATGGGCCTGGAAGAATTACGAAGGTGGGAATGAGAATTGATTGGGCCAACAGCAGCACGGGCGGGACAAGAAGGCCCGTTAGAAGAATAGGGTCCAATGGAGGAATAAGGAGATGGGCCCGCATGGGAAGAGGAATCCACACGGGGATAAGAAGACGGGGAGGAAGAAGGGTAATATACAGGAGAAAAATGACACTCCATGAGGGCAAATGGAGACTTTATACAGGAAAATCAGGGAAATACAATGAGGGAAGTAAGGGGCTCAAATGAGGGGGGTTGACTCAATAATGTAAAGGAAAATAAAAGAAAAAAAAAGAAACCTAGGACAATGAGACTAGACAAATGGACACACAGAATGGACTACCCTAAGTGGGCCTAACAACAAAACCTATATGGATGATGGGGGATGCAACACAAAATAACACAAGTGGGCTTGGACAAGCCCACACAACACAAACAATATGAAGGATTTCACCCAAGTCAAACAAGTTAATATGATGGGAAGTATTTTATTGTCAAAGTTTTGGGTGGACCCTTTAATGATTTGAATTGAGATTAATTCCCTCAAGATAGGTGTCCTATAGGGAATAAGGTCCAAACTTTGGTTTGACTAAGGTTAATTCCTTCACAACGTATGCAAATGCAAGCCTGAGGGGTGGAAAGTTACAACCGGCCCGGCATCCGTGTGGGAATCCACGGCTCGCGGGGACTTACGGAGGTCCCGGATAAGATCACCTAGTCGAGCCCAAGGAATATGGGAGCGAGAGGATCACTTACCGAGGGGGAATGCAACTACAATATGACAATATGCATGATCCTATGTGCACCGGGGTGCATGCAATTTCTAGCCTAAGTCTAGCAAATCAAGACAATCATGAAATCATGCTAACATTACAAAAATATATGAAAAATGTAAAATAATATGAATAACAATGATGCAATAACTAAAATAGGGATAACTAGGCACTAAAAGGTAAGAAAAATCATCAAAGGAAAACATACCTTTGTGTTTGCCCCCGGACCTACAAGTGAGTTTTATGCATAAAATGCAAAAATGAAGGCAATATTTAAGTAGGCAAATGAAGTCCAATGCATGCAAATAATATATGGATGTAAAGATAATACAAAAGACTATGCAATGGAATCAAAAAATAGCCAAAACATGCCCTGGAAGGCAATTTAAATCAGCAAACAAAACGGCCATGTGAATCTGTCCCGAATCTGCCTACAAACTAGATGCAAAAATGCAAAAATAGAGGCACTTTTTAAATATGCAAATGATGTCCAATTGATGGAAACTCTATATGTATGGAAAGATAATACAAAGGACAGCACAACGCAAAAAGAATCAGACCAATCCGACGTCGGGAGACAAAGTTATGCTCAAATGAATAAGGCCCCTGTGAATAGAAATCATGCCAGGCCAGAACAGTTAAAAGGCCCCTGAATGACCGTTTATACCCTTTGTGCGGTCTACCAGATGACCGCCCAACTGATGGACGGTCCAGGGAGGATCGTTTATAACTCCAGAGGGTTTGGGCGGTCCTGGATAGGCTGTTTAACGCGTTAGGCGGCCCTACGATAGACCGTGCAACCCTGACAGACCCGAAAATGGACAAAATGATAGAGAAACGTGGAGAAGACTATCCAAACATGCATGAACACCGACCCAACATGCAAGAGACTAAAAATATAACGTGATGGGCACTAGGTGTCCCACCGTGATCGCCAAAAAACTGTAGGATGTAAATGTAATCTACCCCGCCCCGAGCTAAACAATATAACCATGCATATAAGCGTGAAAGTGCATGAAATGGAAAGGGGTGACAATGAATAGAGAACTAACCGTGATCGCCACCAAGGTTCTACAGCATCAAAAGGATGAAGAAAGGATGAATACGGTGCCGTGTACCTTGGAAAATGAAGAAGAAGATGCGGCCTAACGGGAAACCGCTACAACGTGTAATCGAGCTTGAAATGGGATGCGGGAAGCCGATGTGGGTGCACCTCCTCACTTCCTAGCCGGCTAGAAAGCAAGGGCCTCATGTCCTATTGATGGTCTCCTACAAAACAAAGCCATGAAAACAAAAGAACACCCATTATATCATGAAAGTGTAGCATGTGTCCCGAAATGATAAATTAACATGAAAGAATGGGGGAGAACGCACCGGGGGAGGGTTTTTAACCCCTATAAATGGGTGCAAAAGCAAGGTGGGAGTGTTGTGCATGCATAGAATTTGAAATCATGGAATTTGATGGAAAGAACAGAGAGAAAACCGTTGTGCAAAATGGAGAAAAATGCATGAACGTGCCGAAACAGCGCAAAAAAACTAAGTGTAAAACTGTGATGATTTGTGAAAAGTAGAGGGAGAGAACTAATCCTAGGTATGAAGAAAGAGAGCCCGGAGAGATGAAAAATGAAGAAGATACTCCCCTCTTCAAGATGAGACCAATGGAGGACGAAGAGGATGCCGGATGACTCCGCCCCGAGCCGACGAAGGGCGTCCCGTCGCACAGGTTCAAGAACTCGTGATGATTTGCAAAAAGTATGGGCGAAGTTATGAGGGTAAACGAAGATGAAATCCAGCAAATAAGGTATCAAAATGAAGCCTATACTTCCCTCAATAGCCTGGGGTCGAAGGTTTGTGACGACGATTTGGCATGGCTTCGCCCCAAGTTCAAGAAGAGCCCCCCGTCGCGCAGGCGAACTGGGCAGGTTTATATAGAAAAAAGGTGAAAACCCTAACTTTCTGCTGCGATTTCAGATGATAGAGTCCACCAAATCTCGAGATCTATGGATCAATCTCGAGATAATAGATAGGATAAGAGTTAGGAACAAACGTGACTCTTTTTGGTGGAAGGATCTGGAAGATAGAGTCCATGTAAGGTGGCCCCGGAGCCTAATCTGGAAGAGTTTTTGTTGCACGAAAAGCAGAAAAACCTGATATTGCGGCCAAGAATTTAGGAGATATGGTCAATTAAAAATCGTGCTCCATATACCAAATTCAATATAATACAAAGGGGAAGACACAGCAACAAACGGGGCTCAATTTAGTAGAGTATTCTAGAAGATAGAGCCCTAACAAGGAGGCCCCGTTGCACAGGTTTCGGCCTTAGAATCCGGCGGCGAAGAAGATGGAATTCAGGACTTTTTGGACTCTCTAGTAGATGAACGGTCGCACGATAGACCGTTCATTGCATTGGGTGGTCTAGCTGTAGACCGTCCAGTCCTGGGGGCGACCGGGGGATTTTTCGCACAAAAAAGAGATAAACGGTCATCCATGGACCGTTTTTCGAGTTAGGCGGTCTTAAGAAGACCGTTTTATGACATTTTAAAAATAATAAAAATTAAAATAAAAATTAAAAAATTAAAAAAGTTACTGTTCATGGGCGGTCAACTGTTGACCGTTTTACTGTTGGACGGTCAACTTGTGACCGTTCAACTCAAGGAACGGTCAACTGTTGACCGTTTAGCTGCCAGGCTCGCGCGACTTTTGAAATTGAAGCGTATCTTGAAAACGGTGTAGAATTAGAAAAAGTGGTAAACAAAGAAATTGTAGATACCTTAAAAATGAACAACTTTCATGAAGAAAGTAAGATGAGAAAATGATTAGAAGAGAGAGAAAATGGGGCTAGAACAGAGAGAGAAAATATCAAGACATAGGTGAATAGTGCAGTCTGCCGGAAAAACGTAAATAACTTGAAATCGGTGCAGAACTGGTCAATGACGTAGAAGAACGAATTGTAGGGATTTGAAAGATGAACAACTTTTGTGAAGGACACATTTTGAAAAGAGGAAAGAAAGGGAGTGAAAAAGGAAAGTTTTCAGAACTGCGCAGCGAAAGGGGGCTGAATGCTTGAGGGAAGCCGGCCTAAATGGGCCGTAAGTTGACTTTGAAGGCCAGAAGGTGACAAGATAGGCTCCAGGGCTCCATGAAATAATGATCTTCAAGGCTCAAATAGAATGGAATAATGAAATGGACTCGAAATCCATCCAAGGAAGGGTCCAAAACAATGGGTAATTCGGGGCATCAAAATGATGAATAAGAGAAATGACTCAACTTGCAAGCTAAAAATGGGTGTCAACAGTAACCTGTCATTCCACTTCTCGACATTTGATATACCATGCAGTTATAAGATGATGTACAACTAAAAACACTTAGAAATACAAACAAGCTCCCCCTGAATGTGACCATCATTCAAATCAAGATTCATACAGCCAATGGACCAGTTCTAAATCAAAGCAGATATGCTTGTTCCAAACATGGTAAAGATAAGTAAGCAGAGCATCGATAGAGGAATTGATAGCTCAAACCTGAGTGGATTGAGGTCTGCATAGACCAAGCTCTCTCCTTAATGTTGTAAACCTGTCATTGCTTAAGGGCTTTGTGAAGATATCTGCAAGCTAATTTTCTGAGTCTACAAAATGGAGCTCAAAGTGATTTTTGAGAACTTCATCTCTTATAAAATGATGCCTAATTTCAATGTGTTTAGTCCTAGAGTGCATGACTGGATTTTTTACAAGATTTATAGGACTTGTGTTATCACACAGAATGGGTACACAGCCAAGATCTATTAGATAGTCTTGGAACTGGTGTTTGATCCACATTACTTGGGTGCCACAACTCCTTACAGCTAGATATTCTGCTTCTGCAGTTGAGAGGGCAACCGAGTGCTGTTTCTTGGAAGCCCAAGAAACCAAACACCCACCGAGAAATTGGCAATAGCCACTAGTGCTCTTACGGTCCAGTTTGCATCCTGCATAATCTGCATCAGAATATGAAATAAGTGAAAGTTCACAAGATGCAGGATACCATAATCCCAATTCTTGAGTGCCAGCAAGGTATCTAAAAATACGCTTGACAGCAGTCAAGTGAGACTCTCTAGGACTAGACGGGAATCTAGTACAAAGACAAACACTAAACTGAATGTCTGGTCTAGATGCAGTTAGATAGAGTAATGACCCAATCATACATCTGTATCTCTTTGCATCTACAAGAATACCTTGTTCATCTACATCCAGTGATGTGGCAGTCCCCATTGGAGTTCCTAATGATTTGCAGTTGGTCAGATCAAACTTTTTCAGCAACTCCTTCACATATTTGGCTTGATTGATAAAACAGCCTTCATTGCTTTGATTAATCTGCAAGCCAAGGAAAAATTGTAGCTCACCCATTAGACTCATTTCAAACTCATTGGTCATGAGTTTAGCAAATTCCTCACACATTTGAGATTTTGTGGATCCAAACACTATGTCATCCACATAAATATGAACTATCAAGATATCTTTATCTTATTTCTTGGTGAATAGTGTCTGATCTACATTACCTCTTGAATACCCTTGTTCGGTGAGGTATGAGCTTAGTCTGTCGTACCAAGCTCTAGGTGCCTGCTTCAAGCCATATAAAGCCATGTCCAACTTATAAACATGATCTTTGAAATATGTGCATTCAAAACCGGGGGGTTTCTCTACATAGACTTCTTCTTTAATAAGACCATTTAGAAAAGCACTCTTAACATCTATTTGCTACAGTTTGATTTTATGAGAACATGTAAATGCTAGCAAAAGTCTAATGGCCTCAAGTCTAGCAACAGGAGTAAAAGATTCTTCATAATCTATACCAAATTCTTGATTATATCCTTGAGCCACCAATCTCGATTTGTTTCTTAATATCTTTCTATCTTCACTTAGTTTATTTCTAAAAACCCATTTTGTTCCTATGACTGATTTTTCTTTAGGCCTCGGAACAAGATGCCATACCTTATTTCTTTCAAACTGGTTTAATTCATCATGCATGAAATTGATCTAGATTTCATCTTTTAAGGCCTCTACAATATGTTTGGGTTCAGTTTGAGACACAAGAGCAAGTTGTTCAATTTCATCTATAATTTTGAAATGATACCTAGTTTTGGTTCAGTCATGCAGATTACTTAGGATGTTTTCCAAAGGATGATCTTTCAACACTCTTAGGTCAGGTTAAGTATTACCTTCATCTGCTTCGGTGACTGGAGTATTACTTGGTTCACCTTGGTCCTCATTTGCTTGTGTCTCCTCTTGTGGAAGTTCCACTTTTCCTTTTATGTTCAGGAATTTCCCATCATCATCTTCCCTGCAAGTGCTGTTATGATGAATCTCATCAAAAGTGATGTGTGGGGATTCTTCCACACAAAGGGTCTTAAGATTATAGACTCTATAAGCTCTAGACTTGTCAGAGTACCCAAGGAATATCCCTTCTTCACTCTTGGGCTCAAACTTATCCAGAACTCTTTTATCATTGTTATGAACAAAACACTTTGACCCAAACACTTTCATGTGAAAGAGAGATGGATTTTTACCTTTAAGCAGCTCATATGGAGTCATTTTGGTGGGGGCCTTACCATTGAATGGTTGATGATATAACATACAGTGTTTACCGCTTCTGCCTAAAATCTCCTTGGTAGATGCCTTTCAGCAAGCATTGTGCGTGCCATCTCTATGAGAGTTCTGTTCTTCCTCTCAACAACCCCATTTTGCTCAGGTGTCCGTGGTGACGAAAACTTGTGAATGATTCCTTCAGTCCTACACAAATTTTCAAAGTCAACATTGTCAAATTCACCACCATGATCTGAAATAATGTTAGAAATTTTAAACTTACCATCTTTCTTCACTTGCATATACAGTGCCTGAAACTCATCAAAGGCATTTTTTTTATGTGCAAGATAAAATACCCAAGTGAATCTAGTAAAGTCATCTACCAAAACATAACCATATCTTTTATCACTTAAGCTAGTTGTTTTGGTTGGACCAAATAAGTCCATATGGATTAGTTCAAGTGGTTTACATGATGAATTTTCAGTTCTCCTTTTAAATGACTTTCTAGTCTATTTTCCTTTAGCACATGCATCACAAATCTTAGTGTTCAGTTTGAATTTAATTTCAGGCAGACCTTTGACAATGGAATGCTCCACCAATTTATGAAGAGTGTTGTAACTAACATGTCCTAGTCTACGATGCCACAAACAAGCTAATTCAGATTTGGGTGCAGTAAGACAAAAATCTATGTGAGCAGGGTCATCTAAGTCAATCATGTACACGTTATTGACTCTTTTACCAAAAAACTTGATTTCTTTTGAATTTGGTTGCAAGATCCTACATTCATTAGAGTCAAAAACTATTGTATGACCTTTATCACATAGTTGACTAATACTCAGCAAATTGTACTCCAGACTATCAACAAGTAATACATTATCAATTGAGTTGGAGGGGTTCTTACCAACTTTACCTGAACCAATAATTTTTCCTTTGTTGTTTCCTCCAAAGGTGACATGTCCAGCTTCCTTTTCAACCAGGAGAAAAAATTTGGTTTTGTCTCCAGTCATGTGTCTTGAGCAGCCACTGTCAAGATACCAACGGTTGTGCACGACTGCAAGACACTCCTACACAAGGAATTAAGTGATAATGTTTGGAACCCAAGGACAGTTGGGTCCCAATAATTTCTTCATTTCTGTAAAGCAGGATAACACTGATTTTGAAATCTAAACTTTCTTAACATCTTTGCTTTGTTGGGAGTTCTAGTTTTTCTTCTCTTTAGTCTTTTGGACTTTGTGAGTTTTGGAAGTGGTGGAGAAGGATTATTGATTAGACCATCTATTCCAGTTGGTTGGTCTAGATGAATAGGAAGTGTCATATTGCCTAGGCCGTTGAGGTTGAGTGAACCTATGACCATAGGGAACATTATTGTTCCTTACCCATGGAGGTGTCGGTCTGTAGAAGGCAAAGTCTTGACCTGTCCACTGTTCAGTCCGTCTATAACGGTCTCTGGATAAGGGATGCGTCGACCTCCTGTATGGAAACTATCGACCTATTGGTGCAAACCTGGGGTATTGTTGGGCATTTGACTAGGTGGGTGTCAACCTATTCCATGGAGTGTCCTGACCTATTCTAGCATTGTAATTGTCTCTTCCTTTATGATTTGCAGGCTGAGGCTTGGACGGGTGTCGACCTATTTGGGATTGTTTGTGAACCTTTTTGGGTTGTTGGGAAGTTTTGTTGACTGGTTCTCCTATCTTTTCTTTTCCTTTATTTTCAACGTTTTCTTGGTGTGTTGATTTGGAGGTTGATGCTTCGGAAGATGAGACAAAGGTGGTGGTCTTTAACCCAAATATTTTCTTTTTGGTATGCTCATATCCTAGCCCTTCTCTGTTGAAGTTTATTTTAGTTCCTAGCAGGGCATTCAAGTTTTCACTCCCATCAACAAATTTTTCAAGAGAGGTTTGTTTATCTGCTAGGTCCTTTTGAAGCTTCTCATTTTCTTTCAACAGTTGAGAATTGACCTGTTTAAAGGCTTCTAACTTTTCATTGCACAGATTGTTATTCTTTACATAGCTTTGCATTTTTAATTTCAATTCATCAATTTCATCTCTTAGTCTTTCATTTTCATCTTCCAAACCTCTCATTTCTTTTCTTCCCTTTTCAAGATTCTCATTCATTTTTCTTAGATCTTCAATTTCAGTTTCTAGAGAGATTATTTTTTCATTGAGAGGTTTATCATGCCCACAGGATTCAACCTTCTTCTTTAAGGTTTTATTTTCTTTTCTGTATACTTCATATTTATTCATTAATTCAAAGTAGGTTTCTTCCCAATCATCAGTGGAGAAATGCTCAAAGGGAGAGCTCACCTCACTGTCATTTTCTCCTTTGGCCATTAGGCAGAGATCATCTTTTTCCTCTTCAGAGGAGTTATCTTCAGCTTCTTCTTCTTCATCATCACTCCAAGTGCACACCATGGCGTGCTTCTTCTTGCTCTTCCACCTAGGCATGGCTTTCTTAGCTCCTTCTGGACACTCAGACTTGATGTGTCCTAGTTTCCTGCAAGAGTAGCATGCAAGCTTTTCAGACTTTTTAGCATTTTTCAGGTCTTGGCCTGAAACCTCTTTTTACCTGGGACTTCTTCTTAGTGAAGCATGTACCTTCCTTTATTAAAAACCTTCTAAACTTTCTTGTCAATAGAGCAACTTCATCTTCTTCAGTGTTGCTGCTTGAAGGCTCTTCATCATCAGATAGGTCCTTAGTGCTTGGTCCAGCTTTAAGAGCTAGAGGCTTCTTTTTACTTACCTGAGCCTCTTTATTTTTCAGATTCATCTCATAGGTCATCAGGGACTCTATGAGTTCTTCAACCTTGATGGAAGTTAAGTCTTTTGATTCTTCAACTGTTGTGGCCTTTGTATGCCAAATAGGAGTTAGTGATCTCAGAATCTTCCTTACTATCTCCTGCTCATAGTAGGTCTTACCTAGCTCAGTCAAGCCATTAGTGAGCACAGTTAGCCTAGCATACATGTTTGAAATGGACTCATCATATTTCATTCTAAACTTCTCATATTCAGATACCAACATGTTAGCTTTGGTTGCACATACCTACTGTGTCCCTTCATATATTACCTCAAGGTGGTCCCACATTTCTTTTGCAGTGGCGCAAGTTGACACCCTTGAGTATTCAGTCGGATGAAGTGAGCACTGCATGATATGCTTGGCACCCCAGTTCAGAGTTGATTTCTTGATCTGTTCTTTAGTCCATGTATCTTCGTTTGGAGGCAGCTCAAATGGTCCCTTGCTAATCACTCGCCAGCCTTCATGATCATGGACTCTAATGAAGACCTGCATGCGATTTTTCTAGTAAGGATAATTTATCCCTGTGAAAAAGGGAGGCCTATTTACGGAATGTCCTTCGGCCATAGGACCTTTAGTTGCCATATCACCAGTTCTCTCAAGGTCGTTAGACCACATACAGAGAGACTAGCTCTGATACCACGTGTTGAGTGGTGATAGGCAGATCTAAAGGAGAGGAGTGAATAGATCAGCCCCTTTTTGCCCTTCTTTGCGAAAATAAAAACTAGATCTAACACAACAGATTATGAGACAGATATTAGTTAACAGCTAAGAAGCTAGATACACACATGATATCTGGAATCGGTCCTATCAAGCTTCTACCGTTGGAACAAGAGAGAAATCAAACCACAAGACAAGATCTTTAAGGTGGTTCAGTCTCAATCTAGAGACTTACGTCCACCCCTCAGATAATACAGTGAGGCTTCACTGGTGCCAACACACACCGGTTGATTCACAGCTTCTTACAGAGAGAAGCACTCTCAAACTCCGCTGCCACACAGCTTGAGGTATCACAACCCAAAACATAGATTGGTGTCAACACTGTCTGTCTTCCTACACTCAGGTAGGGATCAAATGCTATGGAGTTTGTTT
This sequence comes from Amorphophallus konjac, assembly GCA_022559845.1. NCBI lineage: Eukaryota > Viridiplantae > Streptophyta > Magnoliopsida > Alismatales > Araceae > Amorphophallus > Amorphophallus konjac. The sequence goes on along the minus strand of CM040117.1, from coordinate 36,778,430 downwards.
TGAAGAAAAGCAAACTGAAAATGGAACTGCCAGACAGAGTATCGTAGTAAAACACAATGAGAAGGAAGTCTCATGTCTCGGAAAGAGCTTGAGGAGTCCTTGGCTTTATTCTTCTTCTTCCTGGATCTTCACCACCACCCTTGAGGAAGAAAGATGATCAAGCTTCAAGCTTTTTAAGAGATCTTGATGGAGCTTCACAAAACCCTTCTGCTTGTAAGAAGATCTCTCGTTTGAGGAAGAGGATCATCTTTTTCTTCAAGTGCTCACACCAGCAGCATCAGGAAGGAGGCTAGCTTCCTCAGCAAGTCTTCCTACTTTTCATTTTTCTCTTTCTTGCATGCCTCACTTTCGAACTAGAGCTCATGCTCCTCATATATTGGTGTCCTACGACGACACCAACGTTGTCCGCTTTTCAAGCAACACCTAGAATGTCACATCCACATTATTTGATCTGCTTCTATCTGCATAGTTGACTTCTTTTCTATCAAATCTCCAGGTATGTGGGTAGGTAGGAGACCATAGCAGCAAAGGTACGATCTTCTTTAGAATATATCTCTGCCAAATCACAGTCTTCTGACACAGAAGCATTTTGACGGCTTTTTCAAGAGCAAACGGATCCTCTATATTAAGTTCCAGATCTTGAAGACAGCTTCCGTTGGATTCAGATCCGTTCTGGTCGAACCAAATGTGTCGACACTTTCCTGTCAGTGTGTCGAGACATTCCTTTGAAAGCCTTGAAAAATCATTTTGGTTGAACGTGAATGTGTCGACACTTTCCTGTCAGTGTGTCAAGACATACAGTGAATGTCTTGAAGATCCATGGCTGATGTGTCGAGACATCCACAGAGTTGTGCTGGGACAATCGTGCTTGGCTCTGTGATGACACCATCAGTGTGTCGAGACAACACCAAACGGTGTCGGGACATGTGAGCCATGTGCAGAGTTGTCGCATGAGGGTGTCGAGACAGAAGCGGCATGTGCAGAGATGTTCACACGAGCGTGTCGACACTTTTCACTCAGTGTGTCGAGACATCGGTGAGTCCAGAGGCCATACAGAACGGCTTCAGCTTGATTTCTTCTGGAGGTGTCGAGACATGGGTCAGATGTGTCGATACAGTCTTTTATGTCGGAGCTCAAAGGTTAGAGATTCAACACATTTTCTTCTAGATGTGTCGGGACATCATTAGGCCGTGTCGAGACATCACTTAGAGAAGTTTTCCTGCACTAGTTTAGTCAATTCATCAAGCCAAAATATGTTAGATGTTCCTCAATTATCTACTAATGATTTATGATCTGTTATCATTAGAACCAGGGGACACAACACAGGGGGTCGATTTTGATGAAATCTCCATGCTTAACACGGTCCTCAAGAGGACCGCGATAATTAATGGCCGCGATCATCTTAGGACCGTGTAAAATCCTATTATTCAAAAAAACACAAAAAAAGAGCAATCATCACACCCATAAAAAAATCATAAAATAAAAAAATATATAAGAAACAAAGAAAAGGGGGGAAGAAAGAAATTTTAGTATGTTCACCCTGTAATGCTCGAGAATTTTCTAGGAATTTTTTAGAATGAAATATAATTATTAAACATTTAAAGAGATTTAATAGGCTATTAAAAGAATTTTGGGCTAATCAAATCAATCCAAAAGCCCTATATTAACCAAATGGCTAAGCCCAATTCAAAAAGGCATAAAGACCCAATTCTAAGACCTTTAGGCCCAAGCCCAATTATAGAAACATAATTGGGGCTATTTTCGGATTTAAAAAGGGGATAAATAGGCCTTAAGGAGATAATTAGCTGATAAATATTATTTTCTAAAAAAAATGGAAAGACCACAAAGTAGCGGTCCATCGCACGACCGCGTCTTCATAGTAGCGGTCCCAAGACGACCGTTTCTTCCTTCCGTGAACGAACTCTAGAGAAACGTGAAAAGGTTAGATCTTTGGCAACCTAATCGCCTTGGATCGAAGCTATCTGGTATAGGAGACTCTCTAAAATTCTCTAAGGATCAATCCTACCCCAATTTAAGACTCTAAGTTCGATCTAACCCTCAAACCCTAGGCAAACCTTATAAATAGGGTTCAGGTTCGACCTGGGGGAACCTTTATTTTGGAGCGCGTAGTTCGACGGTAAGGGGACCTCATCTCAGGTTGGTTCTTTAGACCTTTATGTTCTCCATAGTTTTATCTAACTCACCTCCAATTTTTGTGCTAGAAGACCTAGCCGTTGGAGAGCTAGAGCATCTGCACGTCTTTGGTTTGCTGCAGGCTACATAAGAAATAGTACACCGGTCCAGTGAAGATCAGAAAATTGGAAGCCCCAAACGAGGTTACTTCAAGTTGAATCTTTAGAATTTTTTGTTCCCCTTTCTATCTTCTACCTACCCTCCAAATTTCATGGATTTAGGTCAAGTGGTTAAGGAGAATGAGGGACGGGAAGTTGCTGATTTAGCACAGGACGTGTAGAAACTAGGACGTCCTTCCAGTCCAAAATCTGAAGTTTAAAGCCAATTACGGAGGTAGGTTATCTCATGAAAAGGCTAAATTAACAAGTTAGAAATAAAAGGCCCATAGTTTCATGTGATTTCATGCTCTATATGTGGTGAATTTCATGTGATTTCCTTCCAGTCCAAAAAGGTTAGCATGTCCTTACATATAGCATAGCTGTGACAGAGAAGTACGGGGAGGGAGACACGCAACGTTCGGAGTTGGATCCGGCGGAATGTGTGGCAGCAGTTGGCGTACCTAAGAAAGGCCGGCTATATGGTTTTGGGGAGAGCCTGGACTCTAGCGCGGTGATATCATCGTGTGCGAGTTCAGGCTCTGCCCAAACCAGTAGCTGTGCCTTCAGTATACCTCCACCTGGCCCCAATACTTCTGCCAGCGACGTTAGAGACATCGTGCGATCAGAGATGTCTGATTTACAGTGGCAGATGTAGCGGCAAATCTGAGAGGAGATGTCTAGCCAGTAGGCAACCATGTTGCAAGCAATCATTGGCCTCCTCTCCCAAGCGAGAATTCTCCCTCCTGGATCCACCACCACAGCACAGGCCCATCCGGTGAGTGTTTATTATGTTTTTATTTTGGCAGAATTACTCAATTATGAAAATAATTAATTCAAGAACTAAGTGTGTTTTAAAAAGTAACTTAGTTTATAAGAATTCATAAAATTAGGGGTTCAGAGGTCCAAAATATAAAATATTGGCCTGATCGACGTGTCGGTCGTTCCAACACAACCTGGGAGGTAGACGTGACTTGTGAGAGCTGACGGAATCCAAATCGGATATCCAGTTTGAGCCCGATGCTCAAATAACTCAATTCAAAACTAAGTAAGTTTTCAAAAGTAACTTAGTTTAGAAGAATTCAGAAAATTCGGGGTTTGGGGGTCCAAAATGTAAAATACTGGCCTGATCAGGGTGCCGATCGTTCTAACACGACCTGGGAGGTACACTCAGACTTGTGAGAGCAGACAGAATCCAAATCAGATATCCAGTTTCAGCCCGACGCTCAAATAACTCAATTCAAAACTAAGTTTGTTTTTAAAAGTAACTTAGTTTAGAAGAATTCAAAAAAATTCAGGGTTCGAGGGTCCAAAATGTAAAATACTGGCCTGATCGACGTGCCGATCGTTCCAACACGACCTGGGAGGTAGACGTGACTTGTGAGAGCTGACAGAATCCAAATGGGATATTCGGTTTGAGCCCGACGCTCAAATTACTCAATTCAAAACTAAGTTAGTTTTCAAATGTAACTTAGTTTAGAAGAATTCAGAAAATTCAGGATTCGGGGGTGCAAAATGTAAAATACTGGCCGGATCGACGTGTCGATCGTTCCAACACGACCTGGGGGGTAGACGTGACTTGTGAGAGTTGATAGAATCCAAATCGAATATCCGGTTTGAGCCCAACGTTAAAATAACTCAATTCAAAACTAAGTGTGTTTTTAAAACTAACTTAGTTTATAAGAATTCATAAAATTCAGGGTTCAGGAGTCTAAAATATAAAATATTGGCTTGATGGGCTTGCCGATTGTTCTAACACGACCTGGGAGATAAAAATGACTTGTGAAAACTGGCGAAATCCAAATCGGATACCTGATTTGGGCCCGGCACTTAAAAGTGCATTTTGTAAATGCACTTAGTTTAAAATTAAAGAAGTCGGGTCCGAGGGTCTAAAATCTGAAATACCGATCTGATCGGTGTGTCGATCCTTTCAACACAACCTGAGAGATAAAAGTGACTTGTGAGAACTGGCGGAATTCAAATCGGATACCCAGTTTGGGCCCAACGCTCAAAAGTGCATTTTGTAAATGCACTTAGTTTAAAATTAAAGAAGTCGGGCTCGGGGGTCTAAAATCTGAAATACCAGTCTGATCGACGTGCCGATCCTTCCAACATGACCTGAGAGATAAAAGTGACTTGTGAGAACTGATAAAATCCAAATCGGATACCCAGTTTGGGCCTAGTGCTCAAAAGTGCATTTTGTAAATGCACTTAGTTTAAAATTAAAGAAGTCGGGTTCGGGGGTCTAAAATCTGAAATATCGGTCTGATCGGCGTGTCGATCCTTCCAACACGACTTGAGAGATAAAAGTGACTTGTGAGAACTTGCGTAATCTAAATTGGATACCCGGTTTGGGCCGAGCGCTCAAAAGTGTATTTTGTAAATGCACTTAGTTTAAAATTAAAGAAGTCCGCTCCGGGGGTCTAAAATCTGAAATACTGGTCTGATCAGCATGTCGATCGTTCCAAAATGACTTGAGAGATAAAAGTGACTTGTGAGAACTGACAGAATCCAAATTGGATACCTGGTTTGGGCCCAGCGCTCAAAAGTGCATTTTGTAAATGCACTTAGTTTGAAATTAAAGAAGTCGGGTCTGGCGGTCTAAAATCTGAAATACCGGTCCGATCGGTGTGCCGATCATTCCAACATGACCTGGGAGATGAAAGTCACATGTGAGAATTGACGAAATCTAAATTGGATACCCAGTTTGGGCCTAGCGCTCAAAAGTGCATTCTCTAAATGTAATTAATTTAAAAGACAGATAACTAGGGGTTGGGGGTTCTAAAATCTGAAATACTAGTCTAATCAATGTGCCGATCGTTCCAACACGACCTGGGAGATGAAAGTGACTTGTGAGAACTGACAGAATCCAAATCGGATATCTGGTTTGGGCCCGACGCTCAAAAGTGCATTCTTTAAATGTAATTAATTTAAAAGACAGATAATTAGGGGTTGGGGGGTCTAAATTCTGAAATACCTGTCTGATCGACATGTCGATCATTCCAACATGACCTGGGAGGTAAAAGTGACCTGTGAGAATTGGCTGAATCCAAATCGGATACTCGATTTGAGCCTGGTGCTCAAAAGTGCATGTTGTAAATGCACTTAGTTAAAAATTAAGGAAGTTGGGTTTGGGGATCTAAAATCTGAAATATCAGTTTGATCGGCGTGCCGATTGTTCCAACACAACTTGGGCGATGAAAGTGACTTGTCAGAACTGACGGATTTTAATTCGAATACCCGGTTTGAGCTCGGCCCTCAGAAATGCATTCTCTAAACGTAATTAATTTAAAATACTGATGAGAGTTAGGTTAGTTGGGGTCTATAAAATCTATGTAGTTATAAATTTTATATTATGTTTGATTTGAATTTATGCAATCTAATAAAATATTTAATTTATCTTCGCACTAATTTTTTTATCTATGAATGAATGTTATTATTTTTTTAATATAGGAGGATCCTTCTGCGAGCGGCGACAGAGGAGATGAGTAGGGCGGGGAGGATGAGGATATGGACGAACTGGATGATATTTGTTGAGTATCTCATGTGTTTTGTTTTTTGTACGTTGGTTTGATTGTGATATTTGATGTATTTTTAATTAAATAGTTTTTTTAAAAAAATATAATTTTTAAAAAAATTAATAAAAATATTTTGGATGTATTTTGAGACGGATCCGTCTGTAGTTAGCGACGAAAATAGAGACGAGCTTCAGTCCGCCTGAAACTCATAATTTTTATAAAATATAAAAAAAGTTTGAGATGGATTTTATGACGGATCCGTCTGAAGTTTGCGACGGATAAACCGACCCACTAAGTCCATCTGAAATTCCAGATCTGAAGTTGGCGACGGAACTAAGGACGGAATAATTCTGTTTGAAATTTCAGACAGATTTTAGGACGGTATTTCAAACGGACTATTTGAGATGGAGTTTCAGACGGAAAAATTCTGTCTGAAATTTCAGAAGGATTTTGAGACGGTATTTCAGACGGACTATTTGAGATGGAATTTCAGACGAAAAATTTTCATCTTAAATTTTAGATGAAATTTCGGACGGAATTTTATCTGTCTGAAATTTGTAACTAGGAATATAAGATGGCCATATTCTGTCCCAAACCCGTCTGAAATCCGTCCCAAAAGTGACTTTCGACGGAATTTTAGATGGATTTACGACGGAATTTGGCTGTCGCAAACACCGCCTTTTCTTGTAGTGCGTATATTTGAGGTCAGGCAATGCACTGACCAAGAGAAGGTCTGTCTCGCCACATTTCAACTGAACAACGATGCACATACGTGGTGGAAGGCACAACCACAAAATGCACAGCTTACGTGGGATGGATTTCTTGCACTCTTTCGAGTAAAATACTTCTCCGAGCATGTCAAGGAGAGAAAAGCTGCAAAATTCGCTTCTCTTCCCCAAGGCATGATGTCTGTGGTGGAGTATGAACTTCAGTTCTCTCGAATGGCACCATATGCTCCTCATTTGGTTAGCACCGATCTACTAAAGGCTAACCGATTTATGGATGGCTTGAGGCCCATTTTTATTACTCAACTCGGACCCTAGAATATCCGTACTTATGCGGAGATGGTCCAACGGGCACAATTATGTAAAAGGGCCTTGGAAAAGGTCAGAAAGTTTAAAGGCAAGGAAGAGGAATCTAGCCGAAAGCCAGATTGGCAAGGAAGGAAAGGACATAGATTCAGCATCACGGAACCCTACAAGTCCCGTGACAACAAGAAGTGATCCCGTAATGGCAACGGGAGTGGCAACGGCAAAGGCAAAAAGATCAAGGAGGAAGAAAGAGCTGTCACAACTGCTTGTACATTTTGCGAGAAGTTCGGCCATTCGGCTGAAGAGTGCTGGAAGCACCTTGGTGCTTGTTTACGATGTGGAAGTCAGGAGCACCGTATGCCTGATTGCCCTATTATGAAGGAACAACCTTCTAATGGCGGTCGTAGGCGCCAAGCTCGCCTCAATGCCAAGATGGATGAAGAAACGCCCAAGGATGATGGGCTAATGAAAAGTACCATTTCAATTTATTCGCATCCTACATTTGTGTTATTTGATACTGGTGCCTCTCATTCATTTATATCTACTACCTTTGTAAAAACTTTACCAATTTCTCATGTTCCTCTACCATCGGACCTAGCAATCACAATACCTTTAGGTCTCGGAACAGAACTTACAACCCACTATCAGGATAGTGAGGTAACTGTAGAAGGTCAGAATCTTCTTGCAACCTCGTATGACTTGACATGTAAGGCTACGATGCCATCCTAGGTGTAGATTGGCTTGGTTACCATGACGCCTATATAAATTATCGCCATAGGAGAATTTCTTTTTGAAAACCAAGTCTCCTGTGATTCTCTTTCCTTGGCATCAAGTATTGGAAGCATCCTACCATCATCTCTTCTCTTCACGCTTGCAAACTCATTTCGCAAGGATGTGAAACTTTTCTTGCTTCTGTGATTGTCACCGAGTCCAAGGAAATTCTCATAGAAGAAATTCCGATTGTCAAAGAGTTCCCTGATGTGTTTCTATCTGATTTACCCGATTTATCACCCGAAAGGGAAGTAAACTTCTCCATTGAACTCATCCCTGGAGCAGCACCTATTTCAATAGCTCCCTACAGGATGTCCCCTACGGAACTCAAGGAACTAAAGAGGTAACTTCAAGAGTTGCTAGACAAGGGCTTCATTCGTCCCAGCACAACCCCTTAGGGTGCGTCGGTCTTATTTGTTAGAAAGAAAAACGGATCCCTCAAGCTATGTGTCGATTACCGAAGACTAAATCAACTCACCATCAAGAACAAATATCCATTGCCGCGTATCGAGGAATTGTTTGATCAAATTTTTGGAGTAGAATATTTCTCTAAGATCGACCTCAGGTCGGGCTACCATCAGCTAAGGATCAAAGATGAAGACATCTACAAGTATGCTTTCCAAAGTAGATATGGGCATTATGAGTTCGTGGTGATGCCGTTTGGGTTAACAAATGCCCCGGCATCATTTATGCAACTTATGAATGATGTGTTTAGGCCCTATCTCGATCGATTTGTGGTTGTATTTATTGATGATATTCTCATCTATTCTAAAATGAAGGAAGAACATGAATAACATTTAAGAATATCTTTGCAAACTCTAAGAGAGCATTAATTCTACGCAAAGCTCAGCAAGTGAGAGTTCTGGCTAAAGGAGGTTTCTTTCCTCAGCCATATTATTTCAAAATAAGGTATCATTGTTGATCCTTCAAAGGTGAAAGCTGTCAAGAATTGGAGCCGACCAACGACCGTATCCGAAGTTAGAAGCTTTATCGATTTTGCGGGCTATTATAGGCGATTCATTAAGGATTTCTCCAAAATCGTTGTTCCCTTGACTAGGCTTACAAGAAAGGAAAACACCTTCACTTGGATGAAGGATTGCGAAAAGAGTTTTCTAACCCTTAAAGATCATTTAACCACTGCCCATGTCTTGGCACTATCTGTTGAAGGTGGTGGATTTGAAGTCTACGTGAATGCATCTGGCATTGGCCTCTGGTGCGTCCTTATGCAACATGGCAAGGTGATATGTTATGCTTCGAGGTAATTGAAACGTCCTGAAGAGAACTACCCCGTCCACGATCTGGAATTGGCTGCTGTTATCTTCGCTTTAAAAATCTGGCGACATTACCTTTATGGGGAGAAATTCACTATATTTTCGGATCACAAAAGTCTAAAATGCCTTTTTACCCAAAAGGAACTTAACATGAGACAAAGAAGATGGCAGGAGTACCTTAAAGACTTCGACTTCTCTATTCAGTATCATCCAGACAAAGCAAATGTTGTAGCTGATGCTCTTAGCAGAAGACCAATGGCAATTCTAACAAGCCTCAGGAAAGGAATGACTTATCTAATAGATGATTTTACTCATTTGAATCTAGATGTGGATGCAGAAGAAGAAAAGGTTATTATTGCCAATATCCGGTCACAACCTACACTGATCGAAGATCTAGCCAAATTACAGAAAAATGACCCCACATTAATGGAGATCAAGATTAATATTGATCAAAGGCCGGAGTTCTCTATCTCAACCGATGGAAGGTTATTATTTAAAGGTCAAATCTGTGTACCGGATCATGCTGACACTAAGAAATTGATCATGGAAGAAGCTCATAAATCAAGGTATGCTATTCACTGTGGTGCTGCCAAGATGTACCAAGACCTGAAAAGGAATTTTTGGTGGCCCAACATGAAGAGAGAAATAGTGGACTTTGTATCCCGCTGTCTCACTTGTCAGCAAGTTAAGATAGAACATCAAAAGCCCGCTGGTAAACTACATCTCTTGGAAATTCCAGAATGGAAGTGGGAAAGTATAGGGATGGATTTTATCATGGGTTTACCTAAGACAAGATGTAGACAGGATGGTATATAGGTGATCATTGACCCATTGACTAAATCGGTACACTTTCTACCTATAAAAAGTCGATGGTCTGTAGATATTCTAGCAGCCTTATACATGAAGGAGATTGTCAAGTTACACGGTGTCCCTGTGACCATTATCTCCGATCGAGACCCTCGATTCATATCTCAATTCTGGAAGGGTCTACAACACTCATTGGGGACCCGACTCAATTTCAGCACTGCTTTCCATCCATAAATTGATGGTCAAATTGAAAGGATAAATCAAGTGGTGGAAGATATGCTCAGGGCATGTGTTATTGATTTCGGTGGGAGTTGGCACGATCACCTACCTCTAGTTGAATTTCCATACAACAATAATTACCAAGCTAGTATTCAAATGGCGCCATTCGAGGCACTATATGGAAGAAGCTGCCGCTCACCAATATGCTGGAATGAAGTTGGATAAAGGCAACTTCTAGGTCTAGAAATCATTCGAGATACTACCGAAAAGATAAAGCTCATTCGAGAAAGACTCCATATGGCATAAGATCGACAGAAATCATATGCTGATATTCGAAGGTGTGATCTTTAATTCCAAGTAGGAGACCATGTGTTTCTCAAGGTTTCTCCGGGTTGAGGTATTCGAAGGTTCGGCATTAAAGGCAAGCTCACTCCAAGATTCATTAGCCCCTTTGAAATACTCGAAACGGTTGGCGAGGTCGCATACCGGATTGCCTTGCCCCCACAATTAGCTGGAGTCCACGATGTATTCCATGTCTCGATGCTCAAAAGGTATGTCTATGACCCATTTCATGTCATAAGTCATGACAACTTGGAAATTCAAAAGGACTTGATGTACGAGCCAAAGCCTATCAAGATCATTGATCGAGAGGCGCGTCAACTTTGGAATAAAACTATTCCCATAGTCAAAGTCCAATGGAGAAAATCTTGGCCACACGGGGTGACATGAGAAACGGAAAAAGCTATGCGCAAAAGATTTTCGGAGATATTTTAATGTAAGTACACTCCCCTTAAAAGACCACATGCATTGAATTTTGGGACCAAATTCTTTTTAAGTGGGGGACGGTGTAACGCCCGAGAATTTTTTAGGAATTTTCTGGAATGAAATATAATTATTAAACATTTAAAGAGGTTTAATATGCTATTAAAAGAATTTTGGGCTAATCAAATCAATCCAAAAGCCCTTTATTAACCAAAGGGCTAAACCCAATTCAAAAAGGCCTAAAGACCTAATTCCAAGACCGTTAGGCCCAAGTCCAATTATAGAAACGTAATTCTGGCTATTTTTGGATTGAAAAAGGGGATAAATAGGCCTTAAGGAGATAATTAGCTGATAAATATTATTTTTCAAAAAATTCAGAAAGACCACCATGTAGCGGTCTATCGTACGACCGCGTCTTCACGGTAGCGGTCCCAAGATGACCGTTTCTTCCTTCCGTGAACGAACACAGGAGAAACGTGTAAAACTTGTATCTTTGGCAACCTAATCGCCTTGGATCAAAGCTATCTGGTATAGGAGACTCTCTGAAACTCTCTAAGGATCGATCCTACCACAATTTAGGACTCTAAGTTCAATCTAATCCCCAAACCCTGGGCAAACCTTATAAATAGGGTTCATGTTCGACTTGGGTGAACCTTTATTTTGGAGCGCATAGTTCGACGGTAAGGGGACCTCATCTCAGGTTGGTTCTTTAGAACTTTATGTTCCCCATAGTTTTATCTAACTTACCTCCAATTTTCGTACTAAAAGACCCAACTGTTGGAGAGCTAGAGCGTCTGCAAGTCTTTGGTTCGCTGCAGGCTGCACAGGAAATAGTGCACCGGTCCAACGAAGATCAGAAAATTAGAAGTCCCAAACGAGGTTAGTTCAAGTTGAATCTTTAGAACTTTTTATTCCCCTTTCTATCTTCTACCTACCCTCCAAATTTCATGGATTTTGGTCAAGTGGTTAAGGAGAATGAGGGATGGGAAGTTGCTGATTTAGCACATGACATGCAGAAACTAGGGCATCCTTCCAGTCCAAAATCCAAAGTTTAAAGCCAATTACGGAGGTAGGTTATCTCATGAAAAGACTAAATTAACAAGTTAGGAATAAAAGCCCCATAGTTTCATGTGACTTCATGCTCTGTATGTGATGAATTTCATGTGATTTCCTTCCAGTCCAAAAAGGTTAGCATGTCCTTACATATAGCATAGCTGTGACAGAGAAGTACGGGGAGGGAGACGCGCAATGGTCGGAGTTGGATCCGACGGAATGGGTGGCAGCAGCTGGCATACCTAAGAAAGGCCGGTTATATGGTTTTGGGGAGAGCCTAGACTCTAGCGCTGTGATATCATCATGTGCGAGTTCAGGCTCTGCCCAAACCAGTAGCAGTGCCGTTAGTATACCTCCACCTGGCCCCAGTACTTCTGCCAGTGACGTCAGAGACATCGTCCGATCGGAGATGTCTGATTTGTAGCGGCAGATGTAGCAGCAGATCCGAGAGGAGATGTCTAGCCAGCAGTCAACCATGTTGCAAGCAATCACTGGCCTCCTCTCCCAGGCGGGAATTCTCCCTCCTAGATCCACCACCACGGTGCAGGCCCATCAGGTGAGTGTTTGTTATGTTTTTATTTTGGCAGAATTACTCAATTATAAAAATAATTAATTCAAAAACTAAGTGTGTTTTCAAAAGTAACTTAGTTTATAAGAATTCATAAAATTAGGGGTTCGAGGGTCCAAAATGTAAAATATTGGCCTGATCGGCGCGCCGATCGTTCCAACACGACCAGGGAGGTAGACGTGACTTGTGAGAGCTGATGGAATTCAAATCGAATATCCGATTTGAGCCCGACACTCAAATATCAAAACTAAGTTAGTTTCCAAAAGTAACTTAGTTTAGAAGAATTTTAAAAATTCGAGGTTTGGAGGTCCAAAATGTAAAATACTGGCCTGATCGGCGTGCCGATCGTTCCAACGCGACCTGGGAGGTACACTCAGACTTTTGAGAGCTGACGGAATCCAAATCAGATATTCAGTTTGAGCCCAACGCTCAAATAACTCAATTCAAAATTAAGTTTGTTTCCAAAAGTAACTTAGTTTAGAAGAATTCAGAAAATTCGGGGTTCGGGGTCCAAAATATAAAATGTTGGCCTGATCGGCGTGCCGATCGTTCCAACACGACCTGGGAGATACACGTGACTTGTGAGAACTGATGGAATCTAAATCGGATATCCGGTTTGAGCCCGACGCTCAAATAACTCAATTCAAAACTAAGTAAGTTTTCAAAAGTAACTTAGTTTAGAAGAATTCAGAAAATTCGGGGTTCGGGGGTCCAAAATGTAAAATATTGGTCGGATTGGCGTGTCCATCGTACTAACACGACCTGGGGGGTAGATGTGACTTGTGAGAGCTGATAGAATCTAAATCGGATATCTGGTTTGAGCCCGACGCTAAAATAACTCAATTCAAAACTAAGTGTGTTTTCAAAACTAACTTAGTTTAGAAGAATTCATAAAATTCAGGATTCGGGAGTCCAAAATATAAAATATTGACTTGGTCGGCGTGCTGATCATTCTAACACGACCTGGGAGTTAAAAGTGACTTGTGAGAACTGGCGAAATCCAAATCAAATACCCAATTTGGGCCCGGCGCTCAAAAGTGCATTTTGTAAATGCACTTAGTTTAAAATTAAAGAAGTCAGGTCTAGGGGTCTAAAATCTGAAATACCGGTCTTATTGACGTGTCGATCCTTCAAACACGACCTGGGAGATAAAAGTGACTTGTGAGAATTGGCGGAATCCAAATATGATACCCGGTTTGGGCCCAGCGCTCAAAAGTGTATTTTGTAAATGCACTTAGTTTAAAATTAAAGAAGTCGGGCCTGGGGATCTAAAATCTGAAATACTGGTCTGATCAGCGTGTCGAACCTTCCAACATGACCTAAGAGATAAAAGTGACTTGTGAGAACTAGCAGAATCCAAATCGGATACCCGGTTTGGGCCCAGCGCTTAAAAGTGTATTTTGTAAATGCACTTAGTTTAAAATTAAAGAAGTCGGGTTCGGGGGTCTAAAATCTGAAATGCCGGTCTGATCAGCATGTCAATCCTTCCAACACGACTTGGGAGATAAAAGTGACTTGTGAAAACTGACGTAATCTAAATTGGATACCCGGTTTGGGCCCAGCACTCAAAAGTGTATTTTGTAAATGCACTTAGTTTAACATTAAAGAAGTTGGGTACGGGGGTCTAAAATCTGAAATACCGGTCTGATCGGCATGCCGATCATTCCAACACAACCTGGGAGATAAAAGTGACTTGTGAGAACTGACGAAATCCAAATTGGATACCTGGTTTGGACCCAGCTCTCAAAAGTGTATTTTGTAAAGGCACTAAGTTTGAAATTAAAGAAGTCGGGTCCGGCGGTCTAAAATCTGAAATACCAGTCTGATCGGCATGCCGATCATTCCAACACGACCTGGGAGATGAAAGTCACTTGTGAGAATTGACGGAATCTAAATTGGATACCCGGTTTAGGCCCAGCGCTCAAAAGTGCATTCTCTAAATGTAATTAATTTAAAAGACAGATAACTAGGGGTTGGGGGGTCTAAAATCTGAAATACTGATCTAATCGACGTGCCGATCATTCTAACACGACTTGGGATATGAAAGTGACTTGTGAGAACTGACGGAATCCAAATCGGATATCTGGTTTGGGCCCGACGCTCAAAAGTGCATTCTCTAAATGTAATTAATTTAAAAGACAGATAACTAGGGGTTGGGGGGTCTAAAATCTGAAATACATGTCTGATCGACATGCCGATCGTTCCAACATGACCTGGGAGGTAAAAGTGACTTGTGAGAATTGGCAGAATCTAAATCGAATACTCGGTTTGGGCCCGGTGCTCAAAAGTGTATTTTATAAATGCACTTAGTTAAAAATTAAAGAAGTTAGATTTGGGGATCTAAAATCTGAAATACCAATCTGATCAGCATGCCGATTGTTCCAACACGACTTGGGAGATGAAAGTGATTTCTCAAACCTGGCGGATTTCAATTCGGATACCCGGTTTGAGCTTGGCGCACAGAATTGCATTCTCTAAATGTAATTAATTTAAAATACTGATGAGAGTTTGGTTAGTTGGGGTCTATAAAATCTATGCAGTTGTCGATTTGATATTATGTTTGATTTGAATTTATGCAATCTAATAAAATATTTAATTTATCTTCACACTAATTTTTTTATCTATGAATGAATGTTATTATTTTTTTAATATAGTAGGATCCTTCGGCGAGCGGCGACAGAGGAGATGAGCAGGGCGGGGAGGATGAGGATATGGACTATCTGGAGGATATTTGTTGAGTATATTATGTGTTTTGTTTTTTGTACGTTGGTTTGATTGTGATATTTGATGTATTTTTAATTAAACCGGTTTTTAAAAACATTGTAATTTTTAAAAAAATAATAATAATATTTTGGACGGATTTTGAGACGGATCCGTCTGTAGTTAGCGACGAAAATAGAGACGAGCTTCAGTCTGCCTAAAACTCATAATTTTTATAAAATATAAGAAAAGTTTCAGACGAATTTTATGACGGATCCGTTTGAAGTTTGCGACGGATAAAGCGATGCACTAAGTCCGTCTGAAATTCCAGATCTAAAGTTGTCCACGGAACTAAGGATGGAATAATTCTGTCTGAAATTTCAAACGGATTTTAGGACGATATTTCAGACGGACTATTTGAGATGGAATTTCAGACGAAAAATTTTTCGTCTTAAATTTCAGATGAAATTTCGGACGGAATTTTATCTGTCTGAAATTTGTAACTAGGAATGTAAGATGGCCATATTCCGTCCCAAACCCGTCTGAAATCCATCCCAAAAGTGACTTCCGGCGAAATTTCAGACGGATTTACGACGGAATCTGGCTGTCGCAAACACCGCCTTTTCTTGTAGTGCGTATATTTGAGGTCATGCAATGCACTGACCAAGAGAAGGTCTGTCTCGTCACATTTCAACTGAACAAGGATGCACGTACATGGTGGAAGGCACAACTACAAAATGCACAGCTTACGTGGGATGGATTTCTTACACTCTTTCGAGTGAAATACTTCTCTGAGCACGTTAAGGAGAGAAAAGCCGTAAAATTCGCTTCTCTTCCCCAAGGCATAATGTCTGTGGTAGAGTATAAACTTCAGTTCTCTTGAATGGCACCATATGCTCCTCATTTGGTTAGCACCGATCTACTAATGGCTAACCGATTTATGGATGGCTTGAGGCCCATTTTTATTATTTAACTTGGACCCCAGAATATCCATACTTATGCGGAGATGGTCTAACGGGCACATTTATGAGAAAGGACCTTGGAAAAGGTCAGAAAGTTTAAAGGCAAGGAAGAGGAATCTAGCCGGATGTCCGATCGGCAAGGAAGGAAAGGATAGAGATTCAGCATCACGGAACCCTACAAGTCCCGTGACAACAAGAAGCGATCCCGTAATGGCAATAGGAGTGGCAACAGGAGTGGCAACGGCAAAGGCAAAAAGATCAAGGAGGAAGAAAGAGCTGTCACAACTGCTTGTACATTTTGCGAGAAGTTTGGCCATTCGGCTGAAGAGTGCTGGAAGCGCCTTGGCAATTATTTACGATGTGGAAGTCGGGAGCACCGTATGCCCGATTGCCCTCTTATGAAGGAACAACCTTCTAATGGCGGTCGTAGGCACCAAGCTCACCTCAATGCCGTGATGGATGAAGAAACGTCCAAGGATGATGGGCTAATGAAAGGTACCATTCAAATTTATTCGCATCCTGCATTTGTATTATTTGATACTGGTGTTTCTCATTCTTTTATATCTACTACCTTTGTAAAAACTTTACCAATTTCACATGTTCCTCTACCATCGGACCTAGTAATCACAACACCTTTAGGTCCCGGAACAAAACTTACAACCCACTATCCAGATAGTGTGGTAACAGTAGAAGGCCAGAATCTTCTTACAAATCTCGTATGACTTGACATGTAAGGCTACGATGCCATCCTAGGTGTAGATTGGCTTGTTGACCATGACGCCTATATAAATTATCGCCATAGGAGAATTTCTTTTTGAAAACCAAGTCTCCCGTGATTCTCTTTCCTTGGCATCAAGTATTGGAAGCATCCTACCATCATCTCTTCTCTTCACACTTGTAAACTCATTTAGCAAGGATGTGAAGCTTTTCTTGCTTCCATGATTATCACCGAGTCCAAGGAAATCCTCATAGAAGAAATTCCTATTATCAAAGAGTTCCCTAATGTGTTTCCATCTGATTTACCTGGTTTATCGCCCAAAAGGGAAGTAAATTTCTCCATTGAACTCATCCCTGGAGCAGCACCTGTTTCAATAGCTCCCTACAGGATGCTCCCTACGGAACTCAAGGAACCAAAGAGGCAACTTCAAGAGTTGCTAGACAAGGGCTTCATTCATCCCAGCACATCCCCTTGGGGTGCGCCTGTCTTATTCGTCAGAAAGAAAAACGGATCCCTCATGCTATGCATCGATTACCGACGACTAAATCAACTCACCATCAAGAACAAATACCCGTTGCCGCGTATCAAGGAATTGTTTGATCAAATTTTTGGAGTAGAATATTTCTCCAAGATCGACCTCAGGTCAGGCTACCATCAGCTAAGGATCAAAGATGAAGACATCTACAAGTCTGCTTTCCGAAGTAGATATGGGCATTATGTGTTCGTGGTGATGCCGTTTGGGTAAACAAATGCCCCGACATCATTTATGCAACTTATGAATAATATGTTTACGCCCTATCTTGACCGATTTGTGGTTGTATTTATTGATGATATTCTCATCTATTCTAAAACGAAGGAAGAACATAAAGAACATTTAAGAATAGCTTTGCAAACTCTAAGAGAGTATTAACTCTATGCAAAGCTCAGCAAGTGCGAGTTCGGGCTAAAGGAGGTTTCTTTCCTCGGCCATATTACTTCAAAATAAGGTATCGTTGTTGATCCGTCAAAGGTAAAAGCTGTCAAGAATTGGAGCGGACCAACGGCCGTATCTGAAGTTAGAAGCTTCATCGGTTTTGCTGGCTATTATAGGTGATTCATTAAGGATTTCTCTAAAATCACCATTCCCTTGACTAGGCTTACAAGAAAGGAAAACCCATTCACATGGATGAAGGATTGCGAAGAGAGTTTTCTAACCCTTAAAGATCATTTAACCACTGCCCCTATCTTGGCACTATTTGTTGAAGGTGGTGGATTTGAAGTCTACACGGATGCATCTGGCATTGGCCTCTGGTGCGTCCTTATGCAACATGGCAAGGTGATATGCTATGCTTCAAGGCAATTGAAGCGTCATGAAGAGAACTACCCTATCCATGATATGGAATTGGCTACTGTTATCTTTACTTTAAAAATATGGCAACATTACCTTTATGGGGAGAAATTCACTATATTTTCATACCATAAAAGTCTTAGATGCCTTTTTACCCAAAAGGAACTTAACATGAGACAGAAGATGACAGGAGTACCTTAAGGACTTCGACTTCTCTATTCAGTATCATCCAGACAAAGCAAATATTGTAGCTGATGCTCTTAGCAGAAGACCAATGGCAATTCTAACAAGCCTCAGGAAAGGTATGACTTATCTTATACAGGATTTTACTCATTTGAATCTAGATGTGGATGCAGAAGAAGAAAAGGTTATTATTGTCAATATCCGATCACAACCTACACTGATCGAAGATCTAGCCAAATTACAGGAAAATGACCCCACATTAATGGAGATCGAGATTAATATTGATCAAAGGCCAGAGTTCTCTATCTCAACCGATGGAAAGTTATTATTTAAAGGTCGAATCTGTGTACCGGATCATGCTGACACTAAGAAATTGATCCTGGAAGAAGCTCATAAATCAAGGTATGCTATTCACTGTGGTGCTGCCAAGATGTACCAAGACCTGAAAAGGAATTTTTGGTGGCCCAACATGAAGAGAGAGATAGTGGACTTTGTGTCCCGCTGTCTCACTTGTCAGCAAGTTAAGATGGAATATCAAAAGCCCGCTGGTAAACTACATCTCTCGGAAATTCTCGAATGGAAGTGGGAAAGCATAGGGATGGATTTTATCATGGGTTTACCTAAGACAAGATGTAGACACGATGGTATATGGGTGATCATAGACCCATTGACTAAATCGGCACACTTTCTACCTATAAAAAGTCGATGGTCTGTGGATATTCTAGCAACCTTATACATGAAGGAGATTGCCAAGTTACACGGTGTCCCTGTAACCATTATCTCCGACCGAGACCCTCGATTCATATCTCAATTCTGGAAGGGTCTACAACACTCATTGGGGACCCGACTCAATTTCAGCACTGCTTTCCATCTATAAACTGATGGTCAAACTGAAAGGACAAATCAAGTGGTGGAAGATATGCTCAGGGCATGTGTTATTGATTTCGGTGGGAGTTGGCACGATCATCTGTCTCTAGTTGAATTTCCACACAACAATAATTACCAAGCTAGTATTCAAATGGCACCATTTGAGGCACTATATAGAAGAAGCTGCCGCTCACCAATATGCTGGAATGAAGTTGGAGAAAGGCAACTTCTAGGTCTAGAAATCATTCGAGATACTACCGAAAAGATAAAGCTCATTCGAGAAAGACTCCATATGGCATAAGATCGACAAAAATCATATGCTGATAATCGAAGGCGTGATCTTGAATTCCAAGTAGGAGACCATGTGTTTCTCAAGGTTTCTCCGGGTCGAGGTATTCGAAGGTTCGGCATTAAAGGCAAGCTCACTCCAAGATTCATTGGCCCCTTTGAAATTCTCGAAAGGGTTGGCGAGGTCGCATACCGGATTGCCTTGCCCCCACAATTAGCTGGAGTCCACGATGTATTCCATGTCCCGATGCTCAAAAGGTATGTCTATGACCCATTTCATGTCATAAGTCTTGACAACCTGGAAATTCAAAAGGACTTGATGTACGAACAAAAGCCTATCAAGATCATTGATCGAGAGGTGCGTCAGCTTCGGAATAAAACTATTCCCATGGTCAAAGTCCAATGGAGCAAATCTTGGCCACACGGGGCGACATGAGAAATGGAAAAAGCTATGCGCTAAAGATTTCCGGAGATATTTGAATGTAAGTACACTCCCCTTAAAAGACCACATGCATTGAATTTTGGGACCAAATTCTTTCTAAGTGGGGGAGGGTGTAACGCCCGAGAATTTTTTAGGAATTTTCTGGAATGAAATATAATTATTAAACATTTAAAGATGTTTAATATGCTATTAAAAGAATTTTGGGCTAATCAAATCAATCCAAAAGCCCTATATTAACCAAAGGGCTAAGCCCAATTCAAAAGGGCCTAAAGACCTAATTCCAAGACCGTTAGGCCCAAGCCCAATTATAGAAACGTAATTCTGGCTATTTTTGGATTTAAAAGGGGATAAATAGGCCTTAAGGAGATAATTAGCTGATAAATATTATTTTTCAAGAAATTCAAAAAGACCACCATGTAGCGGTCTATCGCACGACCGCGTCTTCACGGTAGCAGTCCCAAGACGACTGTTTCTTCCTTCTGTGAACGAACTCTAGAGAAACGTGAAAAACTTGGATCTTTGGTTACCTAATCGCCTTGGATCGAAGCTATCTGGTATAGGAGACTCTCTAAAACTCTCTAAGGATCGATCCTACCCTAATTTAGGACTCTAAGTTCGATCTAATCCGCAAACCCTAGGCAAACCTTATAAGTAGGGCTCAGATTCGACCTACGTTAACCTTTATTTTGGAGCGCATAGTTCGACGATAAGGGGACCTCATCTCAGGTTGTTTCTTTAGAACTTTATGTTCTCCTTAGTTTTATCTAACTCACCTCCAATTTTCGCACAAGAAGACCCAGCCGTTGGAGAGCTAGAGCGTCCGCAAGTCTTTGATTCGCTGCAGGCTACACAGGAAACAATGCACCGGTCGAGTGAAGATCAGGAAATTAGAAGCCCTAAACGAGGTTAGTTCAAGTTGAGTCTACCTCTCCTCCAAATTTCATAGATTTAGATCAAGTGGTTTAGGAGAACGAGAGATGGGAAGTTACTGATTTAGCACAGGACGTGCAGAAACTAGGGCGTCCTTCCAGTCCAAAACCCGATGTTTAAAGCCAATTACAGAGGTAGGTTATCTCATGAAAAGGCTAAATTAACAAGTTAGGAATAAAAGTCCCCTAGTTTCATGTGATTTCATGCTCTGTATGTGACGAATTTCATGTTTTATTTACATTGCTGTGGGGATTATTATTTTCTTTATTTAAAAAGGCATGTCAGTCACATGAGTGACAATTTATTGTGCGCTCGATCTGACTTGGTCAGACGAATGTGAGGTTCATGTCGGGACTCAAAACCCGCTGTACCGTAAAGACTACAGTGTTAATTACGTCCATCTGAAAGAGGGACAACCCTTGATTAATCACCAAAATAGAAGGACCATGGGGTCCATAGAATATATGAAAGATGTGATTGTATGCAAGCACACAATATGATAGTATTTATTTATTAAGCCGACTCCCGGTATCAGGCGGAGAACTTAAGTCCGAAGACCACCATCACACATAGTGAAAGCTTCTGGCCGGACATAACTCGACTTTTCGTTAATCACCATTTGATACACCGGAGAAGTGGCTCATGCAGACATACAAGGTAATAGTATTTAGTATTATTGTTTATCGTTTATTTGTAATTTCGGGAGAGATTTTGGCAACGTCCCTCTTGTTTCGAGAGTTATTGGGGTCTTTTATTTTGAGACTGCGCATGACGTTACGGTGCACACATATGGACCCATGAAATGGGCCTGGTGTGACCGTGTTCGGGCAGACTCCCATAATGTCCGGGTAATGTATGTCGTGGTACGGTAAATTTAATGTGCAAGAGCTTATGGAATGCGGTTAAAACCCGATCGAAGGAAACCGAATTCAGCAGATTATTGGCCTGAGGCAAAGTCATGCTTTGGCCACAATGGGATGAATCCCGGGGTCCAAACACGACTTGTCGGGGCGGCATTAATATTCCCCATCCCCAGGGTTTAGAGGAGGTGAGAGCTCCGGAGCGGACACAACCATATTTATTATTTTCTATTTATTGTTGTTATTATTTTGGGTGTATGAATGTGTTTCTCTTTTTTTAATTCTTTGTTCTTATTTTGTTTATATCATTGCCCTTTTATTACTCATTTATTATTATTTTTATTACATGCGTACATCTTTTATTTCCTTTTTGGCATTTATTGGATTGATAATCATTTGCCAATTTTTTTGTTGTTTATTTAACACTTTTATTCTTTCATTATTATTATTATTATTATCATTTCATTTGGCCATTATTTGTTTATTGTGTTGTTTTATTTTGTGTTTATTTTTTTCATACATATATCTCATTTTTACTTTCTTTATATATATATATATATATATATATATATATATATATATATATATATCTTTTTTCCTTCATTGTTTGTTTATTTTATTTTAGTTATTTTATCTTACTATTATTATTTTTTATTTTATTTATTATCTTTCTATTATTGAAGGATTATTTATTTTATTGCACATTTCTTTTTTTTTTTACATATATGCTTATATGGGATGGGGGGTTGTTTGGTTTTATTTATTTTATTTTTTCCTTTTTTTATGTGCAATGGAGATGGGTGTAATCTTGGATGAGTTAATATTAGTGGGTGATTAGTGCTAATGATGATTTGGTTTTAATTGGTGTTTAGTGTACATGTGAATGAGTTTCACGTTGTGTCGTTGTTTTCTTTATATTATTACATGTGTATAGATGGGGGTATGTGTTACGTATGTATTTTGTGCATTAGGTAGTAGGGTTACGTGAGTGTTTAACGCGTGCGTGTGTTTTACCTTTTTTTTTCTTATTGAAGGGGGTAAAGGGAGGAATAACGCTACACCATTTGGATGGTGAATCGGTCCGGACCCTCAGTGTTATTTTTTTTAATATATATATTGAGAAGGGATGTATGGCACCGAATCAACCTTCTTTTTTTTTAATTAAAAAGGGGCATGGTGCCACCGACTCACCCCCATGGGTGGTGAGTCGGTGACACCAGCACCGACTCATTCATTTTTTTTTGAGTCGGTGTTATCGGGACCGATTCATTTTTTGGTGGTGAGTTGGTGTCATCAGCACCGATTCAATTTCTTCTTCTCTTTCTCTCTCTCTCTTTTTATTTTATTTTATTTTATTTTATTTTTCTATTTTATTATTATTATGTTTTATAATTTAATTTATATATCTTCGTAAAAATTCGACAGTATCTTCTCTAGACTCGAAGTGTTCGGGGAGCAATGAGACATACACACGGGGGAAGCCGATGTAAGTCTATGAATGTCGAGAGTCCATATGCGGCGATCTCGAGTCCTAAACTATCAATGGGGAATCCCGAGGGCTAACCTACTAAGAGTCCCTGACAATCCAGGGGTTAAACTATTGAACAAGGGCGCCCAATGTCACCACCTGGCTGGCGTTTGTCCCACTCCATAAGACGGGCTTCCAGGAGAACATGTCATAGTATGGCATACCTCCTAGAACCGAGAGTGGTTTTAGTTTAGTAAAGAAGAGAATCAGTGAATGAGACATTGTCCCCTCCCCGGCAATGGATACACGGACACATTCGAGAAACATTGAGTATCGCTGGGAAATCATCCTCTTATTATGTGCCAAGGGCACTATGATTGAAACTATTAAGACAAACGGGCCTTCGTGCCCCTTTCAGGCCAGAGTAGGCGGTCCCAGCCCGTGACGATGGGCTCGTGCCCGATTTGGAAACATCTGAAGGGAACTCAAAGAACGGAAGCCTTCAAAGGCACTCCGTCAAACACCAGACGAGGCATCCACAGCGACAGATAAGGTTCAATGCACGGACCAGTCTAACGAAACAACAAATAGTAGTATAAGAGCTTAGACGATGTCTGGGACTGCACTGATGCCCCTACAACTCACTGGAAGGAGTGAAAAGGCATTCAGAAATCTTTCATGGTTACCTTACGCACCCATTCGTTGCTAACTGTGGCACACACATTCACTTATAGACGCATGCCATTTAATCACGTCACGCTCGTGGACGCTACAATCGGTGAAAGCTATTGAATCTCGGGGAGAGGGATTTTGCTGTCGCCTCGTGGGGGAGTGGCCATGGGCCATTCCGAAACTATGGCCTCTGATCGATCCCAGGATTTTAAGATGGATATAGCCCCTAGGGGCCTCCTCACGATCGGGACAGAGGCCAAAAGGGAACGGTGAATAGAAAAATAGAAATTAATGCAACATTTGGAAGATAAATGCACGAACACGACAGATAAAAAGAATGGGAGGAGAAATTAATTCTATTGCTTCACTTACGTGATTACAAAGAATACATGAGGAGCATCGATGAAGGAGAAATAACAAGAGAGATACAAAAACAATCTTAGCCCCCTCGGGACTTCTGAAACAGAGGCCCACCTCGAGCTTCCTTTCTACCCTGCTCTCTCGTCTCTCTTCTCCTCTCACTGTTCTTCCTTTCTTTTTCCCTCTGTCACTTTCCCTTCTGTTCGCCCGTGCTTCTCTCTGCTCGATTGATCTCTTCCCTTCGAATTCTTCTTGGTGTCTTCTCTGCGGCATTGGAAGTAAGGGGGCTTTTATAGCCGGAAGCATGGGATAGGAGGGCGGACGGGACCCCTGGGCAACGGCACCGACTCACCGGCCCGCCAGTTGCTTGAGTGCGGCCGACTCACGTTGCCAAGGGCCATCGATTCACTTCAAAGATGCCAATTCAAAAAGGTACCACCGATTCATCCCAAAGGAAGTGTGCCACCGATTCATTTGAAAAAGTGCCAAAAGGTCCCACCAAATCATCACTTTTTTTATTTTTACCAATTAACTTTTTTTAATAAAGTGTACCATCGAATCATCTAATGGCATTTTTGTAGTTTTCATAATTTTGTCCCGAAACTGACCCCGACAGGAGCCTAATGTCTGGTGCAACCTTGGGATTGATGCAGTAGACTCAGAGTACATATTTCATCATTTTCGGGTCTCGATTTGTAGTTTCTGGTGATTCCGACGTGTGCCGAACACGTATCGATATTCTCGGGTTTTGTCTTGATTCAGTCTTCGGCACTGTAATTCGTGCTGCCAGACCTTCTTTGAGAACAATTGAAGTCCCAAGATTAAATGGCACCCAAGAGGGGTGGGGGGTGAATTGGGTATTAAAAAAACTAATGAACTTATGCTAGATAAAAATCACGTCTAAAGAGCAAGCAACAAACAGAAGGAAATATAACGAGACTCAAAGATAGTCCGGATAAATTAACCTCCACAGTGGTTCCTTGGTACTAGGCGGAGTCTAGGAATCCAATGATTCTCTCACACAAGATATTTTCTTCCTGACAGGACTAGCCTTGTCGATCCGAATTTACCTTTTGATATACCAGGGATCTCCCGTGAAAGGGTTAATGAATCTAGATCAGGAAATAGAGCTAAACAAAAATGCAAAATACAACAGAGCTAGAGAGAATGGAGGTAGAAGATATGGAACAAACCACTCAGAAGACAGTGATTTTTAGGTGGTTCGGATGCAGCAATGGCAACCTACGTCTACCTCTCACACACGGTGAGGATTCACACACTATCTTATATGAGATTACAAGATAAACACCAACTACACACACACACGTGAGGAGTATAGAACTCTCACAAAAGTGCTAGAGCACGGACACACAAGAACAATGACAAACAACGAAGAACACACACACACACACACACACACACGGATCTGTCTAGATCCACACACACACGTGCTTGAATATTACAATGGAAACATGAAACAGCTCAAACACGAATGAAAGGAAAGAAAACAAGTAGTAAAGACACAGATCAGGCTCCCCCTTAGTGGATGAAAATGGTATTGAATGAAGCTTGCTCTTGACTTGATCTCCTCTTGAGTTGGATGCAGATTTGCACTTGAAAGCTTCAGCTCCTGGATGAAGAATTCCTCGCGAATCATTGTTCATGTGAACAGTTCCAGCACCCTCTCCCTTGATAGCCTCTCCTTGCTCTTGTCTTCAAAAACCTTAGGGTTTAAGACCCCAAAGAGATCTTTTATAGATCTTGGAAGGTCAGGAGACAAGTCCCCAGACCAGATCCACAATTTACTCCTTGACTGAGACCAATGGGTTTAAACAAATGGGAGAAACATCCTCTTTTCGAGCTTGAACCAAAAGTTAACAAAAGGGGGCCTCGGAAATTCCGGTCGACCAGATATGTAGGGGCGGTCGACCAAAACCTATAAAATCTTGAGTTTTTCGTTGCTGGGAGAACCAATCGACCGGACAAGTAGGGGCGGTCGACCCAAACCTATAAAACTTGGAATTCTTCATCTCTGGAAAATCTGGTCGACCGGCCCTAGGATGCTGGTCGACCGAAATGGTCTGGTCCTACAGAATTGAGTTGTTAGCCCAGATAAATTGATCAAGGTGATAATGGCTTTAAGTGAATGATTGTTTCATGCATTTTGGGGTTTGGTTTGACAAAATTAACTCAGTTTGAAACACATTGATTCAAAAGAAACTTATGAATTTTTCAAGAATTGTTAAGTTCAAACTTGAGCCTAAAATACTCGTATATAGAATCCTATGACACGGGCCGATATAAATCCTTCACTCTGAGTTTTGTTATCATCAAAATCATTCAAGGAGACTCAACAATCTCCCCCTTTTTGATGATGACAAAACATGAGTAGAGAAAACGTAGACGAGTCAACCAAGAAACAACTCATTTGAAACATTCACATATGCCCAGATATCGATATGAAATAGAACAAGTGGATCTAGTACGTGGCTAAAACCAAGTGCATTACATCATATCATTTCAGTTCAAAGATCTAATACAAGGATTGATATTTTGCAAGGATTTCCAATAGGACGTACAAAAGGCAAAAGATAAGATGCAAGCTAACAAGATGCAACATGACTCACAAGGACTCAAGCATGCAAGCAAAACAAACAACCAAAATATATATAGATAGATAGGACTTGACATAACTACTTCTCCCTCTTTGGCATCATCAAAATGGGGAGTGGGTTACAGGACTAGTGAACAGAAAAGACACTACATGGACACAAGAACAGCTAAGGAGCAGGGTGATCCGGAGTCCCCTCGCGAGCATCATCACCAGAAGCATCGGCAGCAGGAGGAGTAGGAGCAGGAGGGAGACGGTCCGCGATGTCATGCAGGGTCTCATCATGATAAAGAAGCTGTCGGCGGATGGTGAGAGGGGATTGGTTGGTCATCCGGAAGGCTTCTTGGTTATCTTCATGGCTGGCATAAAGTGTGGCCATGTGGGTGGAAACGTCATCCAGAGCATGGGAGAAAGAATCCATTCGGCCAGTCATGGTGTCCATGAAGGTGTCCAGCCTGTCAAGGGATGAGTAGAGCCAGGTTTCCATGCCTAATATGCGTTTATCAAGAGCCTCATAGTCCCCCCAAGAAGGCTAAGCAACACCCTGAGTAGAGGACTCCCCGTGAACAAACTGTGGAGGTGGAGGCAGCTCCTCATCCATATGGTGTGGAGAAGGTGGGGGAGGCTGATCCTCCGCCTGAACTGGAGGGGGTGCATCCCCATGAGCCTGCTGCTGCAGTTGCTCTTCTTCATTAGCAAATTGTTTTGCATAGGTTGGAATGTCCCTGGTAAGCTCACCATCCTCATCCCAGTAATATCCAAGATTGAAGAAAAGCTTGTGTTCATTGTAGACATCATCTTGGCGAATTTGAAGTTACCTTTCTTCTGTCAAATCTACCCCAGCATAAATAAAAACTCCTGTCAACTGTGATGCATAAGGTAAGGAGCGCCCCAAGTTGGTTCGGCAAGAGTCAATCAAAGTAGTCATGAGCCGACCCATATTCACGGGGTTCCCATTCATGACATGATAAAAGAGGAACCGATGAACCAGTGTCACTTCATTTCAACTTCCACCCTTTGGATAAATCAAGGTAGTGAATATGTGATGAAGGACACGCTGCAAGGGCGAAAAATAATTGGCATTAAGCTGGATGTGGTCACTCACACCCCAGACATAATCACAACCTGTCATAGCAAAGAAAGTATCCTCCACTTCACCATGTCCAAACGTCATATCGGCACCCCATGCTGAAACTCCTAATGCACGCCAGAAAAGATCGGGTCCAATATGTATCTCAATGTCTTGAACAACTGTGAATAAGTTTTCATTTCTCTCAACGAGATTCCCATAAAATTGTTGTACTAGGTTTGGGTAATATCTAGTGTATCTGGAGACAAAATCATTCCACCCGTCTTGAATAGCAAAAAGTGCAAACAAATCTGGCAATATGTCATTCACCTCTTGAAAATAAACTAAGCGAGGGTTGATGATGGGTCGTGGAGGTAGAAGGGGTGCATGACGGGGTTCCGGTGCCCGCTTTGGATGAGTCGGGGCCTCCTATCTCTGACTGCTGGCTTACCCTTGAGCGGAACGCCGAGAGCTCCGTCTAGGCGGCATCTTAGACGAGGAAACCGGCTGTGAAAACCTTTGAGGAGAGGGAACTCTACCCTTGAGATTGAAGTGGACTAAGGAACACTCCTGGAGTCCTGGAAGGTGTTCCCCACGCTCTGGAATCTAGGAGATAGGTTGGTGGTAGCACGAACACCCACGGAGATCGCGTTCCGGAGTGCTGACGAATCCGACGGAGATTGCGCGGATGGAAGAATGTCGAGGTTTGAGGGCTTGAGAGGTGGAGGGTTTGTGTGCTAGGGTTTTGGAAAAGAATGGGAGAGAGGAGGCGTGGAATAGAATGAGCTAAGAGGGAAAGAAAACCCCCTTAAAAAGGGGGGCGGTCGGTTCCCGGTTGGATCGGCCGCCGGTTTCGGTCGACCGGGCCAGGTGGGCCGGTCGATCGGAAGGGTCAAGAGGCCCCCAATTTTTTTTTTTTGTTTTGTGTAATGAAAGCCTCCAAATCTACTGCTTTGCTTGTGCTCCCTTCACTAGGTGATATTCATCCCCCTATGTTTCCTTTTTTTGTGTAATCTTTCTTTTTCTACTTTTTTTTTCTCTTTTTTTTTCTTTGGGGAGAAATTCAGTAAAAGACATCTGAAGAATCAACCAGCGAGGTTTTTCTAAAAGCTCCCCCTCAATGACTGTCTAGTGTCCCTAGGTCAATTGTCCACCTTTATTTGTCAAGGAGTATATGGTTTTAGAAGTTTTCAAGGAGGGTAATAAAGATAAAAATATACAATCATTCATGCAGGATGGTATCATACAAAGAAGAGTAAAACACACAACATGGTGATGCATGTCACATTATCTACCCTTTATGCTTCTAATATGCATCACTCATCCTAATGCATACCTAAGTGTGTATGCCCTCACCCTTGCACATGCCAAGTTCCCTTCTAATCTTGTTGAATTGCTCCTGGTTCAAGGGCTTGGTGAAGATATCGGCCAGCTGATTATGAGTATCAATGAAATGTAGCTCAAAAACCCCTTTGCCTACATGATCTCTAAAGAAATGATGTCGAATATCTATATGCTTGGTCCTAGAATGCTGAACATGGTTTTTTGATAAACTGATTGCACTTGAATTGTCACATAAAATTGGAACACAGTTTATTTCAATATCCAAATCAAGCAATTGATTTTTGATCCAAAGTATTTGGGCTCCACAACTTCCGGCGGCTACATACTCAGCCTCGGTCGTTGAGAGAGCTACTGAATGTTGTTTCTTGGAGGCCTATGAAACTAGGCAACCACCAAGAAACTGATAGTACCCACTAGTACTTTTTCGATCAACAATGCAACCAGCGTAATCGGCATTGGTATATGCAATCAAATCAAAAGAGCAGCCAATTGGAAACCACAAGCCAAAGTCTAGTGTGCCAATCAAATATCGAAAAATCCGTTTAACAGCCAACAGATGTGATTCTTTTGGACATGATTGAAAGCAAGCACACAGACAAACACTACACTGAATATCAGGGCGACATGCTGTTAAATACAGTAGTGATCCGATCATATCTCGAAACAATGTAGGATGTACTATTTTACCATTTTCATTTTTGTCCAACTTCATGGTTGTGGCCATTGGAGTTGATATGGGTTTTGCTTCTGTCATCCCGTATTTTTTTAACAGCTCCATTGTATACTTAGCTTGGTTTATGAAGATGCCTTCGGACGTTTGTTTTACCTGTAAACCAAGAAAGAAGGTTAGTTCACCCATTAGACTCATTTCAAACTCTTCTTGCATTATTCTTGCAAATTCATCACATAAAGCATTGTTAGTAGCTCCAAAGATTATGTCATCAACATACACTTGAACTACTAATATCTCTTTACCTGATTTTCTTGTGAAGAGTGTTTGGTCAACCTTACCTCTTTTGAACCCATTTTCAGTCAGAAATGAAGTAAGCCTTTCGTACCATGCCCTTGGTGCCTACTTAAGCCCGTACAACGCCTTTTGGAGCTTGTACACATGTCGTGGGTGCTTGAAATCTTCAAAGCCTGGAGGTTGTTCTACAAAAACATCCTCTTTGATATACCCGTTAAGAAAGGGAGATTTAACATCCATTTGAAATAGTTTGAAGTTCAATGAGCAGGCAAAGGATAATAAAATCCGGACTGCTTCTAGCCTAGCAACCGGGGTAAAAGACTCATAAAAATCAATCCCCATCTCCTGGCTATACCCCTTGCCTACAAGTCGGGCCTTATTCCTGACAACCACACCCATATCATTCAGCTTGTTTCTAAAGACCCATCGGGTTCCTATTACGGGCTGATTTCTAGGACGTGGCACAAGAGTCCACACTTCGCTTCTTTCAAACTAGCGCAACTCTTCATGCATAGCCTGGATCCAGGAGTCATTTTGCAAGGCATCTTGAATGTCCTTAGGCTCCTCTTGAGAAATAAAAGCAATTAAGTCATCCTCTTCCACTTGCCTTAGAGAGGATCTAGTTCTTACCCCGTCTTCAGGATTACCTATGATGTTTTCAGCGGGGTAATCTTTCAGAAGAGTGGATGGTCTTGACAAATCTGGGTGTTGCACTTGCTGCTCTTGAAGTGTTTCAATTGAGGGATCCTCATCTTCTTCACTTTTGCTTGATCCACCTTCGGTTGGCTTATTCTTGGCTTTGACATCATTCTGACCTTTGGAATCCTCATCTGCATCCACAATTTGAACAGATTGGTTTGTTTGTTTTAACTCAGATCAACCAAGGTCCTCTTATTGAACAATCGGTAGGCTCTAGAGTTAAGTGCATAACCTAATAAAATTCCCTTGTCACTTTTCTCATCAAACTTTCCTAGATTAGTCTTACCATTGTTCAGGATAAAGCATGAGCATCCAAAGGGTTTGAGATGAGAAATGTTTGGTTTCTTACCATTGTACAACCCATAAGGAGTTTTCTTTAAAATGGGCATTCCCATTACCCTGTTGATGATGTAGCATGCTATGCTTACCACCTCGGCCCAAAAGTATTTGGATAAGGAGTTCTCACTTAACATGGTCCGTGCCATGTCTATCAAAGTTCTATTTTTCCTTTCTACCACTCCATTCTGTTGAGGCGTCCGTGGTGATGAAAAATTGTGCGTGTATCCTTGCTCTTCACAGAACTTGTTGAAATCATGATTCTCAAATTCTCCACCGTGATCACTTTGAATGGTAGTGATGAGATAACCTCTGTCATTCTGAACTTTCCTGCAAAAAACTTGAAATTCCGTTACGGCATCATTTTTATTGGCTAAAAAGTGCACCCAAGTAAATATGGAATAGTCATCAACAATTACAAAGCCATAGGATTTTCCTCCTAGGCTAGAGATTCTAGTTGGACCAAAGAGATCAAGATGCAACAATTCCAACGGCCTAGCGGAAGAAACGATGTTTTTA
The DNA here is from genome assembly GCA_022559845.1 of Amorphophallus konjac. Classification (NCBI taxonomy): domain Eukaryota; kingdom Viridiplantae; phylum Streptophyta; class Magnoliopsida; order Alismatales; family Araceae; genus Amorphophallus; species Amorphophallus konjac. The sequence continues at coordinate 36,746,820 of CM040117.1, read as the reverse complement.
TTTTTGAAGGAAATTCGTGTTTGCTTGCCTTTGGTACAAGCTTCACAGATTCTATCACCTTTAAATTTTAATTTTGGCAGTACATTCACCAAATCATGTCTAGACAACTTGTAGATTACCCCAAAACTAGCATGACCTAATCTTCGGTGCCATAACCAAGCATTTTCATGATTGTTAGCTACCAAGCAAAGATCATCGCAAGAAATATTATCAATATCAACAGTATAGACATTGTTATTTCTTTTTCCAAGAAATTTGATCTTGTTTGTGTTCTTGTTCAAGACAATGCAGTGGGTTTCATCAAAGATAATTTTAAAGCCCTTATCGCACAATTGGATAATGCTTAACAGATTGTGATTTAGACCTTTCACCAAAAGCACATCTTCAATAAGAATTTCAGAATTCTTACCAATGTTGTCAATCCCAACAATTTTACCTTTGTCTTGGCCTCCAAAGACAACTGAATCTCCATCCTTGTCTTGCAGTGTAGAGAACACCTTCTTATCCCCTGTCATATACCTTGAACAGCTGTTGTCCAAGTACCATTTGCTCCCCCTGGCTTCAAGACATATCTGCAAGAAGGAAAATTCTCATGCAATTGTTTTTGGTACCCAAGCTAGTTTGGGTCCGTAAAAGTTAGTCCAGTTCTGTGTATATCTCTTCTTGGTCCAAGAGACATGGTTTCTTGGTGGGTTTTGTCTGAACCAGCAATTTGCAATAACATGACCAAATCTACCACAATGATAACAGTTAACAGGTGCAAACTTTCTTTGAAACTGTCGTGATTTGGGTTGAGCATGTTTTGGTTCAGGCTTGGAACATGAAGCATGATTTTTATCTTTTTCATGAACAAAGAATGTGGTGATCTTATGCTCAAAAGATTTTTGTTTTGATGAGTGTATCCAAGACCTTCCTTTTGAAAGTTGACTTTAACTCCCAACAACTGATCTAAGTTTTATTTGCCCTTTACAAATCTTGACAATGTGGACTGAAGTTCAGCCACTTCTTTATCTAAGCTTACAATTTTCTCTTCAAGTTCTGAGTTTGTAGATTTCAGAATTTTTTCTTCAATTTTTATCTTTTCACATGCTTTCACCATTTCAGATATTTTGCACGATAATTCTTCTTTGGCTTTATCACAGTCTGAAATTGTTTGTAGTAGACTTTCTCTTTCTTCCGTTGCCTCAAACCATTCTTGTTCCAATTTTTTAAATTTGACAAAGATATCTTCATGTGACAAGTCATCAAGTTTCTTTTTGAGAGTTTTATTTTCAGATATGATTTTCTAGTATTTCGTGTACAACTTTTCATATTCTGATTCCCATTGTTCATTGGAAATAAAATCAGGGTCAGAATTTACCTCAGGAGATTTATCTTCATGTGCCATGAGGCACAAGCTTTCCACAAGCTCTTGGATCTCTTCATCAAATGGTTCATCTTCTTCGTCGCTCCACGTGGCGACCATGGCTTTGGGTTTCTTGAAATTATCCTTCTTGAATTTTCTTTTCGGATCTGGACACTCACCTCTCATGTGCCCAGGCTTCTTGCATTCATAGCATATGATGCTACTTGGCTTGCTTGATTCGCCTTTGATTTGAATGGGCTTTCTTTGCCCCTTTCTGAAGTTTCCTTGAAAATTTCTCTTCTTTCTCAGAAATCTCTTCACTTGGCGAGTTATCATCGCCAATTCTTCCTCTTCATTGCTTCCGTCACTTGATTCACCTTCTTGTAATTCATCATCGGAGTGATGAGCTTTCAGTCCAATGACCTTTTTCTTCTTGATGTCTTCATCAACTGTCCTCTTTATATTTATCTCATGGTCATGAGTGACCCTATGAGTTCGTCCAAGGTGAGAGTAGATAGATTTTTTGAATCTTCAATTACCGTGCCTTTGTGTGCCAGGCCGATGGTAGGGACCTCAAAACCTTCCTCTCAAGGTCAGAATTTGAGTATTCCTTCTCGAGACTTTTGAGACCATTTGTGATCTCTGTTAGCCTTGCAAACATCTCAGAGATGGTTTCTTCAGGTTTCATCTTAAACAGCTCGTAGTCTGTGACTAGGAGATTTGCCTTGGTTTCCTTGACCTCTGAAGTTCCTTCGTATATGAGTCGCAGCTTGTCCCACATTTCTTTGGCCGAGCTGCACATAGAAACACGAGATAATTCATTAGGGTGTATCGCACATTGCATAATATTCATGGCATTGAAATTAGTAGTGCATTTCTTAATTTCCTCGGGTGTCCATTTTTGTTCATCAGCCCCAAGTTTATGAGGACCCTTGTCCACAACTCTCCAAACTTTGTACTCTTGAGCCCTCACAAAGACATGCATTCTGTTTTTCCAGTACGACTAGTTTGAACCGTCAAAGAAGGGAGGACGGTTGATGGAGTGACCCTTGGGCATCATACCCTTGTTTGCCATTTAACCGGATCTTACTCTAGATCGTTAGATCTGTGAAGGAAAGAGCCTAAGCTTTGATACCAATTGAAGTCCCGACATTAAATGACACCCAAGAGGGGGGGTGAATTGGGTATTAAAAAAATTAATGAACTTATGCTAGATAAAAACCACGTCTGAAGAGCAAGCAACCAACGGAAGGAAATATAACGAGACTCAAAGATAGTTTGGATAAATTAACCTCCACAGCGGTTCCTTGGTACTAGGCAGAGTCTAGGAATCCAAGGATTCTCTCACACAAGATATTTTCTTCCTGGCAGGACTAGCCTTGTCGATCCAAATTTACCTTTTGATATACCAGGGATCTCCTGTGAAAGGGTTAATGAATCTAGATCGAGAAACAGAACTAAACGAAAATGGTATTGAATGAACTTGCTCTTGGCTTGATCTCCTCTTGAGTTGGATACAGATTTGCACTTGAAAGCTCCAGCTCCTAGATGAAGAATTCCTCACGAATCAATGTTCACGTGAGCAGTTCCAGCACCCTCTCCCTTGATAGCCTTTCCTTGCTCTTGTCTTCAAAAACCTTAGGGTTTAAGACCCCAAAGAGATCTTTTATAGATCTTGGAAGGTCAGGAGACAAGTCCCTAGACCAGATCCATAATTTACTCCTTGACTGAGACCAATGGGTTTAAACAAATGGGAGAGACATCCTCTTTTCGAGCTTGAATCAAAAGTCAACAAAAGGGGGCCTCAGGAATTTTGGTCGACCAGATATGTACGGGCGGTCGACCAAAACCTATAAAATCTTGAGTTTTTCATTTCTAGGAGAATCGATCGACCAGACAAGTAGGGGCGCTCGACCGAAACCTGTAAAACTTGGAATTCTTCATCTCTAGAAAATCTTGTCGATCGGCCCTAGGATGCTGGTCGACCGAAATGGTCTGGTCCTGCAGAATTGAGTTGTTAGCCCAGATAAATTGATCAAGGTGACAATGGCTTTAAGTGAATGATTGTTTCATGAATTTTGGGGTTTGGTTTGACAAAATTAACTCAGTTTGAAACACATTGATTCAAAAGAAACTTATGAATTTTCCAAGAATTGATAAGTTCAAACTTGAGCCTAAAATACTCGTATATAGAATCCTATGACACAGGCCGATATAAATCCTTCACTCTAAGTTTTGTTATCATCAAAATCATTCAAGGAGACTCAATAATGCGGAGCTTCTTCGTCGAGTGGGCCATCCTTCGAAGCATTTTTGCCCTGACTGAGGAGCTTTTCGGTCACCTACGGACCTTTCTAGTGCAGCGTGTACCCGAATCGGGTAACTAGAGTTTTCTTCTGATTTAGCATTCGGCTCAGCGATTTGTGCTGCCAACTTCATTCTATGGACACGTGGAGCGTCTTCATTGGGAGGGCCATCCCTCGAAGCATTTCTGCCTTGATCAGACGTCTTTATGGCCACTTACAAACCGTTCCAGCATTCCGTGTATGCTGAGTGGATTCCCAAAGTTTTCCGTTGATATCGCCTTCGGCACTTCAAATCGTGCCCTCGGGCCTACTTTACGCCTGTAGGAAGCATCTTCGGTGAGTGAGCAACCACTGTTGAGATTTTTACCCCCACGGGGTAGCTTTTCGGTCACTTACGGACCACTTCGGCAGTCCGGGCGTCTTGATCGGATCACGTGGGTTTTCTGCTGATTTGGCCTTCGGCTCCCTATTTTAAGGAACCAGGGGCATTCAACAATAGTTTATGACCTGTAAAAGCAAAGGTCAAGAAAAATTAAAAATATTTTCAGTGTCAACAAATGCCCCCCACCCACGGGTGTCGCGAGTAAGAGACAAAAGAGCGGGACCTGCAGGTGTAGCCCATAGCCCATTTGAAGATATCTTTCATCTTACATTTATTATTCTTATATTATTTTTCATTCATTATTATCATCATTTTCATTCATTTCACTTTTTTGTTTATCATTTTCGTTTATTTTGTTTATTTTTTATTTCATTTATTTCTTCATCGTCATCATTTTATTCTCATGTAAGCACGCAGGCACTCATCGACAGCAGGCATAGAACATATATAGTGTAGTTCCCCTCTATCAAGGACAAGATAAGGACAGTGCCCCAGATTCGCAGACGGAGTGCAGCTCACGAAGCACAACTAAGGAGACGTGCATATGTGAAGAGGAAACCGCGTAGAATATATGCATAGCATAAACCACGATCCACACCCAAGACTATTCCTCCATAGAGTGAAAGTGCAATTATATGGGTAGTGAAACCTAGACATAGGGACGTGCAGACATTCTGAGTAACACTAGAGGATTACTTTATCGCCTACACATGTATTTGGGATTCTCGACTGGTAGCTTCGAACATCCCCCTTATTTATTCTTAATTCGAGATTTCACCGTTCGGCGCGAGTCTCCTCATGTGTCTCAATGGAGATTTCCGGCTAATAAGATTCATCCCTTTATTCACAGTGTTATTATGGACTTTACCGTTCGGCACGAGTCTCCTCATGTGTCTCAATGGGGATTCCCAGCTACTAGGATTTATTCTTTTATTCATAGTGCTATAATGGATTTCACCGTTCAACGTGAGTCTCCTCATATGTCTCAATGGGGGATTCCCGGCTACTAGGATTCAACCTTTTATTCACATATATTTTTTTCTTTTTTTCTTTTTCCTTTTTTTAAGGGGGTAGGCAATTTTTTCCCTCGCGATTACCCTTCATGTGAGTGTAGAGATTTAAGGCCTCATGAAGTGTTAAGAAGAATTTATGACGTCCCTATGGCTAGGGGCCACTGCTCATATTGTGTGCGAGGTGTGAGAGTTTCGTCTAGAGTGTATCATACGAGTTGTGCTAGCAACATAGCTACGACTCTTCCCCTGGCCGTATGCACTCACTGAGAATTGACTTTTTCCATCTCTTAGTGTGTGATGTAACGCATGCAGACGTAGAATCTAGGCAGTGTTATTTAGTAAGGAAGTATGCGGTCTTAGAAATTTGAAGGAAGTGTATTAATGCTATACTACATGCAAACATGCATGCGAAACAAGCAAGCAAGCAAACCATGTTATACTCATTTTTTCTCTTCTTTTATTTTTTTTTCTTTTTTCCCTTTTTTTTCTTTTTTCTTTTTTTATGGGGCTTAACAGGCACACCGACAGGTCGACAATTTGAGAGATAAGTGGTTGATGCCGCGACAATGGAGAGAAGGTGTCATATGTTTTTGTGAATCTCCAGAGGGATCAAGGGTTGGTATGGCATCAAGGGGGGGATCTTTTCGTTCATTGGTTCGGGCAATAATTCCAGGCCAATAGTAAGGTGATGGTCGGCCTCGACTGAAGGTCGTGACGCCGAAATACTTGGTTTAGATGTAAGGCCGTAATGCCAAGGTAGAAGGGTCTTTATGTTCATTGGATTGGATGATAGTTTCCAGGCCAATGATGAGATGAGTTGTTGGCTTAGACAGAAGGTCATGATGCCGAATGACTTGGCTTAGGCATAAAGCCATGACGTCAAGGGAGAGCATTCGCCAGCTTAGGCAAGGAGCCATGACGCCGGACCACTTGGCCTAGACAGAAGGTCATGATGCCAAGGGAGCAGTCTTAATCGGCCTAGGTGGAGAGCCATGATGCCAAACAACTTGGCCTAGACATTATATCATGATGCCAAGGGAAAAATATTTACCGACTTAGGCATAGAGCTATGACGTCGGACAACTTGGCCTAGACGGTAAGTCATGTTGCCAAGATAGAATATTTAACGGCTTAGGCATAGAGCCATGACGCCGGACAACTTGGCTTAGGCGGAAGGCCATGACGCCAAGGTATAATATTTACCGACTTAGGCGGAAGGCCATGATGCCTGACAAGGATATTTAATGGCTTAGACCAAAGTCATGATGCCGCACAACTTGACTTAGGTGGAAGACCATGACACCAAGGTAGAATATTTACCGGCTTAGGCATAGAGCCATGACGCCGAACAACTTGGCTTAGGTGGAAGGCCATGACGCCAAGGTAGAATATTAACTGGCTTAGGTAGGGAGCCATGACGCCAAGGTAGAATATTAACTGGCTTAGGTAGGGAGCCATGACGCCAAGGTAGAATATTAACTGGCTTAGGTAGGGAGCCATGACGCCGGACAACTTGGCCGAGACATAATGTCATGATGCCAAGAGAAGATATTTACCGACTTGGGCAGAAGGCCATGATGTCAGACAAGAATGTTTAACGGCTTAGACATAAAGTCATGACGCCGTACAACTTGGATTAGGCGGAAGGCCATGACGTCAAGATATAATATTTACCAGCTTAGACGGAAGGCCATGACGCCGGACAAGGATATTTAACGGCTTAGACATAAAGTCATGACGCCGTACAACTTAGCTTAGGCGGAAGGCCATGGCATCAAGGTAGAATATTTACCGGCTTAGGCATAGAGCCATGACGCCGAACAACTTGGCTTAGGAGGAAGGCCATGACGCCAAGGTATAATATTTACCAGCTTAGGCGGAAGGCCATGATGCCGGACAAGGATATTTAATGGCTTAGACCGAAGTCATGACGCCGCACAACTTGACTTAGGCGGAAGGCCATGACGCCAAGGCAGAATATTTACTGGCTTAGGCATAGAGCCATGACGCCGAACAACTTGGCTTAGGTGGAAGGCCATGACGCCAAGGTAGAATATTAACCGGCTTAGGCAGGGGGCCATGACGCCGGACAACTTGACCTAGACATAATGTCATGATGCCAAGGGAAGATATTTACCGGCTTGGGCGGAAGGCCATGATGACGGACAAGAATATTTAACGGCTTAGACATAAAGTCATGATGCCGTACAATTTGGCTTAGGCAGAAGGCCATGACATCAAGATATAATATTTACCAGCTTAGGCAGAAGGCCATGACGTCGGATAAGGATATTTAATGGCTTAGACATAAAGTCATGACGCCGTACAACTTGGCTTAGGCGGAAGGCCATGACACCAAGGTAGAATATTTACCAGCTTAGGCATAGAGCCATGACGCCAAACAACATGGCTTAGGCGGAAGGCCATGACGTCAAGGTAGAATATTTATCAGATAAGGAGAGCTTTTTTGTTGGTTTACGTGCCAACCTAGATGAAAGCTCATGATGCTGGCGATAAAAGGGGTCTTTTTGTTCTTTTAACTGGATGGAAGGGCATAGCCAAGGTAAAAAGGGTCTTTTTGTTTCCGTGCCGGGCGAAAGGCCCAAGTCAAAGGTGAAGGGGTCTTTTTGTTGTCTGGCTGGATAAAAGGTCTAAGCCAAAGCTAAATGGGCCTTTTTGTTGTCTGGTCGAACAAAAAGGTCTGAACCAAATGTCAAGGGGTCTTTTTGTTATGGGGTCGGACGGAAGGTCCGAACCAAAGGTGAAAGGGGTCTTTTTGTTAACTGGATGGGCAAAAGGTCTGAGCCAAAGGTAAAAGAGTCTTTTTGTTCTATAGTCAGATGGAACATTCGAGCCAAAGGTGAAAGGGTCTTTTTGTTGTCTGACTGGACAAAAGGTCTGAGCCAAAGGTAAAAGGATCTTTTTGTTGTCTAGTTGAACAAAAAGGTTCGAACCAAATGTCAAAGGGTCTTTTTGTTATGGGGTCGGACGGAAGGTCCAAACCAAAGGTGAAAGGGGTCTTTTTGTTAACTGGATGGACAAAAGGTCTGAGCCAAAGGTAAAATGGTCTTTTTGTTCTATGGTCGGAGGGAAGGTCCGAGCCAAAGGTGAAAGGGGTCTTTTTGTTCTCTGGTCGGAGGAAAGGTCCGAACCAAAGGTAGAATATGAACGTTAACCCGACGGGATGTCGGAGTCAACAAACCCTGCGTAGACGGTATGTCTAAGACGAGGGCCAAAAATAGTGCATTGTTGTTGATCCAACATTATTTCGAAACCAACCAACCTGTGAGAGACACAGGGTTTGGGCTAAGGCAGAATATGGTTGTTGACTTGACAGACTGCCAAAGTCAACCAACTTGGCGATGACGTGGGGTCTAAGCCAAGGAAGGAATATAGGATGTAAATGTTGACCCGACATCATATCGAAGCCAACGAACTTGGCAGAGGCGTGAGTTTTTAGCCAAGGGCAGAATATAGAATGGGTGTTGACTCGACATCCTGTCGAAGCCAACGAACTTGGCAGAGGTGTGAGGTCTAAACCAAGGGTAGAATATAGAATGTGTATCGACTCGACGTCCTATCGAAGGCAACGAACTTCACAGAGGTGTGAGGCCTAAACCAAGGGCAGAATATAAGATGGGTGTTGACTCGATGTCCTGTCGAAGCCAATGAACTTGGTAGAGGTGTGAGGCCTAGGCCAAGGGTAGAATATAAAATGGGTGTCGACTCGATGTCCTGTCGAAGCCAACGAATTTGGCAGAGGCGTGAGGTCTAAGCCAAGGGCAGAATATAAAATGGGTATAAATGTTGACCCGATGTTATGTCGAAGTCAACAGGCCCTGCCCCGATAGAAGGTTTGGGGTGAGGGTAGACCAAATTGTAGATGAATGGGAGGCCCAGACCCAGGGCTAAATATCGATATCAACCCGAGGAAATGTCGGAGTCAACCAACCCTGCTCCGACTGAAAGTCGGAAACAAAGGGAGAACATGTGGATGCAGATGTTGACCTGACGTTATGCCGGGGTCAACCAACTTGGCGAAGACGTGAGGTCTAAGCCAAGATAGAATATGGACGTTGACTTGCGAAGATGTTGGGGTCAACAAACCTTGCCTAGACAGAAAGTCTCAGACAAAGCGAAGAGGTCTTTTATTGGTTTATTAGTTTGGATTGGTTGAGTTTATTGAGCTTGTTATGTTTATTGAGTTTATTTGATTCATTGGCTTTGTTGAGCTTATGGAGTTTATTGAGTTTGTCTATTGAGTTCATTGGGTTTATTGGGTTTGTTGAATTTGCTGAGTTTATTGAATTTATTGGTTGAGTTTATTTATTTATTTTTTATTTTTTTGGTTTATTGATTCATTGAGTTTGTTGAGCTTATTAGGCTTATTGAACTTTGTCAATTCCATTGAGTTTATTGGTTTTATTAGTTTTAACGAGTTTATTGATTCATTGGGTTGATTGATTTTGCTTGGTTTATTGGGCTTATTGAATCCTGTTGAATCCATTGAGTTTATTGATTTTATTGGGTTTATTGGGTTTATTAAGTTTATTGAGTTCATTGAGCTTATTGGGGTTTATTGATTCATTGAGTTTATTTGGTTTATTTGATTTATTGAGTTGATTGGATTTATCGGGGTTTATTTAGTTTATTGGATTGATTTATTTATTTTGGTGATTGATTTATTTTGTTTACCAGGTTTATTGAGTTTGCTGAATTTATTGATTTTGTTGGATTTGTTGGGTTTATTGAGTTTTGTTGGTTTTGTTGAATTTATTGTATTTTTTGATTCATTAAGCTTATTTTAAATCATCATTTTCATTTCTTCATCATGTTTTTATTTATTTATTTATTTCTTCTTTTTTTGTTTCTCTTTTTTTATTTTTTTTATTTTTGTGTTTTTTTTATTTTTTTAGTCTCCCTGGCGCAGATTCGTCTACGGTGCAGGATATTTAGTTCGGTGGGACTATTAATGAATTTGACTATTTATTGTGCCGGTGGGGCTAGGGATCGATGTCCAGGAGTCCGGCGAGCTTGGCGAGAGCGGAGTACCCTAGGCCAAGGAGAAAGGTTTTATTGGCCCAGTCCGGAGAGACGAATGGGCAATTTTTAGAGCTTGGCGAGGGCGGAGTGCCTTGTGCCAAGGGAGAGAGATTTCATGGACCCCGCACAGTGGGGCAAAGGGCAATTTTTGAACTTGGCGAGGGCGGAGCGCCTCAGGTCAAAGAAAGAAGTTTTATGAACCCATCCCAATGGGGCAAAGGGTGATTTTGGGGCTCGGCGAGGGCGGAGTGCCTCAGGCCAAGGAAAAAAGTTTTATGAACCCAGTCCGACGGGATTGATGGGCAGAGTTTTGAGCTCGGCAAGGGCGGAGTGCCTCATGCCAGTGAAAAGGAGATTTTATTGGGCCGACATTGGACAAGGAGTCCGAACTGACAGTGGTGGGAGAGTCTCGTGGGATAAATATGGCATTGTCGCGGCTGAATGCCAAAAGGCAATGCGAACGCATTAGCTGGGAGAATAGGTCCCAGATCAAGGGTGGAGGGTTAGTCCCAGTGGGATAAGTGGGGAGTACCCTGATAGGATAGGAAAATGGCAAGGCACTATGAATTCCAGCAGGACCAAGGGGTACTGAGACAGGCCATTAGAAGCAGAAAGGCGTGTATTTGCTGGCTTGATAAGGATTCAAAGGTGTAGCTGACTCAGTAAGGATTGTTCTTTTCATTCCCCTCAATGGGCATGGACCCGTATTCGAAATGGGAGGCCTAGTGGCCAATGAGGGCTCTTTAGCGTCAGTGGGACTGTTGACTACATGGTCCTCCCGGGGACATTTAGTGACAGCTATGCATCAAATCAATAGCTATCTTCTTTTGTCATTGACTTCTTCAGGAGATGCTCCAAACAGCTTTGGTTCGGGCCTCCGGTGCTTACGCCAAGTGTCATCCCCTTGGCCCCTTTTTCTTAGGAGCTATGGCTGTTGGGTCTTGCCACCTCCGCAGATGGTGTAGTCATTTTATTCTCCCTTGGGCATTCACCATACAATGCTACCAGGGAGGCTTCTGCCTATGAGAGGGTGCATGGGGAGGCCCTGTTGACCTCATAATTTTCCTTTTCTTCTTTTCTTTTGCATTCATTTTTTTCTGTCTCTTTTTTCGAACGGGCAGCTCGAATGGCGCTGACAGTGCAGTGTAGTGCATAGCAGTTACCCTTCATCCATTTGTTCTAAAACAGACCAATGCGGGTGCATAGGAGAGCGCTCACCCCCTCAGAGAGGGGATGAGTAGTTCGCTCCACCATGCCAATCTCACCATGATAGTTTCTTATTTGGCATGGACCAAAACACGAGGGGAGTGATATGTCCCTTGGCAGATGCAACCATCAAGGCCTCCTCAATTTTGTTTTATAATTTCTCTCTCTCTCTTTTGAATGGACCCAACCTCTGAGAGATGGCATCTCAGATTCAGTAGGCGGAGCCTTATGTCTGTATAGGTAAATTCCGTTTTCCCTCCTTTTTTTACTCGTTTTTCCTTCCTTTTTTTTCTTTTCTTTTCTTTTCTTTTGTCGGTGCCTGCCCCCAGAACAAGCCCTTTCCTTTCTTCTCTTTTTTTATCTTTTTTCTTTTCTTTTTTTTATTTTTTGCGTCATTTGCCATTCTTCTTTTTGTTGGCTAGCATCCGCATTCAAGCTACGCGGGCATGCTAGACATTGGCTTCAGCCAGATTTATGAGGAACAGTTGAGGCGGTGATGCCGCACGGGTTAGCTCTCTTCTAGATGGGCATTCGGTGAGGACGCGGTGGGTCCACCTTGTATTCGCCCATCTGTAGGTCACCTTTCTTGATCAGGCCTTCAATGACGTCCTTGAACACATAGCAATCCTCAATGGGATGCCCCAACATTTGGTGATAAGGATAGAAGCATGGATCACCTTTTCTTTTGGAATCACCTGGTTTCTTCGGCTCTGGAAGCACCACTTTGTTGTATTCACAGGCCCACTCAAAAAGAGCCCTCGTCTTGTCCTTCAAAAAGGAGTACAATTTCATCATTTTACCCCTTAATGAGGGCCCTTGTTTCGCCAGCTCGGTGGAAGATGTCTCTTTCATTTTCTTCTTCTGTTGCTCGAAGGCTTCAAAATTTGAGGTGCAAGCTACTTCTTGTGATGGATGTTTGTCGGTTGGTTTATTCTTTTAGCTCGACGCTGCGGAAGCTAGGCAAATCCTTGCAAAAACTACTTTGGCATTGGCTGCGATGTTACCTAGTTGTTCAAAGGTCGTGACTTCAATGTCAATGACCTATCGTAGAAATTTTATTCTCAAATTTTCTTTGCAGATTTGAATAGAGTCCCCGTAGCTTGGCAGATGTCGACACTTTTCACGGAGATTCCTCCACCATTTTATGTAGTCCATGACAGACTCATTATCCTTTTATTTGGTTGCTTATAATTCGGCCTCACTGACTTCTTCTTTGGCCGTCTTCATATTCATTGTTTGCTCCGCCCTTAACTCGTCCAACTGTATGTGCGGTCTCATTGGCACCATCTTCGGAGATGCTTTAGTTGCCCCTTGACATGCCCAGGGGATTGTGTGTTGGAGTGGTTGAGGGAGGATGCCCCCCGTAGGATCATGTGCTGTTCGGGGTATGACTGGCAGTGCTAAAGCTTTTGATGAGCTAGCACTACCTTGTGTCGCCTCATGTAGATGTCCTGTCGATTACGGCATAGTTGGACTGGTGCGGACACCAGAGCACGCGAGAGGCACGAGCCGACGAGCCACCGGTACCGTATGCGGAGCACCACTAGAGCTACTTCGGCATCCATATGGCTCGGAGACGGTCTAGAGACTCCCCCTTGAGTCTCGGTATTTTTCGTATTTTGTTTGTATGTTGTGTGTATTTTATTTAGATTGTAATTTGGATTGTAATAGGGGTTTATTTATAATTTGGGACCACCCGGGTCCCACGGACCCCCCATCCCACCTCCCATTGATCCACCTCATCACTGGGGCCCATGTGGGGTCAATCAAACCTTCCATTGTGGGCTTCTAGAAGGTGGGACCAAAGGAGGGGACAAAGGGGGGAGCATCTCCAAGATCTCTCCTTAATTTAAGGGAGTGTCCCCCTCCTTTTGTATTAGTTTAATAGGTTTTGAATCTTATTTTATTTGTTCCAAACCACATGGGAGAAATACTTTTGTTGACTCCCAAGTATGCCCCTCCTAAATCTAGATCTAGGGGTATTTTATGCCATTTTGCAATTCATACAAATACCATGTAATTCTCATTTTAGTTGAATTAATGCATTTGAATTGGAAGAAAATCCCCTTGAGCAAGGCCTAGGCCACCCCTCTCTCCTCCTTGCAGCTGGGAAGGCTGTATTCTGGTGGTATGACTCCACCCCTATCAGTTCCGATCGCCGCCGCCACGTGCCGCCATCACGCCTCCACCATCACCGCCGGTGTTCTATCCATCCAGGACAGAGGTGTCTTCTCCGAATTCTTGCTCTCCACCCCGTCATGTTTTTGAGCTGGGATTTTGAGGGGATGTTCCAGAGGTGTTCCTCACGATCCACCAAAATTTGTTGGTCATGAATCTTCCATTTGATAATTTTCCATTTTCGTCCAATCTCTTTTCCCAGATTTGTCTACTTGCTGTTTAGATTTTCACCCGCCCTGTGTTTCTAGTGTTCGGACCCCTTTGTGATTTTTCTAGGGGCTCGCCATTTTACTGGGAGTTCTACCCATCAAGCCCTCCCTCCACGATTTTTCTTGAATTTTGATCCGCCCTTAACCTATTTTTCAAAAATCACTTTCTGATCTAGCTATAGTGTTGTCCACCTCTGTCTAGATCCGACCCCCTTTCAATGCACAAATCATAACAATTCTTAGCCACCTCCAATCCTTTCATAAAAAATATTTCCGTTTTCCTTGTTCGAAATCCTACAACTTTCTTGAAGAACTCAGAAGCTGAATCGGACGTCTTCCTGGAGGTCAACGGAAGTTCTCAGAAAACTCACCTGCAGATCTGAGAGCTCAGGCACTGTACAATAGAAGCTTAAAAATTCAACAAAGTCCAGATCTGTGCAGATCCAGCAGATCTATCTAAGCCTAGATTGAAGGTCTTCAAGAGAGCTTTCCAACGATAGCTTGGGTGCCCCAATCCGACATCGGGGTTGATCGCAGCGACCGTTCTCGCGGGGGCGCGTGCCTGAAAACAGCAACCAAAATCCGTGGGCAGCAACTCCAAAACGTGGGAATCGGAGCCGATCGGCCACCGGCCGGAGCTTCCGGCCGACCGCCGTCTAGGGAGGCGCGCCACCAGGGATCCCCATCATAGTGGGTCCCACCCCACCAGAGCCGACGGTCGGGGCGGTCCATGGGCCCCAAGGACCCGTAGATCGCGCCGTCCGATTTGCATAAAAACGCGGGTTTCGGCACCGCCGGGCGACATCAAAATGCTGCCCGTCAACCCAATTCGCGTGATTCCCGGGCCCCGAATGTGACCTTTTACCTCCCTGCGTGGAGTGGGTCGAATTAGTGTATTGCTGTAATAATTGTTAACCGGGAGTCCGTGATTGGCCGGGGTCGTCTTCCCCACGCCGGGTGCGTGGAGGTAATGGTCCTAACTTCTCGGCGTTCATTTGCTAGTTTAGTATATGGTCTTATGCCGTTGTCGAGAGCGTAGCATACTAGCCCGTGTGTCCATGTCACCACTGTGAGCGTGAGAGTGACCCATCCCGTGACTTGATCCGAGTCCGGAAGTTGAGTCGGACTACCTTGAACTCTGCCGGTTCCTTGACTGCGCACGATCCACGCTTTCCCTCGCATGGGGACGACGAGTGAGTTTGCACTTCTGTTAGCAACGTGTAGCCTGTAGGAGCTCTTAGTGTCGAGCTGAGGTCGCTCTAGTAATCGTGTCATTGCTGGTTGAGTCATGTCCATCCCATATAGTGTCGTCTCCTCAGTTCGTCCCGCATCAGTTTGGTATCAGAGCGAGTTGAGTCTAGGGTAGTCTTGCATAAGTCTTGCATGCATCATGTCCAAGTCGAGTCTAGGATCATCATTTATTTTCAAAACAAAAAAAGGTGTTTTAAAATTGTATTTCATCCCGATAATTCGGTATCTTAAAAGGTGTTGTCCGAACGTTAGGCGACGCCTATCGGGAGGTCGCACACTTGCGGGAGTGATCTTCGGATCGATTAACTCCGCCACGTACCGGATATTGGTTTAAGTCTAGGTGCATTAGTCGGTGTTTGCATCAGTTTGTGTCTCCTAGTTCGTGTGTAGTCCAATAAGAGTCAG
This sequence comes from Amorphophallus konjac, assembly GCA_022559845.1. Taxonomy (NCBI): domain Eukaryota; kingdom Viridiplantae; phylum Streptophyta; class Magnoliopsida; order Alismatales; family Araceae; genus Amorphophallus; species Amorphophallus konjac. The sequence goes on along the minus strand of CM040117.1, from coordinate 36,731,482 downwards.
TCGGTCTTGTCCAAGTGTCGGCATGTCTAGCATGTAGTTCCGCCAAATTCACATGGAATCCCCATCACCCGGGCAATATGGCCGTTGGTCCACCCATGAGCTTTGCAACCACCCACTCCACTTCCGTAGGCCTGAAGCCTCAGATTTTTATGGCTCCAATGGCCCGGGCGACTACCTCAAGTGGGAGGCCGCTATGGACACATACTTTGATTGTTATACCATGTCCGAAGCCGGGCAATTCTATTTTTCCAAGGAGAGGCTTCTGCACGAGGCCGTCGAAAAGTGGGACCACATTGAGCGCTTGAGAGAGGTTAGGAGGCAATGGCCCATCGAATCATGGTGGGACATGAAGAGAGAGCTTAGGAAGGTCTACGTGCCCCAACCGGTCACCTCCAACCGGCCCCACCCAATCACTTCCAACCAAGTGGGTCCTAGTCGGAGGCAAAGAGCCCCACACGTAGATGAGCCAAGACCCAATCCTAGGACGGTTGACTACGGGCAAGTCCACCATGATATCCCTATTCCAACCCACTCCGTTGCCGAACTTATGCAAATGATCTTGGACCGGTTGGATGGGGTGGATAGGACACGTACTCCTAGTGATGTACTCCTACCCGAGCCTAAGGAGGTAGCAACTGGTAGCCCCAACCCAATGCCATCTATAGTGCCATCCCGAGGTCCTCTCCACATCTTGGTGGATCCTCTTTCCCCACCCACGAGAGCTCCATTGCCTACACCCCCTGTCCTTCAGGAGGATAAGGGTAAGGACACACTTATCAAGGAGCGTAGTGGATCACGACAGCAGTGTTATCACTGCCAGGGGATTGGCCACTTTATCGGGCAGTGTCCCACTCAGACCTCTCTAGCCCTAGGGGATAAAAGGGTTGGAGAAGCCTCACTCTCCGATCTTTATTCGGAGCCACCTCAGCCACAGCTACCCGTGTTTCTAACGGGAAAGCTACTTATAGCCGAGCCACTCCTTAGCTGGCTTAAGAGTGGCCTGGCCCCATCTCCCCTCCCATCTATGGACCCTATCCTACCTTTGGTGCCAATCAACTCATTTCACACCACTTTCCGGTCTAGTCACTATGTGGATACATTGGATGACCTTCTTAAAGGGTTGGACCGGCAATTGACATTTACGCACTTGTTGGCTCCAGGCTTCGACCGACCCACAGGTCGTAGTTTCACTCATCCCGCTTTAGGGTCCATCACCTCCGTGTACACCGTGGGCCATATCACCATGGAGGTTCTTTTACTCCTCCCCTTACCGGTCGAGCCTGACTTCACTCCTTTTATCCCGAGGGAGGAGCCCTATCTTCTATACACTGTCCCATCTACTTCGGTGGATGAAGGTGACCATCAACACCTTCTAGAATTCCACACATGGGACATTGAGATGAGAGAATCCATATCGAGGGGTCACACATTCTTTGATCCCTTCGATCCCTTTCTTCGTGGGCCCCTTGGCCCACAACCTCCATTCCACCTCTTTAAGGAAGTCCACTATCACACCCCTCCTACTCGGGCCTGGCAACCTTCACATGGCAATAAGTCCGAACCGTCATTTGGGGGTAATGAAGACTTTGGTTCCCCCGGCCCACCTAAACCACCCAAAGCTCCCGGATTTCCCACATCCAAACCCAATGTCCATGATTGGTGCATCGTAGGATGTCTAGGAGTCCACCATGACATTAACCTCCGGTTATGTCAAATGCATGCATGGCACACATTCGGATGTCTTGGACCACCTTGCATATGATTGGGTTTGACTAACATTAGGTTTGTGTAGGGTCGTGTGTGCATCTGTGTGTTTTTCTTTTTGTTAAGCATGTTAGGAGTTTGCATGACGACATCCGTCGTCACATTGAGTCCAGCAATGCACGTTACCAAGAGCTAGCCGATGCTCACCGACACCACCGAGAGTTCCACGAGGGTGAATATGTCATGATCAGGGTAAGACCTGAACAGTTTCCCTCTGGAACCGTTAAGAAGTTGCAAGCTCGCGGAGCCGGTCCATTTAGAGTGTTGAAACGTGTTTGATCCAATGCGTATGTTGTGGACCTGCCCGAGGAATATGGTATAAGCTCAACTTTCAATGTGTCGGATCTAGTTGCATATAGGGACCCAACGGTGATCCCCAGTGAGTCTTTCGAGCCATCCCCTCCCATTGAGAGTGATCCCACACGTGAGTGTCCACCTTCAGCCCCTTTTCCACGGCAGCGAGAGCATATAGATCATATACTGGATGAGCAGGTGATAGTTACCAGGAGTGGATCTTACCCACGCTACCTAGTGCGATGGAGAGGACGGCCCGCCACCGAGGATAATTGGATCACCCATGGAGAGTTGCAGCAAATCGATCCGGACCTTCTGGAGTGCTACCAGAGCGATATAGACCCTTACTCGACAGGGTCGAGTTTCTCTCACCCGGGGAGAATTGGTGCGGATACCAGAGCACGCGAGAGGCACGAGCCGGCGAGCCACCGGTACCATACGCGGAGCACCACTCGAGCTACTTCGGCATCCATATGGCTCGGAGACGGTCTAGAGACTCCCCCTTGAGTCTCGGTATTTTTCGTATTTTATTTGTATGTTGTGTGTATTTTATTTAGATTGTAATTTGGATTGTAATAGGGGTTTATTTGTAATTTGGGACCACCCGGGTCCCACGGGCCCCCCATCCCACCTCCCATTGATCCACCTCATCACTGGGGCCCATGTGGGGTCAGTCAAACCTTCCATTGTGGGCTTCTAGAAGGTGGGACCAAAGGAGGGGACAAAGGGGGGAGCATCTCCAAGATCTCTCCTTAATTTAAGGGAGTGTCCCCCTCCTTTTGTATTAGTTTAATAGGTTTTGAATCTTATTTTATTTGTTCCAAACCACATGGGAGAAATACTTTTGTTGACTCCCAAGTATGCCCCTCCCAAATCTAGATCTAGGGGTATTTTATGTCATTTTGCAATTCATACAAATACCATGTAATTCTCATTTTAGTTGAATTAATGCATTTGAATTGGAAGAAAATCCCCTTGAGCAAGGCCTAGGCCGCCCCTCTCTCCTCCTTGCAGCTGGGAAGGCTGTATTCTGGTGGTGTGACTCCACCCCTATCAGTTTCGGTCGCCGCCGCCACGTGCCGCCATCACGCCTCCACCATCACCGCCGGTGTTCTGTCCATCCAGGACAGAGGTGTCTTCTCTGAATTCTTGCTCTCCACCCCGTCGTGTTTTTGAGCTGGGATTTTGAGGGGATGTTCCAGAGGTGTTCCTCACGATCCACAAAACTTTGTTGGTCATGAATCTTCCATTTGATAATTTTTCATTTTCGTCCAACCTCTTTTCCAAGATCTGTCTGCTTGCTGTTTAGATTTTCACCCGCCCTGTGTTTCTAGTGTTCGGACCCCTTTGTGATTTTTCTAGGGGCTCGTCATTTTACTGGGTGTCTTATCTATCAACCCCTCCCTCCACGATTTTTCTTGAATTTTGATCCGCCCTTCACCTATTTTTTAAAAATCACTTTCAGATCTAGCTATAGTGCTGTCCACCTCTGTCTAGATCCGACCCCCTTTCAATGCATAAATCATAACAATTCTTAGCCACCTCCAATCCTTTCATAAAAAATATTTCCGTTTTTCTTGTTCAAAATCCTACAAGTTTTTTGAAGAACTCAGAAGCTGAATCGGACGTCTTCTTGGAGGTCAACGGAAGTACTCAGAAAACTCACCTGCAGATTTGAGAGCTCAGGCACTATACAACAGAAGCTTAGAAATTCAACAAAGTCCAGATCCGTGCAGATCCAGCAGATCTATCTAGGCCTAGATTGAAAGTCTTCAAGAGAGCTTTCCAACGATAGCTTATGTGCCCCAATCCGACATCGGGGTTGATCGCAGCGGCCGTTCTCGCCGGGGCGCGTGCTTGAAAACAGCAACCAAAATCCGTGGACAGCAACTCCAAAACGTGAGAATCGGAGCCGATCGGCCACCGACCGGAGCTTCCGGTCGATCACCGTCTAGGGAGGCGTGCCACCAGGGATCCCCATCATAGTGGGTCCCACCCCACCAGAGCCGGAGGTCGGGGCGGTCCGTGGGCCCCACGGACCCGTAGATCGCACCGTCCGATTTGCATAAAAACGCGGATTTCAGCACCGCCGGGCGACATCAAAATGCTACCCGTCAACCCAATTCGCGTGATTCCCGGGCCCCGAATGTGACCTTTTACCTCCCTGCGTGGAGTGGGTCGAATTAGTGTATTGCTGTAATAATTGTTAACCGGGAGTCCGTGATTGGCCGGGGTCGTCTTCCCCACGCCGGGTGCATGGAGGTAATGGTCCTAACTTCTCGGCGTTCATTTGCTAGTTTAGTATATGGTCTTATGCCGCTGTCGAGAGCGTAGGATACTAGCCCGTGTGTCCATGTCACCGCTGTGAGCGTGAGAGTGACCCATCCCGCGACTTGATCCGAGTCCGGAAGTTGAGTCGGACTACCTGGAACTCTGCCGGTTCCTTAACCACGCACGATCCACACTTTCCCTCGCATGGGGACGACGAGTGAGTTTGGACTTCTGTTAGCGACGTGTAGCCTGTAGGAGCTCTTAGTGTCGAGCCGAGGTCACTCTAGTAATCGTGTCATTGCTGGTTGAGTCGTGTCCATCCCATATAGTGTCGTCTCCTCAGTCCGTCCTGCATCAAGGACTTAGAGTCATTTCATTTAGTCACCTTTACAACATTTTGATCTCCTGCTGCTTCTGGTATAGCAGTGCAACTATGGCCTGGTCTTGCCAGGAGGGGCCGGGAGTGCTATCTTTCACCTCCAGTTTGGCTGGGGTGACTGGCATCCCGTCATTGTTGCTGGACGCGTCCAATTTCTTTGAGATGAACTCCCTAGATTTTATACCTCCGAGCGGAGGTGGAACGTGGTAATTGTTAGGGTGCTAGGCCTGGATACAGAGGGGGGTGAATGTATCCCTCTAGAAAATATGGCCCATTTTAAAAAACTAAAGCTCAGATATGCGGAATAAAAACTAATGAGCTTTCCAAGATGAAATGATAAGGCAATCAAATGAACAAACAGTTGGACTGCAACAATGCAGCCACCTGATCAACCAGAAACAAATGCAGAGTAAAACAACCCAAACCCACTTAGCAGAATATAATGCTCAAAAATAACTCTCTAGATAATGCAACAGGCCAAACATGCACAACCTGTGAATGGGAGGTAGAAGATATGGAGCAAATGCAAGGCAAACCACTGCACAGATAATTTTTAGGTGGTTCGGTCCTCCAGACCTACATCCACCCCTCACTCCCAACCGGAGTGAGGCTTCCACTAGTAACCCTAGCACAGCAGACTCAGTCTGCAACAAATGCTGCCAAACAGCTTGACCAGGGGAACAACCTCCCCTCTTCCTCCCAACCGGAGGGAACCCACAAGCAGCACCCAGCTACTTGCAACCGGAGATCAAATCTCCCTTCTCCTGACCCACCAGGAGGAATCCACAAGTAGCATCCAGCTACTTTCAACCGGAGATCAAATCTCCATTCTCCTGACCCACCAGGAGGAAATCACAAGTAGCACCCAACTACTTGCAACTGGAGATCAAATCTCCCTTCTCCTGACCCACCAGGAGGAAACCACACCCCAACAGGGCAATCGGAAGAATCACAAGGAAATGTAAACGAAACTAAGAAAAAGAAAATATAGTAATCAGAAAACTGTAGCTATGGTAGCACAACAGTGGCTCTCAACTAGAGCTAACTGGGATGGATATGATCCACGGTACAACAGGAACAAATATTCAAGTAGCTTTGCTTCTCTTCTCACTCTGCTCGAGCTCTCTATCTCTTTCTTTCTCTCTTCTTTCTCTTATGCTTCTTCTCTTCTCTCTCTTTTCTTTTCCTTTCTTTTTCTGGATCGTGGAAGCTCTCACTCTTCCTCTGCTTCAGTCGATCACGATCAGTCTCATTCAGAGGAGTCTTCCTTATATATCAGCAGCATTTAGGGCGACATGCGCTCTCCACGATTCCCGCCAAGAGGCCTCAGTCCACGTGTCAGCATCCTGGTACCTCGTCCATCCTGGGATCACGAGCCAGTCACCTCGGATCACGTGCCCTTCATTAGCACGTTCAGCAACTACAGTCTGGTGGCGTCAACTCACTTGCTCCAAAAGGTTGATGCAGCCGTCAAGGGCATTCTACCAGCAAGACTTAAGTCTACTGCGTTGACTCCATCAGCCTGCTGCGTTGACGCATTGATACATTCCAGCGAGCAACCAGCCTAGCCTTTTTAACTGCTGCGTCGACGCTTCCAACCCGTGGCGTTGACGCATTGATGATCCAGTGATCAAGTCTTCAGCAGATGGACGTGCTGTGTTGACGCTCTCATCATGCTGCGTTGACGCATTGCTGTTCCAGCAGCTGAAATTTGGATGGCTTCAGACTTCTTGCGTCAAGGAGTGCGTTGACTCATTGTGCAGCTGCGTCCACCCTCTAGTCACCTTGTCGATCCATCAAGCTGCTGCATCGACCCAACGAGCTGCAGCGTCGACGCTGCCAAGGTACTCCAGAGGTTGCAAGGAGATACTTGAACTGCTGCGTCCACGCTGCCAGTGGGTGGCGTTGACGCACGGACGTGTACATTAAGGCCTTTCTTGCCTTGAATATTGGCATCTCTTAAGCCGCTGCGTCGACGCTGCTTGTTGATGGCGTTGACGCATTGAGCACCCTGCATCCTTTTGTTCCTGTTAAACATTCATTAAAACTTAAGTGTCTATATCACTTATCTTATCGTTGTCATCATCCAAACCAGGAGTACAACAATCTCCCCCTTTTTGATGATGGCAACTCTGGACTGTTTTAAGAATGAGGTATCAAACAAATGCATGGTTATCTGTCAATCAGAAGTACAAGTATTTGTAATTCACGAAGCTATATTGTATTCAAGTATCTGTAATTCATGAAGCTACATTGTGATGTATGCTTAATTACAAAAAGAAACATATGCTATCATTTGAACTCATGCTGCTCTCCCCCTTTGACATCATCATGAAGGGGGCAATACGTGATCTGGTATGAGGCCTCAATTGAAAAATCTGCCATAACTGGAAGAAGATCCGCGAGCCCTTGGTGGTTGACTTGGAGTAGAGTGACATCGTGGAGTAGTAGATTGATCTCTGCCCAGCAACATGTGAATGTCTTGCAATATAGCAGCTAAGTCATGTTGCAGTGTGGTCCTCACATGTGCAATAGCAGAGGACATATCATCTTGGACATTTTTGGTGTTCTTCAGTTGATTTCCAAGAGAGTTAAGCGTGTCTGTCACAGTGTCAATCTTGCCTAAAATAGCTTTGATGCATTGGGGAAGAGCATTAACAGGACCCTTGATGGTTTCAACAGCAATCCTCACATCAAAACAAAGATCAGTAATCTTGGCAAGGGATTGACAAAATGAAGATTGATTGCTGTGTATGTCGGTCACCAATGTTGATAGTTTGTCAAGTAGAGATGATAGGTTTTTCAAGACGGACCTTGTAGCTTGGTCAGATAGCATCTTGGAGAGTAAGAATTTTTGCCACTCGGATAAGACAGAGACTTCAAATTGTATAACCCGAGCAGTCAGTTTGTTGAGATGATAATTTGTAAACTCCATTAGCTTGTCCATCTTTGCATCTTGACGCTGCAGCATCATAGACATGTAAGCAAACATCTCTTCAACAGTGGCTGGTGGTGGAGCTGCATCAGAAGTTGGAAAAGGCCTCCTATAAACACCAATTTCCATTGTAGGTGTAGAGCCACTGGGTTCCCAGTTTCCAACTGAGGGCTTGATGATCTCACAAATGTTTCTTCAACTTCATGCTCTCCTCTTGCTGAACTACCATCTGGTCTGCCTTCTCTCAACACAGGTGGAATTGGTATCTCTGTCCTGTTCACTTGACTATCATCCACAGTGACTGTTCTTGATGCCTGTCCTGTCTCTGATTGAGCTGATTTCTGACTGGGAAGGATTCTAACAGCCTTACCATCAATGACTTGGAAGCCCATAAATCTCTGAACGTAAGACATGGAATATATGTTTCCTTTGGGGATAACATGTTTCTTTTCAGTTTCAAAATCCACTCCTACCTTTTTGAAAATTGATGTGAGGTGTGCTGCATAAGGTAGTGTTCTAGAGTGGTGAAGACAAGTTCCAATTGTCTGAACTACAACATCAGTTAAAGAAATCTTAACTTCCTTTAGCATGCAGTACAACAGGAATCGCTGCATATCTGTGACTCTTTCTCTACCACTGCTTTGAGGTGTGATGATAGACGTGCATATGTGATGAAGTAGTCTGACAGAAGGTATAAATCTATTAGCTTTCAGACTGGACAGGTATGTCTGTTTCACGTCAGAGGGGTCTTTGGTTAACCCAGTCAAAACAGCAAACGCCTCATGTTCATCTAGCTCATACGAATGAAGCTTTGCTCCTCCCATTGGTATTTTCCAAACTCGAGCAAGCAGGGCACTAGTTAACTCAAAATGAACATTTCTAACAGTGGAGGACAATTTGGGAATCTTCGGTTCATATTTCAAATTCTAATAAAATTCCCTAACGAGAGTAGGATAGTAAACACTGTGCTTCGTCACAAACTTCCACCAGCCTTGAAATTCTAATGTAGGCCGTACCTCAGGAAATGCAGTCAGTAGCTCTTCATCGGAACTTACAATGTACCTGGGGATAAGAACCTTGAGAGGTTCTTCTATATTGATGACAACAGAAGACCTGGATTTCTTCTTCCCCGTTATACCAGAAGAGGTGCGTGGTTTAGCTGATATAAATTTTGAGGACTTTCTTCTCTTGACCGGCGGACTAGGGCTCCGAGGACGTCTCTCCTTCTCCTTTCCTTTGCGCTTCCTGGAAATAGCTGTAGATGGTGTCGCTTCTGGAGGGTTGGCCACTGGAGCATCAAGCGCATCCTTTGTGAGTGAGTCCATCATCAACTGTGTCACACTCGAATCCCTCAAGTTCTGCTCCATCAACAGCTTTCTCGACTGAGCACCCTTGCCAAAGATGATCGGAGACAAGAAATGGTGTGGGAGGGTGTTTGGAGAACATGGAAGGTAAACCGTCCAAGGGTTTCGAATAGAGTGGAGACGAGTGGCGGTCAAGCTACTCTTTAAAGAGACTACGAAGACCCTTTTAGTGAACGGTTCAGCCGGTTCAAGTCGGTGAACCGGGTTGAAGAAAGTTGCATTAGAGGCAATGCGTGGACGCCAAGGGGACATTGCGTCTACGCAGTGAGGCATATGTGAGTAGAAAACACAAGACAAGTAGTCAGAAAGACACAAGGCGTGGACGCCAAGGGACATTGCGTCTACATAGTGAGGCTGATGTGAACAGAAGAAGCAAGACAAGTAGCCAGAGGGACATCCGTTCAAGGGATTTTCTTAAGGTACTAAGATAGTGAGATAATCAGGCTTATATTCAAGGAATTTTAAGTGTTGCAGATCGAGTTCCCATGAGAGAGATGTAAGTAAATAGGCTCTAATTCATTTAATGATAAAGAGAAGAGATAATCTTAAAAAATTGAATTAGAGGCCATGAACCACTAAAGCCACCTGCCTGGAGAAAAAATAGAACTCTTTTCACACTAGAACCATTTTCATTTCTGTCCCTTATATCTTTCAATTTTAAGAAGCCTTTCAGATAGAGAGAAATTTAACTGGCATTGAAGATAGACTCAGTTGAATAAGGAGCATCAGATCAACCAAACTCACACGTTTTAATTGTTTTCACATTTTCAGCATTTTCAACATCTTTTTACATTTTCATTTGCAGTCAAGTATTGCTAGCATTTTGACACGCGTACACATGTTTATCAGACACCCGAGTCCCCAGTTACTCAGCATAGCAAACTATCCTGCATTGACTAACCAGAGGTGGCAACTGACTTCAGGACATGCCTATCAACACTTCAAGTGCTTGAAGGTAGTTTCTCAGTTGATAGTTACCATTGCTCTGGAATGATTTATTTTTCTCTTGAAGACAGAGATAGTAGCGCACCTCATGACTTGCTCTTCAGCACTTCTTTGGTGCATAGGGCTAATTTCTCAGTGAACAACTACCATTGCTCTGCATTATATTACATGTGAATAGATTGCATCTTTAGCGTTTATAAACAATTTCTGAGTTCATCATCAATACAATTATTAAATTCCTCTACACACATTGGTTTCTTTACTTTTGAACAATAAGGATCGAGAGATGATGAGGTCCTTGTTTTATTAAATTGTTCAGCTTTTGCTCCATACATAGTGCCTAAATGGGTTCAAAAGTTCTTGAATTCAAACATCATAAGAATTATAGATCTCCTATCATTAACATATCATAGAGCAATTCAGAAAATATCTCATATTTCACAGGAATTATCACTGTAACTTCCCCTAAATTTAAGACATCATCTACATATCTCAGTGCTCTAGAGATTTTTCCCATACACGGATGTCAAGGAAGCTTTATTGTGGGATAAGAACGAAAAGGACAAGATATATGGACATAGCAAGTTGATGTGAGAAGGAAGTTTCCAAAAGAGGAAGATGTAACCCTGAGATTCCAATAAGGCACAGCTGCGTTAACTCACCCTGTAACACCCCGGTTTTTAAAATCTAAAATTTAATTTAAATAGTGAATTTTTAATTTAGATAAATGAATTTCATAAATTAATATTATATTCCTCAGTGAATAGTGCTAGTGTAATTTCGACTTTCTCACAAAAATCTAGAAAAATAGTAAATTGATAGAGAATGATTTATGAAACAACTTTGCCTTCTTGAGTTTTATCAGTAAAAATCTGTAATTAGATCTATTTATCGTTTAAGTGAGTTCCATTAAATAATATTTTATTCCTTGGAATAGTACCATCGAAAATTTTTCTACGTGATAAAAATCCATAAAAATGGTAATTAGGTTTCTGGAAGTGTATGTAACAAATTTGTCTTCTGGGATAAACCCAGTAACAATCCGTAGCAAGATCTATTTAAAGATTTAAGTGAAAAATCCACACTTTCAACCTTTACCTAACCTTGACTTCAAACACAAAATCTGACCTTAATACTCAACCATTTGATCTGAAATTGGTGTCAAATTAAAGGCCATGATCTTAACTTCAATAACCCTCTAAAAATTGCTCGAAACCCTAACCCTAATTGAGGCGGCTGGTCGAGTTTTGACTTGGTCTTGCTTGGCGGCGCCTTGTCCAACACGCCTCTTGTGGCGTCGATTCCTCTCTCCACAGACCATCCCAGAACGTGTATAAACTATCAAAATGAAGCCCTTCCAGTCTATTTTCATTTGGTTACAGCGGCAGTCGCTGAAGTTTTCAGATCTGGGAGATATCTCGCGTTGAGTGCGTGGGTGTCGGCTTCCTTCTTTCTTTCTTCCTCCTTTGTTCTTCCTTGTTCTTCATCAAATTGAGGTAGGTTCTCTCGGGATCAAACAGCAAATCATATATCAAAATGTTCAGCTGAAGTCCTCTTTCTTTTGATATATAAAGCCCCAAATATCATGTAGTATCCTGCGAGTATTTCGAGGTTTAGTAGAAGCATGTTAGATTGGGGTTAACATTGTTCCTTCTTCGATTTAGTTCTGATTTCAGGACGTAAATATGAAATTGATCTATGCATCTTGTAGAGTTTTTCGTGCTCTTTCCATTGATTATAAAAGCCCTAAATTCCATCCAGCATGTTTAGAGAATTTCTGTTCGTAGTAACAGCATGTTTAGACCTAGTTTTGATGTGTTCTTCCAAGTTGATTTCTGATTTCGACTGATTTCGAAGTGTTAATCCTGATCCACATGAACCATATCATATATGGTTGGATTCAGCATCGAAGTGGCTTTCTTTTGACATAAGAAGCCGCAATTTTCGTTCTGTATGTTGAGAGAATTTTACGTTTTAGTAACAGCCTGTCAAAACTAGGGTTTCTTGTGTTCTTGTCTTTATAGATCTCAATTTCAGCAATTAATCATGCAATTGACCTTATAGATAGGTAGAGTTTTGTATTAGCTTTCCATTGATACCAAAAGCCCCTTATTTGGAGTCCATTTCCATGAGTTATTAGAGTTTTAGTGCAACCCTATCAAACCTTGGCTTCCCGGCGTTCATCGGACGCGGCAGGGATGACCGGAATCGACCCAGGGATGGACGGTCTTACGATAGACCGCACATCTCTGTTGACCACTTTTGACCTTGGCATGGCCTGAGATAAACGGTCTTTCAGGAACCATACATCCCAGGATGAACGGTTCCAAACTAACCACATATCTTGATATAAGGTCTCGGAGCAACCACATAACTTGGACGGTCTTATGATAGACCACACATCCTGGATGGACGGTTCATGAAGAACCACACATCCCAGGATGAACGGTTCCAAACTGATCACATATCTAGATGAACGGTCCCAAACTGACCACATATCTAGATAAACGGTCCATAAGTAACCACATATCCCCCTGGCAGGATAAAAGGTCCCCAGAGGACCACACAACTGGCAGGGCTAGGGATGGGCGGCCCATACGTGACCGCCCAATCCTTTGGGCGGCCCAGACAGAACCGCCCAAGCACTTGGGCGGCCCAACAGGAACCGCCCAACTCCCTGCTTCAGCCTTTGACCCCCGTTCAGCCCTGTTTAAGCCCAGGGATATAAGGTCCAGTCCGAACCGTTTATCCCCTCAGAGAGTGACTTAATACTGGTTCTAATGCATTCTTTTTCATGTCATTAATGGTAATTAGTGAAATAGAAACCCACTTAATAAATGTCTAATTATGCAACTAAATTCTTGTTAATTGCTTGTTATTCGTGCCTACGCGACTTACGCGATCTTGTTCATTAGCTTATCATCTTGAATCATTCTTTTTGGCATCTTGGCTTAACGTAAAACTTAATTCTTGTTAATTTGGCTTGTAATTAGGATTAATATGCTCATTAGCTTGCTGTTTAACTGCTGTACTACAGTAGCGCAACACGATTAACTCTTATTGTGACTTGGTTATCGATCTTCTTGATGATTGTGCTTACCTTGAAATTCTGAAATGAATCTCCTTCCTACTTGAAATTGTTATTGCTACAAAGTTTAAACCTTGGAATTCTGGCCATAAATTGTGGAAGTCTAGATTCGTGGGATCTTTGATCCAAAGAAATCAATGCCTGGCAAACAATTAAGGGCTCGGTCTAGTCCTGGGAGGAGCGCCCGAACACTACGTGTACCCCCGGGGAGGTGATTGACTAGGTGTGGCATTTGGCACCAGTACTATGACATGAGTTAAATCTAGGACTGTCCACTACTCTTCACTACTCTCCACTACTCTCTACTACGTTGCACTTTCCACTCTTCACTGTTCTATACTCTACTTGTTGTTACTTTACTTGCTGTTACTTGGACGTGGAAATGAAATTACATACGTGCTTGACATGACTTGAATCGTCTTGATATGGCCAACTCTTTATCGTAATCTCCTGTAGTAAATTCTTGTCTTTGTTATTCCTCTTAAGTATTACCATTCTGTTCCTTTATATTTCTTGACCTTGCAAGATCTGTTTTATTATCGTTGTTTCTTTATATCATCATTTATTTCTCTTATTAGCATGGCATATGAAACTGTAATTTACTTGTTAATCACTTAAACTATGCCTGATGATAGAGTATAATTCCTACTGAGCTTTTTGCTCACCCCTACTTCCAACCCTTTTCAGGTTATGCGAGTATCGGTACGTGCATTGGGAAATGGATCAGTGTGATCGAGTGGAACCTGGAACCTAGAGTTGGAGTCTGCTCTTTCATTTTCTTGAGTCTAGTTATTTCTTTTTGTTATTTATTTTGAATTTTTTATTATAAGTGGTGTCAAAATATATCTTTTTAAATTAATAAGAGTTCGTATTTTCTCAAATGTGTGTCTGGCCTCTTTGTATTTTATTGTGATTATTTATCTTCCGCTCTTGTTATCGTGACTTGTCTCTTGCCACGTTCCGAGCATCGCTTTCCGCTGCTATCGGTTCGGGGCGTGACAGTTTTGGTATCAGAGCCTCCTTGCCTGAGTCGCTTGGATTTTGTCCAAGTGTTGTCTCCTTGCCTGAGTCCCTTGGATTTTGTCCAAGAGTATAGGTTTTCCTAAGTTCTAGGCTTCCTAAGTTTTGCCTTGCATCCCAATGACCCGGTATATCAAAAGATGTTGTCCGGACGTTAGGCTACGCCTCTCGGGAAGATCGCATACTTGCGCGAGTGGTCTTCGGATCGATTATCTCCGCCAGGTACCGAGTTTTGGTCATGTCTAGGTGCATAGTACCCCTAACCTTGTTAAAGTCTTAGAACCCGACCTGGTGAGATTGGGTAGTATCGTGGGGTAAGTAATAAAATATATGCAAGATTGTGTTGCGTTACGCGTAAGGGTAATGAAAGGTTAACCATATAACTATCTTGCAAGTTTTTAAGCCAATTCTTAAAATGAAACCGAGTGGTTCCGGTAAGCTAAGTTTCGGTTCCGCGAAAGGCTGGCGAGTCCGTCGTAAGGAAACCCGACGTAATAAGAAGAAGAAGCGTAGTATTAGTATATGGTATCGTTCTCTTTTACCCCTAGCTATAGTTAATTCTTTTAATTGTATAGTTAACATGCTATTTTTAATGAATAAGATCATCTTAGTTAGCTAATTCCTTTCGTCATCAATTGTATAGTTAACATTATTTTAATGAGTAAGATCATCTTAGTTCGAACATTCACATAACTGATAATAGTCGGTGAATTTGGGGACCAAATTCCTTTAAGTGGGGGAGGGTGTAACACCCCGGTTTTTAAAATCTAAAAATTTAATTGAAATAGTGAATTTTTAATTTAGATAAATGAATTTTGGAAATTAATATTATATTCCTCAGTGAATAGTGCTAGTGTAATTTCGACTTTCTCACAAAAATCTAGAAAAATAGTAAATTGATAGAGAATAATTTATGAAGCAACTTTGCCTTCTTGAGTTTTATCAGTAAAAATCTGTAATTAGATCTATTTATCGTTTAAGTGAGTTCCATTAAATAATATTTTATTCCTTGAAATAGTACCATCAAAAATTCTTCTATATGATAAAAATCCATAAAAATGGTAATTAGGTTTCTGGAAGTGTATGTAACAAATTTGTCTTCTGGGATAAACCCAGTAACAATCCGTAGCAAGATCTATTTAAAGATTTAAGTGAAAAATCCACACTTTCAACCTTTACCTAACCTTGACTTCAAACACAAAATCCCGACCTTAATACTCAACCATTTGATCTGAAATTGGTGTCAAATTAAAGGCCATGATCTTAACTTCAATAACCCTCTAAAAATTGCTCGAAAGCCTAACCCTAATTGAGGCGGCTGGTCGAGTTTTGACTTGGTCTTGCTTGGCGGCGCCTTGTCCAACAAGCCTCTTGTGGCGTCGATTCCTCTCTCCACAGACCATCCCAGAACGTGTATAAACTATCAAAATGAAGCCCTTCCAGTCTATTTTCGTTTGGTTGCAGCGGCAGTCGCTGAAGTTTTCAGATCTGGGAGATATCTCGCGTTGAGAGCGTGGGTGTCGGCTTCCTTCTTTCTTTCTTCCTCCTTTGTTCTTCCTTGTTCTTCATCAAATTGAGGTAGGTTCTCTCGGGCTCAAACAGCAAATCATATATCAAAATGTTCAGCATGAAGTCCTCTTTTTTTTGATATATAAAGCCCCAAATATTATGTAGTATCCTGCGAGTATTTCGAGGTTTAGTAGAAGCATGTTAGAAGCATGTTAGATTAGGGTTAACATTGTTCCTTCTTCGATTTAGTTCTGATTTCAGGACGTAAATATGAAATTGATCCATGCATCTTGTAGAGTTTTTCGTGCTCTTTCCATTGATTATAAAAGCCCTAAATTCCATCCAGCATGTTTAGAGAATTTCTGTTCGTAGTAACAGCATGTTTAGACCTAGTTTTGATGTGTTCTTCCAAGTTGATTTCTGATTTCGACTGATTTCGAAGTGTTAATCCTGATCCACATGAACCATATCATATATGGTTGGATTCAGCATCGAAGTGGCTTTCTTTTGACATAAGAAGCCCCAATTTTCGTTCTGTATGTTGAGAGAATTTTACGTTTTAGTAACAGCCTGTCAAAACTAGGGTTTCTTGTGTTCTTGTCTTTATAGATCTCGATTTCAGCAATTAATCATGCAATTGACCTTACAGATAGGTAGAGTTTTGTATTAGCTTTCCATTGATACCAAAAGCCCCTTATTTGGAGTCCATTTCCATGAGTTATTAGAGTTTTAGTGCAACCCTATCAAACCTTGGCTTCCCGGCGTTCATCGGACGCGGCAGGGATGACCGGAATCGACCCAGGGATGGACGGTCTTACGATAGACCGCACATCTCTGTTGACCACTTTTGACCTTGGCATGGCCTGAGATAAACGGTCTTTCAGGAACCACACATCCCAGGATGAACGGTTCCAAACTAACCACATATCTAGATATAAGGTCCCGGAGCAACCACATAACTTGGACGGTCTTACGATAGACCACACATCCTGGATGGACGGTTCATGAAGAACCACACATCCCAGGATGAACGGTTCCAAACTGACCACATATCTAGATGAACGGTCCCAAACTGACCACATATCTAGATAAACGGTCCATAAGTAACCACATATCCCCCTGGCAGGATAAAAGGTCCCGAGAGGACCACACAACTGGCAGGGCCAGGGATGGGCGGCCCATACCTGACCGCCCAACCCTTTGGGCGGCCCAGACAGAACCGCCCAAGCACTTGGGCGGCCCAACAGGAACCGCCCAACTCCCTGCTTCAGCCTTTGACCCCCGTTCAGCCCTGTTTAAGCCCAGGGATATAAGGTCCAGTCCGAACCATTTATCCCCTCAGAGAGTGACTTAATACTGGTTCTAATGCATTCTTTTTCATGTCATTAATGGTAATTAGTGAAATAGAAACCCACTTAATAAATGTCTAATTATGCAACTAAATTCTTGTTAATTGCTTGTTATTCGTGCCTACGCGACTTACGCGATCTTGTTCATTAGCTTATCATCTTGAATCATTCTTTTTGGCATCTTGGCTTAACGTAAAACTTAATTCTTGTTAATTTGGCTTGTAATTAGGATTAATATGCTCATTAGCTTGCTGTTTAACTACTGTACTACAGTAGCGCAACACGATTAACTCTTATTGTGACTTGGTTATCGATCTTCTTGATGATTGTGCTTACCTTGAAATTCTGAAATGAATCTCCTTCCTACTTGAAATTGTTATTGCTACAAAGTTTAAACCTTGGAATTCTGGCCATAAATTGTGGAAGTCTAGATTCGTGGGATCTTTGATCCAAAGAAATCAATGCCTGGCAAACAATTAAGGGCTCGGTCTAGTCCTGGGAGGAGCGCCCGAACACTACGTGTACCCCCGGGGAGGTGATTGACTAGGTGTGGCATTTGGCACCAGTACTATGACATGAGTTAAATCTAGGACTGTCCACTACTCTTCACTACTCTCCACTACTCTCTACTACGTTGCACTTTCCACTCTTCACTGTTCTATACTCTACTTGTTGTTACTTTACTTGCTGTTACTTGGACGTGGAAATGAAATTACATACGTGCTTGACATGACTTGAATCGTCTTGATATGGCCAACTCTTTATCGTAATCTCCTGTAGTAAATTCTTGTCTTTGTTATTCCTCTTAAGTATTACCATTCTGTTCCTTTATATTTCTTGACCTTGCAAGATCTGTTTTATTATCGTTGTTTCTTTATATCGTCATTTATTTCTCTTATTAGCATGGCATATGAAACTGTAATTTACTTGTTAATCACTTAAACTATGCCTGATGATAGAGTATAATTCCTACTGAGCTTTTTGCTCACCCCTACTTCCAACCCTTTTCAGGTTATGCGAGTATCAGTACGTGCATTGGGAAATGGATCAGTGTGATCGAGTGGAACCTGGAACCTAGAGTTGGAGTCTGCTCTTTCATTTTCTTGAGTCTAGCTAGTCTAGTTATTTCTTTTTGTTGAATTTTTTATTATAAGTGGTGTCAAAATATATCTTTTTAAATTAATAAGAGTTCGTATTTTCTCAAATGTG
Source organism: Amorphophallus konjac (assembly GCA_022559845.1). NCBI lineage: Eukaryota > Viridiplantae > Streptophyta > Magnoliopsida > Alismatales > Araceae > Amorphophallus > Amorphophallus konjac. The sequence goes on along the minus strand of CM040117.1, from coordinate 36,713,355 downwards.
TGTCTGGCCTCTTTGTATTTTATTGTGATTATTTATCTTCCGCTCTTGTTATCGTGACTTGTCTCTTGCCACGTTTCGAGCATCGCTTTCCGCTGCTATCGGTTCGGGGCGTGACACACCCTCTTCACTGCGTCAACTCATCCATCTAGACATCACAACCATTTGTTCAATTTCAGAACCCAGTTGCCCACAGCGTTAACTCAGTTTCACCATAGCGTCAACTCACTCCACCAGCCACAGACACTCCACATCAAGGTTCTCAAGGAATAAGCTGTCTGGTGCGTTAACTCTATTTCCACACTGAGTTAACTCAGTCCTCCAACCAGTAGTAACAGCTCTGTACTTTATTCAGCATTTTGTCACCAAGAATTTTATCTTAAGCTAACTCCCCCTTAGATCATGCAATGTTTGCCATGAAAATTGAATCTATGAAATTGTGATACATGCACATTCAGACTGCCCTAATAAGCAAAGTGACCCATGGTACTAGGCGGAGCACTTGGTCTAAAAGACCACTTCACACATAGTAAGAACCTCCAGACAGATCTCCCTGTCTTTTGGTAGCTTACCATTTAATATACCACAGAGGTCAATCATAATAATTCAACATGCAGTTCTGATTTCCAATCAATTCTCAATCTGAATTATGCACTGATATCTCAACATGTGCTCATGAGAAACAAGGCAGATTTTTAAATGTGAGCATGCATGCATGGATCAATTTTCAGCTTTTCAGATTTTTCAGAATGCAAGTTTATTCTCTTTTCAATGTCTAAACAGACAATTAAGTATGAGCATTGAGAGACATGAATGTTCATAGTGTTCAATAGATGACAAGTGTGCAAGAACACATCAAACAAGATATGCAGTGAATTTCATTATAGGAAATGCAGAGAATTTACCTGAAAATTTCAGTCCTAGGGGTTTTCTTCTTGAGTGCCTTGGTTTATTACCCCTCTTTATTCTTCAGCTTCCAAGGCGCACCTGCAGGTAAGCAAACTATTTTGCACAGATAGGCACCCAAGAAGTCTTGGGTCCTAACATGACAGTATTACTCCTAGCAGGTTTTCTCAGCACATTTCTAGCAGCATGGTCATCAGATTTCATCAAGTAGCAATTGTTCATTGAATGACCAATTTATCTACAGTAATGGCATGAATTAGCAGATTTCAAATTCTTTTTATGCACATTACTGTTGTCATGAAATTTATTCACAGAGAAAAAGGTTTGTTTACTGAAGCCGGCCAGCCAACATTCAGCAACTCTATGACCTAGCTTCCCACAGTGATAGCATGCAAAAGACTTTTTGCTAATGGCAGGGAATTTATCAGTTTTAGAATTGAATTTTCTACCCTGAGCATGCCAGCATTCAATGGTCCTGTGGCCTGTCTTCCCACAGTTGACACATGCAGAATATTTTCTATTTGCAGCAATTTTATTCCTATCAACATCATTACGGTTTGCAGGGGATTTAGCATGATGTGAGAAAGACATTTTCTTACCATCTTTAAACCATCATTGTGCAATGCTGTGTCCTAGTTTGCCACAGTGCAGACATTCAACTTTCTTTTTTTGGAATGAAGATTTTTTATCATGAAGTTTCTCAGCATTAATTATTTCAGCATTCAAATCATCCAGTTCTTTTAATTCACACTCATGCATCAAATGACCAATTCTATGGCAGTAATAACATGACGTTTTCTTTTTCTGAACCTCATGATTTCTGACATGAGTTTTCCTAACATGCATTTCACTGGCATTCATGTCGTCTTTTCCTTTCAGTTTGCATTCGTGCATTTGATGACCAGCTTTATGACAATTAAGGCATGCCATGAGTTTCCTGTTAGCATGAGATTTAAAAACAGGATGCATGTAAGTAGTAGAAGCCATTTTGTTCTTTCCCTTTTGTTTTTCAGTTGGCATCAAAATTCTTTGAGCAGCAAATTGAAACACTGAAGGATTGGCTAAACTAGCAGAGGCAACATTTAAAACAGCTGAAGTTTGAATCTTATTTTCAAAATTCTTTTTCTTGGTTGGATTATAGCCCAACCCTTCTCTTTGAAAATTGACTTTAACACCTAGCAGTTTATCTAGATTTTCTTGACCATGAACAAATTTGGACAAGGAATTTTTTAAGTCATGAATTTCATTTTCCAAGGAGGTGATTTGTAACTCATAGCTAGCGATTTCTTGCTCACTGCAATTCACACATTCAGTTAACACATTGTTAGCAGTTTTATATTTTTCAATTTCTTGTTCCAGATTGCTCAATTTTTCAGGAATTTCAATACAAACAGTTTTTCCTTTTTCTAAGGTTAGAAGTCTCTCAGACATTGCACTGTTTAACAGCTTCAATTTTTCAATTTCTTCTTTGAGCTTATCATTTTGAACCAATTCATTTATTAGAAGCTGGTCTTCTGAATTGACTTCATACTTTCTTCCATTTTCAGTTTGTTTCATTTCTCTTTGTTGTGTTTCACACTCTTTCTGTAATTCTATGTTTACAGATTTTATGGCATTCATTTTTTCAATCAGCAAATCATTCTCTTGTTTGAGTTTCTCAAATTCTTTATCATTTTCTTTAGCAGATTGTTTTAGAGAGTCATTTTCAGATTTTAGCTTGCTTAGTTCTGAGTTAACAGAATCCTGATTCTTTTTCTTAGCAATTTAACTTGACTCTCAAGCTCACGAATTTCAGATATAGAATCATCATTTGTTTGTTTCAATTTTAAACAATTTTGACATGAAGAGGAATTTACACTGTTTAACCTAATACCCTTTTTCAGTTTCTTATGTTCCCTTTTTAATTTTTCATATAGCCCCAACAAGTCAGCATAAGTATTTTCCCAATCATTTGAAGTATAGTTTTCAAAGGGATTTACCTCATTATCATCATCATCTTCATCTTGACTGCTGCCTTGATTATATCTGTCTGCCATCATGCAGTTGTCCTCATTTGCCCTGTGAATTTTCTTCAGCATATCCAAGATGTCTTTAGCGGACCTGCAATCATGAAAGCAAGACCATAGAGCTCTGTCAGTAGCTGCTTTCATCAGATTAAAGGCTTCCTAATTTTCTCCGTCCTTTGATCTGTGTCTGTCGGTCCATTTGGACACTTTTGTAGGTAAGGTGTGAGGACCTTGTGAAATTAATTTTCACAGATCAGGATTAACAGCATTAACATAAGCATGGAGAGCAGTGTGCCACTGATTAAAATCAGAACCACTAAAGACGGGTGGAGGAGCTATTGAAACAAATAGAAGGTAGATTCAATGCAACAGGAATAATGATGCACTAGAAACAAATTAGCACCTAAGACAGCAAGATCGGATCTGCAGGTCGCTGGACCTTCTAAGCAGACACCGCTCTGATACCAATTGTTAGGGTGCTAGGCCTGGATACAGAGGGGGGTGAATGTATCCCTCTAGAAAATATGGCCCATTTTAAAAAACTAAAGCTCAGATATGCGGAATAAAAACTAATGAGCTTTCCAAGATGAAATGATAAGGCAATCAAATGAACAAACAGTTGGACTGCAACAATGCAGCCACCTGATCAACCAGAAACGAATGCAGAGTAAAACAACCCAAACACACTTAGCAGAATATAATGCTCAAAAATAACTCTCTAGATAATGCAACAGGCCAAACATGCACAACCTGTGAATGGAGGTAGAAGATATGGAGCTAATGCAAGGCAAACCACTGCACAAATAATTTTTAGGTGGTTCGGTCCTCCAGACCTACATCCACCCCTCACTCCCAACCGGAGTGAGGCTTCCACTAGTAACACTAGCACAGCAGACTCAGTCTGCAACAAATGCTGCCAAACAGCTTGACCAGGGGAACAACCTCCCCTCTTCCTCCCAACCGGAGGGAACCCACAAGCAGCACCCAGCTACTTGCAACCGGAGATCAAATCTCCCTTCTCCTGACCCACCAGGAGGAATCCACAAGTAGCATCCAGCTACTTTCAACCGGAGATCAAATCTCCCTTCTCCTGACCCACCAGGAGGAATCACAAGTAGCACCCAGCTACTTGCAACCGGAGATCAAATCTCCCTTCTCCTGACCCACCAGGAGGAAACCACACCCCAACAGGGCAATCGAAGAATCACAAGAAATGTAAACGAAACTAAGAAAAGGAAAATACAGTAATCAGAAAACTGTAGCTATGGTAGCACAACAGTGGCTCTCAACTAGAGCTAACTGGGATGGATATGATCCACGGTACAGCAGGAATAAATATTCAAGTAGCTTTGCTTCTCTTCTCACTCTGCTCGAGCTCTCTATCTCTTTCTTTCTCTCTTCTTTCTCTTATGCTTCTTCTCTTCTCTCTCTTTTCTTTTCCTTTCTTTTTCTGGATCGTGGAAGCTCTCACTCTTCCTCTGCTTCAGTCGATCACGATCAGTCTCATTCAGACAGAGGAGTCTTCCTTATATATCAGCAGCATTTAGGGCGACATGTGCTCTCCATGATTCCCGCCAAGAGGCCTCAGTCCACGTGTCAGCATCCTGGTACCTCGTCCATCCTGGGATCACGAGCCAGTCACCTCGGATCACGTGCCCTTCATTAGCACGTTCAGCAACTACAGTCTGGTGGCGTCAACTCACTTGCTCCAAAAGGTTGACGCAGCCTTCAAGGGCATTCTACCAGCAAGACTTAAGTCTGCTGCGTTGACTCCATCAGCCTGCTGCGTTGACGCATTTATACATTCCAGCGAGCAACCAGCCTAGCCTTTTTAACTGCTGCGTCGACGCTTCCAACCCGTGGCGTTGACGCATTGATGATCCAGTGATCAAGTCTTCAGCAGATGGACGTGCTGTGTCGACGCTCTCATCATGCTGCGTTGACGCATTGCTGTTCCAGCAGCTGAAATTTGGATGGCTTCAGCCTTCTTGCGTCAAGGAGTGCGTTGACGTATTGTGCAGCTGCGTCCACCCTCTAGTCACCTTGTCGATCCATCAAGCTGCTGCGTCGACCCAACGAGCTGCAGCGTCGACGCTGCCAAGGTACTCCAGAGGTTGCAAGGAGATACTTGAACTGCTGCGTCCACGCTGCCAGTGGGTGGCGTTGACGCACGGACATGTACATTAAGGCCTTTCTTGCCTTGAATATTGGCATCTCTTAAGCCGCTGCGTCGACGCTACTTGTTGATGGCGTTGACGCATTGAGCACCCTGCATCCTTTTGTTCCTGTTAAACATTCATTAAAACTTAAGTGTCTATATCACTTATCTTATCGTTGTCATCATCCAAACCAGGAGTACAACAATCTCCCCCTTTTTGATGATGGCAACTCTGGACTGTTTTAAGAATGAGGTATCAAACAAATGCATGGTTATCTGTCAATCAGAAGTACAAGTATTTGTAATTCACGAAGCTATATTGTATTCAAGTATCTGTAATTCATGAAGCTACATTGTGATGTATGCTTAATTACAAAAAGAACCATATGCTATCATTTGAACTCATGCTTTGAACTCATGCTGCTCTCCCCCTTTGACATCATCATGAAGGGGGGCAATACATGATCTGGCCTGAAGCCTCAATTGAAAAATCTGCCATAACTGGAAGAAGATCCGCGAGCCCTTGGTGGTTGACTTGGAGTAGAGTGAGATCGTGGACTAGTAGATTGATCTCTGCCCAGCAACGTGTGAATGTCTTGAGATATAGCAGCTAAGTCATGTTGCAGTGTGGTCCTCACATGTGCAATAGCAGAGGACATATCATCTTGGACATTTTTGGTGTTCTTCAGTTGATTTCCAAGAGAGTTAAGCGTGTCTGTCACAGTGTCAATCTTGCCTAAAATAGCTTTGATGCATTGGGGAAGAGCATTAACAGGACCCTTGATGGTTTCAACAGCAATCCTCACATCAAAACAAAGATCAGTAATCTTGGCAAGGGATTGACAAAATGAAGATTGATTGCTGTGTATGTCGGTCACCAATGTTGATAGTTTGTCAAGTAGAGATGATAGGTTTTTCAAGACGGACCTTGTAGCTTGGTCAGATAGCATCTTGGAGAGTAAGAATTTTTGCCACTCGGATAAGACAGAGACTTCAAATTGTATAACCCGAGCAGTCAGTTTGTTGAGATGATAATTTGTAAACTCCATTAGCTTGTCCATCTTTGCATCTTGACGCTGCAGCATCATAGACATGTAAGCAAACATCTCTTCAACAGTGGCTGGTGGTGGAGCTGCATCAGAAGTTGGAAAAGGCCTCCTATAAACACCAATTTCCATTGTAGGTGTAGAGCCACTGGGTTCCCAGTTTCCAACTGAGGGCTTGATGATCTCACAAATGTTTCTTCAACTTCATGCTCTCCTCTTGCTGAACTACCATCTGGTCTGCCTTCTCTCAACACAGGTGGAATTGGTATCTCTGTCCTGTTCACTTGACTATCATCCACAGTGACTGTTCTTGATGCCTGTCCTGTCTCTGATTGAGCTGATTTCTGACTGGGAAGGATTCTAACAGCCTTACCATCAATGACTTGGAAGCCCATAAATCTCTGAACGTAAGACATGGAATATATGTTTCCTTTGGGGATAACATGTTTCTTTTCAGTTTCAAAATCCACTCCTACCTTTTTGAAAATTGATGTGAGGTGTGCTGCATAAGGTAGTGTTCTAGAGTGGTGAAGACAAGTTCCAATTGTCTGAACTACAACATCAGTTAAAGAAATCTTAACTTCCTTTAGCATGCAGTACAACAGGAATCGCTGCATATCTGTGACTCTTTCTCTACCACTGCTTTGAGGTGTGATGATAGACGTGCATATGTGATGAAGTAGTCTGACAGAAGGTATAAATCTATTAGCTTTCAGACTGGACAGGTATGTCTGTTTCACGTCAGAGGGGTCTTTGGTTAACCCAGTCAAAACAGCAAACGCCTCATGTTCATCTAGCTCATACGAATGAAGCTTTGCTCCTCCCATTGGTATTTTCCAAACTCGAGCAAGCAGGGCACTAGTTAACTCAAAATGAACATTTCTAACAGTGGAGGACAATTTGGGAATCTTCGGTTCATATTTCAAATTCTGATAAAATTCCCTAACGAGAGTAGGATAGTAAACACTGTGCTTCGTCACAAACTTCCACCAGCCTTGAAATTCTAATGTAGGCCGTACCTCAGGAAATGCAGTCAGTAGCTCTTCATCGGAACTTACAATGTACCTGGGGATAAGAACCTTGAGAGGTTCTTCTATATTGATGACAACAGAAGACCTGGATTTCTTCTTCCCCGTTATACCAGAAGAGGTGCGTGGTTCAGCTGATATCAATTTTGAGGACTTTCTTCTCTTGACCGGCGGACTAGGGCTCCGAGGACGTCTCTCCTTCTCCTTTCCTTTGCGCTTCCTGGAAATAGCTGTAGATGGTGTCGCTTCTGGAGGGTTGGCCACTGGAGCATCAAGCGCATCCTTTGTGAGTGAGTCCATCATCAACTGTGTCGCACTCGAATCCCTCAAGTTCTGCTCCATCAACAGCTTTCTCGACTGAGCACCCTTGCCAAAGATGATCGGAGACAAGAAATGGTGTGGGAGGGTGTTTGGAGAACATGGAAGGTAAACCGTCCAAGGGTTTCGAATAGAGTGGAGACGAGTGGCGGTCAAGCTACTCTTTAAAGAGACTACGAAGACCCTTTTAGTGAACGGTTCAGCCGGTTCAAGTCGGTGAACCGGGTTGAAGAAAGTTGCATTAGAGGCAATGCGTGGACGCCAAGGGGACATTGCGTCTACGCAGTGAGGCATATGTGAGTAGAAAACACAAGACAAGTAGTTAGAAAGACACAAGGCGTGGACGCCAAGGGACATTGCGTCTACACAGTGAGGCTGATGTGAACAGAAGAAGCAAGACAAGTAGCCAGAGGGACATCCGTTCAAGGGATTTTCTTAAGGTACTAAGATAGTGAGATAATCAGGCTTATATTCAAGGAATTTTAAGTGTTGCAGATCGAGTTCCCATGAGAGAGATGTAAGTAAATAGGCTCTAATTCATTTAATGATAAAGAGAAGAGATAATCTTAAAAAATTGAATTAGAGGCCATGAACCACTAAAGCCACCTGCCTGGAGAAAAAATAGAACTCTTTTCACACTAGAACCATTTTCATTTCTGTCCCTTATATCTTTCAATTTTAAGAAGCCTTTCAGATAGAGAGAAATTTAACTGGCATTGAAGATAGACTCAGTTGAATAAGGAGCATCAGATCAACCAAACTCACATGTTTTAATTGTTTTCACATTTTCAGCATTTTCAACATATTTTTACATTTTCATTTGCAGTCAAGTATTGCTAGCATTTTGACACGCGTACACATGTTTATCAGACACCCGAGTCCCCGGTTACTCAGCATAGCAAACTATTCTGCATTGACTAACCAGAGGTGGCAACTGACTTCATGACATGCCTATCAACACTTCAAGTGCTTGAAGGTAGTTTCTCAGTTGATAGTTACCATTGCTCTGGAATGATTTATTTTTCTCTTGAAGACAGAGATAGTAGCGCACCTCATGACTTGCTCTTCAGCACTTCTTTGGTGCATAGGGCTAATTTCTCAGTAAACAACTACCATTGCTCTGCATTATATTACATGTGAATAGATTGCATCTTTAGCGTTTATAAACAATTTCTGAGTTCATCATCAATACAATTATTAAATTCCTCTACACACATTGGTTTCTTTACTTTTGAACAATAAGGATCGAGAGATGATGAGGTCCTGGTTTTATTAAATTGTTCAGCTTTTGCTCCATACATAGTGCCTAAATGGGTTCAAAAGTTCTTGAATTCAAACATCATAAGAATTATGGATCTCCTATCATTAACATATCATAGAGCAATTCAGAAAATATCTCATATTTCACAGGAATTATCACTGTAACTCCCCCTAAATTTAAGACATCATCTACATATCTCAGTGCTCTAGAGATTTTTCCCATACACGGATGTCAAGGAAGCTTTATTGTGGGATAAGAACGAAAAGGACAAGATATATGGACATAGCAAGTTGATGTGAGAAGGAAGTTTCCAAAAGAGGAAGATGTAACCCTGAGATTCCAATAAGGCACAGCTGCGTTAACTCACCCTGTAACACCCCGGTTTTTAAAATCTAAAATTTAATTTAAATAGTGAATTTTTAATTTAGATAAATGAATTTCAAAAATTAATATTATATTCCTCAGTGAATAGTGCTAGTGTAATTTCGACTTTCTCACAAAAATCTAGAAAAATAGTAAATTGATAGAGAATGATTTATGAAACAACTTTGCCTTCTTGAGTTTTATCAGTAAAAATCTGTAATTAGATCTATTTATCGTTTAAGTGAGTTCATTAAATAATATTTTATTCCTTGGAATAGTACCATCGAAAATTCTTCTACGTGATAAAAATCCATAAAAATGGTAATTAGGTTTCTGGAAGTGTATGTAACAAATTTGTCTTCTGGGATTAACCCAGTAACAATCCGTAGCAAGATCTATTTAAAGATTTAAGTGAAAAATCCACACTTTCAACCTTTACCTAACCTTGACTTCAAACACAAAATCTGACCTTAATACTCAACCATTTGATCTGAAATTGGTGTCAAATTAAAGGCCATGATCTTAACTTCAATAACCCTCTAAAAATTGCTCGAAACCCTAACCCTAATTGAGGCGGCTGGTCGAGTTTGACTTGGTCCTTGATTTCGGCGCCTTGTACAACACACCTCTTGTGGCGTCGATTCCTCTCTCCACAGACCATCCCAGAATGTGTATAAACTATCAAAATGAAGCCCTTCCAGTCTATTTTCATTTGGTTGCAGCGGCAGTCGCTGAAGTTTTTAGATCTGGGAGATATCTCGCGTTGAGTGCGTGGGTGTCGGCTTCCTTCTTTCTTTCTTCCTCCTTTGTTCTTCCTTGTTCTTCATCAAATTGAGGTAGGTTCTCTCGGGCTCAAACAGCAAATCATATATCAAAATGTTCAGCATGAAGTCCTCTTTCTTTTGATATATAAAGCCCCAAATATCATGTAGTATCCTGCGAGTATTTCGAGGTTTAGTAGAAGCATGTTAGAAGCATGTTAGATTAGGGTTAACATTGTTCCTTCTTCGATTTAGTTCTGATTTCAGGACGTAAATATGAAATTGATCCATGCATCTTGTAGAGTTTTTCGTGCTCTTTCCATTGATTATAAAAGCCCTAAATTCCATCCAGCATGTTTAGAGAATTTCTGTTCGTAGTAACAGCATGTTTAGACCTAGTTTTGATGTGTTCTTCCAAGTTGATTTCTGATTTCGACTGATTTCGAAGTGTTAATCCTGATCCACATGAACCATATCATATATGGTTGGATTCAGCATCGAAGTGGCTTTCTTTTGACATAAGAAGCCCCAATTTTCGTTCTGTATGTTGAGAGAATTTTACGTTTTAGTAACAGCCTGTCAAAACTAGGGTTTCTTGTGTTCTTGTCTTTATAGATCTCGATTTCAGCAATTAATCATGCAATTGACCTTACAGATAGGTAGAGTTTTGTATTAGCTTTCCATTGATACCAAAAGCCCCTTATTTGGAGTCCATTTCCATGAGTTATTAGAGTTTTAGTGCAACCCTATCAAACCTTGGCTTCCCGGCGTTCATCGGACGCGGCAGGGATGACCGGAATCGACCCAGGGATGGACGGTCTTACGATAGACCGCACATCTCTGTTGACCACTTTTGACCTTGGCATGGCCTGAGATAAACGGTCTTTCAGGAACCATACATCCCAGGATGAACGGTTCCAAACTAACCACATATCTTGATATAAGGTCTCGGAGCAACCACATAACTTGGACGGTCTTATGATAGACCACACATCCTGGATGGACGGTTCATGAAGAACCACACATCCCAGGATGAACGGTTCCAAACTGATCACATATCTAGATGAACGGTCCCAAACTGACCACATATCTAGATAAACGGTCCATAAGTAACCACATATCCCCCTGGCAGGATAAAAGGTCCCCAGAGGACCACACAACTGGCAGGGCTAGGGATGGGCGGCCCATACGTGACCGCCCAATCCTTTGGGCGGCCCAGACAGAACCGCCCAAGCACTTGGGTGGCCCAACAGGAACCGCCCAAGCCCCAGAGTGCCCCCTTTCAGCCCGTTTAGCCCCGTTCAGCCCTGTTTAAGCCCAGTAGATATAAGGTCCAGTCCGAACCGTTTATCCCCTCAGAGAGTGACTTAATACTGGTTCTAATGCATTCTTTTTCATGTCATTAATGGTAATTAGTGAAATAGAAACCCACTTAATAAATGTCTAATTATGTAACTAAATTCTTGTTAATTGCTTGTTATTCGTGCCTACGCGACTTACGCGATCTTGTTCATTAGCTTATCATCTTGAATCATTCTTTTTGGCATCTTGGCTTAACGTAAAACTTAATTCTTGTTAATTTGGCTTGTAATTAGGATTAATATGCTCATTAGCTTGCTGTTTAACTGCTGTACTACAGTAGCGCAACACGATTAACTCTTATTGTGACTTGGTTATCGATCTTCTTGATGATTGTGCTTACCTTGAAATTCTGAAATGAATCTCCTTCCTACTTGAAATTGTTATTGCTACAAAGTTTAAACCTTGGAATTCTGGCCATAAATTGTGGAAGTCTAGATTCGTGGGATCTTTGATCCAAAGAAATCAATGCCTGGCAAACAATTAAGGGCTCGGTCTAGTCCTGGGAGGAGCGCCCGAACACTACGTGTACCCCCGGGGAGGTGATTGACTAGGTGTGGCATTTGGCACCAGTACTATGACATGAGTTAAATCTAGGACTGTCCACTACTCTTCACTACTCTCCACTACTCTCTACTACGTTGCACTTTCCACTCTTCACTGTTCTATACTCTACTTGTTGTTACTTTACTTGCTGTTACTTGGACGTGGAAATGAAATTACATACGTGCTTGACATGACTTGAATCGTCTTGATATGGCCAACTCTTTATCGTAATCTCCTGTAGTAAATTCTTGTCTTTGTTATTCCTCTTAAGTATTACCATTCTGTTCCTTTATATTTCTTGACCTTGCAAGATCTGTTTTATTATCGTTGTTTCTTTATATCGTCATTTATTTCTCTTATTAGCATGGCATATGAAACTGTAATTTACTTGTTAATCACTTAAACTATGCCTGATGATAGAGTATAATTCCTACTGAGCTTTTTGCTCACCCCTACTTCCAACCCTTTTCAGGTTATGCGAGTATCGGTACGTGCATTGGGAAATGGATCAGTGTGATCGAGTGGAACCTGGAACCTAGAGTTGGAGTCTGCTCTTTCATTTTCTTGAGTCTAGCTAGTCTAGTTATTTCTTTTTGTTATTTATTTTGAATCTTTTATTGTAAGTGGTGTCAAAATATATCTTTTTAAATTAATAAGAGTTCGTATTTTCTCAAATGTGTGTCTGGCCTCTTTGTATTTTATTGTGATTATTTATCTTCCGCTCTTGTTATCGTGACTTGTCTCTTGCCACGTTCCGAGCATCGCTTTCCGCTGCTATCGGTTCGGGGCGTGACAGTTTTGGTATCAGAGCCTCCTTGCCTGAGTCGCTTGGATTTTGTCCAAGTGTTGTCTCCTTGCCTGAGTCCCTTGGATTTTGTCCAAGAGTATAGGTTTTCCTAAGTTCTAGGCTTCCTAAGTTTTGCCTTGCATCCCAATGACCCGGTATATCAAAAGATGTTGTCCGGACGTTAGGCTACGCCTCTCGGGAAGATCGCATACTTGCGCGAGTGGTCTTCGGATCGATTATCTCCGCCAGGTACCGAGTTTTGGTCATGTCTAGGTGCATAGTACCCCTAACCTTGTTAAAGTCTTAGAACCCGACCTGGTGAGATTGGGTAGTATCGTGGGGTAAGTAATAAAATATATGCAAGATTGTGTTGCGTTACGCGTAAGGGTAATGAAAGGTTAACCATATAACTATCTTGCAAGTTTTTAAGCCAATTCTTAAAATGAAACCGAGTGGTTCCGGTAAGCTAAGTTTCGGTTCCGCGAAAGGCTGGCGAGTCCGTCGTAAGGAAACCCGACGTAATAAGAAGAAGAAGCGTAGTATTAGTATATGGTATCGTTCTCTTTTACCCCTAGCTATAGTTAATTCTTTTAATTGTATAGTTAACATGCTATTTTTAATGAATAAGATCATCTTAGTTAGCTAATTCCTTTCGTCATCAATTGTATAGTTAACATTATTTTAATGAGTAAGATCATCTTAGTTCGAACATTCACATAACTGATAATAGTCGGTGAATTTGGGGACCAAATTCCTTTAAGTGGGGGAGGGTGTAACACCCCGGTTTTTAAAATCTAAATTTAATTGAAATAGTGAATTTTTAATTTAGATAAATGAATTTTGAAATTAATATTATATTCCTCAGTGAATAGTGCTAGTGTAATTTCGACTTTCTCACAAAAATCTAGAAAAATAGTAAATTGATAGAGAATGATTTATGAAACAACTTGCCTTCTTGAGTTTTATCAGTAAAAATCTGTAATTAGATCTATTTATCGTTTAAGTGAGTTCATTAAATAATATTTTATTCCTTGGAATAGTACCATCGAAAATTCTTCTACTTGATAAAAATCCATAAAAATGGTAATTAGGTTTCTGGAAGTGTATGTAACAAATTTGTCTTCTGGGATTAACCCAGTAACAATCCGTAGCAAGATCTATTTAAAGATTTAAGTGAAAAATCCACACTTTCAACCTTTACCTAACCTTGACTTCAAACACAAAATCCGACCTTAATACTCAACCATTTGATCTGAAATTGGTGTCAAATTAAAGGCCATGATCTTAACTTCAATAACCCTCTAAAAATTGCTCGAAACCCTAACCCTAATTGAGGCGGCTGGTCGAGTTTGACTTGGTCCTTGATTTCGGCGCCTTGTTAACACGCCTCTTGTGGCGTCGATTCCTCTCTCCACAGACCATCCCAGAACGTGTATAAACTATCAAAATGAAGCCCTTCCAGTCTATTTTCGTTTGGTTGCAGCGGCAGTCGCTGAAGTTTTCAGATCTGGGAGATATCTCGCGTTGAGTGCGTGGGTGTCGGCTTCCTTCTTTCTTTCTTCCTCCTTTGTTCTTCCTTGTTCTTCATCAAATTGAGGTAGGTTCTCTCGGGCTCAAACAGCAAATCATATATCAAAATGTTCAGCATGAAGTCCTCTTTCTTTTGATATATAAAGCCCCAAATATCATGTAGTATCCTGCGAGTATTTCGAGGTTTAGTAGAAGCATGTTAGAAGCATGTTAGATTAGGGTTAACATTGTTCCTTCTTCGATTTAGTTCTGATTTCAGGACGTAAATATGAAATTGATCCATGCATCTTGTAGAGTTTTTCGTGCTCTTTCCATTGATTATAAAAGCCCTAAATTCCATCCAGCATGTTTAGAGAATTTCTGTTCGTAGTAACAGCATGTTTAGACCTAGTTTTGATGTGTTCTTCCAAGTTGATTTCTGATTTCGACTGATTTCGAAGTGTTAATCCTGATCCACATGAACCATATCATATATGGTTGGATTCAGCATCGAAGTGGCTTTCTTTTGACATAAGAAGCCCCAATTTTCGTTCTGTATGTTGAGAGAATTTTACGTTTTAGTAACAGCCTGTCAAAACTAGGGTTTCTTGTGTTCTTGTCTTTATAGATCTCGATTTCAGCAATTAATCATGCAATTGACCTTACAGATAGGTAGAGTTTTGTATTAGCTTTCCATTGATACCAAAAGCCCCTTATTTGGAGTCCATTTCCATGAGTTATTAGAGTTTTAGTGCAACCCTATCAAACCTTGGCTTCCCGGCGTTCATCGGACGCGGCAGGGATGACCGGAATCGACCCAGGGATGGACGGTCTTACGATAGACCGCACATCTCTGTTGACCACTTTTGACCTTGGCATGGCCTGAGATAAACGGTCTTTCAGGAACCACACATCCCAGGATGAACGGTTCCAAACTAACCACATATCTAGATATAAGGTCCCGGAGCAACCACATAACTTGGACGGTCTTACGATAGACCACACATCCTGGATGGACGGTTCATGAAGAACCACACATCCCAGGATGAACGGTTCCAAACTGACCACATATCTAGATGAACGGTCCCAAACTGACCACATATCTAGATAAACGGTCCATAAGTAACCACATATCCCCCTGGCAGGATAAAAGGTCCCCAGAGGACCACACAACTGGCAGGGCCAGGGATGGGCGGCCCATACCTGACCGCCCAACCCTTTGGGCGGCCCAGACAGAACCGCCCAAGCACTTGGGCGGCCCAACAGGAACCGCCCAACTCCCTGCTTCAGCCTTTGACCCCCGTTCAGCCCTGTTTAAGCCCAGGGGATATAAGGTCCAGTCCGAACCGTTTATCCCCTCAGAGAGTGACTTAATACTGGTTCTAATGCATTCTTTTTCATGTCATTAATGGTAATTAGTGAAATAGAAACCCACTTAATAAATGTCTAATTATGCAACTAAATTCTTGTTAATTGCTTGTTATTCGTGCCTACGCGACTTACGCGATCTTGTTCATTAGCTTATCATCTTGAATCATTCTTTTTGGCATCTTGGCTTAACGTAAAACTTAATTCTTGTTAATTTGGCTTGTAATTAGGATTAATATGCTCATTAGCTTGCTGTTTAACTACTGTACTACAGTAGCGCAACACGATTAACTCTTATTGTGACTTGGTTATCGATCTTCTTGATGATTGTGCTTACCTTGAAATTCTGAAATGAATCTCCTTCCTACTTGAAATTGTTATTGCTACAAAGTTTAAACCTTGGAATTCTGGCCATAAATTGTGGAAGTCTAGATTCGTGGGATCTTTGATCCAAAGAAATCAATGCCTGGCAAACAATTAAGGGCTCGGTCTAGTCCTGGGAGGAGCGCCCGAACACTACGTGTACCCCCGGGGAGGTGATTGACTAGGTGTGGCATTTGGCACCAGTACTATGACATGAGTTAAATCTAGGACTGTCCACTACTCTTCACTACTCTCCACTACTCTCTACTACGTTGCACTTTCCACTCTTCACTGTTCTATACTCTACTTGTTGTTACTTTACTTGCTGTTACTTGGACGTGGAAATGAAATTACATACGTGCTTGACATGACTTGAATCGTCTTGATATGGCCAACTCTTTATCGTAATCTCCTGTAGTAAATTCTTGTCTTTGTTATTCCTCTTAAGTATTACCATTCTGTTCCTTTATATTTCTTGACCTTGCAAGATCTGTTTTATTATCGTTGTTTCTTTATATCGTCATTTATTTCTCTTATTAGCATGGCATATGAAACTGTAATTTACTTGTTAATCACTTAAACTATGCCTGATGATAGAGTATAATTCCTACTGAGCTTTTTGCTCACCCCTACTTCCAACCCTTTTCAGGTTATGCGAGTATCGGTACGTGCATTGGGAAATGGATCAGTGTGATCGAGTGGAACCTGGAACCTAGAGTTGGAGTCTGCTCTTTCATTTTCTTGAGTCTAGCTAGTCTAGTTATTTCTTTTTGTTGAATTTTTTATTATAAGTGGTGTCAAAATATATCTTTTTAAATTAATAAGAGTTCGTATTTTCTCAAATGTGTGTCTGGCCTCTTTGTATTTTATTGTGATTATTTATCTTCCGCTCTTGTTATCGTGACTTGTCTCTTGCCACGTTTCGAGCATCGCTTTCCGCTGCTATCGGTTCGGGGCGTGACACACCCTCTTCACTGCGTCAACTCATCCATCTAGACATCACAACCATTTGTTCAATTTCAGAACCCAGTTGCCTACAGCGTTAACTCAGTTTCACCATAGCGTCAACTCACTCCACCAGCCACAGACATTCCACATCAAGGTTCTCAAGGAATAAGCTGTCTGGTGCGTTAACTCTATTTCCACACTGAGTTAACTCAGTCCTCCAACCAGTAGTAACAGCTCTGTACTTTATTCAGCATTTTGTCACCAAGAATTTTATCTTAAGCTAACTCCCCCTTAGATCATGCAATGTTTGCCATGAAAACTGAATCTATGAAATTGTGATACATGCACATTCAGACTGCCCTAATAAGCAAAGTGACCCATGGTACTAGGCGGAGCACTTGGTCTAAAAGACCACTTCACACATAGTAAGAACCTCCAGACAGATCTCCCTGTCTTTTGGTAGCTTACCATTTAATATACCACAGAGGTCAATCATAATAATTCAACATGCAGTTCTGATTTCCAATCAATTCTCAATCTGAATTATGCACTGATATCTCAACATGTGCTCATGAGAAACAAGGCAGATTTTTAAATGTGAGCATGCATGCATGGATCAATTTTCAGCTTTTCAGATTTTTCAGAATGCAAGTTTATTCTCTTTTCAATGTCTAAACAGACAATTAAGTATGAGCATTGAGAGACATGAATGTTCATAGTGTTCAATAGATGACAAGTGTGCAAGAACACATCAAACAAGATATGCAGTGAATTTCATTATAGGAAATGCAGAGAATTTACCTGAAAATTTCAGTCCTAGGGGTTTTCTTCTTGAGTGCCTTGGTTTATTACCCCTCTTTATTCTTCAGCTTCCAAGGCGCACCTGCAGGTAAGCAAACTATTTTGCACAGATAGGCACCCAAGAAGTCTTGGGTCCTGACATGACAGTATTACTCCTAGCAGGTTTTCTCAGCACATTTCTAGCAGCATGGTCATCAGATTTCATCAAGTAGCAATTGTTCATTGAATGACCAATTTATCTACAGTAATGGCATGAATTAGCAGATTTCAAATTCTTTTTATGCACATTACTGTTGTCATGAAATTTATTCACAGAGAAAAAGGTTTGTTTACTGAAGCCGGCCAGCCAACATTCAGCAACTCTATGACCTAGCTTCCCACAGTGATAGCATGCAAAAGACTTTTTGCTAATGGCAGGGAATTTATCAGTTTTAGAATTGAATTTTCTACCCTGAGCATGCCAGCATTCAATGGTCCTGTGGCCTGTCTTCCCACAGTTGACACATGCAGAATATTTTCTATTTGCAGCAATTTTATTCCTATCAACATCATTACGGTTTGCAGGGGATTTAGCATGATGTGAGAAAGACATTTTCTTACCATCTTTAAACCATCATTGTGCAATGTTGTGTCCTAGTTTGCCACAGTGCAGACATTCAACTTTCTTTTTTTGGAATGAAGATTTTTTATCATGAAGTTTCTCAGCATTAATTATTTCAGCATTCAAATCATCCAGTTCTTTTAATTCACACTCATGCATCAAATGACCAATTCTATGGCAGTAATAACATGACGTTTTCTTTTTCTGAACCTCATGATTTCTGACATGAGTTTTCCTAACATGCATTTCACTGGCATTCATGTCGTCTTTTCCTTTCAGTTTGCATTCGTGCATTTGATGACCAGCTTTATGACAATTAAGGCTTGCCATGAGTTTCCTGTTAGCATGAGATTTAAAAACAGGATGCATGTAAGTAGTAGAAGCCATTTTGTTCTTTCCCTTTTGTTTTTCAGTTGGCATCAAAATTCTTTGAGCAGCAAATTGAAACACTGAAGGATTGGCTGAACTAGCAGAGGCAACATTTAAAACAGCTGAAGTTTGAATCTTATTTTCAAAATTCTTTTTCTTGGTTGGATTATAGACCAACCCTTCTCTTTGAAAATTGACTTTAACACCTAGCAGTTTATCTAGATTTTCTTGACCATGAACAAATTTGGACAAGGAATTTTTTAAGTCATGAATTTCATTTTCCAAGGAGGTGATTTGTAACTCATAGCTGGCGATTTCTTGCTCACTGCAATTCACACATTCAGTTAACACCTTGTTAGCAGTTTTATATTTTTCAATTTCTTGTTCCAGATTGCTCAATTTTTCAGGAATTTCAATACAAACAGTTTTTCCTTTTTCTAAGGTTAGAAGTCTCTCAGACATTGCACTGTTTAACAGCTTCAATTTTTCAATTTCTTCTTTGAGCTTATCATTTTGAACCAATTCATTTATTAGAAGCTGGTCTTCTGAATTGACTTCATACTTTCTTCCATTTTCAGTTTGTTTCATTTCTCTTTGTTGTGTTTCACACTCTTTCTGTAATTCTATGTTTACAGATTTTATGGCATTCATTTTTTCAATCAGCAAATCATTCTCTTGTTTGAGTTTCTTAAATTCTTTATCATTTTCTTTAGCAGATTGTTTTAGAGAGTCATTTTCAGATTTTAGCTTGCTTAGTTCTGAGTTAACAGAATCCTGATTCTTTTTCTTTAGCAATTTAACTTGACTCTCAAGCTCACGAATTTCAGATATAGAATCATCATTTGTTTGTTTCAATTTTAAACAATTTTGACATGAAGAGGAATTTACACTGTTTAACCTAATACCCTTTTTCAGTTTCTTATGTTCCCTTTTTAATTTTTCATATAGCCCCAACAAGTCAGCATAAGTATTTTCCCAATCATTTGAAGTATAGTTTTCAAAGGGATTTACCTCATTATCATCATCATCTTCATCTTGACTGCTGCCTTGATTATATCTGTCTGCCATCATGCAGTTGTCCTCATTTGCCCTGTGAATTTTCTTCAGCATATCCAAGATGTCTTTAGCGGACCTGCAATCATGAAAGCAAGACCATAGAGCTCTGTCAGTAGCTGCTTTCATCAGATTAAAGGCTTCCTAATTTTCTCCGTCCTTTGATCTGTGTCTGTCGGTCCATTTGGACACTTTTGTAGGTAAGGTGTGAGGACCTTGTGAAATTAATTTTCACAGATCAGGATTAACAGCATTAACATAAGCATGGAGAGCAGTGTGCCACTGATTAAAATCAGAACCACTAAAGACGGGTGGAGGAGCTATTGAAACAAATAGAAGGTAGATTCAATGCAACAGGAATAATGATGCACTAGAAACAAATTAGCACCTAAGACAGCAAGATCGGATCTGCAGGTCGCTGGACCTTCTAAGCAGACACCGCTCTGATACCAATTGTTAGGGTGCTAGGCCTGGATACAGAGGGGGGTGAATGTATCCCTCTATAAAATATGGCCCATTTTAAAAAACTAAAGCTCAGATATGCGGAATAAAAACTAATGAGCTTTCCAAGATGAAATGATAAGGCAATCAAATGAACAAACAGTTGGACTGCAACAATGCAGCCACCTGATCAACCAGAAACGAATGCAGAGTAAAACAACCCAAACCCACTTAGAAGAATATAATGCTCAAAAATAACTCTCTAGATAATGCAACAGGCCAAACATGCACAACCTGTGAATGGAAGGTAGAATATATGGAGCAAATGCAAGGCAAACCACTGCACAGATAATTTTTAGGTGGTTCGGTCCTCCAGACCTACATCCACCCCTCACTCCCAACCGGAGTGAGGCTTCCACTAGTAACACTAGCACAGCAGACTCAGTCTGCAACAAATGCTGCCAAACAGCTTGACCAGGGGAACAACCTCCCCTCTTCCTCCCAACCGGAGGGAACCCACAAGCAGCACCCAGCTACTTGCAACCGGAGATCAAATCTCCCTTCTCCTGACCCACCAGGAGGAATCCACAAGTAGCATCTAGCTACTTTCAACCGGAGATCAAATCTCCCTTCTCCTGACCCACCAGGAGGAAATCACAAGTAGCACCCAGCTACTTGCAACCGGAGATCAAATCTCCCTTCTCCTGACCCACCAGGAGGAAACCACACCCCAACAGGGCAATCGGAAGAATCACAAGAAAATGTAAACGAAACTAAGAAAAGGAAAATACAGTAATCAGAAAACTGTAGCTATGGTAGCACAACAGTGGCTCTCAACTAGAGCTAACTAGGATGGATATGATCCACGGTACAGCAGGAATAAATATTCAAGTAGCTTTGCTTCTCTTCTCACTCTGCTCGAGCTCTCTATCTCTTTCTTTCTCTCTTCTTTCTCTTATGCTTCTTCTCTTCTCTCTCTTTTCTTTTCCTTTCTTTTTCTGGATCGTGGAAGCTCTCACTCTTCCTCTGCTTCAGTCGATCACGATCAGTCTCATTCAGACAGAGGAGTCTTCCTTATATATCAGCAGCATTTAGGGCGACATGCGCTCTCCACGATTCCCGCCAAGAGGCCTCAGTCCACGTGTCAGCATCCTGGTACCTCGTCCATCCTGGGATCACGAGCCAGTCACCTCGGATCACGTGCCCTTCATTAGCACGTTCAGCAACTACAGTCTGGTGGCGTCAACTCACTTGCTCCAAAAGGTTGACGCAGCCTTCAAGGGCATTCTACCAGCAAGACTTAAGTCTGCTGCGTTGACTCCATCAGCCTGCTGCGTTGACGCATTGATACATTCCAGCGAGCAACCAGCCTAGCCTTTTTAACTGCTGCGTCGACGCTTCCAACCCGTGGCGTTGACGCATTGATGATCCAGTGATCAAGTCTTCAGCAGATGGACGTGCTGCGTCGACGCTCTCATCATGCTGCGTTGACGCATTGCTGTTCCAGCAGCTGAAATTTGGATGGCTTCAGCCTTCTTGCGTCAAGGAGTGCGTTGACGTATTGTGCAGCTGCGTCCACCCTCTAGTCACCTTGTCGATCCATCAAGCTGCTGCGTCGACCCAACGAGCTGCAGCGTCGACGCTGCCAAGGTACTCCAGAGGTTGCAAGGAGATACTTGAACTGCTGCGTCCACGCTGCCAGTGGGTGGCGTTGACGCACGGACATGTACATTAAGGCCTTTCTTGCCTTGAATATTGGCATCTCTTAAGCCGCTGCGTCGATGCTACTTGTTGATGGCGTTGACGCATTGAGCACCCTGCATCCTTTTGTTCCTGTTAAACATTCATTAAAACTTAAGTGTCTATATCACTTATCTTATCGTTGTCATCATCAAAACCAGGAGTACAACAGTAATGTGTCCCCTCGTTGGCTGGCTGATGTCTTGATATTCTCCCGAATCCGGCAACATGGTGGGGGGCAGAAGCTTTAGCCTGATTTACTCTCTTTGGTATAAAGCAAATTTCTTCATCTTCCTCATCAGCAGCTTGAGCCACACTGGAGGGTGCTGACAGCATGTTGTAGGAGAGAGAAACATATCTTATTTTAGCCTTTGTATTTTTTTCCTTCTCCCATATGGCTGGCATCTGCCCCCACGGTGGGTTGCTCGGTGTATTGAACACCCTTGCATTTTCTTTAGTTCTTTTTTTTAGGTGGTGGGACTCATTGTATCTTTGAGGGGCATGCTTCTTGAGCTGCATAGGCTAGTCCTTGGACTGCTCATGCTCGTTTGACCCGTTTATTACGGTTTGAAGTCATTCCACGGTTGAGCTGGTTTCTTCATGCACCAGCATCAGTGCTGGCTTCTTTTTGTTATCTGTTGGCCTCCTGATAGCCGCTGGAGGGGCTGTGATGGGAATCAACATCAGGCACTAACATTTTATTTTTACATTTATATCCCTTTTGTTTGCATTTATATCATTGGCTAATTGGGTTTGCAATTATAAGGCATTATAAGCCAAAGGGTTAGTCATTAGGAATCTTTGGGTTTCTTTGCAAAAAGGCCTTTGGATTTCTATTTAAAATGTCAGTAGGTCCGGCGGGACCCTCACCCTCTTTCTCATTGGTCCACCTAGGATCATGGTGTAAGGTTTCGCACAGCACTATCGGGCTACGCAGCGGATAACAAAAATTCATTCTGCCCGATCCCGATGCTATGGAAAGCTTAATCTGTGCTCTAATCGGTGTTTTAAGACCCCAACTCGCCTAATTACAGGTTACGTAATTCACCTTGCGTGGAACGACGCTGTCCGCTAAGCCTGATGCAGAAAATCGAGCCGCACAGCTGTACGGCCTCTAGAGATGATCCACACGGATCCTTGCGCAGCGACGGTACCCCCGGCACGGACTTTCCCCGACCCTTTCACCTTCTGGAGAGAGAGAGCAAGAGGAAGGAAGGGGGGAGGAGCTAATCCTCTCCCTTTAAGCCTTAATGCTTGATTAGATTAAAGGGGTTGGAAGAGGCTCGAATGAGCTCACGTAGGATTCATATATATAGAGATTTGGTTATTTCTGAAAGGGTTCCAAAAAACCAAAATTATATATATATCCTATCTACTATTATACATATGTATTAAGCTCCATTTACACTCCTTTCCAAAAGGAATTAAATGAAAATAATACATACATTTGTATAATAATAATCCGTCACCCAAGAATCCATTGTGTGATCCTCTACGACCATAGTCACTCTAGTTAAAGGCCCATTAACTTCTAATTCTTAATTAGAAGTAAATTAAACGTATTATTCGCTTCTACTAGAGCCGAATAATAGTTTAATTTATTCCAAACCTTCGATCACGTTGGGTCAAGCAAATCCGCGTGATCCTAGAGGACGCCGGGTTTAAACCAGCCTGTCTGGTACCTGTAAGTCCATAGTTATCGCATTGATATAATCCCTCGCTCCTTTTATTAGTCTGGTACGATCGAGGGTATAGTTTCTGTCAAACCCCATGATCGTGCCATTTGACTATGACCTCCTTAAAGTGTATGATGTCCGTTCTAAACGAACTCACACGACCCTGGCCATGGATTTAACGGAGCGTCAATGTCATGACCCATTAACTGTCTGATATATACCCGACATTGAGCGATCCCTTCTTGACCATTGACGATCTTCACACGTATCCTGGAGTGGTTAATGACTCGGAAACTCATGACTTATGGTTAAAGTCACTTAGCCAAGTAATTAAACCATTCTATTCCTCGTGTAAGATCCGATCAATATCTCAGGTCAAAGGACCAACGATGCTACTGAGACCGTTAGATCTTCAGTTGACATTAGGTATAATCAACCATCTGAAGATCCAATAGCGGATCAGTTCAGTGTACATCCTCCAAGGACATACACCTACACATATGTGTTGGTGCCCCGCACCAATGACCATGAAACTGGTCACTAACACATCATGTGTATTGGTTTAATAGGTAATCAAAGTCCCCGAGTGATTACCCTCCAACCAGGAACAGTTTAAGGTATGTGTTCATGTAAAGTCAGTCTCATAATCGAGATCCCATCTCGAGTTGACTTTACAACCACATATCCTAGGGACAACGTAAAGTAACACAATTGCATATTTACACTCAAATACCACTTTATTAATAATGAACAAGATCGTACAACTATTGCGCCTACCCGACCCGAAATTGGCATGTAGCACACCAACACTAACAATCTCCCACTTGAACTATAGCCAATTGCCCACATCTTTGAGACCCATCTTATCCCGATGACGCTCAAATACAGTCTGTGTCAAAGGCTTAGTCAGTGGATCTGTTATGTTGTCTTCTGACGGTACACGCTCTACCGCCACATCTCCACGATCAACAATCTCCCGAATAAGGTGAAAGCGCCTGAGAATATGCTTTGACCTTTGGTTAGATCTCGGTTCCTTCACCTGGGTGATGGCCCCATTATTATCACAAAATAATGGGATGTGAACTGATATCTCGGGAACTACACCAAGTTTCAAGATGAATTTCTTCATCCAGACGGCTTCTTTAGCAGCTTCAGCTGCAGCAATATATTCCGCCTCCGTCGTCGAATCTGCAGTCGTATCTTGCTTCGAGCTTCTCCAACTGACTGCCCCTCCATTTAACATGAATACAAATCCATACATGGATTTACAGTCATCTGGATCTGACTAGAAACTAGAATCTGTGTAAGCTCTAAGCTATAGGTCCTCTCCTCCATAAAGCAGAAAAAGATCCTTAGCCCTTCGCAGGTACTTAAGGATGCCCTTTACTGCCTTCCAGTGCTCTTCGCCTGGATTTACCTGATATCTATTGACAATGCTTAAAGCATTGGTAACATCAGGCCGTGTACATAGCATTGCATACATGATTGACCCTATCGTCGAAGCATAGGGTACCTTATTCATGTGTGCCACCTCCTCAGAAGTTTTAGGACTCATCCCCTTGGATAGACAAATTCCATGTCTCATGGGAATGAGACCTCTCTTGAAATTTTTCATCCTAAACCTTTTGAGGATAGTGTCTATGTACATGGATTGGGATAATCCTAGCATCCTTTTAGATCTATCTCGATAGATCCTTATGCCCGTCACATAGGATGCTTCTCCCAAATCCTTCATGGAGAAAGTCTTGGACAACCAAGACTTAGTTGATGTCAACATCCCTACATCATTCCTAATGAGTAAAATGTCATCAACATAAAGGACCAAGAAGGTCACAGAGCTCCCACTGACCTTCTTGTAAACACAGGGTTCATCTTCATTCCGAATGAAGTTGAAAGATTTGACAGCCTCGTTAAATCTTAAGTTCCAACTTCTAGATGCCTGCTTTAATCCATAAATGGACCTTTGAAGTTTGCATACCTTATTAGGATGTAGCTTGGAGGTGAATCCTTCAGACTGTACCATGTACACCTCTTCTAACAGATTTTCATTAAGAAAAGTTGTTTTCACATTCATTTGCCAGATCTCATAATCCAGGTATGCAGCAATGGCAAGGAGGATTCTGATTGACTTAACCATGGCTACCAGCGAAAAAGTCTCGTCATAGTCAATGCCTTGCCTTTGACAATATCCTTTCGCCACTAGTCTAGCCTTGTACGTGTCAACCTGTCCATCTACACTGATTTTCCTTTTGAAAATCTATTTACAGTCGATAGGGACCTTCCCTTCGGGTACATCAACTAAGTTCTAAACTTTATTGGTGTACATGGACTGGGTCTCTGAATCCATTGTCTCTTGCCATTTCTCAGAGTCTACACTACGGATTTCCTCCTGGTACGACTGTGGATCATCATCCTCATCGATACATACCTTAGAGGACCCCTCTGAGACATGTCCAACCAATCTCTCAGGTTCTCTCGGTAGTCTACCAGATCTCCGCAGTGTCAGTGTCTCACTTTGAATAGGATCAACCGATACAGTCTCATCTAATGAGCTTGTGTCTATGGGTTGTGGTTCTTGGACCTCGTCCAATTCTATCTGGCTCCCACTATTTTTCTGGAGTAGATATTCTCTTTCTAGAAATACAGCTCTCTTGGCCACTAAGACCCTTTGCTCAGAAGGGTGATAGAAATAATATCCAAACGTCTCTTTTGGATATCCCACAAACCTACACTTATCGGTCCTCGACTCAAGCTTATCACTCTCGTTCTTCTTTATATGAGCAGGACACCCCCAAATTTTAATGTGATTAAAATTTAGTTTCCTGCCCTTCCATATCTCATATGGTATAGAAGGAACTGATTTACTTGATATCCTATTCAATAAATAAGCCGCAGTCTCTAACGCATAGTCCCAGAGAGACAAGGGTAGTCCTGACATAGACATCATGGATCGGATCATGTCTAACAAGGTCATATTTCTCCTTTCGGATACACCATTGTGCTGTGGTGTATACGGTGGAGTCCACTGAGAAACTATTCCATTGTCTTTAAGATAAGAAGTGAATTCATGGCTTAAGTATCCACCTCCTCGATCCGATCGAAGAGCCTTAATATTTTTGCCAGTCTGTTTCTCTACTTCATTCTTGTATTCCTTAAACTTCTCAAGGGCTTGTGACTTATATCTCATTAAATACACATAGCCATATCTAGAGAAGTCATCAATAAAAGAAATGAAATAGAGGTAACCCCCTTTTACTTCCACGGACATGGGTCCACACACATCCGAGTGTATGAGCTAGAGAAGGTCAACAGCCCTCTCACCATATCTACTAAAGGGAGCCTTGGTCATTTTCCCATGAGACATGACTCACAGGTATCAAATGGCTTGTATTCGAACGAATTCAAATACCCATTTGAGTGTAAGTGAGAGACTCTTTTCTCACCTACATGACCAAGTCTGCAATGCCATAAATATGCAGAATTCACTTCATCAACATTGGAAACTTGCATAATATTAGAACGTGTATCTAATACATAAAGACCATTGACTAATGAACCATTGGCTATAACCAAACCATTATTCATTATAGAGCACCCAGTGCTATTAAAAGTCAATGCATATCCAATGTTATACAAACCAGAGATTGAAATAATGTTCTTAATAATATTAGGAACATAATAATAGTCATTCAGCTCCAAAATGACTCCTGAAGGTAAACTAAGGCGTACAGTCCCGACAGCTTTGGCAGAAACTAAAGCTCCATTGCCCATCCTCAGTTCAATCTCCTTTTTCCCTAGTAGCGTTCTATTTGCCAGCAACTGAACAGAATTGCAGATATGAGATGCACATCCAGTATCCAATACCCATGATGTGGATTCCATATATGACAAATTAAGGTCTATGACAAAAATACATTCATTTAGAATTGCCTTGCAATTCCTTTTCCAATGCCCAGTTTCCCTGCATCGAAAACATTTATCTTCCTTTTCATTCTTCTTGCCCTTCCCTTTGTCAACTTTGGCGAGTTGCTTACCCGTGGCCTTTTTCTTTCCCTTCCTTTTGTTACTTGTGGTGGATATTTGGGTGGCCTTCCTTTTCTTGTTGGCCTGGCCAACAATCATTACAGACGAAGATGGTTTATCTTTCTGCATGGTTCCCTCAGCACTCTTTAACATGTTGAGCAGCTCTGGGAGTGTCACGTCCCGAGTGCGGAAGCTTACCCGCGGCTCGACAGTTCTTTATGTAGAACCAAAGCGAGCTAGAAAATTTAAGAATTTCTTACCTTTGGCGATTATAAGAGTGCGCAAAATCCAAGTTTAAATTTAAAATTTACACAAATAGGTTTGATCTAACAGTTATTACAACGACCCAATTATCAAATACACTTATCCTTTATTGGTGTCGACTGACATGCTAAGGAATACAACTGACATTAGGGTACAAATTAACACAATAACGGGATTACAATACACAATTGATAACATTTGGTGACTCTATCTCTACACTCATCACTCAGATTTATTCCCCTCCGAGTTCTGGTCGAAATCCAAATCCCCTGAAAGGTTAGAAAACCACTAGATGAGCTAATCGCCCAGTAGGATTTACATCTCAAGTTTTAACATGCTTTAAGTGAATTACAAGTTCATTTAATGTAAGTAATGCATGCAGACAGGTAGATATCAAGAAATTATAAATTCGACAAGAGTAGGATCAACAATTTAGAGTGTATAGATTTAAATTTTGAGCAGTGGCAACAAGTGGTATCAAGCACGTAATAACTGAGGGATAACAATTGAAACTCAAACAATAGTAAGCAAGGAAATTCTAACATGTATAGCAAGAATTGGCTATTTATCGGTTCATTCAAGTAAATACTTTTACCCTTCTACAGGCCTCAATCAATACATCAAGTAAATATCACGAGAGTGAGTGGTATGCCTAAATCTAGCAAGCAAGTACTCCGGTGTAATGCTAAACACCGTGGTCAATAAACTCCCATGGGCACAAGTACCTTCGGGTGCTCCTCCCAGGACCAGACCGGCCCTATATGCACAGCATTAGTCATGTTTTCGACATCCACTCTCATTTATAGCCAATATGGAATTTCAAGGCTTGACCAGTAGGAATATAAGGTGGATTTGGAATGGAATCCAAAGGGGCGAATTTATTGTACTAGGGTAAAACCAATGACGGATAACACACAGAAAACTGTGCGAGATTGGTACCTAGTAGAACACTTAACGTTTTCAGAAATGACACCCTAATTAGAATGCACTTCTTGGAATTTCACATGGATTTTTAGTGAATTGGCGCCTTGGGGTTGACTAGTCCTCTAAATTATATAGAGTCTTCATTTAATTGAAGACTTTCTGGCAGTCGCTATTTAGGTTCATTCAAAATTTCTAAATTATATATATATAATTGGCGCCCCCATTAAGCCATCTTTTATCAAATTCGCGCCCACCTAGCAGGATATTTTAAATCGTGCCCAGCCAGCAGGCCATATTTTAAATCGCGCCCCCTAGCAAGTCATCTTTTATCAAATTCGCGCCCACCCAGCAGGCCATATTTTAAATCGCGCCCAGCCAGCAGGCCATATTTTAAATCGCGCCCCCCAGCAAGTCATCTTTTATCAAATTCGCGCCCACCCAGCAGGCCATATTTTAAATCGCGCCCACCCAGCAGGCCATATTTTAAATCGTGACTTTCTGGAAGTCGCCTTTTATGAAATTGGCGCCTGGGGTGCCGTCGTTATTTCTGTAACCCATGTACGAAGAATTGACGACATGTGTCAAGGCGTCCATTCTGTAATTGGCGCCCTGGTCAGGGGCGCCATTTACAGCGATCTAATTAGATGCAGAAATTTATTTATTTATAAAATGACGACCCCTACAGGGTCGTAAATTTTGAAATTGGCGCCCTGATGTAGGGCGCTAATTCCCTGGGTTGCTTAATCAGCCTGGAATGTTTATTACTTTAATTTGTTACTTTATAAATTTGTTACTTTATTACTTTAACCTGTTACTTATCTATCTATAATTAAGTTATTCTAATTAGCTAACAGTCTTACTAATTTGCAGGTAACTATAATATCTTGCACTACTATATCTAGTGATACGTCTATATATATATTTGGTTCAATTGACTAACAGATAGTTATACGATTGTAACTAAGTAGGTCTCTGATATATATATATAGTTCATCTAAACTTATAAGATTTTATAACTAACAGGATCTTCTATATCTAACAGGATCTTAATTTAACTAACAGATCATCTAATCAACTAACATAGTCACCTAGATCTCTGATATATATATATATAATATATATATATATTACAATCTAAACTTACAAGATTTTCTAATCAACTAACATGATCTTCTACATCTAACAGGATCTTCTAATTATCTAACAGATCATTTAATCAACTATCATAGTCACCTAATTAAACTAACAATACATGCAGTTTACACACTCCTTTAATTTATGATAGATTATCATGAATTTATTCCAAGTTATCATGAATTTATTCTAATTAACGGTAAAACAATCACATGGATATGATATTTTAATGCCCTAATTAACTAGGAATTTGGTTAAGCTTGAGAAAACCTACTAACATGCTGTGTAGATTAACTACTAGTTTAGCTAGGTTGACTATTAGTTTAGCTAAAAGTTGAGACAACCTACCTCGTTGCAGCAGATGTGGCAGAAGGGGGTTCTGCAGCCCTGCAACCTCTGCAACACTCAGCCAGAGCCACCGTAGGGACTCACAGTAGGCTAGAAGAGGGGATTTAAAATAACGTATGTGCTTAGGTCGACCAGATAGGGGGGCAAGATCCTCCAAAAGTGGATCTGGGTGCCCTGCCAGCGAATGCCAGCGTGTACAGCCTGGCTGCGAAGAAAATGACGTTAAGAATTAACGACTTGAGTGGTGTCGTCAATTAGATTGGCGACGTTTAGTAGGGCGTCGTTTAGCAAATTGACGCCTCCCATTAAGTCGCCTTTAAAAAAAATTGACGCCCCCCAGCAAGTCACCTTTTAATTCGTGACTCCCAGCAAGTCATCTTTTAATTCGTGCCTCCCTAGGAGTCATCTCTTTTCAAATTCGCGCCTTAGGCAGTGCCATCTCTTATCAAATTCGCACCTTAGGCGGTGCCACTTCTTATCAAATTCGCGCCTTAGGTGGTGCCACCTCTTATCAAATTCGCGCCTTAGGTGGTGCCACTTTTTAAATCGCGCCTTAGGTGGTGTCACTTCTTATAAAATTCGCGCCTTAGGTGGTGCCACTTTTTAAATCGCGCCTTAGGTGGTGTCACTTTTTAATTCGCGCCTCCCTGAGAGTCATTTCTTATCGAATTCGCGCCTCTCTGGGAGTCATTTCTAAAAAAAAAAATTAGTGCCCCCTCAAAAGACCGAAATTGTGTATGTGCCCCTTTTTATCTTGTGTATCTACTTTAATAGCCCCATTTCTTTCAAAAAAGTGGGAGAAATATTTTATTTACCTTTTTTTATATAAATGAATAATTAAAAATAAGTTATAACTTAATAATTGTGGAAATAAATTCTATAACTAGAAATTGAATTATTTGATTACAACTCATGTAAATATGGCTTGGCATATGATATTTATCAGTTAAAAGGGGTTTTAAGTATTAGTAAATATTTTAAATGATTATTTAAATAGTAGAAAATTATTATTACTATTATTGTTTATAATTAAAATTAACGGGTGTTACACCCTCCCCTACTTAAAAGAATTTGGTCCCCAAATTAAACTGTATGATGATAATTCTGCTATGTAAGGGTAATGCAGAGCGTATAAGATACTTACAGTCTAAAATAGTTCTGGGTATCTTCTTTTCATAGATTCCTCGGTCTCCCAAGTTGCTTCCTGTTCCGAGCATTTATTCCATTGAATTTTCACCATAGGGATCGTCTTGCTCCTTAGAACTCGGACTTCTCGATCGAGGATTTGCATCGGCCTTTGTTCGTAAGTAAGATTCTTTTGAATTACCAAATCAGCGTGGTCGATGACATGAGAGGGATCGTGCACGTATTTCTTCAACATAGAAACATGAAATACGTTGTGTACTTCCGAGAGTTGAGGAGGTAAAGCGATACGGTAAGCTACCTCACCCACTCTTTCCAACACCTCAAATGGACCGATGAATCTTGGTGTAAGCTTGCCTTTAACACCAAATCTTCTGATACCTCGGCTGGGAGATACCTTGAGAAACACATGATCACCAACTTGAAATTCCAAGTCTCTCCTTCTGTTATCAGCATAAGATTTCTGCCTGCACTGAGCTACCTTGAGTCTCTCTCTGATAACGAGTATCTTTTCAGTTGAATCTCTGACCATATCAGGACCTAGGAGTTGTCTTTCACCGACTTCCTCCCAGCATACCGGAGATCTACAACTTCTACCATAGAGTGCCTCGAAAGGTGCCATTTGAATACTGGCTTGGTAGCTGTTATTGTAGGCAAATTCGGCTAGTGGTAAGTGATCATGCCAACTTCCGCCGAAATCTATAATGCATGCTCGCAACATGTCTTCAATAACCTGATTGGTCCTCTCCGTCTGACCATCTGTCTGGGGATGAAAAGCAGTACTGAAATTGAGCTTCGTTCCCAGAGAGTATTGTAGACCCTTCCAGAAATGAGATGTGAAGCGTGGATCTCGGTCAGATACTATAGACACAGGAATTCCATGTAGTCTAGTAACTTCCTTAATATACAAGGCGGCAAGAACATCAATCGACCATCGGTTCTTAATGGGCAAGAAATGAGCCGATTTAGTAAGACGATCGATGATTACCCATATTCCATCATATCCGCCCCTAGACTTGGGCAAACCCATGATGAAATCCATGCCGATTTCTTCCCATTTCCACTTGGGAATATCCAGCGGATGCAGTCTCCCTGCGGGTTTCTGATGTTCGGCCTTCACCTGCTGGCAAGTCAAGCATCGAGACACAAAATCCGCTATCTCCCTCTTCATGTTGGGCCACCAAAAGGTCCTTTTTATGTCTTGGTACATCTTAGTGGCTCCCGGATGGATTGTGTATCTCGACCGATGAGCTTCTTCAAGAATCTTCTTCTTCAGCTCAGGACAGTCGGGCACACATGTCCGTTCACGAAATAGCAGTCTGCCATCAGGTGCCAGCTTGAAATCAAATCTCTCGTCCAATTTGCTCTTTGTCTCCACTAGTGAGGGATCTTCTTCTTGCAACTTTTTGATTTCAGGTAGCAAATCTGGATGTAAGCTCATATGAGATAGAATAATACACATGTTCTTCTCATCTGTGTTGATATCAAGCTCAGAGAATTTCTCCAACAGTTTCCATTCTTGTATCATGCAGTTGGCCAATATTGTTCTGGGCTTTCGACTAAGGGCATCAGCTACGGAATTACCCTTACCAGGATGGTACTGTATAGTGAAGTCGAAATCCTTAAGATACTCGAGCCAACGCCTTTGCCGCATGTTTAGCTCCTTTTGGGAGAATAAGTACTTGAGGCTTTTATGATCGGAGTATACAGTGAATTGTTCTCCGTAAAGATAGTGCCTCCAAATCTTCAAGGCAAATACCACCGCGGCTAGTTCTAAGTCATGAACCGGGTAATTCTCTTCATGTTTCTTCAATTGACGGGAAGAGTATGCAATGACTTTTCCGTTCTGCATCAATACACATCCGAGGCCGATACCAGAAGCATCGGTATATACCTCGTATTTTTCTCCTTCAATTGGAAGAGATAAGACCGGTGCAGTAGTCAAGAGATCCTTCAAAGTCAGGAAACTCTTCTCACAATCTTCATTCCACTCATAAGGCACTTCCTTGCGAGTCAATCTGGTAAGAGGAACAGCAATCTTGGAGAAGTCCTTGATGAAACGCCGGTAGTAACCAGCTAAACCCAAGAAGCTACGAATCTCCGTTGCATTCGTCGGTCGTTCCCAATCTTGCACGGCTTTGACCTTTGCAGGATCAACAGTAATCCCATCCTTTGAGATAACATGTCCTAAGAAGGACACTTCCTCCAGCCAGAACTGGCATTTGCTGAATTTTACGTATAACTTATTGTCTCGCAATATTTGTAATGCCTTCTCGAGATGTTCCTCATGATCTTCTTCAGTCTTTGAATAGATCAATATATCGTCAATGAAGACCACAATAAATTGGTCTAAATAAGGCCGGTAAATGCTATTCATTAACTGCATGAAAGCTGCAGGGGCATTAGTTAGTCCAAAAGGCATAACAGTAAATTCGTAATGCCCATACCTGCTTCGAAATGCAGTTTTGTAAATATCTTCTTCCTTGATCCTCAATTGGTGATAACCAGACCGAAGATCTATTTTAGAGAAATACTTTGCTCCTGATAATTGGTCGAACAGCTCATCAATCCTCGGCAGTGGGTACTTGTTCTTGATTGTAAGATGATTTAACTGCCGGTAATCAATGCATAATCTTAATGTGCCATCCTTCTTTTTAACAAAGAGCACCGGTGCCCCCCATGGGGAAGTACTCGGCCTAATGAATCCTTTCTTCAGTAAATCCATCAACTGCTCCTTCAGTTCTTTTAGTTCCGCAGGAGACATTCTGTAGGGTGCTTTAGAAATAGGACCGGCACCCGGAACAACATCAATTGTGAATGACACTTCTCTTTCTGGGGGTAAACCAGGCAATTCGTCTGGAAAAACATCGGAGAAGTCCCGAGTCACTCGGATGTCTTCAATCTTTGTCTTCTCGGCTTCTGTGGTAGTTACAAAAGCTAAGAAAGCCATACATCCTCTATTCACTAGTTTACTAGCTCGGAGAGCTGAGATAAGTAGGGATTTATTCCGAGGTTTGATATAAACTAACTCGGGATAGTCCACAAAAGTTATCTTGCCATGCCGACAATCTACCGTTGCTTGGTAGGTTGATAACCAGTCAGCTCCCAATATGATATCATAATATTCCATATCAAGACATATCAGGTCGGCCGGTAGATTATTACCTTGAACCATAACCTCACAACTTGGGTAGTGATGCGTAATATCCGATTTGTTTCCAAGAGGTGTAGATAGAATTAAATCTAACCATTCAGGTTCTTTAGAAAATGAGGCAGTAAATTTCTTGGAAACAAACGAATGAGTTGCTCCAGTATCAAATAGAACTCTAGCAGGTTTAGAGCAAACAGTCAATGTACCTTCCACGATTCCTCCTTCCATAGGTTCCGTCCTTTGAAGATCTTGCAGACGGCCTTGCTTTTTGACAGGACGCTTCTCGTCCTTGTTGACTTGTTCCTTCATTAAGGGGCATTCGAGAATTCGATGCTCTTGACTCCCACATCGGAGACACGCTCCCAGTTTCCTCCAGCACTCCTCGGTCTTATGACCAGCTTTTTCGCAATATTTGCAAATCTCCTTAGTAGGTGCACTATCGGAGAAGGGCTTGTTGCTGATGGTGAGGAATGGCTTGTGACTTCTCTGGGATCTCTTCTCCTTGGAAGACTCGCCTCCATTAAAGACCCGCTTCTTGCCAAATGGTGGTTTGAAGCTTCCTGGACTTGTAACATGTTCTTTCTTGTCCTTGCCTCGAATCCTTTCAAAAAATTCGGTGGCGTCTTCCAGCAGCTGAGCACGACGAACCATTTCCGAGTAGACTTGGATGTCCATCGGTGCAAGCTGGGTAATATACTGGGGCCGTAGCCCGTTGAGAAATCTCCTCGCCTTCATCTTTTCCGTACACACCAAGTGAGGTGCATAACGGGAAAGCCTTGAGAATTGGGCCTCATATTCAGCTACCTTCCGGGTCCATTGCTTTAATGCAGCAAATTCCGCGGCCTTCTTCTCTTGCACACGGTCCGAGAAATACTTGTTGTTGAAATGCTCGACAAATTCCATCCATGTGACATGATTGTCGGGCAGTGTTGCTTCCACGGACTCCCACCAGCATCGAGCGTCCCGTTCTAGTTGAAATGTGGCCAGTAAAACTTTTTCTCCATCCGTGCATTGCATTACACGGAAGATCCTCTCGGTCTCCTTCAGCCAATGCTCGGCGTCATCGGGGTCCACCGATCCCGCAAACTTTGGTGGGTTCATGTTGCGGAAATCCGATGAAGGTCACCGGCTCCACGGTGAGCACCGCCAGCACCACTTTGCGCCACTTGCTGTAGCGCCTGAGTAAGTCCTTGCACTGTGCGCTGCATCTCGCGCCATTGTGCTCTTTCAGCTGCCATTTTCCTACAAAAGGATTATAAGGTAAGTAATATTGAGTTTTGAGATTAAGAGGGCATTTATTATTGAACCTAACCCATGGCTTTTCCCATCTCACCAGGTAAGGTCTAACCAATTCTAACAGGTATATCTTATCCTTAGACATTTCACTGGATATATAACTATCTTTGGATATATATATATATATATATATATATATATATATATATATATATAACCTAGGAAGAGTTATCTTATAATCCTTGACATTTCTATCTAGGAAGGTTTTTCTTATGATTGGTTTTACCTAAGAAGACATTTCTATCCCTTAGAATAAACACGTATTTTACCTAGGAAGTTTCAATCCTAGGCTCTGATACCAAGAAAGAGCTGTCACGTCCCGAGTGCGGAAGCTTACCCGCGGCTCGACAGTTCTTTATATAGAACCAAAGCGAGCTAGAAAATTTAAGAATTTCTTACCTTTGGCGATTATAAGAGTGCGCAAAATCCAAGTTTAAATTTAAAATTTACACAAATAGGTTTGATCTAACAGTTATTACAACGACCCAATTATCAAATACACTTATCCTTTATTGGTGTCGACTGACATGCTAAGGAATACAACTGACATCAGGGTACAAATTAACACAATAACGGGATTACAATACACAATTGATAACATTTGGTGACTCTATCTCTACACTCATCACTCAGATTTATTCCCCTCCGAGTTCTGGTCGAAATCCAAATCCCCTGAAAGGTTAGAAAACCACTAGATGAGCTAATCGCCCAGTAGGATTTACATCTCAAGTTTTAACATGCTTTAAGTGAATTACAAGTTCATTTAATGTAAGTAATGCATGCAGACAGGTAGATATCAAGAAATTATAAATTCGACAAGAGTAGGATCAACAATTTAGAGTGTATAGATTTAAATTTTGAGCAGTGGCAACAAGTGGTATCAAGCACGTAATAACTGAGGGATAACAATTGAAACTCAAACAATAGTAAGCAAGGAAATTCTAACATGTATAGCAAGAATTGGCTATTTATCGGTTCATTCAAGTAAATACTTTTACCCTTCTACAGGCCTCAATCAATACATCAAGTAAATATCACGAGAGTGAGTGGTATGCCTAAATCTAGCAAGCAAGTACTCCGGTGTAATGCTAAACACCGTGGTCAATAAACTCCCATGGGCACAAGTACCTTCGGGTGCTCCTCCCAGGACCAGACCGGGCCCTATATGCACAGCATTAGTCATGTTTTCGACATCCACTCTCATTTATAGCCAATATGGAATTTCAAGGCTTGACCAGTAGGAATATAAGGTGGATTTGGAATGGAATCCAAAGGGGCGAATTTATTGTACTAGGGTAAAACCAATGACGGATAACACACAGAAAACTGTGCGAGATTGGTACCTAGTAGAACACTTAACGTTTTCAGAAATGACACCCTAATTAGAATGCACTTCTTGGAATTTCACATGGATTTTTAGTGAATTGGCGCCTTGGGGTTGACTAGTCCTCTAAATTATATATATATTTAAATTGGCGCCTCCCCTTAAGTCTTCATTTAATTGAAGACTTTCTGGCAGTCGCTATTTAGGTTCATTCAAAATTTCTAAATTATATATATATAATTGGCGCCCCCATTAAGCCATCTTTTATCAAATTCGCGCCCACCTAGCAGGATATTTTAAATCGTGCCCAGCCAGCAGGCCATATTTTAAATCGCGCCCCCTAGCAAGTCATCTTTTATCAAATTCGCGCCCACCCAGCAGGCCATATTTTAAATCGTGCCCAGCCAGCAGGCCATATTTTAAATCGCGCCCCCCAGCAAGTCATCTTTTATCAAATTCGCGCCCACCCAGCAGGCCATATTTTAAATCGCGCCTACCCAGCAGGCCATATTTTAAATCATGACTTTCTGGAAGTCGCCTTTTATGAAATTGGCGCCTGGGGTGCCGTCGTTATTTCTGTAACCCATGTACGAAGAATTGACGACATGTGTCAAGGCGTCCATTCTGTAATTGGCGCCCTGGTCAGGGGCGCCATTTACAGCGATCTAATTAGATGCAGAAATTTATTTATTTATAAAATGACGACCCCTACAGGGTCGTAAATTTTGAAATTGGCGCCCTGATGTAGGGCGCTAATTCCCTGGGTTGCTTAATCAGCCTGGAATGTTTATTACTTTAATTTGTTACTTTATAATTTGTTACTTTATTACTTTAACCTGTTACTTATCTATCTATAATTAAGTTATTCTAATTAGCTAACAGTCTTACTAATTTGTAGGTAACTATAATATCTTGCACTACTATATCTAGTGATACGTCTATATATATATTTGGTTCAATTGACTAACAGATAGTTATACGATTGTAACTAAGTAGGTCTCTGATATATATATATATATAGTTCATCTAAACTTATAAGATTTTATAACTAACAGGATCTTCTATATCTAACAGGATCTTAATTTAACTAACAGATCATCTAATCAACTAACATAGTCACCTAGATCTCTGATATATATATATATATATATATATATAGTTCATCTAAACTTACAAGATTTTCTAATCAACTAACATGATCTTCTACATCTAACAGGATCTTCTAATTATCTAACAGATCATTTAATCAACTATCATAGTCACCTAATTAAACTAACAATACATGCAGTTTACACACTCCTTTAATTTATGATAGATTATCATGAATTTATTCCAAGTTATCATGAATTTATTCTAATTAACGGTAAAACAATCACATGGATATGATATTTTAATGCCCTAATTAACTAGGAATTTGGTTAAGCTTGAGAAAACCTACTAACATGCTGTGTAGATTAACTACTAGTTTAGCTAGGTTGACTATTAGTTTAGCTAAAAGTTGAGACAACCTACCTCGTTGCAGCAGATGTGGCAGAAGGGGGTTCTGCAGCCCTACAACCTCTGCAACACTCAGCCAGAGCCACCGTAGGGACTCACAGTAGGCTAGAAGAGGGGATTTAAAATAACGTATGTGCTTAGGTCGACCAGATAGGGGGGCAAGATCCGCGAAAAGTGGATCTGGGTGCCCTGCCAGCGAATGCCAGCGTGTACAGCCTGGCTGCGAAGAAAATGACGTTAAGAATTAACGACTTGAGTGGTGTCGTCAATTAGATTGGCGACGTTTAGTAGGGCGTCGTTTAGCAAATTGACGCCTCCCATTAAGTCGCCTTTAAAAAAAATTGACGCCCCCCAGCAAGTCACCTTTTAATTCGCGACTCCCAGCAAGTCATCTTTTAATTCGCGCCTCCCTAGGAGTCATCTCTTTTCAAATTCGCGCCTTAGGCAGTGCCATCTCTTATCAAATTCGCGCCTTAGGCGGTGCCACTTCTTATCAAATTCGCGCCTTAGGTGGTGCCACCTCTTATCAAATTCGCGCCTTAGGTGGTGCCACTTTTTAAATCGCGCCTTAGGTGGTGTCACTTCTTATAAAATTCGCGCCTTAGGTGGTGCCACTTTTTAAATCGCGCCTTAGGTGGTGTCACTTTTTAATTCGCGCCTCCCTAAGAGTCATTTCTTATCGAATTCGCGCCTCTCTGGGAGTCATTTCTAAAAAAAAATTTAGTGCCCCCTCAAAAGACCGAAATTGTGTATGTGCCCCTTTTTATCTTGTGTATCTACTTTAATAGCCCCATTTCTTTCAAAAAGTGGGAGAAATATTTTATTTACCTTTTTTTTATATAAATGAATAATTAAAAATAAGTTATAACTTAATAATTGTGGAAATAAATTCTATAACTAGAAATTGAATTATTTGATTACAACTCATGTAAATATGGCTTGGCATATGATATTTATCAGTTAAAAGGGGTTTTAAGTATTAGTAAATATTTTAAATGATTATTTAAATAGTAGAAAATTATTATTATTTATAATTAAAATTAACGGGTGTTACAAGGAGAGTTGCTTCAATCTTGTTCATATTAAAGTTCATGATGAAGGAAGAAAAGGAATCGGGCAATGACTGAAGTATAAGATCAATGCATAGTTCAAGATCCAACTTGAACCCCAATACATTGAGTCTTTCAATCCACTCCATCATTTTCCGTACATGAGCCTGTACTGATGAACCCTCGACATCCGTGACCTGAAAAGTCTTTTGGAGATGTCATACCTCTCAATCCTACCCTGTTCCCCGAAGAGCTGGCGTAGATTGAGAAGTATACTTCTACAATCAGTCTTTTCGAATTACCTCTGCAGCTCGGGAGCCATAGAGGCCAACATGTAACATTGGGCAAGGGAGGAATCCTCAGACCACTTGGCATAAGCCAGTAACTCGCCCTCGTCGGCATCAGGAGCTGGCTCAGAATGAACCGTGTCCAACACGTACGTAATCTTTTCAGCGGTAAGGACTATGCGTAGATTACGCAGCCAATCTGAATAGTTCGGTCCAGTTAATCTATTCGTACAGCACTATCGGGCAACGTATCGGATAACAAAAATTCATTCTGCCCGATCCCGGTGCTATGGAAAGCTTAATCTGTGCTCTAATCGGTGTTTTAAGACCCCAACTCGCCTAAATACAGGTTACGTAATTCACCTTGCGTGGAACGATGTTGTCCGCTAAGCCTGATACAGAAAACCGAGCCGCACAGCTGCACGGCCTCTAGAGATGATCCACACGGATCCTTGCGTAGCGACGATACCCCCGGCACGGACTTTCCCCGACCCTTTCACCTTCGGGAGAGAGAGAGCAAGAGGAAGGAGGGGGGAGGAGCTAATCCTCTCCCTTTAAGCCTTAATGCTTGATTAGCTTAAAGCGGTTGGAAGAGGCTCGAATGAGCTCACGTAGGATTCATATATATAGAGATTTGGTCATTTCTGAAAGGGCTCCAAAAGACCAAAATTATATATATATCCTATCTATTATTATACATATGTATTAAGCTCCATTTACACTCATTTCTAAAAGGAATTAAATGGAAATAATACATACATTTGTATAATAATAATCCGTCACCCAAGAATCCATTGTGTATGATCCTCTAGGCCCATAGTCACTCTAGTTTAAGGCCCATTAACTTCTAATTCCCAATTAGAAGTAAATTAAACGTATTATTCGCTTCTACTAGAGCCGAATAATAGTTTAATTTATTCCGAACCTTCGATCACGTTGGGTCAAGCAAATCCGCGTGATCCTAGAGGACGCCGGGTTTAAACCAGCCTGTCTGGTACCTGTAAGTCCACAGGTATCGCATCGATATAATCCCTCGCTCCTTCTATTAGTCTGGTACGATCGAGGGTATGGTTTCTGTCAAACCCCATGATCGTGCCATTTGACTATGACCTCCTTAAAGTGTATGAGGTCCATTCTAAACGAACTCACACGACCCTAGCAAGGGATTTAACGGAGCGTCAATGTCATGACCCATTCACTGTCTGATATATACCCGACAGTGAGCGATCCCTTCTTGACCATTGACAATCTTCACACGTATCCTGGAGTGGTTAATGACTCGGCAACTCATGACTTATGGTTAAAGTCACTTAGCCAAGTAATTAAACCATTCCAGTCCTCGTGTAAGATCCGATCAATGTCTCAGGTCAAAGGACCAATGATGTTACTGAGACCGTTGGATCTTCAGTTGACATTAGGTATAATCAACAATCTGAAGATCCAATAGCGGATCAGTTCAGTGTACATCCTCCAAGGACATACACCTACACATATGTGTTGGTGCCCCGCACCAATGACCACGAGACTGGTCACTAACACATCATGCGTACTGGTTTAATAGGTAATCAAAGTCCCCGAGTGATTACCCTCCAACCAGGAACAGTTTAAGGTATGTGTTCATGTAAAGTCAATCTCATAATTGAGATCCCATCTCGAGTTGACTTTACAACCACATATCCTAGGGACAACGTAAAGTAACACAATCGCATATTTACTCTCAAATACCACTTTATTAATAATGAACAACATCGTACAACTATTGGGCCTACCCGACCCGAAATTGGCCTGTAGCACACCAACACTAACACATGGGCTATGTGGGGCTGGTTCAAAGTCCAAGGTTGGACTTGGAACAAGGAGACAAGAAGGACAAAAACTCTAGATTCTCCTCTCATTTTTCAAAGGGCCCCCCTTTAATAGTTGTTTATTCATTGTTATATTTTTTTTATTTTGGTCACTTGACCACACGGGAGATTAATTATCATATCCCTTGTTTACCCCTCCCTAACCCTAGATCTGAGGGTAGATTAGGTCTTTTTTCCATTTCTATATAATCCATATATTTTATGAATTCCATAGCAATTAATGAAGAGAAAATTCCATTTGTTGCTCAATTTGCCCGAGGGCACCCTCTCTCCCCCTTGGAGCTGTGATTGTCACGCCCCGAGCCTTTATTACAGCGGAAGACTAACTCGGGGAGTGCGAACAGCCGGCATGGTAAGTCTCTTGCGAGTAAGAACGATCAGAGCGCGAGACAAACACATGCATAAATGCAATTGCACAGTATTTAATCAAACTCCAACTTTATTTCATAAATGATCAAAGTATTCTTTTACAACAACCTTTTTATCATTTTACTAAACTCAAGAAAATAGGAAAATTACATTGACTCGATCTAAACAATATAGACTTCCTAAGTCTTCACTCTCATCTTGAAAATACTTTCATTCGCTCTCGAACCCGCTACTTGTATAACTTGAATCCGAATTCGAATCACTTCCATCTCCTTAAAAGATTGGAAATAGATAATGAGCACACTTGCCCAGTAGGTATCTTCGCATCAACATGAAGGCACTATTAAAGTAATTAACATTTTTGCTCTAGAGAAATAAGGTAAAATCATGTGAATGCGATCAATCATGCGATTAAACTAAAGTAACAAGATAATCATATAAGGTAGAATGAGCTAGCATGAATATGACAAGAACATGAGATTGGCCTTTCATGAATAAGAATGTAACGAGAATGTACTAGCAAGCCACATAATCAACACTCCAGCATCTTTTGCTTATGAGCAAGTGCTTCGTGAATTTCTGTGGAATATCAAGCAAGAAAGTCATGTATAAGAGTTAATCATGCTGCACCGTGTTGTGATTTTCACTTCACGAGCCGTGGATAATTCACTTACTCATAAAGAAAGTACTCCCAGCGCAATGCGACGCCAGTAACATCATACCCCATGGTTTATAAAATAGTATGTTTCCGACAATCAGTCGAGGGGACTAGCATAGAGCCCTTGAACACAATCAGTGCTCGATCGCATCTTCAAGTATAAATCAAGCTTATTTCCACGCATGAACTATAAAGTATGGCCAAGAATATAGCAAGTCCAAATTAATGAAATTCAATGAATGAACGCTTCAATTTTGAATATGAGGAAATCAAGAATGATATTTAACAATGTTATGCTCATAAAATAAATCGGCAGCATAACGGTATTTCTTAACTTTCCATTATATTAAGTTTCTTGATCAATTTTATAAGTTCTAGACTATCATTAGTTCATCTAGAACCTTTGGAATATCAACCCTTGGGTCAAACCTTGGGTTAAGTACTTAAGAAATGTGACGGTCGTTTCTGGGCCGTTACATCATGTAATGCTCCAGTAGTGGGCCATTACAATGATCCGAGTCCAGAACAATAAAAATAGACTCAGAGAAAGGTGACGGTCATGCATTTGGCCGTTACATTATGTGACGGCCTTATATTGGGCCGTTACATGAGCCTGACGGTCCAACACAGAGCCGTTACATTACTGATAATCAGAAAACATCGATGGTGTAATCTAATCAATGGGCTTTAATGGTACAACCAACACGGCGTCCTAGTGGGAATCCCAGGCTCACGGAGAATTACGGAGGCCTTGAAACAAGATGTCCTAGTCTATTGGAAGGAATATCCAATAGAGAGGTCCTCATGTCCAAGAATATGTTTCTATAGTGCAAAGTGAACTAATGGACAACATACCGGAATATGTGCCATGTACTTATAGAACGACTCTATTGATAAAGAGAGAATGTATAATCGTTGTGAACCCAAGATAAACTCCGTTAATACAACATTTATAAATCATGATTTATAATACAAAACTATAGAACTTTTGGTACATGAAACTAGCATAACTTAAAATAACATGCAATACCTATCATGAACAATTAGATAACTTAAGAGTCACATAACATGTTAACACTTAGCTATCTAGGGTTAATTATAAGTACACTTAATTAGTGACTATTCTGTCATGAGCTGACAGAACACAAAGTCTAACGGTCTAACAGGGGTGCGTCACAAGGTCTGTGATGGTCTATCGAGGGGCCGTTACAGTAATGTAATGCTCCTGTCATGGTGCGTTAGAGACAACAGTGAGACGAAAACATAACAGTGTATGACGGTCTGTTGCAAGGCCGTTACATTCATGTGACGGTCCTACCATGATCCGTCAGAGAATCTGCTAACAGTAATTAGTATGAAATACAAGAGATTAACTCACATCATGTCTATAATCAAAGTACCATGTATTCTTAGACATGATAACGAAGTATAGGCCAACTACATGCATAGGTATCAGTGAATAGACAAGGTAACATCTTTTAATCTTCCAATTAGGGCTAAGAGATGCATGTAATGCATAGAACTATTAAAACATGAAATTGATGGTATACAATGCATGAAATTCAATCAAACCAGAGGGCTTTTAGTCTTATCAAGTTATTTTTTCCGTTCATGAGATGACCTACCTCTTAATTTAGGCTTTAACCTTCCAATTAAGGTCTAAAAATCGAGCCCTAGTTCTCCTCTTCCTGTGACTTTTCAGCAACTTCCTTGGGCTCTAACTCCACGACCTCTTGACCTAAAGACGTGAAATTTGGAGAGGAGTTAGTCTAAAGTATTGTAAACAAATACTTCTAAATAACTTACCCGAGATTATGCCTCCTTACCTTGATTCCTTGCGAGCCAAAAGTAAGGGTCGCCCAATTCAGAACTAGGTCCTATTTATAGAGTTCTAGCTCGGGTTTGAAGATTAGATCGATTCTAGAGTCCTTAATTCATCAAAACATG
The DNA here is from genome assembly GCA_022559845.1 of Amorphophallus konjac. Lineage (NCBI taxonomy): Eukaryota > Viridiplantae > Streptophyta > Magnoliopsida > Alismatales > Araceae > Amorphophallus > Amorphophallus konjac. The sequence continues at coordinate 36,668,671 of CM040117.1, read as the reverse complement.
ATCTCTAAGAGTCCCTAGTAACTTAACATGTCCTTCTAGTTAGGTCTCTTGTAGATAGGGTTCAAAAATTCTAATCTTTCTAGGAGTTCTTTGACTTACGGAACTCGCAGTATGTAACGGTCGTGCCCAGGCGCGTTACCTGGCTATGACGGTCGCCCGATGGACCGTTACAGTCAATGTGTATGGATTTCTAAGTTAATAAACTCTTTTATTCGTTTATCCCTATAATTATCTTAGGTAAATTGTATTTATCTTATAAATCCGTGAATAAGCTAATTATCAATCTAGAATATGGGCCAAACTTAATGGGCTTGGTCCATTAACCTTTTGGATAATCATTAATTATGCTAGGTTAACTATTTAACCCAATTGGGCCATATAATGACATATTAATCTAATAATCCCTTCATAAATTTATTTAAGCCTTTATAATTTTCAAAAAAAAATTTTAATATTCAAAAATTATATATATAAATTCTGGGGCACTACAGTGATAACTCCGAATTTTCAGAAGTGTGAAGCCTCCCCACCACCCCCTCTCTGAGTGAGAAGCTCAACACCCCCGCCGCCGCCGCCATCGAGCCGCCATCGCACCACCATCGCTGCCTCGTCGGAGTTCTGTCCACCCCTGGATAGAAGCTTGAAGCCGAAATTTTATCTACCAACCAAGAGATCTGTTCGAGCTCCAATTTTGAGAGTTTGTTCCTCTTATCATCCCCCAACCCCAATTCAAATTTCGGGTCATTTCGCCTTCGTTTAGTATTTTTTCCGTAATTTTAGTTTCACCCCTGACAGTTTGCCCATCAGCAGATCTTCAGGATAGTGTCATGTTGTCGTATTTTCCCCCCACCCTTAGTCTTCTCCAAAAATTCAACAAAAAATTCATATGTGTTCCTCACATCCCCCTATTCCACCCATAATTTTCTCAGAGTCTATATCCATCATTTTTAGGTTGGTCAAAATTTAGTCTCAGGCAGATCTTGTTCTGTCCTAACAGTCTGTAATCCGAGTCAGTAAAAAAAACTTTGGGAACAATCATTTTCATTTCTAATCCGTCTACTGGATGGATTTGAAATAATTATATGTTGTAGCCCTTTGAGTCCTCTATCCATCGGTACTAATTTTGTCTCGATCGAACACCGGATCTGGGCGTAAAAAAATTTTTCGTGGAGGCTCGCATTCCTACTCCGAGAACAGGCCAGCAAAGCTGTCACCGGGTAAATCCAACAATAATACGCCGGGATAGCTTCGGCGACCGCCGCTCTGGAACATCGATCGGCAACCCATCAGCAGCGTCCCAGGCAGCTGCCACAGTAAGGAGATGCCCGGGTACTACCGTCCCAGTAGTCGGACCCACCTGCTATCCCGCGGGCCCCGCAGAATCGAGCCGGACCAGCAGCCCGTCTCCGGCCCAGGAGCGTTCCAAATTGCTACCTGTCAACCCAATCTTGGTATTCCCGGGTTATTGTTGTCGCCCTTTACCTCCCTACGTGGAGTGGGCCATAAAATTACCGCTGTAATTATTTAGTTACTGTGTACTGAGAGTACGAGTCTTGGCAAAGATAGAGATGGGAGACGAGTACGAGAGGCATTTATAGCCCTTAAGCGGCCGCAGAAGAGCCACCGCGACGTCTCGAAGCACCTCAAAAAGCTACACATCCCGAGTCAGCACTTCAAATAGACACAAAAGGTGTAATCATTGTGCTCGAACCCCCACGCGCCAACCATATTTATGGACCTAATAATCACAGTGGGGATAGCTCATGGTAGCCGATTCCCACCCTTGCCAAAAAATCCAACATACACTCAACTCTCTGAGCCTATTCTTAGTTCGGGTGTAGGAGGGGGCAAGTGGAGAGGGGAAGATTCACAACCCAATAATCCACAGCCCAAAGGCCCATAAAGACCTACGCTGCCCAATAAGTGACAGCCCCATCGGGGCCCACTTGCTATAAGACCCAAGGTAAGAGGTCCAACAAGGCCCACCGAGCCTTGGCTCGGTCGCCCTAGTGAAGGCCTTCCCAACACTCGGGAAGAGCCCGGGCACAATTTAGATCGAGCCATCCAAAGGTGGATAAAATGCTCCCTCAGGGATGCCTAAGCCCAGGACCCTCTGCGTAGGCGGGGAATATCCCTTATCTCTCGTGGATCAGTCCATCGCTGGGACTCCCCGATGGGCTAGAGCCAATTCCTCGTGGTCCAACACTTATCCCTAATAAGCATAAGCGAATGATACGCTACCATCTGAGAATAGGAAGCCCAAGAGGATAAGGGGAGAGCAAGAGTGATGGGGGCATATCTCGCCCTTCACATTTCTCAACAGCTCGCCAGCATGGCTCCAATGTATCTGTTACATTTTTATGAGTTAAGTCATGTAATTTTCATATTTTCTTTGCGTCATAATTATGTAATTTTCCTTTTATTTGAGTCAAGTAAATAGGTTAGGTAGTCATTTACCTAAGTCTGAGTGTCATAGGTTGATTAGTTGGTTAATGGGCCCATTTCAGTGGGCTTGGCCCAGGGGCGCCCCCTTCCCCCCTTGATTATTTGTCATTAGTCCTAAAGTCAGGGACTTATTATAAAATGTGGGTTGCCTATAAATAGGACCCCATTTCCCCCATTTGAAGCTAATGAAAATATGAGAATTTTAGTCCAACTTAATTGTTTGTTTTCTTGTGGTGAGAAGCCATTAGATAGGGTGAGAAGCCCTAGGGTGAGAAGCCCACCTACCCCCCCTCCCCTCTCTCTCTCCCTTGAGCGCACCTGCCCCTTCACCTCCCTCCTTACCACATCATCTCCCCTTCACCCACTCCCCTTATGCCACATCACCCACCCCTTCATATCCCAAGGCCCATTGAATCCTCTCTTCAAGTCCCTCGCCTTCCAATGTGACCTTTGGCACTCCCCAAGTAATTCTTCCCTTCCCCCATGCACCCTTTCACCTTCCCAAGGCAATTTTAAATATTCCCTCCACCCTCTCCCCATCCCAACACCCCTTGGTCGCCCCTCCCAGCCTGCCCACCCTCCTATGGTTGCAGCTCCCTCCCCTCCCCATCCAAGGGTCAACCAGTCCATCTCCCTCCTCTCCTTGGCCAGGCTGCGCACCCAGCCAAACCAGCCCCTTCACCACCTGCTCCAACCCCCCAGCTCCGTCCTCCTCACCTCATAGCCTCCTCCATCAACCCCTAGCATTCCCCTCCACCTTTCATAGCCATTAGACCCTTCCCCCTTACTGCAACTTCGCCCTTCCCCACCCCTATCTTCATCTATCACTAGCCTGCTCTGTCTAGTTCGCAGGCAGGCAACAAGGTCCTGAAAGAAACGTCGCCATTAGCATCTCCCTTAAGCTTCTGGTGGCAAGTCATACACTGCTGGAAAGGGCGTCCAGAGAGCTTTCTAGGCGAGGTGGTTTCGTCATCATCCAAGTCCTGGGCAGTCCGTGAGAGTAGTTCTCCCTCGACTACGCAAATCGACTCCAGCAGGGAACCTGAGCCCGAGTGTAGACGCAACCACGGCCGTACCGGTGTGACTTTCGACGTGATTCTTTGGCTGAAGTCTTCTACTCCACGTCCCCTATCATCTCCAATAAATAGAGCACCATTCGGAATCCGAAGCACAAAGTTCCAAATTTTTCCCTCGGAGTGTGCAGGTCAGTCTCCCTGTAGCTACATCTAACCCCCCTCACCTTTTTGGGTCTCAAGATCTACTCCGACCTCCCCCGACAGTCCCATTGGTCTCCGATCGAAGAGGAGCCGTCCGCGGTTGTAACCATTCTAGTCCCGTCCTCATCGGACTCCGGGAGCGTTCATGGCGGCCACGTCTTCTAGTAGCAATAGTTCTGGGACAGTCAGAACCTGAGCGGATAGATCCTCGTCCCGACCCTACCCCGGCCACCATCGACATCAGAAAATTCCCCAATAATTTGGGCATCCTCCTGGGCGAACTCAAGACGTTTCAGCACTGGTCCGGCCAGCATCAGAAGTCGGTGGAACCCGTGGTGGCGCCGTCATCACCTGTCTGTCCGACTGATCCAGAGGTGGACAGAACCGGTGAAGTTTGGCAATTTGGGTCTCTCTTAAGTTTCCCCACCCCGCCTGGACGGCTTAAAGCCCCTCCCTGTGGGAGGTAGTGTTTTTATGTAATTTTCAATCTCCCACCCAAGTCTAACGCTCCTGTGTGAGGTGTAGTGCATGTACTAGCAGGTCGGCTAGCCAAGCTACACTGGCGCAGCGTGCGGGGTACACCCACGCTTCCCCGCTCGCCTCATCTCCGGTCGGGATGGGCATCTTCACGCCGATGAGGTGAGCTCTTGGTCTCATTCCTCTACTGTACATTATCTTTGCTTGTTTAGTATTGCTTCTAAGTGTGGTCGGACGGAGAGTGAGAGCTCGGCCCACATTGCCATCCACACGAGTGACCCCCGCGGGTGAGTTATGAGAGCAACCACTTAACCCACGCCCTTGGCATGTTGGCCACCCATGATTTGGGCATCCCTGGCCCAGTGGGGTCCTCCCTAGGCTGGCCAAACCCCTGGAACACCTAGGTCTAACCTCGGACCCTCACCACTATCGTCGGTCCACCGACGGACTCAGGTGTGCGCGTCACGGGTGAGTCCGCTTGAGTGAGTTCGTCATTCAGTTCGGTTGCTTGCAATTTAGGTCCAAGGAGTCTAGAGAGTCACACTTCCCCTTGAGTGTGCTACTTGGCAGCTAGTGTGGTATATCAAAAGACGTCATCGGAAAGGTCGGCTACGTCGGCCCGAAAGGTGGCCTTTCTAGCGTCGAGGAAGCCTTCGGGCTCGTCCTTCACCTCGTACCACCTCGCTGCCTCAGGATCACAATTGGGCGACCATATAGGGCCCTTCATCCACCTAGGTCCTAGGTCGTGTCACATCAAGTGGTATCAGAGCAAAGTTTAGACTTGTCTCTACCGAGTCTAGTCCATGGGCACGCTTGTATTAAAGTCACTTTCGGATCACCCTATGCACTATCTACCCCCCAATGTCATTGAGTCTACGGACCAAAAGGCCCCACTTCCCATCATATTCCAAGCATACCTACCCAATGGGGGCCCCAAGGAAATTGACTTCATTGACACGGTATAAGATAATTGGGTATCCCCCGATATCATAGCTACCCTTTTTAGGACAGGACAAATTGTGCACAACGGAGACCAAGTCTTTGTTGAATTTCATAAATGGTTTAGGAAGAATAAATATTTTGATGGGGCTTGGTGTCAAGTAGGTACTTTGGCAGGACCTTGCATAATCCTAGGTAAGCAAGGGCTCGATGAAACGAATGTCGTCATCGACCCAACCCGTCGGTCGGGTCTTGTGCACCCACCACACATCCCGAGAGCCTTTAGCTTCAACAACCAATTGTTCCCTCATCCACCGGAGCCCCACACACCGGCTATCACCATCACCCATGATGGGGCATCAAAGGCTAATGGGTTGAATTTGTGTGTGATGGCTTGTAATGGTGTGTGTTATGGGTTGTATTGGCTTGTATTAGTGTATATGGGCTTGTATTAGTGTGTTTGGTTGGGTTTTTTTCATTTGGGCTCCTTTGTAAGGCTTTTAACAAGCCAATGGGTCACATTCCATGTAGAATACATCAATGGGTTGCATTTAGAAGAGTCCATTAAGGGGTTCATTCATATTGGGTCATTAGACTTCATATTGGGTCTTTAACTCACTTAAGGCCCAAGTGGGCTTTTCCTTCTCATGGGCCATCTAGGTGGGAGAGTCCATAGACCAAGCATGGGTTAATGGGCTTGATTGGATGGCCTTGGACCAGCTAGGCCCAAGAGGAGGCCCACGAAGGGCGCCCCCCCCTTCCTTGTCTTATTAGGCAAGGTAGGTAAAGTTTGAATGGAATTATATTAGTTTGATTAGAATTTGTTTAATGTGTTTTGACCACATGGGAGAAATATTTTCTTCTATCCCCTTAATACCCCTTTCAACCCTAGATCTGAGGTCATTTTGAGTCTTTTTACATTTTGTATAAATGCTTGTATTTCCACATTTAATGAGAATTAATGAGAAGAAAATTTGGTGAATTACCTTTGAGCCAAGGAGCTACTTGTGCCCCTCCCCTCTCCCCTCTGGTTCCTCCTTCTTCCCTCTGCATTTTAGGGTTGAGAACCCCTTCTACTTGAGCCCCTCTATCTCTGATTTCATCTCTGGTGCCGCCACCACCGTTCGTGCCGCCATCGAGCCGCCGCGAAGCCGCCTCCGAAGCTCTGTCCAAGGTTCTATTTGGCTGGACAGAGTCCCACTCTGGGAGTTTTAACTCCCAATTCTGACATCATCTAGAGTTGAGAGTTTCAGGGTGGTTCCTCTCTTGATTCCCAACCTCCAGTAAAAAAATCACGTCATTCAGAGTTCTTTTTATATTTTTTTATTTTCGTGTCTTTCTATCTTCCTGATTTGTCCCTTTTCAGATATGTGTAGCAGAAGCTTAGTTCTTCCATCTTTCGACCCCCTTTTTGATTTTGTTTGGAATCCCCAAATTTATTGGAGGTGCTTTCCACCTTCCCCACCCTCCACAAATTTTCTCCGAATTTCAAAAGCCCTCTACTTATTTTTAGAAATTGTGTCTTTCCCCCAAATTCAGATCTATTTCTGATGTCCGGATCTGACCCCGAGTCAGTATAAAATCCCCACAAAATTGAATCTTCCACCAAATCTTGCATAAGATATATCCCCGTTTATCTCTCTTCGGTCTCTACAACTTTCATGAAGGGCCCAAAGGCTGAATCGAAGGTCTACATTGCCGTCAACGCCAACTCTCAAGGAAAACTTGGTTCTATCCTGAGTTTTCAGATCCTGTGAGTTAGCAGCTTGCAAATTCGACAAAGGCCATCAACGGGAAACTCAAATTTCTTTCTCTAGACATAGATCGAAGGATTTCAAGTCAGCTTTCCATGGGAGAAATATTTTCTTCTATCCCCTTAATACCCCTTTCAACCCTAGATCTGAGGTCATTTTGAGTCTTTTTACATTTTGTATAAATGCTTGTATTTCCACATTTAATGAGAATTAATGAGAAGAAAATTTGGTAAATTGCCTTTGAGCAAAGGAGCTACGTGCCCCCCTCCCCTCTCCCCTCTAGTTCCTCCTTCTTCCCTCTGCATTTCAGGGTTGAGAACCCCTTCTACCTAAGCCCCTCTATCTCTGATTTCATCTCGGGTGCCGCCGCCGCCGTTCGTGTCGCCATCGAGCCGCCGCGAAGCCGCCTCCGAAGTTCTGTCCAAGGTTCTGTTTGGCTGGACAGAGTCCCACTCCGAGATTTTTAACTCCCAACTCCGACATCATCTGGAGTTGAGATTTTTAGTGTTGGTTCCTCTCTTGATTTCCAACCTCCAGTAACAAAATCACATCATTCAGAGTTCATTTTATATTTTTCTGTTTTCGTGTCTTTCTGTCTTCCTGACCTGTCCCTTTTTAGATCTATGTAGCAGAAACTTTGTTCTTCCACCTTTCGACCCCCTTTTTACTTTTTTTTGGAATCCCCAAATTTATCGGAGGTTTCGTCCACCTTCCCCACCCTCCACAAATTTTCTTCGAATTTCAAAAGCTCTCTACCTATTTTTAGAAATTGTGTCTTTCCCCCAAATTCAGATATGTTTCTGCTGTCCAGATCCAACCCCGAGTCAGTATAAAATACCCACAAAATCAAAACTTCCACCAAATCTTGAATAAGATATATCTCCGTTTTCCTCTCTTCGGTCTCTACAACTTTTATGAAGGGCCCAAAGGCTGAATCGAAGTTATACATCACGGTCAACGCCAACTCTCAGGATAACTTAGTTCTACCTGAGTTTTCAGATCATGTGAGTTAGCAGCTTGCAAATTCGACAAAGGCCATCAACGGGAAACTCAAATTTCTTTCTCTAGACATAGATCGAAGGATTTCAAGTCAGCTTTCCATCGGTACCCATTGTGCATCGATCTGACGTCGGGAGTGATCGCAGCAGCAAATCTCGCCGGGTCACGCGCTACAAAACAGAACTGCAAATTCGTGGCCAGCAACTCCGGCGAGTGGAGATCGGAGCCGCCCGGCCTCCGGCCGGCGAACCAGCACACCTCCATCCCAGGGAGCACCCTCCAGGCGTCCCCACCATAGTGATGTCACCCCGGGCCCACACGGCCCCTCGGACCAGCACGTGGGTCCCACGGTCGCGAGTACGTGTGCCGCTGAAGCTACACAAGAAGCTGCCCGTCAACCCGAACCCGTTACTCCCAAGCCCCATTGTGTCACCCTTTACCTCCCTGCATGGAGTGGGCATTCATATTCAATGCTGTAATTGTTGTTCCGGGAGTACCAATTCGGCCGGGGTCGTCTTCCCCACGCCGAGAGCGTGGAGGTAATGTGTTCGCTCCCTTGACTAGACATTTTGCTTTATTCGTATATGCTTTATATGCCGCTGCTAGAGAACATGCTAGGATCGTAGCCCGCTTTACTTGTTATATCACCGCTGCTGCGAGAGAGAGCGTGATCGTCCCGTGCCCCGATCCGGGCACGAATTTGTGAGTTGACCACCCTAGCTCTTTGCCGGTTTCTCAACCGCGCACGTCTGACGCTTCCCTCGTTAGGGACGATCGCGAGCTTGCTTAGAGTCCGAGGATCGCATATCCATTTGGAGTCGAGTCGCGTGTCCGTCCAGCATCAATTTGGTATCAGAGCGAGTTTGACTCTAGGGTGTCATTTACATCTAGTCATCGTCTAAGTCGGTCTAAGGTTGCATCCGCATACCATTGTTCGGTATATAAAAAGGTGTTGTCCGAACGTTAGGCTACGCCTTTCGAGAAGGCCGCACACTTGCGCGAATGATCTTCGGATCGATTAACTCCGCCACGTACTGAATCTTGGTTTTGTCTAGGTGTGTAGTCGAGTCTCATTTCAACTTTGCATTTGCATCGCATTCTAAGTCGTGTCTAGGTGCTTGCATGAGTTGGCATAACATTTTGCTTATAAAATAAAAAAACAAAAAAAATGGCCTTGCATGACCATTCCTAGGGATCCGTTCCAATCTTTTGGCAACTATGGTCAACCCATACCTCAGGCCCGACCAAGGCAACTTGTCCGTGTCCAAGTACATTAGGGACTTCGAAGTGTACCGGTTAAGATGTGAAGTCGGACTGGATAACATCGAGGCCGGAACTCAGTTCTGGAAAGGTTCACGGCTTCACTTCCAATTTGAATTATTTTGCCGCCACGTGAAAACTTTGGGGGATTCTTATAAGGTCGCTCTGGAGGTCGAGCCATTTGAGTCTCGGTTTAATGCTGCCATACGGCAAGCCGATGCCGCCCTTCGGTGAGCATCTACCTCCTAGCCGATTCTCGATCCGGTCGAACCCCTACTTGGGCCCCCACCCCAGTCGGGGAATCCTTCACCACCCAAGAGTGCTCCATTGTCACACTCACTTTCCGATCTTATTTCGGAGCCCTCTCATTTGGAGCCACCAAAGCCCAAGCCACCCGTGTTTTTAACGGGTACGCTTTTTATAGCCGAGCCACTTCTAGGTTGGCTCAAAGATGGCTTGGTGTGGACACCGAAAATTGCACACCTAGATATCCTGCTCGGCCCAGCATCAACAACGGCACCGTGTGAAGAAGCCCCGGAGGGACTGGTCATCCGGACTCCCCAAATATGCACACTGCCGTGAAGCCATCTCCGGATTCACGACAGTGAAGAGAAATTGACCATCAAGAGCCCCCACAGTCCATGGGCCTTGAAGAAAATTAAATGGGCCACAACTCGTGCTCTCAACGAGCTCAGAACTGCCCATTTTAGCCCTTCAGTGGCACAGTCCTTGGCCCTCCAACGGTACGCCCCTGGGCCCTTCAGTGGCACAGCCTTTTGGCCCTTCAGCGGTACACCCCTTGGGCCTTCAGCGGCACAGCCCTTGGCCTTCCAGCAGTACACCCCTGGGCCCTTCAGCGGCACAGCCTTTTAGCCCTTTAGCGCTACAGCCCTGGGCCTTCAGCGGCATGCCCTTGTGCCCTTTCGACGGCACAACTTGGAAGCCTTCAACGGCACACTATTTCAGACCTTCAACGGCACACCACACACCCTTGTGGCCTTTAGCGGCACGCTTTGGCAGCCCTTCAGCGGCACGCCTCTTGCCCTCTTCAGCGGCACACCTGCAGGGTCTTGCAGCGGCACGCCCTGATGACCTTCCAGCGGTACACTTGCTGAGCCCGCCAGCGGCACGACGTCCAGCCGTTTCAACGACACGTCCGGCAGACCAAATCTCGCGCCCATGCCCTACGGATCTTCTGCGCACAGTGAGTTGTCTGAGGTGTCAACCGGAGGTTGGGCCACGTAAGCTATCCCTCTGCCACCGAAGGATGGGGAGGTCAAACCCCATGATGACCTAGCACTTCCCGCCTCCGACTGCCGTGCTCGAGGGCTCCCACTGTTGGGAGTATAAAACCACTCCCATTCCGACGAGGAGAAGGGGGAGACGGAGAAGAGGCACACAGTGAGAAGAGACGAACAGACACAAAGCCACCTACAAGAAGAAGGAGAAGAGAGAAGAAAAGGGAGAGGGCTCCGGCGTGGAGTCTTCCGAAAACCACTAGGCAAAGAAAAGAGAGTAAGAGAGAGAGAGGGCTTGATGTAGTAGGGGAAGGTGGGGGAAAGAGCAGTGGACGGTTGTCCCTGCTTCGATCCCCAACACCTCCTCTTCTTTTGTTCTTTGTTTTCTCCCTCTCCATTATTTTGTTCTTTGGTTTTCTTTCTTGCCTATAGCCTTAGCTCGGGCATGCTTTGTAATGAATATGGACGGCTACGGCCCTCTGCTCCCCTATGAATGAAGATCGTCCCCCTCAGTGGGTTTTTCTCTTCGTCTCGTTAGTTTTGGGCCACAGTGCGTTTGATCGTCTTTCCCTTCACTTTCCGGTGTTTGTGTTCGTCCCTCATGCCGACGGTTTCCTCCGGATCTGACGCCATCTTGAGCGGTTTGAGGTCACGAACTTCCTCCTGTAAAGCCCAACGCCTTCACCCGTGTCTGCCCCTTTGAACCTTCTCCCCTCATGCCGGGGGTCCCTATGGGTTTGATCGGTCTAACACCCCGCCCCATTAGCAGACCAACCCTTTTGGAGCGTTGCTCGGCACGCTTGCACTTTCCCCCAGCGGCACACCCTTCCGGCACCTTGGCCGACGCACCCATAGTAACCCCTAGTGGTACACTTTCCCTTGGTGCCCCAGCGGCACACCTAGTCTCACCCTAGCCCGGTACCCCCTCAAGCGCCCAGTGGCCGTCTTTGGCCGGCACACCTTGGCTAACCCCCCAGTACACCCTGTCCAGTCTTAGAGGTTTCCCGTCCGTCATTTCCTCTGAGTTTTCCGAGATTTTGTTAAGGTGTTGCCGCTCTCGGGCGCTCACCTCCAACTGTCAGGTTCCGCCACTCCATGTGGGCGCGTTCCCTTTATCTCCATTACGCTCGGGTCAAGGGGAGATTCTGTCGAATTTTTGTTAGAAATAATAATATATTGAAGAGACAAAAGGAAGTAACGAACAAATAGAATAATAACACATAAAAAGGCAAAAGGATGCAGCAAACAAATGGACCGGCAACATATTAAAGGGCAAAGGAAAATAACGAACAAATGGAACGCTCGGTGATAAAACACTCCAACCGGAATAAGACACTGTGGGCGACGTGAAAAGAAAAAGATTGAACGATGGTGTGGCGGATTAGATGCCCAACTTATAGAGAATAGGCTGTGAGGAAAGGGAGGAAAGACTTGTATAAAACTGCATAAAAACCAAAGAAAGGAAGAAAAAAAAGCCTTAAAAGAAGTAAAGGAGGAGTGGGCCTTCATCGGCACACCTGTTCCAGCCTTCTCCGGTACACCCTATCAACCCTTCAGCGGCACGCCCAAACAGCCCTTCAACGACACACCTCTTTGGCCCTTAGCGGCACACTCTCTCTCTCACCGTCTCTCTCCCTCACCGTCTCTCTCTCTCTCTCACCATCTCAGCCCCCTCACCGTCTCTCTTTCTCTCTCTCTCTCCCACCATCTCTCTCTCTCCCTCACCGTCTCTCTCCATCTCTCACCCTCTCTCTCTCTCTCACCATCTCTCACCGTCTCTCTCCCTCACCGTCTCACCGTCTCTCTCTCTCTCTCACCGTCTCAGCCCCTCACCCTCTCTCTCTCTCTCTTTCCCACCATCTCTCACCGTCTCTCTCCCTCACCGTCTCTCTCCATCTCTCACCCTCTCTCTCTCTCTCTTTCTCCCACCATCTCTCACCGTCTCTCTCCCTCACCGTCTCTCTCCCTCTCTCTCCATCTCTCTCCCTCACCGTCTCTCTCCCTCTCTCACCCTCTCTCCATCTCTCTCCCTCACCGTCTCTTTCCCTCTCGCGCTCCCACCTTCTCTTTCTCTCTCCCTCCGTCTCACCATCTCTCCTCCCACCGTCTCCCTCATGCGCACCGTCTCTTTAGCCAATGTATAGACTTTGCATGAGGGATTGCACAAATGCAGATAGTAAAGTATGTACACTGGAAATGGATGTTCAAACATGCTGTGAACGAATGTATGGACTTAATGTGCTTGTGACAACAATGTACAGACTTTGAGTAAGGATGTACCGACTTATCAACAGCCAATGTACAGACTTTGTGTTGCAGCAACCAGCCAATGTACAGACTTTGTGTGCATGCAACCGGCCAATGCACAGACTTCGTGTTGTAGCAACCAGCCAATGTACAGACTTTGTGTTGCAGCAACCAGCCAATCTATAGACTTTATGTTGCAGCAACCAGCCAGTGTATAGACTTTGAGTTGCAGCAAATGGATAGTGTACAGACTCTGCGCGTGTGCTAGCAGACGTTGTACAGACTTCGAGTTAGCCCGGCACGCCCGCCAACTCCCTCCCCGGCACACTCTCCTTGGTGCCTTCTCCGGCGCGCCCTCTTCTCCCTTGGCCGGTACGCCTTGGAACGCCCTCATCGACACGCTCTCCATACCCCTCGCCGGTACACCCTCCAGCGGCCCTCTCTCTCTCCGAGAAATATACACATATAACATATAATGATAATAATATTGGTGATAATAATAATGATAAATAAATTAATGAAAATTGTGATAAATAAAGAAATCCGAATATATATAGGAAACAAACAAAAAAATGTGAAATAATGATAATAAAAAGGGGAGAAATATAATAATAATAATAAACAAAAAGGGGGGGAAGAAATCATTCGGAACAAATGCATAAAGAAGAAATGAACAGCAAGAGGAAAGGGAGGAACATATAATTAAAATCTCAGATAAAAAAATGCTAGGGTCCACATTGCAGCCCCATCTCTCTCCCGTGGCCCGGTGCTGAAGGAACAATAATGTCGCCCTTCTAGGTTGGGTCTGAGTCTCGGGAATGATCCCGAACTGGCCATGACCCGACCTCACCTCGGGTCGACATTCCGATTAAACCGGACTCGTTTCTCAGGCCGGATCCCTTCCGAGCCACTACTAAAATTGCCGCACGTTCGGCGAACATTTGAACGGGTTCACCTCGATTTCCGCCGCGTTTCTATTACGGACCTGTGTCTGAATATGAAAAGACCCATGAGCAACCAACATGGCCGACGGCTCCCACCCCGACGTGGTCATGACCCGGTATTGCTTTGGGCCGATAGCTCGCCAAATCGGATTCACCCTATCGGGATTCGTCCCCCCCCCTTTCATTGTACGGGGTTGTTTCTATCTACGTCGTACCTTCAATATGGACCCTCGTCCGAATATCAAGTGGTCCGCAAGTGACCGACAGAAATCCGAATAGAATGAGATGGCTCCTGTCATCCCTGGACCCTTTGCATGGGAAGGTCAACAGGGCCCCCGTGGGCCATGCTTAGACCTCGAGCTTGTCCCGATTATGGTCATTGTATGACTCATATCCTCGGCCTATAGCTCGCTCCCTTCGAACACGTTTTCGATTTTGGAATCTAGTCCCGGGACTCTTCCCCGTTGCCCTCCGGCACCGGAATCATTAATGATGCCCACACAAGCCCCGTTTGGACCGCGGGAGGCGCCCCCGGTATGGTCCCGACTCGATCTCGCACCGGGCCAATAAATTCGCTAGTTTCCTGCTACACTAACTGAGATTTAACCGAATGTTTTCAGTGTCTCGGAATAATGTATTTTCCGTATCACGGCACACATATGTTCCAGGTCCTCCTGCGACGATTATGATATTCTCAAGCCGGACACCCGTCTGAATATTAAACGGTCTCCCGAATGACCGACACGTTTCGAACGTCCGCTTCCCTAGACACAGGGCTTTTCAGCCGATTCAAGGGATATTCCCTCGTTGCCCCTTGGCACCGGAAATATTAATGACGCTCATGCAAGTCTTGTTTCGACCCCGGGGGGGCCACCGTAGTATGGTCGCAGCTTGCTCTTGCACTGGGCCAACAGATTTACTGGTTTTTGACCGTTCCAACCGAGGCTCAGCCGAATGTTTTCCGCTCTTCCGAACAATAAATTTGCCGTACCTCGGCATATATGCGTTCCGATTTTCCCACGACAACCACGATTTTCTTGAGCCAGACATTCGTCCAAACATTAAATGGTCAGTACACGACCGACATGACCGCGAATGGGTTTCTTCTCGCCCTTGCGTGATGATTTCAATACCTCATAATAGACCTTTCATGCAATTAATTTCTTGACCATGAGGCCCTGAATCCAAGCAATTAATCAAGGGTGTTCCCTCGTATGGGGGATGTAAATGACGCCGTGACCTTTATGGCGCGGCGGATTTTGGTCCCGACACGAACCACACAATCGTCTGACCGAGTCAGATCGAGCGCACCATGGGCTCTTCGGAGCCCGAACAAATTGTCACTTCGGTGACTGGCACGCCCACGCACTTAATAGACAAACTACTTGAATAAGCGAATTTTAGTGCGTCCACAAGTCTGGCACGCCCAGTGGGACCTAAACTACCCTTCATCTCTTCGCCGGGATTTAGGGCCTCATGGCCTCCTAATTAACGATGTCTGCCTGCTTTGATGAATGGCAGATGCTGTCTTCGCCAGCCCTATGGGGAGAAAATCCAGACTCGGTGCAGCTGCCTTCGTGGCCTCGAGGACGCTGCTTTGAAGCATATGCAGCTTCCAGGAATCATGGGGGCTGCTATAAAAAAAAGGAGAAGAGAAAGAGAAGAGAAGGGAGGGGAAATCAAACCTCCCTTTCCTCAAGAAGAAAGAGAAGAAAAGAAGAAAAGGAGAAAAGAAAGAAGCCAAAAAAGGGAAAAAAAAGAAAAGAAAGAAGAGAAAGAATCGGCAAGAGAGGGTTGTACGGCCACGTCCGTCGAGATCCGTGCTGAACAAAGATTACCATGATAGGGTTGATGCGGTGGAGCAAACCACTCATCCCCTCCCTGAGGGGGTGAGCGCTCTCATGCACCCCCACCTTGGTCTATCATACAAAAAGAAGAGAAGAGAAGAGAAGAAGGGACAAAGAAAAAAGGAGAAAAGTTGGCAAGCATTGCCGACCAAGAGAACAAGAAGAAGGCGGGCATCCCGCCCGGCTCTGGGAGAGTCCAACTCCATGGTGCAACGCCCTAGTCCGTTCCACCTTCCGGCAGCCTCTATCCGGTATAAGACGGCCCCTCGGGTGGCTGTTAAAAGACCCAGCAAGCCGCAACTGTAGCTTGATGAATGGCTGCCCGCTGTGGGGAATGCTTTATAGCAATGAGGCCAAGAACGGCCGCCACTCTCGAAGAGAGAATGCACATACCCCGCCATAGGGGATAAGAAGAAGAGATATACCCTGCCACGGGGGCATAAGAGGCAAAAAAGAGATATACACCCCGTTCCCAGGGGCACATGAAGAGAATCCGCCTCGGCTCAGGGGCCTTTGAAGAAGAAACATACCCCACCTTGGGGGCACAGGCAGCAGAACATGCCCCGCCTTGGGGGCATATGAAGCCAAGAATCACACCCCCATCTTGGGGGTCATTTGAAGAGGAAGCATACCTCGCCTCGAGGGCCTAGAAGCCATAAAGAGCACGCCCCGACTCAGGGGCATATGAAGAGAAGCCCACCCCAACTTAGGGACATTTGAAGAAGAAACATACCCCGCTTGGGGGTATAGAAGCCATAAAGAACACGCCCCGGCTTAGGGGCATTTGAAGAAGTTACATCCCGCTTCGGGAGCATAAGAAAGAGAAGAATGCACCCTGTCCTAGGGACAATTGAAGAAGAAACATACCCCGCCTGGGGGCATAGAAGCCATAAAGAACACGCCCCGGCTTAGAGGCATTTGAAGAAGTTACATCCCGCTTCGGGAGCATAAGAAAGAGAAGAATACACCTTGTCCTAGGGATGATTGAAGAAGAAACATACCCCGCCTGGGGGCATAGAAGCCATTAAAAATACGCTCCAGCTTAGGGGCATTTGAAGAAGCTACATCCCGCCTTGGGAGCATAAGAAGAGAAGAATACACCCTGACTTAAGGGCATTCAAAGAAGGAATACATCTCAGCCTCTAGGTCCATGAAGCAACATATATTCCCCCCCGGGGGCATCTGAAGTAGAACAAACAACATTCCCTGACTCAGGGGAGCATATGAAGAAAAGAATACACCCCGATATGGGTGCACATAAGCAAAGAAGAAGAGTTCACCCCACCTCGGGGGCATAAGAAGCAAGAATCATACCCCGTCCTGGGGGGCATATGAAGCAACATACACCCCGCCTAGGGGTGTAGAAGCCATAGAGGAGACTCCTCGGCTCAGGGGCATCAGAAGAAGAAGCATGCCCCACCTCGGGGCATAGAAGCCATAAAGAACATACCCCGCCTGGGGCACAGAAACAAGGAGGCAGAATCCACCCCGCCATGGGGGACACACAAAGAGAGAAACTATACCCCGCCATGGGGGCATGAGAAGCAAGGAATGTACCCCGCCCCGGGGAGCATAAGAAGCAGAAGCCACACCCCATCTGGGGGCATAGAAGCCATAAAAGACACACCCCGCCCGGGGGGCGCATGAAAATAATACACCCTGGCTTCGGGGCATTTGACGAAGAATCCACCCCGATCCGGGGGCATAAACAGCAAAACAAATACACCCCAGCTCAGGGGCATTTGAAGAAGAAACATACGCCGCCTGGGAGACGCAGAAGCAAAGAGATAGAATACACCTCCACTCGGAGAGCACCGAAGCAAAGAGACATACATCTCGACCTGGGAGCACATGAAGAAAGAACATACCCCGACTTAGGGGCGTCATAAGAAGAAACATACACCCCGATCCAGGGACATAAGAAGCAAGAGAATGCGCCCTGCGAGAAGGGCATAAGAAACATGAAGAATGTACCCCAGCCTGGGGGCACAAAAAATACACTCCGCCCTTGGCACATAAGAAGCAGAAGCACCTACCCCGCTCTGGGGGCACAAAAAGAGACACACTCCGCCCTTGGCGCATGAGAAGCGGAAGCATCTACCCCGACCCAGGGCGCAGAAGCAAAGAGACATACATCCCGATCTGGGAGCATAAGAAGAAAGATACACTCTACCCAAGCGGCATTTGAAGAAACAACATACCCTGCTTCGGGGGCATAGAAGCCGTAAAGAGACACACCCCCGCCGTGGGAGCGTAAGAGGCAGAAGAATCCACCCCACTCTGGGGCGGAAGAAGCAGAAGAATCCACCCCGACCAGGGGCACAACAAACAACAAAGATACACCCTCGTGCCGGGGACATATGAAGAGAAGCACTCCTCCGCCTTCAGGGGTAGAAGAAGTAGAATTCACCCCCGCCAAGGGGGGGGGTATAAGAAACAAAAGACACACCCCGCCTTGGGGGCATTTGAAGAAGAAACATACCCCACCTGGGGGCATAGAAGCCGTGAAGAGTATACCCCACCATGGGGGCATTTGAAGAGAGCTACACCCCACCTCGGGGGCATTTAATTAAAAAAAAGAAGAAAAAAAAACACATTCTGGTCTGGGGACATAGAAGCCGTGAAAAATACACCCCGCCTGGGGGCACAGAAGCGAAGCGGCAAAGCACGCCCCCCAGGGGGACGCATACCAGATAAAGCTACACCCCAACCTGGGGGCACATTGAGAGAAATACACTCTAGTGCGGAAACATTAATGAGAAAAGAAGAGCAGAACTAAAAGAAGACACATGAGGCAGGCATGGTCCTCGAGCCCACCTCGTCACACAAAAGAAGAGAAGAGAAGGAAGAAAAGACACATGAGATAGACATGGTATTCGAGCCCGCCTCATCACGCAAAAGAAGAGAAGAAAAGGAAGAAGAGACACATGAGGCAGACGTGGTCCTTGAACCCGCTTCTTCACACAAAAGGAGAAGAGCAGAACCAAAAGAAGACACATGAGGCAAACATGGTCCGTGAGCCTGTCTCGTCACACAAAAAGAAGAAAATAAAAGAAAGAAAAGATACATGAGGCAAACATGGTCTTTGCACCTGCCTCTCCACACAAAAAGAAGAAGAGAAGAAAAGGAAGAGAAGATACATGAGGCGAACATGGTCTTCACACCTGCCTCTCCATAAAATAAGAAGAAAAAAAAGAGAGTCACGAGACAGACGCGGTCTTTGCACCCGACTCTCCACACAAAAGAAGAAAAAAAAGGAAACATGAGGTGAACATGGTCTTTGCACCTGCCTCTCCACAAAAGAAGAGAAAAAAAAGAGAGTCACGAGGCAGACGCGGTCTTTGCACCCGCCTCTCCACATGAAAGAAGAAGAGAAGAAGAGAAAGAAGAGTCGTGAGGCAAACATGATCTTTGCACCTGCCTCTCTATAAAAGAAGAAGAGAAGAGAAAAAGAGACATGAGGCGAACATGGTCTTTGCACCTGCCTCTCCATAAAAGAAGAAGATAAGAAGAGAAAGAACAATCACGAGGTGAACATGGTCTTTGCACCTGCCTCCCCGTAAAAGAAGAAGAGAAAGAAGAGAAAGAACAGTCACGAGGCGAACATGGTCCTTGAACCCGCCTCTTCACACAAAAGCAAGAAGAGAAGAAAAGAAAGAAAGAGTCCCGAGGCAGACACGGTCTTTGCACCCGCCTCTTCACATAAAAGAAGAAGAGAAGAAAAGAAAGAAAGAGTCCCGAGGCAGACGCGGTCTTTGCACCCACCTCTTCACATAAAAGAAGAAGAGAAGAAAAGAAAGAAAGAGTCCCGAGGTAGACGCGGTCTTTGTACCCGCCTCCCCACACAAAAGAAGAAGAGAGGAAGAGAAAGAAGAGTCACGAGACAAACTTTTACCTCCGACCTTCAGCCATCCAATAAATAGAAACCAACTAAACCTTTCACCGACGGGGCGTTAAACCGACTAGACCTTCCGCCGACGGGGCGTTAAACCGACTAGACCTTCCGCCGACGGGGCGTTAAACCGACTAGACCTTCTGCCGACGGGGCGTTAAACCGACTAAACCTTCCGCCGATGGGGCATTAAACCGATTAAACCTTCCGCCGACGGGGCGTTAAACCGACTAGACCTTCTGCCGACGGGGCGTTAAACCGACTAAACCTTCCGCCGATAGGGCGTTAAACCGACTAGACCTTCCGCCGACGGGGCGTTAAACCGACTAGACCCTCCGCCGATGGGGCGTTAAATCGACTAAACCTTCCGCCAACGAGGCGTTAAACCGACTAGACCTTCCGCCGACGGGACGCTAAACCGACCAACTTTCAGCCATCGGGGCTTCAAGCCAACAGATATTCAACCATTGGCCTTCGGGTCGACAGCTACCCCTTCTTCGGCTCTTAGCCGACAGCTACCTCATCATCGGCCTCCTAGCCGACAGCTACCTCATCATCAGCCCCCGAGCTGATAGCTACCTAATCATCGGCCCCCTAGCCGACAGCTACCTCATCATCAGCTCCTAGCCGACAACTACCTCATCATCGGCTCCTAGCCGACAACTACTTCATCAGCGGCTCCTAGCCGACAGCTACCTCATCATCGGTTCCTAGCCGACAGCTACCTCATCATTGGCACCCCAGCCGACAGCTTCCCAGTTAAATATAAATATATATATATATAATATACCTCTCACTTTGGTTCGGATCCTTCCCCGGCCAGAGAATCAAAGAATAAACCTTCCGTTTTGGTCCGGACCCTTCCCCGGCCAGAGAACAAAAGAGACCCTTCTCTTCGACTCTCACATCCTGCTACCCAACGCCCCTCTGTAGGGCCATTTCGACCAAGGCCCACTATCAGGATTAATCCATCCGTTCCGCCGCGCTTCCCAATTCTGGCTTCCGCAGCCTGCTTCCCAGCATCTTTTAGCCCTTATGGCCCATTCCCCTAATGTCCCTTGGGTTCTATAGCCCGCTTCCCTAATACCCTTTTAGCCATTCGCGGTCTGCTTCCCTAATACCTTTACTACCACTACATTTATACGTAACAACAATATTTTCTTATGCAAAAAAAAAATATAACAAAAAAAATAAACACCAAAAAAAATATAACAAAAAAATAAAAAATAAAAAAACAACAACAACAACAAAAACAACAAAAAAAGGAAAAGAGAAGAAGAGAATGCTTGATTGCCCTGTTTGCATGCTTCTTTAATATAGAATAATACACCTCCTTGAAATTTTCTAGAACCGTGTTTCCTTGCTAAATAATATCGCCCCGATTCTGGATGCACGGGCGTCACGGCAGGCGCTCGAAGGGAACCCGATTATGGCGGGTGCACACGTCAAGGGGAGGAGTCATGGCTGAATCGCTAAGTCTAACTCACAAAACAAACCTGAGGCAATGCTCACACACTTAGCACTTAATGTGTTCAATAGCCTTCGACTATAGGGATCGCCCGAATTTCTTCTTAGCACTCTACGGAGACTTGAATTCCTACACTCGCGTGAAAGGTAATCGTGAGGGAAAAGCTACCTACCCCCACTGTGAAAAAAAGAAAAAAGGAAAAGAAAAAGAAAAAAAGAGAAGAGAGAGAGAAACGTGAATCTGAGTAGCCGAGAATCCCCATTGAGACACATGAGGAGACTCGCACGAAATGGTGAAGCGAATCACAATAAGGACGAATCCTAGTAGCCGAGAATCCCCATTGAGACGCATTAGGAGACTCGCGCCGAACGGTGAAATCTGCTACCAAAGTAAACAGATGGGGGCTGTGTGAAGTTACCGAAAGTCGAAAGCCTGAAACTAATGTGTAGGCGCTAGAGTGATCCTCGAGTGTCACTAGGAAAACCTACATATCCCTATGGTTAGGGCCCTTTGTTCACATATTTGCACTGCCATGTCACAGAGAATTACCTCGGGTGAAATGCGTGAACTTAGGCTATGCATGCAAGACATGCGATATCTTCTTGACGGGTGCACCACCCCTCAATTGTGCCTCGCCGCCCGCATCGCATCTACGAATTATGAACGATGTCCCTATCTTCTCCCCCTATAGAGGGAGCTACCTTACTTATATCTATGTTATGCCTGCTAATGAATGCTTGCATGCTTTAAAAAAAAAGAAAAGAAAAAGAAGAGAAAAAATGATGACAAGAAAAATAAAAAATAAATAATAATAATAATAATAAAGTAACAAGAATGTGTGTATGCAATAAACTCAATTTCGGCCATCGAAGCCTACTTTCCTAGCTCCGGCTCGTAGAGCCCAATCTTGGCCCCCATGGCCTACCTCTTGCCCTCGTGGCCCGTTAATCTCCCCATTTCGGATTCTATAGTCCGCTTCCCCGACTTGGGCTTTCACATCTTGCGCCCCAAATTTGGCTTCTGCAGCCCACCTCCCCGATTTCAGCCTTTGCGGCCTACTTCCGTAACACCAACTCCGGCCCTTGCCGCCCACTTTCCCGAGTTCGGGTTTCACAACCGGTACCCCCGGCGCATCAAAGGACAAAACACCCTTTTACCCTGGCCCGAGCCTGCCGATCGGGTGAGGAATCAACCCTCTTTCTTCGCACCGACACTAGCCCGTGTCAATGACTTAACCACCTCTCCGTCCCCTCGGGTGACGAACATTTCTTTTGAATCAACAAACTCTTCTCTCCGTCCCTTCGGGTGACGAACATCCCTTTTGCATCAATAAACCCTTCTCTCTGCCCTCGTGGCTCGCCTTTCGCAACTTCGGCTCTTGAAGCCCGCTTCCAGCCTTGGCTATTTTGGCCTCACATATCGACCCCCGAGCCGACAGCTATTCACTTATCGGCCCCTGAGCCGACAGCTTTCAATTATCGGCCCCTGAGCCGACAGCTTTTAATCATCGGCCATCAGGTCGACAGCCTTTCAATTATTGGCTCCCATGTCAACAGCTTTCATCTATCGGCCGCTGTGCCGACAGCTCTTATATCATTGGCATCCATGCCAGCAGCCACCCGGAGTTCTTCAAAAAAAAGAGAGAAAAAAAGAAGGGAAGAAGAGAAGAAGGAAAAAAAATAACAAAAAAGAGAGAAGAGAAAAAAAAGATAACAAAAAAGAGAAGAGAAGAAAAAGAAGAGAAGAAGAGAAAATAGAGAAGAAAAGAAAGAAAAGAGACAAAGAGACCAACAAACCATGTCAGCTCTCGGCGCCCTGTCGGCACTGACGAAGAGACAAAGAGACTAACAAACCATGTCAGCTCCCGGCACCCTGTCGGTACTGACGAAGAGACCAAGAGGCCAACATACCATGTCAGCTCCCGGTGCCCTGTCGGCACTGATGAAGAGACCAAGAGACCAACAAACCATGTCAGCTCCCGGCACCCTGTCGGCACTGACGAAGAGACAAAGAGACCAACATGCCATGTCAGCTCCCGGCACCCTGTCGGCACCAACGAAGGGACGAAGAGACCAACATACAATGTCAGCTCCCGGCGCCCTGTCGGCACTGACGAAGAGACAAAGAGACCAATATGCCATGTCAGCTCCTGACACCCTGTCGGCACTGACGAAGAGAAGAAGAGACCAACATGCTACGTCAGTCCCCGGCACCCCGTCGGCACTGAGGAAGAGACAAAGAGACCCACATGCTACGCCAGCTCCAGACACCCTGTCGGCACTGACAAACAGAAGAAGAGACAAACAAACCATGTCAGCGCTTGGCACTCTTTCGGCACTGACGAAGAGAAGAAAAGACAAATAAACCATGGCAGCTCCTGGCACCCCGTCGACATTGACGAAGAGACAAAGAGACCCACATGCTACGCCAGCTCCAGACACCCTGTCGGCACTGACAAACAGAAGAAGAGACAAACAAACCATGTCAGCGCCCGGCACTCTGTCGGCACTGACGAAGAGAAGAAAAGACAAATAAACCATGGCAGCTCCCAACATCCTATCGGCACTGATGAAGAAGAGAAGAAACAAGCATGCCACGTCAGCTCCCGACACCCCGTCGGCACTGACGAAGAAAAGAGGATACAAACAAGTCATGTCGGCTACCGACACCCCGACGGCACCGACGAAGAGGAAAAGAGGCCAGTACACTCTCAGGCATCGCCCGGCTCATCCTTCGCTTGCGCTACCCGTGGGTGGGGCGCATTTGTGGACACCAAAAATTGCACACCTAGATATCCTGCTCGGCCCAGCATCAACAACGGCACCGAGTGAAGAATCCCCGGAGGGACTGGTCATCCGGACTCCCCAAATATGCACACTGCCGTGAAGCCGTCTCCGGAGTCACGACAGTGAAGAGAAATTGACCATCAAGAGCCCCCACAGTCCATGGGCCTTGAAGAAAATTAAATGGGCCACAACTCGTGCTCGCAACGGGCTCAGAACTGCCCATTTTAGCTCTTCAGCAGCACAGTCCTTGGCCCTCTAGCGGTACGCCCTCGGGCCCTTCAGCGGCATAGCCTTTTGGCCCTTCAGCGGTACACCCCTTGGGCCTTCAGCGGCACAGCCCTTGGCCTTCCAGCGGTACACCCCTGGGCCCTTCAGCGGCACAGCCTTCTGGCCCTTCAGCGGTACAGCCCTAGGCCTTCAGCGGCACGCCCTTGTGCCCTTTCGACGGCACACCCTGGAAGCCTTCAACGGCACACTATTTCAGGCCTTCAAGGGCACACCACACACCCTTGTGGCCTTCAGCAGCACGCTTTGGCAGCCCTTCAGCGGCACGCCTCTTCCCCTCTTCAGCGGCACGCCTGTAGGGTCTTGCAGCGACACGCCCTGATGACCTTCCAGCGGTACACTTGCTGAGCCCGCCAGCGGCACGATGTCCAGATGTTTCAACGACACGTGCGGCATACCAAATCTCGCGCCCATGCCCTATGGATCTTCGGCGCGCAGTGAGCTGTCCGAGGTGTCAACCGGAGGTTGGGCCACGTAAGCTATCCCTATGCCACCGAAGGACGGGGAGGTCAAACCCCATGATGACCCAACACTTCTCGCCTCCGACTGTCGTGCTCGAGGGCTCCCGCTGCTGGGAGTATAAAACCACTCCCATTCCGGCAAGAGAAAGGAGATGGAGAAGAGGCGCACAGTGAGAAGAGACGAACAGACACAAAGCCACATACGAGAAGAAGGAGAAGAGAGAAGAAAAGGGAGAGGGCTCCGGCGTGGAGTCTTCCGACAACCACCAGGCAAAGAAAAGAGAGTAAGAGAGAGAGAGGGCTTGATGTAGTAGGGGAAAGAGCAGTGGACGGTCATCCCTGCTTCGATCCCCAACACCTCCTCTTCTTTTGTTCTTTGTTTTCTCTCTCTCCGTTCTTTTGTTCTTTGGTTTTCTTTCTTGCCTGTAGCCTTAGCTCGGGCATGCTTTGTAATGTATATGGACGGCTACGGCCCTCTGCTCCCCCATGAATGAAGATCATCCCCCTCAGTGGGTTTTTCTTTTCGTCTCGTTGGTTTTGGGCCACAGTGCGTTTGATCTTCTTCCCCTTCACTTTCCGGTGTTTGTGTTCGTCCCTCATGCCGACGGTTTCCTCCAGATCTGACGCCATCTTGAGCGGTTTGAGGTCACGAACTTCCTCCTGTAAAGCCCAACGCCTTCACCCGTGTCTGCCCCTTTGAACCTTCTCCCCTCCTGCCGGGGGTCCCTATGGGTTTGATCGGTCTAACACCCCGCCCCATTAGCAGACCAACCCTTTTGGAGCCTTGCTCGGCGCGCTTGCACTTTCCCCCAGCGGCACACCCTTCCGGCACCTTGGCCGAGGCACCCATAGTAACCCCTAGTGGTACACTTTCCCTTGGTGCCCCAGCGGCACACCTAGTCTCACCCTAGCCCAGTACCCCCTCAAGCGCCCAGTGACCGTCTTTGGCCGGCATGCCTTGGCTAACCCCCCAGCACACCCTGTCCAGTCTTAGAGGTTTCCCGTCTGTCGTTTCCTCCAAGTTTTTTAAGGTTTTGTTAAGGTGTTGCCGCTCTTGGGCGCTCACCTCCAACTGTCAGGTTCTACCACTCCATGTGGGCGCGTTCCCTTTATCTCTATTACGCTCGGGTCAAGGGGAGATTCTGTCGAATTTTTGTTAGAAATAATAATATATTGAAGAGACAAAAGGAAGTAACGAACAAATAGAATAATAACACATAAAAAGGCAAAAGGATGCAGCAAACAGATGGAACAACAACATATTAAAGGGCAAAGGAAAATAACGAACGAATGGAATGCTCGGTGATAAAACACTCCAACCGGAATAAGACACTGTGGGCGACGTGAAAAGAATCAGATTGAACGACGGTGTGGCGGATTAGATGCCCAACTTATGAAGAGCAGGCTGTGAGGAAAGGGAGGAAAGACTTGTATAAAACTGCATAAAAACCAAAGAAAGGAAGA
Organism: Amorphophallus konjac; assembly: GCA_022559845.1. Lineage (NCBI taxonomy): Eukaryota > Viridiplantae > Streptophyta > Magnoliopsida > Alismatales > Araceae > Amorphophallus > Amorphophallus konjac. The sequence goes on along the minus strand of CM040117.1, from coordinate 36,642,948 downwards.
AAAGAAAAGCCTTAAAAGAAGTAAAGGAGGAGCGGGCCTTCATCGGCACACCTGTTCCAGCCTTCACCGGTACACCCTATCAACCCTCCAGCGGCACACTCTAACAGCCCTTCAACGACACACCCTTTTGGCCCTTCAGCGGCACACTCCTCCTCAGCGTGTCTCTCCCTCACCGTCTCTCTCTCTCTTTCTCTCTCACCGTATCTCTCTCTCTCCCTCTCTCTCTCTCTCACCGTCTCTCTCCATCTCTCACCCTCTCTCTCTCTCTCTCTCTCTCTCTCTCTCTCTCTCTCACCATCACTCTCCCTCACCGTCTCACCGTCTCTCTCTCTCTCTCACTGTCTCAGCCCCTCACCCTCTCTCTCTCTCACCGTCTCTCTCCCTCACTGTCTCTCTCTCTCTCCCTCACCGTCTCTCTCCATCTCTCACCCTCTCTCTCTCTCTCTCTCCCACCATCTCTCACCGTCTCTCTCCCTCACTATCTCTCTCCCTCTCTCACCGTCTCTCCGTCTCTCTCCCTCACCCTCTCTTTCCCTCTCGCGCTCCCACCGTCTCTTTCTCTCTCCCTCCGTCTCACCATCTCTCCTCCCACCGTCTCTCTCATGCTCACCGTCTCTTTAGCCAATGTATAGACTTTGCATGAGGGATTGTACAAATGCAGATGGTAAAGTATGTACACTGGAAATGGGTGTTCAGACATGCCGTGAACGAATGTATGGACTTAATGTGCTTGTGACAACAATGTACAGACTTTGAGTAAGGATGTACCGACTTATCAACAGCCAATGTACAGACTTTGTGTTGCAGCAACCAGCCAATGTACAGACTTTGTGTGCATGCAACCAGCCAATGCACAGACTTCGTGTTGCAGCAACCAGCCAATGTACAGACTTTGTGTTGCAGCAACCAGCCAATCTATAGACTTTGTGTTGCAGCAACCAGTCAGTGTATAGACTTTGAGTTGCAGCAAATGGATAGTGTACAGACTCTGCGTGTGTCCTAGCAGACATTGTACAGACTTCGAATTAGCTCGGCACGCCCGCCAACTCCCTCCCCGGCACACTCTCCTTGGTGCCTTCTCCGGCGCGCCCTCTTCTCCCTTCGCCGGTACGCCTTGGGACGCCCTCATCGGCACGCTCTCCATACCCCTCACCGGTACACCCTCCAGCGGCCCTCTCTCTCTCCGAGAAATATACACATGTAACATATAATGATAATGATATTGGTGATAATAATAATAATGATAAATAAATTAATGAAAATTGTGATAAATAAAGAAATCCGAATATATATAGGAAACAAACAAAAAAATGTAAAATAGTGATAATTAAAAAGGGGAGAAAAAAATAATAATCATAAACAAAAAGGGGGGAAGAAATCATTCGGAACAAATGCATAAAGAAGAAATGAACAGCAAGAGGAAAGAGAGGAACATATAATTAAAATCTCGGATAAAAAAAATGCTAGGGTCCACATTGCAGCCCCATCTCTCTCCCGTGGTCCGGTGCTGAAGGAACAACAATGCCGCCCTTCTAGGTTGGGTCTGAGTCTTGGGAATGATCCCGAACTGGTCATGACCCGACCTCGCCTCGGGCCGACATTCCGATTAAACCGGACTCGTATCTCAGGCTGGATCCCTTCCGAGCCACTACTAAAATTGCCGCAGGTTCGGCGGACATTTGAACGGGTTCACCTCGATTTCCGCCGCGTTTCTATTACGGACCTGTGTCTGAACATGAAAAGACCCGTGAGCAACCAACATGACCGACGGCTCCCACCCCGACGTGGTCGTGACCCGGTATTGCTATGGGCCGATAGCTCGCCAAATCGGATTCACCCTATCGGGAATCGTCCCCCCTTTCATTGAAATTGCCGCAAACTCGGCATACATTTGTACGTTGTTGTTTCTATCTACGACGTACCTTCAATATGGACCCTCATCCGAATATCAAGTGGTCCGCAAGTGACCGACAGAAATCCGAATAGAATGAGATGGCTCCTGTCATCCCTGGACCCTTTGCATGGGAAGGTCAACAGGGCCCCCGTGGGCCATGCTTCGACCTCGGGCTTGTCCCGATGATGGTCATTGTATGACTCATATCCTCGGCCTATAGCTCGCTCCCTTCGAACACGTTTTGATTTTGGAATCTAGTCCCGGGACTCTTCCCGTTGCCCTCCGACACCGGAATCATTAATGATGCCCACGCAAGCCCCGTTTGGACCGCGGGAGGCGCCCCCGGTATGGTCCCGACTCGATCTCGCACCGGGCCAATAAATTCGCTAGTTTCCTGCTACACTAACCGAGATTTAACCGAATGTTTTCAGTGTCTCGAATAATGTATTTGCCGTATCACGGCATACATATGTTCCAGGTCCTCCTGCGACGATCATGATATTCTCAAGCCGGACACCCGTCCGAATATTAAACGGTCTCCCGAATGACCGACACGTTTCGAACGTCCGCTTCCCTAGACACAGGGCTTTTCAGCCGATTCAAGGAATATTCCCTCGTTGCCCCTTGCATCAGAAATATTAATGACACTCATGCAAGTCTTGTTTCGACCGCGGGGGGCCCACCGTAGTATGGTCGCAGCTTGCTCTTGCACCGGGCCAACAGATTTACTGGTTTTGACCGCTCCAACCGAGGCTCAGCCGAACGTTTTCCGCTCTTCCGAACAATAAATTTGCCCTACCTCGGCATACATGCGTTCCGGTTTTCCCACGACAACCGCGATTTTCTCGAGCCGGACATTCTTCCGAACATTAAATGGTCAGTACACGACCGACATGACCGCGAATGGTTTTCTTCTCGCCCTCGCGTGAGGATTTCAATACCTCGTAATAGACCTTTCATGCAATTAATTTCTTAGCCATGAGGCCCTGAATCTCGGCGATTAATCAAGGGTGTTCTCTCGTATGAGGGATGTAAATGATGCCGTGACCTTTATGGCGCGGCGGGTTTTGGTCCCGACATGAACCACACAATCGTCTGACCGAGTCAGATCGAGCGCACCATGGGCTCTTCGGAGCCCGAACAAATTGTCACTTCGGTGACTGGCACGCCCACGCACTTAATAAATGAACTATTTGAGTAAGCGAATTTTAGTGCGTCCACACTTTGTCCCACTTCCTTACCCATCCATGGACCCCACCCTACCACTAGTGTCCATCAACTCCTTCCATACCACATTCCGGTCTAGTCACCATGTTGACACTTTGGATGACTTTATTGTGGGATTAGACGCACAATGGAAGTTGACGCACTCATTGGCCCGAGGCTTCGACCAACCCACTAGTCTTAGCTTCACCCATCCGGCCTTAGGGTCCATTACCTCCGTGTGCACCATGGGATGTGTCACCACAGAGATTATCTTATTCCTCCCCATGCCGGCCGAGCCTGACTTCATACCCTTTTACCCGAGGGAGGAATCTTATTTTCTACACATGACCGTCATCCCACCGATCATAATGTATGACGGTGACTGTGAATTTCAAACTTGGGACCATGTCATGTGGGAATCCATCTCATGGGGTCATACCCTCTTTGACCCTTTTGACCCCTTCACTAGTGAACCTCCTGAGCTATCATATTCACTCCACTTCATCCAAGGAGTTTACTATCACACCCCTACCCCTCGGTCTAGTTGGCGTGCCTTACCTACGTCTAAGGGTGATGACGAAGGTATTTTTGGATCTCCTAGCCCTTCCCCACCCAATTCCCATAGGTCGCCAATGCATGAGTGGTGCATATTAGGATGTCTAGGATTCCATTTCGTCAACCATCGAGTGCATCTAGTGTATGCATGGCACATATTCGGGTGTCCTGGTCCACCATCGCGTATGCGTAGGTCGGACTAACATTAGGTGTGTCTAGGGTCTTGTGTGTCTGTACATGTGTCGAGTCGAGTCGGTCTTGTGTACGCTCGCGTTATTAGTCCCTTTCGAGTATAAGACTTGTCAGACTATTCGGATCGGTTCTACTCCACATATCGAATCTAGTCACATAAGGGACAAGCGGTGATTCCTAGTGAGTCTTCGAGCCGCCTTCCTTCATTTGAGAGTGACCCCACCCCGGAGTGTCCATCTCTAGCCTCATGCCCATGGCAGCGTGCGCATATCGAATCTATACGGGATGAGCAGGTGTCGATTACTTGGAGTGGAGCGTACTCCGCGCTTCCAGGTTCGGTGACGAATCCACCGGAGCTATCCGAGCAGCAGCACCCCTTACTCGACGGGGTCGATTTCCTCCCACCCGGGGAGAATTGATGGGGCATCAAAGGCTAATGGGTTGAATTTGTGTGTGATGGCTTGTAATGGTGTGTGTTATGGGTTGTATTGGCTTGTATTAGTGTGTTTGGTTGGATTTTTTTCATTTGGGCTCCTTTGTAAGGCTTTGAATAAGCCAATGGGGCACATTCCATGTAGAATACATCAATGGGTTGCATTTAGAAGAGTCCATTAAGGGGTTAGTTCATATTGGGTCATTAGACTTCATATTGGGTCTTTAACTCACTTAAGGCCCAAGTGGACTTTTCCTTCTCATGAGTCATCTAGGTGGGAGAGTCCATAGACCAAGCATGGGTTAATGGGCTTGATTGGATGGCCTTGGACCAGCTAGGCCCAAGAGGAGGCCCATGAAGGGGGCGCCCCCTTCCTTGTCTTATTAGGCAAGGTAGGTGAAGTTTGAATGGAATTATATTAGTTTGATTAGAATTTTTTTAATGTGTTTTGACCACATGGGAGAAATATTTTCTTCTATCCACTTAATACCCCTTTCAACCCTAGATCTGAGGTCATTTTGAGTCTTTTTATATTTTGTATAAATGCTTGTATTTCCACATTTAATGAGAATTAATGAGAAGAAAATTTGGTGAATTACCTTTGAGCCAAGGAGCTACTTGTGCCCCTCCCCTCTCCCCTCTGGTTCCTCCTTCTTCCCTCTGCATTTTAGGGTTGAGAACCCCTTCTACCTGAGCCCCTCTATCTCTGATTTCATCTCTGGTGCCGCCACCACCGTTCGTGCCGCCATCGAGCCGCCGCGAAGCCGCCTCCGAAGTTCTGTCCAAGGTTCTATTTGGCTGGACAGAGTCCCACTCCGGGATTTTTAACTCCCAACTCTGACATCATCTGGAGTTGAGAGTTTCAGGGTGGTTCCTCTCTTGATTCCCAACCTCCAGTAAAAAAATCACGTCATTCAAAGTTCTTTTTATATTTTTTATTTTCATGTCTTTCTATCTTCCTGATCTGTCCCTTTTCAGATATGTGTAGCAGAAGCTTAGTTCTTCCACCTTTCGACCCCCTTTTTGATTTTGTTTGGAATCCCCAAATTTATTGGAGGTGCTTTCCACCTTCCCCACCCTCCACAAATTTTCTCCGAATTTCAAAAGCCCTCTACTTATTTTTAGAAATTGTGGCTTTCCCCCAAATTCAGATCTATTTCTGATCTCCGGATCCGACCCCGAGTCAGTATAAAATCCCCACAAAATTGAATCTTCCACCAAATCTTGCATAAGATATATCCCCGTTTATCTCTCTTCGGTCTCTACAACTTTCATGAAGGGCCCAAAGGCTGAATCGAAGGTCTACATTGCCGTCAACGTCAACTCTCAGGAAAACTTGGTTCTGCCCTGAGTTTTCAGATCCTGTGAGTTAGCAGCTTGAAAATTCGACAAAGGCCATCAACATGAAACTAAAATTTCTTTCTCTAGCCATAGATCGAAGGATTTCAAGTCAGTTTTCCATCGGTACCTCTTGTGTGTCGATCGGACGTCGGGAGTGACCGCAGCAGCAGATCTCTCCGGCTCGCACACTGTAAAATAGAACTGCAAATCCGTGGCCAGCAACTCCGGCGAGTGGAGATCTGAGCCGCCCAACCTCCGGCCGGTGAACCAGCACTCCGCCGTCCCAAGGAGCGCCCTCCAGGCGTCCCCACCATAGTTGTGCCACCCCGGTCCCACACGGCCCCTCGGACTAGCACGTGGGTCCCACGGTCGCGAGTACGTGTGTCGCCGAAGCTACACAAGAAGCTGCCCTTCAACCCGAATCCGTTACTCCCGGGCCACATTGTGTCACCCTTTACCTCCCTGTGTGGAGTGGGCATTCATATTCATTGCTGTAAATTAATTACTTGTTGTTCCGAGAGTACCGATTCGGCCGGGGTCGTCTTCCCCACGCCGAGAGCGTGGAGGTATCGTGTTCGCTCCCTTGACTCGGCATTTTACTTTATTCGTATATGCTTTATATGCCACTACTAGAGAGCATGCTAGGATCGTAGCCTGCTTCACTTGTTATATCACCGCTTCTGCGAGAGAGCGCGTGACCGTCCCGTGACCCGATCCGGGCACGAATTTGTGAGTTGACCACCCTAGCTCTTTACCGGTTTCTCAACCGCACACATCCGACGCTTCCCTCGTTAGGGACGATCACGAGCTTGCTTAGAGTCTGAGGATCGCATATCCATTTGGAGTCGAGTCGCGTGTCCGTCCCGCATCAATTTGGTATCAGAGCAAGTTTGACTCTAGGGTGTCATTTACATCTAGTCATCGTCTAAGTCGGTCTAAGGTTGCATCCGCATACCATTGTTTGGTATATAAAAAGGTGTTGTCCGAACGTTAGGCTACGCCTATCGGGAAGGCTGCACACTTGCGCAAGTGATCTTCGGATCGATTAACTCCGCCACGTACCGAATCTTGGTTTTGTCTAGGTGTGTAGTCGAGTCTCATTTCAACTTTGCATTTGCATCGCATTCTAAGTCGTGTCTAGGTGCTTGCATGAGTTGGCATAACATTTTGCTTATAAAATAAAAAAACAAAAAAAAATCACCTTGCATGACCATTCCTAGGGATCCGTTCCCATTTTTTGGCAACTATGGTCAACCCATACCTCAGGCCCGACCAAGGCAACTTGTCCGTGTCCGAGTACATTAGGGACTTCGAAGTGTACCGGTTAAGATGTGAAGTCGGGCTGGATAACATCGAGGCCGGAACTCAGTTCTGGAAAGGTTCGCGGCATCACTTCTAATTTGAATTATTTTGCCGCCACGTGAAAACTTTGGGGGATTCTTATAAGGTCACTCTGGAGGTCGAGCCATTTGAGTCTCGGTTTAATGCTGCCATACGGCAAGCCGATGTCGCCCTTCGGCGAGCATCTACCTCCCAGCCGATTCTCGATCCGGCCGAACCCCCACTTGGGCCCCTACCCCAGTCAGGGAATCCTTCACCACCCGAGAGTGCTCCATTGTCACACTCACCTTCCGATCTTATTTCGGAGCCCTCTCATTTGCAGCCACCAAAGCCCGAGCCACCTGTGTTTTTAACAGGTACGTTTTTTATAGCCGAGCCACTTCTTAGTTGGCTCAAAGATGGCTTGGTCCCACTTCCTTACCCATCCATGGACCCCACCCTACCACTAGTGCCCGTCAACTCCTTCCATACCACATTCCGGTCTAGTCACTATGTTGACATTTTAGATGACTTTATTGTGGGATTAGACGCACAATGGAAGTTGACGCACTCATTGGCCCGAGGCTTCGACCAACCCACTAGTCTTAACTTCACCCATTTGGCCTTAGGGTCCATTACCTCCGTGTGCACCATGGGATGTGTCACCATGGAGATTCTCTTATTCCTCCCCACGTCGGCCGAGCCCGACTTCATACCCTTTTGCCCGAGGGAGGAATCTTATTTTCTACACATGACCGTCGTCTCACCGATCATAATGTATGACGGTGACTATGAATTTCAAACTTGGGACCATGTCATGTGGGAATCCATCTCATGGGGTCATACCCCTTCATAGACACTTCCCTCGTTAGGGATGATCGTGAGCTTACTTAGAGTTCGAGTGATGCGGGACGGACCACAGACACGACTCGAATGAGGAATGCAGTCCTCGGACTCTAGGTGAGCTCGTGATTGTCGCTTAATGAGGGAAGCGTCGGACGTGCATGGTTGAGAAACCGGCAAGAGCTAGGGTGGTCAATTCGCACTTTCGTGCCCGGATCAGGTCACGGGATGGCTTCGCTCTCTCTCGCAGCAGCGGTGATATGAAAATATATAGCAAGCTAGGTCCTAAAACATGCTCTCTAGCAGCGGCATATAAAGCATATATGGAAATAAGCGAAATGCCAAGCAAGGAGCGAATACGATACCTCCACGCTCCCGGTGTGGGGAAGACGGACCCGGCCGAAAATCGTGCTCCCGGAACAACTAATACATGAAGATTACAGTAATGAGTTACTGCCCACTCCACGCAGGGAGGTAAAGGGCTACACAAATGGGCCCGGGAGGACCGAATTCGAGTTGACGGGCGGCTTCACGGGTAGCTTCGGCCGCACCCGTACTCACGACTGTGGGGCCCACGTGCTGTCCGAAGGGCCGTGTGGGACCCGATGGCACCGCTGTAGTGGGGACACTTGGGGAAGCACTCCCCGGGATGGCGGCACACTGGTTCGCCGGTTGGAGGCCAGGCGGCTCCGATCGGCACCGGTCGGAATAACCGGCCACGGATCTGCCGGTTCTGTTTTCAGGCGCGCGATCCGGCGAGAACGGACGCTGCGATCAGCCCCGCCCGGATCGACACGAAACTGGCGCCGTTGGAAAGCTCTCTTGACTTCCTTCAACCTAGGCCTAGAGATCAGACATGGATATGCACAGATCTGGGTTTTATTTAATTTTTAAGTTCCTGTTGTACAGTAGCCGAACTCTCAGATTAGCAGGGAACTTATCTGAGAACTGCCGTTGACCACAAGGTAGATGTCCGATTCAGCTCCTGAGCTCTTCAACAAAGTTGTAGGAAAGCGAACAAGGAAGACGGAAATATTTTTTGTGACAAGTTTGGAGGAGGCTACAAATTGTTATGATTTTTCTACTAGTAGTGGGTCGGATCTGGAAACTGGCTGACAGCACTGTAGATGGTTCTGAAAATGAATTTTGAAAAATGGATGGAAGGCTGATCAAAAATCAGTAAAATTTATGGAGTGAGGGGACGGTAGACAGAACTCCCAGTAAAATTGGGAGGGTTTTTAAAAATCAATAAGATGGTCGGAGGGGGGGATTACAGGGGTGCTGTCACACAGATCTGAAACTGGACAGAATTGGGAAACAGAAACACACAAAATTTGAAAAATAGTAAATGATGGAATTTGGATGGGATTTGTTTTTGTGGTGGTGGGGATTGAAGATAGGAACACACCATAAAATTTTCAAATCAATAAGAACTCGGGGCAGACTGCAAAATTTCATGGAAGGGGCTGCTGTTGGCTGAAGACAGAACTTCGACGGTGGCTCGATGGCAGTCCGATGGCGGCACGAACGGCGGCGGCGGCGACACAGATCACAACCAGAGATTGAGGGGAGGGGATAGACATAAAACCACTCTAGAATTGGGGGTTGGAGGAGATGAACACCAGGGGAGAGGGGAGGGGCACAAGAAGCACTCTTGATTTTTCAACAATTTTCTCTTCATTAATGCCAACAAATGGAAAATATAACCTTTTATATGCTATGTATCTAATCAAATATAGACCCTTGGATCTAGGGATGGGGAATGGAGGGCTGGGATGAAGTGTGAATAACACACACAAAATAATAAAATAATAAGGGGAGGGGCGCCCCCTTGACCAAGAGGGTACAAGTTGGAAGGGTAGGTAGCCTACCTTGGAAAATTTACCCCCTTTGTCTCCCATGTGGTCAATTGGCATTCAACCCTTCTAGATGGCCACCTAGGATGGTTGACCAGCCCCACATGAATGACATGGACCAATGGGAAAGGGCTGAGGGCCCCCTTGCTGGTCCTACTGGTAAATTACATAGAAACCCATACAATACATGGGAATGACGCATTGGCTTACAAAGCCGTACAATTGCGCATATACTTTCCCATGGATATACAAATAAACTAAAGGAAATAAATGCAAAATAAAATGTACATGCTCGGCGTCGATTCCCATCACCGAGGATCGTATATCCATTTAGAGTCGAGTCACGTGTCCGTCCCGCATCAACCCCACCCCCATATGACTGTCCCAGCCCCTTGCTAGAGGAGACCATGGCCCACACACCCACTCAAGAAGAGGTGGGTACCAATCCGAACCCACCTCCCGCCATAGAGAAAATCCAAGAGCCTCCTATTCCAACCACCTCTCCTTGCCCGGTCCTTCAAGAACTAACCACCACCACTCATGGCACCCTCACCGTGATTGAGTCCATACTCCAATGGCTCAAGCAAGGCCCTACCATCCCTAGTTCACCCCCACACCTCTCACCCATAGGACATCAATCCCAAATTGTGCCCCTCCCCTCCTTTCACACTACGATCCAATCCTACTATGAGGTAGAGGGTTGGGATGATCTCATCAAGGGTCTAGAGTGGCAATTAGAGTTGACTTGCTTGTTGACCCTAGGGACAGACCGACCAAGGAACCTTGACCTCATCCACCCATGTGACGGGTCTATTACCTCGGTTTGCACCATTGGTTGCTACACCAGCGACCTTCTTTTCTTTCTCCCCATGATGGAAGAACCCATCTCGGTCCACTCCCCTACCATTGAGATCCCAAGGACATTGGCCAACCCACCCACTCACTACACTGGCCCAATCATTCCAATAGATGAGGATGACCCACCTTGTGAAGACCTTGAGGACATAGAACACTTCTCCCTAGGAAGCCCATTCCACGACCCCTTTGACCCTTTCCTTTGGGAGCTCGGGTACCCATGTGACCCACCCGCATCACCCACCACCCACCCTGTCCTACCCTCACCCACCATGTTGGGCCTAGCCCACCTCATCCATGACCTAGGTTACACCGTAGGAACCATAACCTTAGGCAACACCCGCCTAGAGATCAAGGAAGTGCCCCACCCCGTATCCACCTTCCTAGATCCCTTCGACCCTTTCACATGGAAGTTCAAAAGTCGTCCCACACCTATGCACATGGAAGTCACCTTTGGGATAAGCATGCATGTGTCTAGGCTTACCACACCACTTGGCATGAACACTATGTTGGGTCCATTCATTCACATCACCCACATGTCAAATAGGAAACATGAGTGGTCCATATTTGGGTGCAACGGTCCTCCATCATTTGTCATTAGTCTTATACATGTTAGGGGCATGCATGGATGTTTGGATCCCCCGGCATTTGCCACACCCATCCATGATAGATTTGCCTACGGATGCCCCGGCCCTCCAAACTTTGCTATAAAGTCCATGCATGATAGGGCTGCCTTTGGCTACCCCGGCCCACCTAGTTCATCACAGTCGTCATAGCATCAAAGCATAATTAGTCTACATATGGTTGTACTGGTCCACCCTTGCATACCACTCATTTCACCCCCACACCGCATCGTAGTGCATGGCATGAGCGTCTAAGAAAGCACCAAGCAACGACGGTGAGATTTACAAAAAGCGGGCAAAAACTCGTGAGTGCCACATGGAATTCCAAGTAGGCAACTTGGTGATGGAGACATTGGAGTGGCTCTACCCTAGGGTCACCTCCAAATTGAGGGCACGAGGACTTGATCCTTGCCAAGTTCCGAGTGACTTTGGCAACCCGGCTTACGGGTTGGACTTACTAATGGGTTTTGGGATTCACCTCATTTCCCACGTGGCGGATCCGGCACCCTATATGGGCATGCGGTGGATCCCAGTGAGCACTTTGAGCCTACCCCCACCTTTGTGAGTGATACCCTCGGAGAGCCTCCACATATCAGCCAGAGAGTCCGACGTGTGCACACGGAGGCAATACTAGGCAAGCAGGGTGCCATCGCCAGCAAAAGGGTGTGCCCAAGCCACCTTGAGAGGATGAAGAGCCGTTCCCTGGCTAAGGATTCGAGGATGAGATTGGAGGTCTGTTGGATACGGACTGAATAGATCTAGAGGGGGGGTGAATAGATCTTTCCCCCTTTTTGATAATTTACTAACTATCGACCAGATGAGCTACTGGTAATTAATGAATTATAGAACTAATGCGGATAGTAAAGATGCAAGCATACGTATAGGAAATCAAACACACACAAGCACACCACAAGAGAGGATTTTTAAGGTGGTTCAGTCTCTTCCTGAGACTTACATCCACCCCTTGCTTAACTCAAGCAAGGCTTCACTATGAGAACTTCTGATCTCACACACACACCGCTGACACACAGCTTGACTCGGCTGCCTCACAGCTTGACTCCGCTGCCTCACAGCTTGACACTTGATGTAATGAAAAGATAAATAGAAAAAGGTGTAACAAGGCTGAACATAGACTTTTGAAGCAGAGTAATTAAAGAGTTCAGCTTGGGACTCAATCACATAGGTAACAAGACAAGACTCCCTGTAGGACTTCCAGCAGGATGCCTTCAGCTGCCTTGCTGCTGGAACTTGCAACGCCTTGAGCCAGGTCTTCTTTCTGCAGCACCGAAGAACACTCCTGTCTTCTGCTGCTTCTTGATAGCCGGAGAGCCACTCTTCCTTTTCTCTTTCAGAATATCTTCGTGGGAGTCCTTTTCTTCTGCTCCATGTTCCACACCCCGCTCTCTATGTGTGCTTACTCCGCGATCAGTTGCCTTCTATTTTTATGCAGATTCTTTTTCAAGCCTGAAGCTTTTCCCGCTCAAAAACCAGATCGAGCGTCAATCTGCTAGAAAACAGGGAGAAGGTTAAATCCGATCACTCCAATAGGTTTGACCGCTTCTAAGCAAGATTCTCTCCTTGATTCCCGTGCGGAATCTCATCTTCTGAACTACCCAACAGCCTGCAACAGCAATCCGCATGTTTTAAGGAACCATAACAGAATTCGGTTAGAGTTCGGTTCTGGACGCGATAATACCCGTGGTCGACCATGACACTGTCCGTGGTCGACAACGAGCAGTGTCCTGATGGCGGGCTGATACTCGCGTCCCCCGTGGTCGACCACAGCCTTGTCGCTGGTCGACCAGGAGCAAATTCCAGAAGGCCGTCGGTTCTGTCTGATGCACTGTCTGTTCTGTGGTCGACCAGAGGTGGGGCTTTGGTCGACAGCCACGGCACATGCAGAATACAGATGACTTGAAATGTTTCTGGCTGGGTTCGTTGGTCGACCATGACTACTTCACTGGTCGACAGGCAGCCTTTGACACTTCTTCTGATTTGTTGATTCTCCTTGGAACTTCAGTATACCTGAAATCACCTGAACTATCAGATTTGCATTGAATTAGTTAATCACATCTTTTGTCATCATCAAATTATCATGAGTCCATTGCTTTATATTGAAGGAGCAATTATCAATATCCTTTGTCATCATCAAAACTAAAGGGATGCACAACATTCTCCCCCTTTTTGATGATGACAACCATGAGTCATTGTGACAATTCATTTGATATGTTATTCAAAGACATCCACAGAGAAAGTAAGATGAAAATCACATAACCATAAGTAGACTTAAGCAAGATTATTTGGCTTGGCACAAGGACAACATAAGACTCTTTCTCCCCCTTTGTCAACAGCAAAAAGAGGGGAAAACAAAGAGAATCGCTCCGAATAGGATGTGAAAGGAGGTGGTGGAGCAGAATGAAATACAAAGACTCCTGGGTGTTTATCCTAGGGTAGTGAAACAGCTTGATGAAGAAAACGAAGGGTCAGGCTTTAATCAGCATAGCTCAAATTTTTAGAAGATATGAAAGTGTACTCCCTTTCTTTAATAGAACACTTATCGAACCTTTCCACCCTTCTACAAAGACCACCTTGTGACCAAATAGAGTGGGTCTTGTGGTTCAATGAATTTGAAAGTATTGCACCAATAAATTGACTCCCCATATCCAATTTCTTACACATGGCTTTGTGACCTTATAATTTATTTCAAGAGATAATTTTACTAACTATGCTAGCTGAACAGTGTTTTGTACTTTTATTTGCATGCTATGCTTTAGGTCAACCATTTTCTCTGCCTTTATGAAATCTTTAAATTTTTCTTTTTGAATCATTTGAGAGCTGTGGGCAGGTTTATCACATGCTTTTCTACACGAGGATACACGCTTTGTACACGCCAGAAACCCCGGCTACTTAGCATGCCTAACCATTCCACTAATGACTGGGACACACCTTTTATCCGTGAGGATATACGTTTATCAGACGCCAATATCCCCAGTTACTCAGTATGCCCAATCAATATCAGCAGAGTTAAATTGGATCTTCATGACACACTGGTCTCCATCTATTTTTCAGCCAATTTTTTTTGCTTTGAGATGGAGAACAGTAGTTTCTCAGACCTCAATCCATTGCTCTACCTAGAAGGCAGAATTATGGCGTATTCCATGTACATATATGTTATATTTGAGTTCATTTTTACTGTCCAGCACAAACACAGGTAGAGAAACAGTCTCATTTACTAAAAATCATAAGTCCTCAAATTCTTGTGACAGAGTCATAGTTATGGTTTGAATTTATTGCAGTAGTACAGTTCAAATTCTCATTACTACACTCAACCTCTACTCTTAATGATTACCTTGGTGATTTTATTAAAAGATATGGTTAGGTTCTTCAATGTTTCATCAAGGAATGAGTTTACACTTTTTCTCCCCCTCAATTTGTGAGTCCTTGCTGAAGATAGAGAACAATAAGCTGACCACAAAGAGATATTGAGACACAAGGAATGGGAAGTGAATGAGGATGAGTGAGTGAAGCCAAAACTGAGCTCAGAGTCCAAAAAGTTCAGAAGATTTCCCACCAAAGCCAGCAGCTTGAATAGATCCAATTTCCCTTGTTCAGGTCCATTGTCGACCATGGAGTGGCCTGTGGTCGACCTCTATGCTGTCACAGAACCTTCCTGTTGAGCAGACTGTGTTCTGTCAAACCTGTTGTCGACCATTGGATTGACTGTGGTCGACATCTGCGAATTCCCAGAGCTAACCAGTAGCAGATATTTAGCTGACATAATTATTTGCAGAAATGATAGAGAGTCATAAACAATGACATATTTTCTTTCAAACTGATTTAGTTCTTCATGCATGACATTTATTCATGATTCAACCTTTAAGGTTTTCACTACAGATTTGGCTCTTAGATTCAGATTTGACCAAGACTTTCTTATCATTGTTATGAATGTAACACCTTGCACCAAAGATTCTAAAATGAGCTAGGGATGGTTTCTTACCTTTTAATATTGTACATGAAGTTTTTTGCACTAAACGGTCTTACCACTTGTTGTGCAAGGCTGCCTGACATTCCTGCATCACAAATTACACAGAAACTTTTGGACCCCAA
Organism: Amorphophallus konjac; assembly: GCA_022559845.1. Classification (NCBI taxonomy): domain Eukaryota; kingdom Viridiplantae; phylum Streptophyta; class Magnoliopsida; order Alismatales; family Araceae; genus Amorphophallus; species Amorphophallus konjac. The sequence continues at coordinate 36,627,723 of CM040117.1, read as the reverse complement.
TGGTACCCGGGTCCAAGATAGCTTGTGAGATCATGAACCTGCTGTAACAACATCTTGGGAACCCAAATTTTGTTAGAACAGTTTAATTTTTCATCTCTGAACTTGTTCAGATTGAGTGGCTTTTGTTCTAATATTCCTCTATGTTGAGTCCACCTTTTTGATTTCCAATTTTCATTTTGTTTCACTTGAGAAAATCTGTGATTTCTGTTTGTTTGTCTGGCCATGGTCGACTTTTGGTGTGTCTGTGGTCGACCATCGCGTCTCCAGAACTCAGCGTCTGTTCTGGCAGCACCTCTGGTCGACATCTGGTGTACCTGTGGTCGACCACTGCTTCTCCAGTAACCAGCGCCTGTTCTGGCAGATCCTCTGGTCGACAGATGAAGGGTCTGTTGTCGACCAGCCTGTCTCCAGACATCTTGTTTTCCAGATTTATGTCCTTTCACTTGGTTTAGTCCTTGGTTTGTTTGGTGATTTCTGTGAATTTGGGTTTCTTGTTTATTATTTTGAATCTTATATTGATTGAACGTTTTCTTTTTAAAATTTCTCTCTTCCTTGGTGACATTGTTCCTTTTGGAGGAGCATTCAGCTACATCCTCTTGTTTATCTTGGTATAGATTAATCAGGGGCCTTTTTCCTTTTGAGTCAGCAATCCCAGTTACGGTTTTTGTTTGGAACTCCTCTTTAGCCGTAGGATTGTATCCTAACCCTTCTTTTTGAAAGTTTGCTTTTATTCCCAAGACAGCGTTTAAGTTTTCTTGACCTTTAGTCATTTTTTCCAAGGTTTCCTGTTTGTTCTTCAGTTCACTCTGGATTCTTTCTATTTCTTCCAGAAGTTGACAGTTTTCCTCCTTGAGTGAGTTGTTTCTTTCTTGAGTTAACTTAGTTTGCTGTTCATATTCTTGAGTCTTTAATTTTACCTCATCAATTGTGTTTTTCAGTGACTCATTTTCTTCTAACAGCCCTTTGACATTTTCTTCATCTGTCTCGTATTGTTTCAGCTTATTTTTCAAGGTTGTGATTTCTAATTCTAGTTCAGTTCTGTTGGTAAAAGAGTTGCTGTCATTATTGACCTGATTAAGCTTTTTCTTCAAACTCTTATTTTCCTTTCTAATTCTTTCATATGCATCAAGTAAGTCTGAATAGACTTCTTCCCAATCTGAGCTAGAAAAATCTTGAAAAGGGGAGGTTACCTCAAGATCGTTGCTGTCTCCTTTGGCCATTAGACATGTGTTTCCTTCTTCCTCTTCGGAGGTTATTTCCTCTTCGCTGCTTTCCTCCTCCTCGCTCCATGTGCTTATCATTGCCTTTGGTCTCTTGCCTTTCCACTTAAAGCTTGATTTCTTAGGAGCCTCTGGACATTCAGCCTTCATGTGTCCTGATTTTCTGCAGTTGTAGCAGGCAAATTTGTTAGATGAGGCTTTAGTTTTGTCAGATTGAAACTGGGGTGAACCTCTTACCATGCCCTTCGAATTTTTAAATCCCTTACCTTCCTTCCGCAGAAACTTTCTGAACTTTCTTGTTAGCTTGGCAAGCTCACCAGTTTCTTCACCTGTGCTAAATGAGTCATCAGTGTCAGATAATTCAGAGGTGCCTATTTTAGTTTTCAGAGCTAGCTGTTTCTTTTTCTTGCCCTCGTCTTCCTTTCCTTTTAGATTGACCTCATAGGCCATTAGGGAACCTACTAGTTCATCCACAGTCATAGTAGTGAGATTCTTTGAGTCCTCAATGACTGTGGCCTTGGTATGCCACATAGGAGTGAGGGACCTTAAAATTTTTCTCACTAGCTCTTGCTCCTTGTAGGTTTTCCCTAGACTCTTTAAACTATTCGTTAATTGCACTAGTCTAGCATACATATCAGAAATGTTTTCATCAGTTTTCATTCTAAACATTTCATATTCTGAGACTAACATATTTGCTTTTGTCTCCCTTACCTCTGACGTACCTTCATAGATAACTACTAGACGATCCCACATTTCCTTGGCCGTTGCACATTGTGAAACTCGTGAGAACTCCGTGGGGTGTAGTGCGCATTGCATTACGTTCATGGCTCCCCAGTTGGTGGTTGATTTTTTGACCTGTTCTCTGGTCCAGGTATCCTCGTCTTCGGGCAGATCGTAGGGTCCTCGGCTTACTACTCTCCACATCTCATGATCTTGTGCTCTCAAGAACACCTGCATACGATTTTTCCAGTATGAGAAATCATTTCCATCGAAATATGGTGGTCTAGTTACTGAGTGTCCCTCAGCCATTAGACTTCTAGAGTTCAGTCCGCTAGGTCTCTCCTGGTTGTTAGACCACATTTTCGGAGAGTTTAGCTCTGATACCACGTGTTGGATACGGACTGAATAGATCTAGAGGGGGGGTGAATAGATCTTTCCCCCTTTTTGATAATTTACTAACTATCGACCAGATGAGCTACTGGTAATTAATGAATTATAGAACTAATGCGGATAGTAAAGATGCAAGCATACGTATAGGAAATCAAACACACACAAGCACACCACAAGAGAGGATTTTTAAGGTGGTTCAGTCTCTTCCTGAGACTTACATCCACCCCTTGCTTAACTCAAGCAAGGCTTCACTATGAGAACTTCTGATCTCACACACACACCGCTGACACACAGCTTGACTCGACTGCCTCACAGCTTGACTCCGCTGCCTCACAGCTTGACTCCGCTGCCTCACAGCTTGACACTTGATGTAATGAAAAGATAAATAGAAAAAGGTGTAACAAGGCTGAACATAGACTTTTGAAGCAGAGTAATTAAAGAGTTCAGCTTGGGACTCAATCACATAGGTAACAAGACAAGACTCCCTGTAGGACTTCCAGCAGGATGCCTTCAGCTGCCTTGCTGCTGGAACTTGCAACGCCTTGAGCCAGGTCTTCTTTCTGCAGCACCGAAGAACACTCCTGTCTTCTGCTGCTTCTTGATAGCCGGAGAGCCACTCTTCCTTTTCTCTTTCAGAATATCTTCGTGGGAGTCCTTTTCTTCTGCTCCATGTTCCACACCCCGCTCTCTATGTGTGCTTACTCCGCGATCAGTTGCCTTCTATTTTTATGCAGATTCTTTTTCAAGCCTGAAGCTTTTCCCGCTCAAAAACCAGATCGAGCGTCAATCTGCTAGAAAACAGGGAGAAGGTTAAATCCGATCACTCCAATAGGTTTGACCGCTTCTAAGCAAGATTCTCTCCTTGATTCCCGTGCGGAATCTCATCTTCTGAACTACCCAACAGCCTGCAACAGCAATCCGCATGTTTTAAGGAACCATAACAGAATTCGGTTAGAGTTCGGTTCTGGACGCGATAATACCCGTGGTCGACCATGACACTGTCCGTGGTCGACAACGAGCAGTGTCCTGATGGCGGGCTGATACTCGCGTCCCCCGTGGTCGACCACAGCCTTGTCGCTGGTCGACCAGGAGCAAATTCCAGAAGGCCGTCGGTTCTGTCTGATGCACTGTCTGTTCTGTGGTCGACCAGAGGTGGGGCTTTGGTCGACAGCCACGGCACATGCAGAATACAGATGACTTGAAATGTTTCTGGCTGGGTTCGTTGGTCGACCATGACTACTTCACTGGTCGACAGGCGGCCTTTGACACTTCTTCTGATTTGTTGATTCTCCTTGGAACTTCAGTATACCTGAAATCACCTGAACTATCAGATTTGCATTGAATTAGTTAATCACATCTTTTGTCATCATCAAATTATCATGAGTCCATTGCTTTATATTGAAGGAGCAATTATCAATATCCTTTGTCATCATCAAAACTAAAGGGATGCACAACAAGGTCGTGGCTAGCCCAGAGCTGCATTGGAGGACCACTTCCCCGGTAGACCCATACTCGATGGAGTCGAGTTCTTCGCACCTCGGGGGTATCATGGGGGCATCTCTAGCCCTTCACATTTCTCCACAGCTCGCCAGTATGGCTCCAATGTGTCTGTTACATTTTTATGAGTTGAGTCAAGTAATTTTCATATTTTCTTTGAGTCATAATTATGTAATTTTCCTTTTATTTGAGTCAAGTAACTAGGTTAGGTAGTCATTTACCTAAGTATGAGTGTCATTAGGTTGATTAGTTGGTTAATGGGCCCATTTCAGTGGGCTTGGCCCATGGGCGCCCCCTTCCCCCCTTGGTTATTTGTCATTAGTCCTAAAGTCATGGACTTCCTGTAAAATATGGGTTGCCTATAAATAGGACCCAATTTCCCCTATTTGAAGCTAATGAAAATCTGAGAATTTTAGTCCAACTTAATTGTTTATTTTCTTGTGGTGAGAAGCCATTAGATAGGGTGAGAAGCCCTAGGGTGAGAAGCCCACCTACCCCCCTCTCTCTCTCTCCCTTGGGCCCACCTGCCCCTTCACCTCCCTCATTGCCACATCATCTCCCCTTCACCCACTCCCCTTATGCCACATCACCCACCCCTTCATATCCCAAGGCCCATTGAATCCTCTCTTCAAGTCCCTCCCCTTCCAAGGTGACCTTTGGCACTCCCCAAGTAACTCTTCCCTTCCCCCATGCACCCTTTCACCTTCCCAAGCCAATTTTGAATATTCCCTCCACCCTCTCCCCAACCCAACACCCCTTGGTCACCCCTCCCAGCCTGCCCACCCTCCTATGGTCGCAGCTCCCTCCCCTCCCCATCCAAGGGTCGACCAGTCCATCTCCCTCCTCTCCTTGGCCAGGCTGCGCACCTAGCCAACCCAGGCCCTTCACCACCTGCTCCAGCCCCCCAGCTCTGCCCTCCTCACCTCACAGCCTCCTCCATCAACCCCCTAGCATTCCCCTCCACCTTCCACAGCCATTAGACCCTTCCCCCTTGCTGCAACTTCGCCCTTCCCCACCCCTATCTTCATCTATCACTAGCCTGCTCTGTCCACTTCGCAGGCCGCCAACAAGGTTCTAAAAGAAACATCGCCATCAGCATCTCCCTGAAGCTTCTGGTGGCAACCCATACACTGTTGGAAAGGGCGTCCAGAGAGCTTTCCAGGCAAGGTGGTTTCATTGTCATCCAAGTCATGGGTAGTCCGTGAGAGCAGTTCTCCCTCGACTGCGCAAATCAACTCCAGTAGGGAACTTGAGCCCAAGTGCAGACGCGACCACGGCCGCCCCGGTGTGACTTTGGACGTGATTCTTTGGCTGAAGTCTTCTCCTCCATGTCCCCTATTATCTCCAAGAAATAGAGCACCATTCGGACTCCGGAGCACAAAGTTCTTAATTTTTCTCTCGGTGTGCGTAGGTCAGTCTCCTCGGAGCCAGATCCGACCCCCCTCACCTTTCTGAGTCTCGAGATCTACTCCAACCTCCCCCGGTAGTCCCGTTTGTCTCCGATCGAAGAGGAGTCGTCCATGGTCGTAACGATTCTGGTCCCGTCCTCATCGGACCCCGGGAGCGTTTGTTGTGGCCATATCTTCCAGCAGTAACAGTTCTGGGACAGTCAAAACCTGAGCGGATCGGTCTTGGTCCTGACCCTGCCCCGGCCGCCGTCGACATCAAAAAATTCCCCAATAATTTGGGCATCCTCCTGGGGGAACTCTGGACGTTTCGACGCTGGTCCCGTGAGCATCAGAAGTCGGTGGAACCCGTGGCGGCGCCGTCATCACCTGTCTGTCCGACTGTTCGAGAGGTGGACAGAACCAATGAAGTTCGGCAATTTGGGTCTCTGTTAAGTTTTCCCACCCCGCCTGGCCGGCTTAAAGCCCCTCCCTGTGGGAGGTAGTGTTTGTATGTAATTGTCAATCCCCCACCCCTAGTACAACCCTCCTGCGTAAGGTGTAGTGCATGTACTAGCAGGTCGGCGAGCCAAGCTATACCGGCGCAGCGTGCGGGGTACACCCACGCTTCCCCGCTCGCCTCGTCTCCGGCCGGGATCGACGTCTTTTAACCGATGAGGTGAGCTTCTGGTCTCATTCCTCTGCTGTACATTATCTTTTCTTGTTTAGGATTGCTTCTAAGTGCCGTCGGACGGAGAGTGAGAGCTCGGCCCACATTGCCATCCACACGAGTCACCACCGCGGGTGAGTTGTGAGAGCAACCACTTAACCCACGCCCTTGGCGTGTTGGTCGCCCGTGATTTGGGCATCCCTGGCCCAGTGGGGTCCTCCCTAGGCTAGCCAAACCCCTAGAACACCTAGGTCCAACCTCGGACCCTCACCACTATCGCCGGTCCCCCTACGGACTCGGGTGTGCGCGTCACAGGTGAGTCTGCTTGAGTGAGTTGGCCGTTCGGTTCGGTTGCTTGCAATTTAGGTCCAAGGAGTCTAGAGAGTCACACTTCCCCTTAAGTGAGCTCCTTGGCAGCTAGTGTGGTATATCAAAAGACGTCATTGGAAAGGTCAGTTACGCCAGCCTGGAAGGTGGCCTTTCTAGCGTCGAGGAAGCCTTCGGGCTCGTCCTTTGCCTCATACCACCTCGCTGCCTCGGGATCACAATTGGGTGACCATATAGGGCCCCTCATCCACCTAGGTCCTAGGTCGTGTCACATCAATGAGTCCCTGAACGATAAGAGTTCCTACCGTGGACGTAACGCCCCCTAGACTCTCGCAATTCTCCCTACTCAGAAGAGGGAGCTTACAGCTATATAAACCCATAGATCCCCGCCAGAAAGGTAAGTCAATCCTAGCCACTTCAACTAGTGAAGAGCAGTCTCGTGCCCTACACCTCTCTTGCCTCCTTTCGCACTCCGCTCTTTCCCTTACTGACTTAAGCATCAAAGGTTTTCCCTGGGATAACAATCCCAGGCGCCCTGATCGCTTCTTTCCCTTTGGCAGAACTCCGTTCTGAGGTGACTACAACCCGTGTTATCCTAGATATGACAGTCAGCGACTTAGCACGAGATCTTGCCTCTTCACATAGTAACCAATTGGTACAAAAATAATTATTCTGCATGTCAAAGCTTTAAAAGGATTAGTGGTGATTACAAGTACCTCCTTAGTTCCTAGAAGGAGTAGCACACCCTCCTTTCAACCAATGTGCCTAGTCTTGTCGAATGCTTTTCTTATGGAGCTTAGTAGCTTGAAGAAGGGAGGACAACATTTAGCTTCTCAAGACATGAACCTTAGGGCAGCTACACATCCAACTATGCATAGAATGTAATGTTCACGTCAAGGGGGCTCCATTTTCCATAATCACTTCAATTTTGTCAGGATTGACCTTGATTTCTCAATGCATTACCAGCAACCCAAGGAACTTTCCTAAACTCACACCAAAAGTGCACTTTCTTGGATTAAGTTTCATGTTGTACATTCAAAGGGTTGAAAAGGTCTCTAACAAATCAATCAAGTGGTCATCAGCCTTGACGTTTTTGACCAACATGCAAACTAGACTGCCATGTTGAGGCCGGTTTGTTATTCAAACATTCAATTGGCCAAGCAATGATATGTTGCATCTGCATTTTTTTAAACCAAAAGGCATGTTTGTGTAGCAATACAATGTGAAGTCAACGGTGAAGGTAGTTTTCTCTTCATCCGTGGATATAAGCTGATTTGGTGATAGTTAGAGTAGGCATCAAGGAAATCTAGTAGTTTGTGGTCTGCCATGGAATCGATGAGCTAGCATGTGCAACAAACGAAAGCAACCTTTAGTACTAGCTTTATTGAGATCAATGAAGTCAATGCACATGCTTCACGTCCCATTAGCCTTCTTGACCAAGATCACATTAGCTACCCACTCTAGATAGTGTGTGTAGCACATACACGAACGGAGGTTGTTGTCGACATGTTTAATCATGACCTATCATTCTAGGCCATTCTTCCTTTTTTTTTCTTCCTTTTTGGTTGCATGGGATAGACCTTTGGATCCAAATTCACCTGGTGAGCTATAACATTTGGTGGTCGTCGGAGAAGTTCATCTCCTAACTGCGTGACAGCATCAAGATTTTGTCAAAGAAACCCCTATATTGTCATTATTGGTACTTAGTGAGTTAAGACCAAAGAAGGGGAAGTTGCCAGGGTCATCCCCGACCTGAATGCTAAGGAGATATTTAGCCAAAGAATTGGTGCTCAAGCACTCCTCTTCTCTATGACTGTTTTGGTGACATTTGGCAATTCTGGCACTCCTTTGTGTCAACATCATGTAACATCATTGGGTCTCTCTGGCCCTTGCGAACTTCCCTTATCCCATTTTTGGTTGCATATTCCATCTTTTGGTGATACATCAAGGACACCACTCTGATTTTACTCACGATTATGGCATTGTACAATATAATCCCCCAGGCTCGACCATAACATTGATCACCACAAGAGTGACATGTCTTGGCACTTCCGTGAGAGTGATTGTCATGCCCCCTCGCTACAATAAATGCCCTTAGGAGACATGTAGAGAAGTCTACATCATGTGTAGGGCTGAGATGCTGGGTGTACCAAGCATTCACAGGACAATACATCCGGGGCATTCCAATTTACCAGGATTCTCTCCTTAATGGTACAGTGATTAATAATTGTAGAAACGACCAGGGCATCATCATATGGGGTCCTGATGTCCCACAAATCTACATCAGAGAAATCACCTCAAGGGAACCTATTCAACTCTTAAGTGGTTCAACTTGCTTTTGATACTTTTTGCAGTGTGACTGATGGTGTAACATTGTCTTTAAATTTAAAAAGTTTGTCATGACATTAATGGTGTCTGAGTTGGAATCAATAATTAAAAAGATTACACACGCATCATCAGATCTACAAGTGATGATAAGCCTACAACCTCAACAAACAATGCCTCGCATGCATCCTAACTCTTAAAATTTTGGAATTATGACATGAATAATTAGTTACATAGCAAATCGGCTACTCTTGTTAAGGACTATAATTTTAGTACAAAACCACTCGGATATAACCAGCACTTCAAAATTGAACCGTCCATAACTGTTAGGACGTAGGTAAATACAAAGTACAAGTCCTTTTAGCAAGAATGCGTTGCACTATCTTAGAAAATCTTGGATATGCCAAAATTTTAACTCCCCTTAAGAAATCCTAGACCAGATTCTTCATTCTAACAGAGATAGTTAAGATGCATGCAATCGTTGGGAACTATGCAGGAAAGTGTCATAGGTTTTATTGATTTTGTAAGAATTTAATCCCTCTCAATTAGACTGGTAAACGGAGCGGATATAGAGCGGATAGTGTGATATCTAAATTTATATCCGATTAATAATCGAATTATTCATCAGATATTTTATTCAGATAATTATCAGATTAATACGAATTCGAATTCGGTTCAAACTTTAAACAGATAATTGCTAAACCAACTTAGAGATGAGTCGCTAAGCCGTGTGAGAGCGGTGTAAGCTCTTTTCTCAAAAAAAAAGAGTGAAAATTATTTTTATTTTGAAAGATATTATCAAAAGATTAAACTTCATCTTAAAAGGATAAAATATGAGTGTAAGTGAACTTATTTTTAAATTATATTTTGAGATAAAAAAATGTAAAAAAGAGCAGTCAAACAGTATTTCAAGATTTGAGTTAATTATATATAAAATGTGTATCTTTAGATATTTATATAAGGGTTCATATTTAATCGGATAATATCCAGCCCGAATATCTCAATATCCAAATTCATATCCGATTAATAATCAGATATCCGATTAAATTATTCATCAGATACTTTATTTAGATAATTATCCGATTAAACAAATACGAATTCAAATTCGATTCAAATTTTAAACGGATAATTATCGTACCTACTCTCAACTAACGAATTAACTAAGTCCCAGTACACTTCTCATATTTAGCCCACAAGTTCAAACTCCAATTGCTTGTTACAAAAACGAATACCAAACATGTAGCTACTGAGATCAACACATAATAATCTGAAGAGTGCAGATCCAGACCATTTAGAGGAAATAAGAACCATTTGAAGAAATCTGAAACACTCAACTAAATGAAAACAAACAAGCCTCCTAATTCCTGTTCATTTCTTAATGCAGATGGTCAGTTTACATTCCCAAAATCAATAGCTTCACATGGACACCGTGAGTGGCACAGCTATCCCTTGTTGACACTACAAACAAGTAATTGAAAACTACAATATCTAATCATTCACGACTAGTACATTGTTATTAAAAATTGCAATATCCAATCACTCGCGTCTACTACATTGGTCTCTACTTTTTGGAAAAGAAAATATTTGATGTTGCACACTCATATCAAGAGACCTTATATACAAGTGATTGAATATACAAATATTCATTTTTACACGGATATTCTAAAGTATGCAATGACACAGCCCGTCGCCCTTCATCCATCTCTAAAGAGACGAAAATAAAATCTGAAGTATCTCTGAAGTGACCTTTACTGCAGAAATGGCCTCAACACAAGTGATGCATTGTGTGGGTCCAAATAGGTTCCTGTAATCTTCTAGATGACAAGAAGACTTTATCCAAATTCATCTGAAGCATGCTTTAGTCAACAGAAGAAAAGTACTGGGAAGCACACCCAAGTTATTCCTATTGCTGGACGACAGGAACAGTTGGATGGGAACGTATGACATTTAGCCCCCTGATCTGTTAAAGAAGTTCATGAAAACATCAATGACCCATTTTCAGTAATTTATCACATGAAACCAAACTTTAACTTGAATAACTAATGCATCATTTCTAGCCACAAAGTGACCGATTTAAAGTGCATAACATAGTTGAATAACTAGTGCAACATTGTTAGCCACCTAGTAATGGGTTACCTCAAAGAAAGAATTGAAATTTAAGCGCATAAGGAATCGCCTTAGGGAAGGGGCTCGCTGGCTGCCTGCAAGACGGCTACTACGTAAAATTGTGTAGAGGGAATTTGATTTTTTGTTGAATTCCTGTTAAGGCATCAAGATGACATTTAAAATGAATGGCACAAAAGTTACTAGAATTGCATAACTACAAGAAATGCATAAGCACACATCCCACAAAAAAGGGTCGCACACTAGGGTTACATAGAAAAATTATAATGCAATCAGACCAAAATGATTACCATAATCTTTTCATAACTTACAAATATTTATGATCTCTTGGGTCAGACAAACAATGGCCTTCGTTTTCATAGTCCACTAACAAGGTACCATAACATGCAAACATTCTAACCGAACAACATTGAAATGATTACCATAATCTTTTCATAACTTACAAATATTTATGATCTCTTGGGTCAGACAAACAATGTCCTTCGTTTTCATAGTCCACTAACAAGGTACCATAACATGCAAACATTCTAACCGAACAACATTGCTCATTCACAAAAACAGACCAAACAGAGTGAACAAGTAAATGTATGCTGCTAAGTGTCAATGGGAAAAGAAATGGATGGTTCAAATTGGATGACCTTATAAGAGGACTCAGTTATTCATATACACATCTCACATAGGCTTGAGTAGAAAAAAAAAACCAGCTTACCCTCATGGGTATGCTATTGATTGGCTAGTAACTCGTGGGAAAGATGCAAGTCCTTACAGAAGAATATAAGGATTACCCTAGCATATCTGGAGTAGCTCTCATCAACCCAAATAAAAAATGGCATATTACGTAAGTTCACATTCTTAGAATGAACCAGTCAATTTCAATGCTTATAAAAGAAAAAACTCTCAAAAAGGACTATCATCTAGCATGGGGCAAAGGTGGGTGTTGAGCCCATTATTTTTCTTGAGTCAATCAAGATAAATAAAAATTAAATCAATTCGGTAACGGTCGGTAAATAGCATGAAGGTAACACCATCGCTCTGGCAAACCATTTACAAACTTCGGGAGCCCCGTCAGATGCCCCGTCACTTTTTCGAATTAATCGAGATATTCGGAATCAATTCAGTCCAATAACGACTAATAAATGGCACAAAGCCTAGCGTTGTTGTAATTCCGGGCCAATTTCAAACCCCGAGAACTCCCACCAGATGTCCGGTATTAAAGGAAAATCCCTCGCAGCAAGAAAATGATTAGACGAGAATCTTCGTCTCACCTACGGGGAATCAGGCACGTGTCGGTAGGATGGACCAGTAAGATGGAAGCTTCCTCCCTCGACAAACGGTGCGAACGGAGCAAAAAAAAAAAGCACAAAACACAAAGAAAAAGTCGCTTTCTCCCCTTCACATGTCAAAGCACAACAACCAAAGAAAAATAAAAAAATGGGGCCCTTTTTATAGAGGCCGCCCTCTCTCTCCCCCATTACCGGCCTACTAGGATCGAGTAGGTCCCATGGGGGGCTTACCTGGTCCGAATAGGCCCTGCAAGCCTATCTGAGCCAAGGGGATGGGGTCCGCGGACCAACCGGCCCCGGATAGGCCCTCAAAGGGACTTATCCGATCTCATATGACCCCATAACCTCTATAAAAACCCCTGTGGTCCCCACTTCCAAAAAAAAGAGAGAGATCGGGAGCACACTTTAAGACATCACTCGGAGCGCCTAGAGCAATTGTTCTTTGTGTTTTTGTGGAGGCCCATAGAAGGGTATGTTTTATAAATACTCTTGGTTGACATGTATGCCCCTAGGGACTTTCTGATATAATTTTCTATGTAATTTGGCGGTACAATAATGTAATTTTATGAATTAATCAAAAAGTACGAAAATATCCCCAAAATTATAAGAAAACCCTGCAATGTCTTGTATGTGCAAAAATACCCTGTAAGTTTTAGAAATTGTAGATATGTCCTACATTTTGCAGAGAAGTCATGTAAAATTTACAATTCGTCAACAAAGTCTTGTATTTTGCAGAAAAATCTTATATTTATGCAAATGCCCTTTTATTCTTTCCAAGGATTATAAAAATATCCTAACTTCCGATTCAATGTGTGAATGTCGTTCTTCGATTTGAGTTAACTACACACATCCTCTAAGACTTAAATTGCTATCACACTCAGAGCCAATGCCAAGTTGCCAATATACCCTCAACTAGTAAAAAGTTGCGAATAAACCTTGAGGTATTGAATTACAAATACACCCTTGCCCCTACCTAATTACAGATACACCCTTGTCCCTACCGAATTACATCCAAGTCCCTAGATAGTGTCAATCTGTGACATGATCTACTAGCCGTTGTCCAAATCCATGCTTAAATTTTAGACCCACCCCAAACCGATATAGTAGAGTGGCTTATAGGTCTACCGTATCCTAAACCAAATTACATGTTCACGCTCGCGAGGGTATAAATACTCTCACCCCCTTTTAAGGGTGTTTACCATCATTGTGAATTTGCCCTCAATACCATAACCGATATAATAGAGGACAATATCTCTTCTTTGGCAGTCAAACAAAGGTGTTTAGACTTTATGTCGATGTAAATCAACACTTACTGAGATCAATGGAGAAAGGTCCAACACCTGAACCCTAATCGTCTGGTAAACCTAGTTTTCACGTAATTAATAATGCACCCGCTGTCTAAATGACCCACAGATGTGCACTCGTGTTTAACAAACGAACATGATTTTCTCTTTAAATTATGTCATGCTCAACAGGCTGGCACGTCCAATGAGACCTTTCCTGCCTTTCTTTTTTCTGCCAAAGAAGATCTAAACTTGTACTAAGATTGTGATGCCCATTTTCCTTTTTACGGGATAGAAAGAGGAGGGCACTCGAGTTGCATTAAGCGACCAACAACAACGACAACAAACCAATGGCAGCAGTTACTTATGGACCCTAGTCATTGCCAATCGCACTAAGTTCAGATACCTGGCAACTCCCATAATGTTCGGCGACTTTCCGGATGTCGTCGGTTCGCCCTACTTCTTGGCCATCGGGCCAGTGATTGAGGACGAACTAGTCGCACCTACCCATGTCGAAGGCACCAAGCCTTCGGTATCAACTGTTGGCCGGGTTTTCGCGGTCAACCATATCAACATTGATGCTGCTCCTACTCAACGGGGGCAGTGCCGTAGCCGCAAGGGCAGGAAGCCTGCAGTGGCCATATCTGTAATGCCCCGGATTTTTCGGATCATTGTAGTGGGTCTCGGAGTGTATTTTGTGCTTTACACGTGTTTTTTTCCCTGATGTGCCTTCGGAACTCCTTGCAGGGCAAACCGTGGCGTTCTCCGACTCCGGGACGTTACCACTGCGTTGCGCTCTTCCCGAGGATCGCGGAGGTAATTTTTCATAATTTTCTGAATTTATCGAATTTTTGGGTTTTCCTATATATACTAACCCTTTTCTCTCTCCCCCTCTCATTTCTCTCTTCCCTCCCTCTCTCTTCTCTCACGCCCTCTTTCTCCCCTCCCTTCTCCGGCGGCCGACGGAGCGAGGCGGGGGCGAGGTGGAGGTGGCGCGGGCGAGGATGCAGGCGAGGACAGGTGAGGATCGAGGCGGAGGAGGCGCGTGGAAGCTTGGTGGCGCGATCGCGAGCCGGCGAGGGTTTCGCGGCGTTTTCTTCGTGGATCGGCGTCCACGACGCGTCGTTTCTTCGGTGGAGGTAGGGAGATGGACCCTCAGCCCGTGTACTTCCTTTCCCGCGAGTTTCGTAGGCCGTGGTGAGCCGAGCGGGCTAAACGGGGCGTTTTGGGCAAAATGCATGTTTTTAGGGTGTGAGCCGGATCTCCCGTTTTATGGTGTTTTTGGGCGATCCAGGGGTTTAGATGCATGCCTAGGGGCTTGGGGAAGGTTTCCCCTTTTGTTTCCCCTTCACCTGGGGGTGAACGGGGCGTGGCATGGCTTTTCCCGCGGTTTCTACCGTTTCCGGGCTCGGACTGAGAACGCGCTATGATCCAGTAGCGCGTTCTTGATGGTCGCGCTGCCCCGACAGGGCGCGTTCATCGGAGAAGATGAACAGTGAGGCGGTTCGGGTCGCGCCTTACGGCCCCAACGCGTTCTGGTTGTCGCGCTATAGGATCATAGCGCGACCTGGCCTGGTCGCGCTATGGTCATGTAGCGCATTCGTGTTGAACGCGCTAGGCACGTATAGCGCGTTCTGGCTGAACACGCTATGCACATGTAGCGCGTTCTTGGAGGGACCAGCCGGGCTGCCCGGGGCGGGCGGTCTGCGGCTGATCGTGCTCCCCTTGGGCCGTGTGTGCCTTGGACACCCAGTGGAGTTCCGTGACCGTGTTTTGGGGTGTCTGGAGGTTCCGTTTACCTCGTTTTACGTGCCCGTGCGCTTAAGGGTCCGGGTGACCTTTTAGCGTCCGTTCGCATTGTGTTGGTCTCCGGTCGACCCGATTGGGACCCAGTGGTCGACCTCCGGCCTTGTGAGTATCCTGGACAACCCATGGGTTCTGTGTCCTTATTTTTGGGGTGTCGGGAGGGACAGTGTTACCTCGATTCGCGTGCCCGTCGGTGTGGTGGATCCGGATGACCCCATGTATTCCGGGCTTTCGTGTTACGCTTGATCGAGTCACCGTGTGTCGGTGTGTGTACGGTGGGGTCTCCCCCCCCGCATATCGTGGGTTCCTTTGGAAGGCGATTCCCGTGTGGGCCATGTGTTTGGCCTTGGATTGTGAGTCCAGTTGTCCGGCCTGGGGTTGGAGGTTTCCCGCTTGCTTCAAGATGGGAAATCGTCGTGGCGGCTTATGTGCTGCCTTGGGAATCGTGCTTCTGTGTTTTCCGTGTGGCCCGTGTGAGTGGCCTTTGTCCCTTGCGTTCCCTTCCCAAGGGAATGGTCTTGGCAACTCGTGTGTTGTCTCGGTATTCGTGATATCGTGGTTTTGGACCTAGAGATTGGGCTAGATCGACGGCCTTGTGCTGTTGCGTGCAACGGTCTTGACCCCGAGTCTTGTGACTCAAGGACCGTTGGTTGTAGTATGTCTAGAGGACTGTCCAGAGTCCAGTGGCTTAGCGCCACTTGAGTTTTCTCGACTCTAGTGCACGGTGCGTGCGTGGCCGTGGACTGTGAGTCCTGTTTCTTCTCCGACTGTGGTCACCGTGCGACGGGGCCGGTACGCGGGGTTGTCCCCATACGTCGTAGGATTCGGACGTTGTTTTCCGTTGTCTTGGGAGTCTACTCCTTCAGTGACCCTCCACTAGTCGTAGCCTACCAGTACGCGTGTGCTGGTCGCACCAGGGAGTGGTGTACGGGCCGACCTTTAGAGACGGTTTGTGGACCGGTTACCGTTGGGCCCCACGTCTTGCAGCCAGAGTCCGGCTGAGGGGAAAACCGTTCAGAGGGCCAGACCAGGGACGCGTGGTCTGTGTGTGCACACGTGGTTGGGGGCGGTTGGACCCACGTCGACGGGCGTGACCCCAGCTAGTCACTTGTTGTGGTTACTTGTACGGTGTTCGCGCCTCGGGTAGGACCTACCACGTCAGGCGGTTCACCTGCGGTGCGGTGTAAGACGTCAGGGGACGCTACCGGCTGTGCTTCTAGTGGGTGGTACTCCTGTCGAGTACGGAGTGATAGACTGTCAATTTCTGTGTCTTGACCTTCGGATTTTCGGTCGTGTTGATCGTTGAGTTTCGGTTGGTTCGCCGTGATGCGTGTGTTGATTTTCGCGTCATGAGATTAGTGCTAGTGGCTTTACCGAGGTTGGGTCTTGTTGTGCGGTACCCGCGATCGGATGGTCGGGGTTGCACCTTGGACAGCGTGTCTAGGTTGACTGTCCGGGGGACAGGCCTCTACGGCGTGGTTGCCGTGTGTTCTTGCTTCGGTAGGTGGTACTAGCGTGGTTCGGTAGCTTCGACTGTGTGATCGAGGTCTGCCTTCTGGCAGTAGGAGTAGCTGTAGTGCCGAGTTTTGACCGGCCACCGGGTTGCTGTTCCTGCTGTAGTTGTAGCTTCCTTTCCGCTACCGCCGTTGTTTCCGGTTGGGGTTCCGCGGGATCCCTGCTGAGTCTCTGTTTTGGAGACTCATTCCCTGCTTTTCAGGTGTGGCGGTTCTTCCTCGAGGTTCGAGGGTGCGGGGCGGATGTTCTCAGTTGTCAGCTTGCCGGGCCGAGTGTTCACTTGGCATGTGGTACGTTTTACTGCTTTAGACTGTACTTTCTGTTGGACTGGACTCTGTTGTTGTGGTTTATTTATTTCTGTTAATTGTTGAATTGTCCTGCTTTATTTCCTATTTCCTTGTGCCTCCACACTCCTTTTAGCCCTTCCGAGCCCTCCCGGCTCGTGGGCGGCGGTGCGAGTCTCGGGTTATCGGGCCTTCTCAGTAATCGGATTCTCGGGTCGTTACAGCTGGTATCAGAGCGGTGGTTGTGGACGTACATAGGAATTCGAGATATTGCAGTGATCAGAGTCCATAAGGTCCAGTACAGTCGGCAGCTGGCTTAGGATTTTGTGTTCGCTTTCCGCCTTGTTTCTCGCTTGAGAGCTTGAGTGCGCTGTGCGGCGCTGTGAAGGTGGTTGCTGTCCGCGGCTTTCGTGCCAGCATGGGGTCTAAGGATCGAGGTCGAGAGCCTTCTCCCTCATCGGTGGTGGCCCTGGTTGTGCTGCGTTGGGCAGAGGTTGCTGGCAGGTGTGAGCTCGCGGTGCTGCGTTCGAGGAACCTGCAGCGTGGTCAGGTGGCTGGTGCGGACTGTTCTTGGTTAAGTGGCCGTGAGCGTGCTCTGTGGCGTCAGAAATGACGTGTCGGTCCCGATTGTTTTATGGATTTCGAGGCAGGATTGGGCTGTGGTGTCCCAGTAAGTCTTTGCTCCTGCGTTCCTGTCAGTGGATGGGTTGTGTTCACCCTGGAGTTGGCTTGAGATGTGAAGGCTCTGCGGCGAGTTCGGGACTCGAGGATGAGCGTTGGCGGTTGCCGGTTATGGCTCGTGTTGCGGCTCTTGGCATGCCGTGTTACAGTTTGAGGAATTGCAGCGGTGGTGCATCGAGAGATGCTGTGATTGTGGTCCGACGTGACACTCGTCGAGTGTGTCGGAGGCGCTGACCTGATGGAAGCGATGGTTTTCCTTGGTGCTGGATGGTGTTGTTTCCAGCGTGCGCGAGGTTTGAGGTCAGGTCGAGCGTGGAGTCCTTCCGTTGGTCGGAAGTGCGTTTGGTCTCCCCTTTGGTTGGAGAGATTGTGTTGGGTTAAGGTTCGTCGTCTTGCATTGTGTGTTCGGATTGGTTGGCCTTGTATGGCATGAAGTCCGTGCGAGACGTGCTCCTTGTCTTGGCAGGGTGGTTGCCTGTGAGAAGTCGTGCCCATTCCCTTGTCGTGTGAGAGTGCTGGCGCTGTTCCGGAAGGACAAGTGCTGGTTGGGCGGTGTTTGCTTTCTCGGCTGTGCGCGCGGATCTGAGTGCGCAGCGGAAGCGTGGTGGGCTTGTGACCCACTAGTTCAGGATCGTAGCGTTGGTTGCTACGGGCGAATTCCTGAGTTTGCGTTGAGCATCGGAGGATTGGTTCCTCGGTGTGAAACGTGTTGTTGCCGTGCCGTTGCCCGAGATATCGTGATTCTTGGCACTGGCAGGATGGAGTGTTGGGGAAAAGTGCTGACTAGTGCGCCGCATGAGTACCCTGTTCCTGTGAAGGAAGCCGAGTCAGGTGTCGGTGTTGGACCTGGATGAGGTTGTTGAGGATGTCGCCTGACGGAGGTCGAGGACGTGTTGGTCAGAGTCGGTGGCTTGGCGCCCGACTTGTGTTCCCAGTCGTGTCTTCGGGCGTCCGGAGATTTCGGTTGCCTTGGTCATGTGTTTGGCCATGGGCAGTGTGTCCGTTTTCTTCCGACTGCGGTCTTGTCGGATTGTGACGGTGAGATGTTTATTGCTTAGGTCGCCGTGAGCACTGTTCAGGTGGTGTCCCGTGGCTCTGTGGTAAGGGCGGAATCGAGATTGGCAGGTGTCCACTTGGATTGATCGAAGGATTTGATGAGACCAGATGGAAGAGTGACGCCTTAGGGCGGAGGCCTCCTGTGAGATTGGCGTCGGATTGGTGGTCCTTGATGGGACGTTGGTGTCGCAATGGTTATCCCTGGTTTGGTGACCAGCATGGGATGATTCCCCTGTGAGTCTGAGTCCAGTGAGGTGATGATTGAAGACACCAGGATCCGTCATTTGGTTTCGTCGTGCTCCCCGAGAGGGTCGAGTTGGAGCGATGTTCGAGCTCGGATGCGGTGTCCGAGAGGAGTGCAGCTCGAGATGTGGCATCAGTCTGTGTGGGAGTCGACGGATGGCTTGCTGAGGTTTGGAATGTTTCCTTTGGACCCGGTCGAGTACCAGGAAAGAAGGAAGAAGCTGAGCAAGCGGAGGTTTCCCGTTGACGAGCAGTTGGTGACCAGTGGATGGTCTTTTCAGAGACAGAAGGTGCTGGTTGTCGGGCTCGAGCGTGGCGAGAGCCGTGTGCCAGCGAGACCTTTGGTGGTCGTTTCTGTGATGTGCCTTTCCGGATGGGATCTGGACCTTGTCGAAGTTTGTCTTCTGACGAGAGTTGGCACAGTGTTATGTCCGGCTTTCGGCTTGCCATGTGTGAGGTGTTTCTTGGTGCTGAGCCGATGTTCTGGTTGCGGTCTGCGGAGAGGACTGCTTGAGCTGGTGGAGGCTCTGTTTTGGTTGCTCCCTTGAGGAGGGTATGCGATATGTCAGCTGGCTGCGAAGCTGTTGTGCAATTTGTCTGCCGACCATAGGTTGGATTGGTAGCTGTTGCTCGTGTCGAGGGTTGTGATTCCTCGGTGAGCGAGATCGTGGCTGCGGCGCCATGGTGGATTCTCACGTTGTCTGAGGTGATGCCAGACTGTGTCCTTTGGTATATGCCTGCTCTGTGGTCGGTGCGCTCGGCGCGAGGAGCGAGGTGGTGTTTGTGATTGTAAGTCTGGCTGTGTCCCTCAGGATCGGTGTTTTCGTGAGAATCGAGGTTTTCTGTGCTGGGGCTCTGACAGCGTGTCAGTTGGTTCAGTGTTCTTCCCCTGGGACTTTGTGCTTGGTCCTGAATTTCGAGGACGAAATTTCTTTAAGGGGGGAGGGCTGTAATGCCCCGGATTTTTCGGATCATTGTAGTGGGTCTCGGAGTGTATTTTGTGCTTTACACGTGTTTTTTTCCCTGATGTGCCTTCGGAACTCCTTGCAGGGCAAACCGTGGCGTTCTCCGACTCCGGGACGTTACCACTGCGTTGCGCTCTTCCCGAGGATCGCGGAGGTAATTTTTCATAATTTTCTGAATTTATCGAATTTTTGGATTTTCCTATATATACTAACCCTTTTCTCTCTCCCCCTCTCATTTCTCTCTTCCCTCCCTCTCTCTTCTCTCACGCCCTCTTTCTCCCCTCCCTTCTCCGGCGGCCGACGGAGCGAGGCGGGGGCGAGGTGGAGGTGGCGCGGGCGAGGATGCAGGCGAGGACAGGTGAGGATCGAGGCGGAGGAGGCGCGTGGAAGCTTGGTGGCGCGATCGCGAGCCGGCGAGGGTTTCGCGGCGTTTTCTTCGTGGATCGGCGTCCACGACGCGTCGTTTCTTCGGTGGAGGTAGGGAGATGGACCCTCAGCCCGTGTACTTCCTTTCCCGCGAGTTTCGTAGGCCGTGGTGAGCCGAGCGGGCTAAACGGGGCGTTTTGGGCAAAATGCATGTTTTTGGGGTGTGAGCCGGATCTCCCGTTTTATGGTGTTTTTAGGCGATCCAGGGGTTTAGATGCATGCCTAGGGGCTTGGGGAAGGTTTCCCCTTTTGTTTCCCCTTCACCTGGGGGTGAACGGAGCGTGGCATGGCTTTTCCCGCGGTTTCTACCGTTTCCGGGCTCGGACTGAGAACGCGCTATGATCCAGTAGCGTGTTCTTGATGGTCGCGCTGCCCCGACAGGGCGCGTTCATCGGAGAAGATGAACAGTGAGGCGGTTCGGGTCGCGCCTTACGGCCCCAACGCGTTCTGGTTGTCGCGCTATAGGATCATAGCGCGACCTGGCCTGGTCGCGCTATGGTCATGTAGCGCGTTCGTGTTGAACGCGCTAGGCACGTATAGCGCGTTCTGGCTGAACGCGCTATGCACATGTAGCGCGTTCTTGGAGGGACCAGCCGGGCTGCCCGGGGCGGGCGGTCTGCGGCTGATCGTGCTCCCCTTGGGCCGTGTGTGCCTTGGACACCCAATGGAGTTCCGTGACCGTGTTTTGGGGTGTCTGGAGGTTCCGTTTACCTCGTTTTACGTGCCCGTGCGCTTAAGGGTCCGGGTGACCTTTTAGCGTCCGTTCGCATTGTGTTGGTCTCCGGTCGACCCGGTTGGGACCCAGTGGTCGACCTCCGGCCTTGTGAGTATCCTGGACACCCCATGGGTTCTGTGTCCTTATTTTTGGGGTGTCGGGAGGGACAGTGTTACCTCGATTCGCGTGCCCGTCGGTGTGGTGGGTCCGGGTGACCCCATGTATTCCGGGCTTTCGTGTTACGCTTGATCGAGTCACCGTGTGTCGGTGTGTGTACGGTGGGGTCTCCCCCCCCGCATATCGTGGGTTCCTTTGGAAGGCGATTCCCGTGTGGGCCATGTGTTTGGCCTTGGACTGTGAGTCCAGTTGTCCGGCCTGGGGTTGGAGGTTTCCCGCTTGCTTCAAGATGGGAAATCGTCGTGGCGGCTTGTGTGCTGCCTTGGGAATCGTGCTTCTGTGTTTTCCGTGTGGCCCGTGTGAGTGGCCTTTGTCCCTTGCGTTCCCTTCCCAAGGGAATGGTCTTGGCAACTCGTGTGTTGTCTCGGTATTCGTGATATCGTGGTTTTGGACCTAGAGATTGGGCTAGATCGACGGCCTTGTGCTGTTGCGTGCAACGGTCTTGACCCCGAGTCTTGTGACTCAAGGACCGTTGGTTGTAGTGTGTCTAGAGGACTGTCCAGAGTCCAGTGGCTTAGCGCCACTTGAGTTTTCTCGACTCTAGTGCACGGTGCGTGCGTGGCCGTGGACTGTGAGTCCTGTTTCTTCTCCGACTGTGGTCACCGTGCGACGGGGCCGGTACGCGGGGTTGTCCCCATACGTCGTCGGATTCGGACGTTGTTTTCCGTTGTCTTGGGAGTCTACTCCTTCAGTGACCCTCCACTAGTCGTAGCCTACCAGTACGCGTGTGCTGGTCGCACCAGGGAGTGGTGTACGGGCCGACCTTTAGAGACGGTTTGTGGACCGGTTACCGTTGGGCCCCACGTCTTGCAGCCAGAGTCCGGCTGAGGGGAAAACCGTTCAGAGGGCCAGACCAGGGACGCGTGGTCTGTGTGTGCACACTCGGTTGGGGGCGGTTGGACCCACGTCGACGGGCGTGACCCCAGCTAGTCACTTGTTGTGGTTACTTGTACGGTGTTCGCGCCTCGGGTAGGACCTACCACGTCAGGCGGTTCACCTGCGGTGCGGTGTAAGACGTCATGGGACGCTACCGGCTGTGCTTCTAGTGGGTGGTACTCCTGTCGAGTACGGAGTGACAGACTGTCAATTTCTGTGTCTTGACCTTCGGGTTTTCGGTCGTGTTGATCGTTGAGTTTCGGTTGGTTCGCCGTGATGCGTGTGTTGATTTTCGCGTCATGAGATTAGTGCTAGTGGCTTTACCGAGGTTGGGTCTTGTTGTGCGGTACCCGCGATCGGATGGTCGGGGTTGCACCTTGGACAGCGTGTCCAGGTTGACTGTCCGGGGGACAGGCCTCTACGGCGTGGTTGCCGTGTGTTCTTGCTTCGGTAGGTGGTACTAGCGTGGTTCGGTAGCTTCGACTGTGTGATCGAGGTCTGCCTTCTGGCAGTAGGAGTAGCTGTAGTGCCGAGTTTTGACCGACCACCGGGTTGCTGTTCCTGCTGTAGTTGTAGCTTCCTTTCCGCTACCGCCGTTGTTTCCGGTTGGGGTTCCGCGGGATCCCTGCTGAGTCTCTGTTTTGGAGACTCATTCCCTGCTTTTCAGGTGTGGCGGTTCTTCCTCGAGGTTTGAGGGTGCGGGGCGGATGTTCTCAGTTGCCAGCTTGCCGGGCCGAGTGTTCACTTGGCATGTGGTACGTTTTACTACTTTAGACTGTACTTTCTGTTGGACTGGACTCTGCTGTTGTGGTTTATTTATTTCTGTTAATTGTTGAATTGTCCTGCTTTATTTCCTATTTCCTTGTGCCTCCACACTCCTTTTAGCCCTTCCGAGCCCTCCCGGCTCGTGGGCGGCGGTGCGAGTCTCAGGTTATCGGGCCTTCTCGGTAATCGGATTCTCGGGTCGTTACAATATCACACTCCGATAAGACTGATTGTCAAAAATCTCCGTGTCAAGCTCGATGGAGGCGAGCCAATCATGCCTCGGGAGAAGCACGTCCCAACCATTCCAACTTCAAACTATTTCGCCATTCTCCGGAAAACACGAGGATAAGACAAAGTTAAAGAACTCTGGCATCCCGGTGGCAAACCGGGGGCAAGTACGTCAGAGCAACACCAAAGCTCCGAAATCCAAGTCAAGAGACAACCCAATAGAGGAGCGTCAGCTCTATTTGAAAAAAAATCTAGGTCACCAAGGAGGAGGCCCGAGCCATCCGGCAGGCTAGATTAGGAAGGCCTAACTACAGGTCGGACCTACAACAAGCTTGATGTTAAACAAGTCGGCACCAAGCCGAGACCTCGACACCTCTAGAGACCAGAGTTGCACACCCACGCAGGCAAAAGCGTAGAGGGGTCTACAAGCAGACCCAACCCACTTCTTCGTTCGCTGAATCAGCCCAAATGGAGGAGGCACACTCTACTCAAACTCCCATATCCCGATTGTCTGTCTTTGACAGACTAGGGTACGCATCCCGGCCCAGAAGACAACCACCCAAAAAAAGGGGGATGGTCTAGGTGACACATGACACTGCCAAAGTGTTCACCTGCTACACTTCCTCTGCCGGTAAACTACCAGAAGAAATTTCAGAGAATCTAAATTAACCACTTCAAGCCCTGAGGAAATCTAGGCATGTTTCCCGAGCTTTAGCTCAAATGACTCGAACAATTGCCACTATCGGGACGTCTCAACCAAGATAGGGACAACCGGGCGAAAATCAAGATAAGTCCACAGTATCCAAGGTGATGATGATCCAGGACATGATGATGAGCTCAGAGACAATATCTAAGCTACCACGATGGAGGATCTTCATTGTAAAAACCAAGAATTGAGGAATATTCTACAAGGACTCTTGTGAGAGAGGGAGGTTCAACCACAACCTCGACAACACCCATAATGGTTGAGCGACCACCCCAAGTCGCTCCGACTACTGCCAATATTTCAGCTACTATGGCAAAAGCTCCAACAACAGCGGAGTTTGAAGCTCTGCATAATGAAACAAATATTCGATCATCAACCACGACAGCGGCAGAAAGCTTAATGGCTCAAAGGCAGATGATCAAAAAGATTGTAGAAGAAAAGTTCGCCCAACATGGAGATAGTACAGCCGCCATTGATCTGTATAGCGTGCCATATCCTCTACACCACCAGCTCAAGAAGCTTCCAACAGAATATCCCAAGTCCCAAAACTACAAAAATTCAACGAGCAGGGATCTCCTCTTGAACACTTGGCCTATTATATAACGACTATGAGTGAGCTGGCACTAGATGAGTCATATCTCCTATGTTATTTCGCCACATCCCTAAGGGGTGTCGCTTTTCAGTGGTACTCAAGACTGAAGCCTAATTCGGTGGCCGATTGGGCCAATATGCAGAAGAAGTTTCTTAACCAGTATCAGACAGCCAAGTGCAAAGTGTCCCTGGCGAAACTTTACTTCCTTGAACAGAAGAAGGATGAAATAGCACCAGACTTCATCAAAAGATGGAGGGACTTCGGCATAAGATGCGACAACCCTCCAGCTCTTGAAGATGCAATCACTATATGTCGCAAAGACTTAGCGGCAGAAGTCAACGGGATGCTTTTGGGGTCAAACATCAAAGGCTTTGATCAGTTAAATACTGTAGCAGCGGAAATTGAAATGTTCTTCGCTGATCATCCCACATACACCCTTGCTAAAGGCAATTCCTCCAAGGATCACCAAGCCAGTGGCAAAGAGGTGCATGCAGTGGACTTTCCCCTGGTAAATGAAAATAAGAGAGAAGGAAAATAAAAAATGTTGGCACAAAGCATGAGGCCAAGGCGCCTGCTACCCCACTGGTAAAGCATATGAGAGTCCTACTCTTTAGAGAAGGAACATACAAAGAAGCTCTTCAGCTTTGCATGAAAGAGAAGCTTATAGCTTTGCCAGAGCCACGGAAGCCTATAGAGGCCGAAAGGTCAGATGACCCTAATTACTATGTTTATCACCGAATGTCGGGTCATACCATTGAAGACTACTACATTTTCAAAAATGTAGCAGAGAAGCTAATCCAAAACGGTCTGATTAACATGCTAGGCCATCTGGTCAATCCTCCCCAACCTCATGCCTAGAATTGACAAACAATCGATCAATGTGATTCATATGGCGACAACCTCTGCGGTTCCCGATGCATCGGAGGCTAGATCATCAAATCAGTAATTTGAGGCTAGCTCAAGATCTATTCTTCCCCAGATGCCTGAATGTCTAGCGGTTCGGAGAAGTATCCGAAAGATGGGAAGAAAGATTAAGCGACTGTAGCAAGAATAGCAGGAGCTACTACAATTCTTAAAGGATGTTGATGACCAGCTAGCAACATTCCCCTTTAGACCATTTGTTGCCCTGACACATGCACAAAATGCAGAAGGACCAACAAGTACCCAAATGCCACCAACGTCTAGAGGATGGCTATCTAAAGAATCATCAGACTCATCCGAGGAATGAGAGAAGCCATATATTCTTTCCCTCATCATAAATTTTTGGAGATCTTCCATATGTGTTGTTGGGAAGGATTGATAGACCTTCCGACGTCAAAAAAATGATGAGATGACATAGCACTATGCATCAACATGGCTAGTATCCGTACCACCGGTCAATAGGCCATGTTATCCATGATTGTCACGCCTTTAAAGATACCGTGGAGCATGGATGTCAATTTCGGCCGAAACCGATACGTTTCAGCCGAAACGTATCGGTTTTAGCCATTCCCGATACGAAAATCAGGCCTTGCATTGTAGCAACCCGACACTTAGTTGGTTTATCGGTTTCGGGCGAAACCGATATTGGTTTCGGGCAAAACCGATATTGGTTTCTGGTGGGGGTTTCGGCCGAAACCCCCTCCCCTCCTTGCTGTGCTGCGACCGTGCTACTGCTACTGCCTGCTGATGCTGTGGTGCTACTGCGGAGGCTGCTGCTGCTGCTGTGCTGGCCAGGGCCGCCCGGGGGGCTACTGCTGTGCTCTTTAGGGCCGGGGGGCAAGGGGCTGTTGCTGTGGACCTGTGCTGCCACTGCGGAGGTAAATTTTGTCGAAGTAAATTTAAGGTTTTTTTTGTTTTGTATTTTTTTGGTTGAGTTGTTGAAAAAAAAATTGTTGTAAGTTAAATGTTGTGTTGTAGGTTAATTTAAAACCATGATTAACTTTTTAACACTTCAAATTAAACCCTAATTACACCCTTAAATTTGGGACTTTTCTTTAATTAGGTTTAGTAAGGGTCAATTAGGGCTCAATTAAATTTCATTGACTAATTTGAAGCGGGAGTATGCTGGTAATTAATTCATTTGAAGGGTGATTAAGGGTTAATTGCTAATTAAGGGTTAATTAGTTCATAAAAATTGGGGCTTTTTGTCTAAATCGGTTTACTTAGGCTCAATTGAAGCTCAATTAAGCTTCATTGAAGAATTTAGGGTGGGATCATGCTGGTAATTGATTTTTTCCAAGGGTGATTAAGGGTTAATTGCTAATTAAAGGTTAATTAGTTCATAAAAATTGGGGCTTTTGTCTATATCGGTTTGCTTAGGCTCAATTGAAGCTCAATTAAGCTTCATTGAAGAATTTGGGGTGGGATCATACTGGTAATTGATTTTTTTCCAATGGTGATTAAGAGTTAATTACTAATTAAGGGTTAATTAGTTCATAAAATTTGGGACTTTTATCTAATTCGGTTTGCTTAGGCTCAATTGAGACTCAATTAAGCTTCATTGAAGAATTTAGGGTGAGATCATGCTAGTAATTAATTTTTTTGAAGGGTGATTAAGGGTTAATTGATAATTAAGGGTTAAGTTTTTAATTGTACTTATAACTTTTTGTGTATGAATGTCTTAATGCAGCATCATGCCTAGACGTCAACAAACACAGGAGTAGCAAGGGCAGGAGGATCCGGGATGGGCCCATCTCTCTTTAGTTGATGCTGGGAGAAGAAAAGTGAAATGCAATTATTGTGGCAAGGAGATATATGGCGGAATTACTAGAGGAAAACAACATTTGGCGGGGGTAAGAGGAGAGGTGAAACAATGTGACAGATGTCCCCGAGAGGTCCGAGAACAAATACGCCAGTGCCTTCTAGGCAAAAAGGAGAGGATATAACAAAGGGCTGAAGATGAGGTTGAAATTGCTGAGGAGATCTCAGGCAAAAGGGTTAGGAGGGATGATGATGAGGAAGGTACTGAGGATTCAGATCCAGAGCTGACTGAAGTAAGGGAGCGTGAACAAGCCGCTCGAAGGAAAGGGAAGGCATCCATAAGTTCAGGAACCTACGAAAGTACAGCTACACGACGTCCTGACATTGGTGCTGCCCCACAGACGCAGAGAACAGGCCCCATGGACAACTATCTCCACAGAAGGCCCCATGCTACACAACCTAAAATCAAGTCTGCATTGAGAGGGGTAAAAAAATCAGCAAAAGTTACAGGGCATGCATTTAAAAATATCTGCAAATGGTTTTTTTCATGCAGGTGTCCCTGCACATGCAGTTGAAAGCGAATATTTCCAACCTATGCTAGATGCCATGGCAAATGCTGGCCCTGGCTTGAAGGCCCCATCACGTCGAGACATATACCGGCGTGGCCTTGAGGGAGAGGTTGAGGAGCTTCTGACTGGGTTGAAAGCTTCAAGCATATATGGATGGAGAGAGGATACACTATTATGTGTGATGGCTGGACTGGTACCACGAAGAAGTCCATAATTAATTTTTTGGTCTATTGCATCGAATGTACAGTATTTGTAAAATCTGTAGATGCATCAAACTATGAAAAAAATGTAAATTATTTGTTTTATTTGATGGATAACATGGTAGACCAAATTGGAGAGGATAATGTTGTCCAACAAGTGACTAATAATGAAGCTAGTTATAAGGTTGCAGGGAAGAAATTGATGCAGAAACGTAGTCACTTATATTGGCTCCTATGTGCTGTACATTGTCTAGATTTGATTCTGGAAGACATTGGGAAGGACAATCATGTGAAGAAGACAGTTGAAAGGGCACAAAGGATTACCCAGTATATTTATGGCCATCCTAGGACATTGAACATGTTCAGGGAGCATGCAAGTGGGGGGCGAGATATCATCCGTACAGGGCCAACCAGATTTGCTTCAAATTTCATTTCTTTGAAGTCTTTGCACAGGTATAAGATTACACTCAATTCTTACTTCTTTATCCTTATAGTTATGTTCCGTATTTGATTGAAATTTCATTTCTTTGCACAGGTATAAGAATGAGTTGAAAGCTTTCATGTACCACAATGCCCTACGGGAATACATCGACAAGTCTAATGTTGATGCTCAGATGGAACATTTGGATGTTTGCCAGATCGTGGACGACAACAAATTTTGGGACAGGGTCACACGATACATGAAAGTAGTCACCCCCCTCGTGAAGGTCCTAAGAATGGTGGATGGCGATGAAAAGAATGATATAGGATATCTGTATGAGGCCATGGACCGTGCCAAAATGGAGTTGCAGGAATCCCTTCCCAAAGAATATGCAAAATGGTGGAAAATTATTGATCATAGATGGGACACCAGATTACACCACGATTTGCATGCAGCTGGTGAGTGATTATTTGTATTGATATATTAAAGTCCCTTAGGTTATTTTATATGTAACATTTAGAAAATTATACACAAATGCAGGTTATTTCCTCAACCCTCGATTTATGTACGATGCCAATGCACATGTTGATGGCGAGGTGCTCCAAGGGACTTTAAAAGTCATTGGGCGTTTATCGAGGACACTAGAAAAGAGGCTTTAGGCGGAAGTAGAGGTTGGCCTTTTTGATTTCATGAATAAGAGGTATAGAACTTACTTATATTGTTATGCTAATCTATTACTTTATTTTTGTAGATGAACTACTATAGAATGAGAACTGGGACGTATTCTGACTCCCAATTGCAATACGTAATGGGAAGAGTGAGTCCAGGTATGAGGTTATCTTTGTGCTTTCTTTGCAATTACATCACGGAGAATTGATTTTTATTTACAACTTATATTTATTTTTTCATGTTGGTGGAACAGCTGACTGGTGGGTAATGGTGAATAATAGAGATTTGGACAGTTCTACATTGGCTTTCATTGCAATCAGAGTGTTGAGTCAAACCACATCAACAAGCCAATGTGAAAGAAATTGGAGCACGTTCAGCCTTATACACTCAAAGGTTCGCAATCGGCTAAAGGCTGAACGATTTGACAAATTAGTTTACTGCCACTACAATATGAGGTTGAGAATAAAAAATATGAAGTTGAGACAACAGCTGTGGGGCAAACGTGTCGTTGAGGATGGCAGTGTAGAAACTGATGTGGATGCCTTATTTGATGATGATAATCCCTTGCAGTCTTGGGTGGAGACACGAGAGCAGGTTGATGAGCCCGTTTTTGATATTGATGATACAACATGGGCAGAGGGCATACTAGATGAAGATGAGACAAGAGATCCCAAATTCAGAAGAAAAACAAAGAGGGCCAGAGATACTCATGCGCACCAGAGAAGGGACCCACTTGGGGTTGTTGATGACACTGAGGAGCAACATGATTTTAAGCCAGCTAGACACTCAGACTCAGATAGCAGGCCAGTCACTCCTAGAATGGGCAAGCCACTTGTGCAGTTAAGAAGAAGTACATCAGTGCATGAGCTAACTGAGAGGACAAGTGTTGCTGCTCGAGAGGACCCAGCAATTGAGCAGTTGAAGCAGATTCATATGAGGCACACGCCAAGGGAAAAAGGACTCATGTCAAAGATGACTGAAAAATTGGCACCAAAAGAGAAAAAAGCATCCCCAAAGACCAAAAGACGACTGATTTCTGATGGTGATGATGATGCTGGTGGTGGTGATGATGATGATGATGATCCCAGTGCAGCTGCAGGTGCTACAGGTGCAGCAGGTGCTACTACTAGCGGTGCTAATGGTCCTTCCTCCTTCCACGCAGACACAGGCAGAGGATACAGTCAGGGTGAGCGATGACATAATTCAGAGAGTCAATATGGGCATCCATCAGGTTATGGAGGTGGCCAACAGGAGGCAACCATTTATGGGTGGGGTCATGAACCAGCATTCCAGTTCCATCCATATCCGACCAGTTCCTCTTCTCTTCCTCAAGATTCTTATGCTGATACTGGATTCCAATCAAGCCAACCAAACACTCCAAGAGGGATCTAAAGAGAGATGCAAGACTTGACTACCTCATTGTTTGGTTATAGCGAATATAGACCATACATGCAACCTTCTTATGGGTATGAACATGAAAAGCCAGACGATGAGGGAGAAGGTTCTTCTAGTTATTATCCATATTAGTGCATCATCATTTAGGTAAGGATCACATTTATTGTACAGTTTGAACATATTTCATGTTTAATATGTACTCAATATTTGTTTAATAACTTCAATGCTTGAACCCATTAGTCTTCTTGTGTAATGCACTTAATCCTATTTCATGTTTATTCCCCTGTGCTTGAACCTAATTCATGTTTAGTATGTACTCAAGAATATTAGTTTAACATCTTTAATGTTTGAACTTCAATGCCTACTTCATGTTTATTGCACTTAATCTAAGTTCTTTACAATCAAATGCATGTCTAATGAATTTTATGAATTTTATGTGATTATTCATATTTTTCTGAATTATTTCTGATTTTTTAGACTTATTTTGATTTTTTTGATGCTTTTCAATGGGTTTCGGCCGGTTTCGGACTCGGCCGAAACCGAGTCCGAAACCGATACTGACATCCATGCCGTGGAGGACCTGATCAATCAAGGGGTAATTGCCATGGGCGATTATTTAATAAATCAGCCACAACCTTATGTTCAGAGAAGGCTAAGCTTTTCCGTCAATGTAATACATGCATCAACCTCTCCCACGTCACCTGAGCTGGAGGCAAAAGAGGCCAGCCTTGGTCAAGACGAGCTAGAATCGTGGCGACTTAACTGGCGGTCAAGGCAAGATTTAGAATCTCATCCTTCACCAAAGGAGGATACTAAGAAACTACTTGACATCATTTTGGGTAGGAAAGAAATCTTGATACGCGACCCACCAAGAAGTCATTTCAAAACAAGCAAGGGGCGTCCTCGTCACTGCGCTTCTTCCACCACACGTGATAAAAAAAAGTTAGGAGGTCTAAGAATGGATAAAGGTTCTTGTGCGACAAAGGAAAATTAGTTCTAACGGTCCCTCATCGACGGCGAGTAATTACAAAGAAGTTGTCGAAGATTTATGCTAGGGACTCTCAACCAAGCCTCCTACCCATCCGGGCGAGTAAAGTTCTTCAACAAGACAATTACCTCCTCTAGTCCTCCCACGAAGAGGAAGGAGTCGCACCCCAAGCAACGCTCCATGAGAAGCCAAAAAGATGAGATCATGGAAAAGAGCTGTGAGGATAGCTCCAAACAGAACCAACTAGGTAAGCCCACAGGGGAGAGTTCCAAGCAAAACCACAAAAACAAGGCTAAAGTGGGAGATCCCAAGGCTAAACAACAACCCAGCACTAAACAAGCCAAGCCGCAAACTGAAGAAAAGCCTCAAGGCTTCGGCCTAGGCCTGGATGAATATCAAGAATTGTTGCCCGAAGTAATCGAGCAGACAATCAACGCCACCTTCCAAGCACTACCAAAAGAAGCTGATTGGGTTAAGGTCACTCCCAGGAGAAGCCACGAACCCAAGACTTCTAAGGCGTCAAATCAAAGCAAAAAACAAAGCTCTGGGGACAAATCACCCCCACCTTCAAAGCCAATCTTTCCTGCTTCCCAAGATGCGGCATGCGCTAAGAAACAAGAGAGGAATAGAAAGAAAAATGTGATAAGGAAGTTGAAGAAGCAAGCTGAATAGACAGCTACTAGGGAAGTCCTCAAGGAGCTAACTCCTTTACAATGACTACAAAAGCTCATAGATGAGTTGGAGAAATACATCTCTTCTCATCCCACCAAGATTGTCACTTTGGACAAATATATCCTTTGGGAGAAACTTGGGTGCAAGACTCGACTGAGAAATTGGCTCCAAGAAATGATCCAACGGATGAAAGAGGGCGAAAAGCTCTTGGTCCTTGAGGAACTCACTCACCTTATTTTATACGAATGACGAGATCACTTTGGAAACGTTGGAGGAGATGCTGCAAAACTTTTCATGTAACGTGGTGGCAATCCCGCCACCCAATAATACAAATTCTTCACAAGAAGAAATTATGGTAAATCTTACTAGTCGCAAAGTTGCTCTAATAGCTTACCCGCATCGTCCAACAGGAAATAGTCGGGGCCGTGGCAGAGGACGAGATCGTGGTCGTGGAAGAAATCCGACTCTCGACCAAGTCATCTTATTTTGGGGGAAAAAGTCAGGTCCCATCCCGGAAGATGAAGTGCGGGGTATTCCCTTTAAATTTGACCCCTCCGATGAAAAAGAGGCTCCAGTCAATCCGTCAAGGCAAGATAAATT
The DNA here is from genome assembly GCA_022559845.1 of Amorphophallus konjac. Taxonomy (NCBI): domain Eukaryota; kingdom Viridiplantae; phylum Streptophyta; class Magnoliopsida; order Alismatales; family Araceae; genus Amorphophallus; species Amorphophallus konjac. The sequence goes on along the minus strand of CM040117.1, from coordinate 36,595,268 downwards.
TGTAGAACAAGTGGGTTCCTCTGGCAAAGACGAATATGCAAATCAAACTAGTCCCTCGGGCAGGGACAAACCTGATGAATTGCCGCCACCCTCGAAAAAATCTCTGGCATCATTGTTCCAAGAAAAGGTGAATGACCAAAACGAGGTCGAGCAACCTTCCAAAAAGGTAAAGTTTGATGGGTCACAGAAGACCCTGACAGAGCTCATCCCTCCACTTGAGAAGACTCGTGCTCAGGCAGACCACAAGATTATCCAACAAATGAAGCGGTTCCCAACCATTGTTATCGTATGGGAGGCTATCTCTTGAAGGAATTAAGAGAGGCCTTTGTGAAAATACTCCAGGATTCCGCGACTTATGAAGCCCATGCGACAAAACTGCAAGCACAGGCGTATGAGGCATTTTTGGCGAGCATCACATTCACGGAGAAAGATATGTTGTTGTCTTCCCCGTGCCATAATCGTCCTCTATACAAGAGAGGGACGATCGATGGGCATGATATGAATCGAATTCTGATTGATCCTGGGGAAGCCGTCAACATCATGCCTCTAAATACTTTCAAATTTTTATATCTGATGTCTTACCTGCAAAAGGTGAGCACCGTCAAGATCTTGGGGTTCAATCAGAACTCTAAGGAACCTCTAGGCCGAGTGGATGTGCAACTCATCATAGGTGACTTCACAACCAAAGTGACATTCTACATCATCAATGCCGGCGCATCTTACAAGGTGCTGCTAGGAAGGCCCTGATTGCATAAAAATTAAGTTGTTCCTTCAACATTGCACCAATGCATAAAGTACACAAAGGGAGGGGAGCAACATACCATCTTTGCAGACCAAGCCCCGTTCCGTCCAAATGAATGCAACTTAGTGGATGCCTCATTGTATTTTAGGGAACCTACCATAGCGACCCCCGAGAAAATAAAAAATAAAGGAAAGCAAAAAAGTGAATTTTGAAGAAGAAGAACCCTTCACTGTCAACAAGGAGTTGGCAAAGTAGCACAAGAGCTAGTGTTAAACCGACTCGACTTGAAAGGCAAAGCATTAATTTTGAAGTTAACCTCGTCAGTCGAGCCATCGACAAAAGCATCTCATTGTCACCTAAATGCATTCAACTCCCGTTCTAGAGGGAGGAACATATAGTGGAGCGGTTGAAAACTTTCATAGTCTCCTACCAGTGAAAAGGAAGAAACAAGAAAAAAAAGAAAGATAAATCAATCATCTTCTATAAAGGAGATACGGTCCCGCAATGTCCTCTAGAAGATGATTTTGGTTGGATTATCTCAGCTAACGACATACCGAAATTAGTCCAAGAAATGGTGGAATATCTTTATGGAGTTAATTCTCTGGTTTATGCAAATATTACCATCTCCCTCGTGGAGTTCCACAAATTTCTCATATTCTTTATGCAGATGACTCTATAATTTTCATGAATGGTGGAATATCTTCAATTAAACAGCTGCTACTTTTCCTGGGAAGATATGAAGCGTCCTCTAGCCAAAGAATTAACACACATAAAAGTTGCTTTGTAGTGGCAAAACGGATGCCTAGTTCTTCTATTGATCGCATCAGTCAATTAACTGGTTATCAGCACAAAACAGGTAGCTTTAGATATTTGGGCATTCCTCTCTTCAAAGGCAGAACCAAAACTCCACATTTTAAACATCTTCTGGACAAAGTTAATGCCAGGTTAGCTGGCTGGCAAAGCAAGTTTCTATCCCAGGCAGGAAGGGTTGTTCTGATCCGGAAAGTCTTAGCATCAATTCCTATGTATACAGCAAGTGCTGCCTCAATTCCTTATACTATTCAAAAGCAGATTGAAAAAATTTGCGCCAACTTCTTTTGGCAGGGACTTGAAACAGCACATAGAAAGCATTGGATTTCTTGGGACAAAATCTGTTGCCCAGTTTCTATAGGTGGACTGGGTATCCGTAGCCTTTCAGATACTCAAATCTGCTTCTATGTCAAACTATTATGGCTTTCTAGGCACAGCAAGTCACTTTGGGCAAACTATGTCAGAAGTAAATACTATCATGGGCATCATATTTCAGACTGCAAAACTTCATTTCCAGTTGGTATAAAAACTTGTGATTTCGAAAAAGCTAGAGCAATTCTGTTGACAGGTTCCCGCATGATTGTTCAAGATGGTATTGCCACTAATTTCTTAAAAGATACTTGGTACAAAGGTAAAGCCTTGGTTGTACAACTTTCTCTCCAAAATAATTCTTTAATTGAAGATTGCTCAGTAAATTTTGCCATGACTAATCCTCAGCACCCAATTTGGGATAAAATGTATGATCAGCAGATGCGGGCTGAAATTTAGAGGTTTGTGATCCAAGATGGAAATGACATTCCTATTTGGTCATTCACTAACTCAGGCAAATTCAGTATTAAATCTACTTACAGATTCATCAAAGGGCAAGCGGCTGATCCAATGTTTAGCAAATTATAGAATCACAGATTTCCTCCGAGGGCAGCTTTATTCTGTTGGAAAATTTTGAAACAAGTGGTTCCAGTTGACAGCCGTATACAAACCAGCGGAGTTAATTTGGCATCTTGTTGTGTTTGTTGCTCTTCCTCTCATGAGATAGAAGATGAAGATCACCTCTTTGTCAACAGTGAACTGGCAAAATTTTTATGGAGCAGGTTAGCGGCGTTAGCCCCTTTGCTTATAAAACCATGCTTGGAAGCTACAAATATTATCAGCCGGTTGAGGTTATCCATTAATGGGGCAATCATCAATAAACCAAAAGGTTTCATTTCTCTGCTGGCAACTCTTTTGATCATTTGGGAGATATGGAAATACAGATGCTTGGTTAGATATGAAGGACACAGAACCAATTTTCTCAAAATTTTTAATAAGATTCTAGCAGAGATTAATCAGACTGTGAAACAAGTTAAATTTAATCAAGGGGCCAGCTCTGAGTACTGCAATATTATTCAGGAATTTGGTATTGTTATCAGAAGCAGCCGCCTAGCTTTCTTTACAGTCTGCTGGACAGCCCCTGCAGTCAATTATTCTCTCAATGTGGATGGAGCTAGCAAAGGCAATTCAGGACCATCTGGGGGTGGTGGCTGCTTCCGTGATCTTCGTGGACATTTACTACTGGGTTTTTCATATTACTATGGTAATGGTTCCAATATGGTGGCAAAAGGACGAGCTCTACTAGATGGTCTCCGTCTAGCTCAGCTTCATTCTATCCCATTGTCGGTTATCTTCACTGATTCTATGGTTTTGGTTGATTTGTTGAGCAATAAAAGAGATCCGCCATGGTCTCTCCTCCCTTGGTGGAGCTCCCCACAGCAACTTTTCTTATCTTTTAAATGTCCCATTATTCAATCATATAGAGAAGCAAATCAGCTAGCAGATGTTCTGGCAAATCATGCGGTCTCCATTGGACACAATGTGGAATTTTCTTCATTCAAAGAGCTGCCCATATTAGCCAAAGGATATGCCAAAGCTGATGCTTGCTGCATACCTAATTTTCGAAGGAGACATGTATAGATTTCTTTTTCCATTCTTTCATTGTACTACAGAGGCTTGGCCTTCCTCTGATCTTGTACTTTTCTATTAATTAAATAAAATTGCATTTAGTGGCTCGTAGGTGGAGTGAGAACATTCCCTTCCTCTGGAATGGGGGTGCACTCTCCCTTCGTCCCACTAGATGTTTTGCTTTAAAAAAAATTTTTAATCCAAGAAATGGACGATATGTCGGAATACATTAAGGAAATGTGCAAAAAGCAACATATTCCTCAAATTCAAGACCCCGCACGGAGTGCATATTTCCGTCAACTGTGGCATCCATCATACGTCCGGGGGCAACCTCCCTTCTCCAACAAGGACACGAGGGGGCTTGGGTACGATCAAGAGGGAGACTTCCAAGTCCATTGTATAGTTAATGCTACAAGGCGCTACCTCCTCCCAATTGCAAGATGGGAGCTGATCCTAAAATTGATGGCTCTGAAAAGGGAGGCGAAGAAGTCCCAACACCAGTCGTATCGGCAACCGCTGATGAACACCCTCCTGTTGAAGGGAACCCAACTCGGTTGGTTGACCATCAACAAAATGAAGAAAGACCTTTAAGTCTAAGCCTTGAAGGAAAAAAATTTGAAGAGTTCGAGGTCTATGAAATCAACACTGACGATGAGGGGGATTTCATCGACCTCCAACCAGTTGTGCCGGAGCTCGAGGATGGTGGTCAAGCAACTGTGGACGAGTTGATCGAAATCAACCTTGGAAGCGCAGAAGACCATTGCCCAACCGTCGTGAGTGCTCTTCTAAGCGCAGAAGAAAGACAAGTGTATCAGCGACTTCTTGAAGAATTTAAACATTGTTTCGTTTGGAACTATAAGGAAATGCCTAGGTTGGACCCCTCGATGGCTGAACATGAGCTCGCTATCCTCCCCATGATCAAACAGGTCAAACAAATTCCGAGGCGCATGCGTCATGAGTTGCAATAACCAGTGATTGCAAAAGTCGACAAGATGTCATTGTGGACTTCATAGAGCCGTGCATGTACCTAGTATGGCTCGCCAACATTGTACCTGTGAAAAAGAAAAATGGCCAAATCTGGGTCTGCATCGACTTTAGGGACTTGAATAAAGCATGCACAAAAGGCAACTTCTCCATCCCAGTCACCGAAACAATGGTTGACATGACCACTGGGCATGAAGTCACGTCTTTTATGGGCGGGTCATTGGGCTATAACCAAATCCACATGGCCATCAAAGATAAAGGCCACACAACTTTCCGATCCCCCTAGGAAATCTGCAACTATAAAAGGATGTCGTTTGGCTTGAAGAATGTTGTTGCCACCTACTAAAGGATAATGACCAAAATCTTCAACGAAATGTTACATGACCTGATCGAATAATATGTCGATGATTTAGTCGTTAAAACAAAAAAGCAAGATGATCATTTGGCCGACTAATGAAATGAAATGCGTCTTTGGCGTCTCAAGTGACAAGTTTCTCAACTTTGTGGTCAGGTATCGAGAGATAGAAATTGATCCTGACAAAATTAAGGCTATAAGGGAATTACCTCCACCTAAAAATTTAACGGAGCTCAGGTCTACAAGGAAGACTCGCCTACATCAAGCAGTGGAAGGTGCATGCCTTTCGATAAATTGATGAAGAAAGGAGGGCCCTTCGTATGCGATGAAGAATGCCAAGAAGCCCTTGAACAAATCAAGGAGTATCTACTCACTCCTCCCGTGCTAGGGGCACTTGTTAAAGGGAAGTCTCTCATTCTCTACATTGCCGCTATGGATACTTCTCTGGGAGCACTCCTAGAGCAAATTAATGAAGAGGGCATGGAACAATCATTGTACTATCTTAACAGGAAGCTGATCAGTCCTGAGCACTAGTATTCTCCCATGGAAAAGGTGTGTGTAGCATTGGTATTTGTCGTTAAAACATTAAGGCACTATCTCCTGGCCCATCGGGTGAGCTCATCTCAAAATGTGATCCGCTCAAATTCCTCCTCAGTCAGCCTGTTATGTTAGGAAGACTCGGGAAATGGGCACTTGTCCTTATGGAATTTAACACCACCTTCGTCTCACAAAAAGCAATCAAAGAACAAGGGATGGCTGAGTTTCTGACTACACATCCCGTACCAGAAGATTCACCACTCAATATTGAGTTGTCCAATGAAGAAGCACTTATGCCTCAGCAAGGAGTAGAAGAGCAAGGTGAAGATGTCCCACCGCAAAGGGAGTATGGCGTCCTCACCATCGACCTGCCATTTTGGGAGTTGTACTTTGATGGCGCTTCCCGAATGGTCAAGAAGGCCGATGGCATTAGAAATTTTGCATCTGATGCCAGGATAGTCTTTGTCACACCTCAGGGTGGCATTCTACATAATTCATGTGCTCTTATGAAACAAATGACCAACAATGAGGCGGAGTATGAAGCACTAATTATTGGACTCCAATTGGCTCTAGAGATGGACATCAAGAGTATCAAAGTCTATGGGGATTATCAACTTGTCATACGACAAGTTCTGGGCGATTATGGCATCCGGAAGTAGGAGCTAATCCTATACCATGCAATCATCATAAGGCAGAAAGATTTTACCCATTTGAAATAAGTCATACATACTCCTAGGAGCAACAACTCCCAAGCAGATGCTTTAGCGAAATTGACTACGGCTATAAAGCTCCCACCTGACGGAGAATTGGATATCACTATCAGACATATAAGGCTCATGCCAAGTGTGCTTGACGAAGAATTTGACCTCACTATCTATAAGGTCAACATCATTCAAGAAGCGGACGTTGCAGAAGAAGATTGGCACGAGCCAATCATAAAAATGAAGAATGACTGGCTCCCTCCGAATCGGGCTCAAAGGATACAATTGCTACGTAGGGCGGCATCCTATCAATTGATTAATGAATGGCTTTTCGGACTCGTCTATGAGAAGGACCGATCGGTCCTCCTATAGTGTATCTCACCAAAAGAAGCGAAAATCATAATGCACGAAGTCCACTACGGATTGTGTGGGGCTCATTAGGCTAGAGTCAAAATAAAGAATAACATCATTATCAAGGGGTTTTACTGGCCCACCATGTACACGGATTGCAATCAATATGTCCGTACATACCACCAGTGCCAGGCATTCGGGTTGGTACCCAGGAAGCCTCGTAACCCAGTCCATCCAACACCCACTTGGCCATTTACGAAATGGGGGATAGACATTGTGAGACCATTCCCACTATCCTCCCAAGGCCATAAATTCATTCCCGCTACTACATACTACTTCTCTCGATGGGCTAAAGTTATTCCCTTGCGGGAAGTATTTTTTTTTTTAACCAAAAATCGACCAAACAGGACAGACACTGGTCGAGTGCACCCTCCCTCATAGAAGGAGAATGTTCTCACTCCCCCAGGCTGTACCAGTGGCCCTAGATTTTATTGCTTAAAGACGAGAGAATTACAGGAACAGTGGGGCATACCCCTGGGGAAACAAAAGGGCACACAAGGCCCTTAAGAAACAGCAAAATTTGAGAAACAAGGACTAAAGAATTACAACCAAAAGAGACTAAAGGAAACGGATGGCTGGCAACCCAGCCTTATCCATTCTGAGGGCCCCCCTGGCCAGCCGTGGAAGATCCCCTTCATGGGCGAAGACAGTGTTTTCAGAGGCATTGCATGCATACGATGCCAATGAGTCGGCAACTTGATTCCCCTCCCTAAAGATATGCTGGAGCAGACAGCCACAGTCTTGAAGAAAAGCCATAGTCCTTCTCCACCATGGGAGGGCCATCCAGCTAGGAGCCTCACCCTTCCTTACTGCCTCGACTAGGAGAGCACAGTCAGAAAAGACAGTAGCCAACCTTATTTCACACTGTTTTGCAATAGCTAGACCATCATGCAAGGCTCTAGTCTCGGCCAGCAGGCTATTGCCATGGCCGTAGTAGAAGGCAAAGCCTATAATCAGTCTTCCTGCAGCATCCCTTATACAGCCACCTCCCCCACTTCTACCAGGATTGCCCTTCGAAGCCCCATCTACATGCAAAGTATACTCTTGCGAGGCCAATCTACAGGAGACCAAAAGGGGCAGTTTGATTGTAACCCGAGGAAACAATTGAAAAGAGGCAAGGCATCTGAATTGAGCAGGAGATATTGGCCTGTGGAAATTAAGCATGTCCAAAGCCATAGAAATTGAGTAGAGGATCCTCCTCTTTATAACAGCAACGTTAAGGGTCACACCTTCGAATCTAGCCGCACATCTTAGCTTCCAGATTTCCCACAGCATCAATATAACAGCATACATCCCAACAAAACTGAAGGCTGATTGCAAATTAGAAGTAGATAACAGATTCCATAAGCAAGTAGTGATCTGATCACTAAACCAGACCCTATTGCTAATCAAGGGATTCACCCAACCCCACAGCTCTAAGGCCAGCTCACCAGAGAGAAAAATATGGTTAAGGTCTTCTTGGCAGGGAGAAGAACAGCAGTTGCATTTAGAGGCCATTTGTATCCCACAATCAACAATCCTGCTATCAACCGGCACAGCCCGGTGGAGAAGCTTCCAAGTAAATAGGGCAGCCCTCGGAGCAATGGCTGAATGCCACAACTTGGCCAAGGCTGGCCTCCGCAAGCCTTTGGTTCGGATCAGGTTACACACTGACTTAACTGAAAAATTACCTTTTAAAGTACCTGTCCATACACAGATATCTGCTTCACTGGTGAATTGGATATCGGGGAGATGGAAGTTATTGCTGAGGAGTCCCCTAGCATCATGTTGTGGATCCTGGAGCACCTCTCTGACCGAAGCCAAAGGGAGATCAGAACCCCCACTCCTTCCATTGACTTGAGCTGCATTAACAATTGGACCATTCCCAGTCCAATTATCCCTCGAAAAATCAATATCAGCCCCACTCCCAACAAACCACCTGCTATTAGATAATAAGATTTCTCTTGCCTACCTGAACACTGCCAAAGGCATTCCAACAGGGAAACGTTTGATGCAGTTAGCAAAGTGGGATTTGATGAAGCGACGCCGGGCATACAAGGACCAGAGAGATGACCCATAGATTATGTTCCATAAAATTTTAACAGCCATGGAGTTCTGAACCCACTGTAGATCCCTGATACACAATCCTCCCTCTAACCGAGGCTTCTGGATAACAGACCAGGCTACCCAGTGCCGACGGTTGGTGCCTTTGTCTCCATGCCAGAAGTTTGCACATTGGCTTTCAATGAAGTTTAATACCTTCTTCGGGATAAAACATGCAGAAGCAAGGTAGATTGGCATGCTGTGTAAAACAGAATCAATTAAAACTGCCCTGCCAGCTGGGGACAACAGCTTGGACTGCCAACCCTCCAATTTGGTTTGAATCCTTTCAATTAAGAATTTGAAGTCAGCACAAAGATATCTGCCCTTCTTGACTGGGATACCAAGGTAGCTTAAACCAGCAGTCTGGTATTTGTAACCAGTGAGAGAGCGAATGGACTGTCTTAGAGAAAGAGGGGCTTTGGTTGAGAGTATGAAACAGCTCTTGGTAGCATTAACTTTCTGCCCTGAACAATGCTCATATCTGCTTATGAAATGTTGAAAGGCCTCAATATTTCGTCTACTTGCATTCAAAAAGACTAGGGTGTCGTCAGCATATAATAGATGGGAGACCTGCATAGATTGCCTAGGCCCTTTGTAACCCTTTAAATGCTCGGATTGAAATAGAGCAGAAAGGCCTCTACTAAGAACCTCTGAAGCAATTATGAACAAAAAGGGGGCAATTGGGTCCCCTTGCCTGATGCCTCTGCTGGATTTAAAGTAGCCTGTTGCCACACCATTGAAATTTACAGAGAACCAGCAATTGTAAAGAAGCATACCAATATAGGAAGTAAAGCTGGTGTTAAAGCCCAATTTTCTCATGACAGCTAAGATAAAGTCCCACTCCATCCTATCATAGGCTTTAGCCATATCTAGTTTAATGATCACATTGTGACCTTTGACCTTCCTATTAAGGTCCATCATAAGCTGCCGAGCAAGAGCAACATTATCCAGGATGAAACGTCCTTTTACAAGAGCCCCTTGCTCCATGGAGATTATACTAGGCAAAAGCGGAGCCAGCCTTTCAGAAATAATCCGAGAAATGATTTTATACGAAAAGTTACACAAACTTATGGGTCTAAAGTCATTGAAGGACTTAGGTTCTTGCACCTTGGGGACTAAAGTTATTAGAGAAGAGGAGATACCTCTAGGAAGAGGGAAACCTTTAAAGAAAGCACATACTGCCTCAATTACATCCTGTCCAACAATGTCCCAGGTTGCTAAAAAAAATTCCCCAGAAAAGCCATCCGGACCAGGAGAGCTGGAGCCCTTAAGTGACCAAACTGCTTTGCGCACCTCTGAAGCATCTGGTATGGCGCAGAGAGCCACATTCTGGGCCTCAGTAATAACCTGAGGGATATAGTCCAGCATAGAAGGGTCTATTAGATGTTCCTCTGAGAAACATAGCTTCTTGAAGTATGCTTCAACATGAAGCTGCAGGGATTTCTGATCATTGCACCACTCAGCTGGATCACCAACCCTGAGTCTTTTAATAGCATTCCTCCTTCTATTACACTGAGCAATAGCATGGTAAAATGAGGTATTCCTGTCCCCACTTTCAATCCAATCAACCCGGGATTTTTGATTCCAGAAAAGTTCTTCTCTGAAAAGAGCTTGGCGAAGGCTTGCATTAGCTGCATTAAGTCCCTCTTTATTTTTAGGAGAGGGGTCAGAGTCATAAATGTTTTGTTTTAGATCAACTTCAGCTTCAGCTAGGCTTTTGTTCAAAGAAATATCCCCAAAGACATCTTTGTTCCATTTGCAAAGGGAGTTCTTGACAGCCTTCAACTTGAGGAATAGCCTGACCAAGGCATTGGGATGACTGATCTGGGCTTGCTGCCATACATCAGTGACCAGCTGCTTAAAAGATTTATGAGTACACCACATTTTCTGAAAAATAAAATGACCAGGGCATTTAAACAAGCTGTCCAAAGAGATAAGCAAGGGGGCATGGTCCGATGGGCCTCTTGGGAGATGCTTGACAGTCAAGTGAGAAGAGACAGAAAGGCAAATGTTGTTCACTAAAACCCGATCAAGCCTTGCCCGAATATTAGCAGAACCTGTTCTATTATTTGTCCAGGTCATAATTGACCCTTGAAAGCCGGCATCTATCAGGCCAGCAGAACAGAGAAAAGAATTTAAGTCAGGCATAGATGCTAAAGCCGGAGTATCGCCGCCCACCTTTTCAGACGGCCTTAAGACACAATTGAAGTCTCCCCCCACCAACCAGGGAGTAGAAACAGAAGCAGCAAAAAGGATAAGGTCACTGAACAGTGACTGTCTAAGATGAGGATCACAGGATGCATATACAAAAGAATAGTATGTACAAAAGGAATTGTCAATCTTCAATCCCAGAGTAATATATTGTGAAGAGGAAGCTATTACCTCCAAATTGTAGCTTTCATGCCAGAAGACCCAGATCTTAGAATCTAAAGAATTGTTACCTGCGCAACCCCCAAGTTTGAGATATCTTCCCAATTGAGGAGCTTTATTGAAATTTAGCATTGGTTCAGTAATGGCCACCAAATTAGCCTTATTAGACTGCACAGTATGTTTCAAGCTTCTACGGGAACCAGAGTTCCCCACCCCTCGAATGTTCCATATAAGAATGGGCTGGATCATTGAGGATTCCATATGATATCCTCCAACGATCTAGCTCTAGATCTGGTGATAACCCCACCATCATGATGCCTGCTCAGAATCTCGCCACCCCTCACAAGCAAATTACTTTGCAGCAGCTCATTGTCAAGACATGCCTTGTCCGCAACTTGCTTACTGGCCATTAGCAGTTCTTGCTTCACCACTTTGTTAGGGACCTCCACATCAAGGACCACTACAGAGGCCTCAGCATTCGGCTTTGCCATCTCCATAGAATCAGCATATAGCTGTCGACTTGCGGCATCAACAGGACCATTAGAGGGAAGAGCCACAGGTTCCCCCTCTCTGTTCGGTAATACGCAGCCTTCCATTTCCTGCATTGCATTATGTTCCTGCCCATCAATATCACAAATAACTGACTTAGGAGAAGAGGGAGGCTCCACAACTATCGACTGCTGTATAACAGGGGCAGATTTTTCCCCCTTAAGATGCACCGGGTCCTGAAGAGACCCAACGGAGCTGTTTGATACTGGATTAGCTTGCTGCAACTCCAGAAACTCCGCAGCCTGATGTAGGATCTCAAACTTATTATCTGTTGCCACATTATGTCGAGCAGCCGGAGGACCTACCAGCCATAGATGGCAGTTTCGGCCGAAACCGAAACGTTTCGGTTTCAGACCGAACCGAAACGATACCGAAGCCCCCGTTTCGGCCGAATCCAAATGTAGGCTATTAAGAAAAAATAGTTATTTAATTGGCTTCGGTCTAAACCGAAACCGGTTTCGGACCCCTCCGAAACCGAAATCGAAACCGTGACTGCCATCCTTGCTGCCAGTCGGGGCCTGAAGGCCTGTCTGGAGTTCTTAGGATCATGATCTTTTGCCAATTGAGTCCGGGCTATTCTTCCCTGCTTCTTCTTGCAACCATCAACAGAGTGACCAAGCTTATGGCAGAATAAACAGAGAGCAGGAACACGGTTATAGCTAACCGATTGCCAGTAACCAACACCATCTAGATCGATCCATAACCTTTCCTTGCGCGGAGCTGACAAATCCATCTCAACACAAGCCAGGGCCTCTGATGTGTCTGTCATGGCCAAAGTTCTTTCATGAATGCGCAACACCATCCCGAAATTTCCAACAATAGACCGCAAGCAATCTTCATGGTACAGGTTCGCCGGCAAGGCTGGGAAACCAATCCAAACCGGCACCGTTGGCGGATCAGCATCAAAATTGAAGTCCGATGTCCAGCGAAAAAACCGAAACAAAAATCCCTTAATATATAGGTTCTTCTGTATCAACAACTTCGTGAAGTCTAATTCACTATCAAAACAGAGGAGCAGATGCCGCGGATTGAGCTTACTAATAACAAAATCAGAGGAAAGCGCCAGGCGCTGCATCAGGCAACTCTTGATTTCAGGGAAGGTAGGTCGTCCATATGCACATTTAGCCACAATGGAGAAGGACAGAAAGCGAATGGACGCCTGAACCTCCGCCTTGGTGAAGAACACCGCAGGCTCACCCCGATCAGTAAATGCTGGATCCTTCACCGGAATAGTGATCCGCGGCCTCTGCTTAGATTCCATTAGAGCCTGCGCAAAAGTTCGACGAGTGATAGCTTAGGAGGACGAGGAGGCAATCTCCGGCGGCGCCAAGGTGGGAGGTAAAGCCCCGGCCACGCCGGCCATGGCCGGCAGGGAGGGGCGCGCCGAGGGAGATGAAGAGCAGTGGCGGGAAAAAACTGGCAAATTTGTTGCCCGATTTGTCAAGCACCACATAATCTACAGATTCAACACTCTCAGTCGGATCATGTCGGATAACGGCACACCATTCAAGAATAGAACTATATATGCATTGGCAGCCTAGTTTCATATTGATTAGAGGAAGTCATCAGTTTACAATTCTCAAGCCAATAGACTAGCCGCCTTCAACAAGACTCTTTGCAAATTATTGGCTAAGATAGTTGCTGGCCGCAAAAGAGATTGGGGTGAAAAGGTGCATGAAGCTTTATGGGCTTACCGAACTGTCTATAGGACACCCACAGGTTGTTCCCCATTCTCACTATTCTACAGAGCTGAACCGTTGGTGCCTGTGGAAATTGAGCTAACATCTTACCGTGTCGCTATTCACGTTGGGTTGCCAAGCCAAGATCAAAGTGAAACAGAAAGGAGGCTCGAAGAATTAACAAATTTGGAAGGCGAAAGACTGCGAGCCTACAAACACCTGCAAATGTATCAAGCCTGTAAAACACATGTTTATGACAAGCTCGTCAGACAAAGGGTATTCAAAAGGGGCGACCTTGCTATAGTCAAAGAAAAGGAAGTCTTGACCTATGTAGTCAGAGGCATGAGGCGACCGAAGCGACCAGGGGGTCGCCTCAAACGACTAGGCAATGGCCTAGGCGTTTGAGGAGTTTGAGGTGAGATTTTATTAAATAAATATTTAAAAATTAAACTATATGTCTAAATATCACAAAAATGTATACATAAAATCAATAAACATCTTAAATTCATTCATTCCTAAAAAAATTGAAAGGTCTTTGCACATACGGCTTTCTAAAGACAAAAACTACAACAATTATGTGCATTTAATATGGTAAAATGCAAACAATTAGAAGCACAAACTACGTAGCAAAAACTGGCAAATAAATTTAATCAAAGACGTGATTTTCTAACAATCAAAGTATGTTATAATACTATAAAATGACCGGTCATATTAAGCATTTACCTATGATAATGTTGGAGATAGGTTACGACACATACCTATCTAGATTGATGGTTTTCTTGAAGTCTTCAAAGCAACTATAACCTTGCACTACGTTGACCATATTTCCACCGTAAGTAAAAACAAAAACATATTGTAAGAGATAGAGTGTGGAACAAAGATTGAGAGAGGGTGAGACAAAGAGTGAGTGAGTGAGAGAGAGAGAGAGGGGGGGGGCTCAATCCCTCTTTCCGTATGTGTGAGAGAGATCGAGAGTGTGTGTGTGTGTGAGAGAGAGAGAGAGGGGGGGGCTCAATCCCTCTTTCCGTATGTGTGAGAGAGATCGAGAGTGTGTGTGTGTGAGAGAGAGAGAGAGAGAGTGAAATGGGGAATGAGAGAGGGGCTTGATCCCTATGTGTGTGAGAGAGAAAAAGAGAGATGCGAGAGGGGGAGATGGGGGAGCTTTGATTGGGAGAGAGAAGAGAAAGGGAGGAGACATTAAAGAGAGAGAGAGAGACAGAGAGAGTGAGAGAGAAGGGGCCAGCACGTGTGTGTCTCTATGTGTGAGAGACACAGAGAGAGGGAGACACAGAGAGAGGGTACGTGCGAGAGAGGGAGGGATGAGGGGGGTTGCCACCGCCTGTGAGAGAGAGAGAGAGAGAGAGAGGGAGACACCGCCGTCCTGGTGGGGACATTGAGCCCACTAGCAGACCCACTACTCGGAGCCGACACCGCACCGCCCCGACTGCACCGAGCTTGTGGCTCGGAGACTCATTTGAAGACTCGGCGTCCTGAGTACGTATGTATTGCGTATGTGTGTATGTATTGTGTGTATTTTACTATGGTGGTATTTGTATTATTAAACCACCAAAGTCAAAGTATTTTATTTTATTTGGTCCAAGCCAAATATTGGTAGGTGGCTTTTGTTTTATTAGGCTAGGACATAAGTGCTATTAGGTGAAAGTTAAAGGTATGGTTGTTATAGCCCTTCCTATATAAAGGGGGCTAAGGTGTGTTGTGTTTTTATATGAATGAATGAAAGAATCCTACGTGAAGGAGCTTCTCCTCTTGCCACCATCCCTTCCCTCTTAGCTCTTTGTGAGATTTGAGTGTCGCCCGGTGTGAGACCGTCCGGTGTGAGGTCGAGCTGCGCAAGGCAGTGGTTATCCAGTCCTGTTCGCGTCCCAGAGCTGCCGTCGATCCTTCCTCCGACGCCGACCGAAGAGAACAAAGATGATGCGCCCGTTATCCAGTGGTTATTTGATGATGAGAATCCCTTGCAATCTTGGGTGAAGACACGAGAACAGGTTGATGCGCCCGTTTTTGATGATGATAATAGAAGATAGGCAGAGGGCATACTAGATGAAGATGAGCCAAGAGATCCATAATTCAAAAGAGCAACAAAGAGGGCCAGAGAGACTCAAGCGCACCAGAGAAGGGACCCAGCTTTGTTTGTTCATGACACTGAGCAGCAGCCTGAGTTTGAGCCAGTTAAACACTCAGAATCAGATAGCAGGCCAGTCACTCTTAGAATGGTCAAGCCACCTTCATCCTTAAGAAGAAGTACATCAGTGCATGGGTTAACTGAGAGGACTAGTGCTGCTGCTCGAGAGGACCCGACAATTGAGCAGTTGAAGCAGATTTATGTGAGGCACACGCCAAAGAGAAAAGGACTCATGTCAAAGATGACTGAAAAATTGGCACCAAAAGAAAAAAAAAATATCCCCAAAGGTTAAAAGGCAACTGGTTTCTGATGGTGATGATGATGATGATGATCCCAGTGCAGCTGCAGGTGCTACAGGTGATGCATGTGCTACTACTGGCGGTGGTATTTCCTCCTTCCACGCAGACATAGGCCGAGGATACAGTCATAGTGAGCGAGGATATGATTCATAGAGCCAATATGGGCATCCATCAAGTTATGGAGGTGGCCAACAGGAAGCAGCCATTTATGGGTGGGGTCATGAACCATAATTTCAGTTCCATCCAGTTCATCTTCTCATCCTCAAGATTCTTACGCTGATTCTGGATTCGAATCAAGCCGTCAACCTTACACTCCAAGAGGGATCCAAAGAGGGATGCAAGACTTGGCTACCTCATTATTTAGTTATAGTGAATATACACAATACATGCAACCTTCTTATGGGTATCAACATCAAAAGCCAGACGATGAGGGAGAAGGTTCTAGTTATTACCCATATTAGTGCCTCTTCATTTAGGTAAAGATCATTTAATTTCTGTAACATTTACTGTGTCTGATTAAGTTTATTCCCCTGTGCTTGAACCTACTTCATGTTTAGTATGTAGTATGTACTCAAGAATATTAGTTTAACATGTTCAATGTTTAAACTTCAATTCCTACTTCATGTTTATTGTACTTAATCTAATTTATGTACAGTCAAATGCATGTCTAATGAATTTTTTGATTTTTTATGTGATTATTTACATTTTTACGATTTATTTTTTTAGACTTATTTTGATGTTTTTTTTACCTTTTGACTGGGTTTCGGCCAGTTTCGGCCGAAACCGAAACCGAAACCGAGTTGTTTCGGTTTCGGACTCGGCTAAAACCGACACTGCCAACCTTGCTAAACAGCAAGCTGCAACAAAGGCATATGCCAATTCAATGAGGCACACATGGGGAGTTGGGTACTGGAAAGAGAGAGAACTAGTATTTTGTAAGAAATACATTTGTATACAGCCTTGAGAGGAGATCACAAGTGTTGGACTGTCGGGATCAGTGGAAGGCAGGCCAGAGTTGTATAATGTGATGTAGATATAGACCTCTTGAAGTCTCCAACAAATATATGCTACCTTCAGTACATGGGAGGTAGTTTTTCTTTCTTTCTTTCTTTCTTTCTTTTTCCCTTTTTTGGGGGGGAGGGGGTGTTTGGAATTTGATATCTTGGCAGCTAAGATACTTTCACACGTTGATGGGGGGTGGGGATGTTGACCTTTTCAACATATGTATACTAGTATATTCCTAATTTTATGTGGTACTAGCCAATTTCAGATAGAAATGTTGAAAGTATGCAAATCCCAGCGACACCACAGCAAAGAAAACACCCCTCAGTTTGTACAGCTTGAAAAGCAAAGAGGTATCAGATGAAAAATAAAAACAGCAGTACCTCAATTGTTTGCTCCAGTTCACTTGAATTTGAGCTGCTCTCATGACGTTCAATGGTCCAACAGAATTGCAAACAAAGTTTCATTATGCTGTCCAATATACGAGAGATAGATCCAATATCCAAGAATGACTGTGATACTAAAGCATTAAGATATCTGCAAATAAGAAATTTCCAATGTTAAACTCCAATACCCATTCCAAGTCATAGAAACTCAACTTTCTCAAAGTATTAACAAGCAGAAAGAAGCGTCAATAAATTTGTTGATTATGATGGGGTATTCTTAACTGACAAAAGATGAATAAATGGAAGAATAAAGATCGACTTGAATCGGCTAAAATTTGGTCCGAGATTGGCCAACTGGAATACCGACTAGAAGCCAAATTCTGAATCATTGAAGTGTGAAAACCTCTTAGAAGGCTAAATTGGATTAGAAACCAAGCCAAACATAATCATTTTTATTTGGTTCAGTTTATGGGTGTAATTCAGTTTGGTTTGGCTTAGTAAGAATTTTCTCAAACCAAACTAAACCATGAGCAGCTCAAGCAGCCTGCTTGCTGACATCAATATTCTGCAAGTTTGTGCAAGTTTGTGCCTGCTTGCTGACATCAGCTCATGGAAAACCAGATTGTTTGCAATTTCAAGAGCACTTCAGTTGTCACAATAAAGTGCAGTAGAAGTTGGGGAAACCATGCCAAGATCATGCAGAGAAGACAACATAGCCAAATGATCTCAGTAGACATTAACCATAATACAACACTCTACCTCAGTGTTGGAATGAGCGACAATATCCTACTTTTTGCTCCGCCAAAGGATGAGAGAGGAGCTGGGGAAGATGCAAAAGCCCATAGTGGAGCGACGACAGGTAGGATCACCAGCCCAATCAGCATTAGTATAAACACAAAACTCCGAAGTGGCAACGGATGACATAAACACAGAGCGGTAAATGGTGCCACACAGTGAAGTACACGCTTGAGTGCAGTAAAATGGACTTAGGTACGAGTGCTAACCAACTAACTAGAGAAATGCATAACATGAGTAATGTTCGGATGAGGGATAGTCAAGTACACAATCACTCCAACAAGCTAACGGTAGCATATAGGATCCTCTAAGAGAATGCCATTAAATCGTTGAAGTTTGAGGTGAAGCTCCATAGGAGCATTACCCATACAAGAACTAGAGAGGGCAGCATGCTAAAGGATGTCATTGATATACTTCTGCTGAGACAAGAAGTAACCACAAGAGTAAGCAACCTCAAGACCAAAGAAACAACACAAAGATCGAAGGTCTGTCATATGAAATTGTTGATGTAGATGTTGCTTAAGAGATGATCTAGCAATTGCAAATACCTTCTTTAAGAAGAAAGACGAACACTTAATAACATACAAGAGCAGAACACAAAAAAGTCAAATTAACTATTTTCTTATTAGGAAGGTCGATAGAATTTTATGTAAAGATTATAAAGTTATCCCTGGAGAGAGCCTAACCTCACAACATATGATTTTAGTAATGTCTTTATCCCAAAATTCAAAAGAAAGACCATTATAAATAATTGTTGTAAGATTGAATGGTGGAATTCAAAAAGTAAAAAATTGGAAACATTTTAAAATCATCTGGCTAAAGAAAATATTTGAAATCTAGATCAAGAAGTTAATGTAATATGGAATAATGTTGCAAATTGTATAAAGAATGTAGCAAAACGACTCTTAGGTGAATCTAAAGGTAAAACGAATCTAGAAAAAGAGACTTGATGGTGGAGTGATGAAATCCAAAATGTCATTAGAGCAAAATAAAATATTTTAAAGCTTGACAAAATAACAAAAATAATCAAACCCTAGAAACTTATAAAATAGCTAAACAAAAGACTAATAAAATAGTTAGCGAAGCTAAAACAAAGGCATTTGAAGAACTATATAATAAATTAGGAACCCGAGAAGGCGAAAAGGATATATTTAAACTTACTAAAGTAAGAGAAAGGAAAAGTAGAGATCTACATCATGTTCGTTACATTAAAGGTGAAGATCAAAAGATTTTAGCTAAGGATCTTAAGATTAAAGAGAGGTGGCGTAGTTA
Organism: Amorphophallus konjac; assembly: GCA_022559845.1. Lineage (NCBI taxonomy): Eukaryota > Viridiplantae > Streptophyta > Magnoliopsida > Alismatales > Araceae > Amorphophallus > Amorphophallus konjac. The sequence goes on along the minus strand of CM040117.1, from coordinate 36,576,213 downwards.
TTTTCAAAAATTACTTAATAGAGATTGCATCAAGGATTTATCTTTAGAAGGTGCCCAAAAGTCGACAAAATTTTATAAATATCAATATATCAGGTATATCAAGATGTCATAAGTGGAAGATGCTTTAAGAAAAACGAAAGTGAGCAAGGCTTTAAGAGCAGATGGCATACCTATTGAAGTATGAAAAAACTAAAGAGACATTGGTATTAAGTGTCTAACTACTTTTCAATAAAAATTTGAAGGAACGGAAAATGCCATAAGACTGAAGAAAAAGTGTTATAGTTCATTTCTATAAAAACAAAGGAGATATTCAAAGTTGTAATAATTATCTTAGAATTAAACTTATGAGTCATACTATGAATCTTTGAGAAAAAATAATAGGAAAACACCTTCAATGTGCGAGGGGTGGAAAGAAGTGACTGGGAGGAGGGGCAAACGAGGGCTGATTGAGGTGAAAATTAAACTGGAAGAAGGTGGAAACACGAGAAACAAACCCTCAAAATCTCAGCTCGATCAGATGGCTGGATCTGGAGATACAACCCCTTCTTTAAGCTTCTATTCTGCAGGTCGTAGGTCTAGACAGCAGGCTGGAGATTGGGTTATGGCGGCTCGTTGGTGGCTCCGATGGCGGCGGCGACGGCGGTGGCTGAGAATCACACTAAGAGGAGAAGATAAAACTTGGAATCACTCCAAGATTTGGGGCATTACACCCAGAACTACTGCAAGGGAGGAAGAGAGAGGGGCGCCCCTGGGCATTCTTCACACAAATGCTTTTTTTTCTTCAATAATTCTATGCAAAAATTATTACAAGAGACATTAATTCTAGACCTAGGACAAATGACCACAGATACCCTTGGTCAAGGGAGCATATTAGGGAAGGGAGACAAAAAGAGAATAAAAAAAATCCCACAAGGGGATAAAGGAAGGGGCGCCCTCTTTAAAGAAGGGAATTTTGATTTTTCTTCTTTCTTGGTCCAAGTCCACCATGGACCATGGACCAGCCCCTATGGGCCCTAGCAGCTAAGTGGCCCAATGAGAGAGAGGGTGGGGGGCCCGCCGGGCCTAAGTGACCTTTTTACAAAGAAACCCATTAACTTAGCCCAATTAATTCTCTCTTGACCCAAAATGAAACCCAAAATTATAAATACACACCAAGTACACTCCAAATACACACCAAAAAATACAAATACAAGTTCACACCAATGACACTCTAAACAAAGACAAGGCCTAGCTCCGATGCCCCATCACAGGTGCTGGACCTTTCCTCACTGACCGCAGTCAGTGTTGATTTATATCGACCTAACGTCCGAACACCTTTGTTTATCTGTCAAAGAAACCTTAAATCTTCTACAAGGGTCCTGATATTGAGGGCATACTTGGATGTAGGGCTCAAATTTAGCTTTCACTCACCACCAAAGAATTAATGAGACTAGGGCTTCGTCAAAAGCCGCGAGGTTAAGCGAGAAACCCCATGATTTGAGGACATAGTCACAATTTTGCGAGAGCAATGGCCGTTTTCAAAGTATTGGGAAATTTCCTAGACCCCAGGGGTATTATAGTAATTTTAGGTTTCCAGGGATATTTTGATAATTTTATCAGGCCAGAGGTATTTTTAGAATTTCTAGGTTAGAGAGAAGGTAGGATAGGATCCATGACTCCCCAAGGCACTGAGGCCATTTCCGGAGAGTTTTGGAGGCTATTAGGCCATTTCTAGATCATAGGAGTATTTTGACAATTTTACCAAACTCCACACGGACCTAGGTTTGAGGTGGCACTCAAGTGTAGGACTGAGCTGACAATATCCCTAAGCAGAAGGAGACGAGAGACTTCATAGAAGACGCACGTGCGTCGATTTGCAAAGGGAGGGATATGTATACAATTTCCCGAAAGTCAGGGGTTTTCTTATAATTTTTTCCTTAACCGATGTGCAAAGAAAATCTACAGAGTACATCAAATATATTTAGGGCCCAAGTGGGTACAAGGGTTGTCGGCGAGTTGTTAACTGTACATCAAAGAGGTCCGCACTAACGCGGGAAGTAAGGGCGTAACCCCAATTACAAAAGATTGCAGAGTAAAACTACAAATAACAGGACTTATGTTTCACGCAGTCCCAGAGAGGACATTTTTGTAATTCTCCCAGTATAGGGGAAGAACTACATAATTTAGCTGTCTCGGGGGCGTAGAAACTTACAAACATGACCCCCAAAGAGGCATAATTATAAACATAGCCCTTAGGGGCATAAATACAAGACCCGGGGATCACCTACCCCTCAAGGGTCAAAACAACAAACAATCTTCTTGCTAGTTGCGCAGGTGTCCTTGATTTCTCACAGATGCTTGATGCTTCCTTCTGAACCCTCGGAGGTCTATTTATATAAAGTGGAGGGCTACCTGAAGGTGTTTGAACCTATATGGGGTGAACGGGATAAAAATGACCCCGGGAGGGTCTTTTTTCTTCTTTTTCTTTTTATTCTCACTTTTTTTCTGCAAGTGAGAAATGGAGGCGGGGTCTAATGACCTCGGGGACGCCACTCAGAGTCGAACGACCCCGGGCAGGTCCCACCAGGGTCAAGCGACCCCGGCGGGTCCCCCGGGGCGCGTATGACCCCTAGCGGGTCCGCACGGTCGCTCCCCGGGTCGAACAACCCCGGACGGGTCCGCTCAACCCCGGTCCGGTCTCCCGCGCCTATTCCTTTGTATAAACCCCTGGTTTTGGGGTTTTTCAGCCTTGTTCTCGCAGCACGGCGCGTGGAGAGAGGAGGGAGCGCTCTTCTTGTTCGTTTGTCGTCTTCCCCGCACCGTGGGCCGCGAAGAAGGGATTTATTTTTGCTCGAGTAGCATGGTACACGTGCGTGGGACTTCCTCGGCGGTGTGTACACCCTCCTTTGCATCTCTCTCTTCTTGATAAGAGGTTTTCTTTGCTCATGTTGAACATCCAAGGGAGGAAAACTCCACCCCTTCGGGGTTCTGCCTGGAGCCACGCGATCCTGACAATCGTGATGGTTTAATCCAGTTCCCGACCACCATGCTTGCTACGACGGGTCTATAATTGTAGAGATATACGGGCCACAGAGTCCCGATGTGTGGAAATATTCCACGGAGTGGCAATACGCCGAATATTGAGCCCCGACCAACTCGAGAGAAAGGTCTCAATTTATCCGAGACAAATTGTGGGTGCAACAAATGCCCCCCACAAGACATCCGTAAAAGCCGGAGGAAGTCTTCCATGATTTTTTGCTTATCCCCGAGTCCATTGACATAATGGAGTTTTGGAGGAATGAATGAATTTTCTTACTGCTGTCCTCATGCTAGTTTGATCTTTAATTCAGCCTTTTCATTCATTGTTCCCCGTTGCTCTTGGTCTTTGCAGCTTCTACAGACATGGCTCGCCAAGGCAGAGGCAAAGAGGCATCCCGGAGGCCCAGGGTTGGGGGCTCTGATGATCATTATGTGTGGAGGACAAATAGGCATATGCCACCTTTCCCTCCTCGCAGCATCACTTCTGACAGCTTTGACGCGGTGGACCGCAAGTTTGTTTGGGTCACTGAGGGCCCGACTGAGGATACTACTACAGTTAAGGGCACTGTTGATATCTCCGACATTACGAGGAGGCAGGGGGTCTATGTGTATGAGCGTTTAGGAGGATATCCATCCCACTTTTCACTGGATCGACATCTCCTATCCTTTGTCCAAAGCTTTGTGCCTCCTGGTATGGAGGCTGATGATCCCCTCTTGCCAAGAGAGAGGCGTCGTCTCGAACGAGCCATATTGCTCGGGAGGGACAGTATGCAAGGCACTTGTACATTCTCATATCCGAGCTTCCCCGAGGGCTTCATACGGTAGAGACAGTATCCTGATCAGAAGAGTCTGCGCTTCTTCAGGGAGTTTGACAGCTTTACAGTCCGAGTGGGACCGTCATCACCAAAAGTTTGGCACTTATCCGGGCATCATAAGGCCGCGGATGTTACAGTGGATGGGATGTTTCTGGCTCCTTCTGGGGCCACTTTTGCACATGATTACTATGACCATTACTACTTATTGGAGAGGATATTGGCACAGAAGACTCCCAGCTGGTATGGAAAGTGACTTGTTATTCCTTCTCATTGTTACCGTCGAGGCACGACGGAATGGCTGTGGGGCATCTTGACTATTTACATAGCAGTGCTTGATAGGGTCAGGATTCGCCATGTAGTGACCGCGGCATTATACTCCTATCCTTGCCACACAGGGTTGCTTCAAGCCTTGGCTGAAATGTTTAACAAGCACCGGAACACATTCGTCACCGTTGAGGGGAGACTTCACTAGACCTGTGGGCTTTTCACAGGATTTCTAGCCTGCCAGTTTGTGGGTAGCCCTATGAGGAACTATCCTTAGATGATATGCATCTCAGTGCTTAAGACGGAGTAGGTCAGTATCTTCTTCCCTACTGCTTCAGATATCTGATGAAGACATGGAGGGACCTAGCCCTTGTGGGAAAAGAGAAGGTTGCCCGCACACCGAGAGTGACATTGAATGCCTGGGTGATGCACTTTTACAGCGGTCCTTACTGTTTCTATGAAGAGTTTGCTTCCTCCGACATGACTTGGGAGCAGTGCAGGGAGGTCATATTGAAGTTTGCTTCACATCCGCGTCACTTGCCCGCCCCAACACAGGGGTGGAACTCAATGGGGCTTCCGTCACTGACATATTTGGCAGCTTACTTGGCCTACTGGTTGGCAAGCTTTGTGATCCCCCATGGGGAGGAGGGAGTTCTTCGGGCAGAGGTGATCTACCCGACTTGCCTGACGGCGTGTGGGCGCAGAGTTGCTATTGCCCCAGCTGCATTGGCGAATATCTACCATTCTTTTGGGGCTTTGACTTCACACTCATCGCCCAGAGATAATGGCATTTTGATGCCCACTCATTACTTGAGAGCGTGGATTGGTTTACTGTTGCCAGAGCTTTCTCAGAGGATACCGATTGATAATGCCGCTGCCCCTCTCATCTTTGCTTTTGCTGGTCACCTGGACCAGGATGATGTTTTGCAATTAGCCAGTGCCCGCCGTGCTTTGTCTTTCCTCCACACTGGGAGAGATGAGAGTCTGGACTTTGACCACAGCTCCCATCCGTATCGCCCCTATTTAGAGCGGCAAGGGGATTCAATTACTTGTAGATTGTCTTCGTGGGTTTTGCCCTCCTCCCACGCACTAGCCGAGTGGATTGTTTGTATACGGCTTGGTGTTCTAGTTTACCGCCGTTCCAGCATAACAGTTCTCGAGCCGTACTATCCACATCGGTTTGCCCAAAATTTCGGATATGATCAGGCTATCCCCCTGAATGTGGAGTTCCCTCTGGCCCTTCGACAGTATAGACAAAGAGATGTGCATTTAGTTGCAGTTGCTTGGCAGGCCTTCCTCTTTCGTGACGTGAAGGAGGATTATCCGATTCCAGCACAAACGCGCAAGGGTCACTTCGACATATGCTATGCGCGTTGGTGGTTTAAGGCCAGCAATGTATTCAGACAGCGTGTTGATGCCATCTGGGCTGCTGAGGAGAGACGCCTGAGGAGGGAAGACCCCGGCTTCATCAGGTCTCACTTTTCCGGAGCTGCTTGAGCCGTCAGAGAGATGGAGGTCCGTTGGAGGGAGGAGGGGCTCCTCATTCCCGTTGGCAAGAGCCAGTATGCTGGGGCTCTGAAGCCCTTAAGGAATGCACCAGCAACAACTTCTACTTCTGGGTCTTCCCGCCCGAGGACGGCCCCTGGGCCTTCAGCGACTTACTCTTGGTGGGAGGATTTGAAGACCTCCTGTGGCGTGAAGAATAAGTCTCAATTATCATAGCCAGTCCCTGAGGGCAAGGAAGGAAGTATCGATTTCGGTACCGGTTTCGGCCGGTTCCAAAACCGATACGTACCGGTTTCGGTACCGGTTTGGTTTCGGCCGAAACCGGTTGAAACCATTTTAAAAACTAAAAAAAATAATGTCAAGGTCTGCTTTCGGCCGAAACCGTCCGATTTCGGACCGAAATAGGTCAGTTTCGGCCGAAACCCTTAATGGTTTCGTCCGAAACCATTAAAAAGGTTTTTTTTTTAATGGTTTCGGACCTGCTACAGTGATTTGGTCCGGTTTCGGATCGGTACCGGCCGAAACGTATCGGTTTCGGCCGATACTGCCAACCCTGCCTGAGGGAGCATTTGCAGGCAGTGCTTTCACAGAGTGGAGGGCCCATGTAATTAATGCAGTGGCTTGTGCCGGCCCTATGGAGTACATTTCAGATTTGGAGGTGACTATCATCTCCAATGCCATCTTAGACACTGTGAATAAGGTAGCCCGAGTTCTTCAATTGAAGCCCGAACAGATCATCTTAAAGCCCGAAAGAGCCATAGGGGCACCAAGTATATGCTTGATTATTTAGCTCTGCCTTGTTTCCTTGTTTCTATTATTTATTTGTTGTTCTGCAATTCGAGATGCCAATCACATGCAATCCCTTATCATTTGTAGACCATGCCGATGGTCAGGAGGATGATGTTTTCCCGTGAGGGATCTCTCTAGGTGCAGCCCCCACTGGGGTCCATGCTCCTGGGAAAAGGCCTCGAGCTGAAAACTAGGAAGATAACACACGGCCTTCAACCCGCCCTCGTTCTGGGGAAGAATCTCCCACTCGAGCATATATCTCCAGTAAGTGAAAGAACTTTCATTTCAAATCAGCATTATAGCATGTTTACACATTGTTATAACATGACTCCTTTCTTCCCTCTTAGGTGCAGCTCCCCCCGAGGTTCGGGCTGCCATGAGCTTTTCTCCCTATCCGGGAAATGCTTTTATAGAGACAGGATTGGAGTTCGACGAGTCCATCCCCGATGTTAGTCTAGACATAAAGGGGTTGGACCCTACCGTCGATGACTATACACCGGTGACTGCCGCCTCTGCCGCACTTGATGTAGAAGGGGCCCCTACTATCCAAGCTTCGGGTAAGCATCTCTTGCACTTACCCCCGCTTTTCTTCTTCTTTAGTGCTTGAGAGATGGTGTATAAGTTGGCTAATATAGCATTGCTTGTTGCAGGGGATCCTGGGGTCCAACCCACTCTCCCTGTTGTCAGAGAAGGGGGTGAGTCCTCTTCTAGCAAGGGGAATTATTCATCCTCTGGGTCCCCAAGCGAGGGAAGCTCTAGCACTTTGTCGAGTACAGGAAGTTCTAGTACTTCTTCCAGTGAGGGCCCCTCTTCCTCCTCATCGAGTTCTTCTGAAGATGGAGAGATAAGGATGACCCTAGGTAATTTTAGGAGTCTATCATCCTCATATTTTGTTTGTGACTCCTTTGCTTATCTTGTTGCTCATTATGTAGCTGCCAAGTCGGCCTCCTCCCTTGACGAGTTTTCGAGACTCATCGAGTCAAGGCCACTCATAGATTTGCCAGATTATGATGGAGACCTGAGAGCTTTGGAGTCTGGGACAATAGCCGAAAGAGATTACACAAGACCGGGGGTATATGATGAGATAACACCACCCTTGGCCCGGGATTATTGACAGGTACTGTCAGCCTTATAGAGTCCAGCGGGGTACATGCTTTAGGTATGCATAATATATTTTTTACATATTTTCCCTTGTGCGTGCTCGTCATATTCAGAGAATGTTGATATTGTACTGTTCCCCTGATTTGGACAGCTGCTGATCAAACGGAGGGAAGGCCTCTCTCTCAACCTGGAGGGATTGGCATGGCGGATGGGTCACCCCAGGCACCTTTAGAGGAGCGGGGCACTACTGACCATGCGGCTGCCCCCATAGTTGTCAAGGCGCCCACCTAAGCGGCGCCTAGGCGGTAAGGCATTTTTTTGACAACAAGGCGCCTCCACGCCTTGTTGGGCTTAAAAAAGGCGCCGCCTAGGCGCCGCTTGGGCGGCCTAGGCGCCCAAAGTGGCACCTAGGCGGCCCCCTTCTATCTTCGTCTCTCTCTCCCTCTTCTGCTCTGTTATAAATAGAAATTTTCTTTCGGGGGCTCCGCCCCTAGAAACCCCGCAAGGGGCGCTGCCCCCTTGACTCCCGCGACCTGACCGCGCAGGTCGATCCGCGTGCGAGGGCGCACGATGGCGAGTTCGAGCTCCACACTCTAACACACTCTCTCTATTTCTCTCACACTCACAGTGAGACCCACCCATGGTTGGCAGTATCGGCCAAAACCGATACGTTTCGGCCGAAACGTATCGGTTTCAGCCGGTACCGATCCGAAACCGGACCCTAACACTGTAGTAGGTCCGAAACCTATTAAATAATAGTTTTTTAATGGTTTCGGACGAAACCATTAAAGGTTTCGGTCGAAACTGACCTATTTCGGTCCGAAACCGTCCAGTTTTGGCCGAAACCATAGAGAATTACTATTTTTTTTAAATTTTTTGAATGGTTTCAACCGGTTTCGGCCGAAACCGGTACGTATCGGTTTCGGTACCGGCCGAAACCGGTACGTATCGGTTTCGATACCGGCCGAAACCGGTACCGAAACCGATACTGCCATCCTTGGACCCACCCTCTCTCTCTCTCCTGCCCCCTCTCTCTGTCTGTCTATCTCTTCTCTCCCCTTGCCCCCTTCTCTCTCTTTCCCCTACCCTTCCTCCTCTCTCTCTCTCTCTCACACACACTTCGCAACTATCTCTCTCAGTCCCTCTCTCTCTATCTTGCCTTCCCCCCTTTTCAATTAATAATGGGGTTAATTTGTTAATAAAGTATTTTAAATTTTAATTTTAATTTTGTATGTCTTTTTTTTTTACAGTGGTCATCTATGGTACTTCCCTAGTTATGTGTTTGTTTACTTTATTATGGATTGTATGTGATAATGGGAGATGTCTTTTTCTTTTCATATCTACTTTATATTATATGTATGTTATTTCGAGTATGATTTGCATATTTTTGGAAGAAATTGGCAAACATCCGGTTAGTATTTTATTCATTCTGAAAGTCCAATTTTTATTGTTAATTTTATCTCAAAATGAATTTTGATATTTTATTGCAATGTCATTTCTATTAATTTTTATTTCTATGTTCATACTAGTGTTGTTTCCCGTATTTGTAATAATCACGATTAATTTATATATAAAAAATTACGTATATATTAATGATGATATTTTTTATGAACTTGATGTCTAAGCACCGCTTAAGCAGGCGCCTAAGCACTTAGGCACTCAAGGACCCCAAGCTCGCCTTAGTCGCCTTGACAACTATGGCTGCCCCTTCTGAGTCTTTGACTCCAAGTATATATATATATATATATATTTGAACAGAAGCCCACATCATTTGTTGGATGAGTCTTCCTTTCTTTATGATATTAACCATCACTCTACATATTGATTCTTTTTTAGCCATCGCTCTACATATTGATTCTAGCGACGGAGGCCTACGTCGCAGTGGTTGAGGAAAATGCCCCTGTAGAGATCGATATGCCTTTATCACTCTGAAGTTCTCATCTTTGTTGTTGGTGCAAATGAAATATTATGATTTTTATGTCTCATTTCACTTGCGAAGAGCTCGGCTGCAGCTGCACCACCAGCAGAGTTGGAGTCAGCCCCTGTTGACATTTCTCCTCCAATCTTGGAAGAGGAGCCTCCTTCCACGGATGACCCGACGTGCAGAGTTGTCTCCAGTAAAACCATTATGACTTGTACTTTAGAGTTCTGCACATACTGATTTTATTGTGATAGCATACTCACAATCTTCTGCCTTTCTTTTTTTGATTTCAGGCTCGACAGAGTTGGCCCCAAAGGTGCCCCAAGACTTTCCCGCTCTTGGGTTAGAGTGGCCTGATGGGCCTCAGCTCGGTGTAGCATTGACAGATGCCGATATGGGCACCCGGCTCATTCAGAATCTCCGATCGCTACTACAGATCTATGTAGTCTGAGGCGCGCCTCAGAGGCGAGGCGACCTAGTCGCCTCGCCTCGCTCTGACCACAGTTTGTCTCACTCTCTCTCTATCTCACATAGACACACAAAATTTGGTTTTTGACAGTGGTTTGTTAAATTCTATGTGAATTTAGTGAGTCATAATGATTTGAATCATAGGATTGAATGAATTTAGGAAATTTATTGACTTTATATAGGTATTTTTGTGATATTTAGACATATAATTTATTTTTTGTGTCATTCTCTCTCTATCTCGCCCCAAACGCCTCAAACGCCTAGGCCATCGCCTAGGCGTTTGAGGCATGAGGCGACCTCCCGGTCGCCTCGGCCTCCTCACGCCTCAGACTACATAGCTACAGATCGATCCCCTCCCCACCATTGAGACTATGAGGGGCCACTTGGAGTGCTGCACTAGAGGTTACCATGCATTCGGTCTTCCTCAAGATGCCTGGATGGCTGAGCTCACGGCCCTATGGGAGGAGTTCGCCCGCGGCCACGCTATTCAGGAGCAGAGACAGAGGACCCAGACGCAGATCCGGTAGGAAGAGGAGCAGCTCTGCGGACTTCGAGCAGCCCAAGCTGAGGTAGGTGTCCAGGTCATAGTTGTCAAGGCGACCCAAGACGTTCACGGGATCCCTAAGCGCTCAGGCGACAAGGCGTCCGCTTAGGCGTCGCCTAAGCGACACTTCGGCTACTAATTAAAAAATCTAAAATATATATCCTCCAATATATAAATCAAGAATAAAAAATGTGAAAAATACAAAAAAAATAAATTACATGAAGAAATTGGTGTAATTAAATTATGTGACAATTATAGAAAACTAAATTGTATCAAAAAATTACAAAAATTTCAGAAGTAAATGCAAAAGATATAAAAGTAAATGTAAAAAATTCATAAAAAATACAAAAGAATATAATAACATCAAGAAAATTATAAAAACATCAAGTAACTGTAAAAGAGTTAAACGTACATAACCGGGTCAGATCCGGTTCGGACGGGCCACGGTTGGCCCGCCTTGGCGCCTAGCCCGCCTTGGCGACCGCCTAGCTCACCTTTTCTAGTGTCAACAAGGCATTGCACCGCCTAGACCTTTCAAGAGCGCCTGGGCGACGCCTAGGCGCCCGCCTTGACAACTATGGTCCAGGTCGAGGCCACTCGCGAGCGCAACCGGAGAGCCTCCCTCCGAGTAGAGGAGCTATAGAGGGAGTTACAGGAGGCTGAGGTGGAGCGCAGCAGTACGTAGGCCGAGGTAGAGACTCTCTGCCGTAGACTTGAGGGGCTCCGGGAGGAGGCTCTTCAGAGAGAGACTCGCCTTGCTGACCTGAGGAGGAGCGAGTCTGGTGCTTGATAGGCCTTGTCGCCTTTTTATTCTTGTACACAGGGCTTTTGTACTTTACCCACACTTGTCTTAGTTACCCTGAGGGTTTGTCTCGGACTCGCTTCTTTTGATGACATTGATGAATAAAGGATAGAACTCAGTAGCTTTTGCTTCCATCCTCTTGCATGCATGCTCTCTTTTCTTTTTTTTTTGTCACTTTAATAGCCCTACCGCTCATTCGGGTTTTCGCCAGGACTGGCCCCCTCTAGCTTTTTCCAATGCATCCTCGCAGGTTTTCACACTGAGGGGTACCCATTTTTGCCTAAGGCGCCCTCACCGGTTTTCACCTTAGCCGAGTTAAAGCATTTTTGCCCTTGATTGCTCTCCTAATGAGAACAATCAAGTCTGCTGGGGCATCAATATTTTTAGTCATCTTTTTTTTTTTCTACCTATGGCGCCAGAAGGCAGAGGGTTTGGCATCCCCTGAGGGACGTGTACGCCGCACTCGGTGGGACAAACGGGTGGATTTGACAGTCCTAGTGGGACATGGTTAGTCAAATTCGAAAACCCATAGGCCGAATGGACTGGCTACCCGGGGGAGGGCATGCATAGGCCAAGCTCGGTTGGGACAGCAAATAAGTGGATTTAACAGTCCGAAAGGGACATGTGGGTTAAACCTAGAAGCCGGTAGGCGAGATGGATTAGCAGCCCGAAAGGGGCATACATAAGCCAAGCCCGGTAAGATGAAAGAGCGGATTTGACAGCCCGAGTGGGACATATAGATCAAATCCGAAGGTCGATAGGCAAATAGAATTGGCAACCTGAGAAGGGCATGCATAGGCCAAGCCCGTTGACACAAAAGAATGGACTTGACAGTCCCACTGGGATATGTGAGTCACATTTGGAAGTCGAGAGGCGAGATGGGTTGGCAACCCGAAAGGGCATGTATGGGCCAAATCCGAAAGAAGGAAAAGATGAATTTGACAACCCTAGTGGAACGTGAAAGTCAAACTCGAAAGCCAATAAGCAAGATGGGTTGCCAGCCCGAAAGGGGCATGCATAGGCCAATACCCAGAAGATGGAAGATGGATTTGACAGCCCTAGTGGGACGTGTGAGTCAAAGTCCGAAAGAAGGAAAAGATGAATTTGACAACCCTAGTGGAACGTGAAAGTCAAACTCGAAAGCCAATAAGCAAGATGGGTTGCCAGCCCGAAAGGGGCATGCATAGGCCAATACCCAGAAGATGGAAGATGGATTTGACAGCCCTAGTGGGACGTGTGAGTCAAAGTCGATAGGCGAGATGGGTCGGCAGCCCGAAAGGGGCATGCATAGACCGAGCCCGATGGGACAATGAGTAAGTGGATTTAACAGTCCGAAAGAGACATATAAGTTAAATCCGGAAGCCAATAGGCGAGATGGGTCGGCAGCCCGAAAGGGGCATGCATAGGCCAAGCCCGATGGGACAAGAAGGACAGATTGGGAAGCCCGAAGAGAGACGGGAGCCAAACCCAGGAAGTCCAGTATACAGGTGGAGTTGACATGCCAAGGGACGTATGAGTCAAACTCTTGAAAAGGAATGGATAGACTTGACAGTCCGAAGGGACATAAGAGTTAAATCCAGAATTGAAAATATAAGCGGGGCTGACTAACCAAAAAACATACGAATCAACTCTGCGAGACAAAGAGACGGATTTGACAGCTCGGATGGGACATATGAATCAAATCCAAAGGTTAGAATGCTGACGATCCCAGTGGGACAGAGTATGACAATGTCGGGATGTAGCCATAACGCCCCGGCGGCACTGAATGTTGCACGATGACGTTGGAAATATAGCCAAGGCATCAGTATAATGCACTTGCCATCGTATGGTGAAGTCACTGACTTGGAACCACCCGTAAAAACATGTTGCAAGAGGGTTGTTTTACTTTCACATTACCAACCTCACCGCCCTTTCGGGTTTTCGCCGAGGCTGGCCCCCTTTAGCTTTTTCCGATGCGCCCTTGAGAGTTTTCACACCGAGGGGTTGCCCATTTTTGCCCAAGGCACCCTTGCGGGTTTTCACCTCAGCCGGGTCTACGGCCTTTTTGCCCTTAGCCAACCCTTGAAGGGTGACTAAGTCCGCTGGGACATCAATATTTTTAACCCCATTTTTTTTTAACTTGAACCTTCGCTAAGGAGAGATATCTCCTGAGAGGACTGTTGCAGAAGCTGATGCGGTGGCGCATGGTAAAACTTCATGTGCTTGCCATTAAGAGGAAGGGAAGGGTTATTTCTTTTGTGGTCGATGACTGTATAGGCCCCTCCTTCATAGACCTTCTGGATGACGTAAGGTCCACGCCAATTAGACTAGAGTTTGCCGCTGGGTCTTCCTGTCAAGACCTCCTTTTCTTTGAACATGACGAGGTCGCCTTTCTTGAATGCCCTTTGCTTGACCAACTTATCATGAGCACGTGTCATGCGGGCCAGATACACTTGCAAGTGTTTATAGGCTTTGAGCCTCTCACCTTCAAAGTTGGACAGTTCCTCGAGCCTTCTTTCTATTTCAGATTGGTCTTGACCTGGCAATCTAGCGTGAACAACAATGCGATAGGATGCCAGCTCAATTTCCCCAGGGACCACTGCTTCAACTCCGTAGACCAGGGAGAACGGGGAACAACTCGTAGGGGTCTTGTAGATGGTCCGATAGGCCCATAGGGCTTCGTGGACCTTTTCGCCCCAATCTCGTTTACGGCCACCCACTATCTTGGCCAGCAGCTTGCAGAGGATTTTGTTGAAGGCCTCGGCCAACCTGTTGGCTTGGGGATTATAGACCGATGACGTCCTCCAGTCAATATGGAACTTAGACGTCAAAGTGTAGACGGTCTTGTTCCTGAAAGGCGTGCCATTGTCCGAGATGATCCGACTGGGCTTGCCGAATCTGTATATAATGTAGTGCCTCACAAATCGGGCAACTATTTCCCCTGTAACTTCTCGTAGGGGGATAACTTCTGCCCATCTGGAGAAGTAATCAGTGGCAGCCAATATGAACTTGTGGCCTTGAGATGACGGCGGGAATGGTCCCACAATGTCCATGCCCCACTCCGCAAACGGCCAAGTAGGCGTAATTGGATGGAGCGGATTAGGCGGCCTCCGAGGCACCAGCCCAAATGCTTGGCATTGATGGCATGTACGCGCATACTGATTGCAATCTTCGTACATGGTGGGCCAATAAAACCCTTTGAGCTTAATGTTATTCTTTATTTTGGCTCCTGCTTGATGGGTCCCGCACAATCCAGAATGGACCTCGTGCATAACGGTTTTTGCTTCCTTAGATGAAAGGCACCGTAGGAGGACCGATCGGTCTCTTTCATGGACGAGCCTAGCCGTCAACCAGCTGATAAGAAGTTGCCCTCCGTAGCAATTGCACTCTCTGAACCCGATCGGGAAGAAGCCACCCCTTCTTTATCTTTATAATCCGCTCACGCCAGTCTTCTTCTTCTGGAGCATTCACCTCCTAAATGTTATTGACCTCGTAGACAGTGAGGCCGGATTCTTCATCGAGCACACTCAGCATGAACCTTCGGTCTGACAGTAATATTCAACTCTCCCTCAGGTGGGAGCTTTAAAGCTGCTGCCAACTTTGCCAAAACATCTGCTTGAGAGTTATTGCTTCTTGGGACATGGCCTACTACAAATAGGTAAAATTTTTCCTTCAGCCTCATGACAGCTGCATGGTAGGGAATGAGCTCCTTCTTTCGGACGTCATAATCGCCCAAGACCTATCGAAGACGAGCTGAGAATCCCCATATACTTTAATGCACTTGATGTCCATCTCCAGTGCCAGCTAAAGTCCAATAATTAATGCTTCATACTCTGCCTCATTATTAGTCAACGACTTCATGAGAGCACCTGATTATGAAGAATGCCACCTTACGGGGATACAAAAACAATCCCCGGGCCAGATACAAAGTCTGTGATAACACCGGCCCTCTTGATTGTTCGAGAAGCGCCATCAAAATACAACTCCCAATGTGGGAGGTCGAGGGTAAGGACGTCCGGCTCCGTTTGAGGTGGGACGTTTTCAGAATGCTCCCCGGTTTCTTATGAAGGCACCAGCACCTCTTCATCGGGCAACTCGAAGTTGAGTGGTGAATCTTCTGGCACAGGATGTGCAGCTAAGAACTCGGCCATTCCTTGCCCCTTGATTGTCGTGCGTGGGACGAAGGTGATGTCAAACTCCATGAGGATCAGCGCCCACTTGCCAAATCTTTCGGAGAGAACGGGCTGGCTGAGCAGAAATTTGAGTGGATCACATTTCGAGATGAGCTCCACTCAATGAGCCAAAAGGTAATGTCTTAGGTTCTTGACAACAAATACCAAGGCTAAGCACACCTTTTCCATGAGCGCATACCGGTGCTCAGACCCGACCAACTTCCGACTGAGATAGTACAACGGATGTTCTTTGCCCTCTTCATTGATCTGGGCTAAAAGTGCCCCCAAAGAGGCATCCATGGCAGCAATATAAAGGATAAGGGGCTTCCCTCTGACAGGTGCCCCTAGTATAGGAGGAGAAAGTAAATATTACTTCATTTGCTCGACGGCCCTCTGGTAATCCTCGTCCCATATGAAGGGTGCTCCTTTCTTCGTCAACTTGCCGAAAGGTAGACATCTTCCCGAGAGGTTAGAAATGAACCGCTTGATATAGGCGAGTCTCCCTTGCAGAGATCTGAGCTCTGTCAAGTTCTTGGGCGGAGGCAGTCCTCTTATAGCCTTAATTTTGTCAGGGTCGATTTCTATGCCTCGATACCTGACGATGAAGCCAAGGAACTTGCCACTGGAGACGCCAAAGGCACATTTCATTGGATTCATCTTGAGCTGATACTGCCGAAGCCTCTCGAAGACTCGACGCAAGTCAGCCAAATGACCCTCTCGCCTTCTTAACTTGACGACCAGGTCATCGACTTAGCATTCAACGAGGTCATGTAGCATCTCGTCGAAAATCTTGGTCATTGCCATTTGATAGGTTGCACCAGCATTCTTTAGGCCAAACGGCATCCTTTTATAGTTGAAAATCCCCTTGGGAGATCGGAAAGCCATATGGTCTTTATCTTTGATGGCCATGCGGATTTGATTATAGCCCGACGACCCATCCATGAAGGACAAGCCTTCGTGACCAGTGGTCATGTCAACCATTGTCTCAGTGATTGGGACAAAGAAGCCGTCCTTCAAACATACTTTGTTCAAATCCCTGAAGTCGATGCAGACTCGGACTTGGCCATTCTTCTTCTTGACATGGACTATATTGGCGAGCCACACAAAGTACATGCAAGGCTCTATAAAGTCCACGTCGAGCATCTTGTCAACCTCAACATTGACTTTCAACTCCAGCTCATGACGCATACGCCTTTGAGCTTGCTTGACTGGCTTGACTGTTGAAAGTACTGTCAGCTCGTGTTCAACCACGGAAGGGTCAAACCCAAACATTTCTTTATAAGTCCAGGCGAAACAATCCTTGAACTCTTCTAGGAGCTGTCGGTATGCCTACATTTCTTCCTCACTGAGGAGAGCACTTACGAAGGTTGGCTGATAGTCTTCTTTGCTTCAGAGATTGATCTCAATCAACTCGTCCACAATCGCTTGGCCGCCGTCTTCGAGCTCCGGTGGAGCTGGTTGGAGGTCGACGAAGTCTCCCTCGTCATCAATGTTTGCTTGATAGACTTCAAATCCTTCGAGGCTTTCTCGCTGATAACTTGCTCCGTCTTGCTGATGATTAGCCGGTTGGTTCACCTCTCCTTCGTCCGGGAGGCGGTCGTTGCTGACTTCCGATGAGGGTGATGTAGGCATCTCACCGGACTCTCTCATAGAGCCGTCAATCTTGGGCTTAGCTTCTGCTTGCCCATGAGGAGGAAGTAGCAATCCTATGGCATTGACTGCGTAATGAACCTCAAAGTCCCTCTCCTGATCATAGCCGAGTCCCCTCGTATCTTTGTAGGAGAAGGGAGGTTGCCTACGAACTTGCAGAGGATTCCACAGCTGGTAGAAATATGCCGCTCGTGTGGGGTCTTAAGCCCGAGGGATATGTTGCTTTTTACACATTTCCCTGATATGCTCTGGCAGATCGTCCATTTCTTGGACTAACTCTGATGCAGTGTCGACGGGAGTATCCCAGCCGAAATCACCCTCAGGAGATCCCGATGGGACTAAATCTCCTTTCTAAAAGACAATCGGCTTGTCTTCCTTGCCCTTTTTACTCCTTCTTTTCCGCTGGTAAGAGACTATGAAAGTCTTAAGCTGCTCCATCTCGTGCTCTTCCCGTTGAAACGAGAGCTGAACACAGTTTGGCGGTAAGGAGATACTCTGGTCGATGACCCGACTGATGAGGTTGGCTTCAAAGTCAATGCTTCGCCTCTCTGGCTGAGTCGGCTTGGAGGCGGCTTTAAGGCTTAGCCTGTGTAGTCTTGCCAAGTCTTGATTGACCGTGAATAGTTGCCCCTCCTCAACTTCAAAGTTCACTTTTTGCTTCCCTTTGTCTTTTGTAGGTTCAGGGATTACTAGAGTGGGCTCCCTAAAACACAAGGAAGCATTTGTCAGATGGCACTCGTTGGGGCGGAATGGAGCCTGATATGCAAAAACAATATGTTGCTCCCCTCCCTTGGCATGTTTGAGACATTGGTGTAGAGTTGAAGGAACAACCCAATTTTCGTGGAGCCATGGTCTCCCCAGCAGCACTTTATAAGATGTGTCAGCGTTGATGATATAAAATGTTGCTTTGGTGACAAAGTCGCCCAAGGCTAGCTTGACCTCAACCCGACCAAGCACTTCCTCGGAATCCTGGTTGAATCTCGAAATCTTGACCACACTCACCTTTTGCAAGTAAGGCGTCAAGTACAAAGACTTGAATGTCTTCAAAGGCATAATGTTAATGGCCGCTCCAACGTCGACCAGAATTCGACTGACATCGTGTCCATTGATCGTCCCTTGCATATACAAAGGGCGATTATAACACGGAGAGGGCAACAACATGTCTTTATCCGTAAAGGTGATGTTAGCTGCAAATGCCTCATATGCTTGGGCCTACAACTCTACAACATTGGCTTCATAGGCCTCTGGGTCTTGGAGTATCTTGATAAGAGCCTCCCCCATATCTTTACTCCAAGCGATGACTTCCCAAATTGTGACATTTGTGGGAAACCGCTTCATATGGTGGACCGCCCGAGCACAGGTCCTGTCAAATGGCGGGATGATCCCCGCTAGAGTCTTCAACACCCCGCAAAGCCTCTCCTGCTTGGAAGGATGTTCCTCACTCCAGCCCTCCGCATTTTCTTGGAACAACGGTACCAGAGACTCCTCCGGAGGTGGCAAGGGTTCATCCTGTTCGTCCTCATTAGAAGGATCTGCCTGACTCGCGAGCTCAACCCTATCGAAAGGACCGGCTTGCTCTGACGCCTTATCCTACATTGGCCGCTTGGCCGGCTCTTCTCCATCATCAG
The DNA here is from genome assembly GCA_022559845.1 of Amorphophallus konjac. Classification (NCBI taxonomy): domain Eukaryota; kingdom Viridiplantae; phylum Streptophyta; class Magnoliopsida; order Alismatales; family Araceae; genus Amorphophallus; species Amorphophallus konjac. The sequence continues at coordinate 36,557,556 of CM040117.1, read as the reverse complement.
AAGAGGCGATTATATAGGGGACACCACCAGATTTAGCTTCTGGGATGGGGCCTAAACCCTCTGAGGAGTTAAAAAATAAAAGGGATTCCCCGACCTTGGGTTTCCGGGATAGGACCCAGTTCTTCCCCTCTGAACAATATGACCGGTCGAGAGTTAAGTGACTGTCGCGTCCGCGCCCTCGTCCTCTGCCACGGGCTCGGCTATTTTTCACCGAACGACGCTGATACGTCACGATAGGAACCTTGCCCCCGGCGCTGTCAGCCATAGTGCCTTGTCCGGACAGACAGTTGATGTTATCAGCCATAGTGCCAAATCCAAGAAGTTGGTCCTCAAGACTTGTGGAGTTGTTAGGCATTGAATCCACTTCCGTTTCTATGATGTTTTTAGCAACCCTATTCACTTGGGCCTCAAAATTTTGCAGTTGTTCCTGAAAGGCTTGTTGTTGAGTTTGGAAGAGTCGTATCAATTGATCAAACATCTCCGCCTTATTCAAAGTGGGCTGAAAGTCAGATTGAGATGAATAGTAATTTAGAGGGCACTCAGTCTGAGAACGAGGTAGAGGAGAGTGTATGGGTTGTCCTCCATAATAGGGTTGATCGTAAGAATCATTTGGGTATGGAGCCCAATTTGAAAAATCTTGTTCTTGAGGACTTCGGCCTTGATCTTGATAAGACTCCCAAGAAGAATCATATTGATCTCTCCATCCAGAATTAAAGTTGTTTGGACATGGGTCAGAATAAGGTGTAAAGAGCTCTGGAGACATTTGGGTTTGTCTTGCTTGGTCCATCCAAGAGATTGTTGATTGATCTTCCCAGCTAGAGTTATAAGTACTTGAAGGTGATTCATAATCGGGCTGAAAAAACCGTTGATCATATTAGGCTTGCTCTGGGATGAAAGGTAGATCATGGCCCCCTAACTGTGTGGTTGGAGCCTGGTTTTGGGTAAATGATGAAAACTGGGCCATCATAGATGACGTGATCTCATTTTGGGCCGACCACGAGTATGAACTGTCATAAGAGGTCGGGTTATTTTGGGTGAGAAATGAGAATTGGTTTGGGCAACCACCACCATAATGGGTCGGGTTAGCCCACATGTGATCATTATCATGGTGACTAGGTGATATGAAGTTGGTTTGATCCATGGCTAGAAATTGATCAAATTTATGAGCCAATTGATCAAACCTAGCTAAGTTGTGTGCCCAATCCATAGATGAAAGTTATGATCTCACCATTTTTTGTAGATTTTATTTTTTTGATTTTTTTTGATACAAACAAATTATCAAATAAAGTCTAACTTAGATTCACCATCAAACTTATCCATCGGCCAGGTAACAAGTGTGGAAGTGGGAGGCTCCCCTTGCTTTCACAAGGTCCTAATTAAGTAACCACTTTCCCGCTTATAGCGTTTGCCGTTAACCTCTAGCCTTAGACACCAGTTTCAAAGATGATAGTGAGACCAAGTTATACTTTTTTTTTGCTTTTGTTTTTCTATTTTTTTGTTAGTGAACTGAGCTAATCCACCAAATTTTTTATTTTGTCTATTTTTTTATTTTTTTAAGAACATTTCTAAGCATGAAAATAAATTACATATTGAAAGTAAAAATAAAAAAAACTAAATCTATGGAAAGAGGGTAAGAGTACTAACCTTAATCGCATTCTCTCGTTCTTTATTTGGTAAATAAAAAATAACAAGAGTAGAAGATAAAGAAGACTTACCTCGGGGAGACACAACATTTTTTGACATTTTCAAAAAAAATTATTTTTTTGTGCTTTTGTTGATCCTTTTATTTTTCTGCAAAAATAAGTGTGAGTACCAATATATATACAAAAGAAAACACAAAGTTATCAACTTCAAATTCAAACCCCCCCCGGCAACGGCGCCAAAATTTGATACGCTGGAAACGCACGTCGTTAATACGCTCCGCTACCAAATTAAAATATCTGGCCCACAAATTAAATAAACAGAATAGTTAAGTGGTGAGACAGAGTCGAATCCACAGGAAGAAGTAGATTTGAAAGTTGAAAACCTTGAGTTTTTAAGATTTAAAAATCATGAGAATTGAATTGAAACCGCCTTAGGAAGATTGGGATGCAATTTAGAAAGGTGGAATCGATAGAAGAACAAATAGAAAATTATAATTAAACTAAGGTGAAATAGGAAGAGAAATAAGTTTTAAACCAGATAAAATTAGAAGAAGTGACAGAAGACAAAGTTGAAGATCGAAGGGTTAGGAAAAACTTTCATGAAGAGTGTAGAGACAGAAAATGAGAGGAAGGAGGTGAAAATTGGGAAAACACGGAACCTATGTGCGCGGATGAACAGTAAAAACGTTAAAGACAGAACTGTGGGAAAATTAAATTAACTCAAAAATAAAGACGAATTGGAGGAAGTGATAGAAGAAGAAAAGTTAGATATACAAGAGAGGAACAACTTTCATGAAGAACTCAGAATGAAAAGAGAACTGGAAGGACTTCAAAATGGAGAAATTGCAAAACTTATCACTTCGGATGAACAGTAACCTATTAAGACAGAATTTGTAAAAACGTGTAATAACTTAAAAACGGAGAGGAATTAGAGAAAATGATATAAAGAGAAAATGTAGAGAATTAAAAGATGAACAACTTTGAAGAAGACAAAAAATTGAAATGACAATCATAAAAGCATGTAAATGGCTAAGATATGACAAAAATCTTAAAATTTGCACTAACAATGACTTAAACTTACAAAAGCCAAATTTTCTAATAATTTAAAATGGATAACAAAGTGAAAGAAATTAGAACCTGAAGGGGCCTCCTGCCCCTCTCTCTCTCCTCTTCTTCTTCACAAAAACACCAACATAAATTCAAAACTCTCTCAATAACAAAAGAACTAAAAATGGTATTACAAGCTTCCTCTTAACCACATCCCAACCCCCTTTTATAGGCTTTAAACAAGCCTCTGGTTCTCTACTCTCTCCACTTCGTGAATCCCGCGGCCGCTTCATTGCGTTTGGTGTGAGGACGTGTGAAGTCTGTAGCCTCCCTCTGTGTGAAAGCTGCCGCCGCATGAGATGGGGAGGAAGCCACCTTGTGGACCCAGCGTGTGAAGCCACGTGAGCCCCTCTTGCATGCCTTGCCGACGTTACACCCGGTTGCCTGTTCGTGCATGAGAACCAACCGCGGCTGGCCCCGTTGAAGCCCACCATCGTGGACCATTGTGCGTTGCCTTCTCTATTGGGGTTGAAGACCCTGCCGCAAAGCCGCATTGCACTTGTCCCCCCGTTGCATTTGATTGTTGAATGGCCACCACCACCGTGTGAAGGGCTGGCCACGTTGAAGAAGATGTGAAGTGAAGCCATGTGCATGCTTTTGTCCTTTTGCATGCTGCTTGAAGATTCCAATCACCCAAGGCCTTCACGTGAAGCCCTTGAATACATGTTTTGTTGAAGCCCATTGGACGTTGAACCCATCGACATCTCCTACGATAGTGATATATATATTAGATAAGCTTGTATGAATGGTAGATACGATGGGCATACTATATATAAGTGTGTAGGTATAAATGTCAGATATAATATTTATCAATATGTATATGTATATATATGTGTATTAATGTTTTGTTTGTTTCTTTTTATATAGAATAGATATATATATAAATAATATAGAATATATATATAAATAGTACGGAATATATATATATATATATATATTTATATTTCCTTTTTCTTTTCTTTATTTGAATTATATATATATAGTAGCATGATATATATATAAATAGATAGATAAAGATATATCTATATATAAAGATATATATATATATATATATATTTATAGTTTTCTTTTTTTTCTTCTTTTTTTATTCTTTTGAATTAAGATTGGGCTTGGGTCGGCCATGGGTTTTGGCTCATTTTTACGTAGACTTGTGGAGTTCTTGTCGAGTGCCTGCAAAATAGCATATTTATTGATCAAATTATAATAATTTCATCAAACGAAGTATTTTGATCGAAAATTGATATTAAGTGTGATAAGCGTATAATTACAAACATTAAAGCTCATAAAAAGTGTGAATATCATCAATTAATTCATATAAATGTACACTTATCAGACAACAGTTGAGAGACAAATGCGTCACAAAGGAAACAACTCCAGAAATTGATGTTGACGCATTATTTGATGATGACAATCTCTTACAGTCTTGGGTTGAAGTACAAGCATAAGTTGATGAGCCTGTTTTTGATGATGATGACAAAACATCAGCAGAGGGTATATTAGATGAAGATGAGCCAAGGGATCCAGAATTCAAAGAATCAACCAAGAGGCCAAGAGTGACTCATGCACACCAGAGAGAGGACCCAGCTTTGTTTGTTCACGACATTGAGTAGTAGCCTGAGATTGAAGCAGGTAGATACTCATAATCAGATAGCGGGCCAGTCACTCCTAGAATGGTCAAACCACCTCCATCCTTAAGAAGAAGTACATCAATGCATGAGATGACTGAGAGGAATAGTGCTGCTGCTCAAGAGGACCCGACAATTGAGTAGTTGAAGCAAGTTTATGTGAGACGTGCCACGGGAAAAAGGATTGCTTTCAAAGGTGAAGGATAAAGTCACACCAAAAGAAAAAACAAAGCCAAATGCTAGAAGGCGATTAGTTTCTTATGGTTCTAATGATGATGATGATGATGATGATGATGATGCACCAAGTGATGATCCCAATGCAGCTGTAGGTGCCACTATTGACTGTGGCATGTATGCGCACCCACTTTCTCCTTCCACGCTGACACGGGTAGAGGATATAGTCATAGTGAAGGAGGATATGATTCACAGAGCCAATATGGACATCCAACAAGTTATGGAGGTGACCAACACGAAGCAGGCATGTATGGGTGGGATCATTAACCAGAATTTCAATTCCATCCAATCCCAGCCAGTAGCAGTTATGGGTCAACATCCTCTTCTAATCCTCAAGGTTCCACTTCTCAGGCTGATTCTAGATTCTAATCAAGCTAACAACCTTATACTCCAAGAGGGATCTAAAGAGGGATGCAGGACTTGGCTGCATCATTTTTTGGTTACAGTGAATATACAGAATATATACAGCCTTTTTATGAGTATCTACAACAGAAGCCAGACGATGAGGGAGAAAATTCTTCTAACTATTATCCATATTAGTGCATCATCATTTTAAGTAGGGATCATTTAATTTCTGTAACATTTATTGTGTTTCGAACGTTTATTGTATTGTTTGAACATACTTCATGTTTAATTTGTACTCAAAAATATTAGTTTAGCATGTCCAATGTCTATTTCTAACACTTAATCCAATTTATTTACAATCAAATACATGTCCAATGATTTTTTTTTATTTTTTAAAATTTTTCTGATTTTTTAAAAATTTTCTATATTTTTTTGAATTTTTTTGAATGTTTTGAACAAGTTTCAACTGGTTTCGGTCCCGACTGAAACCGAGACCGAAACTGATACTGCCATCTATGGGCATAGGGGGAAAAGGCCGAGATGAGAAGAGCACAAGCAATGTCAAGGATATGATAATGCTTGTGCTCAACAACTCCATTTTAGTGAGGAGTGTATGAAAAAGAAAATTTGCCCACAATCTCCAACTATGAAGTAAAAAACTAAAGAGAGGTTCACTATTACGACATTGTAGATGAAACTGATGATCAAATGGTTCTTACTCAAAGAACCTTTGGATTTTGTTAGGGGAGTTATTGATGAATCATCATGGTTCTAGTATGAATTTGAGGTTTCAAGTGATTCATAAGGTTTCCACAAGAGAATTCCTGTCAAAAGTAAAACAATAATCAATTTTCGTTATGCTCAAAAACTAGAACAAAATACTAAATAGGGGAAGAGAAGATTCAAGAAGCTTGTAATAATCAATATAAGTTTGGTGTCCATGTGAGTTTCTTTTGTCATGTTGAATGAAGTTACATGGATAACTTAGCATTTGCACAAGGCTAGCAATGGTATGGAATCACGTAATCCAGAAGTAGGTCAAAGGATTACTTGAGAACCTTCATTAAAAAGTTAATTTCCAATCATTATAGTGCATGCTGCACTTCAAACAGCATGTCAGACTTTTCAACATAAAAATGAAATCCTGATTCTTGCCCTTCCATCTTTTCTCTGAGCTCATCTGTGACTTTTAAGTGCAATAGTCAACAGGATTCAATCAGAACCCCAGTGAAATTCCAGAAAGATGAAAAAGAGAGTTTTCTTCAAATATAAAAACATACAAAGATGTTTTCTCCAATTTAGTGTTAAAAAAAATAACTGTAGGATACAAAAGGTTCAACTATAGCAAGAAAAGGCCAATTGTCTCACTTACTCATGATGAAAGACCACAAGTTCAGTAAAATCACGACACTCTTGAACATGAGCTTGTAAGGTATTCCATTGAGACTCAATCACATCAACCTGAAATTCCATAAGAGAAACATTACTCCCTTCAACCCATCTCAAACTAAAGAACATAAAGAACATCTGAAAATTAAGGATAATCTTACAAGAAAATAACATAAAGAGCATAAGTATCATCTTCAAGGGAAAAAAAATACTGGAGTCAGATTAAAGAGTATGTTTGTATTGCCAGAGTAAAGGTTAACCATTTTTTTTTGGAATCCGAGATGAGAAAAACTCAGACTTTTAATTACTAGTCCCATGTGGGATGAATTTAAAGATAAAAGAACAAAGATGATAATGCTCTTAACATAAAATTCCTACATGCATGGTTCTATGCTTGACGTCTCCTTCTATTAATTTGTGCACGAAACGCACTTGCAAATAATTATTTGAACTAACAGAGAGAGAGAGAGAGAGAGAGAGAGAATACTCCACTCACGGGAGACTGCAACAAGCCACTTACAGAGATAATTTGAGGTAACAGAGAGAGAAGATACTCCACTCACGGTGACGGCAACAGGCCAAAACACAAGCAAGCAAGCAACCGGGCCAAAGAAGCAGCAGCAGATCGAATTCCCCCAGTTACATCATCTCTCAGTGGCGGGGCATGTATGACTCGTGCCTGCACCGGTTGTAGGTAAGGCAGTGTTTGCGACCGCGGGGGAGTCACTTGTCGTTTTGTCCTCGCGGCGAGGGTGTAGACTCGCCTTTTACGGAAGGTCGAGATAGGTTGACTGGGCACGTGGGGATTCCGGGGGTATTGAGAGGAAGGCAGAGAGAACGATGGGAAAGCATTGGAAGGGATGGCGTATGGTCCATCATTCTGGGAGATTGGGACAAGGATGGCTGGGTGGAATGTGAGCGTGCCAGTCGATTTCTCGACAATCACCTATGGAACCCAGGATTGACTGGGAAAGCGTCGCCAGGACGCGGCACGTGGCTCGAGGGATCGGGCGACACGTGGATAGAATGGGTTCCACGGGTGCGAGTGCGCAGGCGATTATGGGGATTCGTGTACTGGACGTCTTTCCCCACTGGTCGCAAGCAACCGGTGTTTATTTTACATCGGATTGAATCCGAATACCTTTGTTTCTTCTGCCAAAGAGAGTCAGGGACCTTGGTAGCCACGACGTCGGGAGGGCTTAGTCCGTGCAACAGCGACAGGGCAACAACAACACAACAGGGATAACTGGGGGCAGAGAGACTGGTTCCAGCGAGGAGGGGGATCCGCTCCCTAACTGGATTACATGATTTATATGCCATGAAAGGCATTTATATGGGGACGTGAGAGCCCGATTACAATTGCTTGCAAGCCACGGGACAATTCTGTCATTTGTGACTGTCCCCGGGTCATTGCGTTATTGTATGGGTAGTTCTGTATCTGTACGTAGTGTCCGCCAAGGGACCTGTGACTTAGCAGGATGGCGCCCGAGCGACGTCACAATGTATTCCCGACATGAGACAGTGTCGAGGTCGGGACAGTAGGGGTGCCGGAGGGACCATTGTGCTTGGGAAGTTGAGTGGTCGGGTGTCGCGGGCCCCGATGCGACTGGAGTAGCTGGCAGTCGGGTGCCCGGGGCACCGTTGTGACTGGAGTTGTTGGCAGTCGGGTGCCGGGGGCACTGTTGTGACTGAAGTAGCTGGGTAGTCGGGTGCCGGCGGCACCGTTGTGACTGGGGTAGCTGGCAGTCGGGTGCCGAGGGCACCGTTGTGACTGAAGGAGGCGGGCGCCGGGAGACCTCAATGGTCGTGCTTGGGGCTCGATGTGACTGGAGTCGGGTGTCGGAGGCACCGTTGTGAATGGAGTTGTTGACAGTCGGGTGCCGGGGGCACCGTTGTGACTGAAGGAGGAGGGCGCAGGGAGACCTCGATGGTCATGCACATTCCTTTCTGTTATGTTTGTGCATCATTACAGCAAGACTGTACATCGTTGATACATGCATTAACTGTGAGCATGGCATAGTCAATACATTGTTCGTTGCAAGCGTGTCTGCATATGAATTGATCTTGTTGCATGGCATTTCATCGAACATATTATGCATACATAAAGTCGATGCAGGCATGCAAATGAGTCAGTACATTGATCAAGTCTGTACAGCCAATGCATTTCATGTCTCTCATGCATCATTCCAAGTTTGTACAGCTTGTGTTCGCAAGACTAAGTCTGTACATTCTTTGACTGCATGCCTAAGCATCCATTTTCGTTGTGCATACTTTGATAGATGCAAAGTCTGTACATCGCACAGCATGCACATCTTCAAAGTCGGTACATCGCATATCATGCATCGTCTCTCAAAGTCTGTACAGCCTGCATCGTCTCACTTAGCGTCTCATGTTAAGTCAGTGTTGCATGCATTACTTCAAGTCTGTACAGCCCGTCTTCAGAGCATATGCAAAGTCTATACATCGCTGCATCACTCACGTTTAAAGTCTATACATTGGTGGCAACTCCATACAGACTTGGTCCATGCGTCTGGCAAGTCTGTACATCGTCTTGTGCATGCATCATTCAAAGTCTGTACAGCCTGTGTTTGCATTCAAAGTCTATACATCATTCATCAAGTCTATACAGGATGCATTCATGCATAAACACGTTCAAAGTCTGTACATTCCTCAATGGCTGTGCATCGTTTAGCAAGTCTATACATCCGTCAGCCTTGCCTCTTGCTCGCAAAGTCTATACATTCATGAGCTATGGCTGTGCATCGTTTGCTGCAACACACAAGTCTCTACATAGGTTGCAAGTCTGTACAGCTAGTGGCAAGTCAGTGCATCCATATTCATTGTACATACTTTCTCATGTGCACAATGCATTTAGTGTATCAAGTCTACACATCGCAGCTTGTGGTTCATTCGATTAAGTCTGTACATCCATTACCTGATAGCTGAGCAAGTCTATACATTCTTTAGCTCAGTTCGCAGCTGAGTCTGAAGTCTGTACAGCCTATTCTTCATACAAGTTTGTGCATGCATAAATTAAAGTCTATACATCCTCATTGTGCATACTTTGTTTAAGTGCATTCTGCATTACACACAGCAAGTCTGTACATCCGACCGTCTCATTCAGCATCTGCACGCATTGCAAGTCTATACACTGTCTGCCCTGCACGCATTACAAGTCTATACACTGTCTGCCCTGCACGCACTGCAAGTCTGTACATTGTCTAGGTTGCAAGTCTATACATTGTCTGCCCTGCACACACAAGTCTATACATTGCATTTGGGCATCAAAGTCTATACACGTATCAAAGTCTATACAGCCTTTGTGTTGCACGAACACAAGTCTATACATTGTCTCATGCATACATAAGTCTGTACAATTTGTGTGACTTGTTCATGCATGTGCTGTGTTGTCAGTGGGTCAGCCAAGCAAGTCTATACAGACTTGTTTCATGTGTTAGTTAAGCAACTCTATACATTCATCGCATTGGTTCTTAAGTGCTTCGTTGCAGTCTGTATAAAGTTGCATAGTGAAGTCTGTACAAGTTTTCAGTCTTAAGCTGATAATTCCTTCTGACTATTTGACAGGTGAATGGCTCATGGATAAAGGGGCAAACGATTGGCACGTGATCCTAGGAAAAGAAACTTCTATTCCCTGACACGTGGACCAGTGAAATTTCAGTAGGCTGCTGCTGCTTGATCCACACGAAGGCCATGTTCCTATAAAGAGCCTCTTTACCCCTTCGAAGGCTGCTGCTGGTACTAGAGGAAAGGTCCCCAGAAGAAAAAGAGAAGGTTAGCCAGCCGAAGAAGAAGAAGAACAGAGAAAGAGATTGAGAGAAGAAAAAGGAGAGCAGCAGAGATAGAAGAGAGCTCGAGAAGAAAGAGAGAGAGATCCTTTGAGAGCAGAGATCGAGAGAAGAAGAGAAGTGCAGCAAAGAAGAAGAGAGATAGAGAGAGAGATAAAGAGTTAGAGGAGAAGATTTAGAGGAGAAGATGGGAAGCTGCTTGAAGATCTGCTCCTGCTGGACCGTGGATCAAATCCGGGCCAGTCAACTCCATGGGAGCCACATCTTGTTATTATTCTTTACAGCTTTCAGTCGCTGTGGTTCTATCTTTTGTTTTCTTTTTCCTTTTCATTTGATCACTATTTGTTCCGATTCTCTAGTTTGAGATCGGGGTTCCTCCTATGGTCTCAAGAGAAGGGAGATTTGTTCTCCGGTTGCAAGTGACCGGGTGTCACTTGTGGGTTCCCTCTGGGTTTCAGAGGAAGGGAGACTTGGTGTCTCCGGTTGCAAGTGGCTGGTGTCACTTGTGGGTTCCCTCCTGGTCTGGAGGAAGAGAGACTTCGGTCTCTGGTTGCTAGTGACGGGTAGTCACTAGTGGGTTCCCTCCTGGTCTGGAGGAAGAGAGACTTCGTCTCTGGTTTTGCTAGTGACGGGTAGTCACTAGTGATTTCCCTCCGGGTTGGAGGAAGAGGGGAGGTTGTTCCCCTGGTCAAGCTGTTAGGCAGCATTTGTTTGCAGACTGAGTCTGCGGTTCTAGCTGTTGCTAGTGGAAGCCTCACTCCGGTTTGGAGTGAGGGGTGGACATTGGTCTGTGGACCGAACCACCTAAAAATTATCTGTACAGTGGGTTGATTGCTGTCCTTTGCTTCCGCTAGATGATTGTTTAGGCGCGCTATACATATTTGCTCAATTGCTTAAGCCATCTGAGTTTTTAATTCCGCAATATTGTTTGAGCGAAATTTTTTAAGGGTGGGATTCATTCACCCCCCTCTGAATCCACTGCACCGAACCTATCAATTGGTATCAGAGCGGTTCTCTGAGTCATCAGATCCAACGATCTGCAGAGGATCCTGCATTTGTGGTGCGGTTCTTGGTCCGTAGTTATCGGTTTACATTCATTGTTTTTGAATTTGGTTTTATCTGTTTCAATGGCTCATCCACCCGTCTTTGGTGGTTCTGATTTCAACCAGTGGCACAGTGCTTTCCGTGCTCATGTTAAATCTGTTGATCCAGACCTGTGGAAAGTGATTTCACATGTTCCTCATAGACTACCAAAAGATCAGTCCAAATGGACTAATAAGCATCGATCTATGTGTGCAGAAAATCAGAAAGCACTGGAGTTAATGAAGGCCGCGACGAATCGAGCTCTTCATTCATGTTTCCTTGATTGCAGATCTGCAAGGGATATATTGAAGATGATAAAGAGAGCCGAGAAAGGAAATCAAACGAGCTGCATGATGGCTCGAGGAAGTGAACAAAGCAGCAATCAAGAAGAAGAACAGGATGATGGTGAGGTAAACTTCTTTGATAATTATACCCTAGACGATTGGATTGCTGCTTATGATGAATTGCAAGAGTCTTATGATCAGTTAAGAAAATAATACAAAAAATTGAAGAAGAGTAGTAGGTCAGGCAGTTTGAATTCTAATTGTAAAAATTGTGATGAACTGAAAAATGTTCATGATGCTTGTATGTCTGATATTCAAATGTTGAAAAAATAAATTTCGTTGCTGAAGATTGAGAATCAAGATCATGTAAAAGAAATCTCTGAACTTGAGAAAAAGCTTAGCCTAACTTGTTATGATTCTGTTCAAAGTAAGGATTTGCTGAAAAATTTTGAATGTGCTAAGTCTGATTTAAATAAGCTGAAAAGTGAGAATGACTCTCTCAGAAAGTTCTCCAAAGAAAATGAAGAAAGTTTAGAGAAACTTAAAAAGGAGAACACGTTGCTGACCGAGAAATTTGAAGCCATCAAATCTGTGAATGTGGAATTATAGAAAAATATTGAAAAGCAGGAAAAAGATTTGAAGGAATTTGAGGCTGGAAGAAAACTTGGAATTAACTCTGACGATCAGATTGTGATAAACGAATTAATTCAGAGTGACAGACTAAAGGAAGAAATTGAGAAATTAAAACAGTTGAACACCATCATGTCAGAGAGATTGCTGACATTTGAAAAAGATAAATGTGTGGTGTTCGATAATTCAGAAGAAGTGGAAAAGCTCAAAGCTGAAATAGAAAATCTTAAAAATATCAATGCCACTTTAAGTGAAACATTCAACAGGAGTGAGGAGGAAAATGCTAACTCTGAATTGCTCATCGTTACTCTTGAAAATGAAATCAAGGATCTGAAAGAATCCTTGTCAAAATTCATAAGTGGGCAGAAAAACCTAGACAAGCTACTAGGTGTAAAAATCAACCCTAGGAAGGAAGGGCTGGGCTACAATAATGTTAACAAGAAAGAGCTTCAGAGCAAGTTGATGACTTCATTTGTAAAAGCTTCAAGTGTAGCTACCACATCTCAGAACAAGCAGCCCATTGTGCAGAAATCCCAGAAACAAATTAAGAAATCCAAAAGGGTTGAAAACATCAACAAAAAGATTGATTTTAAGTATGTTGAGAAAGTACAATCTGTGCTTGACACGAATACACATGCACATGCACATAAAAACAAGAATTCATGTCATTACTGTGGTAGGGCTGGCCACATTATGAATAATTATTTTATTCTGAAACAAGACAACAGAAAGCATGCTAGGAAACATGTTTCTGCTCAGAACAAAAAGATTCAATATTTTTATTGTGGGAAATTGGGCCATCTAGCTTCAAATTGCTGGTTCAGGAAGGGATCTAAAGGTAGTCTGATTACATGTTTTCATTGTGGAAAGCATGGCCACACAGTCAAGGACTGTTGGCATGCTCAAGGGAAAAGTTTCATTTCTGAAGGATTTAAATTCCCTGCAAATACAAATGCTCTCAGAAAGAACAAAGTTGTTTTTAAAAAGAAAAACTTTGAATGTTTTGATTATGGAAAACAGTTTGGTCATGCAAATAACAGAAATTTCCATGCCAATGCACATAAAATTCATGTTCATAATGATGTGCATAAAAAGAACCTAAAATCTATTTTTTCATGCTATAACTGTGGGAAGCCAGGCCATAGAGCTGCTGATTGTTGGCTGGCTAGTTTTAGTAAATAGAATTCTCTCCCTGCTAATAAATTTCATGACAACAGTAATATATATAAAAAGAACTTGAAATCTACAGAATCATGCCATTACTGTGGTCAAATAGGTCATTCAATGAATAATTGCTATTTGATGAAATTTGATGATCATCTTGCTAAGAAATTGCTTAGAACACCTGCAGGGAGTAGTACGGGACCCAAGGCTGTTTGGGTTCCTACTGGATCAAAATAATCCAATTATTGCAGGTGTGCCTTGGAAAGGAATAAAAAGGGGTAATAATCCAAGGCACTCAAGAATGAAACCCCTAGCTATTTAGGTCAGTTCTGAAAACATGCCTTAAATTCTGCTATCTGAAATTGTTTGCTTTAGATGATTGCATATCATATTAATCTGTTTGTGCTTAATTAAAATCTTTTGAAAATTTGATTGACTTCGCATAATGTCCTGCTGCTCATATAAAGTATGATGCATTGCATATCATCTAAATTGAAAAATCCAAAAAGGGATAAATCATTGCATCTGCTAAAAGGAGTCAGTGCTTTTGCATACTTGTGTTGATCACATTTGAACCATTTTGAAAATTCCAAAAGGATGATTCAGTAGATTTAGATAGGGGGAGTGTGTTGCCTCTGCACCATAATTGTGTCCATGCATTGTGCTTTAGAAGTGGTCACTGCATATGCATGCATATAGTTAACTGCACTGGATTTATTTTGGAAAATTCAAAAACAAGTGATTTTCTGTGCATATAGACAGGGGGAGCAAAATGCCTTTGTGATTCCAAATCTGTCTAGTCAACCGAAGCTCTCTAATTCAGATTGTCGTGTCTGGACATCTTTAGTTAGGGGGAGTGTTTCATGCATATTTGGCTTCTTGTGCCCTGATAAATTCTGATTGATTGGCTATTCATCTATTTCCTTACTGACAAACTCGGTTGACCTGAAGTGGTCACTCTTTCAACCGATACTCCTCCTGAACAGCTACATTTTCACTCATTCATCAGCCTATGCTCTTCCTGCATCATATACCATCAATTGGCATCATTGATACTCTGGCTGTTTCTGAAAGCTTTCTTGATATAGCTGCAATTGAGAAGATCTCAAATTGTATACCTTGCTCATAAATCTGAATAACTACTTCAATAAGGAATCTTCTGTTATACAGATTTATGAACATCAGAAAGATCAATGGTTTACATTTAATGTATTCGGTTAGGTTGGCTATAAATGTCCTGAAAAATATTTGAATCAACTTTAATAAACCTTAACCAACTGATTCATGTTAAGTCTTGTTAAATCTTTTATAATCTGAAAATATAGAAATCATGACTTTATTTGGATGAAATGCATGAAATCTGTATTGTTTTTAAACATCTGAACTTCCTGAAAATGTCTAAGGGTCAAATCTGTTAAATCTTGTATGAGCAATGACTTTGATCACTGAGAAACACATGTCCAAAGGACTGTGTCATGCGGTGTCTTAGTTAACTCTGCATAAAATTAATTGAAAAACAGGCAGAGCAATGGCTGACACACTGAGAAACATATCTCACTCGTCAAAGAAATGAGAAAAGACATGTCATGAGGTGAACAGTCAACTCTGTTAATTATAAAGCATGACTGTTAGTCACACTAAGTGCTTAGGGATATTGGCGTCTGATCAACGTATATCCTCTAGTTACAAGGTGTGCACTGAACTTGAGTGCTCTTGAAATTTGCTGCATGAAAATTCTTGTTGAACAAATTGCAATATTTGAAAAAGAATGCAAAGGATAATCTGCTATAACCCTTGATATGATCAAATGGTTTCATGCATGTTTAAACTCAATACTTAAGAGTGTATTTCTTAAAGAAGTCATTGGAATTGATTGAGTAAGATGCAGGGAGATTAATCAAGATGTTCATATGAGTTTTTGGTTCATTTGTTATTAAATCTTGATTTCAGATATGAGTACAGAACTTTTTGTCGAACCTGGTATACATCATCTTTAAACCATGGAGTTCAATAAAGTTTATTCATAAATCTTTATAATGGGAGACTCGCTGGAAAATTCGTTAGATTTATGAAATTGGTATACTCTTTGAAAATCTTGCTAAATGTGCTTAGTTCTCCTGCTCTCATTTGAATTCAGTATTTGATTGTGTTTCATCTGACTATCTGCGATCTACTTCAATTGACTGTGAAACCTTTGTCAAATCTACATGCCCATGTGGTCTCCTTCTCATCCATCTCATAAGATTCCATTTATTCAGGGGGGAGCTTCCTTGTCATATGAATCATGCTGCATAGAATTTGTTAAAAAGGGAGAATTGTGTGCTTGCATTCATATATTTAGGGGGAGATCTTGCATTTCTTGCTGCATCTGCATCTCTGCATTCATACCTCTCCATGGTTCATCTTGATAATAACAAGGGGGAGAAATTGGCTGAGTCATAATTATGTTTGAACTTCCTTCTCAAACTATTTTCTTTTTTTTTCATGAAGTCAAAGGGGGAGAATAGTTTGAAGTCATCAGAATGACTCACAGTGTTGCCATCATCAAAAAGAGGGAGATTGTTGTGCCCCTGTGGTTTTGATGATTGATTTTGATGTGAGTCAAACACTGTGAGTCACCATGTGATGTTCAGTCATTAACATTTTGCCAGATCATAAAGCATTCATATGTTCAGTCATTCTGTCAGATCATAAAGTCTGCTTGTGGAAGTCCTGCACATTACATTCTGCATACATAAAGTCTACACATTGCCTTACTGCATTACACACACATTCAAAGTCTATACATTCTCTCGCCTGCAGGCATTCGAAGTCTATACATCGTCAGTTGCAGGCACAGCAAGTCTGTACATCCCTTCATGGCATACAAAGTCTGCACATTCCTTTCTGTTATGTTTGTGCATCATTACAGCAAGACTGTACATCGTTGATACATGCATTAACTGTGAGCATGGCATAGTCAATACATTGTTCGTTGCAAGTGTGTCTGCATATGAATTGATCTTGTTTGCATGGCATTTCATCGAACATATTATGCATACATAAAGTCGATGCAAGCATGCAACAGAGTCAGTACATTGATCAAGTCTGTACAGCCAATGCATTTCATGTCTCTCATGCATCATTCAAAGTTTGTACAGCCTGTGTTCGCAAGACTAAGTCTGTACATTCTTTGACTGCATGCCTGAGCATCCATTTTCGTTGTGCATACTTTGATAGATGCAAAGTTTGTACAACGCACAGCATGCACATCTTCAAAGTCGGTACATCGCACATCATGCATCGTCTCTCAAAGTCTGTACAGCCTGCATCGTCTCACTTAGCGTCTAATGTTAAGTCAGTGCTGCATGCATTACTTCAAGTCTGTATAGCCCGTCTTCAGAGCATATGCAAAGTCTATACATCGCTGCATCACTCACGTTTAAAGTCTGTACATTGGTGGCAACTCCATACAGACTTGGTCCATGCGTCTGGCAAGTCTGTACATTGCTGCATGCGTCAGTTAAGCAAGTCTATACAGACTTGGTCCATGCGTCTGGCAAGTCTGTACATCGTCTTGTGCATACATCATTCAAAGTCTGTACAGCCTGTGTTTGCATTCAAAGTCTATACATCATTCATCAAGTCTATACAGGATGCATTCATGCATAAACACGTTCAAAATCTGTACATTCCTCAATGGCTGTGCATCGTTTAGCAAGTCTATACATCCGTCAGCCTTGCCTCTTGCTCGCAAAGTCTATACATTCATGAGCTATGGCTGTGCATCGTTTGCTGCAACACACAAGTCTCTACATAGGTTGCAAGTCTGTACAGCTAGTGGCAAGTCTGTGCATCCATATTCATTGTACATACTTTCTCATGTGCACAATGCATTTAGTGTATCAAGTCTACACATCGCAGCTTGTGGTTCATTCGATTAAGTCTGTACATCCATTACCTGATAGCTGAGCAAGTCTATACATTCTTTAGCTCGGTTCGCAGCTGAGTCTGAAGTCTGTACAGCCTATTCTTCATACAAGTTTGTGCATTCATAAATCAAAGTCTATACATCCTCATTGTGCATACTTTGTTTAAGTGCATTCTGCATTACACACAGCAAGTCTGTACATCCGACCGTCTCATTCAGCATCTGCACGCATTGCAAATCTATACATTGTCTGCCCTGCACGCATTACAAGTCTATACACTGTCTGCCCTGCACGCACTGCAAGTCTGTACATTGTCTAGGTTGCAAGTCTATACATCGTCTGCCCTGCACACACAAGTCTATACATTGCATTTGGGCATCAAAGTCTATACACGTATCAAAGTCTGTACAGCCTTTGTGTTGCACGAACACAAGTCTATACATTGTCTCATGCATACATAAGTCTGTACAATTTGTGTGACATGTTCATGCATGTGCTGTGTTGTCAGTGGGTCAGTCAAGCAAGTCTATACAGACTTGTTTCATGTGTTAGTTAAGCAACTCTATACATTCATCGCATTGGTTCTTAAGTGCTTCGTTGCAGTCTGTATAAAGTTGCATAGTGAAGTCTGTACAAGTTTTCAGTCTTAAGCTGATAATTCCTTCTGACTATTTGACAGGTGAATGGCTCGTGGATAAAGGGGCAAACGATTGGCACGTGATCCTAGGAAAAGAAACTTCTATTCCCTGACACGTGGACCAGTGGAATTTCAGTAGGCTGCTGCTGCTTGATCCACACGAAGGCCCTGTTCCTATAAAGAGCCTCTTTACCCCTTCGAAGGCTGCTGCTGGTACTAGAGGAAAGGTCCCCAGAAGAAAAAGAGAAGGTTAGCCAGCCGAAGAAGAAGAAGAACAGAGAAAGAGATTGAGAGAAGAAAAAGGAGAGCAGCAGAGATAGAAGAGAGCTCGAGAAGAAAGAGAGAGAGATCCTTTGAGAGCAGAGATCGAGAGAAGAAGAGAAGTGCAGCAGAGAAGAAGAGAGATAGAGAGAGAGATAAAGAGTTAGAGGAGAAGATTTAGAGGAGAAGAAGGGAAGCTGCTTGAAGATTTGCTCCTGTTGGACCGTGGATCAAATCCGGGCCAGTCAGCTCCATGGGAGCCACATCTTGTTATTATTCTCTACAGCTTTCAGTCGCTGTGGTTCTATCTTTTGTTTTCTTTTTCCTTTTCATTTGATCACTATGTTTTCCGATTCTCTGGTTTGAGATCGGGGTTCCTCCTGTGGTCTCAGGAGAAGGGAGATTTGTTCTCCGGTTGCAAGTGACTGGGTGTCACTTGTGGGTTCCCTCTGGGTTTCAGAGGAAGGGAGACTTGGTGTCTCCGGTTGCAAGTGGCTGGTGTCACTTGTGGGTTCCCTCCTGGTTAGTCACTAGTGGGTTCCCTCCTGGTCTAGAGGAAGAGAGACTTCGTCTCTGATTTTGCTAGTGACTGGTAGTCACTAGTGGTTTCCCTCCGGGTTGGAGGAAGAGGGGAGGTTGCTCCCCTGGTCAAACTGTTAGGCAGCATTTGTTTGCAGACTGAGTCTGCGGTTCTAGCTGTTGCTAGTGGAAGCCTCACTCCGATTTGGAGTGAGGGGTGGACGTAAGTCTGTGGACCGAACCACCTAAAAATTATCTGTGCAGTGGGTTGATTGCTGTCCTTTGCTTCCGCTAGATGATTGTTTAGGCGCGTTATACATATTTGCTCAATTGCTTAAGCCATCTGAGTTTTTTAATCCGCAATATTGTTTGAGCGAAATTTTTTAAGGGTGGGATTCATTCACCCCCCTCTGAATCCACCGCACCGAACCTATCAGCGATATTATTCTCGAGTATTTTTTATTTTAATCTTTCTTTGCATTCATTTTTACGATTTCTTTTATTTTAGCCCAGCATGCATCATACGCATCTTTTGAGCTTTCATGCTCCATGGTTTGCTTGAAGAATGTCCCATCAGTGATGGTCAGCTGTGCGTTCAAATGCTTGAGTAAGAGGAACTAATTCCACTCTGAGTTGGAAGGTTCTCTTTGGTCAATTCGTTTGGTTTGGTTGATTGAAAGGTCCCCGTCTGGAGTTTTAGCATGTTTCCTTTAATTTTGATGCATGCTTTTATGGCCTCCTCATTGGACCGCGGGATTGTGCCCCCCATGAGGTTGATCTTGTCGGTTTATTTTCATTTAGTTTAGTTCCTCCAGACGGGTGTCGCTTTTGGTTTTATCATTCCTTGCGTTTTGTTCAGAGTTTTCCGGAAGATTCCTGTCGCTTGTTGGTAGAAACGGGTGTCGTTTTACCTTAACGACCGCTTTTCAGTCCGCTCCGCTGCATTTCCGCTCCACCTCCATGTTCCATGTCACTTCCGCTTCACCTCCGCTCGCTCCCCTGCAAAGAGGACGTTAAGGAGGGGCATCTGTTGACACCCGTTTTTTGCCGATAAGTTGTGTCGTTTCTCTTACTCCCATCCTGTTGATGCCTCGAATTGTCCATCACTCGTTGGGGCTGTTTTCAGGTGTATTTTGGGCTAGTTTTATGGGTTACCTCCCTCCTTGGTTAGGTCCAAGTCATTTCGAGGCTTAAATGGGCCTGGGTTCTGGTTGATTGGGCTTTTTCTATGAGTTTCAACGTCCACATGTATGTACGGTTCACCCACGACCGCTCAATCCATGTGCGGTTAACTACGGGCCGTCCATATATTTTTGGAACATTTTGGCTGATTTTCTGAATTTCCACCGTCAAGCATTTATGCGGTCCTAATCAAGCCGTTCAACATAATGGACGGACTGATTATGACCGCCTATATCTCAGAGTCCTACGCTTGGTAATTTTCTCAGATAATTATCCAAGTAATTGAATTATCACCGACAAGGCTAGAACGGTTTGTCGTTGGCCGCTCTACATTTGAACGGTCTCAATGGAGCCGTTCTTCTATGAGAGTCTAACGGCGGGCGTTTCGGTCAGTTCGAGGGATAATTGGGATTATTTTCTAATTATTTTGAATTTCCACCGACGGGTTTGGACGGTTAGTAGGTGACCGCCCATCCTGTTGAGCGATCTATCGTAAGACCGTTCATCCCGTCGACTGTTGAATTTTAACAGATTTTAATCCTTTTATCCATGGTTTTATCCCCAACTTCTTTCATCAATTTCTCCGCGGATAATCAACCATTTTGAGTGCCGTTTCGACTGGATGAGAGATAATTCTATTATCTACAATTTATCTTAAATAATCTCGTCCTGAAAATGGCTCTAAACCCTGGTTTCGGGGCTGGCTTTCTAGGCTCTATAAATAGACCCTAAAGGCCGGACTTTGAAAGGGGGGGATTTTTTGGTCGACGGCGAAGCCCTGTCGCATTCTTGAGCGACCTAACACCAAGGAGGGAGGCTTTCTACGTCCATACAAGCCTCCGGTCCAGGGAGTAGTCGATGTTTAGAGTCGTTTGTGTTTTATAGCTTTCGTCACTGTTCATTGCATGCATTGCTTTCTCCCTACGTCCTCCTTCATTTTTTCATCACCATGCACACATCCACCTATATTTTTGACACCCTAGGGGTTTAAAACCCCCCAGATATCCCCCTTTCCATTTATCTATGTTAATCTATTACTATCTTGACATTTACTACACCATTTAGTTCTAATCTCGGTGTTATTCTTGTGTCTTTACGTTGTTTTGCAGGTCAGCACTTCATCAGCACGAGGCCCATCCCCTCTGGCCGGCTGGAGAGGGTGGAGGTGAGCCCTTTCGCAACTTCTGGCGTGGTGGACTTGAGTGGTTCCTAACTGCCCGTTCAAGAAGACGTGCGGCTCTTCCTGCACCGCCCGTCCTCTTCTTGCGGTCTACTTCAAGCCGTCCATCCTCCAGGAGCGCTTCCTCCCGCACGTTCTGCAACACCCTTAGGCGGTCTATCGTAACACCGCGCGTCCTATAGGCGGTTCTTCATCAACCGCGCATCTTCTCAGTGCTGCAGCTAGGCGAGTGTCTCCCCTTCCTTTCCAAAGCACGGCGTGTTCATCCCGTCCGGTGCTTTGGTGGCGATCACGGTCACTTTCGTTTTCCATTCTCCTCTTGCTATTCTTCACTTACTCATCGCATGTTGATTTATTCATAGCATATCTTCCTTTAAGTCATAGGAGAAAATATATATACATCATGGTGAGTTGCCCATGACGGGTAGGTGACTGGGAATTATGGGTTGATGGATCCTTATGATAGATGGATCTAAAGTTGATGTGGTTTAGAGGCCAACCGAGGTGGCGTATAGGCTGAGGTTTGCTGGAATGAATGACTGGACTAATGCATGAATTGCTGGTGTATATGGGCCGACCATGGAGGTGTGAGGCCAGAGGAAGTGTGAGCCAGCTGAGGTGGTGTATGGCTAAATGGGGAGTGTAAGATCAATGAGCTAGAGAGATGTACTAGCCAGGGACTGGTATAGGCCACCAAGGGAGGGGAGTGGCCTGGGGAGCTAGTTTAGGCCAAACGTAATGGTATATGGCCGATAGGGAGGTGTAGGATTTATAACCTGGAGCAGGGGATTGGTCAGGGACTGGTACAGGCCAACTGGCCGAGAATATGGTTGCTGGAAGGTGGGTAGCTGGTTGCCCTAGCTGGGAGAGAAGAGAAATTTTATTTTTGTTCTCTTTACCAGCTCTGCCGCCCTTTCGGGTTTTCGCCAGAGCTGGCCCCCTTTTGCTTTTTCCGATGCGCCCTTGCGGATTTTCGCATCGAGGGGTTACCCAATTTTGCCTGAGGTGCTCTTGCGAGTTTTCACCTCAACCGGGTTACTGGCCTTTTTACCCCCAGCCGCCTCCTTGAAAAAGAGGACGGCTGAGTCCGCCGGGGTATCTCTATTTTTAACCCCATTTTTTGTTCTTCTTCTTCTTCTTCTTTTGGTTACCTGAGAGCCTTTTAGCTTTTTGGTGACTGGCACTGGGTGTCCTTAGCTTGCTGCTGTCGAAGGACACTGTCGGTGGGATCATTGTTGTTGATCCTCTGTTGTTGATGTTGGAGTTCCTTGCTGGGGCTTGGCTGGTTGCCAAGCAATCTTGGGCTTTCCGTAGACCTTCGGGCTGGCTGATCCGTGTAGCTTGTGGCTGGAGCTCGAACTAAAGCTTGAGCGGATCGGCTTTGATCATGCAAAGGCTGAGGTTCTGGGTTGTGGTGGCGTATACGTAGGCCGACCAAAGAGGTGTATTGGCCAAAGGTTATGGATTTAACTGACCAGGAAGGTGTATCGATCAGGAACTGGGTGATGTGTAAGCCAAGCATTGTGGTGTTTTGGCCAGAGATCAGGTGTTGGATTGACTATGGAGGTGCTTAGTCAAGGGTATGTGTAGGTCGACTGTGAAGGAGGACGACCAAGGTGGAGACTTGACCAGCCATGGCGGCATATAGGTCAAGGGGGTAGCGGCAAACGGGGATAGTGTGAGACTAGGAGGAAATAGGTAGGTCGACCGTGATGGTGTATTGACCTAGATGTTGGGTGGTGACCAACCATGATGGTGTATTGGTCAAAAAATGGGTGTGGGCCGACCGTCATGGTGTGAAGGTCAAAAGAAGGTATGCTGACCCACTATTGAGGCGGACCGGTCAGGGATTTAGGGTGAGGTGGTTGGCTATTCCTAGAGAGGAAGAGACATTTTTTCTTTTTCTCTTTACCAACTGCACTGCCCTTTTGGGTTTTCGCCAGAGCTGGCCCCCTTTGGCTTTTTCCGGTGCGCGCTTACGGGTTTTCACACCTAGGGGTAACCCGATTTTGCCTGAGGTGCCCTCGCAGGTTTTCACCTCAGCTGGGTTTGTGGCCTTTTTGCCCCTAGCCACCTAATGGAGAGAGTGGCTGAGTCCGCCGGGGCATCTCAATTTTTAACCCCCCCCCTTTTTTTGGTTTTTTTTTTGGTACCTACGAGCCTTGCGGCTGTCGTCCTTAGCTTGTTGCTGTCGGGGGACGTTGCCCGGGAGTTGCGTCATTGGCGACTTGTCGCTGTTGTAGAAGCGACCGTGGATCGACCCTCAACCGAGTAGCTCGAGACTTTAGGGTGGATCCAGAGAATGGCTGGTCTTTGTTGTAGGTGGCTGGGACCTTGACTGGGATCTGGGTGGCTCGACCTTATTGAACATGATGGCCGAAGCCACGCTTGGATAGGGTGTCCGCCTGGGTGTTGCTACCACTTGGGACATAATAAATACTGAAGGGATAGACTTCCCGCCAGGGTTTGCTGGTAGCCACCGGTGGGGACCCGATGGAGCTTTGCTGGGGTCATCAGTTGGCGTTGCCCGGGATTCCACCGAGTCGCTAGGTGACGCATGTGGAATTTCTTTGGAGCTACTGGGCGGGTGTCGGCGGGATTCACCCTCTTTCACTCTGCTGGCTTTTGAGCTTGGTACCATTCTGGTGAGTGAAGGGACCTCTTGACTCCGGACCTCCGAATGGGTTGGGCCTCTTTTCTAATGACCCATATTCATCTGAGGGAGGATGGACGCTCCTCCTTCGAGTTGCCCCCATTGTTTGGGCTTGGGAGGCTGGATACTGGACCGGGGTGATTGCCCCCAGTGTCATACTGGTGCACCGGCTCCTCTGAGCCTCACCTAGTCTTCTGGTGGCAGGGGTGGCGGCGGTGGGTCACCCATTTTTGCAGCCACTATGGCACCACCTTTTTGTTTGCAGGGCCGAGGTTGACTCAGCACCAATGTGGTGGACCGAACGAACCCGGTCCGGGGTTGTCTGGAGCATGGCATTTCTGGTGAGTGCCGATGTAGTTGGAACTCGGGAGTGCAGTGCCCGAGCTGGGGCCGACAGAATGGCGACCTAGAACTTGGTGTTCACTTGGTCCATCAGAGTTGTTGCCAGAACTCGGGGTTTGTGACCCATGTCGTGAACTGAGGATGTCAGAGGGATGGTGACCCAGAGCTTGGCGCCCGTACTGGGTGTTGGCGAAGCTAGTGCCAGAGGCTGAAAGCCTGTATTGGGAGCTGATGAAGTTGGGATCTGGGACTAGAAACCCAAACTGAGTGCTTGACGACACTGGGTTCCAGAGCTAGAAGCCCGTCTTGAATACTGACAGTGCTGGGACCAAGGACTGGATGTCGGTCTTGGGCGTTGTCGAAACTGGAACCCGGGGCTGGAGGCCCGTCTCGGGCGCTAATGAAACTAGGACCCGAGGCCGAATGCCCGTCTCTGGTGTCAATAAAGTCGGGACCCGGGGCTAAACGCCCGTCTTGGGTGTGGCTGAAACTGGGACCCGGGGCTGAACGCCCGGTCTTAGGTGTTGGTGGAACTGGATCCCAGGGCAGAACACCCGTCTTAGGTATTGATGGAACTGGATCCCAGGGCAGGCAACCCGTCCTGGGTGTTGATGGAGCTGGAACCCGGGGCTGAACGCCCGCCTTGGGTGCTGTTGGAGCCGGATCCCAGAGCTGGACGGCCCCCTTTCTTTTTTGGTATTGCTGGAACTGGAACCCGGGGCTGAACGCCGTCTTGGGTGCTGGGGATGTGGGAATACTGGGACCCAGGGCGGAGCGTCCCTCTTGGGTATTGATGTAGCTGAGACCCGGGGCGGAAAGCCCGTCTTGGGTGTTGATGTAGTTGGGACCCGGGGTCGGAAGCCTATCTCGGGTATTGATGTATCTGGGACCCGGGGCTGAAAGCCTGTCTCGGGTATTGATGTATCTGGGACCCGGGGCTGAAAGCCTGTCCCGGGTATTGATGTATCTGGGACCTGGGGCTGGAGGCCCATGTCGGGTGCTACTGGAGCTAGACCCCGAGGCTAGACGCCCGTCTTGGGTGTTGCTGGAACTGAGACACAGGGCTAAAAGCCCGTCGTGGGTGTTGCTGGAGTTGAGACCCAGGGCTAAGCGCCTGTGTTGGGTGTTGCTGGAGCTGAGACCCAGGGCTAGACGCCCGTGTTGGGTGTTGCTGGAGCTGAGACCCAGGGCTAGACGCCCGTGTTGGGTGTTGAGGTGGCCTTGTCCCGAAGAGGAAACCCTTTGCTGGGAGTTGGCATTGCTGGATCGGAGGGGTAAAGACCCCGTCATAGAGCTGGGAGGCCAGGGGCCCAGTGCGGAGAGTCCGCATCGAGGACCGACCTTGATGAGACCCGGGGTCATCTACCCGAGCCAGATGCTGGGGAGCCTCGAACTCGGGGTTGAAAGCCCGTATTAAGTGTCGGCTCGTCTGAGACTCGGGTCAAGAGGCCCGAATAGCATGCTGGGAGACCTTGACCCCAGGGTGGGAAACCCGTGCTGGGGGTAGGCTTGGCTCGGACTCGGAGCTGAGAGCCCGAGTGAGATGCTGAGGAGCCGGGGACCCAGGGCAGAAAGCCCGTGTCGGGTGCTGGAGGAGCTGGGGACCCGGGGGTCAATGACCGCATGGGTCTCTGTTGTTGGAGGAGCAGAGGGGCCAGCTGCCGGTATGAGCAGTCACCGGACTGGGCTGCTTATCGGCCACGGCAATCGCACACGAGGATCAGGAAGAGCAGAAGGCCAAGGCAGCATTGCCGAACAAGGTTGGTGTTGCCAACCGTACGTGCCCGGCGTAGATGGCGATGACGATCGGACCGTGGGTCACTATCGCCACCGGTTTGTTGTTGTTGTTGCTGGTGCAGGTTGGTCGCTCGATGACGACCGGTCGCATGTTGCATCTTGGACAGGGGGCCCTCCTCTTCCTCTCCGATAAGAAAAGGAGAGGGCATTGCGGCGCACACCTGGCGGGTGTGACCCTTTTTCGGCAGAAAGAAGAAAGGTAGGAGACGTCCCACCGGGCGTGCCATCCTTGTTTGCGACCACGGGGGAGTCACTTGTCGTTTTGTCCTCGCGGCGGGGGTGTAGACTCGCCTTTTACGGAAGGTCGAGATAGGTTGACTGGGCACGCGGGGATTCCGGGGGTATTGAGAGGAAGGCAGAGAGAACGATGGGAACGCATTGGAAGGGATGGCGTATGGTCCATCATTCTGGGAGACTAGGACAGGGATGGCTGGGTGGAATGCGGGCGTGCGAGTCGATTTCTAGACAATCACCTATGGAACCGAGGATTGACTGGGGAAGCGTCGCCAGGCAAGGATGGCAGTGTCGGTTTCGGACTCGGTTTCGGCCGGGTCCGAAACCGATACGACTCGGTATCGGTTTCGGTTTCGGTTTCGGCCGAAACCGGTTCAAAACAGTTAGAAAAGGCCAAAATTGGGGCCAGCAGGTTAGGTTTCGGCCGAAACCGGACGGTTTCGGTCCGAAACCATTAAAAAATTATTATTTTTTGGTATCGGACCTGCTACAGTGCAAAGGCCCGTTTCGGTATCGGTATAGGCCGAAACCGATACGTTTCGGCCGAAACGTATCGGTTTCGGCCGATACTGCCAACCTTGTCGCCAGGACACGGCACGTGGCTCGAGGGATCGGGCGACACGTGGATAGAATGGGTTCCACGGGTGCGAGTGCACAGGCGATTATGGGGATTCGTGTACTGGACGTCTTTCCCCACCGGTCGCAAGCAACTGGTGTTTATTTTACATCGGATTGAATCCGAATACCTTTGTTTCTTCTGCCAAAGAGAGAGTCAGGGACCTTGGTAGCCGCGACGTCGAGAGGGCTTAGTCCGTGCAACAGCGACAGGGCAACAGCAACACAACAGGGATAACTGGGGGCAGAGAGACTGGTTCCAGCGAGGAGGGGGATCCGCTCCCTAACTGGATTACATGATTTATATGCCATGAAAGGCATTTATATGGGGGCGTGAGAGCCCGATTACAATTGCTTGTAAGCCACAGGACAATTCCGTCATTTGTGACTGTCCCCGGGTCATTGCGTTATTGTATGGGTAGTTCTGTATCTGTACGTAGTGTCCGCCAAGGGACCTGTGACTTAGCAGGATGGCGCCCGAGGGGCGTCACTATGTATTCCCGACATGAGACAGTGTCGAGGTCGATGCAGTAGGGGTGCCGGAGGCACCATTGTGCTAGGGAAGTTGAGTGGTCGGGTGCCGCGGGCCCCGATACGACTGGAGTAGCTGGCAGTCGGGTGTCGGAGGCACCGTTGTGACTGGAGTTGTTGGCAGTCGGGTGTCGGGGGCACCGTTGTGACAGAAGTAGTTGGGTAGTCGGGTGCCGGCGGCACCGTTGTGACTGGGGTAGATGGCAGTCGAGTGCCGGGAGCACCGTTGTGACTGGAGTTGTTTCGTGGTCGGGTGCCGCTGGCCCCGATGTGACTGGAGTAGCTGGCAGTCAGGTGCCGGGGGCACCGTTGTGACTGAAGGAGGCGGGCGCCGGGAGACATCGATGGTCGTGCTTGGGGCTCGATGTGACTGGAGTCGGGTGTCGGAGGCACCATTGTGACTGGGGTTGTTGACAGTCGGGTGCCGGGGGCACCGTTGTGACTGAAGGAGGCGGGCACCGGGAGACCTCGATGGTCGTGCTCGGGGCCCGATGTGACTGGAGTCGGGTGCCAGAGGCACCGTTGTGACTGAAGTTGTTGACAATCGGGAGCCGGGGGCACCGTTGTGACTGAAGGACGCGGGGGCCGAGAGACCTCGATGGTCGTGCTCGGGGCCCGATGTGACTGGCAGTCGGGTGCCGGAGGCACCATTGTGACTGAAGGAGGCGGGCGCCGTGAAGAGGCTGAGACCCGAGTAGGTACATGTGGTCAACTGGTTTCATGCTATATGAGAGCCACGTGGGCTTTACAACTGGGCCAAGGAGGCCAAAGTACAACTGGCGCAAGCCACTGGACAATTCCGACGCGCAGGTCGGTCCCCGGGTCAATGCGTAATAAGGCGGATATCTGCGTGTTTTACAGAGGCTCTCCATGAGGAGATCGAGACAAGCCCGACTGCCTAGGTGGCAGGGGCGATCGTGGGCTGGCGCCCGACGGAGGTTGGACGCAGCTCAAGGTGAGCGGTCGGGTCCGGGTCTCGGAAGGCGAATGTCGTCATGCTGGGGAGTCGAGGCCGGCCCTGGGAATATTATTCCCGGGCAAGGGTCCGGATAACTCGAGTCATCAATCCGAGCGGTCGACGGCTAGCTCAGAGCGGGCAGTGGGCACGCAGTTCCGTGTCGAAAGTAGGTGCAGCATCAGGGCGTGTGTATAGCCATCGTGGGTTGTTACACATGGGCGGACCCGGGATGCAGGTGTATTCGCCATCGTCATAGTGCCTTTCGTGCGACGGGCATGGACTTGTGTGAGATGGCTAGACGCCGCGTGAGGGAAGTACGTATGACGTACCCTCGGCGTGTATAAGCCGATCGACAAGCCAACCATGCGCGCACTTAGTTCCTCGTGTCCCCGACCCTTGCCGAAGGCCTCGGGAGTCCGAGGGCGCGGCAGTTAGGTCGGAGGGTGTTGCATTGCATCCTTCCATTCCATGTTGCATTGCCTTCCATTGCTTGTTATTGAGCTCCCTAGGGGGGGCTTTTAAAGTGGAAGGTGAAGGGGTGGAAGGGATTTACCCGGACAAAGTTGAGGGCTGGGTTTGGTCCGGGTAAACCCTAAAAAATACTTCTTTTTTTTTCTTACGGAGTGGGGGAGGGAGGGTTTAGGCGGACCAGCCCAAGGGGCTGGTCTGGTCCGCCTAAACCCCACCCCCAAGTGGTGTTTAGGCGGACCAGCCCAAGGTGCTGGTCTGGTCCGCCTAAACCACTCACGGAGGAGTTTTTTTTTGTTTAAAAAATCTTTTTTTTAGTTTTGGATGGGGTTTAGGCGGACCAACCTGAGGGGGCAGGCTGGTCCGCCTCAGACTGGTCCGCCTAAACCCTCCCCCAGGGGGGGTTTGGGCGGACTGGCTGGGAGCCTTTTTTAATTTAAAAAGCTTTTTTTTTAGTTTAATGGGGGTTTAGGCGGACCAGCCTTGGGGGTGAGGCTGGTCCGCCTAAACCCCTCCCCCTAGGCGGACCAGCCTTGGGGGTGAGGCTGGTCCGCCTAAACCCCTCCCCCCAGGGGGGTTTAGGCGGACCAGACCCAAGGCTGGGTCTGGTCCGCCTAAACCCCTCCCCGGAGGGGTTTACGCGGGTTTGACCGGGGTTCGACTGGGTTTGACCGAGTTCGACTGGGTCAGAGTATCGAAAGACACCAATGCCCCCGTTATAAAAAGAAATTTTCTTCCAGGGGCTCCGCCCCCGGAAACCCAGTCAAGGGGAGCTGCCCCCTTGACCCCCGCGACCTGACCACGCAGGTCGATCCGCGTGTGAGGACGCACAAGGGTGGTGCATGACGCGATGGGTTGCTGGGAGTCCCGAGTTGGGCTCGGACTTGTTGTAGGGTGGCTGGATCATACGCGCCCACCAGGTGCTCGGGGAAGTTCCCGACACGCGTGTGCAGGCCATGTAAGGGTGTTGTGAGCTCCTAAAGCTTGCGGTTGGCCTTGACGGGTCTTCCTTTGACTTCAGAGGGCTGGAGGGAGGCGACTTGAGGGTAGACCCCGACCTCGTTGCTGGGTGCCACATGGCGTGGCTTGTAGTCAGGGCGCCTCCGAGTCGGCTCCGGTGGCTGTGTTGAACGCAGGTAAACCCGCGAACTGAGTGATCGGGGGTGGACCCGATCGATCATTGATGTTGCCGTGGGTCACGGCTAGCTGGTTAGGACCCCTGGTTGGGCCCGGTGACTGGGGCGTCGACATGATGATGCCGTTTGTCTGGTGGTCGGGGTGACCCTTGCTCCTTAGCGAACAGTCGTATGAAGCGGCAGGCTGTTCTGAGTCCCGGGTTAACCCGGTTGTTGAAGCGCCGGTGGTGTGACATCGTATACAGGGTGTCCGAAAGTGATCCCCGAATCTTCACAGAGTGCCGTAAGGTACGGCAGGTTGTCCCGAATTCTGAAACCGACCCGGTTGTGGAGAAACTGGCTAGCATAGTGCCATTTGCTCGGGGCCGATCCCCGGTTGTTATGTTGCGCCGCTTGACCCGACGAAGTGTCTCGAGTTCCGAGCTCAACTTGACTGGTAGAGCAACTTTGGCGATATGTCATTTTGCTCTATATAAGGAGTATTTCCCTATGCTTAATCCTCGATTAATTCCAGAAAATAAGCCGGTGCCAACAGGCAGCCACGGCCATACGGAAGACCAGATTTGGGGGGGTTATATACAGGTTTCTTGGGATCGTATAGAGCCCCGTAGCCGATGTGGTCCGCGGCTCCTGCGAGGGTCCTTCGGATGATCCCTCCTCCGGCCTCGGTCAGCGGCCACTCCACTTCCTCGGCGCACTGCGCGATGGAGCCATTGCAATGGGGGGTAGCCCCCCCGGCGGCGGGGGCGGCGAGGAGAATGTCGCCGGCAAGGTTAACCATATAAAATACCAACTTTTAACAGTTATGTTCCTAAAGATATTATACCGGATACATAGGTGCCAATAGAGAGTAGGAGGGGCAAACCGGTGAACATAAGCATATTTTCCAAGGCCATATAAACTAATTAACTGATGTACAATAGTCACCCATCAATGAAAAACTTGTGAAACACAACAAGGCAGAAACCGCCTAGGGCATTGTTTACACGGAATTTTCAGACATCCAATTTTGTTAGATGAACATGCATATATTTTGGCATATTTGTTAATTCCACGCTTTTAAGATTTATCAGACGATTTAAGGTTCGTATACTAAGTCCCTTCCCCACCGACCGGAGTCGATGTTAATTTATATCGGACAAGTCCGAACACCTTTGATTAATTGCCAAAGACCTCTTTTACTCCTATAATGTCAACCCTGACGTTAAGGGTCCGCCCTTGGGAAAAGTGCCTGTGCCCCGAGGCGGGGGGATATTCACAATTTTCCCTATAGTTAGGGCATATTTGCGATTTTTCCTTGACTGGGGATATATTTTCAATTTTCCCTCAACCGGAGGTATATTTACAATTTTCCCCCAACCGGGGGTATATTTGCAATTTTCCCTCAACCGGGAGTATATTTGCAATTTTCCCTCAACCGGGGGTGTTCTTGTAATTTTTCAACCTCCGAGGTCGTTTTTATAATTTGCTGTCCCCCGGGGACATTTCTGTAATTTTCCTTTGACTGGGGCATCATTGCATGTTTTTTCTGAATTTTACTGTATTTTACTATGTTTTTTGGACTTCTGTGAAATTTCTCATAATTTCGAGGTAAAACCGTAATTTTTGAATCTTTGGAATAAAACATGGACTTTTGTCCTATTTTCGACTTTGAACCCCTTTTTCCATGGATCTGTTGAAATTTGCAATTTCCTGGACGTTCTTGAACATTTACGCAATTTTGCAATCTTTCAAGGTGTAATTGTAATTTCTACCCTTTTGAGGCTTTCTTCGACATAATTCCTCAAGAAAAAATTCCAGAACCATAAGTTCATGGCTTTCATTTGCATCTTCAATGTCCATAGTGGATGACATAAACTTTACCTCACATGAGGGTACTTTTACAAATAACCCTAATATGAGTGCTTTTTACAATTCTTTAACATAAGTTGAATGGGGAGGAGGGCACCCCCCTCCTCTCACCTCTTGCAAGATTGCAACAGAGCTCGAGCTTCTTCTCCGAGGCTCTCCCCGTCTCCTCTCCTCTTCTTCCACCCTCTTCTCCTTTTATAGGTGGAGGAGGCCAAGGAGGAGATCCCCCCTGGTGGAACCTTGGTGGAGGTAAGCTCCCCCGTCTCTTCCTCTCCCAGTGGTGCAGCAGAGAAAAAAAACGGCGGGGGGGGGGGGGGGGGGGGGGGGGGGGGGGGGGCGCACAGGAAGAGGAGAGGGAAGAGGGAGGGGGGCTCCTCCCCCTCTCTTTTTGTGGTTTTCCTGTCAAGGCTATAAAATCCCTCCCTTTTTCTAGAATTTTTCTACTATTTGCTTGACTTCTTCCAGCATAAGGACGCGTGGAGACTTTTGTTTGTTTGTTGGCCGTCCCCAAGTGCCGCCTTGCTGCCCGTTTGACTCCAGGGTAACGGGGATTTATTTTAATGCCACGAGAATATACGATGGCACTTAAAAACTTAATTTTGCATGGCACTTAAAAACTTAATTTTGCATGGACTTTATCCCACGAGTGTGTAATTTCATGCCGCTCGAGATGTTCGTTAAAATGCCTACTTGTCATAAAAAGAGCCAAAAGCTCGACTTTCGTGGGGCTTTGTTGAGCACTTGGTGGCCTTACACCGCGCAGCGGGCACTTGCCCAAATGTCTTTATGAACTTTGTAAGCTTGAACACTTGATGTTGTAAAGCGGGTGTACATAACTTTATGCCGCCCACAAAGTGTTTGATGAAGTGTCCACGAGCATTCATATGACAGCGACGACCGAGCATCGCTCCATGTCATAGTGTAGGACTTTCTAAATTTCTGAATTTTTATAATTATCAGCAATTGTAAAGTTTTGGGGTTCAACAAATGCCCCCCACGGGGTGTTCGTCGGAGCCGAAGGTGACGACGGCCGGCCCGTGCCCCTTAGTTTTGTTCAACTTTTGATTGTTATATGTCTTGAATCAACTTGCTATCCTTTATGTAATATTCCACTTTCATGCTTGACTAATCTTCTCCCTTTTTTTTTTGCTCAACAAGAATTGAAAATGTCTCGCGTGAGGGAGATGTGTTCTCGGAGAGGTGCTGGCCGAGATGGGGAGACCGGGAGAGAGATAGATTTTCTCGTTTATCGAACCAATTGATGCCTCCCTTGGGCCCGCCCTGAGTCACGAGGGATTGATCGAGGCTTCACCACTATTGCTAGAGGCCCGCTTTCATAAGATCTTATGGAGGGTGGAGAAGTTGACCCCTCACTCATTATTCAGGAAGGGGGGTTTTTACATATATCAGCGGACTAGGCGTTATCCAAGGCATTTTACCTTAGATGAGTATCTATTCCCATTTATCCAGAACTTTGTGCCAGAAAACATGGATGAGGAGGATCCAATGGTGTCAGCTGAACAAGTGCTGCTTGAGAGAGCTATCTTAATGGGGCGAGACAGTATGATGGGGACTTGCACATTTTCCCATCCTAGCTTCCCACTGGGCTACTCTCCCCAGGCTCAACTTCCAGGGGCTGCTCAGCTTGGCTTCTTCAAGACAAAGGATTTTGGCCATTCCAAACCATGCATGGTGATTCCAGCCATATGGGAGTTATTTGGGCAGCATAAGACAGGACAACCTTCTTCCGGGCTGTTATTGATGCCATGTGGCACACAATTTACTGCAAAAGATTATGACAAATTATGTTTTCTTGATCGAATTGTGAGTGGTTCTGCACCCAGCTGGTACGGGAAATGGTCGGTGGTTGCTTCACATCGGTTTCATTTGGGCGCGTCAGAGTGGCTAATGGGTGTTATCCACCACTACCGTGACATTTTAGATCATGTGGGGAT
The DNA here is from genome assembly GCA_022559845.1 of Amorphophallus konjac. Lineage (NCBI taxonomy): Eukaryota > Viridiplantae > Streptophyta > Magnoliopsida > Alismatales > Araceae > Amorphophallus > Amorphophallus konjac. Next base: position 36,524,016 of record CM040117.1, on the reverse strand, counting down.
CCGCCAAGCTGTTATTGCTACCCTCTACCGATACCCTAGCGACACTGGGCTTCTCCAGGGTTTGGTAGAGCGATTCAACTGGCGTTTTTACACTTTTGCTACTGCCGAAGGAGAGACGTCACTTGACTTGTGGAGCTTCCATCGTATTTCAGGGCTCCCCATATCCGAGAACATGTATGAAGAAGCTTGCTTAGATGACTTACACAAGGAATATTCCACTAGTGCAGGCTCCTATGGCGTGCCTTTCAGTTTTCGATATCTGATGAAGGTCTGGCGAGACTTGGCCTGTGTTGGAAATGGGAAAACCCCATCTACTTCCACGAGCACTGTGAGGGTCAGCTTGGGTCTGGTATTTCTATAACGGCCCATTCTGCTTTCAGGATAGCTTTGCAGAGGATGACAAACCTCTGGATCAATATTATCAATTGCTTCTAAACCCACCAGAAAATAAGCGGTATTTATGTGCACCGCCAAATATGGGGCAGAACCCCCGGAAGCTACCAGACAAGACCTACTTGACAGCATATCTTGTGTATTGGCCAGCGACCTTTGTGGTCCCATACGGGGAGGAGGGCGTTGTGCGTCCCGAGTTGATTTACCCGGCCAGCCTGCTTACTAATGGCCGGAAGCTTGCTCTTGCCCCTACTGCCCTGGCCAACATATATCATGGTCTAGGTAATTTGACAACCTGTAGTTCGCCACGAGATCGCAGTGTTCAGCTGGCGACACATTATTTGAGTGCATGGGCGAGCTTACTGTTGCCCAAATTATGTCAGTGTCAAGGTGGATAATCCTGCAGCTCCACTGATTTTTCAATTTCGAAACCACCCAGACTAGAGTCCTCTGGAACAGTTGACAGGTGCCAGTGCCATTGTCTGACATGATCCGGCTAGGAGTGTCGAACCTGTAAATTATGTGGTGTCTGGCAAATCGAGCAACAATTTCACCCGTCACTTCTCGAAGAGGGATGGCTTCGGCCCAACCAGAAAAATAATCTGTAGCGGCCAAGATAAATTTATGACTTTTGGAGGATGGTGGGAAGGGTCCCACAACATCTATGCCCCATTCCGCAAATGGCCAAGTGGGAGTTGTCGAATGCAATGGGTTAGGAGGCCTTCTAGGCACTGGCCCAAATGTCTGGCATTGATGACATGTACGGGCATGATGATGACAATCCGCATACATGGTTGGCAGTAGAAACCCTTCAACTTAATATTATTTTTCATCTTGATCCCAACTTGATGGGCACCGCACAATCCTGAGTGGACATCTCGCATGATTGTCTTAGCCTCTGACATGGAGACACATCTAAGAAGGACTGATCTGTCCTTTTCATGGACAAGTTTATAAAGGGAGCCTTCTATCAACTCATATGAGGTTGCTCTACATAGTAGTTGAACCCTTTGTGCTCTATTGGGAGGTAGCCACCCATTCTTTATCTTTATTATAGGCTCTCGCCAGTCTTCCTCCTCGGCCGAATTATCCTCCTCCATATTGTTAACGCCGTAACTGGTGAGACCAAAGCCTTCCTCCAGTATGGTAGACATCAATCACCAATGTCTGACAGTGATGTCTATTTCTCCCTCAGGCTGGAGTTTTATGACTGAAGTGAGCTTGGCCAAAGCATCTGCTTGGGAGTTGTTACTCCCGAGGACATGCCTTATCTCGAACATGTAGAATTTTTCTTTCAGTCTCATGACTACTGCATGGGATTAACTCCTTTCTAACCTCATAGTCACCTAAGACCTGTCGTATGATCAGCTGCGACTCTCCAAAGACTTGAATACACCCGACACCCATTTCAAGAGCTATTTGAAACCCAAGTATTAGAGCTTCATATTCTGCATCGTTATTTGTCAATGACTTCATGAGGGCGCACGAGTTGAGTAGGATGCCACCCTGAAGTGTCATGATGACTATCCCGGCTCTAGACTTGAAGTTTATAGTGCCATCGGCCTTCTTAACCGATCGAGAGGCACCATCAAAGTATAACTCCAAATAAGGTAGGTCAACAGCGAGGACATCCCACTTCCTTTGAGAATTACTTTCTAGTTGCTCCTCTGCCTCCTGAGGGAAGAGTACTTCTTCGTCCGAAAGTTCTATATGAAGTGGAGTATCATCTGGCACCGGATGTGTGGTCAGGAACTCGGCCATCCCTTGTCCTTTAATTGCCTTCCACGGGACAAAGGTGATATCAAACTCCATGAGAAGAAGCGCCCATTTCCCAAGTCTTCCTGGACAGGCTGACTAAGGAGGAATTTCAATGGGTCACATTTTGATATAAGTTCTATCTGATGGGCAAGGAGGTAATGTCTTAGTTTTTTCACTGCAAACACCAAGGCTAAACACACTTTTTCCATGGGGGAATATCAAAGCTCCGGGCCAACAAGCTTCCTACTGAGGTAGTATAAAGGTTGTTCCTTTCCCTCTTCATTTACTTGTACCAATAATACTCCTAAAGAAGCATCCATTGTTGTGATGTAGAGGATGAGAGACTTTCCTTTGACAGGTGCTCTCAGCATTGGGGGATTGAGGAGATACCTTTTGATCTGTTCAAAAGCCCTCTGACACTCTTGATCCCATATAAAGGGTACATATTTTTTCATCAACCTCCCAAAGGGCATGCACCTCCCAGAGAGGTTTGAGATAAATCACCAGATGTAGGCGAGTCTCCCTTCAAAGGATCTGAACCTTGTCATATTGTTAGGAGGAGGTAACTCTTGTATTACTTTAAGTCAATTTCAATCCCCCGGTACCTGACCACAAAACCCAAGAACTTTCCACTTGTGATCCCAACGGTGCACTTCATTGGGTTCATTTTGAGGTGGTACTGTCGGAGCCTTTCAAAGACTCGGCGCAAGTTCGCCAAGTGGCCCTCCCGCTTCTTTGTTTTGACGACCAAGTCATCAACATAGCATTCCACGAGATCATGTAGCATCTCGTCAAAAATTTAGGTCATAGTCCTTTGATATGTAGCACCAGCATTTTTCAAACCAAAGGACATTCTCTTATAGTTGAATATTCCTTTGGGAGACCTGAAGGCCATGTGCTCTTTATCTTTCACCACCATACGTGTTTGGTTGTATCCAGACGACCCGTCCATGAAGGATAGAGCCCTACGGCCTATGGTTACATCCACCATTGTCTCAATGATCGGGATCAGAAAATCATCTTTTGGGCATGCTTTATTCAAATCTCTGAAGTCAACACAAACTCGGACTTAGCTATTCTTTTTCTTCACCAGGACTACGTTGGCGAGCCAGATTGGGTACATGCACCGCTCTACAAAGTCCACCTCTTAGAGTTTATCGACTTTGGCATTCACTTTGAGTTCTGGCTCGTGGTGCATGCGCCTTTGAGACTGCTTCACTACTTTGGCTATAAGATTAATTGTCAGTTCGTGTTCAACCACTGAAGGCTCCAAATTGGGCATCTCCTTATACGTCCAAGCGAAGCAATCTTTGAATTCTATTAGTAGTTGCTGCTATGCCTACTTTTACTCGTCACTCAAAAGGGCACTGAAGAAGGTCGATCAATGTTCTTTGGTCCCACTGATGTTAATTTCGACCAATTCATCTACAGTCGCCTAACTGTCATCTTCCAACTCTTGTGGGGCTGGTTGAAGATCCACGAAGTCTTCGTCGTCATATGTGTTGGTAACTGTGGCCACAAAATTTTTCATAGAAAAATAAACATTTTTAATGTTCTTATTGAAAAGAAACATTTCCTCTATGTGTAGAGGTTTATTCCGTGGGTGTGCATAGTATCAGACGATTTGGGTTCAGGTGCTGGACCTCTCCCCACTGACCGAAGTCAGTGTTGATTTACATCGACCTAACGTCCGAACACCTTTGTTTAACTGTTAAGGAAGTCCTAAAATCTCCTCTGTAAGGGTTCTGATGTTGAGGGCTAGCTCGTTTGAAGGGCTCGTAAGGACCACTCACTTACCACCAACCAATAGGATAACTGAGTTAAGGTTTCAACAGAGGCCCATTATATTTAGGCAAGACCCTAAAATTTAGAAGCAGAAGGGTGATTATGACGGAGCCATAGGCGTATCTAGGATCATGGGAGGTTCCCTAGAACCTGGGGGTATTTAGATAATTTTGCACTCCTAGGGGTATTTTGGAAATTTTACCAGACCAGGGATATTCTTGAAATTTTCGGGTTGGAAGGAAAGTAGGATAAGGTTCCTGGCTTCCCAAGGCAATGAGACCGTTTCTAGAGGGTTTTGGGGGCTACTAGGCCATTTCTAGACCACAAGGGTATTTCAGTAATTTTACCAAACCCTACGTGGGCCCAGGTTGAGGTGACACTCAAGTGTCGAACAAGGCTGACAATGTTCTTGGGCCAAAAGAGTAGCAAAGGACTTCATAGAAGATTCATGTGTGTGAAGATTGCCAAAGGAGGGGCATATACACAATTCCCGTAAGTCAAGGGATTTTCTTATAATTTTCCCGATTGACGTGCAAAGTGAGTGAGAGAAACTCTGAGTGTTTCCCGCTCCAATCTTCCTTCGCATTGCAGAGTTCCCTCCCCGCCGGCCATGGTGGATGCGGCGGGGGAGGCACAACCTTCCGGAATTGGGACCGAATCTCCAGCAGAAGACGCTCCTGCTATTCCTCGGAAGTCTTATGCTCAATCTCTACTGGAATCTCGTCAAATGCCTCATCGTCGTATTTCGGTGAAGCTTCCTGCGTTCACTGACCAGGGAGAGCCGGCAGTGTTTTTCTCGCAGGAAGATATTCAGGTATCTTGCGATCATCTCCAATATGCTATAATTGCTAAATGCTCATATGGTCGTCCTTCGATCCCTGAAGTCAAGGCATGTTTAGCTCAATACCTTCATCTGACTGCCGAGCCGATCATCAGTCGTATGAACCCTAGACACCTTCTAATTCGTCTGGGAAACGAGAATGACTATCTGAGGGTTCTTTTACAGAAAAGTTTTTTCATAAAAGGATTCATGTTCAGATTTTTCAAATGGCAGCAGGGTTTTGATTTTGTGTCTGATCCGCCAATCATTCCAGTCTGGATTGGCTTTCCGGAGATTCCTGTTAATTTTTACCATGAAGACATGTTGCGATCTATTGCTGGCAATATTGGTCAGGTGCTTCGAATTCATGAAACCACAGCTGCGATGACGAATACTTCAGAAGCCCTGGTCTGTATAGAATTGAATCTCGACAAACAAAGGAGAGATAGGATTTGGATTGGTATGGGCAATGGAGGTTTCTGGCAGCCGGTTAACTATCATAGAGTCCCTCAGTTATGTTCATTCTGCCACAAAATAGGTCATTCGGACAAGGAATGCAAAAAGAAAAAAAGTAAAGTTCCCTCCAATAAAATCACGGAGATGCATGAAGAACAGAGGAACATACGGCAAGCTTATAAGCCGAAGACGGTCACAACAGATGAAATTCCAGTTAAAGATGCAAATAGATTTACAATCCTCAATCATGTTGCTGAGGAAACTGATTCGGAGATTGTGAATATCCAAGTTAAGAAAGTTAATAAAGCTCCTTCAGGAACAAAAGGACATTGCAATGTTCTGTCTTCTGCTTCTTCTGATTTGTTGGAAGATGATGAAATTAATGGTTCTAAGCCTATGAAATGCTGTAAAGCTTCCTCATCTTCAAATCCTGTCTCCCCCCCTTGTATTTCAGAATATGAGGAGCTGCCTTCAATCCATCAATCTTCAGGAAAATGCAGGGGACCTTTCATGATCATAGTCTGGAAAAATCAGCAGTGGATCAAATACCTATTAAGGCTGTCAATATTGATGTGGTTTCAAAATTATCTGCTGCTGAGAATGTTAAAATGGTAAATCAATTTGGCGACTGTTCAAAGAACTTACTTCTGAAATCAAATACTGATTCTGTTCTGCCTGGAGTTTTATTTAGTGATGCCCGATTGACAAGGGCCAAAGCCAAGGTATTGGCTGTTCATTCTTCCTCCTCCTTTAATAATGATTAAATCAGCATTGGTGTGGAATGTAAGAGGAATTGGAAATAAGGCCACCATCCGGAGTCTTGCACAGCTTGTTAGAGCTCATGATGTTAAATTGGTTGCAATATCTGAACCTTGCATCAATTTTAACCGTGCTCCTAGAGTAGCCAGGAAAATTAATATGCAGTCTGTGATTGGAAATAATGGAGACTCTTCTAAAATTTGGCTATTTTACAACTCTAGTTTAAATTTGCAAATAGTGCAATTGCATCCTCAGTACTTGACTGTGGGCATTCAGGAAGAAGGCTCCATCTCTCTGCTGTTTACTGCCATTTATGCTTCGTGTAGTTGTGATATTCGCAGGGAAATGTTTGACTCCTTATTGGCTTTTAGTCAAGGGGTCTCAATCCCATGGATTATAGGAGGTGACTTCAATTGTGTCCTGTCTCCTGAAGAGAAAATTGGGGGGAACTTCCCATCAGTGGTAGCAATGTCTGATTTTCAAGGATTTTTATCAGCGGTTGGTTTTGTTGATGCTGGTTATTCAGGCTCAAATTTCACTTGGTCAAATAATCAGTTAGGCCCCACTCACATCAGAGCTCGGCTGGACAGAATCTGTACAATTCCTATTGGTTGGAAAAAGGAGTTAATTTGTCAGTGAAACATTTTCCAAGGGGCCCCTCTGATCATGCCCCCCTTTTGTTCTCGACAAGCTCTGTCAGGTCAACCCCGGGGAGGTTTATTTACCAACATATGTGGCAAACTCATCCTGAATTTCTGGATTTTGTAAAGACTCAGTGGAATAAAGTTACTCAGACTGATGTTCATCCTTTTCATGCTCTTCAAAGTAAATTGAAAAGTTTAAGGCTCCAACTAAAAAGCTGGAATAAAGATATTTTTGGCAATATTCACAAGCTTAAAGAAGATACTAATCATGCTGTGGAAAAAGCTCAGGCTTACTATGATGAGAACCCTACTGCTGAGAATAGAGCCACACTTAACAAAGTAAATGCAGAGATGAAGATGTTATTGGCTAGAGAGGAGATATATTGGTATCAAAAATCTAGAATTCAGTGGTTGCAATCCGGAGACAGAAATACACAGTTTTTTCACCATTATACTAAAGTCAAACAGCAGAGGAATTTTATCAAAAACTTAAGGTGAATAACATATGGGTGGAAGATCAAGCCTCTTTACTTGACGGGGCTACTGATTACTTTAAGTCTTTGCTTGCTTCAGAAGAACACATCCTAGATGAAAACTTATTCTCAACAATTCCTTCTCTGGTTACTGAAGATCAGAACACCTCATTGTGCTCAACTCCTTCTGCTGATGAGATCAAGAATGCGGTTTTCTCACTGTCAGGAAACAGTTCTCCAGGCCCAGATGGCTTCACAGGAGGATTCTTCACCTTTTGTTGGGACATTGTTTGCTTGGATGTGATTAAAGCTGTTCAGAGCTTTTTCCATGGATGGGGTCTTCCGCAGGGGATCACCTCCTCTATTATATGCCTGATTCCTAAAGTCAAGAATCCATCTTCATTTGCAGATTTCAGGCCTATAAGTCTATGCAATTTTGTTTATAAAATAGTGTCTAAAATACTGAGTGACCGGCTGAGGCATGTCCTTCCTATGATAATCTCAAGTGAACAAAGTGGGTTCATCACTGGAAGACTGATAACTGATAATTTCCTTCTGGCCAGGGAGCTTTTTATGGAGTTAGACAGACCGGTTAGAGGGCATAATATGTTAATTAAACTTGACATGGCCAAAGCCTATGACCGCATTGAATGGGATTTTCTTCTCCATACATTGAGAAAATTTGGTTTTTCTAACAGGTTTGTGTCCCTCATAGCTCAACTTTTGATGAATTGTTGGTTCTCTATATCCTTGAATGGACAGATTCATGGTTATTTTAAGTCATCTAGAGGGGTTCGACAAGGAGATCCTTTAGCACCTGCATTGTTCATCTTAGCAGAGGAAGTATTGAGCAGAGGGCTAAGTCTCTTATTTTCTTCTGGTAAATGCAAATTGTATCACCTGCCTCGAGGTTCGTTTCAGCTATCCCACATCCTTTATGCTGATGACTCAATTATCTTTCTGAATGGGAGCATCCCCTCAGTTAAGCAGCTATTGTCTTTCCTTGGAAAATATGAAATGTCCTCTGGACAAAGAATAAATGCTTCCAAAAGCTGCTTTATTGTTGGAAAAGGAATGCCAGCCTCATCTATCAACAGATTAAAGCAGTTGACAGGGTATCAGCACAGAACAAATACAATCACTTACTTGGGGATTCCTTTGTTTAAAGGAAAAACTAAGGTCATTTATTTCAAATATCTAATTGATAAAATGAACAACAAATTAGCAGGTTGGCAGAGCAAATTTTTATCTCAGGCTGGCAGAGTTGTTCTCATTCGTACTGTGCTGTCATCATTGGCAATATACTCAGCTAGTGCAGTTTCAATTCCTTGCACCATCCAGAGACAGATTGACAAATTGTGTGCCAATTTCTTTTGGCAAGGGATTGACACTTCTCACAAGAAGCATTGGGTTTCATGGGACAGAATTTGTAATCCTATTGTCAATGGAGGCCTGGGCATTAGAAGTATTGCTGATATTCAGTCCTGCTGCCAAGTAAAACTCCTGTGGCTTTCTATATTCAGTGATTCTCTGTGGGCTCGGTTTGTTAGATGCAAATATTTGCAAGGCTGTCATATTTCTGATTGCACCTCCCCATATCCAGCAGGAATTAGAACTAGAGATTTTGTAAAAGCCAAGACTATTCTTCTTTCTGGCTTTCGGATGATCATTAAAGATGGTTCATCCATAAACTTCTTTAAAGATACCTGGTACAAAGATAAAGCCTTAACTGAACAGGCTTCTTCTCAATCTTCAATTGAGGATTATTCGGCAAGAGCTGTATTAACAGAAGAACAACACAATGCTTGGAATTTTATAACTGATCAACAGACCCGAAGGGATCTTCAGAACATTATTTTACAGAATGGCAGGGATATTCCCATCTGGTCACTATCTAATTCTGGGAAATTTAGCATCAAATCTACTTACAGATATATAAAGGGGCAAACAACTCAACAGGACAGCTCAGGATTTAGCAAGCTACTGAATATCAAATTTCCCCCAAGGGCAGCTTTATTTTGCTGGAAGCTCATACAGCAGGCGGTTCCCACTGACAGTAGAGTACAATCATGTGGTGTACAGATGGCATCTTGCTGCTCTTGTTGTCAACTTAATAGGAATAATGAAGATGATGACCACCTATTCCTGAAAAGTGAACCTGCTGCCTTCCTATGGAATAAGTTTGGTCCTCTCTTACCAGACTTAAAACCTTCATCTAATTTCCGATTATGGCTAAAGCAATTCATTACAGAAATTCAAATTACTTCTCCTAAAGGCTTTATATCTCTTATGATGGTGATTTTGATAACTTGGGAGATTTGGAAATATAGATGCTTGGCCAGGTATGAAGGAATTTCTTCCAATATTTTAAGGGTGGCTGATATCATCCTTTTGGAGATTAAACAAACTGTGCAGCATTCCCATTTCAGAAAAGGTATTAGTCATAGTCAATGGAAATTGATTCATGAATTTGGTATTGAAGTTAACACCAAACAGTCGGCAGTTAAGATCATTAAATGGATGCCTCCTTCTGTTAACTATTCTCTAAATATTGATGGGGCCTGCAAGGGCAATCCAGGCCCGGCTGGAGGGGGTGGCTGCATAAGAAATTCTTATGGCCAAGTTCAGTTAAGTTTCTCCTATTTTTATGGGAATGGCACAAATATGCTTGCTGAAGGAAGAGCTCCTTTGGATGGATTACGCCTAGCCAGCCAGCATTCTATCCCTCTATCAATCATTTATACAGATTCAAAGGTTATGGTTGATATGCTAACCAATAAGAAAGATCCTCCTTGGTCCCTTCTTCCATGGTGGGCAGATATTCAAGAAGAATTCCAGTCGTGTGGCAGCCCCATCTTTCACACCTATAGAGAGATTAATCAGGTTGCGGATGCCCTTGCCAACCATGCAATACTCATTGGCTGCAACAAGGAGTTCTATACCTTCAAAGAATTGCCCATACTAGCCAAAGCTTATGCTTTGGCGGATGCATCCTCTGTTCCCAACTTTCGTAGAATTTTTGTATAGTCTTTTTTCATACTCATTGTACTAGAGACTTGTCATTGGTCTCTATTGACATGTACAGATTCTACACAAAAAGAGAAGTAATAAAATCAGCATTTAGTGGTTCGCTTGGTGGAGTGAGAACATTCCCTTCCTCTGGAATGGGGGTGCACTTTCCCTTCGGCCATTAGATGACTTTGTGATTGAAAAAAAAAAAAAAGACGTGCAAAGACAATTTGTGGAGTACGTTAAATACATTTATCGCCCAAGTGGATACAAGGGTTATCGGCGAGTTGTCGACTGTACAAGGATCCGCACCAACGCATGAAGTAGGGGCGTAGCTCCAATTACAAAAAAGTTGCAGGGTAAAACTGCAAACAACAGAACTTTTGATTTCTCGCGATCCCGGGGGAGGACATTGTCGTGATTCTTCCATCGTACAGTCGGAACCACATATTTTAATCCTCCCGGGACGCGAAAACTTACAAACATAGCCCACTGAGGGGCATAATTACAACAATACCCCGTAGGGGCATAAATACAAGACCCGGGGACTTACCCCTCACGGGTCAAGACAAACCGAACAAATCTTCTGAGTGCTGGTTCCTTCCTCCGTCCTCCGTTTTTTTTTCATGTGCTGGACCCTTGGGGGTCTATTTATAGAAAGTGAGAGGACCCAGGTTGACAAAAACGGGAGAAATCGCCTTAGTTTTGACAAAACCGTCGGTCTTTACCCAAATTCTGACGAGGTCGTTTCAAAAACCTCTTTTTTTGTCAAGGTGGGGTGGCAAAAATGATTTTTGACCCCTCTCCTCCCTTTTTTTTCTCTCTTCTTCTCTTTCTTTTTTTTTGAAACACGACCCCGGAGGGGGGAGTGACCCGCGAGCGGACCACAGCGGGGTCAATTGATGGAGCGCGGGCGCTGACCCACTTGGGAGTGGTGGAGGGCTATTGGAAGCAAATTTTTCTTGCAAAAACACCTCCCGTCAACACCCATCCGGGGTGAAGCACAGCAGCAGCAGCAACAACGCAGCAAGACCTCCCCAACAGCAGCAGCAGCGCAGCAGGACCTCCCCGGGGTGACGAAGACCCGTTCGGGGTCGTGCCAACCCGTACGAGGTCGCCCGTGTTGGATCGGTGCGATGGATACAGAGGGGGGTGAATGTATCCCTCTTCAAAATTGCCCCACTTAAAAACAATCAGAGTCAAGGAATGGAAATCAATTGATCTCTTCCAAATAAGAAATTCAAAGAAACACTTGATCAATCAGTTGAACTGCTAACAATACTGGTACCTGATCAAGTCTAAGCCGAAGACAGAACTATGCAAACCAGACTCACTTAGCAAAACATATAATGCTCAAGGTCACTTCAGATAGAAACAAGAATGCTCAGACAACCTGTGAAGGAGGTAGAAGACAAGGGGCAAACGCACAAGGCAAACCACGGCACAGTAGAGTTTTTAGGTGGTTCGGTCCACAGACCTACGTCCACCCCTCACTCCAAATCGGAGTGAGGCTTCCACTAGCAAAAGCTAGAACCGCAGACTCAGTCTGCAAACAGGTGCTGCCTAACAGCTTGACCAGGGGAACAACCTCCCCTCTTCCTCCAGACCGGAGGGAAACCACTAGTGACTATCCGTCACTAGCAACCAGAGACCGAAGTCTCTCTTCCTCCACCCAAGAGGGAAACCACTAGTGACTACCCGTCACTAGCAACCAGAGACCGAAGTCTCTCTTCCTCCACCCAGGAGGGAAACCACAAGCGACAGCAGCCACTTGCAACCGGAGACACCAAGTCTCCCTTCCTCTGAAACCCAGAGGGAACACCGACCTCAAACCAGAGAATCGGAAGAACAAAGTGATCAGTTAAAAGGAAAAACAAGAAATGAAAAATACAGCAATCAGAAAGCTGGAAATGAAATCCACAAAGTGTAGCTCGCCAAGGAGCAATCTGGCATGGATTTGATCCAAATACCAGAAGAACAAATCTTCAATGAAGGCTTCAGTTCTCTACTCTTCTCTCTCTTTTTCTCTCGATCCTCACGAGCTCTCTCTCTCTCTCCTTTTCTTCTGCAACTTCTTTCTTCTCCTCTCTGCTTCTCTTTTCTTCTTGCTCTCTTCACACTGGATCATGCAGGCTCTAATTCACTCTCTGCTTCTGCCCCTTCTGCTTCGATCAATCTTTTCCAGATGGAGGAGTCCTCTTTTTATAGCAGTTCCAGCAGGAGCAACACTGGGCGTGTGATTCCCACGCCTTCCCGTCCAGAAGGTTCCTCCACGTGTCATCATCCTGTCAGTCCTTCCAGCCTCGGATCACGTGCCCTTCTCAATTTCCTCGAGCAGATATTCTGTCAGGTCAGACGAGGATGCACTGAGTAAGTTCAGAGATTGAACTGAGTTTGTACAGACATGATACAGCATATAGGAAAGTATGAACATCGAGATTGAATACACAGACATGCCTTTACGAATGTACAGACTTTGTATCTAATGCGCAGAGCCATGTACAGACTTTGCAATGTCTAGTGTTAAAGCATGACAGCACAATGCACAAGCAATGCGTATGCATGACACTACCCTCTGTATGCAGCAGAACATGTAGACTTGAATGCATGGTGGCGAATGTACAAACTTTATCTTGAGATGTGTACAGATGCATAAGGTAGAAGTATGCAATGTACAGACTTGGAAATGCTGCATGCACAAGACGATGTACAGACTTGGTCTTGCGACCACGGCTGTACAGACTTTGAGAAACGATGCACAGAGACGCTAAGTGAGACGCTAGACGTTGTACAGACTTGAGAAACGATGCATGCACAAAGACGATGGGTGAGACGCTAAGTGAGACGCTAGACGTTGTACAGACTTGAGAAACGATGCATGCACAAAGACGCTAGGTATGTTGAGACACAACATGAGACGCTGGGTAATGCAGCGAGGCAGTGTATAGACTTTGAGATTCATGAGATGCAGACACCGAGTGTACAGACTCTTGATGAATGCATGTAATGCACTAAACGATGTACAGACTTTGAACTGATGCAGACTAGGCAAACTCTGTACATACTTTATTTGTGCCAAGACGATGTACAGACTTGGCGTGCCTGAAGCAGGGCAATGTACAGACTTGCTGAACTGTCGTATGGACATAACACCAATGAATGTGCAGACTTTGTGTAATGTGCAAGCAATATGCAGACTTGCTAAAAAGGAATGTGTAGACTTGCTATGGATGTATAGACTTTGTGCGTGAAGCAAGGCAAACGGATGTATAGACTTGTGTGTGCGTTCATGCAATGTATAGACTTTGTGTGTGCGTGCATGCAATGTATAGACTTTGAATGATGCAATGTTCACACGACCTTAGACGCTAAGTGAGACGATGGAGCTGTATAGACTATGCATATGATGTACAGACTTTATATGCATAAGGCACATGATGCAACAATGTATAGACTTGAAGAAATGCATGCAGCGATGTACAGACTTAGTGAAACGATGCATGGACTTTGTGTGCATGCGAAGGACGGCGCTGTACAGACTTGAATGCTCCATGCAATCGTGCTATGGCATGCAGCTACTGTTAATGCACCGAGGTCATATGACAGATGAACACTTAAAGCAAATGATGCATAGACCTTAAACCATGACTAGATGTATGACAGGAAAATGCATGGACCTTACAGATGTATATATATGAATGCTTTATGATCTGACAAAATGACTGAACATCGCATGGTGACTCACAGTGTTTGACTCACATCAAAACCAATCATCAAAACCACAGGGGCACAACAATCTCCCCCTTTTTGATGATGGCAACACTGTGAGTGGCAACATTGTGAGTCATCAGAATGACTCTCAAACTATTCTCCTCCTTTGACTTCATCAAAAGAAAATAGTTTGAGATAGGAAAAGAAACCTACATGCAATGATTGAATGAAAATCTCCCCCTTTGGCAATAATCTCCCCCTTTGACTCCAAAAAAAATTAGAACAACCATATGTATGACTCAAACCAATTTCTCCCCCTTGTTATTATCAAAATGAACCATGGGGAGGTATGAATGCAGAGATGCAGATGCAACAAGAAATGCAAGATCTCCCCCTAAATATATGAATGCAAGCACACAATTCTCCCCCTTTAAGAATTATCTCTGTAGCATGATTCATATGACAAGGAAGCTCCCCCTGAATAAATGGAGTCTTATGAGATGGATGAGAAGGAGACCACAGTGGCAATCAAGGATAAGTTCTGGTCATGATGAATCAAGGACAGTGAGCAAAAGAGTTTCAAATAAGCTCCAAACACAAGGAATTCAACAAGATTTTCAAGGAGATACCAATCTCATAAATCCAAAATAGAATTTTTCAAAGTCTTCCATTATAAGGGCTTATGAATGAACTTTATTGATCAGCATGGTTTAAATATGATGTAAGCAAAGTTTGTCAATAAAATTCTGTATTTATATCTAAAATCACGGTTTAATAAAAATGAACCAAGCCCTCATATTCATATCTTGATTAACCTCCCTTTCTCTTACACAATCAAATTTATTGTCTTCTTTCGGAATTACATTCACTAGTATTGAGATCAAGCAATTATGAGGTCATATGATTTTGTCTAGGGTTATAGCAATTTAACTTTTGCATCAATATTCAAATATTGCAGTTTGATCAGCAACAATTTTCATACTACAAATTTCACGAGCACTCTAGTTCAGTGCACACCTTGTAACTAGAGGATATACGTTGATCAGACGCCAATATCCCTAAGCACTTAGTGTGACTAACAGTCATGCTTTATATTAACAGAGTTAACATTTACACCTCATGACATACCTTAACTCATTTCTTTGATGAGTGAGATGTATTTCTCAGTGTGCATGCCATTGCTCTGCCAGATTATCAATCATTCTTAAGCAGAGTTAACTATGGCACCTCATGACACAGTCCTTTGGACATGGTTTCTCAGTGACCAAAGTCATTGCTCTGACAATTATTTACCCTTTAGACATTTCAGAAAGCTCATTTGCTTCAAATCAATACTAATTCCATGTACTTAACCAA
This sequence comes from Amorphophallus konjac, assembly GCA_022559845.1. Classification (NCBI taxonomy): domain Eukaryota; kingdom Viridiplantae; phylum Streptophyta; class Magnoliopsida; order Alismatales; family Araceae; genus Amorphophallus; species Amorphophallus konjac. The sequence goes on along the minus strand of CM040117.1, from coordinate 36,508,852 downwards.
ATAAAGCCATGTATTCAATAGTGCAGATTTCAGAAGTTTTTTTTACAAGACACAGCATGAAACAGTTGGTTAAAGTTTATTAAAACATGATTTAGATATTTTTAAGAGATTTAAAGTCAAACTCAATGAATACATTAAACTTAAACCAGCTGAGTTATTTCAAATATTCATAAAATCGTATAATAGAAGATTCCTAGTTCAAGTGTTTTCAGATTTATGATCGAGACATGCCCCATTGAAATCTTCATGAATGACTGATAGAAGAGATCCAGCAAGAATAAGTGATTTTGAAGCCCAGTGTTTTCAGATATGATCAAGGTTTGTCAATTAAAATTAATGAAGAAAAGGATATGTATACCAAGCAAGATATCAGGTGGTCAGGCATGCTTCAGGATCTTCAAGGATAATATGCAATGAATTCTGACACAAGTGTATGCATTTGACAACCTGTATGTAATGTATTAACTCCCCCTAACTAAATGCATTGATGTCCAGACACGACAATCTGAATTAGAGAGCTTCGGTTGACTAGACAGATTTGGAATCACAAAGGCATTTTGCTCCCCCTGTCTATATGCACAGAAAATCACTTGTTTTTGAATTTTCCAAAATAAATCCACTACAGTTACCTATATGCATGCATATGCAGTGATCACTTCTAAAGCACAATGCATGGACACAATTATGGTGCAGAGGCAACGCACTCCCCCTGCCTAAATCTACTGAATCATCCTTTTGGAGTTTTTCAAAAAGGTTCAAATGTGATCAACACAAGTATGCAAAAGCATTGACTCCTTTTAGTAGATGCAATGATTTATCCCTTTTTGGATTTTTCAATTTAGATGATATGCAATGCATCATACTTTATATGAGCAGCAGGACATCATGCGAAGTCAATCAAATTTTCAAAAGATTTTAATTAAGCACAAACAGATTAATATGATATGCAATCATCTAAAGCAAACAATTTCAGATAGCAGAATTTAAGGCATGTTTTCGGAGCTGACCTTAATAGTGCTCTCCTGGGGTTTCATTCTTTGAGTGCCTTGGATTATTAACCCCTTTATCCATAGCTTCCAAGGCACACCTGCAAAACAATGGGTTATTTTGATCCAGTAGGAACCCAAGCAACCTTGGGTCCTGTATTACCCTCAACAGGTGTTCTTGACCTTTTGCAAACAACACTGTCATCATAGCCCATCAACTTGCAATTGGACATGGGATGTCCAGACTTACCACGGTAATGACATGAGACAACAGGTTTTAAATTTCTTTTCTGCACATTAGCATTATCATGGAAATTTTTCCTTTTATTTCTATCAAGCACATTCTTCCTAGCAGGGTATCTAGCATATTTGAAATTCACACTCCTACCCTGGATATGCCAACAGTCCTTGACTGTATGGCCATGCTTTCCACATTCGAAGCACCTTGGGTGCTTACCTTTGGAACCAAGGTCATTTCTATCAAAAACCTTTTTGTTAACATAGAAATTAACAAATTTAGAATTGAATCTCTTTCTCTTATTCTGCCAACATTGAGCAACAATGTGGTTCAATTTGCCATAGTGAAAACATTTTAGTCTCTTTTCTGAAATGGCAGGATCTTTAACATGAAATTCTCCATCATGCATTTTTCTAGCAGAAAGGTCATCATGTTCTATTAATTTGCATTCATGCATGAGATGACCTACTTTATGACAGTAAAAACATTTAAACTTCTTGTTCTGAACAGAGGAGGACTTTTTAGCATAAGAAGTCCTAGGATGAGATCTATCATCTTTCATCATGACAAGGCAATCAGTCATTTCATGGCCAACCTTTCCACAGTAAAAACAATGAATATTCGTGGCATGAGATCTATTGGCCTAAGAGTACTTAACATGCAAGTTTTTATTCTTTTTGGTTTTCTTTTGTTTTTCTGTTTTCTGTTTTTCTTTCTGATTAACAGGCAGATTTGAGGGAGAAGCTAAAGTGCTAGTTAACTCAGAGCTTCGTACAAAGGTTGTGTACAATCCTTTTCTTACTTCCTGTTTACTCCTTCCATTAGCAGCTTTCGGATTTTCTTAATTCTTGGAAGACTTAGACAGAGATTTGTTCAATTCAGTGATTTCATTTTTGAGAGAGGAAATGAGCATTTCAGAATTTGTGATCTTTTCATTAAGTATGACATTAATGGCTTTGTAGCTATCAATCTCTTCTATTAATGCACCTGCTCTCTCATGTTCATTTTCAGATGAACTCTTCTCTTTTTCAAGTATTAAAAGCCTCTCAGACATAGCAGAATTCAACAGCTTCAGCTCTTCATTCTCCTTTCTTATTTGTTCATTCTGAACTATTTCATCAATTAGGATTTGATCATTTCCTAATGAATTCAGCTCATTCTCTAGTTCAGAAATCTTAACAGTAAGTTCATTATTTTTGTTTTTCAGCACAGAAATTTGTTCTTTGTACTTGCCAAGTTCAGTTTGATTTTCTTGTTGAAGCCTTTTCATTTTCAAGCTTTAGTTGTTTCATTTCTGAGCCTGTATTTTCAGCTTCTTCCAATTGCTTCTTATAGTTCCGAATATCAATCAGATAAGCATCGTGAGACTGTTTCAATTTTAAGCAATTTTCACATGATAAATCACAACAATTTTGATCAATCTTTTTCTTTAGTCTTTTATTTTCATATTTTACTTTTCTATATTTTTCATACAATTCAGCATACATTTCCTTTAAATCATCAAAACTCATTTCGTCAGAATCAGATTCAGAATTTACCTGATCTTCTTCTTCATTGCTTGAAGTGCTTCCTCTTGCCGTTAGACATTTCTAGTTCTCACGAAATGTGATCACTGAATCCCAGATTTCCTTCGCAGTCCTACATGTAAGAATAGAGGAAATGACATTAACGTCTACAGCATTCTTCAGAATGTCCCGAACTCTTATATTCTCACTGTTCAATTGTTTATCCTTCTGGGACCATTTACTCTTCTCTCGAGGCAAAACATGTGGACCATATTCAATGAGATTCCACAGTTTTGGATCTATAGAGTTTATAAAACCACATAGACTACGTGACCATTTCTTGAAGTTAGCACCATAAAAAACTACAGGTGATGCCATTATAAAGCAATGGAATAGACTCAGATCAATGAGCAAGAAAGCAAAATCAGAAGAATACACCGCCTTGGAACTGTAAAGCACGAAATCAAATCAGCAGGATCCTCTGCAGATCGTTGGATCTGGAAGTCAGAGACCACTCTGATACCAATTGTTGGATCGGTGCGATGGATACAGAGGGGGGTGAATGTATCCCTCTTCAAAATTGCCCCACTTAAAAACAATCAGAGTCAAGGAATGGAAATCAATTGATCTCTTCCAAATAAGAAATTCAAAGAAACACTTGATCAATCAGTTGAACTGCTAACAATACTGGTACCTGATCAAGTCTAAGCCGAAGACAGAACTATACAAACCAGACTAACTTAGCAAAACATATAATGCTCAATGTCACTTCAGATAGAAACAAGAATGCTCAGACAACCTGTGAAGGAGGTAGAAGACAAGGGGCAAACGCACAAGGCAAACCACGGCACAGTAGATTTTTTAGGTGGTTCGGTCCACAGACCTACGTCCACCCCTCACTCCAAACCGGAGTGAGGCTTCCACTAGCAAAAGCTAGAACCGCAGACTCAGTCTGCAAACAGGTGCTGCCTAACAGCTTAACCAGGGGAACAACCTCCCCTCTTCCTCCAGACCGGAGGGAAACCACTAGTGACTATCCGTCACTAGCAACCAGAGACCGAAGTTTCTCTTCCTACACCCAGGAGGGAAACCACTAGTGACTACCCGTCAATAGCAACCAGAGACTGAAGTCTCTCTTCCTCCACCCAGGAGGGAAACCACAAGCGACAGCAGCCACTTGCAACCGGAGACAACAAGTTTCCCTTCCTCTGAAACCCAGAGGGAACACCGACCTCAAACCAGAGAATCGGAAGAACAAAGTGTTCAGTTAAAAGTCTCTTCTGTGTGACAGCTTGCTGTTGAGTGCTCAATTGATTAAGCCATCTGAGATTTTAATTCCGCAATAATTTTTATCGGGGATTCATTCACCCCCCCTCTGAATATATGGCACCAGTCCAACAGCCCGACCCCGGACGGGTCCGCACGTGGGTCGGGCTCCCTGCCCGGGGTCGCGCGACCGCCGAGGCAGACCTCCCAGGGGTCAAATGACCCCGGGAGGGCCTGCCCGGGGTCAGCAGGCCCGGGCAGGACCTGCCCGGGGTCATTTGACCCCGGACGGGTCCAGGGACCTCCCACCCCGAGCCGATTCCCCTCCTTCGCGCGGAACAAAAATAAAAAAAGAAAATAAAAGGGGAAAGGGATCTCCCCAGGGTCATTTTCCTCCAGTTTAACCCGTACGGGTTCAAATGACACCGGGTAGCCTCCCACTTCTATAAATAGACTCCCAAGGGTCCAGCAGAAGGGGATTCAGCATCTGCAACCTACGGAGCATCTCCTACACACTTGAAGCATTTTGTTCGTTGTTTTGGCCCGTGAGGGATAAGTCCCCGGGTCTTGTGTATATGCCCCTAAGGGGTATTTTTATAATTATGCCCCTCGGTGGGCCATGTTTGTAAATTTTCTACGTCCCGGGACGACTAAATTATGTAATTCCGCCCGCATAACGAGGGAATTACGGATATGTCCTCCCCGGGGTCGCGAGAAACAAAAGTCCTGTTGTTTGCAGTTATACCCTGCAACTTCTTGTAATTGGGGCTACGCCCCTACTCCCCGCGTTAGTGCGGATCCTTGTACAGTCGACAACTCGCCGACAACTCTTGTACCCATTTAGGCTATGAATGTAATACATGGCTTCATATGTCTTCTTTATACACTGACCGGGGAAAATTATAAAAAAGCCCCTGACTTTCAAAAAAATTGCATACATACCCCTCCTTGGACAAGATTGACACATGTGAGCCTTCTATGAAGCCCTTGTCACTCCTTCAGCTCGGGGACGTTGTCAACTCAGTCCGACGCTTGAGTGTCACCTCAACCTAGGCCCACGTAGGATTTGATAAAATTATCGAAATACCCCTGTGACTTAGAAAAGGCGTAGTAGCCCCCGAAACCCTCCAGAAACGGCCTCAATGCCTTGGGAGGCCGGGAACCCTATCCCACTTTCCTTCTAATCCGAAAATTCTGAGAATGCCCCTAGCCTGGTAAAATTACCAAAATACCCATGGAAGTATAAAATTACCTAAATACCCCCAAGGTCCAGAGAATCTCCTGTGACTCCAGATAGGCCTACGACTCCATAATCATCCTTCTGCTTCTAAATTTTAGGGTTTTGCCTAAATATAATGAGACTGTTGAAACCCTAACTCAGTTATCCTATCGGTTGGTGGTGAGTGAGTGATCCTTATGAGCCTTTCAAACGAGCTAGCCCTCAACATCAAAACCCCTACAGAGGAGATTTTGAGACTTCCTTGACAGTTAAACAAAGGTGTTCGGACGTTAGGCCGATGTAAATCAACACTGACTTCGGTCAGTGGGGAGAGGTCCAGCACCCGAACCCAAATCGTCTGATACTATACGCACCCACGGAATAAACCTCTATACATAGAGGAATGTCTCTTTTCAAAAAGAACATTTTTAAATGTTTATTTTTCTATGAAAAATTCTATGGTCCACAGACTGACAAGCCCGGTGGGACCTTTCATGCCTTTCTTCTTTCCGTCAAAGTCAGTCCCCAAAACCTTCTTCAAGGTTCTGATCGCCCCTCTTTCTCTTCCAGGACGATAAGTGGAGGGCACATCTCTCTGCTCATCTGAGAGCTCTTTGTGTATCTGCGCACTTCTTCATTCGTGCTACGCACCACCACCAACAACAACAACGGCGACTATGGCAGCTGTCACCTACGGCCCTCAGCTCGTCGCCAACCATGCCAGGTTTGGATACCTGGCGACCCCCATCGTCTTCGGCGACTTCCCAGCAGTCGTCGGCTCGCCCTTCTTCTTGGGCGTTGTACCCGTGGTTGAAGTCAGTTCAGCCACGCCTACGGCGCCAACTACTGAGGGTGTCAAGCCCTCCACTGCAGCAACTGGCCGGGTTTGCTCGGCCAACAAGCCAAACATCGGGGGTGTCAGGCCCTCGGTTCCAGCAACTGGCCGGGTCCGCCCGGTCAAGAAGACAACCGTCGGGGGTGTTAGGCCCTCGGCCCCAGTAACTGGCCGGGTCCGCCTGGTCAACAAGACAACCGTTGGAGGTGTCAGGCCCTTGGCTTCAATGATCGGCGGGGTCCGCCCTGCCAACAAGCCAACCGTCGGGGGTGTCAGGCCCTCTACTGCAGCAGCCGGTCGGGGGCGTCCGTTCAACTGTTAAGGGTGTCAGGCCCTTCATCTCGATAACTAGCCGAGTTTGCTCGGCTGCCATTACAACGGCTAAGGGTGTCAGGCCTTCTGCCATAGCAAACGGCCGAGTTTTATCTGTCAATCAAATCACTACTGGCGTTGCTCCTGCACAACGAGGGCAGCGTCGCAGCCGTAACGGCACCAACTCCACTGCGGCCACCCTTAGAGGTACTGCCCCTGCTCAACGGGGGCAACGTCGCCGCCACCATGACGTCGTGCCTACGGTAGGCGTCACCAACACTGCTCCTGCTCAACGGGGGCAGCGTCGCCGCCACCATGACGCCGTGCCTACGGTAGGCGTCACCAGCACTGCTCCTGCTCAACGGGGACAACGTCGTAGCCGTAAGGGCACAAAGCCTGCAGCGGCAGCATCCTGCTCCGGCAAAACCATACTTGTCGGAGATTTCCATATTCGGCTCGATGGAGGTGAGCCTATTTTGCCTCGGGATCGTCATGTCCCAACTATCTCAACCTCCAACCGCTTCGAGCTCCTCCGTCAGGTCCGGGAGGACGGAGCGAAAATGAAGAAGCCCGCCGTACCGGCGGCAAGTCAGGGTCCAGTGCAACGATCCAGGCAGCCCGCTCCCCGACCCAAGTCAGGGGGCAATCCAATTAAAGAGTGTCAACTCCAATTGAAGAAAATCTAGGTCACCAAGGAGGAGGCCCGGATCATACGGCGTGCAAGGGCGGGGGAGCCCTCCCGCATGTCGGATCTGCAACGCATGCGGAGTCCAACAACCACTCAGGCCTCGACATCTCCGAGGTCCACCACTCAGCCCCTACGCGGGCAGAAGCACCGAGGAGCCGGCAAGAAGGTGCGGCCAATCTCTCCGTGGGCCAGCTCCACGCACACGGAGGAGGATTGCTCTGTTAAGGCCTCCACGTCCCGAGTTTCTATTTTTGACAAACTAGGGATGACGCCCAAGCCCGGCAGACAACCGCCTAGGAAGAAACGGGTGGTTCAGGTGACCAATGATTCTGTCAAAGTGCTCACCTGTTACACTCATGGAAGGCAGAATCGCCCGGGATCGGATCGGATCGCTCGATCCGATCGGATTTTGGGGGAAACGATCCGATCCCGATCCCATGTGAACCGATACAACCTGGGATCGGCCTGGGATCAGCCGATCCTAGGCGATCCTAGGCCGATTCTACAGTTTTGGGGGGGTTGTACTCCAAAAAAAATATTGTATCCAGTGTGCATTTTTCCTGTGGATTCCAGTATCATCAGCTATATGTTAATACTTACAACATTAGATGCGAAACCAACATCAAAAGAGACAAATGTCCAGTTTTGAGAGCTTTAGGGACAATTTGATTAAAATAAAAAGTAAGATTTTTTTATTCACATTATTTCTAAGTTTAAAGCATGAATTATGTTATGCATTAATATTGTTTTTTCAATTAGCTTTCTTAATCATGGCTCCTCATAACCCTTTTTGTTTCTTTTTACATTGTGCTATTTTTCAGTTAGGCTATGGAACTTCCAAGGCCTTCCCAGTCATTTCACTACAATCTATAAGAACTTCCAGTAAAAAATCCTCACATTTGTGCGTAAGAACTTCCAGTCATTTCACATCAAGCTATTTTTCAGTTAGGCTTCATAACAATCCCCCTGTTATAAACATAAACTTTCTTCCGGGGGCTCCGCCCTCGGAAACCCCCGTAAGGGGCGTTGTCCCCTTGACCCCCGCGACCAGACCGGGCAGGTCGATCCGCGTGCGAGGGCGCACGATGGCGAGTTCGAGCTTTACACTCTAACACCTCTAACTTTGATGTTCAAGCAAAGAGCATGCATTAGATATCTTTCCACTACTAAATTATTGAATCCCAATAAATAAATGGGTCATACAATCTGCAGACTTCCAATTAGTCCATAAGACTGATGTACATAGATACATGCACGTAATCAATGCATGCACCTATTTCACAAAATGATGAGCAAATGTCACCTATTTCACATTGAATTTGATATAGATCTATGTTAGAATAATTTTTCTATTTTTTCAGATTTTTTTAGATTTTTTAGACATTTGTATCCCTAGCCAAGTCAGCTGGTCTGACTCGGCCGGGATCGGTCGAGATCGGTCCGGGATCGGCCGAGATCGGCCGATCCCACCGACCCGGATCGGTGTGGGACCGGGAGATCCGATCTCGATCCCTGATTCTGCCTTCCTTGGTTACACTACCTCCGCCGACAAGCAACCAGAGGACACTTCGGGAGAGCTCAGCCAACCTCTTCACTATTTGAGGAGGTCGAGGCCCAGATCCTGGCGCAGGCACAGCAGAGGCCGGCTGCCGGGATATCTCAAGCCCGAACCAGCATAACAAGAAGAGCACCAAGAAGACATCCATAGTGTCGATGGGGACAGTAACCCCGCGCACGATGAAGATCTTGGGAAAGAGGCACAGACTATCACGTTGGAAGAGCTCCGACGGGAAAATCAAGAATTGAAGAGCCTCTTGCAAGCGCTATTGCGCGAAAAGGAGGTTCATGTTCAACCCCAAGAGGCCCCCACTGGAGTGCAACAATAGCCTCGGCGAAAACCCGAAAGGGCGCCTCGGGCTGAGGTGAAAACCCGAAAGGGCGCCTCGGGAAAAAATGGGCAACCCCTCGGTGTGAAAACCCGCAAGGGCACATCGAAAAAAGCTAAAGGGGGATAGCCTCGGTGAAAACCCGAAAGGGCGGTGAGGTTGATAATGTGAAAAAAAATAATCCTCTTTCAACATGCTTTATGGGTGGTTCTAAGTCAGCAACCCCACCTTATAATGGCGAAGGCATTTGTAACGACCCAAGATCCGGATACCGGGAACATGGTTGGCAGTATCGGCCGAAACCGATACGTTTCGGCCGAAACGTATCGGTTTCGGCCGGTACCGATCCGAAACCGAACCCTAACACTGTAGCAGGTCCGAAACCTATTAAATAATAGTTTTTTAATGGTTTCGAACGAAACCATTAAAGGTTTCGGCCGAAACTGACCTGTTTCGGTCCGAAACCATCCAGTTTCGGCCGAAACCAGTAAGAATTACTATTTTTTTTAATTTTTTAATGGTTTCAACCGGTTTCGGCCGAAACCGATACCGAAACTGGTACGTATCGGTTTTGATACCGGTCGAAACCTGTATCGAAATCGATACTGCCATCCTTGACCGGGAAGAACCCGATACCATTCGAATCCTGGTCCGCCGCCCACGAGTCGGAGGGCTCGGAAGGGCTAAAAGGTGTGTATGAGTGGCAGTATACACAGAAATAAGAAATAAAGCAAGAAATACAATAATAAACTAACTACATAGTCTAGTCCAAAAAGTACAATCTACAGAAAATAAAACGTACCCAATGCCGAGTGAACACTCGGCTCGGCGAGCTGGCTCCTAGAAACCTCCATGCAGCACCCTCGAACCTCGAGGAGGAACCGCCACACCTGAAAAGCAGGGGTGAGTCTCTTATCACAGGCTCAGTAGGGGTCCCGCGGAACCCCAACCGTAAACAACGGCGATAGCGGAAAGCAGAAACAAAAGCAGGAGCGGCAATCACGGCGGACGGTAAAACCTCGGCTCTACAGCTACTCCTACTGTACCGGGAAACACACCCCGATCTCACAGTCGGGGGACCGGACTACCTAACACCACAGCTACCGAGGGGAAAACACACGGCAACTCTGCCGTGGATGCCTGTCACCAAGACAAGGCCTAACCTGGACCACACGGTCCACGGGTGCCGTCACGACCTCGTTGTCGTGAACCCGACCTAGCCAAGGGATGAAGCCCTGGTAACTCTACCGAGCGTCCCTGGCCTCAACCTCGGAAAACACATAGAAACGGTCCGGGCGACCACGCCTCACGGTCAGAAAAACGGACTCTCGGGTCACGGAAACTCACGTCCTGTGACGGGGGCACCTACCCACTAAAAGCACGGCTGGAAGCGTCCACCGACGACTTATTCCACGCCTCAGGTGTCTCTCTCGCCCCAGGCGGAAACCGAGACAAAACACAAGCAACAGCAGAAAACAAGGGTCTAGTCGGGGTCGTGCTCGTCAGCACGCGTCCGAAGCCCCCGACCATATGTGCACACACTGACAGACTGTATAACGCCAGGCCCTCTAGCTGATTTTTCTCCCGGCTCGGACTTGAGTCACTACAGGGGAGGCCCTACGATAACCAGCCTAAAAATCGTCTCTAACGGGTGTATCTCTCCACCTACCACCTAGGTGGGTTAGCACACGCGTGCCCAGGCAAGCCACTGTAGCTCTCCACCTATGCTCAGGTGGGTTGGCACACGCGTGCCCAGGAAGCTACTACCAGTGCGGGACACCATAGAAACGACCCTCAGTGGAAACCACCGAAACACGGACAGGCCACGCACAGGCCCTGTCACGTCCAGCTCGGGAAATAGGTGGCACGATGCCACCGGACTCCAGGCAGTCCACTAAAACCTATTAAACCAACGGTCCTTGAGTCGCAGGACTCAAGGTCAAGACCGTTGTACAGGACAGCCCTAGGCCGTCAATCTGGGCTATCCCAAGGTCAGAAACCTCGGTACGATATAGCTTTTAAGGCGGGACATAACCGCCGACTCAATCCGTTCCAAAGGAAAGCTAAGAAACACTCCAGCCCCAGGCTGGGCAATTGGACTCACAGGCCACAGGCCATACACACGGCCCACACGGAAACCACGTTCCAAAGAGGCTAATGACATGCGGGGATAACCCACTGCACTCATGCCAACCCGTGGCGACTCGATCTAGCGGAAACACAGAAGCCCGGAACACAAAGGGTCACACGAACCCTTAAAACCAACGGGCACGCTAATCGAGGTAAAACGGTACCTTGGGGCACCTAAAAACACGGTCACAATATCCACGGGGTGTCCGGGAGACTCACGGGGCCAAAGGTCTGTCATTGGGTCTCAACCAGACCGACCGGAGGCGGAAACGGGCTTGCCCACTGTAGTTCGGTCGACCAGACCCTTGGGGTCGGTCGACCAACAGGGTCGGTCGACCGGCCCAAACTGGGCGGTCGACCGCCCACGCACAGGGGAGGGGGGCCACCCTGGTCGGTCTACCGGTGCTGGCAGGTCGGTCGACTGAACTGAGGGGGGAATCCCCCCGATTGCCGCTGCCGTTCAGTCGACCGGTTCCGCCCGGTCGGTCGACCGAATGTGGCGGGGAACCCGTCGGACCCAGCCCTAGGGTCCGATTTCCACGCCCACTCGACCCCAGTCGAGAGGGAAAACAATGGGGATCATTCCCCGGGTCCCAAAACCCAAAAAGGGGAGGAAGAAAGCGGTAAAACGGCGTTCGATCCGCCGAAACCGTCACACGCCCTAAAAACATGATTTTTAACCCTCGGCGCGAAATAAACCCACTTGGCTCACCACAGCCTACCAAATCCACGGAAATTAAAGTACAGGGGTTAAGGATCCGTCCCCCTACCTCCACCAAAGATTTGAGGCATCGTGGACGCCGTTCAGTCGCGAAACGCCCGCGAAACCCTCGCCGGTTCACGAACGCTCACCCGAGCTTCCTCGCGCCACCACGCCTCGATCCTCGCCCCCTCCACGCCGCCCCTCGCCCCACGAGCGTCGCCACCTCGCCCTCGTCCATCTCCGTCGGCCGCCCGGAGAGAAGAGAGGGGGAGAGGAGAGAACGTGAGAGAGAAAAGAGAGAGAGAGAGTGAGAGAAATGAGAGATGGGAGAGAGAGAAAAGGGTGGGGGGGTTTAAATAGAAAATCCGGAATTTTTGAAAAATATGAAAAATAGGAAAAAAATACTCCCCACGATCTTCGAAAATGCACAACGCGCTGGTAACGTCCCGGAGTCGGAGAACGCATCGGTTCACTCTACACAGAGTTCCGAAGGTCCGACAGGCACAAACACGCGTAAAGCCCAAAACACGCACCGGGACTCACCAAGGCGCTCCGAACTTACGAATCCTGATCCGAAAAAATCGAAAAATTTTCCGGGGTGTTACAACATTGTACTAATGCTTTGGCCATATCTCCCATGTTGTCCTGTGACACCAAGTCCCGCCAGGGCGTCCCGACATTGTCATACTCTGTCCCATCGGGATCGCCCATATTTTGAACTTCCCGAATTTGGATCCCGTGTCTCTCCGGGCTATCCAATTCGCCCCTGTAGTCCCATCGGGCTCGGTCTATGCATGCCCCTTTTGGGCTGCCAACCCACCTCGCCTATTGGCTTCTGCATTTAACTTAAATGTCTCTCTCGGACTGTTAAATCCACTTACTTTGTGTCCCACTGGGTCTGGCCTACGTACGTCCCTTTCGGGCTGCCAACCCATCTCCTGCCTATCGGCCTTTGGGATTTCACTCTCACGTCCCACTAGGGCTGTCAAATCCATCATTTCCCTCTTTTGGGTCCGGCCTATGTATGTCCCTCTCGGGCTGCCAACCCATCACTCTGCCTATCGGCCTTCGGGTTTGACTCTCACGTCCCACTAGGGCTGTCAAATCCATCATTTCCTTCTTTTGGGTCTGACCTATGTATGTCTCTCTCGGGCTGCCAACCCATCACTCTGCCTATCGGCCTTCGGGTTTGACTCTCACGTCCCACTAGGGCTGTCAAATCCATCATTTTCATCTCTTAGGTTTGGCCTATGTATGTCCCTCTCGGGTTGCCAACACATCACTCTGCCTATCGGCTTTCGAGTTTGACTCTTTCGTCCCACTAGGGCTGTCAAACTCATCCTTTCTTTCTTTTGGGTTTAGCCTATGCATGCTCCTTTCGGGCTGTCAACCCATCTCGCCTCTTGGCTTCAGACTTGACTCACACGTCCCACCGGGATTGTCAAGTTTATTCGTTTGTCCCCACGGGCTTGGCCTATGTATGCCTCTCTAGGCTGCCAACCCTATTTGCCTATCGGCTTACAGATTTGATTCATACGTCCCACCCGGGCTGTCAAATCCTTTCTTTCATCTTGTCGGGCTTGGCCTATGTATGCCCTTTTCGAGCTGCCAACCCATCTGGCCTATCGGCTTCCAGCTTTAACCCGCATGTCCCTTTCGGATCGTTAAACCTACTTATTTGCCATTCCAACCGGGCTTGGCCTATACATGCCCTCCTCGGGTTGCCGGCTGTGAGACACGGAAAAATCTAATCGGTTTTTTATCGTAGATAAAGATATAGATTTTGTTCTTTTTGAAAAGAAACATCCCCCTCTAAGTATAGAGGGTGATTCCGTGTGTGCGCATAGTATCAGACGATTTGGGTTCGAGTGCTGGACCTTTCCCCACTGACCGGAGTCAGTGTTGATTTACATCGGCCTAACGTCCGAACACCTTTGTTTGACTGTCAAAGAAATCTCCAAAGTCTTTTACAAGGTTCTGATGTTGAGGGCAAACTCTCTTGAAGAGCTCATGATGTCCACTCACTCACCACCGACCAACAGAAATGACTGAATTAGGGCTAGGTCTGAGCAAAACCCTAAGATTTAGGAATAGAATCGCAAATATGCGGAAGCCATAGGTATTTTTGAAACAGAGAGAAGTTTTCTGGACCTCGAGGGTATTTCGGTAATATTCCCAGGCCAGGGGTATTTCTGAAATTTCTGGGCTGGAATGAAGTAGGATCGGGTCCCTGACTCCCCAAGGCGCCGAGGCTCTTTTTAGAGGGTTTTAGGAGGTTGCTAGGCCATTTTTAGGTTGTAGGGGTATTTTGGTAATTTTACCATACCCTAGACCTAGGTTTAAAGTGATACCCGAGTGTCGGACTGAGCTGACAACACTCCCAGACCGAAGTAGTGACAAGGGACTTCATGGAAGGCACACATCTGTCAATTTGATCGAAGGAGGGGTATATATGCAATTTTCAGAAGTCGGGGGTTTTCTTATAATTTTCCCACTCGAGGATACATATAAAACATGCTGAGTGCTTCTATAGTTCAAATGAGTACAAGGGTTGTCGGCGAGTTGTCGACTGTACAAAAGTTCGCGCAAGAGCGGGAGATAGGGACGTAGTCCCAATTACAAAAGATTGCAGGGCATGACTGCAAATTACAGGACTTTGATCTTTTACGGTCCCGGGGAGGACATTTTTATAATTTCGCCATTATAAGGGCAGAAATACATGACTCAGTCGTCCCGAGACGTAAAGACTTACAAACATGGCCCGTTGAGGGGCATAATTACAAACATGGCCCGCTGAGGGGCATAAACGTAAATATACCCCGTAGGGGCATAAGTACAAGACGCGAGGACTTACCCCACACGGGCCGAAACAAACGAACAAACGCTTCAAGTGTGCTCCGTAAGTTGTAGCTTGTGTGTCATCGATTCTCCCCTTTCTTTGGACCTCCGGGGGTCTATTTATAGAAGTGGGGAACCTCCTCGGGAGTGTTCGACCCCGTACGGGTCCAACGGGATGAAAATGACCCTGGGGAGGTCACATTTTCAAATTTTTTAAGTCAGTGCGCGGGAATGGGACCTCCCCGGGGTGGGAGGTCCCCGGGACTGTCCGGGACCTCCCCGGGGTCGCGAACCCCCGTGGGGGAACCTGCCCGGGGTCGCGAACCCCCGTGGGGGAACCTGCCCGAATCGCGGCCCCCCGGGCAGGGCCTGTCCGGGGTAGCGGACCCCGGGTGGGTCCCTCCCCGGGGTCGCTGACCCCAGGTGGTCCCCACCCGGGCCACACGCGCCCCGAGGGGTGCTCCCTGGTGTCGCGCACCCGGGGTGGGTCCCACCCGGGTCCGGACGACCCTGGGCGGGTCCACCCGCCCAGGGGGAGTCCCGCGCGGGACTCTTCCTCCTCCGGGCGGACCCGTCCGGGTAAGGGTGACCCCGGACAGGTCCCTTTGGCCCCGGACGGGTCTATTCCTCGCGTGGGTTCCATAAAAGGAGGTCTCCGGGGCTTTGAAGCTTCGAGTTCTCGCCGTGCCTCGTGGAGAATAGCGAGAGGGAGCGCCTCCTTGTTCGTTTGTCGTCTTCCTCGTGCCGTAGGCCGCTGCGGGAGGACGAGTTGTTGTCCGTGCTTCGTGATACACGTGCGAGGGACGTTGTGCTTGGTACGTAGACCTTTTCCAGCATCTCCTTCTTTGTTGTAGAAGTTTCCCTTGCTCGTAGTTACACGTTCAAAGGACGGAGACTTAATCCCGTAGGGATTTTAATACAACCACACGATCCTGACAATCATTGTGGCTTGAGCTTGGCTTGTGGCCATCCCCCGAGGGGTTTAGATTGTAACCACATGTAGGCTATAAAGCCTTAGACTTTGGAATATCCGACGGGACGGCGATACGCCGAATAGAGGGTCCCGTGTAGGAATATCCCATCGGACGGTGATACACCGTACCAAAGCCTTGTCACGTGCGGAATCAATATCGCGAAATTTAAGATGATAAATTACGGGTGCAACAAATGCCCCCCACGGGACATACGTCCAAGCCGAAGGCGGGGGCGGATGGCCCGTGCGTTCCATGGCTTTTTGTCATTCTCCGGGCTCATAGGCATGCCGGAGTTTTGTGTGACTTTCTGTAGTCTTGTTGTTGCCCATATGCTGATTTGACTGATGGGGTTTTCTCTGATCTTGGCTTTGCAGCTCTTGCAGACATGGCTCGTTCCCGACGAAGCGGAGGGACTTCCCAGAGGTCCAGGACCAGCGGTGGTGATGATCATTATGTACGGAGGACGGACAGGCCTATGCCACCATTCCCTCCTCGCAGCATCACTCCCGAAGACTTTGACGCGGTAGACCGCGGATTTACTTGGGTTGCTGAGGGCCCAATTGGGGAGACTACTACCACTGAGGGCGTTGTCGACGTCTCCAGGATTACGCGGAGGTTGGGATGCTACACTTATGATCGGTCGGGCGGCTACCCACCTCACTTTCCACTGGACCGTCACCTTTTCCCTTTCATCCAGAGTTTCATACCACCTGGAGCAGAGACTGACGATCCCTGGCTTCCAGAGGAGAGGCGCCGCCTGGAGCGGGCCATATTGCTCGGACGGGATAGTATGCATAGCACCTGCATTTTTTCTTATCCGAGCTTCCCAGAGGGTTTTGCGCATCAGCGACAGTACCCTGACCAGAGGAGTCTTGGCTCCTACAGGGAGTTCGACAGTTTTACTGTGAGAGCGGCACCGTCTTCACCAGCCACTTGGCATCTGGCCGGGCACCACAGGGCTGCGGATGTTGTTCTTGATGGGATGTTTCTGACTCCCTCGGGCGCAGCCTGTGCGCATGATGATTACGATGCTGATTGCATGCTAGAGAGGATCTTGGCACAGAGGACCCCGAGCTAGTACGGGAAATGGGCCGTTGTTCCTTCCCGTTGTTATCGTCGCGGCGCCACAGAGTGGCTCTGGGGTGTGCTGCTAGTTTATAGGACAGCACTTGATAGGGCAGGCATACGTCATGCAGTGACAGCAGCTTTGTATTCTTATCCCTGCCACACCGGACTGGTCCAGGCTCTAGCTGAGAGATTTAATAGGCGCTGGAACACTTTCATGACTGCTGAGGGGGAGACTTCACTAGACCTGTGGACTTTCCACAGGATTTCTGGCCTCCCAGTTTGCGGACAGCCATATGAAGAGATATGCCTGGATGATCTGCATCTGAGTGCTTCTGATGGAGCAGGCCGATACTTCATGCCATATTGCTTCAGGTACCTGATGAAGACTTGGAGGGACTTGGCCCTCGTGGGCAAGGAGAAAGCTGCACGGACGCCGAGGGTGACTCTGAATGCATGGGTCACACATTTCTACAGCGGTCCTTATTGTTTCTACGAGGAGTTTGCTACCTCGGGGATGTCTTGGGAGCAGTGCCGCGAGGTCGAGCTCCGCTTTGCTTCACACCCTCGTCACTTACCCGCCCCGACACGGGGGTGGAATTCGAGGGGATTGCCGCCGCTGACTTACCTGGCAGCCTACCTGGCCTACTGGCTGGCCAGCTTTGTGATCCCTCATGGAGAGGAGGGAATTTTGCGGGCAGAGGTGATCTACCCAGCTTGTTTACTGGCTTGCGGGCGCAGGCTCGCCATTGCTCCAGCCGCGCTGGCGAATATCTTTCATAGCCTTGACTTCGCACTCATCTCCTAGAGATAAGCATATCTTGATGCCCACACACTATCTGAGTGCATGGGCCGGCCTGTTGTTGCCAG
Organism: Amorphophallus konjac; assembly: GCA_022559845.1. Lineage (NCBI taxonomy): Eukaryota > Viridiplantae > Streptophyta > Magnoliopsida > Alismatales > Araceae > Amorphophallus > Amorphophallus konjac. The sequence continues at coordinate 36,491,337 of CM040117.1, read as the reverse complement.
AGTTGTCACAGAGGACCCCGGTGGATAATCCAGCTGCGCCCCTGCTTTTTGCTTTTGCTGGTCATCCGGACCAGGACTCAGTTTTGCAGCTCGCCAGCGCTCGCCGTACCTTGTCCTTCCTCCATACTAGGAGGGATGAGAGTCTGGAGTTTGACCACAGCTCTCGCTCGTTCCATCCATACACAGAGCGGCAGGGTGACACCGTTGTTTGCAGGCTATCCTCTTGGGCTCTACCCTCCGACCATGCATTGGTCGATTGGGTTATTTGTATTCGGCCGAGCGTTCTGGTTTACCGCCGCTCCAGTATGGCAGTGCTTGAACCATATTACCCGCATAGATTCGCCAGGAATTTTGGGTACGACCAGGCGATACCTCAGCATGCAGATTTTCCCTTTGCAGTTCGGCAGTACCGGCAGAGGGACATCCACCTGGTGGCGGCTTCATGGCATGACTTCCTCTCTCGGGAGGTGAAGGAGAAGTACCCCATTCCAGAGCAGACACGCAGAGGTTTCTTTGATATACACTATGCGCGCTGGTGGTTTAAACTCAACAATATTTTTAGGCAGCGAGCTGATGTTATTCGAGCTGCGGAGGAACGGCGCCTGAAGAAGGAGGATCTGCCTCCTCTGTTTCTGGATGCGGAGTTCATCAGATCTCACTTTTCTGGGGCCGCCAAGGTCATTCATGAGATTGAGACCCGTTGGAGGGAGGGCGGACTCTCGATTCCTGTTGACAGGAGTCAGTACACCGGGGCTTTGAAGCCCTTGCGGAGTGCACCAGCTGCGGCTTCTTCTTCTAGGTCTGCCCGTCGGAGGGTAGACCCCGACCCTCTGGCCCTCTACTCCTGGTGGGAGGATCTGAAGACCTCTTGTGCTCTGAAGACCCAGTCCCAACTATCAGAAGCTGTTCCAGAGGGGGCATTAGGAGGCAGTGCCTTCACAGCTTGGAGGATCCACATCATGAACGCCGTGGGTTGCGCGGGTCCCCTGGAGTACATCTCAGATTTGGAGGTGGCTACCACCCCCAATGCCATCTGGACCATTGTGAGTAAGGTTGCTCGGGTCCTTGGCTTGAAGACCGAGCAGATTGTCTTGAATCCTGAGAGGCTTATTGGGGATCCAGGTATATGCTGACTTATTTAACCCTGTCTCCTTTTGGTCTGCAATTTAAGATGCTGATTTCATGCAATCTTTTTTTACTTGCAGGACATGTTCCTGGCTCAGAGGCTCGAGGCCGTGGGAAGAGGCCACGGACTGATATCCAAGAGGGTGATCCGCGACCTACCATTCGCCCGCGTCCTGAGGAGGGGTCTCCTACTCCAGCTGAGATCCCAAGTAAGAATGGGGAATGTTTGTTCCCAATCAGTATTGCAACCTGTTTTGAAAATGTTGTAATCTGACTGTTATTTCCCCTTGTTGCTGCAGCTCCTCCTGAGGCTATGCCTACCGCGAGCTTTTCTCCTCGCCCCAGAAATGTGTTCACAGGGGCGGGGTTGGAGGTGGACGAGTCCATTCCCGACATCAGCGTGGATATTGACGGGTTGGACTTCCTTGCAGATGACTACATGCCTGTGACCGGCAACTCCCCGCACTTGATACAGGCGGGAGCTCTGTTGCTCCGGAGGCAGGTTAGTGTCTTGCATGTTTGACCTTCCTTGTTCCCCCTTCAAATAGATGAAGTATGTGCTTCAGCTAATATAGCATTGAATGTTACAGGGACTTCTCGAGCTCAGACCCCTCTCCCTGCCGTTGGAGGGGGGGAGAGATCTTCTGGCGTCGAGGAGACTTCTCCGCCGTCCGGTTCTTCAGGAGAGAGAGGCTTTGGCACCTCATCAAGGACAGGGACTTCCAGCACCTCCTCCAGCGGGAGTTCTTCTTCTTCATCAAGTTCTTCTGAAGAAGGCGAGATCAGGATGAGCCCAGGTGACTTAAGATTCCCTTTTCCTTTCTGTGCATGAAATAATGAGCTTATCTAACTTGTCTTGCTCATTGTCGTACAGCTGCTCAGACGACCCCCTGTTTGGACGAGCTTTCTAAGCTCATAGAGGTCGGCTCTTCTGCTGACCTGCCAGCTTTTGATGAAAGGGTTGGAATTCCAACTACAGAGGTTGCAATCCCTGGCAAGGAGGCATCGTCCCTAGGCATGGGACCATCGGCAGGTACTACCGATGTTGCAGAGTCTAGCCGGGTGCGACTTTAGGTATGCACAAAGATATTCTGTACATCATTCCAGCCACACATACTGTTGCACATTAACATCCTGAGATGCTTCTGTTTCGAAACAGCTGGCGATCATCAAGAGGAGGCCTCGGTCCGCAGAGATAGACCAGACACCAGGCTCATTTCATATGCCATCTGAAGAGCAAGGCACCGCCGACGAGGCCGCGGCCTTCACTGATTCGGCAGCGAAAGGTATATTGTTGTCAAATTAAGGAATTTTGTCATTCATCCAACAAGACTCCTTTCATTCATGATATTGATCATCATTTGACATGTGGATGCCTTCTTTCAGCTGTCTCTCCTTCCATGGAGCCACCGACAGAGGTTGACCCCGCTGTAATTGAAGAGGAGGCACCTATGCAGGCTGGTATGTCTTCATTGAATATGAAGTGCTCATTCTGGTTTTTGGTATGGCCGGAGTACTAAGACTTCCCATTCCTTGCCTTCTTTGCAGAGAGGTCGACGACGCCTATACCATCCACAGAGCAGGGACCAGCACTTGTTGATGGTTGCCCCCCAGTTCCTAGGGAGGGATCTCCTCGTGGGCCCAACCCGGCGAGTGAGACTGCTTCAGGTAAGAGTCCTTGAAGTTTGCACTCTTGGAGTCTTACCCTGGTGATGTTATTGTGGCGATACACTCACAATTCCCCCCCCCCTTTTTTTAAAAAAAAAAAAACAGGGTCCGTAGAAGGGGCAGGCGTGGCACCCATGGATTTCCCTGCCCTTGGAGTTGAGTGGCCAGACGCTCCTGCACTTGGGACGGCGTTACATGTAGCCATAGCTGACCAGCTCCTGCAGGGTCTTGATCAGTTGATCCGGGCTGATCCACTGCCCTCCGTGGAGGCTTTGAGGGCCGATCTGGAGGTGTTCACCAGGAGCTACCACGGACTGAGTCTTCCCCGGGATGCATGGGCCGCGAAACTGGAGGGCTTATGGAGCGAGTTTGCTCGCCTCCATCTTGCACAGGAGCAGAGACAGAGAGCCCAGCTACAGATCCAGGAGCAGGAGGAGCAGCTGCGTGAGCTTCGAGCGGCCCAGGCGGAGACTGACCTCCACCTCGAGAGCCTCGAGGGACATAGCCGGAGGGTTTCTCTCCGAGTGGAGGAGCTACAGAGAGAGCTTCAGGAGGCTGCTGAGGAGCGTCGTAGTGTCCAAGCTGAGGTGGAGACCTGCCGTCGCCGATCTGATGAGCTTCGGGGTGAGATCTTCTAGAGGGAGACTCGCCTTGCAGAGTTGCGAGGGGACGAGCGCCGTGGTTGACGAGCTCTGGCACTTTCTTGTACATAGGGCCCTTGCGTCCCGTTTTTTGTTTGAGTTACTCCTGAGGGCTTGTCTCGGGCTCCTTGATGACATTAGTGAATAAAGGACAGAGCTTAGCATAGCTGTTTTTTTTTTGCTTCCATCCTCTTGCACATATCTCTCTTTTTTTATATATATATATATATATATTATCACTTTACCAGCCCTACCGCCCTTTCGGGTTTTCGCCAGGACTGGCCCCCTTTAGCTTTTTCCAGTGCGCCCTTTCGGGTTTTCACACTGAGGGGTACCCATTTTTGCCTAAGGCGCCCTTTCGGGTTTTCACCTTAGCCGGGTTAAAGCCTTTTTGCCCTTGATTGCTCTTCTAACAGAAACAACCAAGTCCGCTGGGGCCTCAATATTTTTAACCCCGTTTTCTTTCTTTTTTTTTTGCTTTTTTTTTGTCCTATAATCCCAGAAGGAAAGGGGAAAGTGGCACTCCCATAGGGACGTGTGTGCCGCAGAGGTGGGACAAATGGATGGCTTCGGCTGCCCTAGCGGGACGTAATTAGCCAAATCCAGAACCGAAAGTTGAACGGGTTGGCAACCCAAGAGAGGTGTGTATGTGCCAAGCCCGGTTGGGATAACAAAGGAGAAGATTTAACAGTCCGAGAGGGACATGCGAGTTAAATCTGGAGGCCGATAGGCGGGATGGGTTGGCAGCCAGAGGGAGCATACATAGACCAAACCCGAAGCGATGAAAGGAAGGGATTTGACAGCCCGGGTGGGACGTATAAGTCAAATCCGTGAGCCGATAGGCAAATAGGGTTGGCAGCCCGACGAGGGCATGCAGAGGCCAAGCCCGTGGGGACAAAGGAATAGACTTGGCGATCCCGGTGGGATATATGAGTCAAGTCTGAAGCCAAGAGGTGGGATGAGTTGACAGCCCGAAAGGGGCATGCAGAGGCCAGACCCAGAAGAAGAAACAGGGTGGATTTGATAGCTCTAGTGGGACGTGAGAGTCAAATCCTAAAGCCAATAGGCGAAGAAGTGGGTTGGCAGCCCGAGAGGGACATACTGAGGCCAGACCCGGTGGGACATCTGCCAAAAGGCATGATGGATTGGCAGCCCGAGAGGGCATACTGAGGCCAGATCCCAGAAAAGTAAGATGAGCCGAAAGGCATGATGGGTTGGCAGCCTGAGAAGGCATACTGAGACCAATCCCAAAAAGATAAGATAAGCCGAAGGGCGAGGTAGGTTGGCAGCCCGAGAGGGCGTACTGAGGCCAAATCCCAGAAAAGGTAAGATGAGCCCAAAAGGCAGGATGGGTTGACAGCCCGAGAGGGCATGCTGAGGCCAATCCCAGAAGGTAAAGTGAGCCAAAAGGCAGGGCGGGTTGGTAGCCCGAGAGGGCGTACTGAGGACGAACCCAAAAGGGACAAAAGAATAAATGGGTTTAACTGCTCGGAAGAGACACATGAGCTAAACCCAGAAGCCGATAGGTGAAAATGGGTCGGTACCCCGAAAGGGGCATACATAGACCGAGCCCGATGGGACAGAGTATGACAACCTCAGAATGTCGGTGGGACTACGTGTCATAGGATAACATGTAAGGCGTAGCCATGACATCAATATGATGTTTTGGTCGAGATGGGGTGGAGTCATTGACTTAGAGCCACCAGTAAAATAGACAGGGAGAGGATTTTTTTTTTTCACATTACCAACCTCACCGCCCTTTCGGGTTTTCGCCGAGGCTGGCCCCCTTTAGCTTTTTCCGATGCGCCCTTGCGGGTTTTCACACCGAGGGGTTGCCCATTTTTGCCCGAGGCGCCCTTTCGGGTTTTCACCTCGACCGGGTCTATGGCCTTTTTGCCCTCAGTCAACTGTTGAAGGCTGACTGAGTCCGCCGGGGTATCAGTATTTTTAACCCCATTTTTTTTTGAACTTTCACTGAAGAGAGGTACTGTCCTGTGAGGACTGCTGTGGAAACTCCTGTGGTGGCGCATGGTAGAGCTTCATATGCTTGCTGTTGAGAGGAGGGAAGGGATTGTCCCCCTTGTGGTCAAGGACCGTATAGGCCCCTCCTTCGTAGACCTTCTGGATGACGTAAGGCCCACACCAATTAGGCTGGAGTTTGCCGCTGGATCTTCCCGCGAGAACCTCCTTTTCTTTAACCATGACAAGGTCGCCTTTCTTGAACGCCCGTTGCTTGACCAACTTATCATAGGCACGTGTCATGCGGGCTTGATACACTTGTAAGTGCTTGTAGGCTTTGAGTCTTTGACCTTCAAGGTTGGACAATTCTTCGAGCCTTCTTTCAATTTCAGATTGGTCTTGGCCTGGCAATCCGGCGTGCACAACAACGCGGTAAGATGCTAGCTCGATCTCCACAGGGACCACCGCCTCGGCTCCGTAGACCAAAGAGAATGGAGAACATCCCGTAGGGGTTTTGTAAATAATCCGGTAAGCCCATAGGGCTTCGTGGACCTTCTCGCCCCAATCCCGCTTACGGCCACCTACTATCTTGGACAGCAGCTTGCAGAGGGTCTTATTGAAAGCTTCGGCCAATCCGTTGGCTTGGGGATTTTAGACTGATGACGTCCTCCAATCGATATGAAACTTGACCGCCAAAGCATAAACAGTCTTATTCCTGAATGGCGTGCCATTATCGGATATAATCCGACTAGGGGTGCCGAATCTGTATATGATATAGTGCCTCACAAAACGGGCAACTATCTCCCCTGTAACCTCCCGTAGCGGACGGCTTCGCCCATCTGGAGAAGTAATCGGTGGCCGCCAATATGAACTTGTGCCCTTGAGACGATGGTGGGAATGGTCCCACAATATCCATACCCCACTATGCAAATGGCCAAGTAGGCGCTGTTGGATGGAGCAGGTTAGGTGGCCGCCGAGGGACTGGGCCGAATGCTTGGCATTGATGACATGTACGAGCATATTGATTGCAATCTTCGTACATGGTAGGCCAATAGAACCCTTTAAGCTTGATGCTATTCTTCATCTTGGCTCCTGCTTGGTGAGCTCCACACAATCCGGAGTGAACCTCATGCATGACAGTCTTGGCCTCCTTGGATGAAAGACAATGGAGGAGGACCGATCGGTCTTTTTCATGGACGAACCTGAAGAGCAGACCGTCAATCAACTGGTAGGATGTCGCCCTGCGTAGCAGTTGCACCCTCTGAGCCCGATCATGAGGGAGCCAGCCGTTCTTTATCTTTATGATAGGCTCACGCCAATCTTCTTCTTCGGGAACATTCTCCTCTTGAATATTGTCGACCTCGTAAACAGTGAGGCCGGATTCTTCGTCGAGCACACTTGGCATGAGCCTTCGGTGTCTGACAGTGATATTTAACTCTCCTTCAGGCGAGAGTTTTAAGGCCGCTGCCAATTTTGCAAGAGCATCAGCCTGCGAGTTGCTGCCTCTGGGGACATGGCCTATTTCAAATAGGTAGAATTTTTCCTTGAGCCTCATAACGGCTGCATGGTAGGGAATGAGCTCCTTCTTCCGGACATCATAGACGCCCAGTACTTGTCGAATGACGAGCTGAGAGTCCCCGTACACTTTGATGCACTTGATGTCCATCTCCAGTGCCAGTTGAAGCCCAATAATTAGCGCTTCATACTCTGCCTCATTATTAGTCAGCGACTTCATGAGAGCGCAAGAATTGTGGAGGATGCCGTCTTGTGGGGACACAAAGACAACCCCCGCACTTGAGACATAGTCTGTAAGGCCGCCGACCCTTTTGATTGTCCGAGAGGCACCATCAAAATATAACTCCCAGTGTCGGAGGTCGAGGGTGAGGACGCCTGGCTCCATCTGTAGCGGGACTTTTTCAGAATGCTCCCCAATTTCTTGAGAAGGCACTAACACCTCCTCATCGGGTAGCTCGAAGTTGAGCGGCGAATCTTGCGGTACAGGGTGCGCTGCTAAGAACTCCGCCATTCCTTGTCCTTTGATCGCTTTGCGTGGGACGAAGGTGATGTCGAACTCCATGAGGATAAGTGCCCATTTACCAAGCCTACCAGAGAGGACAGGCTGGCTGAGCAGAAACTTGAGTGGGTCACATTTTAAGATGAGCTCCACCCGGTGGGCTAGAAGGTAGTGCCTCAGCTTCTTGACGGCAAAAACAGAGTTAGGCACACCTTTTCCATGGGCGTGTACCGATGCTCGGGCCCGATTAGTTTTCGGCTGAGGTAGTACAGCGGCTGCTCCTTGCCCTCTTCATTAATCTGGGCTAGGAGAGCCCCAAAGAGGCATCCATGGCAGCAATATATAAGATAAGGGGCTTCCCTCTGACAGGTGCCCCTAAGACAGGAGGAGTCAGCAGATACTCCTTGATTTGCTCGAAGGCCTTCTGACAGTCTTCGTCCCATATGAAGGGTGCCCCTTTCTTCATCAGTCTGCGAAAGGTAGGCATCTTCCTGAGAGGTTAGAAATAAACCGCCTAATATAGGCGAGCCTTCCCTGAAGAGATCTGAGCTCTGTCAAGTTCTTGGGCGGAGGTAGTCCTCTTATAGCCTTTATTTTGTCAGGGTCGATTTCTATGCCCCGGTACCTGACGATGAAGCCAAGGAACTTGCCGCTGGAGACGCCGAAGGCGCACTTCATCGGGTTCATCTTGAGCTGATATTGCCGAAGCCTTTCAAAGACTCGACGCAAGTCAGTCAAGTGATCCTCCCGCTTCTTCGTCTTGACGACCAGATCATCGACATAGCATTCGACAAGGTCATGTAGCATCTCGTCAAAGATCTTGGTCATTGCCCTTTGGTAGGTTGCGCCGGCATTCTTCAGACCGAACGGCATCCTTTTGTAGTTGAAGATCCCCTTAGGAGACCGGAAAGCCGTATGGTCTTTGTCTTTGACGGCCATGCGGATTTGATTATAGCCCGACGACCCGTCCATAAAAGACAAGGCTTCGTGACCGGTGGTCATATCAACCATTGTCTCAGTGATTGGGACAGGGAAGTCGTCCTTCGGGCATGCTTTGTTCAAATCCCTGAAGTCGATGCAGACTCGGACTTGGCCATTCTTCTTCTTGACGGGGACGATATTGGCGAGCCACACAGGATACATGCAAGGCTCTATAAAGTCCACGTTGAGCATTTTGTCAACCTCAGCGTTGACCTTCAGCTCCAGCTCATGGCGCATACGCCTTTGAGCTTGCTTGACTGGCTTGACTGTTGAAAGTATTGCCAGTTCATGTTCAGCCACAGAAGGATCGAGCCCGGGCATTTCTTTATAAGTCCAGGCGAAACAATCCCTGAACTCTTCTAGGAGCTGTCGATACGACTGCTTTTCTTCCTCGCTGAGGAGAGCACTTATGAAGGTGGGACGATGGTCGCTTTTGCTTCCGAGATTGATCTCAATCAACTCGTCCACAGTTGCTTGACCCCCGTCTTCGAGCTCCGGTGGAGCTGGTTGGAGGTCGACGAAGTCTCCCTCATCATCAGTGCTGGCTTCATGGACTTCAAATTCTTCGAAGCGCTCTTGCTCGTGGCTTGAAGTCGAAGGACTGGTTTCATCATGTTGATGGTTAGCAGGCTGAGCTGCTCCTTCCTCTGAGGGGTGGTCGTCATCGACTCCTGGTGAAGGTGATGGTGTCATTGATAGCTCACCGGACTCCCTTACAGAGTCGCCGATATTGGGCTCAACTTCAGCTTGCCTGTTAGGGAGAGGCAGTAGCCCTATGGCATTAACTGCATAATGGACCTCGAAGTTTGTTTCCTGGTCGTAGCCAAGTCCCCTTGTGTCTTTGCGAGAGAAAGGAGGTTGTCCACGGACCTGTGGAGGGTTCCACAACTGATGGAAGTACGCCGCTCGCGCGGGGTCCAGAGTTTGCGGGATGTGCTGCTTTTTACACATCTCCTTGATGTAGCTGGACATGTCATCCATCTCCTGGACTAGCTCTGGCGCCACATCGGTGGGAGTATCCCAGCCAAAGTCATCTTCAGGAGGACACGGTGGGACTAAATCACCTTTGTAAAAGATGATCGACTTGTTCCCCTTGCCCTTGTTGCGTCTCATTCTTCGTTGATAGGAGACTGTAAAGGTCTTCAACGACTCCACCTCGTATTCTTCCCACTGGGACGAGAGCTGGAGGCACTTGGGCGGTAAGGAGATACTCCCGTCAATGACCCGGCTGATGAGGTTGGCTTCAAAGTCAAGATTCCGCCTTTCTGGTTGAGTCGGCTTGAAGGCGGCACTGAGGCTCAGCCTGTGCAGCTTTACCATGTCTTGGTTAACAGTGAAGAGTTGCCCTTCCTCAACTTCATGGTCCATCTTTTGTTTCCCTTTGTCTTTTAAAGACTCGGGGATTGCTAAAGTGGGCTTCCCAAAATATAGCGAAGCATCGGCCAGATGGCACTCATTGGGGTGGAACGGGGCTTGATCTGCGAAGACCGTATGTTGTTCCCCTTCCTTAGCATATTTAATGCACTGGTGCAGAGTTGAGGGAACAACCCAGTTTTCATGCAGCCAGGGTCTTCCAAGCAGCATCTTGTAAGATGTGTCGGAGTTGATGATATAAAATGTCGCTTGGGTGATAAAATCGCCCAAGGCAAGTTTGACCACAACCCGACCAAGCGCCTCCTCAGAACCCTGATTGAATCCCGAGATCTTGACATCGGTCACCTTTTGCAAATAAGGTGCCAAGTATAGAGACTTGAAAGTCTTCAAAGGCATGATGTTGACGGCTGCTCCGGCGTCAACCAAAATGCGATTCACGTCATGCCCATTAATCGTCCCCCTCATATATAAGGGGCGATTATGACACGGAGAGGACAGCAACATGTCTTTGTCCGTGAAGGAGATGTTGGCTGAGTGCTTCATATGCCTGGGCTTGCAACTCTGCAGCATAGGCTTCATATGCCTCTGGATCTTGAAGTATCTTGACAAGAGCCTCTCTGAGGTCTTTGCTCCAGGCAATGGCTTCCCAAATAGTGACATTTGTTGGAAACCGCTTCATATGATGAATGATTTTGCGGTCTGCCCGAGCACGGGTCTTATCAAATGGCGGGATGATCTCCGCCAGAGTCTTCGACGCCTGGCGAGGCTTCTCTCGCTTAAAAGGGCGCTCCTCCGTATTCTGGCCTTCTGCATCTTCTTGGAATAGCGGAGCCAAGGATTCCTCTGGAGGTGGCAAAGGCCCATCATGCTGGTCTTCATTAGAAGGACCAGCCTGGCTCGCGGGCTCGACCCTGTTGGAGGGGCCGGCCTGCTCTGACGCCTTCTCGCACTTCGGCGACTTGGCCAGCTCCTCTTCTTCGTCGGAGGAGGTGATTGTAAAAGGGACGCCACCCGGCTTAGCCGTTGAGATGGGACCTGAACCCTCTGAGGGGCTGAGGATGAAAGGGATCCCCCTCACTTGAGTTTCCAGGACAGGACCCGGCTTCTCCCCTCTGAATATTATGACCCGGTCAAGAGTCAGGGGACCTTCACGTCCACGTGCTCGGCCACGACCTCGGTCACGTCCCCGGCCATTTCTTGCCGAGCGGCGCTGATATGTCGCCATAGGAGCCTGGCCTCCAGTGCTATCAGCCGTGGGACAGTAAATATTGTCGGGCGGCGGGATCGCCACCATGTTGCAGGAGAGCTCTTGCAGCATTTCCTCGAGCATTTCCATAGTGAGCTCCCCATCTTTGTAGAATAATGAGATCTCCTCTGGGATTGGGAAGTCTTCACCCTCTTCAAGGCGGTGGGCCATTTCCCGAAGCCATTGCAGAAGACGGGCTTTGCGCCCAAATTTGTCCCAGGGAATATATTCGTCTAGAGTGACGACCCTGGTGGGGCGAGGGGGAGTGTACTCCTCCAGCTCATCTATGAGCTTTTGAAGTCTTTGTAGAGGAGTTGGCTCCTTAGGAGCCTCCATAGCAGCGGCTTGCTCGGCTTGCTTCTTCAATCTCCTCTTCAAATTCTTCCTGCGGTTCTTCTCTTGTTTCTTTTGGCGTGCCGCCTCTTGAGAAGAGAGAGAGGCTTGCTTCGGAAGTGGGACTCGCTTGCCTCCAGAATTTTGCTTCTTGCTCCGGGCTGACTCCTTAGGAGTTTTAGCGCCACGGCTCTTTCTGGAGGTGACCTTGGTCCAATTGGCTTCCTCGGGTTGAACCTGGAAGGTGGCATTGATTGCCTGAGCAATTATTTCAGGAGGCAACTCCTGGAACTCTGCCAGTCCACAGTGGGGCCTCTGGGAGCTTTGTAGTTCCACCGACTTTGCTTGGGCTGGTGGGTTGGCTTGCTTGAGCTGCTGAGGCCTTTCTACAATTGGCGGCCTCGCTGGGCTGACAGAGGCCTTAATTGGGGTCTTCGCGGGCTCAAGAAGTCGAGTCCTCTCTACGACTAACGGCCTTGCTGACTGGGCAGGAGCTTTGGCTAAAGGCTCTGACGCCTTGGCTTTGCCTTTGTTGTGTGGCCGAGAGTTCTCTCTTATGATGATGCCAGGCTGATTGGACCTGGGACGGACCTTGGAACTCTCTCCCGCGGCTTGGCTTCCTGGGTTCTGGACCTTAGGCCCTTTATAGGTGGCCTTTCCTTTAGTGAGCAATGGGAATTCATCATTTTCCGCAGGCTTACTTGGTCGGGCTAACCGGGAGAAAGCCTCATCTTCTCGCCGAACCTGCTGAAGAGTTTCCCTGGCGGCCTCTGCAATACGCAACCTCGCCATGGAGTTCCCATGAGTATCGACAACCCCTCTCTGGATGAGGGCTTCAATGAAGTCTTGAACCTCTGAGCATTGCCGAGTGGGGTGAGACACCCTTGCATGATACTTGCAATAACGGGGGTGCCTCTTGGCCGTCTCATTGTAATAAGACGGCGGGTCATGTGTCAGCACCCAGCCATCCTCCATAAGTTTATCAAAAATCTTCTCAGTGTCTTCCTTAGGAAAAGAACACTGATGAGAGAGTCGCCACCCTGGGTACCACAATGTGGATTTAGGTGGCTGAGAATTGACTCCCTGGGAACTGACTCCCTCCTCCTGTGACTCGGGGAGTTGAAAAGATGCTGAGGCATGTATGACGTTGACGAAGAAGTGAAGACTCCTTCGTGCATGCGGCTGCGGTGGGTCGACTAGAAATTCGCCCATATTAACCTTCCCCCGTCGGATTAAGTCTTCGGCGAGGTCCTTGAATGGTTCATAGTTGTGGATAATATGGCCAACAACTTCATGATATGGGCAATAGCCCTGATGAAAAGCAACACCTAGTGTCTGCTCCAAGGGTGACAGACTTATCAGCCCTGCTTGCTGGCATGCGAAGAAGATGTTTAGAGTCTTCTCACAAGGGAATGAATATAACTTCTCTGAGAGCTCAACTTGAAGTGAGGCTTCCTCGCCTTCTGGTGAGTCCTCCTCGTCTTCAGATGAATCTGAGGATTATTCAGAGAGCCAGCCCCTGAGCGGAGCCCGACCCGCGGGTGATACACCCGCCTCCCGTATGTAGACTAGAGGTAACCCCCTGGAAAATGGGCCAAAGGGGAAGGTGGACAGCAGCTGATCAATACTTTCCAGGAACTACAGCAGGCGCCTCTATTCTAGTTGTAGCTGTCGGATTTCCCCTTGGAATTTCGGATGGTCCTCCGCAGCGCTAAACATTCTGGGAATGAGGAGGAGTGGCTCTAGGACCACCATTGGGCTGTCGACTTGAGGGCCCGGCTTCGGAGGCATTGGAGCTTGAAGCCATCGCCATCATTTGGACCACGTTAGCTGACCGATTCGATCGGCTCTAGGGATGAGGCTGGGGTGGTTCGACTGCATGGCCCAGCATATTTACCAAGCCCTTTTGAATGAGCTCTTCTGCTATATTCTTGAAAAGATAGCAATCCCCAATGGTGTGACCCAACCTTCGGTGATACACACAATAGGTAGGATCCTCTGTCTTATCCACCTCCGTGGGCTTCCGTGGATCTGGCAGAGTGACGAGCTGCTCTTTCATGCATAGATCAAAGAGCATTTTAGTATGCTCTTTCCTGAAGGAATAGGGCGTCTTCATGTTCTCCGCTAACCGAGACGCGCTTGCTTTGGCATCAGGCTTCTTGCCATTGCCTTTAGATTTTCCTTCTCCCTTTTCTCCATTGGTCGGGGAGAAATCTACAGCATTTACCTCCTTGCCGCTAGCCAGACGGTCTTTGGAGGATTTGCCTTTGGCAGAAGCTTGTGTAGGGTGGTCGGCAAAGAACATCTCAATTTCCGCCACCACCGTGTTCAACTGGTCAAAGCTTCTGATATTGGAGCCCAGAAGCTTTTCGCTGACTTCTGTCGAGAGACCCCTGCGGTAGATGGTGATCGCATCTTCAGGCGTCGGAGGATTATCGCAGTGCATGCTGACGTCCCTCCATCGCTTGATGAAGTCTAATGCTGTTTCACCATTCTTCTGTCGAAGGGAACAAAGCTCTGCTAAGGAGACTTTGCGTTCGACCATTTGGAAGCGGTCGACAAACTTCTTCTGCATATCAGCCCAATCAGATACTGAGTTGGGCTTTAACCTTGAATACCACTGGAAGGCGGTGCCAGTCAAGGACGTGGCGAAATACCGCAGCAAATATGCCTCTTCCAGGGCTAATTCACCCATGGCCGTCATGTAATAGGCCAGGTGTTCATGCGGAGAGCCTTGCCCGTTGAACTTCTGGAGCTTCGGGGCCTTCGGGAAATCTGGTGGAAGCTTCTTGAATTGATGATGGAGGGGATATGGCACGCTGTACAAATCAACGGTAGCCACACCCTCGCCATGTTGAGCGAACTTCGCTTCCACGATGCGCTCGATCATCTGCTTCTGCGCCATGAGGCTTTCTGCGGCAGGAGTAGCAGATGACCGCGCATTGGCTTCATGCGGCGGGACTTCGAAGTCCACCGCCAGTGGGACTCTTGGAGCGGTGACAGAGGCATTGGCCACGATTGGAGTGGGGGAAGGCTGCTGATCCGCTCCAGCCGGTGCTGCCTGAGGCGGGGCAGGAGCCTCCTTTTCGTGCAAGAGCGATTGTAGCAATTTCTTGAGCTCTTGGTTCTCCCGTCGAAGCTCTTCCACTGTGGGGGCTCGTGGCTCTTCCCTCAACTCTTCTTCATGCCGGGAGTGACTGTCCCTATCAACACTATGGACGTCTTCCTGGTGCTCTTCTTGGCATGCCGGCTCGGGCTGAGATGTACCAGCAGCCGGCACCTGTTGTGTTTGTGCCAGACCACGGGATATGGATCTTGACCTCCTCGAGTACTGGATAGGTTGGTCAAGGTCTCTCGAGGTGTTCTCGGGCTGTTTGTCGCCGGAGGTGGCGTAACATGTAAACACTTTGACTGTGTCATCGGTCACCTGGACCACCCATTTTTTCTTGGGCGGTTGTCGCTCCGGCTTGGGCGGCCTCCCAAGTCTGTCAAAGACCGACACTCGGGATGTGGATGCTTGAGGGGAGCGATCCTCCTCCGTGTGCGTGGAACTGGCCCACGGGGAAGTCGGCCGCACCTTCTTGCCAGCTCCACGGCGCTTCTGCCCCCGTAGGGGCTGATTTGTAGATCTCGGAGAGACTGAGGCCTCAGTGCTTGTCGGACTCCGCATTCGTCGCAGATCCGACATGCGGAAAGGCTCCTCCGCCCTCGCGCGCCTTATAATTCGGGCCTCCTCCTTGGTGACCCAGATCTTCTTCAAGTGGAGCTGGCGCTCCTCCACTTGGTTACCCCCTGTCCTTGGACGGGGAGCTCGTGGCTTGGGCCGTTGCAGAAGGCCCTGAGTTGCCGCCGGTACGGCAGACTTCTCCTTCTTCGCTCCTTTCTCCCGGACTTGCCGGAGGGGCTCGAAGCGGTTGGAGGTAGAAATAGTCGGGACGTGACGATCCCGTGGCAGGATCGGCTCGCCTCCATCGAGCCGGATGCGAATATCTCCGACAATTACAGTCTTGCCGGAGCGCGAGACAGCCGCTTCGGGCCTTGCACCCTTGCGGCTACGGCGTTGCCCCCATTGGGTAGGGGCGACGGTGGTGGCGCCCGCCATAGGCATGGCGTCATCCTGACGACGGCGGCGTTGCCCCCATTGAGCAGGGGCAGCACCTCTGAGGGTGGCCGCATTGGAGTTGAGGCCGTTACGGCGACGGCGTTGCCCCCGTTGAGCAAGGGCGGCGCCGGTAGTGATTTGATTGACTGAGAAAACTCGGCCAATAGCTGGGGCAGAAGGCCTGACACCTTCGGCCATTGACATAGCAGCCAAGCGGGCTCGGCTAGTTGTCGGGATGAAGGGCTTGACACCCTTAACAGTTGGAGAATTGACCGGATGGACCCAGCCAGTTGATGAAGTAGAGGGTCTGACACCCTCAGTGATTGGTTTCTTGGCCAAGTGAACCCGACCAATCGACGAAGCCGAGGGCCTGACGCCTCCAGAAACGACCTTGTTGACCGGACTAACCCGGCAAGTTATTGAGACCGAGGGCCTGATGCCCCCGACAGTTGTCTTCTTAGCCGAGTGGACTCGACCAGCAATTGAGGTTGAGGGCCTAACACCCCCAGTGATGCTCTTATCGACCGGACTGACCCGGCCAGTTGCTGGGGCCGGAGGCCTGATGCCTCCGACAGTTGTCTTCTTGACCGGGCGGACCCGGCCAGTTGATGAAATAGAGGGCCTGACACCCTCAGTGATGGTCGTCACAGCGCGGCTGAGCTGACCTCAACCACGGGCACAACGCCCAGGAAGAAGGGCGAGCCGACGACCGCTGGGAAGTCGCCGAAAACAAGTGGCGTTGCCAGGTAGCCGACCCTGGCATGGTTGGCGACGATCTCTGGGCCGTAGGTAACGGCAGCCATCGCTGTTGCTGATGTTGGTGGTGGTGGTGCGTAGCACGAACGGAGTGGCGTGCGAATGCACAAAGAACTCTCAAACGAACCGAGAGATGTGCCCTCCTCTTCCCGTCCTGTAAAAGGAAGAGGAGGGAAATCAGAACCTTGTAAAAGGTTTAGAGACTTTCTTTGATAGAAAGAAGAAAGGCGGGAAAGGTCCCATCGGGCGTGCCAGTCTGTGAGACACGGAAAAATCTAATCGGTTTTTTTTTATCGTAGATAAAGATATAGATCTTGTTCTTTTTGAAAAGAGACATCCCCCTCTAAGTATAGAGGGTGATTCGTGTGTGCGCATAGTATCAGACGATTTGGGTTCGAGTGCTGGACCTCTCCCCACTGACCGTAGTCAGTGTTGATTTACATCGGCCTAACGTCCGAACACCTTTGTTTGACTGTCAAAGAAATCCCAAAGTCTTCTATAGAGGTTCTGATGCGGAGGGCAGGCTCACTCGAGAAACTCTCATGACCACTCATTTACCACCTACCAACAGAGACGACTGAATCAGGGCTAGGTCTGAGTAAAACCCTAAGATTTAGGAATGGAAGCACAAATATGCGGAAGCCATAGGCATTTTTGAAACAGAGAGAAGTTTTCTGGACCCCGAGGGTATTTCGGTAATTTTACCACCCCAGGGTATTTTTGTAATCACACCATTTTTAGGTTGTAGGGGTATTTTGGTAATTTTACCATACCCTAGACCTAGGTTTAAAGTGATACCCGAGTATCGGACTGAGCTGACAACACTCCCAGACCGAAGTAGTGACAAGGGGCTTCATGAAAGGCACACATCTGTCAATTTGATCGAAGGAGGGGTATATATGCAATTTTCAGAAGTCGGGGGTTTTCTTATAATTTTCCCACCCGAGGATACATATAAAACATGCTGAGTGCTTCTATAGTTCAAATGAGTACAAGGGTTGTCGGCGAGTTGTCGACTGTACAAAAGTCCGCGTAAGAGCGGGAGATAGGGACGTAGTCCCAATTACAAAAGATTGCAGGGTATGACTGCAAATTACAGGACTTTGATCTTTTACGGTCCCGGGGAGGACATTTTTATAATTTCGCCATTATAAGGGCAGAAATACATGACTTAGTCGTCCCGGGACGTAAAGACTTACAAACATGGCCCGCTGAGGGGCATAATTACAAACATGGCCCGCTGAGGGGCATAAACGTAAATATACCCCGTAGGGACATAAGTACAAGACCCGGGGGCTTACCCCATGCGGGCCGAAACAAACGAACAAACGCTTCAAGTGTGCTCCGTAGGTTGTAGCTTGTGTGTAGATCGTAGATCCTCTCTCCCTTTCTTTTCTTTAGACCTCCGGGGGTCTATTTATAGAAGTGGGGAACCTCCCCGGGAGTGTTTGACCCCGTACGGGTCCAACGGGATGAAAATGACCCTGGGGAGGTCCCATTTTCAAATTTTTTTTAAGTCTGTGCGCGGGAATGGGACCTCCCCGGGGTGGGAGGTCCCCGGGACGGTCCGGGACCTCCCCGGGGTCGCGAACCCCCGGGGGGGGACCTGCCCGGGGTCGCGGCCCTCCGGGGGACCTCCTCGGGGTCCCGGCCCCCCGGGTCCCACCCGGGGTCGCGGACCCCGGGTGGGTCCCGCCCGGGCCGCACGCACCCGAGGGGGGTTCCCCGGGGTCGCGGAGCCCGGGTGGGTCCCACCCGGGTCCGGACGACCCCGGGCTGGTCCGCCCGCCCAGGGAGAGTCCCGCGCGGGACTCTTCCTCCTCCGGGCGGACCCGTCCGGGTAAGGGCGACCCCGGACGGGTCCCTTTGGCCCGGACGGGTCTATTCCTCGCGTGGGTTCAATAAAAGGAGGTCTCCGGGGCTTTGAAGCTTCGAGTTCTCGCCGTGCCTCGTGGAGAATAGCGAGAGGGAGCGCCTCCTTGTTCGTTTGTCGTCTTCCTCGTGCCGTAGGCCACTGCGGGAGGACGAGTTGTTGTCCGTGCTTCGTGATACACGTGCGAGGGACGTTGTGCTTGGTACGTAGACCTTTTCCAGCATCTTCTTCGTTGTTGTAGAGGTTCTCCTTGCTCGTAGTTACACGTTCAAAGGACGGAGACTTAATCCCGTAAGGATTTTAATACAACCACACGATCCTGACAATCATTGTGGCTTGAGCTTGGCTTGCGGCCATCCCCCGAGGGGTTTAGATTGTAACCACATGTAGGCTATAAAGCCTTAGACTTTGGAATATCTGACGGGACGGCGATACGCCGAATAGAGGGTCCCGTGTAGGAATATCCCATCGGACGGTGATACACCGTACCAAAGCCTTGTCATGTGCGGAATCAATATCCCGAAATTTAAGATGATAAATTACGGGTGCAACACCGGCCCATCTGACCTATCGGTCTTCGGATTTGACTAAGTGCATCCCTCTAGGGCTGTCAAATCCACCCACCTTGTCCCACCGGTGCGGCACACATGTCCCTCTGGGGATGCCACACCTACCTTTGGGCATTTTAGGTACTCAAAAAAAAAAACCGGGTTAAAAATATTGATGCTCCAGCGGACTTGGTTGTTTCCATTAGGGGAGCAATCAAGGGCAATAAGGCTTTAACCCGGCTAAGGTGAAAACCCAAAAGGGCGTCTTAGACAAAAATGGGTACCCCTCAGTGTGAAAACCCGCAAGGGCGCACTAGAAAAAGCTAAAGGAGGCCAATCCTAGCGAAAACCCAAAAAGGCAGTAGGGCTGGTAAAGTGATCGAAAAAAAAAGAAAAAAAAGAGCATACATGCAAGAGGATAGAGGCAAAAGCTACTGAGCTCTGTCCTTCATTCATCAATATCATCAAAAAAGAAAGAGCCCGAGACGAGCTCTCGAGATAATTGAGACAAGAATGGGCAAAATACAAAAGCCCAGTGTACAAGAATGTACCAAAGCTCGTCAAGCACCTGGCTCGCTCCGCCTCAGGGAAGCAAGGCGAGTCTCACTCTGAAGAGCTTCCTCCTGGAGCCCCTCAAGCCTACGGCGGAGAGTCTACATCGACACGGGCGAGACTGTGCTCCTCTTCAGTCTCTCGGACCTCTCGCACGCGCAAGGCTGCGCTCCTCCTCAGTCTCCCAGACCTCTTGCAAAGGTTCATCCACTCTTCGGGGGGCCATCTACTCGCGCTCGTAAGCGGCCTCGACCTGGGCGCCCACCTCAACTTGGGGCTCCCCGAAGTCTGCAAAGTTGTTCTTCCGCCTGCTGAATCGTCAGCTGAGTCCTCAGCCTGCGCTCCAGAATAACGTGAAAGCGGGCGAACTCCTCCCATAAAGACGCAAGCTCAGTCATCCAGGCATCCTGAGGGAGACCAAATGCATGCATCTGGCAATGCTACACCAAGTTGAGGACCATTCGGCCACTCCATCCCAAGGGCCAGGAAACTCTGAAGCACCTTTGAAGCCTCACTAGCTGAAGCTAAAACAAAGAAAGTTGTTGCCTCAGCCCGTGTACAGCCGACATCAACCCAGACCAACACGCACTAAGGGCTGGTCTACATGAACCTTGGCTATCACAAGTCAGTAGTTAGCTAGCTTCAACCTTCAGCTACACACCTCAGCTGTTAGCCGACACATCTTTGGCGACACCTCAACAGTTAGCCAGCTTTAACTTGCGGCTACACACCTCAACGGTTAACCGACACATCTTCAATGATACCTCAGCAGTCAGCCGACACAACAACTTTTGGCCAACACACCCCCAAGGGTCGGCCAATGTCAATTTCCAACTATCACAGCTCAACAGTCAATCAACGACAACTTAGACGGATGTGTCTCTCCGAGACAGGCCTACATCAACTCCGGGCCAACAAACCTCGCCGAGACAGGTCCGCAGCAAGTCTAGGCCAACAAGCCTCACCGAGGCAGGCCTACATCAATTCCGGGCCAACAAGCCTCGCCGAGGCAGGTCCGCAGCTACTCCAGGCCAACAAGCCTCGCCAAGGCAGGTCGGCAATAATTCTAGGCCAACAAGCCTCACCGAGGCAGGCCCACATCAACTCTAGGCCAACAAGCCTCGCCGAGGCAAGCCTACATCAACTCTAGGTCAACAAGTCTCTCAGAAACAGGCCTACATCAACTCCGGGCCAACAAGCCTCGTCGAGGCAGGTCCGCATCAACTCTAGGCCAACAAGCCTCGCCGAGGCAGGTCTACAACAACTTCGGGCCAACAAGCCTCGCCGAGGCAGGCCTACATCAACTTCGGGTCAACAAGCCTCGCCGAGGCAGGTCTACATCAACTTCGGGCCAACAAGCCTCGCCGAGACAGATCTACATCAACTACAGGCCAGCAAGCCTCTACGAGGCAGGCCTGCATCAACTTCGGATCAATATGCCCTAAGGGCCGGTCCGCATCAACTTTGGCTAATGCACCCCTAAAGATTGGCCAGCATCCAATTTCAGGCCAATATGTCCTAGGGGACGGTATACATTAGCTTTGGCCAGTATAACCCTAAGGCTTGGTCGACATCGACTTCAGGTCAGAGTGCCTCGCTGAGGTAGACCTGCATTACTTCTAGATTGATGGGTCCCACTGAGGCAAGCATGCATCAACTCTCAGCTTTCTGGAAAGCAACGAAGCACTGAGGTGCACTTCTACAGAGGGCACGGATCGTCTGCCTCCGCCCCGGCTTTGGCGAACGTTCTGTGGGGGGCATTTGTTGGAAGCAAATTTTGCTTGCAAAAACACCTCCCGTCAACACCCATCCGGGGTGAGAAGAACCCCTCCGGGGTGAAGCACAGCAGCAGCAGCGTAGCAAGACCTCCCCAACAGCAACAGCAGCGCAGTAGGACCTCCCCGGGGTGATGAAGACCCGTTCGGGGTCGTGCCAACCAGTACGGGGTCGCCGACCCCAGACGGGTCTGCGCGTGGGCGGGGCTCCCTGCCCGGGGTCGCGCGACCCCCGAGGCAGACCTCCCCGAGGTCAAATGACCCCGGGAGGGCCTGCACGGGGTCAGCAAGCCCGGGCAGCGCATGCAGGACCCGCCCGGGGTCGAATGACCCCGGACGGGTCTGGGGACCTCCCACCCCGGGCCGATTCCCCTCCTTCGCGCAGAACAAAAATAAAAAAAGAAAACAAAAGGGGAAAAGGGACCTCCCGGGGTCATTTTCCTCCCGTTTAACCCGTACGGGTTCAAACGACCCCGAGTAGCCTCCCACTTCTATAAATAGACCCCCAAGGGTCCAGCAGAAGGGGATTCTGCATCTGCAACCTACGGAGCATCTTCTACACACTTGAAGCATTTTGTTCGTTGTTTTGGCCGGTGAGAGGTAAGTCCCCGGGTCTTGTGTATATGCCCCTAAAGGGTATTTTTGTACTTATGCCCCTCGGTGGGCCATGTTTGTAAGTTTTCTACGTCCCGGGGCGACTAAATTATGTAGTTCCGCCCACATAACGGGAGAATTACAGATATGTCCTCCCCGGGGTCGCGAGAAACAAAAGTCCTATTGTTTGCAGTTATACCCTACAACTTCTAGTAATTGGGGCTACGCCCCTACTCCCCGCGTTAGTGCGGATCCTTGTACAGTCGACAACTCGCCGACAACTCTTGTACCCATTTGGGCTATAAATGTAATCCATGGCTTCATATGTCTTCTTTATACACTGACCGGGGAAAATTATAAGAAAACCCGTGACTTTCAAAAAAATTGCATATATACCCCTCCTTGGACAAGATTGACACATGTGAGCCTTCTATGAAGCCCTTGTCACTCCTTCAGCTCGGGGACGTTGTCAGCTCAGTCTGACGCTTGAGTGTCACCTCAACCTGGGCCCACGTAGGGTTTGGTAAAATTACCGAAATACCCCTGTGACTTAGAAAAGGCCTTGTAGCCCCTGAAACCCTCCATAAACGGCCTCAATGCCTTGGGAGGCCGGGAACACTATCCCACTTTCCTTCTAATCCGAAAATTTCGGGAATGCCCCTAGCCTAGTAAAATTACTAAAATACCCCTGGACTTGTAAAATTACCTAAATACCCCCAAGGTCCAGGGAATCTCCCGTGACTCCAGATACGCCTACGGCTCCTTCATAATCATCGTTCTGCTTCTAAATTTTAGGGTTTTGCCTAAATATAATAGGCCACTGTTGAAACCCTAACTCAGTTATCCTATCGGTTGGTGGTGAGTGAGTGATCCTTATGAGCCTTTCAAACGAGCTAGCCCTCAACATCAGAACCCCTACAGAGGAGATTTTGGGACCTCCTTGACAGTTAAACAAAGGTGTTCGGACGTTAGACCGATGTAAATCAACACTGACTTCGGTCAGTGGGAAGAGGTCCAGCACCCGAACCCAAATCGTATGATACTATGCGCACCCACGGAATAAATCTCTATACATAGAGGAATGTCTCTTTTCAAAAAGAACATTTCTAGATGTTTATTTTTCTATGAAAAATTCCGTGGCCAACAAGGGCGTACCCGAGAGAGAGTTTTTAGGCCAATTTTTGTAAGGCCCCCTACTATTACAACCTGAGTCCGAGCTAGAGGGAAAACCAGCTAGAGGACCTGACGTCGAGCAGTCAGTCAGTGTGTGTAGACGTGGTTGGGGGCGTTAGATGCGTGCTGACAAGTACGACCCCGACTAGTCCTTATTCAGTGGTTACTGTGTACGGTGCCTCAGTTATCGCGTTGAGGCGAGTGGGAGACACCTGAGGCGCGTTGTAAGACGTCAACGGAAGCATCCGACCTTGCTTCTAGTGGACAGCTCTCCTGTCACTCGAGACGTGGTTTCTCCCTACAGTTGAGGATGTGGTTTCCGATTGTGAGGTCGTGTTCCTCCCAACAGTCGAGATCGTGTTTTTCCCAATAGCTAGGTCGTGGTCTTATGCCGGTCGAGGTTGAGCTTACCGACGACGAGGTCGTGGCCCTCCTGACGATCGAGGTAGTGTCTCCACGACGGTGAGGTCGTGTTCCCTCGAGGGCAGAGGTAGTGCTTCTTGACCAGGTGGCTTTAGTGTGGTTTCCCGACAGTGAGGTCAAGGTTTTCCCGACAGAGGTGTCATGGTTTTTCAGCAGTGTAGTCGTGGTTCCCCTGCCGGTTAGAGATAGCGTCGCCGTCACTCCGAGTGACCTATGGGCGACTATGTGACGGCGTTCCGAGTAGCTTCGTGGTAGCGTTTCCCCCGTCACCTGCTGTTACTGTTGCTATTGTTATTGATGTTGTTTATTGCCGTTTCTTGTGGTGGGGATCCACGGGACCCCTACTGAGCCAATGAGATGAGCCCCCCCCCCTTCTTTTTCAGGTGTGGCGTGCATGGTTGTCCGTTTCAGCCGAAACCGATACGTTTCGGCCGAAACGTATCGATTTCGGCCGGACCCGAAACCGTTTAAGCCTATTTTACTGTAGCTAAAACGGTTTCGGGTAAATGTATCGATTTCGGGCGAAACCGATACCCGTTTCGCCCAAAACCATTCGATTTCGGGCGAAACACGTGAACTCCAAACTTTGGAGTTCACGTGAGCCCCCCCCCCCCCCCCCCCGACCACGAAACCCTTCACCCTGTCCCCTCCCGCCGCGGAAACACCAGGTCTAGCAGGTAGCAGCAGCCGCAGTCGCCGGCGGAAACACCAGGAGCAGCAGCAGCAGCCGCGGAGCAACAGCACTGCAGCAGCAGCCGCGGAGCAGCAGCAGCAGCAGGCCAGTAGGCCCGCCAGTGCCCAGCGGCCAGCTGGCCCAGCCCCCCCTGCGCGCTGCGCCCGCCGCCTGCATGCCGCCTGCGTGTGCGTGCGTGTGATGCATGCGCGCACCCGCCAGCCGGCCAGCAGCCAGCCCTAGCCCGCGCTCCCCTCCCGCCCACCATACCACCCTAATTAGCTCTGATTAGGGCTGGGTAAGATTTCTTAGATGATTATTTTGTTAAATAATTATGTTAATTTAGTGATTAGACTAAATATGTTAGTTTAGCCCCAATTAGACTATTAAATTTAGGGCTTTCATGTAATTAGGTTTTGTAAGGGTCAATTGAAGTTCAATTAAGTTCCATTGACTAATTTTAACCTCTATCATGTTGGTAATTAATTTTTGTCAAGGGTGATTAGGCTAAAATTATAAATTAAACCTTAATTAGACTAATAATTTTGGGGCTTTCCTCTAATTAGGTTTAGTAAGGGTCAATTGAAGCTCAAGTAAGCTTCATTGACTAATTTGGACCTCTATCATGTTGGTAATTACTTTTTTTCAAGGGTGATTAGGCTAAAATTATAAATTAAATCCTAATTAGACTATTAAATTTGGGGCTTTCCTCTAATTAGGTTTAGTAAGGTTCAATTGAAACTCAATTAAGCTTCATTAATTAATTTGAAGCTCTATCATGCTCGGAATTAATTTTTATGAAGGGTGATTAGGCTATATGTGTTAATTAAACCCTACTGACATTATTAATTTTGGGGCTTTCCTCTAATTAGGTTTAGTAAAGTTCAATTGAAGCTCAATTAAGATTCATTGAATAAATTTAACCTCTTTCATGACAAATTGTCTTTTTTTCATTGTACTTACAAGACATTGTCATTTACTGTCTTAATGCAACATCATGTCTAGACGTCAACAAACACAGGAGCAGCAACGGCAGGAGGATCCGAGGTTGCCCACCTGTCCTTAGTTGATGCTAAGAGAAGGAAGGTTAAATGTAATTATTGTGGTAGGGAGATGTATGGCGGAATTACCAGAGGAAAGTAACATTTGGCAGGGGTACGAGGAGAGGTGAGACAATGCGACCACTGTCCACGAGAGGTGCGAGAGGAGATGCGCCAGTGCCTTCTGGGCAAAAAGGAGAGGATGCAACAAAGGGCTGAGGATGAGGAGGAAATTGCTGAAGAGATTTCAGGCAGAAGGGTTAGGAGGGATGATGATGAGGAAGGCACTGAAGATTTTGATCCGGAGCTGACTGAAGCAAGGGAGCGTGAAGAAGCCGCTCGAAGGAAAGGAAAGGCACCCATCGGTTCAGGAGGGACCTACTCCAGTACAGCTGCACAACGTCCTGACGTTGCTGCCCCGCCCCTGCAGACGCATAGAACATGCCCCATGGACAGTTATCTCCACAGAAGGCCCCAGGCTACACAACCTAAGATCAAAAGTGCATTGAGAGGGGTCAAAAAATCTACAGAAGTTGCAGGGCATGCATTTAAAAGCATCTGTAAATGGTTTTTTCATGCAGGTGTCCCTGCACATGCTGCTGAAAGTGAATATTTTCAACCTATGTTGGATGCCATAGCAGATACTGGCCCTGGCTTGAAGGCGCCATCACGTCGGGACATATACGGGCGTGGGCTTGAGGCAAAGGTTGAGGAGCTCCATGACTGGGTTCAAAGCTTCAAGCATATATGGATGGAGAGAGGATGCACTATTATGTGCGATGGTTGGACTGGTACCACGAAAAAGTCCATGATTAACTTTTTGGTATATTACATCGAAGGTACAGTATTTGTAAAATCTGTAGATGCATCAAATTTTAAAAAAACTGCCAATTATTTGTTTCATTTGATGGACAACATGGTAGACGAAATTGGTGAAGAAAATGTTGTAGAAGTTGTTACTGATAATGAAGTCAATTATAAGGCAGCAGGGAGGAAATTGATGCATAAGCGCAGGCATTTATATTGGCTCCCATGCGCAGCACATTGTCTAGATCTCATACTTGAAGACATAGGGAAGGACAAACATGTGAAGAAGACGGTTGAAAGGGCACAAAAGATTACCCAGTATATTTATGGCCATCCTAGGATATTGAACATGTTCAGGGAGCATGCAAGTGGGGGGCGAGATATTATCCCTGCAGGGCCAACCAGATTTGCTTCAAATTTCATTTCTTTAGAGTCTCTGCATAGGTATATTGTTGAACTCAATTATTACTTCTTTATCCTTATAATTATGATCCGTATTTGATTCAAATTTTATTTCTTTGCACAGGTATAAGAATGAGTTGAAAGCTTTCATGTACCACAATACCCTGCGGGAATACATCGACAAGGGCAATGTTGATGCTCAGATGGATTATTTGGATGTCTGTCAAATCGTGGACGACAACAAATTCTGGGACAGGGTAACACGATACATGAAAGTAGTCACCCCCCTCGTGAAATTCCTAAGATTGATGGATGGCGATGACAAGAATGATATGGGATATCTATATGAGGCCATGGACCGTGCGAAATTGGAGTTGCAGGAGTCGCTTCCCAAAGAATATGCAAAGTGGTGGAAGATTATTGACCATAGATGGGACACCACATTACACCACGACCTGCATGCAGCCGGTGAGTGATTATTTGTATTCAAACATTATTGACCATACATTAACTATATACAAATGCATGTTATTTTCTGAACCCTCGATTCATGTACGATGCCAATGCACATGTTGATGCCGAGGTGCTTCAAGGCACTTTAAAAGTCATTGGTCGTTTATCGAGGACACCAGATAAGAGGCTTAAGGCGGAAGTAGAGGTTGGCCTGTTTGATTTCATGAATAAGAGGTATAGAATTTACTTAAGTAGTTATGCTAATCTATTATGTAATTTTTGTAGATGAACAACTATAGAATGAGACCTGGGACGTATTCTGACTCCCAATTGCTATACGCAGTGGGAAGAGTGAGCTCAGGTATACTTCATCTTTGTGCTTTCTTTGCAATTACATCTTCCTTAATTGATTTTTATTTATAACTTATATTTATTTGTTTATGGTTGGTTGGTGTAACAGCTGACTGGTGGATCATGGTGAACAATAGAGAATTGGGCAGTTCTGCATTGGCTTTCATTGCAATCAGGGTGTTGAGTCAAACCACATCAGCAAGCCAATGTGAAAGAAATTGGAGCACATTCAACCTTATACACTCAAAGGTTCGCAATCGCCTGAAGGCTGATCGGTTAGAGAAATTAGTGTACTGCCACTACAATATGAGGTTGAGAATAAAGAATATGAGGTTGAGAAAACAACTGCGAGACAAACGCGTCGCCGAGGATGCCGCCGCAGAAATTGATGTGGATGCCTTGTTTGATGATGATAATCCCTTGCAGTCTTGGGTCGAGACACGGGAGCAGGTTGATGAGCCCGTTTTTGATGTTGATGATAGAGCATGGGCAGAGGGCATACTTGATGAAGATGACCCAAGAGATCCCGAATTCAAAAGAACATCAAAGAGGGCTAGAGATACTCATGCGCACCAGTCTAGGGTTGTTGATGACACTGAGGAGCAGTTCGAGTTTGAGCCAACTAGACACTCAGATACAGATAGCAGGCCAGTCACTCCTAGAATGGTCAAGCCACCGATCTCCTTAAGAAGAAGTACATCAGTGCATGGGCAAACTGAGAGGACAAATGCTGTTGCTCGAGAGGACCCGGCAATTGAGCAGTTGAAGCAGATTTATGTGAGGCACACACCAAGGGATAAAGGACTCATGTCAAAGATCACTGAAAAATTGGCACCACAAGAGAAAAAAGCATCCCCGAAGGCTAAAAAGTAACTAATTTCTTGTGGTGATGATGATGATGGTGATCTTCCCGGAGGTGCTGCAGGTGGTACTAGTGCTGCAGGTGCTACAGGTGATGCAGGTGCTACAGGTGGTACAGGTGATGCAAGTGATGCAGGTGCTGCAGGTGGTACTACTGGATACAGTCAAGGTCAGCGAGGATATGATTCACCAGGTTACGAAGGTGGCCAACAGGAAGCAGCTATTTATGGGTCGTGGAATTATGAACCATCATTCCAGTTCCATCCATATCCGACCAGTTCCTCTTCTCTTCCTCACGATTCCTATGCTGATACTAGATTCGAATCAAGCTAACCAAACACTCCAAGAGGGATCCAAAGAGGGATGCAGGACTTGGCTACCCCATTGTGTGGTTATAGTGAACATAGACCATGCATGCAACCTGGCTATGGGTATCAACATCAAGGGCCAGACGATGAGGGAGAAGGTTCTTCTAGTAATTATTATCTATATTAGGAAAGAATCAATGAATTTTTGTAACATTTATTTTGTCTAATTAGGTTTATTGTACTTCTTGTATTAATGTACAATGGAATATTAGTTTAGCTTTCACATGTTCAATGTTTGAAGTTCAATGCGTAATTGTCTACTTCAAGGTTATTGCACTAACTTATACACTCAAATACATGTGTATTATTTTTCATGATTTTAAGTGATTATTTATATTTTTTATGATTTTTTTTCAGATTTTTTAGAATTAATATTTTTTTTGAAACCTTTTAATTGGGTTTCGGCCGGTTTCGGCCGAAACCGAAACCGAAACCGATACCGAGTCGTATCGGTTTCGGACCCGGCCGAAACCGAGTCCGAAACCGAGTTTGCCATCCCTGGTAGCGTGTCACGTCCCGAGCGCGGAAGGAACCCAGAACGTGATGGTTATATCGATCATGTCAATCAGAGCTTGAGGCATTCACACACACAAGAACAAAGTACGCTAAAAGAGGCAATAAATCACAAAATACTTTTATTCCATCATGCTTCAAGTTTACAATAGATTAATCTCAACTCCAACACCTCAAATTCACTATACTCAAAAGAAAAGTACAAGATTAACTATGACTCGACAAGACTCTCTGGTTGAACAAGTTATCTGGGTTGGCTCTACGCTCTTCACTCTTGACCTTCCCCGTCAGTTTGATTGTCCTCGTCTGAATTACCTAAACACAGGGTAAAAGCACTAGATGAGCGAAAGCCCAGTAGGAATTACATCTCTATAAGTCAAACTTGCTTTAAGTAATTTACATGTTACGTGAATGCAACTATAACTATACATGAATAATGCTCAAGGTAGAATGGAGTAATCAAGAGTAATAAGGAACGTCATGAAATATATAGCAAGAACAAGGAGAGTCTAGCAAGTTCGCATTTGCAACAGGATAATGGCTATTCAAGTTCAAGTAAATACCCTTCCGGGTCAAGCACATCAAGTCATTAATAAATCAAGTCAAGAGTGAAACGTCTTAGACCAATCTAGCAAGTCAAACACTTCGATGCAATGCCACACCATAGTCAATAATAGCTCTCATGGGCACAAGTACTTTCGGGTGCTCCTCCCAGGACCAGACTGGGCCCCATTAACGCCAGGCATTGAAGTTATGGATCCAAGATCCCTTGTGTATATCTAGACATCCACTTTATTTAATAGCCAATAGAATTCCAAGGACTAAGCTTTTGTAGGAATATTTGGAAGATTCAAGAAGACTTTGGAGTTCCATGAACAGGGGAAAATTTTGAGAAATCTATCACTGAAAACTGTGAGGCAAGAATCTGGGAAATAGGCGTCCACACAGTTCGCCGTGAATTCCAAGAATTCGCGACTTCTGATCAAGTCGTTAATTCTTATGAACAGTACAGGCACGAGGAATTCGTGTCACTATCGTTGATGCTAATTCAGGAATGCGCGACCACTACACCAGCCGCCAATTAAATAGCGTCTGGACAGGGTGCCACATATTCAAAACTCTCACATAACACTCCAAATTTGGCGCTCCATGAAGGCTGGGGGTCATGTTTCTCTAGAATGACATGGCTAAAACAGATTTTAGGTTTTTAGGGTACAACCCACCCAGTGATCGAAGAGGGAATCTTTCGATGTCGGAGACTTACGGAAGTCTTAGAGAAAGAGATTCCAGTCCGGCGAGAGGGATTCCCGACGGAGGGTCCTTCCTTCCCCAAGCGATAAGGTGTAAAACGCAGAAATCACATAAAAACAGGGACCATTAGGGGTGGGCACGGTTTGGTTTAGTTTGGTTTGAAGAGAATTTTTCTCAAACCAAACTGAACCGAATTAAAGCTTCAACCCGAACCAAACCAAACCAAAATAGTTTGAAACCAAACCAAACCAAACCGAATTAATTCGGTTTGGTTCGGTTTGGTTCGGTTTGAACCATATTCATCTCCCATTTTATAAATTAGATTGGATTCAAACAACATTAGAGAAAGGTAAGGTAAAAGAATTTCTACCAAATAAAGTAAATATTAAAAAAATAACATATAAAGTTGTAACTTGTAAGAACAAGCTCCATAATATTTTCACATAAGAAATTAAGAAGTTCGGTTATAGTAAAATAGAAGGTGATTTGAAACCTATTTCATAAAGTCGGAAACCCCATTAGAATGGTGAGAATTCGACTTTTTAAATTCGGAATTATAGTTACATATACATTTATATTAATTTGATAAAAATATTCTTAAAGTCGGGTTATTCGGTTCGGTTTGATTTTGTTCGGTTTCTTGAACTTCAAAACCAAACCAAACCAAATTTTTTAATACAGTTCGGTTTGAACCCAAACCAAAATTTTTTAAATTTCAACCCAAACCAAACCGAACCAAATCGTTCGGTTCGGTTTGGTTTTCGGGTTGAACCCGAATAATGCTCACCCCTAGGGACCATGTTTCGGCAGTGAGACAATGGTGCCAAGGATCCACGGTATTGGATCAAAACCTCAGTGGAAATCCTACTGTAAGAATTCGTGTCAGAATCAGGTGTTGTAAATTCTTAAATTCGCGTCCAAGTATCAGGACGTTAATTCCAACAAATTTCAGATTAATTATTTATTTAAATATTAATTAGCGTCGAGGTGACAGACGCAGATTAATATGTGACTTTTTGGAAAGGCGCATATTCAAGAATACACGTCTAATGCAAAGGACGCTAATTTTCTTGAAAATCTGCATCTCCCTGGGCGACGCAGATTCTCAAGTGCATAACGATGTCCACCGAGGTAGATACATTCACACACTCAAAGCACTGTTCATTTCTTTTTAGAGGGATGGACAGTAGCACTTTCAAACTACAGGGAGTTTATCAAATCTGAAGGCATGATAATCAAGGGAAAATTTCAAGGATCATAAAAACATGCACATCACAATTTTTATTTAACATGGATCATGAGATATTAATTTTAAAACGTTGAAGCAATTTACATATAACAAGGAAGTTTACGTCTTAGCAGTCGACGTGTATTAATACGCGTCCGAAGGCCCGACGCCAATTCAAGAATCCGCGTCTACGTAAAAGGGCACAAATTAATATGCATCCACTGCAGTGGTCGCGAATTCTTTTTGAAACAGAGGCACTGCCAAAACGCGTAAAAAACCCAAAAACTACTTATGATCATGAAGCAATAGCATGATAGGGGTCTAGATTGGATGATTGCATGCTTGCCTAATTAACATGAGGGTTTAATTAATTTTGCCCGAGAGAACACCTAGCTTAAGAGAAGAAACTAAGGACGACGTTCTAAAATCCTACAGCCGCACACGCCTCCTCATCTAAGCCTTCAATCCCAAGCAACAACAGCACGACGACGCCCAAGCCTTCACAATCCAACAGCAGCAGCAATAGCTCCTGTTCAATCGCACGGGGGTCCTATATATAAGGTTTCAAAACCCCCACGAATCCTACTAGGGTCTATTCCATCGAAACAAGATCTCCTTCCATCTTTATCATTATCTCTTCCTTAATTGAAGCTGCCAGCCAAACCCTCCGGTCGACCCTTTTCTTAGGGTTTCAAAGAAACCTATTACATCGCAAAAGAAACCCAACACCCATGGTCGACCTAGCCTATTAACAAAGGCCCATTAATTAGTTTTAGATAGGTTTTACTATTGGAGTCCATTACTGTTAAAACAAGTTTTATTCTTAAAAGTCCATTAGCTAATTGGACCTAAATTTAAGGGGGTTTAATAGCTAAGGCCTGTTAATATTATTCGTATTATGGGTTATTTATGTTTTATCGGGTTGCTACATGGTGTCCTCCTCGTGGTTCAGAGATTTGGTGCGGTGCTTGCGGTAGTTTCTAGTTGCCAGCTTGCTAGAGTCGGGTATGCCCCGTGTCAGTGTACGGTTCCTTTCTAGTTGACTATACTTTGTGGACTAGACTCTAGATTGTGATTATTTAAATAAAAATTTTATTTATGTCATTTAATTAATATATAATCAATTTTCTTCGTTTACTTTAAATTTTGATGCACTCCCACAACATTAATCTAACCCTTCCGAGCTCTGTGGCTCATGGGTGACGAGTCAAGATTCGGATTGCGCCGGTTACTTTCCGGGACTCGGATCTTGGATCATTACAGTTAAACTTTGATGCCAACCCTTTATCACATGGTTTGCAGGATCAGCCAATGCAAATCCGATTTTCAATGGGGAACCCCAACCCTATTTGAATTAGAAGAATCAAAAAAGAAAAAAAATGTTTGTCTTGGCTCACCTGAAACTTTGAAATCATATGATTCCAAGACATTTGGAGCCAGTCCTAGTCTAGATCAGGTCGGACACCGCAAAGAACTGATCCAATGTACGATTCTTCTTGTATCAGAATACTTAAAAGAACTCTAACAAGAGTATTCCCCATCATCATATTCACCATTGCCAATCAGAGGAGTAGTATATCTCAATATTATCCTATTCTTATTTTTTATTCTTAATAAAAAACATATTCTTCATTGTCTAATGAAAATCTTTTTGTCCAAACAGAAATTGCTAATATATGGTTCAAACTAGAGAAAAAGATTGCAGGCAATGTTAGAAGCAAGAATATGAGAAAAAGATTGCAGGCAATGTTAGTAGCAAGAATATCTGAGCAATGACTAACATTATCAGGTAAGAATACTAAAACATGGTTCACAAGAAAATTACATGTTAACATATTCATCGAGGGATTCACAGTTTCTGTGGTGTTAGATCATGAATTTCCATTGTAGAAACTGTCATACTTTCGCAAGAATCAAAAAAAAGGTAGGACATCAGGGTAAATAAGAAAATACACTTTTTACAGCTCTGACCTGAATATAAAATTGTAGATTTCTAATCAAAAAAGCCATATGCTCCCGAACTCGCCACATTGGTCTGGAGCGCTGACGACGGTGTTGAGAAATGGAGCTGCTCTTCCGATCTTTGCGATGTTTGGCAAAATCAATGTGATCCTGTTGCATCACTGAAGCCCATGATTTTTCAAGCTCCATCTGGGTTCTCTTAAGTCTGATCAGATACTGAAAGACCCTAAGGTACCTGAAGTTCCACGTATGAGAATAAGCATATAATCCACATTAACTCTATACAACACTCATTTCCAACCACAAATAAAAAATAGTTACTTACTTAGAAAGGACGTCCTGTGTAAAGAACAGTTGTAAGGGCCAAGTAACAGAGTACTCAAGAGCAATACCATCCCAACCATCAAGAGAAAGCTCTGAACCAATCCCTTGTGAAATGCTGCTTAGCTTGCCATCAGAATAGATTTCGAATTTAGAAAAATCCCTTTGAGTGGCACCCATGGTGATTCCAAAGGAAGGCATCCTAGAACAGAAAACATGGCAATTTAAGGCATATTATAAAATGATTTTATATGACAGATTATCGTCAATCAGGGGGGGGGATCCAGCTCACCCATCAACAAATGGTGAGACTTGTCTAGAAGTACAAACCTTATGGATACTCTTGAGAAGTACTTATCTTCGTCACCAATGGTCTTTAATGCAGCCTGCATATAAATGGCATTAGTCTAGCAGGAAGAGTGTATAACCCACTACCAAACAGTGCCACGTCTTCCGTAAGAAAAATAGGGGGGGAAAGTCAGAATAACTGAAACAAGGCTTTGTAAGTGACTTTATCATAGTGGGATTGCATAGGCATCAAATTCCAGGATAATGAAAATGAAAGGTCAAGCACATTGCAAAGTGCCCACTGGTTAGCGTAGTGGGCAGTGCATCTTGTGCCATGCAGCTGCATGGGTGCACAGATTTGAAACTGTTGATGTTTAGTCCCACATTGAATAATCTGTGGGCCCTTCTCTCTACATCTGAGAGGATTTCCTCAACTCAATGACAAGGTTTTGGATTAGAGTTTAAGGCCTTTAACATAGTATAGAGCTGGGGTTGCCTGTTAGACCACCCCAACAATTCAAGAATGCCACTTATACCGTAACCACTCAAGTTCGGTGCCAAGGGGTGTTGAGATTTAGTCCCACATTGGATAATCTGTGGACACTTTCCCTCTTCATCGGTAGACGATTCCCTCAACTCAACGCCTAAGCGGGTTAGAGTTCAGGCCTTTAACATGGTATCAAAGCTGGGTTTACCCGTCGGGCCACCTCACCCATTCAATAGTGCCACTTATACCGTAACCATTCAGGTTTGGAGCCGGGGGTTAGGGGGTTGAGGTTTAGTCCCACATTGGATAATCTGTGGGCCCTTTCCTAATGTAGAGGATTCCCTCACAATGCATACATTTTGGGTTAGAATTCGGGAGTTTAACAGTAACCAGGAAAATGATATAGACATGGTTACTGCAATGCCGATACTGTGGCAAACCAGTATCCTCAGTGTTTCCTCTTTTGGTAAAAGAAGTAAAGACTACAAATACAAATTACATAAGCTGATAGAATATGATGATCATAATTTGAATGAGAGCTGAGAATATGACAGTATCTGTCATACAAAAAAGACGCTTGAAGAGGCCCATGTTCCAGAATTAAGACTGCAAGTGGATCTTGATTTTTGACCCATTTCCAATTTGTTGAAGAATGTTTTGATTATGACAAAACTTTGTTCTTTGTACATGTTATGTGTGACTCATGGTATGCCATCTCGCGAGATCTCGGCGAGATCTCTGTCTCGGCGCGTCCACGAGGCACGAGACGGTCCCGAGTAGGCGCATCTCGGCGAGGGGTAGCTGTCTTGGGAAAATAAAGAATTCTTGAAGAATTATTTAAATTTTATAAGGTATAATTTTAGATTTGTGTAACTTTTGATGCATATTGATATTAGTGCATGTGAAATTGAGTGGTTAGTATAAAAGAATTAGGATTTTCTTAGAAATAGGCTATATATATGAAAAAATGTTCCGAAATCCCCGAACCCGATCTCCCGAGATTTTTTCGAGATCTCTTCTCCCCAACCCCCCCGAGACGAAGCCGAGATCCGACATGGCAAACCATGGTGTGACTGCATGCGTGTGGCTCTTGCCTTGGGTTTTGAGTTGAAAATCTGCTTCATATGTGTGTAAATGAATATGTTTATCTTGAAGCATTTTGTTCCCATAACATGTTTAATTATGCAGGTCTATCGTCCCATCAGTGTTTGTGTTATCAAGACAAAGCATGCCTAGAAAGATGTGCTAAACAGGAGGAAAGTCCTTCAAGGGTCGACAGATGTTTTCAGAATTCGGTCAACCGAAGTGCCGTCAGATTTCTTCAAATCAACTGAAAGCTTTGTATACCCTCTTCAACTCATCTGAAGCTTCAAAAAGGGTCAGCACATTCTCTGGTTCATCTCATCTAAGCCCACTAGTCATGTGAAGAAGGCAAATTCAGTCTAGAAGCAACTGCATTGCAAGTGTTCAATGAATTGATGCTATGATCAGTAAGATAGCAGTAGAGTACATGGCTCATCTGTTATGTAAGCAAAGGCCACAGTAACCCATCTGAGGCATCTCAGTTCAAGCCTGCAACATAAGCTCAGCATATGGTCACCAGCTCAAGGGAAGATGACCTATTAGGAAGCCAAGCTCAAGCTAGCAAAAGTCAGCCCTGCAGGCAATGGAATTCAGCAGCAATAGCACCATCTACAGCCATAGCAGCATCATGCCTGGATGCTAGCAAAGCTAGCCAACAAAGATCAATCAACATCAAAATACCCAGCTCATGTAGCAGCAATGTTCAAGCTAGCAAATGTTCAGAAGCAGCAGGAGTAACGGATTTCTTTCTCTCATGTCAGTGAGTAGCAACTGCACATCAAATGTTCGATCAAATGCTGCTCAGATCAAGAGATAGCAGAAGAGACCATGGCAGTTCAAGCATCAATGGAAATTCCAGTAGCAGTATGCTACCATGATTCAAATTGGTTTAGCAAGGTGTTCCTTCGTTCCTCAAATCAAGAATGGGAACATCTCTTGGTGCAATGTGTTTTTGGAAGGTTATGATGTCATGGACTTTCATGAGGATGAATCAAGGTTAAAAGT
This sequence comes from Amorphophallus konjac, assembly GCA_022559845.1. Taxonomy (NCBI): domain Eukaryota; kingdom Viridiplantae; phylum Streptophyta; class Magnoliopsida; order Alismatales; family Araceae; genus Amorphophallus; species Amorphophallus konjac. The sequence goes on along the minus strand of CM040117.1, from coordinate 36,455,107 downwards.
AAGAAGTCCTTAATTTTGTTACCTATACCAACTTGATGTATTTGTGTTTTTGCAGGTTCAAGGATGGTCGTTAAACCCTCTCACATCTAGATGAACATGGTAACATCTAACCAACTTTTTGCACTTGAAAGAATGGAGGTACATGTTGTCTTTTCACCCTATTAGACAAGGGTCGACCCATCTTAGACTGGTTTCTGCTTGGGTCTGTCTTGGGCAGACAGGCCAGCAAGAGTCGACTCAGGGAGTCGACTCCTGCTGTGCCCTGGGTCTGTCCAGAACACCTCCCAGCAAGAGTCGACTCCCCGAGTCGACTCTTGTCCGGAGGTGTTCTGTTTTTTGGGGTTTTGGCTGTTCAGAGTGTAAGTGTCGACTCCATGAGTCGACTCTTTCCGGACGTGATTTTCGAAAGTGTTCTAAACCCGTTCTTTAGCCATGGAACCATTACCATTTTGCCCCTAAATTGTTCCTACACTTATGAGGGTGTTTTTCACACATTCTAGAAGGGGTAGATGGGTCATATGGCCACTCTAAGTTCTATATATACTCCTATTGCGAATTTGCGGAAGATAACCCCTATTGTGCTAACTTGTTCTATCTTGCAGGAGAAGAAAGGAAAGAAGAAGAAAATGAGAAGAAGAGAAGGGGTTCTCATCTGCTTCAAGGGATTTCTGGAGTTCGTGGAAGAAGGAAAAGTGAAGCGGAATGAAGAAAGGAAGAAGATGATGCTAAGATCGTGATCATCCATCGACGAACCAAAAAGGACCGGATCATCTAGAGAAGGGGGAGCTTTACACTTAATAGATTTTATTTGTTTCAGTCTTTAGAATTCCTCTTGGGCTCATTGTATCCATCTGTGAACATTTTATTAAATTCTGAACGAATATTCTGTGTGGGTGTTCGGAGATTTGATCTCCAAGTGTTTGTCATCGGTTGAGGAAGTCATCCCCATGTGTTGCTGCTTCTAGGCAGTGTGTGCGTGGTTTGGGGTTTGTCCCCGTTGTTGTTGTGTTAACAGCGTGAGGAGAGTCTTCCTCGTGGGGAGGTTGTTCCCCGTGTGTGCTTGGGAGTTATCCCGTGTGTGTGTGCAGGCGTCGTCCTGCGTGTGTGTTGGAGCGTAGCTCCGTGTGTGTGGGAATTTATCCCCGTGCTGTTTTAACAGCAGTAAAGCCTCACTCAGTTGAGTGAGGGGTGGACGTAGGGAGCCCGTCGTGGTCCCGAACCACCTTAAACATCATTGTGTCACTGTGAATGCCTGTGTGATTGCTCCATATCCTCTACCCTCATTCACAGGTTGGTTTGCTAATCGTTGTGCTCATCTATTGCAACACGCATTTGATTCTCACACACATATCTATCTAGCAGTTGGTGTTTCAGAGGTTTGTTCAATTGGCTTTAAGAGGGTGAACTAATTCCTATGTGCTTTAGCCTTGTATGTGTTCCTTGAGATTCAGCATTTCCTTAAGTTCTTCAGCATCTCAGGGTTTATATTAGTGGCATGTTGATCGAACTGTTTTTATTTGGGCAAAGTTTTTAAAGGATCTATTCACCCCCCCCCTCCAGATCCACCTTGTTGCACTACGGGACCCAACACAATTCAAATGATCGGGTTCAAAGGGTCAAGTTTGTTTTAAAATTATTTTTAAATCTAATCAAATTTAGAAACAGTTTCCAATACATATTTTTTTTTAGAAATGATGGGTACCACTGTATATATTAAAGTAAAAGAAGGGATTTACAAGTATATATTGCATGCTCTCAAAACATCCCTATACAAGTGTAAACAAAATGGGCACCCAAAGAAGAAAGAAATCCCATTAGCCTCCCAGCATAGGCAAAAGCGAGGAATTGCTTGTCTGTGCATTACAAAGAAATTTAGCCCATTCTATCACCTTTTCCCCAATAAAATTCCCTACCCGCTTTGGGACGGTGGCCTCCTTTCTGAAAATTCTACCGTTTCTCTCCCCCCATATGGCCCAAAGGGTGGTACGAAGGTTGAGCCACCAGATCTACCTATCTGCCTTAAGCAGCTATGGCCTATGCCAATCCGTCATTAGCTGTTGGACAGTCTGAAAGGGTTGCAGGCCACACTGGATGTTGCTTCAATCAAGAAGCCAGACATATTGAAAAAAGTGGCAGCAGACAAAAAGATGATCCATGTTCTCCTCCTCGCCAAGTGGAGAGCAGATGGTCTTAATGCCTTGCAAAAAGATAGCAAGTTTGTCACAAGTTGGAAGCCTTCCATGAGAGATCCTTAGTAGCACATTAACCTTCAGGGGGGCTTCTAGGTTTCCAAGTTTGCCTCTCCAGGGGGATGTCGCAGGCCACCATCTACAATTACCTGGTATGCCAACCTGACTTAGAACCAGCCCCTCTTGTCCCATCTCTACGTACCATCATCTTCCTTGCTTCCATCTAGCGTGTGCAGCTGCAGCAATGAGAGCAAACTCTCGAGCTAACCAATTTCTTCCTACAGATGTCTTCCAAAGATTGGGCACCAACTACCACCTAATGACTACCTCTCAAATAGCTGGCCGACTACTGCCAAAGGGTCCAAATCCCCCTCATATTCCATGACACAATCCTCATTAGAGCAAAGAGTTGTATTCCCCATCCACCCCATGTCCCTCCCCTTTGCTGTTTGACATGGGAATCAACCTACAACCCAGACAAAAGCAAGGTTCGGTGAGGCATGATCAGCACAATCCAATCCAATAGGTTTCCCTGCATTGGTCCGCAGCAGGTTTATTCACTCCCAACCAAAGGGGAGAAGGAACAAGTAGCCCCATCTTGGGCTGGACATCCCACACATTTTTCCTCTACATGCGGGCATTACCTCGGGCACCAGCTCCTACTAAGGAGCCAGTCACCGGCCTCTCTTTGACTAGACCATGCTTTGGACCGGTCCACTGAATAAATTAAGAAAATATTGTCATTTTAGAGACACAGGAAATATCCAATTTCATATACCAATCTCAATAGAAATGTTTCTTACTTTTACTCTGTTTTAATAATTTTATTGGAATCTACATATATGGCATGTTTGCACTCCTATTAAATAGTCTTTTTTTCCCTTTTCCTGGGCACTTCAGGATTGTAAGAAGAATGAAATAGCGGAGATAGTTCAGCCATTCTTTCTGCAGCTATGTGAATGTGAATACCCAGTAACACACTCCACTCCGGGAGGGAGAAGCTTGTGATCCAGAAATAATATAGAAGGTATCAAAGATGGCAAACTCGGGAAATAAGGGAGAACTAAATGGACAAATTTTCGTTCAGTCATGGCAGTGATTTGGTGTTGGGAGGATAGAAATTGGACTGTACGACAATTAAAGGTATCAAGCAAATACTTTTGCTATCACAGAGATAGATATAAAAAAGACGATGGAAATTGGACTGGACAACTACTTCATACTTTTTGTGCATATTTATAGACCTTTAGACAAGAATTACCATTACTCAGGATTTTTTTCAACATCAGAGAAATTAAATGACAAATAAAAACAAAGGCAAAATTCGTTAGTTCAATTAATTTTTACTAACGCAGAAAATCCAGTTATATCCATGGGTTTTTGTTGGAAATAAAAAAGGAGGATCTTTTAATTAAGACATTCCATCAAACACTTGGTTGGCTCTGAGTAAACAGCCCATAAACATCCATCAGTCCATAAGGGAACATTATGTCAAACAGACCACCTTCATGACATATCAAGAGAGGAAAAGAGCACTAGTGATGGCAGCAGCAGTACCAGGCGCAGGCATCTGTTACAGGAGTAGCCGACTACAGCAGCATGAACATCTGCGATCAGCACCAACTTAAAAAAACAAAAAAAAAAGAAAGAGAATAGACATATCAACACCCTGTTATGTAGAAGGGAAATGGAAGAAACAAACCCTCTCGACCTCAAGAAGAAACCTGAAGATCTCCTCTACCTCGCAAATGCCTTTGCTCGTGGTCCCCCTCTAATGAGCAGACCTAGTCTCCTCTGTTCATGGATGTCAATATCGGTTTCGGATTCAGTTTCAGCCGAGTCCGAAACCGAAACCGCCGAAACCGTCCGGTTTCGGTTTTGGCCGAAACCCATTGAAAAGCATCAAAAAAATTTTAAAATAAGTATAAAAAATCAGAAATATTTCAGAAAGATATGAATAATCACATACAAATCATAAAATTCATTAGACATGCATTTCATTGTAAAGAACTTAGATTAAGTGCAATAAACATGAAGTAGACATTTTAGTTCAAACATTGAACATGTTAAACTAATATTCTTGAGTACATACTAAACATGAATTAGGTTCAAGCACAGGGGAATAAACATGAAATAGGATTAAATGCATTACACAAGAAGACTAATGGGTTAAAGCATTGAAGTTATTAAACAAATATTGAGTACATATTAAACATGAAAAAGGTTCAAACTGTACAATAAATGTGATCCTTACCTAAATGATGATGCACTAATATGGATAATAACTAGAAGAACCTTCTCCCTCATCGTCTGGCTTTTCATGTTCATACCTATAAGAAGGTTGCATGTATGGTCTATATTCACTATAACCAAACAATGAGATAGCCAAGTCCTGCATCCCTCTTTGGATTCCTCTTGGAGTGTTTGGTTGGCTTGATTGGAATCCAGTATCAGCATAAGAATCTTGAGGAAGAGAAGAGAAACTGGTCGGATATGGATGGAACTGGAATGCTGGTTCATGACCCCACCCATAAATGGCTGCCTCCTGTTGGCCACCTCCATAACCTGATGGATGCCCATATTGACTCTGTGAATCATGTCCTCACTCACCCTGACTATATCCTCTGCCTGTGTCTGCGTGGAAGGAGGAAGGACCACCAGCACCGCCAGTAGTAGCACCTGCAGCACCTGTAGCACCTGCAGCTGCACTGGGATCATCATCATCATCATCACCAGCAACATCATCACCATCAAAAACCAGTCGCCTTTTGGCCTTTGGGGATGCTTTTTTCTGTTTTGGTTCGGTTTCTTTAGCCACCCTTGACATGAATCCTCTCGCCCTTGGCGTGTGTCTCACATAAATCTGCTTCAACTGCTCAATTGTCGGGTCCTCTCGAGCAGCAGCACTTGCCCTCTCAGTTAGCCCATGCACTGATGTACTTCTTCTTAAGGATGCAAGTGACTTGCCCATTCTAGGAGTGACTGGCCTGCTATCTGAGTCTGAGTGTCTAGCTGGCTGAAAATCATGCTGCTCCTCAGTGTCATCAACAACCCCAGGTGGGTCCCTTCTCTGGTGCGCATGAGTATCTCTGGCCCTCTTTGTTTTTCTTCTGAATTCGAGATCTCTTGGCACATCTTCATCTAGTATGCCCTCTGTCTATGTTGTATCATCAATATCAAATACAGGCTCATCAACCTGCTCTCGTGTCTCCACCCAAGACTGCAAGGGATTATCATCATCAAATAAGACATCCACATCAATTTCTGCAGCGGCATGCTCAGCGACGCGTTTGTCCCGCAGCTGTTGTCTCAACTTCATATTTTTTATTCTCAACCTCATATTGTAGTGGCAGTAGACTAATTTGTCTAACCGTTCAGCCTTTAGCCGATTGCGAACCTTTGAGTGTATAAGACTGAACGTGCTCCAATTTCTTTCACATTGGCTTGCTGATGTGGCTTGACTCAACACCCTGATTGCAATGAAAGCCAATGCAGAACTGCCCAAATCTCTATTATTCACCATTACCCACCAGTTAGCTATTCCACCAACCATAAACAAATAAATATAAGTTGTAAATAAAAATCAATTCTCCGTGATATAATTGCAAAGAAAGCACAAAGATAACCTCATACCTGGGCTCACTCTTCCCACTGCGTATTACAATTGGGAGTCAGAATACGTCCCAGTTCTCATTCTATAGCAGTCCATCTACATAAATAAAGTAATAGATTAGCATAACTGCTTAAGTAAATTATATACCTCTTATTCATGAAATCAACAAGGCCAACCTCTACATCCGCCTGAAGCCTCTTTTCTGGTGTCCTCGATAAACGACTAATGACTTTTAAAGTCCCTTGGAGCACCTCGCCATCAACATGTGCATTGGCATCGTACATAAATCGAGGGTTGAGGAAATAACCTGCATTTGTGTATAATTAACTAAATGTTACATATAAAATAACCTAAACAATAATGTATCAATACAAATAATCACTCACCAGCTGCATGCAAGTCGTGATGTAATGTGGTGTCTCATCTATGATCAATAATTTTCCACCACTTTGCATATTCTTTGGAAAGGGATTCCTGCAACTCCAATTTGGCACGGTCCATGGCCTCATACAGATATCCCATATCATTCTTCTCATCGCCATTCACCATTCTTAGGACCTTCACGAGGGGGGTGACTGTTAGTGTTGGTGTGCTACAGGCCAATTTCGGGTCGGGTAGGCCCAATAGTTGTACGATCTTGTTCGTTATTAATAAAGTGGTATTCGAGCGTAAATATACGATTGTGTTACTTTACGTTGTCCTTAGGATATGTGGTTGTAAAGTCAACTCGAGATGGGATCTCGATTATGAGACTGACTTTACATGAACACATACCTTAAACTGTTCCTGGTTGGAGGGTAATCACTCGGGGACTTTGATTACCTATTAAACCAGTACACATGATGTGTTAGTGACCAGTCTCATGGTTATTGGTGCGGGGCACCAACACATATGTGTAGGTGTATGTCCTTGGAGGATGTACACTGAACTGATCCGCTATTGGATCTTCAAATGGTTGATTATACCAAATGTCAACTGAAGATCCAACGGTCTCAGTATCATCGTTGGTCCTTTGACCTGAGACATTGATCGGATCTTACACGAGGACTGGAATGGTTTAATTACTTGGCTAAGTGACTTTAACCATAAGTCATGAGTTGCCGAGTCATTAACCACTCCAGGATACGTGTGAAGATCGTCAATGGTCAAGAAGGGATCGCTCACTGTCGGGTATATATATCAGACAGTTAATGGGTCATGACATTGACGCTCCGTTAAATCCCTGGCCAGGGTCGTGTGAGTTCGTTTAGAACGGACGTCATACACTTTAAGGAGGTCATAGTCAAATGGCATGATCATGGGGTTTGACAGAAACCATACCCTCGATCGTACCAGACTCATAGAAGGAGCGAGGGATTATATCGATGCGATAACTGTGGACTTACAGGTACCAGACAGGCTGGTTTAAACCCGGCGTCCTCTAAGATCACGCGGACTTGCTTGACCCAACATGATCGAAGGTTCGGAATGAATTAAACTATTATTCAGCTCTAGTAGAAGCGAATAATACGTTTAATTTACTTCTAATTGGGAATTAGAAGTTAATGGGCCTTAAACTAGAGTGACTATGGGCCTAGAGGATCACACACAATGGATTCTTAGGTGACGGATTATTATTATACAAATGTATGTATTATTTCCTTTTAATTCCTTTTGGAAAGGAGTGTAAATGGAGCTTAATACATATGTATAATAGTAGTAAGGATATATATACAGTTTTGGTCTTTTGGAGCCCTTTTTAGAAATGACCAAACTCTATATATAGCTTCCTACGTGACTTCATTCGAACTCTTCCCTTCCCTTTGGCTAATCAAGCAGTTAAGGCCAAAGAAGGAGGATTAGCCTCCCCCTTTCTCCCTCTTGCTCTCTCTCTCTCGCCAGAAGGTGATAGAGTCGGGGAAGGTCGTGCCGGGGGGGTACCATCGCTGCGCAAGGATCCGTGTGGATCTGCTCTAGAGGCCGTACAGTTGTGCGGCTCGGTATTCTGCATCGGGCATCGCGGACAGCGTCGTTCCGCGCAAGATGAAATACGTAACCTGTAATTAGGCAGGTTGGGGTCTTAGAAACACCGATTAGAGAACAGATTAAGGTTTCCATAGCACCGGGATCGGGCAAAATGAATTTTTGTTATCCGCTGCGTTGCCCAATAGTGCTGTGTGAAACCTTACAGTGACTACTTTCATGTATCGTGTGACCCTGTCCTAAAATTTGTTATCGTCCACGATCTGGCAAACATCCAAATATTCCATCTGAGCATCAACACTGCCCTTGTCGATGTATTCCCGCAGGACATTGTGGTACATGAAAGCTTTCAGCTCATTCTTATACCTGTGCAAATAAATGAAATTTGAATCAAATACTGTTACATATCTATAAGGATCAAGTATCAAGAATTGAGATCAATCTTATACCTGTGCAAAGACTCCAAAGAAATAAAATTTGAAGCAAATCTGGTTGGCCCTGCACGGATGATATCTCGCCCCCCACTCGCATGCGCCCTGAACATGTTCAATATCCTAGGATGGCCATAAATATACTGGGTAATCTTTTGTGCCCTTTCAACTGTCTTCTTCACATGATTGTCCTTACCAAAGTCTTCCATAATCAAATCTAGACAATGTGCAACACATGGGAGCCAGTATAAGTGACTACACTTCTGCATCAATTTCTTCCCTGCAGCCTTATAACTAGCTTCATTATCAGTCACTACTTGGACAATATTGCCTTCTCCAATTTGGTCTACCATGTTATCCATCAAATGAAACAAATAATTTGCATTTTTTCATAGTTTGATGCATCTACAGATTTTACAAATATTGTACCTTCGATGCAATAGACCAAAAAATTAATCATGGACTTCTTCGTGGTACCAGTCCAGTCATCACACATAATAGTGCATCCTCTCTCCATCCATATATGCTTGAAGCTTTCAACCCAGTCATGGAGCTCCTCAACCTCTCCCTCAAGGACAGGCCCGTATATGTCTCGACGTGATGGGGCCTTCAAGCCAGGGCCAGCATATGCTATGGCATCTAACATGGGTTGGAAATATTCGCTTTCAGCTGTATGTGCAGGGACACCTGCATGAAAAAACCATTTGCAGATACTTTTAAATGCATACCCTGCAACTTCTGCTGATTTTTTTACCCCTCTCAATGCAGACTTGATTTTAGGTTGTGTAGCCTGGAGCCTTCTGTGGAGATAGCTGTCCATGGGACCTGTTCTCTGCGTATGTGGGGCAGCACCAATGTCAGGACGTCGTGCAGCTGTACTTTCGTAGGTCCCTGAACCCATGGGTGCCTTCCCTTTCCTTCGAGCGGCTTGTTCACGCTCCCTTGCTTCAGTCAGTTCTGGATCAGAATCCATAGTGCCTTCCTCATCATCATCCCTCCTAACCCTTCTGCCAGAAATCTCCTCAGCAATTTCAGCCTCATCCTCAGCCCTTTGTTGCATCCTCTCCTTTTCGCCCAGAAGGCACTGGTGCATCTCTTCTAGCACCTCTCGAGGACAGTGGTCACATTGTTTCACCTCTCCTCTTACCCCTGCCAAATGTTACTTTCCTCTGATAATTCTGCCATGTATCTCCCTACCACAGTAATTGCATTTCACCTTTCTTCTCTTAGCATCAACTAAGGACAGGTGGGCCCACCCCGGATCCTCCTGCCCTTGTTGCTCCTATGTTTGCTGACGTCTAGGCATGATGCTGCATTATGACAGTCAGAGACAATCTCTTCTAAGTACAATGAAAAAAAGGCAATTCAACATGATAGACCTCCAAATTATTGAATGAAGCTTAATTGAGCTTTAATTGTCGCTAAGAAAGTCGAATTAGACGAAAGTCCTAATTTTTATGAACTAATTAGGGCTTCATTACCAATTAACCCTTAATCACCCTTCATAAAAATAAAATCCCAGCATGATCCCACCCCAATTTCGTCAATGAAACTTAATTAATCTTCAATTGTGGCTAAGAAAGTCGAATTAGACGAAAGCCATAATTTTTATGAACTAATTAGGGCTTAATTATCAATTAACCCTTAATCACCCTTCATAAAAAAAAATCCCAACATGATCCCACCTCAATTTCGTCAATAAAACTTAATTAATCTTCAACTGTGGCTAAGAAAGCCGAATTAGACGAAAGTCCCAATTTTGATAAACTAATTAGGGCTTAATTACTAATTAACCATTAATGACTCTTCACAAAAATAAAATCCCAGCATGATCCCACCCCAAACTTGTCAATTAAACTTAATTAACCCTCAATTGTGACTAACAACGGCGAATTAGACGAAACCCCCAAATTTTATGAACTATTTAGGGCTTAATTACCAATTAACCCTTAATGACCCTTCATAACAATAAAATCCCAACATGATCCAACCCCAAATTCGACAATGAAACTTATTTAACAATGAATCTAATTTTAATTAGGGTTTATTTTGAAATCTGAACTAATTAGGGTTGCACAAATTAAGCTAAAAAAAACAAACTTAGCACTAATTCAGCTAATTAGGGTGGCAGTAGGGCAGTCCGTCCAACGGTGGCAGTAACAGTAGCAGCTCTGACTTGCAGCAACATGGAGGGCGCGGCTGGCCTGGCCACCTGGGGCAAGGCGGGGCTGGCTGGCTGCGACTGCAGCAGCAGCCTGCGGCAGCAGCAGCCGCTGGGCGCCGCTGGCCTAGGGTTGGCTGAGTGGCTGGCTGGCTGGCAGCTAGCTGCGACAGCAGGAGGGCGCATCAGGGCGGTCCGCAGCAGGAGGGCACGCGCGAGGCTGCAGCAGCCAAGCAGGAGCAGCAGCACCGGGGAAGAAGCAGCAACGGCAAGCAGTAGGCAAAGGCAACAGCACCGGGGGAGGGGAGGGGGGAGGGTTTCGGCTGAGAACAACCCGAATCGGGGGGGGGGGGAGTACAACACGTGGGTTTCGGCGGAAACCGGACGGTTTCGGCCGAAACCGATACACCACCTATTAGTTTCGGCTTGCTACAGTGCAGGGGCCCTTTTTCGTATCGGGTATGGCCGAAACCGATACGTTTCGGCCGAAACTGCCAACCTAGCCTCTGTTGAACAGAGAACAAGAGAAGGAGAAGAGAGGAAGAGTCCCGATGACTCCCTCTCTGATCCACGGCTACTCCCCTCCTGCTGCTTCTGTGCCAGAAGGAAAGCTCTTGGTGATGGCTTTACTGCACCAGGAGAGAGAGAGAGAGAGAGGGGGTTTGCTGTGCCAAGAAGAAGAGCTCTTGGTGATGGCTCTACTGCACCAGGAAATAGACATGGAAAGAGAGGGTTTAAAACAAAAAAGAAGAGTCCCATAAAGACTCTGCCTGGCTGCAGTCTGCTGGGGTCCTTCATGGGAGAGAATAAAAATAAGGAAGAATCCATGGCGGACTCAAAATTTCCAGCAATTATCCCCCTGTCTTACTCCCTCTTTATGAGAGCTAATTAAATGTTGTGAGAAGAGAAGAGGGAAGGGAGGCCGCTCAGGTGAGAGCATGGCCTAATTTGGTTAAGTCCTACCCATGGTCCATGTGACTCAGACCACATGACCATTAAGCCCAATTGGGTCGGACCACTGAGTCCAAACTCCCAATTGGGTCGGACCATTGAGTCCAAAATATCCAATTGGCTCGGACCATTGGGTCCAAAATATCCAATCAAGCCCAATAGACTTGGACCATTGAGTCCAAATGCCCAATTGGCTAGGACCATTGGGTTTAATAACCCAATTAAGCTCAATTGGCTCGGACCATTGAGTCCAAGTGTCCAATTGGCTCGAACCATTGGGTCCAATTACGCAATTAGGCCCGATTGGCCCAGACCATTGAGTCCAAAGGCCCAATTGGCTCATCATAGGCCCGATGGGCTCAGATCATTGGGTCTGGATACCCAATTAGGCCCAATTGGCCAAGACCAGTAGACCACTGAGTCCAAAGGCCCAATTAGGCCTAATTAGCCCAATTGACTAGGACCACCAAGTCCATTATGTCCAATTGGCCCATCATAGACCCAATTGACTGGACCACCACATCCGTCAAGCCCAATTGGCCCAGGCTATTAAGTCTACTAGGCCCAAATGGGCCTAATTAGTCAAGTCGACTAACATTTCTATACACTTGGTAGATCTGACCCAATTTTGATGTAATTTCTCCAAGAATATGAATAAAAGTTAATGTTTTATTCATGTGCCTTGCTACGTGTGTGCGGATGTATAATGCTAATCCTATGGGTGAAATACCCAAAATACTCTTCCAGCCTCATCTTGATCTTACCCACACTGTACCCTAGCCCAAATGACCAAAATACCCCCAACAAAATAAAAATCCCTAAAAATCACAAAAAAAAATCTCCATAAACATATGAAAATGCCCAAAATACCCTCGAAACCCTAGAAAGATGCCCAAAATTATGAAAATACCCCTAAGATCATAAAAATGCACAAAATTCCCAAAAAAATCTCCAAAAATATAAATATTACCCAAAATACCTAAAATACCCCTAGAAACCCTAAAAATTGGTCGAAATGATCAAGATACCCTTAATGCACCAAAAATTCCTTAAAATCGTAGGAAAAACACCACAAATGTTAAATCTTGAAAATACCCCACCAAACCATAAAAATCCCTAAAATGATCAAAATACCCTTGCAACCCAAAATGCTCGAAATTCCCCGAAAACATATCCCATGGTTCTACAATCATACCAAAGCAATTAAAAACACACTTCGAACCCTGAAATGGTCCCTTAAACACCCTAAACATGTAAAATGACCAAATACCCCTAAAACTCAAATGGCTTAAAATCGACGCAAATCAACTCTAAACCCACCTAAAATACCTTTTAACCCATTACAGACCAACAAGTGTGTTTGGAGAGCCTGTGTGAGTGGTGCATTTATATACTTATGGTTTGATTGGCATCCTATGAGCAATTAATCAAGGGTTTCGGCCATCCAACAGATGTAATTAACCCCGATCGAGATCGGTGGGGAAATGTTCAACACATGAATTCATAAAACCTGATAAACATATTCCATAATATTCTAGGGATTTATTCCATAGACCCAGAATATATATATATATATATCATTTCATATAATTTTCATGTTCCCAAAATATATATATATATCATATCATTTCATATAATTTTCATGTTCCCACAGTTTTTCAGTTACTTAGAGAATATTATTGTGAAGTAAGAAAATGATTCCATAGTACATGTTGAGCACCTTGTTTAAATCCAAGGTTTGCCGGATTGCTGATCCAACTCGACTGGGGCTAGTAGTGATTCGGTACGAGTCGGTCCGACTCAGACCAAATCGGGCCGACTTGGCCAAGTCAAGCAATTTAATGGCATTTTTATTTGAAAAATCAACCTTTCATGAAATTTTAGGGCTTTTACCCTTGATTTTGACCTAGTTATGATATATGGATTACATAAGTCAATAGCATAATGTTATAGTCCATTTTTTCATTTTTAACTAATTTTCTAAGATTATATCATTATTTAGGTAATCAATAAACTCAAAAAAAAAGTTTCATGTTCTTCATCCATGGAAACGCAAGACCCATGGTTAACCTTATATCATTATTACGAAATTCCATTTTAAAAAATAAAACTAATTTCTGAATCAATAATTAATAATCAAATTCACCATGATTTGGGCAATACACCCCGGATCATGGCTTAGACGGCCCATGATCCAATACAAGTCGGTCGTATCGCACCCATTGGCTATGATACGGAAAACCATAGTTTAATCCCAAGGAAATTACCACTGAACTGTTATCAAACAAATGAAGGAAGCCCTAAATAATAAGATTGAAGACAACTAAACCTCTTCCAATGTCATGAAATGATTCATAGATGTTCTTGAGTGGGATAGATTGAAATAGCATCTGAATTCATAAGGTCTGTTGAACAGTAATTCAAAGTTAATGCAATTATGCAGGAGTGTAGACCATCGAGTTGTAGTTCAATAATCAAAACTCCCTTCTTGAGAAAGAGAACTCTGTTCCTCAACATTTGCCTCTCAATATTTGGTTCTTTCTAAGGAGTATAATTATTCCATAGTACAGGTACCCTCTCAGCCCAGGCAGCCTATGGTAACAATACACAAGAAGCCTGATCATATTTGCTCAAGCAGCCCTTGTCAGATCTTATTTTCCTTTCCTTATGGTACTTCTGAACAAGTCACCTGATGACATACCTAAGGTTTTCAAGTGGAATGACAGATATTGACATTGGTATTAATAAACAGCATAATTATACGTACCAAAGGCAAGTAAGCACAAACAAAACCCATAAAAAAATCCATCATGCACGGCCACCAGTTCTTTGCCTTTCTCTGTAGCTGTCAAAGCTACAAGGAAACTTGGGGTCCCTGAGCACCTAAGCCCTTGGGCACCCACCTAGGTGGCACCTAGGCAGCATGTTCATAAGAGAGAGAGAGAGAGAGTACGTGTGTGTGTGTGACTGTGTGAACAAAAGAGAGAGAGGAGTGGCCAGGTGTGTGCAAAGCCCCCTGTAGGGACAGAGAGGGCATGACCCCATGTTATAGGGCCCGTTGTGGGCTCCGGTGCAGAGAGAGAGAGTGAGAGGGGGGGCGTGGAGGGGGGGAGAGAGAGGGGTGTCGGCAAGGAAGGAAGAATCGAGAATCGGGATCGGATCGGCCAGTCCCAATCCAATCCAGGTCGACCAGATCAGCCAATCCAGGTAAGTAGTTTTTATTTTGAGGTTCATTTGAATGAAGGATAACTTAGAGGATTTTATACAAAAATGCAAGGTTTTTAATACCCTTCATTGCCTCTTCCTTCCTCCACGTTGGCTGAGGCTCCACCCACAAAGGACGAGGAGGAGTCACCAACGGTCGGTGGAGATGGCATCAGCAACCGGTGGCAATGGCGACGGTGATGACAAGTGGCAACAACGGCGACAACAACATGTAAGTTCTTCTTCTTCTTCTTCTTCTTCTTCTTCTTCTTCTTCTTCTTTCAGGTGCAGGTATTGTTCATTCCTCTCAGAGGAATTGTAAAAGCAAGGGATGAACCGTTCATTCCTCACTCACTATTCTTCCCAAGAACAATGAACAGTACTAGGTACTGTTTATTCATTAGAGAATATTGAAATTGCTGAATGAACAGTACCAGGAAGTGTTCCTTCTCACTTTTACTATTCACCCGAAAGGAATGAACTGTTTTTTTTTTAAACTCACAGGGTGGGGATCGCACCAGATCGGCTGATCTGGGGACAATTCTGGTCGATCCTGGCTGATCTGGCCGATCCAGTCCATGAATCGGGATCGGGAGGCATGGATGGCAGTTTCGGCCGAAACGTATCAGTTTCGGACCGGAACAATCCAAAACCGACCGACCGAAACTGGACGAAATCGAAATTCCTTCAGTTGACAAAAAAATAATATTTTATTTGATTTCAGGCCGAAACCAAAACCAAAACCAAAACCGAAACGGCTTCGATTTTAGACCCGGCTGAAACCGACACCGAAACCGAAACTGCCTTCCTTGCCAGGAGGGATAGGGATCGGATCGGCCCCACCCAAATTCAATCAGATCAGCCGATCCGGGCCAATTCGATCCGATCCTTCCTTCCATGGGTATGGGTGAAGCCCCTTGTGCAAAGTAGGGCTGCCAATGGATCTAGATAATATCCTGCCAATGGATCTGGATGTTTATCCAGATCCACTTCAAATCTGCATCCGTATGCTCAGATATCCATCCTAATATAAAATCTGATGGATGTAACTGAATATATGTTTAACAATTCAACTACTAATGAGAGCAGAAACGGAAGAGAGACATCTGCTCCAATTATTATCCAACGGATAAAGCTTTTTTATTAATTTTTATTTTCATATTTAATGCCAATAAATCTCTTATAATTTTACTCATTACTTATTTAGATAAAATTCCTAAATCATGTTTGTTTGAAGTATATTTGATGGATGTGTGCATAAACATAGTGTTTGACTCGTGGAATTTTATAAAATAAATAAATATGCATTTTTTGGATTCATTTATTGAACAAAGATGTATATAGTTTTGAAATTAATTAGCATGGATATTATTGATTCTGCGAGTTTGGTTTATCAGACAATAAGGGTTCGTGTGCTGGACTTTCTCCCACCAACCGTAATTGGTGTTAATTTACATCGACGTAAAGTCCAAACACATTTGCTTAACTGTCAAAGATACCCTTAAATCTTTAACAATATCTATTGCGATATTGAGGGCTGAATCTAATGGTCATGATCTTAGCGATCACTCATCAAAGACATGCATTTGCAAGAAGAATTAGAGACTTTATTCCGTGAATACATGATTCGTGGTACATGTGGTCCCCATTGTGTGATCGAGTCACTTGGTTCATATTTAGTCGCAATCCGACCGTTGGATTTGTTTACGATTAAAATCAGACTGTTGGATTTGCTCCTGATCAAATCTAACCGTTAAATTTAAACCTAATCAAGATCTGACCATTGCATTTATTCTAAATTAAAATCTGACAGTTGGATTTAAATTTTACCAAGATCAGTCCGTTGGATCTCCATATGATCACTATCGAACTATTGGATTTGCTTCCAATCACGATCTGACCATTGATTTGTTCATGGTCAAGATCTAATCGTTGAATTTGAATTTCATCATGATCGGACCATTGGATTGACAATATGATGTCTATCGAACCGTCTGATTTACTTTAGGTCAAAAGCCGCCCGTTGGATTTATTTCAAAGTCGAATCTGACTGTTAATTTTGAGTTTCACCATGATCGGATAGTCAGGTCGCCATATGATCACAATCTGACCGTCAAATTGATTTATGATCATTATCGCCCATCGGATCGTGATAGGACCATTAGATTGAATTGACGTCCATGAAGGACATTTATGTACAAGGCGGGGGTATCTTTGCCATAGATAAGGTCTTCCTATAAAGATAAGGGCATTTCTGTAATTTTTGGAATTAGCATGATATTTCTGCAATTTTTGAAACATCATGATTTTTTGACATTTCTGTAATTTCTGCAAAAGTACGGCTATTTCTGCAATTTTTGAACTTTTTTGAAAATTAAAGGGTATTTGTACAATTGTTGAATATTTCTGAGATTTTCACAAACATACAGGGTATTTCTGTAATTTCTTATTATTTCAGGCAATTACAGGGAACATTTGTAATGACAGAACATTTCTGAAAATGCAGGGGTATATCTACAATAACAAAGGCATGTTTGCAACATACCCTTGTTTGGTTTTCTTAAGAAGAAAACAATACACAAGTCTTCACACAAACACTTGCACAACTTGAGCGCTCCTTGATGGATCCTCCGAGATTGCTTGATGCGTTGCTTGATGCCTTTAGCATTACCCAATGGGTCATCTTTATAGGGTTTTGGGCCTCAACATCTCATCTGATTAAGAGCCACCCTCATTAATGGGCCGGCCTATACCCCATCTGGTTAAGGCATAGGGTAAAGCATAGGGAGGGAGAGAGAGAAAGAGGGCCACAACCCCCTCACCTCCTTCGGTTAAGAGGAGAGCGGAGGGCCACGCCCCCTCTCTCACCCGGTCTTGCTAGCAAGAGGGAGAGGATGCGGGGTGGGGCCCATGCCCCCCGGTTCGGTTAGCAAGAGAGAGCCCACACCCCCCATACCCAATCTAGTTAGGAGGAGAGAGAAGAAGAACCCCCCTACCCGGTCCGATTAAGGAGAGAGAAGAGAGACCCGGGTGGGTCCCACCCGCCTATACCCGGTCCGGTTATAGAGAAGAAGTGCCTCACCCCCCTTGACCCTGTCCAATTAAGGACCCCGCTCTTGACCCCGTCCAACTAAGGAGGAGAGAGGGTGCGCCTCCCAAGGGTTTTAAAAATGCCATTTTTGGCAATTTTTTTAATCTTCTTTGACCAAGCAGCAGCCACGTGGAGAGAGACGTCTCTTGTGTTGTGTGTTTTGTCTCTTCCCCGCACAGACCCGCTGCTGGGGAGAGATTCTGCCCATCAAGGACCACATCCCGGACGATCCGTGAGTACGAGAGAGGCTTGTTGCTTGTTGGTTGCGCAGCGAAGGTGTGTTATTTTGCACCGCCCGCCACGTGTTTAATGTCATTCCGAAGTGTAAAACACGCAGGATTCACGTGTGTATTTCCGTCCTATGGGATACCGGGGACTTGTCAACGATCTGTATATGTAACGGCATTGGTTTTATACCAATTTTGAGCCGTTGTTGGATCGATTTAACTTCTATTTTCTTAATTAATTAAGAAAAATAATGGGTTCAATACATAGTGATTAAATTCATTATGAATTTTTTTCTTCAAATAATGTTTATTTGTCTAGCCAAATTGCTTAAGTCATATTTATATTATTATCTAACATATATTCATTGAATATCTTTAGTGATTTAAAATATATCTAGAGGTTTGCATCTTACATGTTTGTTGATTAAAATAATTTATATGGTATTTATAGGTTAAATGTTACAAGCTTAAACATTGGAGATTATATAAATTCTATTTCAAATAGTTAGATAGTAGGATATTGTCAGAATTTGAATATTATCCAGCGAATGAGGCAATTCCTTGTCCAGTGGACAATATCTGGAATTGGATATTCAGATGACACTAAAAAAAGTGGAGCCAGATGGTGTGACATCCACTCTGCATTCACTCCATTGACAGCCCTAGTGCAAAGAAGATTACCTTCCGCCTAGGCGGGCACCTTGACAACTAAGGCTTTCTCCACTATGTGCATAGCTGAATAAATGTGCACATAAATCTATGATTTAAGTATAGAACATGATGCATACATTTGAATTTAATTTCTTGATATCTAAACTTACGTGTACCTTCTATACTTGGGGTGCACACAAGACATGAAATAAATGGGTATATAGACACATGCACACATATATATACATATATATATGAGGGGAGATCAAACGAGTCTTGCTGCATGACTATTAGCCCCCGACCCAAAAAAAAAAAAGGAAAATCCTAGAAAGTGGACCTTCTTGGGTTAAAATGTCACTGTCAAGCACATAGGTAAGTAGGTCACTCACCTGGGTGTTTGCACAATCCCTTTCCACAACTTCTATCCTCCCCACCCAGCAGTCTCTAGCAGTACCGGCAACTCCAGCAAGGATCCCAACAGTGCTACCCTCCACTCTGGCCCCTCCAGTTTCCCCTGCCTCCAAATTCTCAGCCGCTCCCTCTTTCCTTCCCTCCCACAGGAGCAGGCTGGCAGGGATGCAGCCAAGGGCAATAGAGAGCCACTTTTACATCCCTCCTAGCGACTGCTGGTGGCATGTAGTTGCAGGTGCAACATCAGTGTAGCATGGAGAGGCATGATGTGAAATACTTCATTAACATTCGCAAACTTCAACATTACGAGTGAGGTATTTCACATCATTGAAAATCAGGAATAGCCAAAACAGATTAGATCTCAGTTCAGGCAACCAAAATTATATAGCACATCATCAAATTTTCTAACATGCCATTTAAAAGAAACAAAAAAATCAGATGACTACATAATAGCAATAGCACAGGACTTCCATTATAACTTTCATCTTACTATCTTTCTTTTGGACTTTACGGTTTAAAATAAATATAGACAACTACTTACCAGCTGAAATGGTACCATTAGATCAGCTTCAGCTGTTGATTGGCGAGGGGGTAAATGCATCAATTGACGACTCTCTTCAAGAAAAGACTGTTTCAAGTGATTTGGACAAAAATATAAATTAGACAGAATAATATATGCATTATCGGAGCATCTATGATAGAAAAACTTCATGGGTACGCATGTAAGAGTGCATAATATAGATATCAGAAACCATAAAGGTTTGCTCAAAAACTTCTACATGGGCACAAGTAATCTCAAAAGAATCATAAGATAATACAAAAAAAGGTCAAAAGAATGACAATGAGTTGATTAGCAAAGGAGCCAATTGATAAGCACTCAATTGTTTATATTTATTCAGATCACACGTCCTTTTTTGGGCTTTAACGAAGTTAATTATGCAATTTTTACATGATAATCTCAGTCTCACACAAAATGGAGATTTTTCTGTAATTAATAAGACTTGAGACATGTTTAAAATAAAAAATGCAGAATTAAATTTTGATAAAATCATTACATAAGAAACTTTGCTATGATTGTTTTTACATGAAACTAATTTCACCAAAATTCACTGTGTGTGAACAAAATGGAGGAACAAAATCAATGGCAAAGCTTGTATAAGTTCATTGCTAAAACTCTTTTGCTGGGGGGGCTTGGATATAATTTTTTGCATTCTTTACAATCTTTGTGAATAGGATTCCATGCACAGACAGAGGAGGCCTCGCACATGCTCGCCCATGCTCGCGTAACCGTGCCTGGGACAGAACTGGGTCGTGGCGTTCACAGGAGAGCAGCGGCTGGGCACGGCAACGCAGACATGCATGGCTCCGACATGGGCGTGCGTACGCAGGCCTCGTGCATCTGCAGGGGCGGACGTGAGAGTGCCAGCAGGTGGCTCCGGCGTTCACAGGCGAGCAGCGGCTGGGCACGGCAATGAAGACAACAGCAGCAACAGGCCGTGAAGTGGTAGACATCGCCTGTTCGCGCGGAAGGTGGGACGGCAGGGCCGGTGGCGTGCTTACAGGGTGGATAATGGCATGCAGCAAGCCTGCGGACTCCCTGTTCGCAGCA
Source organism: Amorphophallus konjac (assembly GCA_022559845.1). Taxonomy (NCBI): domain Eukaryota; kingdom Viridiplantae; phylum Streptophyta; class Magnoliopsida; order Alismatales; family Araceae; genus Amorphophallus; species Amorphophallus konjac. The sequence continues at coordinate 36,434,607 of CM040117.1, read as the reverse complement.
ACAGCAGGCGTGACCTGCAGAAGCCGATGGACCGACTTGGCCTATAAGTCCCCTCCTCTTCTTCTCCTTCTTCTTACTACTTCCCCTCCTCTCCCTCTTCTTCTCCTCCTTCTTACTACTTCCCCTCCTCTCCCTCTTCTTCTCCTCCTTCTTACTCCTTCCCCTCCTCTTCTTCTCCTCCTCCTTCTTACTCCTTCCCCTCCTCTTCTTCAGTCTTCCCCCTCACTCTTTCGCTGGCCGGCGCCCCTATTTTGAACGGGGGCTCCGCCGCCAGCCTCCTCTTCTCCCCTTCTCTTCTCATCTCTCTCTCTCTCCCTGTTTCTTCTGCTCTCCTCCCCACCGCAGAAGTCCCCATCTCTTTCTTTCTTCTCCTTCCTCCTCCTGCTCCCTTCTCCTCTCTTTTTTTTGGTAGGTAATTTTTCTTTTTTTAAAACAGGGAAGGGGAACCGAGTATTGAACCCGAGACCTCCCCCTTACAAAGGGAGAGGGCGTCCACTCCACCATTGGCGGGGGACTCCCTTCTCCTCTCTTCTTCCCCTGTCGCGTCCGCCTCTCTCTCCCTGCCTCCACCGAAGCCCCTGTTCTCCCTTCTACCTCCCTCTCTCTCTCCCTTGTCTCTCTTCTCCTCTATCCGTGTTCTGCGCACCTCCACTCTCCCTTCCACCGGTGTTTTCCTCTCTCTGTCTGTCCGCTGCCACACCACTCCCTGCTCCCCTTCGCTCCCTCTCTCTTCTTTGCTCTCCCTTTCCCTCTAGTTCTCTCTTTTCTTCTCCCTCTGTCTCGCGTCTCTCCATTCCCCTCTCTGCCACCGCCTCTCTTCTCACTCCCCTTCCCTTCGTTTCTCCGTTTCTCCCTCCGTCTCTCACTTCTCTACCCCCTCTCGGTCTCTCTCTTCCTCTATCTTCTCACACACGCACACATTGTTTCTATTTTTATATATTTTTTTATTTTATTTTTACTCCCACCTTCACCTTTCTCTATCTCTGTCTTTACATCTCTCTCTATTTTCTCTCTATTTCTTCTATCTCTCTAACCCCTCCAAAGACGGCACAAGACGGGTGATCCTCCGTCCCCCGGCGTGAGCGGGAATCAAAGGCTCCAAGGGATGGCGTCAGCCCGACACCACAGCCGCGACACCCTCGCCCCTCGCTCCTCCTCGGTGCTATTTAGGATTTTATTTTGAGTTGTACTTTTTATTTTCGCACTTTATGTTGTAAACATTATCTTTTAATTAGTGAAAATCATGTATCTTTATTTTCTCTCTCTAGATTTCTCTCTCACCTCTTTCTTCTTCCTCCTCTCCCGCTCTTCTTTTCTCTCTCTAAAACCTTCCAAATTTCATCAGATAGATTTATTTAATGCTATTCTTATTTTAAGTTGCGTACAACCACCAAAATTCACGTTCCACTTAGAACACAAGATCTTCAGCTCATAAATCTAAACCTCTGCATAGATTCAACCCGGACTCGCCATTGGGCTACGTTGTTTATTTTTGTTGCGAGTACGGTAATTTTTGAGATTGGTCGCCGCGTGTGTTTTAACGACAAACCTCGCGGCGCATCAATTTTTGGCGCCGTTGTCGAGGAGGTTTATGATTTTTTTTGAATTGACTATCTTGTGTTCTTGTATATTAAATTGGCACTAACATTTTTTCTCTTATTTGCTTGTAGGAAAAAAATCAAAAAAAAATAATATCTACCAATAAAGTAAGCCTTCTCTTCCCAATTCCCCTTCTTTTTATCTTTTTACTTAAGAACGAGGGACCGCGCTCCAAGTAAGTACCCTAAGTTCCCCTCGTTTCATTTGATTTTATTTCTTTAGTTTTATATTTTCCTGGTTAGATAGGTTCACAAAAAAAATCACTTGAACTTAAATAAAAGACTTCATTCCAAGATTAGAAACCATACATCATGTTTTAGGTCATGCATCATGTAGGTTGTATTAATATTGTTCCTTATTTTTGTTTTAGAAAATAATTGTTTATGTGTTTGCATTTTAAACCCCTTGTTTGAACTTAGTTGTTGCATTACATTCTTCTAAAAACACTCTAAGAGCACTACCCCCTAAATAACATAAGGTAGGGATTTCATCACCCTTCCTTGGCCCACAAACCACAACCATCTTAGGATTTCTTGCATTACCTAAGCCTTAATAAAATTCAGTAGACGTTGGCCCTAGAATCACACTGTGCTTTTAGTGCAATGTGAGTCTGTCCTCGTTTTTGGAAACCGATGTCTAAGGCTAGAGGTCAACAGCAAACGCTCTAAGCAGGCAAGTGGTTTTTAATTAGGACCCTACGAAAGTAAGGGGAGCCTCCCACTATCCCACCTCTTACCTAGCCGGTGGAAGAATTTGAGGGCGGATTTAAGTTGTGTCTTAATCACTTTGTGAGACCCAACTTGTAGATCTAGGGTATACTTAGGTCTTTAGGTCGTTTGTGTGCCAACTTGTTTGTCTTTGCATAAAAATAATAATAAATAAAAAAATAAAAAAAACAAACATGGTGGGTTTCTAATCAAAAAAAAAACTCAATCTAAAATAAGGGAAAAGGAAGAGATGAAAAACAAAAAATAGAGAAAATAAATATAAAAAAAGAGAATTGAAAAAGTAGTGAGACAGTAATTCGCATTCATGAATTGGGCACACAAATGGGACATGTTGGACCAAGTGGCCCATAAACTTGATCAACTCCTGGCCATGTAAGTAAATTCAATATCACCACCTAGTCCCCTGGAGAATAGTCGCATGTGGACCACTCCGATCCATTATAATGGTGATTGCTCCAACCAATTTTCATCTCTCACCCCTCATGACCCGACCTATTTTGAAAATCCATACTTCTAGTCGGCCTATAATGAGAGCCCACTACCTATGGCGGCCCAGTCTCCATTCTTTACCCAAGACCAGGCCCAAACCACTCAATTCTTTGACAATGGGGCCTACGATCCATCTATTACCCAAAAGCAAGTCCAAATGCCTCAAGGTTTTCCCACTCCTTCTTATGACCCATTTCCATCCACATTCAACTCTAGATGGGAAGGCCAACCAAATTCCTCTGGGGAATCTTACCAAGACCCGTCTCAAAGTCCACAAGACTAATTTTTTCCAAATTGGGCTCAATACTCAAATGATTCCTATGATCAAGCCCAACACGGAGGACAATCCATATACTCTCCACCACCTCACGATCAAACTAATCACCCTTCAAATTCCTATCCATCACAGTCTGAATCTCACCCCACTTACCTATCTCCTTCATACTTGGATTTCAACAAGAAGGAGAGCTTTCATCAAATTTATCAGCTCATCTTGGCTCAAAATCAATCCATCCAGGCCCAATTGGACCAGCTTTCTGAAAATCTCAAGGGAATGAAAATGGATCAACTATCTAGCTACTCTACTGAAAATCTTGAATACCAATTTCCTGATTCTGACGCATATCCAAGTCTATATAATCAACCCATGATTCTTCAACCCAACAACACTCAAAGCATTTCCAACTCTGATAAGAAGGAAGTTATAGAGGCATCACATCGGGAAGACGTAGAGGAAGCTAGTGAAGAGCCGCCCAAGGAGCCCTTCGAAAAGGGCTATGATGAGTATGATGAGTTTAAGTTGGGGGGGGGGGGGGGGGGGGGGGGGGAGTAGATGCGCTGGTTAATGGTCAAATCCCATTAATTTCCCTTCCTGCATTTAAGGAGTCCTTGTTCCAAGTGAAGGACAAAGAAGATGAGATGGTGGAGAAAGAAGTGAGTGTATATATGGACCATTCTTTTTGGGTAAAGGAGAAGCCGGACATCCCGCTTGAAATCCATTCTAACCGGGCATCTCATGATCTTGGGGAAGATGTTAATCTTACACCTATTCCTGACCTCGGCACCTCTATACACATCCCTGATATCTTGCAACTAGCCGATCGGTCGATTCCACTTGAGCCTCATGATCATCCGTGTGCTAAGGAGCACGTCTATTTCACTCTTGACCCTCCTTGTCTCTTGGACACTAGCCCTTTTGTGGAATCCTTAGAAACTCCTCCCACTCCTACTCTTTCTCACCTCGACGTTGTGCTTGAAAATTTTAAAATTGAGGTTAAAGAAAACCATGCAGGGAATAAAAAGGCCAGCATTAACACATTCAATACTTTTAAAGACCTTAATTGTGAGGAGGAATATTTCATAATTGAAGACATGATCCTTAACAATATGCCTCTTCCATTCTTTGACCGGGACATCCCCTGGCATACCTCTGGCCCACATTCATATGCACATCATATTTTCCTCCAGTGGCATAAGGGCTGAAATTTGAAGGAGGATGAGATCACATGGTGGCTTATTATGAAATCAACTTGTTGGTTATTGAGCCACATTGCATCCGGCTGAAGACGTTAAACTTAACGCTTGTTGGGAGGCAACCCAACGTTTCGTCTTTAATATTTCAGTAAGTCGTTTTCATTTTTTATGTTTGTAGGAGTCAGTAGTAGCACCAGGAGGATGTCCGGCAAGAACCACCTCTGCACGCCGCAAGTTGTACCTTTCCCTCCTAAGCTTTCATGTGCACATTGTTCTATTCGTATATTATTCATATCATCAAAGACAATGTCATTTAAGTTGGGGGGTAAGGGTAATCAATGTGAAAATCTCATACAACCTAATGCCGCATTTTGTTTAAAAAAAATAATTGAGTTTTCATGCTTCATTCTCTCATGAAAGAGACTCTGGAATGGAGAAGACTGTGAAGATGGATGATGGAATAATTTTTAGTGTCTAGTCATGGGAACGAATTTAGAGTCTCCTAAAATCCCTTAGCACTTAAAAAAAAAAAAATCACTTGCACACTAATGAAGCAAGTAGGACAAGCCTATTGTCGTTTAGTATGGTGTCTGATAGTCTATCTTCCCTAATGAAGAGTTAGATCTGAAAAAAAAACTGCATGCCGAGTAAATTGTGAAGTTTGTAAATTGTGAGAGAGAGAGAAGGGGCTTACAGAAGAAACGGAGTGGCCGCTCGCCGTCGTCAGCCGCTCATCGGGAAGCCACCATCCGCCAGTTGCCGCTGGTGGAGGAGATGCGAGAGAGGGGCGAGCCTCATGCTAGCCCTAGCTCAAACGGTGTCCGGGGGAGAGGGCTTGAATGGTTGGGGGAAGAAAGTGGGAGTGGGGGGTTTTAAAGTTTTAATTAGCCGGATCCGGTTCTGGGCTAAGATCGGGTCACCAGACCCTGGGAATGATAAAGGGGGAATAATGGGGGGGGGGGGGCACCGGGTGGTACATACTGGTACAAGTACCGGTACCTCTCGTACCGGCCCTGACCGGTACTGGTACTGCAAACCATGGTTCTGAGATCACCTGGTTGAGAGGTTTGCTTATGGAATTGGGCTTCCCTCCCCCTAGACCAACTTCCCTACATGCTGATAACACTAGTGCAATACAGATTGCTGAAAATCCTGTATTTCATGAGTGTACGAAGCACATTGAAATTGATTGTCACTACATTCATGATGCTCTTGAAAGGAAGCTCATTTCTCTTCCTTACTTGCCAGGGGATTTGAGGGGGAGTATCAGTGGATATCATCCATCACAATATAGAAGGGGTGCTGTCAGCGGATTTGAATGGGATCCTATTGGGGTTGTCTTGCATTCTATTTTTGGGCTCAACTGTACACCATTGTTGCCCTTCTTTGTACATATACTTTCTTTTTTTTTGTACAGATTCTGATCTATAAAAGAGGCTCTTGTATCCCACAAGGGGGCAGAGCATTACAGACCCATTCACTGTCCCCTGTCTCTCTCTTGCCAGTCTTCGTGTCAAAATATTTCAGCCAAAGAAAGCTATTAAGTGGGATGTCCGCTCAAGTTGCTTATGCAAACTTTGAAAAGTCACAGTAGGACACAGACTAACCTAAGCTTCGCAAATTTTCTTTCTTGAATGTCCCTGCCATGGGTTAGAGCGAAGTTCATAAAAACCAGAAAATCCCCACTACACAGGCTTAAACCCAAGCAGTCCTCCTTTCCCACCCAAAATCACACACAGTACCAACTAAGTCATTCACAATTGGCCCTAAGCTTCACAACAAAGATAATCTTTACCAGTTTTTCCAATAAAAGTAGAAGAACCAGAATGTTTTTAATCATTGGCATCTCGCGAGATGAAGATTGGTTTTCCAAATATATGCTGTTATCATGATGAACTAAAAGTTGTTGGAGTTGCTAGACCCTGGAGCACCTTTTGGTGAAGTTTAGAAACAATACATAAAAGGTCTTTATTGTCCTTCAACCTCTATCCCGCTCTTCATTTCAAACCCACATAGATGTATGCTATTGTTGCACCCGAAATTATCTCAAGTTACTTTGAGAAATTGTTGCTATGCAACGTTCGACGACAAGGATGGCGTATCGTCAACACCGTCGAATTACGGAGTATCTCCGTGATTTAGGGTCTATTGATCCGACAATATTATCATGGTCGACGTCGCGACAAGAAGGTTAACAAGGAAGAAACATGTGCATACCGGTCCGAATAGCCGAGCAAGTGTATCACACGGCACAGACGGGCGCAAAGCTTCCTCCCTACGCGGCGACGAGCGACCAGCCAAACAAACAATGCTCCCTCTGCGGACGTAATGCTGCCACGCGGCGAAGGAGCGATCTCCCCGGGATTTATAACTTCACCACGGTTCTTCTCCAGTCCAGGACGACGAAAACGGCGCGAAGCGACGCGAGGAGGAGCCAAGGAACGCGCCCAGGGGTCAAACGACCCCTCCAGGGTCAAAAGAGGAGGCCGCGGCCCCGCTGGTCCACCTCGGGGTCGCGCGACCCCACCTGTCCGCCCAGGGAGCCGCGCGACCCCGCCGGGTGGCCCCACCCGCGGGGTCACGCGACCCCGCCAGGTGGCCCCGCGGGGTCAAGCGACCCCGCCGGGTCGCTCCAGTCCCGGGGTCGCGCAACCCCGCCCGGGTCCGCCCCCCTCCGGGGTCCGGGCCTTCAAAAAAAAATAATTAAAAAAAAGGGTTTTTAACCCCCTCAGAGGGGTCATTTGGCCCTTTTTGGTGGCCAGAGGAGTCAAAATGGCTTTTTGCCACCCCACCTTGACAGAATCGGGGCAATTTTGTTCGTTTGACCCCTCTGGGCCCTCCCGCCTTCTATAAATAAACCCTAAGGGTCCAGGATAAAAGGGAGAGAGAAAGGAAGTTACGTACAAAGCATTTCTCGCACTCGGAGCATCCAGCTTTTGGAGTTTGTTCGTTTGTTTCGGCATGTGTGGGGTAAGTCCTCGGGTCTTGTATTTATGCCCCTACGGGGTATATTTATATTTACGCCCCTCAACGGGCCATGTTTGTAATTATGCCCCTCAGCGGGCCAGGTTTTGTAAGTCTTTACGTCTCGGGACGACTAAGTCAGGTGGTTCTGTCCTTACAATGGCGGAATTGCAAAAACGTCCTCCCCGGGATCGTAAAAGACCAAAGTCCTGTCATTTGCAGTTATACCCTGCAATCTTTTGTAATTGGGACTACGTCCCTATCTCCCGCTCTAATGCGGATTTTTGTACAGTCGACAACTCGCCGACAACTCATGTACTCACTGGAATTATAAAAGCACTCAGCAAGTTCCATGTGTACCCTCGAGTGAAAATTACATGAAAACCCTTGGCTTTCTAAAATTGTGTATATACCCCTCCTTCGGCCAAATTGACAGATGTGTGCCATCTATGAAGCCCCTTGTCATTCCTTCGGTCCGGAAGTGTTGTCAGCTCAGTCCAGCACTCGGGTATTATCTCAAACCTAGGTCTAGGGTCTGGTAAAATTACCAAAATACCCCTGTGACCTAAAAATGGCCTCAGAGCCCTTGAAACCCTCCAGAAATGGCCTCAATGCCTTAGGAAGTCAGGAATCCAGTCCTACTTCCATTCCAGCCCAGGAATTTCAGCAATACCCCTGGCCTGGGAAAATTACCAAAATACCCCTGGGTTGCTAAAATTACCGAAATACTCTCGGGGTCCAGAAAACTTCTCTCCATTTCAAAAATGCCTATGGCTCTCGCATATTTGCGTTTCTATTCCTAAATCTTAGGGTTTTACTCAGACTTAGCCCTAATTTTATTAACTTGTTGGTGGTAAATGAGTGGTCATGGAGAGTCTCTCGAGTGAGCATGCCCTCCACATCAGAACCCCTGTAGAAGCCTTTTGGGACCTCTTTGACAGTTCAACAAAGGTGTTCGGACGTTAGGCCGATGTAAATCAAGGTCCAGCACTCGAACACAAATCGTCTGATACGATGCGCATCCACAGAATAAACCTCTCTACGTAGAGGAATGACTCTTTTCAAAAAGATGTCATTTATTTTATTTTTCCTACGTCGAAAATATTCCGTGTCCAACAGACTGGCACGCCTGGTGGGACTTTTCCCGCCTTTCTTCTTTCTGTTAAAGAAAGTCTCTAAACCTTCTTCAAGGTTCTGATTGCCCCTCTTCCTCTTACAGGACGGGAAGAGGAGGGCACATCTCTCTGTTCAATTGAGAGCTCTTTGTGCATCTGCACGCCACTCCGTTCGTGCTACGCACCACCACCACCAACACCAGCAGCAGCGATGGCAGCCGTCACCTACGGCCCTGAGATCGTTGCCAACCATGCCAGGATCGGCTACCTGGCAACACCACTTGTTTTCGGCGACTTCCCAGCGGTCGTCGGTTCGCCCTTCTTCTTGGGCGTGGTTCCGGTGGCTGAAGCCAGTTCAGCTATGCCTGCAACAACTGTTAGGGGCGTCAAACCCTCGGCTCCATCAACTGATCCGGTCCGTCCGGTCAAGAAGACAGTCGCTGAGGGTGTCAGACCCTCTACTCCAACAACTGGCCGGTTTCGTTCGGCCAAGAAGACTTCTGAGGGCGTCAGGCCTTCTGCTTCAGCTGATCGGGTCCGCCCGGTCAACAAGACAACTGTCGGGGGCGTCAGGCCTTCGGCCCCAGCAACTGGCCGGGTCAGTCCGGTCAACAAGACCATCACTGGGGGTGTCAGGCCCTCAACCTCAATTGCTGGTCGAGTCCGCTCGACTAAGAAGACAACTGTCGGAGGCGTCAGGCCTTCGGCCCCAACAACCAGCCGAGCTCCATTGGCTACTCCGTCAACGGCCGAAGGTGTTAGGCCTTCTGCCCCAACTGTTGGCCGAGTCTTCTCGGTCAATCAAATCACTGCTGGCGTCGCTCATACTCAACGTGGGCAACGCCGCCGCCGCAACGGCGCCAACTTCAATGCGGCCACCCTCAGAGGTGCTGCCCTTGCTCAACGGGGGCAACGCCGCCGTCGTCAAGGTGACGCCATGCCTATGGCGGGCGCCACCACTGCCGCCCCTGCTCAACGGGGGCAACGCCGTAGCCGCAAGGGTGCAAAGCTTGAAGCGGCTGTCTCGCGCTCCGGCAAGACTGTAATTGTCGGAGATATTCACATCCGGCTCGATGGAGGCAAGCCGATCCTGCCACGGGATCGTCACGTCCCGACTATTTCTACCTCCAACCGCTTCGAGCCCCTCCGGCAAGTCCGGGAGAAAGGAGCGAAGGAGGAGAAGTCTGCCGTACCGGCGGCAACCCAGGGCCCTCTGCAACGGCCCAAGCCACGAGCCCCCCGTCCAAGGAAAGGGGGTAACCAAGTGGAGGAGCGCCAACTCCACTTGAAGAAGATCTGGGTCACCAAGGAGGAGGCCTGGATCATAAGGCGAGCGAGGGCGGAGGAGCCCTTCCGCATGTCAGAGCTTCAGCGGATGCAGAGTCCGCCAAGCACTGAGGCCTCGACGTCTGCGAGATTTACATCTCAACCCCTACGGGGACAAAAGCGCCGAGGAGCCGGCAAGAAAGTGCGACCGACCTCCCCGTGGGCTAGTTCTACACACACGGAGGAGGATCGCTCACCTCAAGCAGCCACATCCCGAGTGTCTGTCTTCGACAGACTTGGGAGGCCGCCCAAGCCGGAGCGACAACCGCCCAAGAAAAAGCGGGTGGTCCAGGTGACCGATGACACTGTCAAAGTGTTCACCTGTTACGCCACCTCCGGCGACAAACAGCTCTAGAAAACCTCGGGAGAGCTTGACCAACCCATCCAATATTTAAGAAGGTCAAGACCGGTCTCCCGGATTCTGGCACAGACACAACAGGCGCCGGCCGCCGGTACATCTCAACCCGAGCCGGCACGCCAAGAAGAGCGCCAGGAAGACGTCCACAGTGTTGATGGGGACAGTCGCTCCCGGCACGAAGAAGAGCTAGGGGAAGAGCCACGGGCCCCAACATTGGACGAGCTTCGACGGGAAAACCAAGAGCTCAAGAACCTCTTACAGTCGCTTTTGCGCGAAAAGGAGGTTCCTTCCCCGCCTCAGGCGGCACCGGCTGGAGCAGATCAGCAGCCTTCTCCCGTTCCAGCAGCAGCCAACGCTTCCGCCACCGGTGCAAGATTCTCACTGGCGGTGGACTTTGAAGTCCCGCCGCATGAAGCCAATGCGCGGTCATCTGCTACTCCTGCTGCAGAAAGCCTCATGACGCAAAAGCAGATGATTGAGCGCATCGTGGAAGCGAAGTTCGCTCAACATGGCGAGGGGGTGACTACCGTTGATTTGTACAGCGTACCTTATCCCCTCCATCATCAATTCAAGAAGCTTCCACCAGACTGCCCGAAGGCCCCGAAACTTCAAAAGTTCAACGGGCAGGGCTCTCCGCATGAACACCTGGCCTATTACATGACGGCCATGAGTGAATTAGCCTTGGAAGAGGCATACTTGCTGCGGTATTTCGCGACGTCCTTGACTGGCACCGCCTTCCAATGGTATTCAAGGTTAAAGCCCAACTCAGTATCTGATTGGGCTGATATGCAAAAGAAGTTTGTCGACCGCTTCCAAATGGTCGAACGCAAAGTCTCCCTAGCAGAGCTTTGTTCCCTTCGACAGAATAAGGGTGAAACAGCATTGGACTTCATCAAGCGATGGAGGGACGTCAGCATGCGCTGCGATAATCCTCCGATGCCTGAAGATGCGATCACCATCTGCCGTAGGGGTCTCTCGGCAGAAGTCAGCGAAAAGCTTCTGGGCTCCAATATCAGGGGCTTCGACCAGCTCAACACGGTCGTGGCGGAGATTGAGATGTTCTTCGCTGATCACCCTGCACAAGCCTCTACAAAAGGCAAACCTTCCAAAGACCGTCTGGCTAACGGTAAGGAGGTGAATGTCGTGGACTTCTCCCCGACGAATGGAGATAAAGGGGAAGGAAAGTCCAAAGGGAAAGGCAAGAAGTCTGGTGACAAGACAAATGCGTCTTTCTTAGCGGAGAACATGAAGACGCCTTATTCCTTCAGAAAGGAGCATACTAAGATGCTCTTTGATCTATGTATGAAGGAGCAACTCGTCACTCTGTCGGACCCGCGGAAGCCCGCGGAGGTGGATAAGACAGATGATCCAACCTATTGTGTGTATCACCGAAGGTTGGGTCACACCGTCGGGGATTGCTATGTTTTCAAGAATATAGCAGAGGAGCTCATTCAAAAGGGCCTGGTAAATATGCTGGGCCATGCAGTCGATCCACCCCAGCCTCATCCTTGGAGCCGATCGAACCGGTCAGCTAACGTTGTCCATTTGGTGGCGATGGCTTCAAGCTCCAATGCCTCCGAAGCCGGGCCCTCAAGTCGACAGCCCAATGGTGGTCCCAGAGCCACTCCTCCTCCATTCCCAGAATGTTTAGCATTGCGAAGAACCATCCGAAAAATCCGAGGAGAAATCTGGCAATTGCAACTGGAACAAAGGCGCCTGCTGCAGTTCCTGGAAAACATTGATCAACAGTTGTCCACTTTCCCTTTTGGCCCATTTGCCAGGGGGTTAGCTCTAGCCCACATATGGGAGGCAGGTGTATCACCTGCCGGTCGGGCCCCACTCAGGGGTTGGCTCTCTGAGGAGTCCTCGGATTCAACTGAAGATGAGGAGGACTCACCGGAAGACGTGGAGGCTGTTGTGCCCATGTGGTTTTAATGGTGGTTTTGATGATTGGCTTTTGATGTGAGTTAATCACTGTGAGTCATCTTGCTGTGTCTTTTATATGCTCGATTAATTCATGTATATCATGTAAGTGAATGGAGCTCATATGGCTGTCAGACAACATGCTTTATTTAATTCTGTCTAAACTCTGTCTGCACAGTCTCCACAGCAGTGCGTCAACGCATTGTGCTGATGCGTCGACTCTTCAGTCTTTTTTGTCTCTGTCCACACAGTAGTGCGTCAACTCCTTGAGCTGATGTGTCGACTCTTCGCTTCCATCTTCAAGCCCATACAACGGGACTAAAGTGTTCAATTGAAAGTCTCTACACTCGTTCCATTGGAAGTCTATACAATCGTCTTCATATCATCAAGTCTGTACACTGGCTTCACGTTTCCAAAGTCTGCACAATGGTCTTCACACCTGAAGTTTGTACATCCACAGTTAAACTTGAAGTCTGCACACTGGTCTTGAAATCCAAAGTCTGCACATCGGCACTATAGCGTGCATTGCTCAAGTCTGTACATTGGCCAAGTATGTACATCGACTGTTCACAAAGTCTATTCACTGGACTTCACTTCAAAGTCCATTCATTGGTCTTCAGTTCAAGTCTGTACACTGGCTTTCGTCTTCAAAGTCTGTACAGCGTGAAGTCTACGCATTGGTCTCCACTTGAAGTCTATACATTGGCTACGGGTCTTCAAGTCCATACACAGTCGTCTGATGCATTTTGATTGAAGTCTGTACAACATGCCTTGTTGTTCACAGCTTTCTTGTTTGTGACTTCTCTAGTGTTTTGATGATGAGCATCACTATGTTAAATATTGTCATTTTAATCAGATATCTTGCGTAATGTTATGCACTTGAAATTTCCATGATTAACAGGAAAACTGCTATGAGGTAGTACCTTGTATGTCCGTACTGTTCCTTTCATACTTCGTGTTGTTTGTGTTTACTACACTTCGTGTTGTCCTTTTGTACGTCGTGTTGTTCCAAGTATGTTTGTTGATTGTCTTCGTGCTGTTTACTGAAGCAGCTCGATTTGTTCTGATGAACTTCGAGTCGTTTTCCTGTGAACCTCGTGTCGTTTCTTCAGTATTTAGTTGCTCATCTCGAGTCATCCTTTTTATTTTTCCTCTTGTGTTTTCGTGTCATTTACTGTAGTTACTCGAGTCGTTTTTCGGCTTTCACTGTTTTAACACGTGTCGTTGTAGCCGTTCCTGTCTTCTGTCTTCGTGTTGTTTTTCCTAGACCCCGTGTCCTTTTGCTTTGTAACCACACTTCGTGTCGGTTTCTGTTCTCGTCTTCGAGTTGTTTTCAGCCCGTGTCGTCCTTGTATTCGAGTCGTTTTTGTGTCTTCATGTTGTTTCTGTATTTGTGTCTTCGTGTTGTTTTTATGTCTTCGTGTTGCTTCTTTCTATCTTCGTCCAGGTTTCCTCTGATCGCGTGTTTTACTACCGTTTTACTCCGTGTTATTTCCTTCTCACCTCGTGCTGTTCTCATCTGACTTCGTGTCATTCTCTCTTTATTTCGTGCGGTAGTCATCTCGTGTATCTCGTGTCGTTCTCAGTATAGTGCATCTCGTATTGCTATCACATACCTCATGCAGTTTTAAGTTTTTGTGGCCCTGAGTTTTAATGGTTTTAATTTCTTTGCAGGAGAAGAAGAAAAACAAAAAGGAGAACGTGATCCGAGGCTGGAAGGGCAGACAGGATTGTGACACGTGTACTGAAGCTGGCTGAGAGACTGACACGTGGCCACAAGTTCTGGGCGGGAAATGTGGAAGCCACACGGGCCAAGTGCTGCCCTCCTGCTGGCTGCTGCTTATAAAAGGAAGCCTTCATCCAACAGATGAAGGGTGATCGAAGAAGAAGCCTGGAGAGCAGAAAGCCCTTCGATCCAGAAAAAGAAAAGAGGAAGAAAAAGAGAAGAAGAAGAAATAGAAGAAGCGTGAGCCGAAGAAAATAGAGGAGCAGAGATCGAGAGAGTAAAAGAGCAGAAGAAGAAAAGAGCTGTAGTAGAAAGCAGAAGAAGAAGAGAAGAGAAGAGACAGAGAGAGCCTGCGAAAGAAGAAGAAAAGAAAGAGAAGAAGAGCAGAAGAAGAAGAAGAGAAAGAGAGAGTTAGAGAGCTCGTGAGGGTAAAGAGAAAAAGAAAGAGAGAGAGAAGAGAAGAGGAAGAGAAGCTTACCTGAAGATCTGTCTACCGGACCGTGGATCAAATCCAGGCCAGTCAGCTCCATGCGAGCCACATCTGTGTTATCTTTCTTTACAGCTTTCTGATCGCTGTGTAATTTTCCTTTCTTATTTTTCCTTTTTCATTTGGTTAGATTTGTACTTCCGATCCTCTGGATTGAGGTCGGGTCCCTCCTGGTCTGGAGGAAGAGAGGTCTGCGACCTCTAGTTTGCAAGTGGCTGGAAGTCACTTGTGTGTTCCCTCCGGTTTGGAGGAAGGGAGATTTGATCTCCGGTTCTGGGCTTGTGGGTTGCAAGTCCAGGTGTCCCTCCTGGTCTGGAGGAAGAGAGGTCTTCGACCTCTGGTTTGCTGGTGACTGGGAGTCACTGGTGTGTTCCCTCCGGTTTGGAGGAAGAGAGACTGTGCGTCTCTAGTTTCCAAGTGGCTGGGAGTCACTTGGGGTGTCCCTCCGGTTGGGAGGAAGAGGGGAGGTTGTTCCCCTGGTCAAGCTGTGTGGCAGCACCTGTTGCAGACTGAGTCTGCGGTTTCTAGCGTGAGCTAGTGGAAGTCACACTCGGGTTGAGTGTGGGGTGGATGTAGGTCTGCTGGACCGAACCACCTAAAAACCCCTTGTGCACTGTGGTTTGATTTGTCTATTTGTGCTTCCGCTAGGTGATTGCATAGGGGCGCTCCATGTGTTTGGCGTCTGTTTGAGCAGAAGATTTATTAGTTTTCAGATTGACTAAATCTGTCTTGTTAGCTCTCCAGTGATCCCCCTGTGTGGTTGGTTAGTTCCACAACTGCCTTTTAGCCTTCAAGTTTGTTTAGTTTGCGAACTAGCATTTTAGTGAGCAAAATTTTAACTGGGCGAAAGGTTTTTAAAAGTCATATTCATTCACCCCCCCCTTCTGAATACTGCACCGAACTTAACAGAGGCTCCACTTCAAGTCGAGCTCCCAGAGAAGTTATACTCCTTCCCTTTAGAGAAAACTCATGATATCTTCTTCGCATGTCAGCGGGCGGGGTTGATTAGCCCGTCACCTCTGGAGCAGACACCAGGTGCTGCTTTTCATCAAGGCTATTGCCCATATCATGAAATTGTTGGCCATGTTATCCACAACTGTGAGCCGTTTAAGGACCTCGCCGAAGACTTAATCAGGCGAGGGAAGGTCAACATGGGTGAATTCCTGGTCGACCCACCGCAGCCGCATGCACAAAGGAGTCTTCACTTCTCTGTCAACGTCATTCACGCTGCAGCAGCCTTCCAGTTCCCCGAGCCGCAGGAGGAGGGAGTTAGTTCCCAGGGAGCCAGTTCCCAATCGCCCAAGTCCACACTCTGGTATCCAGGGTGGCGACCCTCTCACCAGTGTTCTTTCCCCAAGGAGAACACTGAGAAGATTTTTGACAAGCTTCTGGAGGATGGCTGGGTTCTGACACATGACCCACCGTCTTATTACAATGAGACGGCCAAGAGACACCCCCGCTATTGCAAGTATCATGCAAGGGTGTCTCACCCCACTCGGCAATGCTCAGAGGTTCAAGACTTCATTGAATCCCTCATCCAGAGAGGGGTTGTCGATACTCAGGGGAATTCCATGACAAGGTTATGCCTTGCAGAGGCCGCTAGGGAGACTCTCCAGCAGGCCCGGCGAGAAACCGAAGCTTTTTCCCTATTAGCCAGGCCAAGTGAGCCCGCGGAAAATGATGAATTCCCATTACTCACTAAAGACAAGGTCACTTATAAAGGGCCTAAAGTCCAGAACCCAGGAAGCCAAGCCGCGGGAGAGAGTTCCAAGGTCCGTCCCAGGTCCCGTCAGCCTGGCATCGTCATAAGAGAGAACTCTCGGCTGGACAACAAAGGCAAAGCCAAGGCGTCAGAGCCTTCAGCCAAAGCTCCTGCCCAGTCAGCAGGGCTGTTAGTCGTGGAGAGGACACGACCTCTTGAGCCCGCAAAGGCCCCAGTGAAAGCTTCTGTCAAGCTGGCGCAGCTGCCAATTGTGGAAAGGCCTCAGCAGCTCAAGCAAGCCAACCCACCGGTCCAAGCAAAGTCGGTGGAACTACAAAGCTCCCGGAGGCCCCACTGCGGACTGGCAGAGTTCCAGGAGTTGCCTCCTGAAATAATTGCTCAGGCAATCAATGCCACCTTCCAAGCTCAGCCGGAGGAGGCCAATTGGACCAAGATTGCCCCCAGAAAAAGCCGTGGCACTAAGGTTCCTAAGGAGCCAGCCCGGAGTAAGAAGCAAAATTCTGGGGGCAAGCGAGTCCCATTGCCGAAGCAAACTCCTCTCTCTTCTCAAGAGGCAGCACGCCAAAAGAAGCAAGAGAAGAATCGTAGGAAGAATTTGAAGAGGAGGTTGAAGAAGCAAGCCGAGCTAGCCGCTGCTATGGAGGCTCCTAAGGAGCCAACTCCTCTACAAAGACTTCAAAAGCTCACAGATGAGCTGGAGGAGTACACTCCCCCTCGCCCCACCAGGGTCGTCACTTTAGACGAATATATCCCCTGGGACAAACTTGGGCGCAAAGCCCGTCTTCTGCAATGGCTCCGAGAAATGGTTCACCGTCTTGAAGAAGGTGAAGACTTCCCAATCCCGGAGGAGCTCTCCTTATTCTATAAAGATGAGGAGCTCACTGTTTAAATGCTCGAGGAAATGCTGCAAGAGCTCTCCTGCAACATGGTGGCGATCCCGCCGCCCGACAATATTTACTGTCCCACGGCTGATAGCACTGGAGGCCAGGCTCCTATGGCGACATATCAGCGCCGCTCGGCAAGAAATGGCCGGGGACGTGGCCGAGGTCGTAACCGAGGGCGTGAACGTGAAGGTCCCCCGACTCTTGATCGGGTCATACTGTTCAGAGGGGAAAAGCCGGGTCCTATCCCAGAAACTCAAGTTCGGGGAATCCCTTTCATCCTCAGCCCCTCAGAGGGTTCAGGCCCCATCTCAACGGCTAAGCCGGGTGGCGTCCCTTTTACAATCGCCTCCTCCGATGAAGAAGAGGAGCCAGCCAAGTCGCCAGTGCGCGAGGAGGCGTCAGAGCAAGCCGGCCCCTCCAACAGGGTCGAGACTACAAGCCCAGCAGGTCCTTCTAATGAAGACCACCATGATGGGCCTTTGCCACCTCCAGAGGAATCCTTGGCTCCGCTATTCCAAGAAGATGCGGAAGGCCAGAATGCGGAGGAGCGCCCTTTTAAGCGAGAGAAGCCTCGCCAGGCGCCGAAGACCCTTGCGGAGATTATCCCGCCATTTGATAAGACCCGTGCTCGGGCAGACCGCAAAATCATTCATCATATGAAGTGGTTCCCAACAAATGTCACTATTTGGGAAGCCATTGCCTGGAGCAAAGACCTCAGAGAGGCTCTGGTCAAGATACTTCAAGATCCAGAGGCATATGAAGCCCATGCTGCAGAGTTGCAAGCCCAGGCATATGAAGCACTCACAGCCAACATCTCCTTCACGGACAAAGACATGTTGCTGTCCTCTCCGTGTCATAATCGCCCCTTATATATGAAGGGGACGATTAATGGGCATGACGTGAATCGCATTTTGGTTGACGCCGGAGCAGCCGTCAACATCATGCCTTTGAAGACTTTCAAGTCTCTGTACTTGGCACCTTATTTGCAAAAGGTGACCGATGTCAAGATCTCGGGATTCAATCAGGGTTCCGAGGAGGCGCTTGGTCGGGTTGTAGTCAAGCTTGCCTTGGGCGATTTTGTCACCCAAGCGACATTCTATATCATCAACTCCGACACATCTTACAAGATGCTGCTGGGAAGACCCTGGCTTCATGAGAACTGGGTTGTTCCTTCAACTCTCCATCAGTGCATTAAGTATGCCAAGGAAGGGGAGCAACATACGACCTTCGCAGATCAAGCCCCGTTCCACCCTAATGAGTGTCATTTGGCCGATGCTTCACTATATTTCGGGAAACCCACTTTAACGATCCCCGAGTCTTTAAAAGACAAAGGGAAGCAAAAGGTGGACCCTGAAGTCGAGGAAGGGCAGCTCTTCACTGTCAATCAAGACATGGTAAAACTGCACAAGCTGAGCCTCAGTGCCGCCTCCAAGCCAACTCAACCAGAGAGGCGAAGTGTTGACTTTGAAGCCAACCTCATCAGCCGGGTCATTGACGGGAGTATCTCCTTACCGCCTAAGTGCCTTCAACTCTTATCCCAATGGGAAGAACAGGAGGTGGAACAATTGAAGACCTTTACAGTCTCCTATCAACGGAGTAGGAGACGCAACAAAGGCAAGAGGGACAAGCCGATCATCTTTTACAAAGGTGATTTAGTCCCACCGTGCCCCCATGAAGATAATTTCGGCTGGGATACTCCCGCTGATGTGATGCCAGAGCCAGTCCAGGAGATGGACGATATGCCGAAATACAACAGGGAAATGTGCAAAAAGCAGCACATCCCACAAACTCTGGACCCTGCACGAGCGGCGTATTTCCATCAACTGTGGAACCCTCCGCAGGTTCGTGGGCAACCTCCCTTTTCCCGCAAAGATACAGGGGGCCTTGGCTATGACCAGGAGACAGACTTCGAGGTCCACCTTGCAGTCAACACCATAGGACTGCTACCTCTCCATAACGGGCAAGCTGAAGTTGAGCCCAAGATTGATGACTCTATAAGGGAGTCTGGTGACGTGTCCTTGACACCCTCACCTCCATCAAGAGCTGACAACGACCACCCCTCAGAGGAAGGAGCAGCTCAGCCTGCTAACCATCAGCAAGATGAAGCAAGCTCTTCGGCTTCAAGCCACGAGCAAGAGTACTTCAAAGAATTTGATGTCTATGAAGCCAACACTGATGATGAGGGAGACTTCGTCGACCTCCAACCAGCTCCACCAGAGCTTAAAGACGGTGGTCAAGCAACTGTAGACGAGTTGATTGAAATCAATCTCGGAAGATAAAATGACTACCGTCCCACCTTCATAAGTGCTCTCCTCAGCGAGGAAGAAAGGCAGTCGTATCGACAGCTTTTAGAAGAGTTCAGGGATTGTTTCGCCTGGACTTACAAAGAAATGCCCGGGCTCGACCCTTCCGTGGCTGAACACGAGCTAGCAATACTTTCAACAGTCAAGCCAGTCAAGCAAGCTCAAAGGCGTATGCGCCACGAGCTAGAGTTGAAGGTCAACGCTGAGGTTGACAAAATGCTCAACGTGGACTTCATAGAGCCTTGCATGTACCCTGTGTGGCTCGCCAACAGTCCCTGTCAAGAAGAAGAACGGCCAAGTCCGAATCTGCATTGACTTCAGGGATTTGAATAAAGCATGCCCAAAGGACGATTTCCCTGTCCCAATCACTGAGACAATGGTTGATATGACCACTGGTCACGAAGCCTTGTCTTTTATGAACGGGTCGTCGGAATATAATCAAATCCGCATGGCCGTCAAAGACAAAGACCATACGGCTTTCCGATCTCCCAAGGGGATCTTCAACTACAAAAGGATGCCATTCGGTCTGAAGAATGCCGGCGCAACCTACCAACGGGCAATGACCAAGATCTTCGACGAGATGCTACATGACCTTGTCGAATGCTATGTTGATGATCTGGTCGTCAAGACAAAGAAGCGGGAGGATCACTTAGCTGATCTGCGTCGAGTCTTTGAAAGGCTTCGACAATTTCAACTCAAGATGAACCCGATGAAGTGCGCCTTCGACATCTCCAGCGGCAAGTTCCTTGGCTTCATCGTCAGGTACCGGGGCATAGAAATCGACCCTGACAAAATCAAGGCTATAAGAGGACTACCTCTGCCTAAGAACTTGACAGAGCTCAGATCTCTTCAAGGAAGACTCGCCTATATTAGGCAATTCATTTCTAATCTTCCTGGAAGATGCCTACCTTTCGGCAAATTGTTGAAGAAAGGAGCACCTTTCATCTGGGACGAAGACTGTCAGAAGGCCTTCGAGCAGATCAAGGAGTATTTGTTGACTCCTCCTGTCTTAGGGGCATCTGTCAGAGGGAAGCCCCTTATCTTATATATTGCTGCCATGGATGCCTCTTTGGGGGCTCTCCTAGCCCAGATTAATGACGAAGGCAAGGAGCAGCCGCTGTACTACCTCAGCCGAAAACTGATCGGGCCTGAGCATCGATACGCTCCCATGGAAAAGATGTGCCTAGCTCTGGTGTTTGCTGTCAAGAAGCTAAGGCACTATCTCCTAGCCCATAGGGTGGAGCTCATCTCAAAATGTGACCCGCTCAAGTTTCTGCTCAGCCAGCCTGTCCTCTCTGGTAGGCTTGGTAAATGGGCACTTATCCTCATGGAGTTTGACATCACCTTCATCCCACGTAAGGCGATCAAAGGACAAGGAATGGCGGAGTTCTTAGCGGCGCACCCTGTGCCAGAAGATTCACCACTCAACTTCGAGCTGCCCGACGAAGAGGTGCTAGTGCCTTCTCAAGAAATCGGGGAGTCTTCTGAAAAAGTCCCACCACAGATGGAGCCGGGTGTCCTCACCCTTGACCTCCCATACTGGGAGTTATATTTTGATGGTGCCTCTCGGACAATCAAAAGGGCCGGCGGCCTTACAGACTGTCTCAGGCGCGGGGGTAGTCTTTGTATCTCCGCAAGGCGGCATCCTCCACAACTCTTGCGCTCTCATGAAGTCGCTGACTAATAATGAGGCAGAGTATGAAGCACTGATCATTGGGCTTCAACTGGCACTGGAGATGGACATCAGTTGCATCAAAGTGTACGGGGACTCTCAGCTCGTCATCCGACAAGTACTGGGCGTCTATGATGTCCGGAAGAAGGAGCTCGTCCCCTATTATGCAGCCGTCATGAGGCTCAAAGAAAGATTTTACCTATTTGAAATAAGCCATGTCCCCAGAGGCAGCAATTCTCAGGCTGATGCTCTCGCAAAGTTGGCAACAGCCCTAAAACTCCCGCCTGAGGGAGAATTAAATATTATTGTCAGACACCGAAGGCTCATGCCAAGTGTGCTCGACGAAGAATCCGGCCTCATTGTTTATGAGGTCGACAACATTCAAGAGGAGAATGCTCCCGATGGAGAAGATTGGCGCGAGCCGATCATAAAGATAAAGAACGGCTGGCTCCCTCCTGATCGGGCTCAGAGGGTGCAATTGCTACGCAGGGCGACATCCTACCAGCTGATTGACGATCTGCTCTTCAGGCTCGTCCATGAAAAAGACCGATCAGTCCTCCTCCGTTGTCTTTCATCCAAGGAGGCCAAGACTGTCATGCATGAGGTTCACTCCGGATTGTGTGGAGCTCACCAAGCAGGAGCCAAGATGAAAAATAGCATCAAGCTTAAAGGGTTCTATTGGCCTACCATGTACGAAGATTGCAATCAATATGCTCGTACATGTCATCAATGCCAAGCATTCGGCCCAGTCCCTCGGCGGCTACCTAACCCGCTCCATCCAACAGCGCCTACTTGGCCATTTGCAGAGTGGGGTATGGATATTGTGGGACCATTCCCAC
The DNA here is from genome assembly GCA_022559845.1 of Amorphophallus konjac. Taxonomy (NCBI): domain Eukaryota; kingdom Viridiplantae; phylum Streptophyta; class Magnoliopsida; order Alismatales; family Araceae; genus Amorphophallus; species Amorphophallus konjac. The sequence goes on along the minus strand of CM040117.1, from coordinate 36,412,998 downwards.
CATCGTCCCAGGGGCACAAGTTCATACTCGCTGCCACTGATTACTTCTCCAGATGGGCAGAAGCTGTCCCACTACGGGAAGTTACAGGGGAGATAGTTGCCCGTTTTGTGCGGCACTATATCATATACAGATTCGGCACCCCTAGTCGGATTATATCCGATAATGGCACGCCATTCAGGAATAAGACTGTTTATGCTTTGGCGGCCAAATTCCATATCGATTGGAGGACGTCATCAGTCTACAATCCCCAAGTCAACGGATTGGCCAAAGCTTTCAACAAGACCCTCTGCAAGCTGCTGTCCAAGATAGTAGGTGGCCGCAAGCGGGATTGGGGCGAGAAGGTCCACGAAGCGCTATGGGCTTACCGGATTATTTACAAAACCCCTACGGGATGTTCCCCATTCTCTTTGGTCTACGGAGCCGAGGCGGTGGTCCCTGTGGAGATCGAGCTAGCATCTTACCGCGTTGCTGTGCCCGCCAGATTGCCAGGCCAAGACCAGTCCGAGATAGAAAGGAGGCTTGAAGAGTTGTCCAACCTTGAAGGTGAAAGACTCAAAGCCTACAAGCACTTACAAGTGTATCAAGCCCGTATGACACGTGCGTATGATAAGCCGGTCAAGCAAAGGGCGTTCAAGAAAGGTGACCTCGTCATGATTAAGGAAAAGGAGGTTCTCGCGGGAAGATCCAGCGGCAAACTCCAGCCTAATTGGCGTGGGCCTTACGTCATCCAGAAGGTCTACGAAGGAGGGGCCTATACGGTCCTTGACCACAAGGGAGATAATCCCTTCCCTCCTCTCAACAGCAAGCATATGAAGCTCTACCATGCGCCACCGCAGGAGTTTCCACAACAGTCCTCACAGGATAGTACCACTCCTCAGTGAAGGTTCAAAAAAAAAAATGGAGTTAAAAATACTGATACCCCGGCGGACTGAGTCAGTCTTCAACGGTTGGCTGAGGGCAAAAAGGCCACAGACCCGGTCGAGGTGAAAACCAAAAAGGGCGCCTCGGGAAAAAATGGGCAACCCCTCGGTGTGAACACCCGCAAGGGCGCACCGGAAAAAGCTAAAGGGGGCCAGCCTCGGCGAAAACCCGAAAGGGCGGTGAGGTTGGTAATGTGAAAAACAAATCCTCTCTCTGTCTATTTTAAGGGTGGCTCTAAGTCAATGACTCCACCCCATCATGACCAAGACATCATATTGATGTTATGGCTACACCTTACATGTCATCCTATGACACCTAGTCCCATTGGCATTCTGACGGTGTCATACTTTGTCCCATCGGGCTCGGCCTATGCATACCTCTTCCGGGCTGCCGGCCCATTCCGCCTATCGACTTCCGAGTTCAACTCACGTGTCTCTTCTGAGCAGTTAAACCCGCTTACTCACTTGTCCCACTGGGATTGGCCTTAGTATGCTCTCTCGGGCTGCCAACTTTTCATGCCTTTCAGCTCCTTTTTCATTCTAGAGAATGGCCTCAGTATGCTCTCTCGGGCTGCCAACCCTTCATGCCTTTCGGCTCATCTAACCTCTTTGGGATTGGTCTCAGTACGCCCTCTCGGGCTGCCAACCCATCATGCCTTTCGGCTCACCTTTTTCATTCTAGGGATCTGGCCTCAGTATGCTCTCTCGGGCTGCCAATCCATCGTGCCTTCTGGCACAAGTCCCACCGGGTCTGGCCTCAGCATGTCCTCTCGGGCTGCCAACCCACCTACTCGCCTATCGGCTCTCAAGTTTGACTCTCACGCCCCACTAGGGTGGTCGAATCCATCGTTGTCCCATCGGGAATGGCCTCAGTATGCTCTCTCGGGCTGCCAACCTATCTCGCCTATCGGCTCTCGGATTTGACTTTCACGTCCCACTAGGGCTGTCAAATCCTCCCTTTTTCTTCTTCTGGGTCTGGCCTCTGCATGCCCCTTTCGGGCTGTCAACCCATCTCGCCTCTTGGCTTTAGACTTGACTCATAAATCTCACCGGGATCGTCAAGTTTATTCTTTTGTCCCCACGGGTCTGGCCTCAGCATGCCCTCTCAGGCTGCCAACCCTATTTGCTTATCGGCTCACGGATTTGACTCATACGTCACCCGGGTTGTCAAGTCCCCTCCTTTCATCGCTTCGGGTCTGACGTATGTATGCTCTCTCGAGCTGCCAACCCATTAAGCCTTTCGGCTTGTTTCTATCCTCTTGGGTTTGGTCTCAGTACGCCTCTCAGCCTACCAACCCGTTTCGCCTTTCGGCTCACCGATTTGATTCATTCGTCCCACCCGGACAATCAAATCTACCCACTTGTCCCACATCTGCGGCATACACGTCCCTACGGGAGTGCCACATTTTCCTCGCCTTTTGGCATTATAGGGTCAAAAAAAAAAAACGGGGTTAAAAATATTGATGTCCCAGCGGACTTGGTTGTTTCCGTTAGGGGAGCAATCAAGGGCAAAGAGACTTTAACCCGGCTAAGGTGAAAACCCGAAAGGGCGCCTTAGGCAAAAATGGGTACCCCTCGGTGTGAAAACCCGAAAGGGCGCACTGGAAAAAGCTAAAGGGGGCCAGTCCTGGCGAAAACCCGAAAGGGCGGTAGGGCTGGTAAAGTGATAAAAAAAAAAGACATACATGCAAGAGGGTAGAAGCAAAAAACAGCTATGCTAAGTTCTGTCCTTCATTCATTAATGTCATCAAGGGAGCCCGAGACAAGCCTTCGGGAGTAACTCCAACAAAAAATGGGGCGTGAGAGCCCTATGTACAAGAAAGTGCTAGAGCTCGTCAACCACTGTGCTAGTCCCTCCGCAACTCTGCAAGGCGAGTCTCCTGCTGGAAGATCTCCTCCCGAAGCTCATCAAATCGGCGACGGCAGGTCTCCACCCTCGCCTGGACAACACGATGCTCCTCAGCAGCCTCATGGAGCTCTCTCTGCATCTCCTCCACTCGGAGAGAGGTCCTCCGGATATCCCCCTCAAAGCCTCCACAGAGGGCAGTGGATCAGTCTGGAGCAACTGATCAAGACCCTGCAGGAGCTGGTCAGCCATGGTAGCATGCAACGCCGTCCAGAGTGTAGCGGCGTCAGGCCACTCAACTCCAAGAGCTGGGAAGTCTACTGGTACCCATGGGGCTCTCTCCTCAGAAGCTGCAAAGAAAGAAGGAGGTGGAATGAGTGCTTGTTCATAGCCAAATGGATATGCACGAATCACTACAAAAAGGCACAACACGGTCATATACCTGATGCTGCCGCAGACTCCTGCCCTTTCTCAACAGCTGAGGACGAATCAGTGACAGGAGCTGAGCCTGGTTCGCCAGGCAGGACGTTTGTGTCCCCATCCTCTGCAGTTAAGCAATAGCATGTAAGTGCTTATCTATAAAGGGGCACGTACAAGATGTCAAAGTTCAGAAGACAGCTATGTACCTGTCTCAATAGCAGCCCCTTCTTCAGCTATGCTGGGAAAGGTAGACTCTGTACCAGGAGCCCTTTGGGAGCAAGATTGCTCGATCTCAGATGTCAACCCTGCCTCCTGAACATCCTCTCGTGAGGAGGCCTCAACCATTGGCTCTGCAGAAAGAGAAGCTACATGGCAAAAAAAAAGGAGAGGGGTCAGTACCACAAACAGAATGCATATATCATTTGCTGTGTTCGTTGTCAGAAACGAGCAGTACCTGTAGCATGGGTGTCTACCGGTGAAGCACTCTCCCCTGGAGTCTGCAGGCCCTCTGGTGCGCCCTGAGGAGCTTCCCCTGTTGGAGCTATCTCACCAGGGTGGGATGTGCTTTCTTCAATGGCCTGGCCTGACGCTGCCCACATAGCAGATGCATTAATCAGCTTGGCAAAAGCAGATGCAAAATGGTAAAGAGGTCTATCATTAGCCTCTAACATCTTTTACCTGAAAGATCGACTATGCCGTCCTCAGCTATGATATCCTCACCAATATCAACATCGGAGGAGCCCACTGGCGTAGGATCTCGCGGTGTTGTGGTGTCAACACCTGCTACCTCCATGGCCTTTGTGCCTGTCGAGGCACTGCCGCCAGTCAAAAGGTCCACAAGTGAGCCAGATCCCAAAAGTTGTGAGAACTCCTCCATGGATCGGACCAAATCCACTCCTGTGGGACAAGCAATTATATGAGTCAAGCAAATCTTTATAAGAAGGACTCAATTAAACAAAATGTATGTCGCTGCATTCACCTCTGGTATCTGTTATTTCTCCTTCCTCTTGAGAGTCACTCTCACTGGATGAAGAACTGGAGGTTGTGGCGCTGGAAGTAGGGCTCGAGCTCCCGTCAGGAAGAGAGCCTGTGGCCGCAGAGCTCCCACTCTTAGTAGTGGATCTACTCCCAGGAGCGGATCCGGCCCCGGAGGAAGAGCCGACATCACCTCCTACTGACGGGCCAGGTGGAGCAACCTCATGAACCCCTGCACAGCCAGCAGAACACTAAGGGGTTATTGCTGTTCAAATCTTCATGTATCAATGGAGAAAACAAGGTTGAGCATGCTACCTGAAGCCTGACCTTCTGTGGTCCCTGCTGTAAGAGGCGAGGGAGAGTTGGCCGTCACCGGCATATAATCGTCTGACATCAGCTCCTTGAAGCTGAAAGTAACGTCGGGCACGGACATATCCAGCGGCATGTCATCTCCCGCTGGAGGAGGAGAGAAGCTCATATCAGCCCTAGCCTCCGGGGGAGCTGCATTTAATGAAGCAAGCATGTGTTTGTAGCATTGTATATATGCTCAGAAATGACCAGTAGTTGGGGAGAGCTACTTACTGGACACAGCCTCAACTTCAGGGGTCTCAACCTCAAGCCGAGGACGGGATGTTGACCTCACATCCTCTTCCTCAGGAACCTCGATCCTAGGTCTCTTGGCGGCAGCAGAATCCCCCCCAATCTCAGCATCAGGAGGACCCCTCGGTGGTACAGCACCGGCTACCATAACAGCTCCACCTACAAGTGTCTCGGGAATATGTAAATGCATGTCCCAGAATTATAAATATACATATGTACATTAAAGTCAGGAAGAACAGGAATTACCTGTAGCCGCTATGGGCTCCATTGGCTTTAATATTATCTGCTCCGGCTTCACTCGGAGGGCGCGCGCAACTGCCTTTACAGCATCGTAAATGGCAAGTGGAGTCGTCGCCAACTCAAGGCCAGAGAGGTACTCCAGGGGACCTGCGCAGCCCACTGTGTTGATCACATGAGCCCTCCACTCAGCAAAGGTACTGCCCCCAAGTGCTCCGTCAGGTATCGACTGGGACAACTGGAACTTTTTCCTCACCCCGCAAGATGTCTGCAAATCCTCCCACCAAGAATAGGCCTTTGAGGGGCCTGAGGCTACGCCTGTGGTGGAGGAAGAAGGGACTCCAAGAGCCGACGCCGTCTTGCTCTTCAAGGGCTTCAAAGCCCCATTATATTGGCTCCTGTCAACAGTGGGTGTCCAGCCTTTTGCTCGCCATCGCTCTTCAATGTCACTCACAATTCGGGCAATCCCCGAAAAATGAGATCTGAGGAAAGTGGGGTCGACGCACAAAGGAGGTAGATCCTCCCGCTCCAACCGCTGCTCCTCAGCGGTACAAATGGCATCTCGGCGCTCCCGGAAGAGGTTACTGGCTTTGAACCACCAGCGAGCATAATAAATGTCGAAATAGCCTCTGCCTCCTGCTCTGGGACCGGGTACCCCGGCCCTGTCTCGCGGCAAAAGAAGTCCTGCCAAGCTGCCGCGACCAAATGCATGTCCCTGTGCCTGTATAACCGGAGGGGCAAAGAGAACTCTCCACTGGAGGGGATAGCCTGATCATACCCAAAGTTCCTAGCGAACCGATGTGGGTAGTAAGGCTCAAGTATCGCCGTGCTGGAACGCCGATAGACAAGAACACTGGACCGGATGCTGACGACCCACTCTGCTAAGCCCTGTGGGGAAGGTAAAGCATGGGTGGAAACCCGGCTGACGACAGCATCTCCCTCCTGCCTGACAAAAGGACGGTGAAGGTAGGAGAAGTAGTCAAGGGCTAGGCCCTCTCCCCTCTTCACCGGAACAAAAGACAAGGCCCGCCTGGCCCCTACTAACTGTGCAACTGGATCCTGGGATGGCTGCCCGGTAAACCAGAAAATCAACGGAGCTGCTGGATTCTCGGCCGGAGTCCTCCTGGACAACTCTGGAAACAGTAGCCCTGTCCAAGCACTCAAATAATGAGTGGGCAGCAATATACCCTTCTCTCGCAGCGAGGAGTGGGAAGACAAAGCCCCAAGCGAACGAAAAATATTCGCCAAGGTTGCTGGTGCAATGGCGAGCCTCTGTCTGCAGGCAAGCATGCAGGCTGGATAAATCACCTCCACCCGCAGGACTCCCTCCTCTCCATGAGGGACTACGAAGCTAGAAAGCCAGTACGCCAGATAAGCCGCCAGATAAGTAATAGGATGCAGCCCCCGTGAATTCCAGCCTTGTGTCGGCGCAGGCAGGTGGCGAAGATGTGGAGGAATGTCCACTCTGACCTCTCGGTACTCATCCCAGGTGGTGCCGGACTGTGCAAACTCCTCGTGAAAGCAATACGGACCGCTATAGAAGTGGCTCACCCAGGCATTCAGTGTCACCCGCGGTGTGCGTGGAGTCCGATCTGTGCCTACTCGGGCTAAGTCCCTCCAGGTCTTCATCAGAAACCTGAAGCAGTATGGCAGGGTATAGTGTCCTGCCCCATCTGTAGAACTGAGGTGCAAGTCATCTGACGATAGCTCCTCATAGGGTCTCCCGCAGATCGGAAGACCAAAAATCCTCTGGAAGGCCCAGAGGTCCAGTGAAGTCTCCCCGCCAGCTGTGACGAAAGTGATCCACCGGCGGCTGAACCTCTCTACTAAAGCCTGTAGCAGGCCAGTGTAACAAGGGTAGGAGTACAGGGCGGCAGTCACTGCATGACGAATCCCCACCCTATCCAACAAAGACCGGTAAACCAGCAGAATGCCTCAGAGCCACTCTGTCGCGCCCCGGTGGTAACTATGAGAAGGGATGACGGACCACTTCCCATACCAGCTGGGAGTCTTCAAAGCCAGAACCCTCTCCAACATGCAATCATGGATGTATTCTTCCTGTGCAAAGTTGGCTCCAGTGGGCGCCAGAAAGAGGCCATCTACAACCTGATCCACGGCCTTGTGCTGCCCATGCAGATGCCAAGTCACTGGAGACATTGGCGTAGCCCGGACGGTAAAACTCTCATGTCGCTGAAAAGAGCCCAGACTCTGCCTGTCTGGATATTGCCGCTGCCGAGAAAAGCCCTCTGGGTAACTCGGATAAGTCAGAGAACACAATCCCTGCATGCCATCTCTGTCTGCTAGTATCGCCCGCTCAAGGCGACGTCTCTCCTCTGGAAGTGACGGATCGTCGGCCTCCATGCCGATAGGAGCGAAACCCTGGAGAAAGCTGTAAAGGTGACGGTCGAGGGGATAGTGGCATGGATACCCTCCAGTGCGGTCATATGTATAAAGACCGCCTTGCCTCGCAATCCGGGACACATCAACAAGACCTTCAGCTACTCCGGCACTCTCTGTCGGGCCCTCAGCGACCCATGAATAGCCAAGGTCTAGTTGGTTGACGTTGTCATCATCAATGGTACGAGGAGGAAAAGGCGGCATCCGCCGGTCTATGCGCTCAACCCCGCAGTCGTCAACGCCCCTAGCACGGGACCTCCTCTACCGACTCCCGCTCCCACTGCTACGAGCCATGGCTGAAAGCATAAAGAGGAGAAATAAAAGAAATGGAGAAGCGTCAGGCTAAAAATATTTTTGGACAGCAATACGATCATTCAATGCAGTCTAACAAGTTACAACGGCTATGCCGACATTATTTCAATCCCTGCAAAGGGTACGGGCCATCTGCCCCATGCCTTCGGCCGTGACAGACGTCCCGTGGGGGGCATTTGTTGCACCCGAAATTATCTCAAGTTACTTTGAGAAATTGTTGCTATGCAACGTTCGACGACAAGGATGGCGTATCGTCAACACCGTCGAACTACGGAGTATCTCCGTGATTTAGGGTCTATTGATCTGACAATATTATCATGGTCGACGTCGCGACAAGAAGGTTAACAAGGAAGAAACATGTGCATACCGGTCCGAGTAGCCGAGCAAGGGTATCACACGGCACAGACGGGCGCAAAGCTTCCTCCCTACGCGGCGACGAGCGACCAGACAAACAAACAATGCTCCCTCTGCGGACGCAATGCTGCCACGCGGCGAAGGAGCGATCTCCCCGGGATTTATAGCTTCACCACGGTTCTTCTCCAGTCCAGGACGACGAAAACGACGCGAAGGGACGCGAGGAGGAGCCAAGGAGCGCGCCCGGGGGTCAAACGACCCCTCCCTGGTCAAAAGAGGAGGCCGCGGCCCTGCTGGTCCACCCGCGGGGGCACGCGACCCAGCCGGTCCGCCCCGGGGTCACGCGACCCCGCCGGGTGGCCCCACCCACGGGGTCACGCGACCCCGCCAGGTGGCCCCGCGGGGTCACGCGAGCCCGCCGGGTTCACCCCGCCCGGGTCCGCCCCCCTCCGGGGTCCGGGCCTTCAAAAAAAAAACAATTAAAAAAAAAGGGTTTTTAACCCCCTCAGAGGGGTCATTTGGCCCTTTTTGGTGGCCAGAGGGGTCAAAATGGCTTTTTGCCACCCCACCTTGACAGAATAGAGGCAATTTTGTTCGTTTGACCCCTCTGGGCCCTCCCGCCTTCTATAAATAGACCCCAAGGGTCCAGGATAAAAGGGAGAGAGAAAGGAAGTTACGTACAAAGCATTTCTCGCACTCGGAGCATCCAGCTTTTGGAGTTTGTTCGTTTGTTTCGGCCTGTGTGGGGTAAGTCCCCGGGTCTTGTATTTATGCCCCTACGGGGTATATTTATATTTACGCCCCTCAACGGGCCATGTTTGTAATTATGCCCCTCAACGGGCCAGGTTTTGTAAGCCTTTACGTCTCGGGACGACTAAGTCAGGTGGTTTTGTCCTTACAATGGCAGAATTGCAAAAACGTCCTCTCCGGGATCGTAAAAGACCAAAGTCCTGTCATTTGCAGTTATACCCTGCAATCTTTTGTAATTGGGACTACGTCCCTATCTCCCGCTCTAATGCGGACTTTTGTACAGTCGACAACTCGCCGACAACTCATGTACTCACTGGAATTATAAAAGCACTCAGCAGGTTCCATGTGTACCCTCGAGGGAAAATTGCATGAAAACCCTTGGCTTTTCAAAATTGTGTATATACCCCTCCTTCGGCCAAATTGACAGATGTGTGCCTTCTATGAAGTCCCTTGTCATTCCTTCGGTCCGGAAGTGTTGTCAGCTCAGTCCAGCACTCGGGTATCATCTCAAACCTAGGTCTAGGATCTGGTAAAATTACCAAAATACCCATGTGACCTAAAAATGGCCTCAGAGCCCTTGAAACCCTCCAGAAATGGCCTCAATGCCTTGGGAAGTCAGGAATCCAGTCCTACTTCCATTCCAGCCCAGGAATTTCAGCAATACCCCTGGCCTGGAAAAATTACCAAAATACCCATGGGTTGGTAAAATTACCGAAATACTCTCGGGGTCCAGAAAACTTCTCTCCATTTCAAAAATGCCTATGGCTCTCGCATATTTGCGTTTCTATTCCTAAATCTTAGGGTTTTGCTCAGACTTGGCCCTAATTTTATTAACTTGTTAGTGGTAAATGAGTGGTCATGGAGAGTCTCTCGAGTGAGCCTGCCCTCCACATCAGAACCCCTGTAGAAGCCTTTTGGGACCTCTTTGACAATTCAACAAAGGTGTTCGGACGTTAGGCCGATGTAAATCAACACTGACTCCGGTCAGTGGGGAAAGGTCCAGCACTCGAACCCAAATCGTCTGATACGATGCGCATCCACGGAATAAACCTCTCTACGTAGAGGAATGACTCTTTTCAAAAAGATGCCATTTATTTTATTTTTCCTACGTCGAAAATATTCCGTGTCCAACAGCTGTTAAAAGCAACGAACCAACATTCAGATCGGATAGGCTGATCTGGATCCTATTTCAGAGCGCTGACATGAACACGACAGCCATGACCTGTGATCCTTGACAGAAATCAGCTTGGTTGGACCAGATTGGCTGATGCAGCCAAGGATCAGCTCAATTGTGACAAACAGCTAGTCAATGGAGATGTTCATTAAACCATCATGAAACAGCCAGAAATGCCTAGGAGGAACCTTGTGCACTGTATACCCCCTTGGTCCCTCCTAAGCACCATACATGCCTTCTAACTCTCTCCCTCACTCCTCTCGTGGGAAACTGAAATTCCTCTGTGGCAAGCAGTTCAACTAGCACGAGCATCTTACTCAGTTGTTCTCTCTCATATTTTTTTCTGCCTGGTGCATTGATTTTTCCCCTCTTTATCCCACTCAACTATCTGTCTGCTCTCAGATACAGGAATGCTGCTCTGCTTGGCATCAATGCTACAGCATCCCCATCTCAACAGCAATGGCATAAGCATCGAAGAAGTCCACAAGTACCCACAGCACCATCCCGGAATGGGCAACATAGTAGTTGATATGAGCAAGTGAAGTGCAACTGCTGTGGCAGAATTACCACTTCAAGCAACTGCAGTGGCTGACAAGTATACCACTTCAAGGAACAACCTTTCTGAAATCAAAGGCAGTGTGAACTCCCGCAAGTTGTGATCCATGGAGGTCTGAGTTCTATTCTACAACTGGGAACCAAACAAAAAAGGCCAAGGCAACTGGTGCACAGAGGAAGGAATGACCATGCGAAGAGTTGAGAGCATCATCAGTTGTTGGCGTCTGCCTTTATGGGACTGGTCACGAGACTGAAGAGAAGGGGGGAGGAGATGACTTTGATGCTACCAGAAAAACACCATCTATTTTTTCTTTTTCAGTCAAAATTCTACATTGTATGTGCTGTGCTTCTAAGACAAGTAGGAAATCCTATACATAGGAATTCTTAGATGCGTCAATTGATGCGCTAGTCAGGGTAGTGGATCTAGCCATGGCAAGTACTGAGTGTAGGATCAAGTACAAATGTGTGCGAAGCTTCAGAAGAGGAGATGCTGACATGTCCTGGGTCGGAGACCCTAGAGTAGATCTTTTGGACCACCAAGGTTGTTCTTCTTCAACATCCTAGCAAATGCTGCAAAGGTTCCATACTACCAAGATGTAATAGAAACAATTGGTAACATTTAAAACTATAGCCAGCCAGACTCCATATGGGATATATAACACAAGGTGAAGAATGTGGATTACCTGTTCAAGCTAATGGATGGAATTGTAGAAGCAGTGCGAGAGTAGCTTTGAACAAGTAATAACTCTATATGAGATATATAACATAAGGTGAAGAATGTGGATTGCCTGATGGATGGAATTGTAGAAGCAGTGGGAGATTAGCATGCTGAACAAGTAATGACTAACAACACCATTGCACAGAAAATGATTGGGCTAAAGCTAATAAAGAAGCACAACCATTTATATCGGGTTCCATGCTCAGACCCTTTTTTCTCAAAAGGTGGTTAAGGATGGCACCACAATTTTAATGAGAAATAAAAAGAGTCAGTACACTCAAATGAGTAGGATTCATGAAACAAAATAAGGAAATGACATTATACATATCTCATCTTCCTCTTCCAACCATCAAATGAACTACAAAGAATGTGCATACCCTAGTTATAAAGAAAGGAAAGGGCCTTTAATCGATTTTATTAACATAGATTTTACTTCCTCAGGGCTTGAAGTTCATATGCTCCCTCCATATGCTTCAACAAATTGCATGCAGAAAAATGATAAGAATTTGGCTCCTTATACTTAATCTATTAATGGCCTTCAGCATCTTGAAATGAGACCACATTTCATAGACAGTCTTGAAATTAATCTAGAAGGAACTTAACTGGACAAAAGCTCTCCACAGTTAGTGCTAACTGGACAGCTAATCAGCACGTGGTCACATCCTCATTATTCATCTCACAAAAGAGCACGTTATATTGCAATCCATCTTCTATTTTCTTCAAAAATATACATTAGTGATGATTCTTTTTCCAAAAGCCAACCACATAAAAGCCTTGGCCTTTGTAGGAGATTTCACTTTCCACACTTCAAATTTTGACATGCCAGGAGATTCCCCTCTAACAATCAGTAGAACAATTTGACAAAGAGCTATCAATTTGACAAAGAATTATCCATTATGTCTTCCTCAAAAAAAGACATCCTTACTATTTGCATTAACCTGAACAGCAGTCAGCGATTGCATTCAGCATATGTAGTACGCATTCACATCAACTTTGAACCCTCCCCTAAGCTCCATACGCCAAATGGTAAACTTGCCCCCCTGCTGATAACATTTTCTAACAGTGCTCCATTTTTCATTTTTTTACAAAATAATACTACAAACCTTGGGAAACTGTCATTCAAATAAGAGCCTCTAATCCACATCTCCCCAAAATTAAGTCCGTCACCATTACCAATTTTTTATTCTAACCCGCATTCTATGAACCACCCTGTATTTACAATTCTTTTCCACAAAGGCAACAAGTAGAATTGAGATGCTTTTGATAATGCTTCTGTTGGATAACTCTCATTCCTAGTTTTTACACCTCCCCCAACAGTGCTCATAAATTATGGCATTTCGACAGGGGAAGACATTGTTGGGAACTCAAGGTAAATGAAATGGTGGAGCCAACTGGATACATTAGCTCTTTCATCTACAACCACAACAAAACATTGGCTATCATGTGAGCTAAGCCTCATTGAATGGGAGCTGCTTCATCTCAGAGCTACTAGGTTTGCATTATGATATATTTCCTTCCAGTGTATATGTTCGCAATGGTGGGTACACGGTCCTCACATACTGTCATCGCTGATGCACCGCCCTGACAACACTTTAAACTAAAAATGACCTGCATATTTAGCAGGGATTTTTTCATTATCATGTACTTTTGGCATTCTTTATTATGCATTTTTCTTTTATTAAGATAGGCCAGAGTCAGAGTACGTTTTGAGAGTACGAGCCAGAGTAGAATATTTTTGGCTTTCTTTATTATGTATTTTTCTTTTATTAAGATGGGGGCCAAAGTCAGAGTAGGATTTGAGACTAAGAGTCAGAGTTGAATTCGAAAGTAGGAATCAGAATCGAGTTTGAGAGAAAGTATCTTTCTTTTATTTAGCAAATGTAGCCCTACTTAAAGGGGTCAATTCATGATGGAAGTAAAGTTGCTTTAACTTTGATTGAGAAAAAGTGTTTTGTGTTATGCTCGGAGAGGAATAGGGAAAGAGGCCTGCAGAAATGTCATCATTGTCGCTTCTCTTCTTCCCCTTCTTTCTTCTTCTTCCCCATTCTTCTCTTTTCTTGTTCCCTGTGTAAATCAAAGAACCAACTGTCGCCGATAATGCGTCTGCAGGAAGTTTCCCATAGATAATAGAATTGTAACAGATTCACAAATCCACAATAATATTCCTGAACAATTTTGTTCCTTGAGTATATTCATTAATTTCAATTCCAAGATTATACTTTCTCGAAACATTATCTTGATGATATAAGTTCTTCAAAAAATTCCACATGCTTGCTGCAGAGGTATAAAACCTCAGATTCAGACCTATGTGTGGCTCTACTAAACTCACAATCCAGCTCATCACCTCAGCATTATTTTTCTGCCATGCTTTTAGTTCTTTCTCTTGGTTATATTTGGGTTGTGCTTCACTCCCATCAACAAAACCACAAAGCTCCTGTCCCATAACAAAACACTTTAAGGAAAATTCCCACAAGGAATACTTTTGCCCATTGAAACAAACAGGAATGACTGCGGTCTTGGCTTAGGACTCCATGAGGATAACCCCAGACATAGAAATTACCAGAATTTGACTGACAAAGAGTAACCTACAAACCAAGATCTTGTATGAACCTGCGAGCAGTTGCAACCCAGAACAAAAACGACAAGAGGAGACAGATCCTCAGGCACAGGACCCTCCAATAATCCCCAAATCCAATAGGACCAAGAACACCTAGAGAAGAAAGAGACCTTCTGCGCAGCACCCTGTAAGAAACCCAGACCAGCAGGGCCTGCTCTGATACCATGTCAGGACTCAGACAAGAAAGAAAGAGGACCAAGAATGGGTCTGTCATGCCCTGTCCCAGCGTGGGATTCTTGGGCTCTTTATATAGACAATAAGGAGTACCAAAAATACATATTACAGTTGCAGAAAATGGGCCATACAATATACAACCAAGCTCTTAAAACAAGGACACAGATCATGTCCAAAAATGGAAATGCAATCTGTACACAGAATCATTGGTGTATCCTTGATAGATCTGCTGATTGCAGATCCATCAGCCCCTCAATCAAAGGATATGGATCTGCTGACTGCAGATCCTTTAGCCGCAAATAAGTGGGGATCCAGATCTGCTGATTGCAGATCCATCAACCCCAAATCCGAGGATCCCTTGTCAGGTCAAGCCCTCCATCCACCAGCTCCAGAATGCCATCATCAGTGTGAACCAATCAGTGATTAAGGATGGAAGACAAAGCTCTAGATCAAGCAGGTGGCTGCATCACTGCATCAGGCAGACCGATGCGTCCTCACGTCGAGTAGATTGGCCATGGAGGAGGGAGGACGAAGGTCGGCTGCATCAATGAGATGGAATTCCCCATAGTTTAAAAGTGGTATGGTAATTGGGTCAAACCACCATGTAACAAACATCTGGAAGGAAAAAAGTGAATCTTCAACAGCTTAAACCTTAAGAGAAATTCCAGAAAAAAGTGATGGAATTAGACAAAAGTTCAGACATCTTATCAAACAGTCTGTAAGCGAATACGTCTGACTGCTTCAGAGACAATTGGTTCCGACAGACTTCACAACGATAATGCGAAAGAAGACAATCAGCGAGCTAGTAGAGTCAGTTTTTTTATTATGTATTGTGTTTTTTATTTAGGTCTGGTTCTAGAGTCAAAAAAGAAAAACTAGCTGTGCCTGGCCAGAAGAGGTCCCAGTTCCAATCACGAGGAATCACCAAGAATGTCCAGAATAGGGACTGGAATTGGAACAGCCCACACCAATCCAGTTCCAAAGTCTGGTTTTTAATCCTCTGCTGAGAAGGAATGGTGATTGAAAGAACTGAGGGATTATGCCTTTCTCATCTGGAGCTCCAGAGGAGGATGGAATCTTCAATGCCTGGGAGAGCATTCAATGTAAGGAGGATAAAATCTAAAGTTTGAGACATGGGCACCTGGTACAGAAATAATACCAGCAGGAGGAGGGGAACCTGTTATGGATTAGACTTAATGGGGTTCCATTGCATTTGTGGATCTTGAAACCTTCCATAGGATTGGATTAAAAATTCACTTTCTTAGTCAAGCTAGGTTCTCCGAGGATGGAGAATTTTCTTTGTCAGGGTGTTGGCGGAAGTTGTTCATCCTCTAGACGTGCTGAAGAAAATCAATATAGAACATGAGGAAGATGCTATCATGTCAGTGTGGGGATGGAGATAATAGACAATGAATGATCCAAGCTTGAATGGTAAGGATACATCAATATTAGAACATGAAAAGAATAACAGCAACTTGCAAGGCATTACTTGAGTGTACAAATACCAGAGAATAATAGACAATGAATAATGCTGCCTGGAGGTAGTAAAATGCTGCAGGGCTGCTTTCCATATTTTATGCATGGTATTATGTCCTTTCGATGACTTGTATGATAACCAAGCAAGACAAATTATTCCTGTTTATCTTGAAAGCATTTGTTGTTAAGGTCCTAGCTCACTATCTGTTTTTTTCTGCATGTTAGTGCATGATAATTACTAAACGGATATCTCATTAACAATGTCATACAGCACAAAACCCTAAAAGGGAGATGACTCAAAGCAAGAAGAGAGAAGATAAAGTTCATTAGAAACTCGTAATTTCACATTTACTTGAGAAATTTATAAAAAATCATTTTTCCCAAGAGTTAATTTCTAAGATCTTTCATGGCAATGACCATCAAATCTTAGATGCCAATTTTATGATTTCATCACTGCTTATGCCTGACATAGGCCTTTGATTAATTTTCCTTAATTAAGATGTTCGGTGCATACCTGTAACCAGCTATCAAGAAAGAATGTCATCTAGAGCTCAAAAGGGGATGACCACCAAGAAAAGGCACACTTGCATGCCACATGAGTCAATACATGTAAATACATTATTTCCTTTAAACAAATATACATCGGTGCTCATCATCAAAAAGTATGCAGATATCAGGTCAAAATTTCTTACATTGATTTTCTTCAATATAGTCTTTGAGATTTCTTTTCTCAGCTACAATATTTGTCTCCTCATTTCAATAAAGATCGTTGCACTTAAATGAAAGGTAGAGACATACAAAAACAATCAACAATCAGAGCCATGGGTACAACAAAACATCATAATCAGACCAGAATCAGCCATCTGTATCTCTCTCAAAAAAGAAAGAGTACAAACTGGCTCATTGAGGAAGGAATCCTCCAAGTAGGCTGAAACACAAAGAATGGGTCCCTGACCAGATCACAGATTCAACACCTTCATTTGCCATCTCAAGGATTTCAATAAGGAGAGGGAAAAGACAGAAGGAAAAGACGACACCTTTTAAGATCCGCAGATTCATTTTCTTAAGAACATTATCCATGACCAGTCCTACCACGTTAACATATATGCTGGAATCAGCCATAGATTGGCTGGATTGGGTCAGAATAGGCCCATAGATGAATCACTATGTGATGGAGCTTCTTCCTATACTTATGAATTCCATTGGACCCAAAAATGAGACCTGCCTAGATTGGTTCTGGGCCACCAGTCCAAATCCTTGTTCTGATTTTGAAACCATGAAACAGCATTGCAGCCTCAATGGTAAATCAAGGAAGAGCAAACATAACCACATGATTGTTGGAATATTTGGGCATAGTCCCCCTTGGGCAATAGTCCCGTATTGGTTAAATGAGTTGTGGTTCATGTGCTTATGACCCTGGGCCCTTGTATCTCAACACCGCGGTTTTGTGGATTCAACATGGTATCAGAGCATGGTCTTGGCCCAACTCCTCTTGTCACCTCCACCCGATTAATGTCCACGGCCCATCTTGGCCGTGAGGGGGAGTGTTGGAATATTTGGGCATAGTCCCCCTTGGGCAATAGTCCCGTATTGGTTAAATGAGTTGTGGTTCATGTGCTTATGACCCTGGGCCCTTGTATCTCAACACCGCGGTTTTGTGGATTCAACAATGATAACAACAAAGAAAAAGAACTTTATATGAGTGGACAAGAAGAAGGGTTATACTCATCTAATGGAATGAATAAGCAACAACAATTTGCAATCAGAAATTCACGATGACATTTTTGAAGGATAGAGATGACGAAGGTGATGACATTGTTGATATTGGCGCTATTGTTGTTGCCATTGTCAGTACTATGAATTTTATTATTATCATCAACATTAACATAAGTATTAATCATAATAAATGGCTTACTCCTCACATTTACTATTTTAATATTTAATATTACTAGTATTGTTATTGTTAGAAGAATGAGGATGATCAATGTTGCAGATGACAATAGATACAAGAAAATGGTAACTGACTTGGAAGAAATCCCCTTTTGCTAGAAGAAAATAATCCTTAAGGGCCTTCAGGTGTCCATTTAGGTCAGCACGTATGACAACAAGCTGTTAGGAAGAGGAAGAATAATTAGTGATGCACAGAAGCAATACAGCTCTATTTTTCTATATTCAGTACGATAACCAACCTGCCAGAGATGATTTGCTGCAATAGTACGAACAGAGTCTACAGTAGACTCAAATATTCTCTTGTGGAATTCGGATGAGTCCTGCATGCAATGAAACAGATATAGCTCAAAAACATATCTCCAGCATAGCATAAAAAGACAATAAAAAATTATGTAATGATCAGATGCAAATAATCATATACGAAAATTCCATGATAATCACAAAAAGTATATATAAAAAGCCTAAACCTTTAACTCCTGAAGCATCGCTTCAATTTTATCAGACTCAGATTGTGGAAGAAGTACTCCAATCAAATTGTTATCCAAGCAACTCTCTTTTTGGAAAGCAAAGTTCCTTAAAATGCCTTGAACTTTGCGAGATGTTTTTTGAATTGGCTGGGGAACCAATGCTTCACAAAATTTAAAAGGACTTGGATTTCTGAGAACCCTTATTGCTTTGCCGGCAAAAAGTACTGATTCTGCCACATGCATATGGATATATTCAGGGAGCATATCCTGTAGGCAAGTAAAAAGAATGAACAGATTAGAAAATCAATTTTCCTTCTTGCCTGACTAGTGCTTCAAGCAACAATTATAGACATGACTATTTTCCTAGTTGCAAAAACGGACAAAAAGCTCCCTTTTATCACCAGCTGTGATTGACTTTTTTACACTCCTTCAGTTGAGCATTCGCTAGAAATGTTAAAATCTTCTTGTTTATTTATGACTGTCAGTCACATATTGGTAAGAATCTATGTGGATACTTGCCCTTAATGTAGTAAAATCAAAAAAAAATCGAATGAATGCAAATCTTCAGAATAATTTCCAGCCTAGACTTGTTCTGTCAGACTGGAGGTTAGCTCCCCAACCCTCAGTCAAAAGGGTGCCAACAGCACTACAAGGCCTTTTGATTAAAATGCTAGTTTAAAAACATGATTTCCTTATATAGTCTTGAATATCGCTCAAACAGGCGGATCTCCAACTAAGAAAGTCATCACCATTGGGCATCCACTCGAGGCAAACCATTTTGCTGATGAAGAAGGCCTGTCCAGGTATTGCTCGGTTTCGAGAGCACCCTTGCTTTCTAGCAGACAAGACATAGGATATATTCCTTATAATAAGATCTTTATTTACTCAAATATTTCTGGGATTATTTTAAACTCTGATGCCATCCCAAATATAAGACTGATTCTAGAAAACGAACTCTGTAGTGGGTCCTTATGTGTTGTTTGCCACCAATTGCAGTTCCTCTGCTCACAATCTTTACTTGTCACTGTCCCAGTGATCCCATCCTGAGTGTCTGATCAATAGTTTTGTAATTGCCCTACCTCACCATGTACATGAAAACCCAATTACTCAACCCCTTAGAAATCTCTTCATTATTCCACACCTGACCTATGGCATATCCTAAACCATTTCCCCAGAAGATGATGATTTTTGCATTCTATCAACCTAAACAAAGCTGCCAGTCCATCCTTCCAGTGTTAAAATAACCTGAGCACAAATTATAGGATTAGCTGAAACAGATTCTGGCCAATCTGATTTTACCCCTAAAACCAATCCCCATTAGAGGAACAAGTGAAAAGAAAAAAGAAAAAACAATTGGAATTGAGCTGACTCAGGCTGAATCAGCCTGAATCATAACAAAATCGGCCAAATTGGCTGCGGTCAGCTAATTCCCTTATGAATCTGTGAATCCTAGATGATTGGCTAAAGTTTAGTGGAGTTTATAGTCCATGAATACTTTTTAATTTAAAAATATACTTTTTATTTACAATAAATAGTTTTTTTCTAAAAGTGGATTGCATCACCACTTTTATTAACTAAACAGAAGTGTCACAATCAAAGAAGTGGAAAGATTCCTCTACAAAAGGAAAAACTAAAAAATGGCTATACCCTTATTCCACTGATCCACTCCTCTGCAGACAAATTATTAAGGTGTCCACTCGAAATGTACAAAAGACAAAGCTCTAAAACAGATATTTTCAAAATAAAGTCTACTTCCCCAAAAGAGGACATCACTGCACTCCAACCAAATACTCCAGCAAACAGCATAAGGAATAATAGACTAATAGAGCTGATTTTATTTCTGGATTTTGTTTGAGTTGTCAGTCTCACAATACGAAAATAACTCTGAAGGTCCTCTAAAGATGAGAAGTTTATCTGGAAATCCAGCAGCCTACCAGATATCTGCCACACCTCCTGACTGATTGCACGAGAAATAGATAAATGATCTACAGTTCCTGCTGAACAGTGCAAAACACACAAGAAATGTCACAACCTCCATCCCATTTTCTTCTGTATAACTTAGTGACAAGTATTCTTTCAAACAGCAGCCACATAAAAGCCTTAATCTTCAGCGGAGTCTTGACCTTCCTAACTTCTTAAAATTTTGGATACTGCAGCTGTTGATCATCAATAAATCTATACAAAGCCTTTACCAAGAAAACTCTTTTACCTAAACTCTTTTGCAATAAATAACTTTTATTTACCAGAAATACTTTAAAAAAAACTGGATCGACCATTTCCATTGGATCAGGCTGATCTGGCCAAACCGATCCAGACTGGGATCAGGCATACGCAATCTTATTTGAAAATCCTTGTCCATGAGACCCTCATTAGTCATTATCTTGAATGCAAACCTTACTAAAAGAAATTAAATCAACAATGTGTTGTTCCTAAGTTAAAAGACATGGTGCTAAACCTCTTTCTGAGCAGACGATGAGTGTAGAACCAACATAGAGAGAATAAAATTAATACAATTTGCCCTCAAGCCAAGCTCCAGGTGAAATTGCCAAAAATTTATCAAGTGGAGATCAGATCAAACTGCAACCTAGGTATTGGTAAATGCAAGCATGCATTAGACAAAGGTATGCAGAGAGTACATAATAGAAATACCTACCAAAAAGATATGGAAACCCAAGTTCCAATCACTAAGAGATGCATCACCAGACGACTTCTGAGTCAATTTTCCAATTTTATCTGCATTGGATGATTCATTCTCTGTAGTATCTCCATCTTCATGTCTACGAAGATAGAATGGAAGAGTTGGTGTGCTTCAAAGATTAAATTCATGATGAAACAAGACTCAATAACAAATCAAAGTATACTTTTTGCAAAATAAAAGACAGGCGAAGACTTGAATATTCATCCCAGAATCAAAGAAAAATCCCAAACTTTCTATATATTGGCAGATTCTAGTACTATATGCTTTTTTGAGAAGTGGATAGTACCGCAATTGTATTAATGTAAAAAGAAAGTGAGATGTATAAGTATAATCAGTCCACTTCCAAAAATCCCTATACAAAAACTCACACCAAGGCAGTATGCCCCTTGCCATCCCCCCAACACAAGGAAAATAGAGTTGTGAGACTCCACTTTACATAGATGCTTAGTCCAATCACTCACTCTCTCACATACAAAGGAGACAAACCTATCCTCAGTTCTTGCTTCACCTCTGGAAATTTTGTTGTTTCTTTCACCCCACAATGCCCATAGTGTAGCATGGAGAATGAGTCACCAAGTAATTCTATCTGCCTTTTAAGTCCCACCTTTTGTGCCATTTGAGGAATAGATGTTGCACACTCTCAAACGGGCTAAAGGTGTGGTGGATTCTCTCGCCAACCTTAGCCCACACCTCCTTAGAGAGAGCATCTTGTGAAGAGGTGGTTTAGGTCTTCCTCGACTCCCTACATACACAGCAAATAGTGGGTATATCCTGAAGGAATGAGTAGGAATGTAAATGAATCGGATTCGGCTCGGGTAGACCAATACCATACCCTATCCGTGAAAATTTTATAAATATCATACCCGGATAGTACCCTATTATTTTCACGGGTATGAATACGAGTATATCCGTCACGAGTATGGATATATCTGCGGATATCCGTATCCGTCTATAAATCATGAGTCCACGTCCACATCCAATGGAATGTGGGATTTATGGGAAGTGAAAAAAGAGAAGTCCAGTCAATAATTTTCTTACCAAAGTAATTTTATATTTTATAAAAACGTCATTATAATTTTAGCAAGAAGGTCAAACTCACAAATCTAACAAGGAGGATAATGGGTTGAGTTCATACCAAAATCATAGGCCTAACATGCACAATGAGTTATTAAGAACGGGTTTGGATCGGGTATGGATTCAGGTGCGCTAAATCCATACCCTATCTGAATATGAAACGGGTATATTAAGCATATCCGAATCCGAATCCATATCTATTTATTCGGGTATTACCCGACCCATCACGGGTTGGGTGATGCGGATAATCGGGTTTGCGGGCATTTTTGACATCCCTAGGAATGAGGCAATCCTATCACATGTGGGCAGCTGGCCATGGGATATCCTCCATACCAATAGCTTCACTTTCAACGGACTTTTAGTGACCCAAATATGTGTAGTAAGGCGTTGGCGCATTCCCCCATCCGATATGAGTGAATATACAAACCTGACTAAGAAGCCCCCCCTCCTTCTCCCATCTCCAGCAGCACCTGTCAGCACTGCCCTCCACCAACGTGTAGTCAAGGAGTAGGACACCCTCCAGCTGATTTGTCTCCTCGTGCGTGAGATTCCTCCCAAAGGTGGGCGTTCATGTGTCTCGAGATAGTTGTGTGCTATAGGAGTGGGCCACTGATGCCAAGGGTGCAGCAAAAATAGCAAAGAGTTTTGGGAAGGATTCTACTAATGTGAAATCCCCGCACCACCTATCCTTCAAAAACAGACACCTTTGTCCATTGCCCAAACTGATCAAAACACTAGATTTGATAAAGTCTCCACACTGAAGAATGCCTCTCCAAATCGACGAGGATTATGCAGAGATGCCGATATCAAATCCCAATCTCTGGCCTTGCTATAGTATCTTTGCTTGACAATCTATAGCCATAACCCGTTATCTTCCGCTCCAAGCCTCTACGGCCAATTACAAAGTAGTGCCAGGTTGAAATCTTTGATGTTCTTGATGTCCACACCTCCTATTTTCTTACTCTTGCAAACCCTATCCCATGAGATGTTATGCCAGCCCCTACAATTGTCTCTGGCACTACGCCAGAAAAATCTAGCTTGAATAGACTCCAACTTCTTGGCCACAGTTTTGGGGATTCTAAAAATGGAGAGATAATATATAGGAAGACTGTCAAGTACCAATTTACATAGCACCATTATTCCCCCCCCCCCTAGAAGAGGAGCTTCGCCTTCCAACCTACAAGCCTGGACTCATACCTTTGCACCAATATAGGGCCCTTAAGGACAACGGTAGGCCCAGGTAGGAGAAACGGAAGTCTCTTATCTGACAGTCCAATATAAATGCTACTCACCTGAGTGAGCTCTCCTCCATATTGACCCCACATATACGGTTTTTGTTGAAATTCACCTTCAGTCCACTAATTTCCGACAGCAATTCCAACATCAACCAGACATCATACACATGGCTCTCCTCATATGTTAGAAGATAATAGTATCGTTAGCGTACTATACATGGTTGATGCCAACATTGTGGTGCCCTATTTGGAATCCTCTGATGAGACCTGCCATTTCAGCCCTCAGCCACATCTTACTCAAAATTTGTGCAACTAGGACAAACAAGAGGGGGGACATAGGGTCTTCTTGGCAGAGCCCTCTACCACTATGGAAGGAAGACGTGGGCTACCCATTAACAAGGATTGAAAAGGATGGTGAAGAGATACAAGCCCAGATCCACTCAATCCTTCTCTGATCAAAGCCCATCTTTGACCAAGGTCTACAATAGGCAATGCCAATTGGCATTGTCATATGCCTTTTCAAATTCCAACTCCAACACTACCTCCTTCTTCCTCTGGGCCTTCATGGTATACAAACACTCATGAACAACTAGGAAGTTTTTCAATATATGTCTTCACTTCATGAAAGCCTCTGGTGCCCACTAACCACTCTACCAATCAACTTGTCTACTATCATAGCCAACAGCTTAGTGATAACTTTGTAAGTGCTATTCAACAAACTAATGGGTCTGAAATCCATGAATCCTTGTGCACCCTGCTTCTTTGGGATGAGGACCAAGAATATTTTATTGATGCCCCTCAAGTGGGCCCTTCCCTCCTAGCACTCTCCTAATGCTTGAATCGAGTCCTCTATAATTTCCTAACACTTCTAAAAGAAAACCATAAGAAATTCATCTGGGCCTGATGCTTTATCACCTACAAGGGAGAAGACTGTCTGTCTAATCTCTTCCTCCGTGAAGGAGCTAGAAAGATCCTCACACTCTATAGCAATGAGCTGCGGAAGTAGGTCATCTGCAATGCCAGGTATGTACATCTAATCTTCAGTGAACAATTTGTAATAGAAATCCTTGGCCTGATGTCCTCGTCTCTAGTGACAATCTGCTCACCAACCTTGATAGAAGCTATATGGTTGATTCTCCTTCTCCCTGAAGCGATCCTCTAAAAATAAGCAGTGTTCTTGTCCCCTTCCTTCAACCATTTCCCCCTTGACCTCTGCTTCTAATAGATCTCTTCCCGAGTGAGAAGCTCTTCAAACTCTATCCTAAGTATCTCCTTATGCAGCATCTCAAAGAATTCCAACATTCCTACCTCCTCCAAGCAGTCCAATCCTTCCGGTTGATGAAGAATCCTCTCCTTAGCCAGCCAACCAAGTAAGGTTTCGTCAACACCCCATCCTTTAAGCACCTAGGCCAAGTGCTTCAGTTCCCAGCGAGAGTAGCCATGCAAGAATGATCATGTCTTTATACACTCTAAGCCCTCCTGACTGTATCCATGAAGCCTGCTTCCTTGAGCTAAAATCTTTCAAACTTGAAACCCTGTCTCCTCTCCTGGCAATGGCTAGTCTTAAGTAGAATCAATTTGTAATCCGATATCAGTCTGGCCAAGCAAAATGTCTACACATGGGGGAAGTGATCCTCCTATTCCACCATTACCAAGAACATGTATAGTCTAGAGCACGCAGGTGTTCCCCTCATATTGGACCCATGGTTCGCAATACCGCCTGGTACGTACTAGTACTGGACGGTACGTCTCGATATTGGACCCGACCGGTCCGATACTAGTACCAGCCAGTAGGGGTGTTCATAATTCGATTCAAACCCGAAAAACCAAATCGAACCGTTGGTTCGGTAATTCGGTTCAGTTCGATTTCATAACATGTGAAACCGAACCAAATCGAATAAACCAAATTTATTTTTCATTTTTATTTTTATTAATAGCACATATCATAAATATATTAAAATATTTAAAAATGTAATTACATACACATACAAACATACAAAATATAAGTTTTTATTTTTATGTTATATACATATAATTCATTAAATTCATATATATTATAATAAGATATTAAAATTTTTGGTTTGAATCGAACCAAACCCATCCAAACCGAATTTGTTCGGTTCGATTAGGTTCAATTCGGTTTAGGGAACACCCCTACAGGCCGGTACCAATTCAAAAATTAAAAAAGACACCTAAACTATCCCTTGCATAGCCCTTCTACCTTGGCCCCTTCCTTGCGCAGTCTGCAACAAACCACCCAACCACCAGTCGACCGTCAGAGCTTCGCCGGCCGGCCGCACAGCCCCTTGGGTACAAGAAAATAAAACAAAAGAAGAAGAACAACAATAACAACTTACTAGCCATTGAATTGCCGATGTCGTCGGCCTATCGCCACTAGCCGCTGGTGACTCTTCCTCCCCGATGGGCAGCACGTTCACAAGAGAGAGAGAGGGGGGGGCTTACAGAAGAAGACGGAGTTGTCGCTCGCCACCGTCCACTACTCATCGAGAAGCCGTCGTCCGCCGATTGTCGCTGGTGGAGGAGACATGAGAGGGGGGCAAGCCTCGTGCCAGTCCTAGCTCGAATGATGTTTGGGGGAGAGGGCTCGAATGGTAGGGGGAAGAAAGGGGGTGGGGGGTTTAAAGTTTTAATTAGCCAGAACCGGAAATCCGGATCCGGTTCTGGGCTAAGATCGGGTCACCAAACCCTAGGAATGATAAAGGGGGAATAATGGAATCGGGGGAAGGGGAGGGGGGCTTTGGGGATCCTCCCGATATTGCACCGGTACCGATACTGCAAACCATGATTGGACCAAGTGAACTGAGCATTCATCAATCCAATGCCGATCAAGGCTGCCTCCTCAATGAAGTAACAAAAGTCCTCCATCTCTCTCATGTGGGTTGACCCCTGTCCTCTCCCAAGCCGTTGTAACTTGTAACTGCGCTGAAGTTGCCACCCACATACTAGGGCCGGCCTAAGCTTCAGTGGTAGATAAGCAACTCCTCCCATAGTGATCTCTTTCCTTCCCTAGTTTGGGAACCATAAATCCCCGAGAAGTCCCAAGAGAAACCATCTCTCATGCTGTGGAAGTGGAGAGAGATAGCCCCCCAACCAATCTTTCTATCCTCTTTTACCTCCTCAACCTCAAACGGGTTCCACAAAATCATGATATCTCCTACCCTCCCCTTTGCCAGAGAGGCCACCCCCTTCAAGAGTATGACATCGCCAATCTCCCTCATAAACACCCCCCTATCCCCTTCACACTTGGTCTTTCGTAGACACAAGATATCGATCTTGCATCTTCTTACCAGCTCCTTCATCGCCCTCCTCCTCTCACCCCCACATATCCTCCTAACATTCCATGAGATGATCGTCATAAGGACAAGTTTGCATTGCTCTCTGCCTCCTTCGGTTCTTCTCCCCCCTCCTCTCTCTCCACACTCCCTCTAGCAATTCTCTTTTGTGATTTTCCCCCCTTCGTCTCCCTAGCCATGCTAATCAACCACCTCTTATGGACCTTAATGAAAACCCACCTTAGGTCCCCTTTCACACCCCCAAATGAAACCCCCAACTTACCCACCAACTTCCTCATGTGTGCCTCCGTCATCTTCTCCACTACACCCATCAGCTCCCTCGCCTCCCATAGATGGCAGTTTCGGCCGAAACCGAAACGTTTCGGCCGAAACGCCGAAACGTTTCGATTTCGGACCGAACCGAAACGATACCGAAGCCCCAGTTTCGGCCGAAACCAAATGTAGGCTATTAAGAAAAAATAGTTATTTAATTGGTTTCGGACCCCTCCGAAACCGAAACTGAAACCGTGACTGCCATCCTTGTCGCCTCCTCCTTGCCCAACCTAACCCTCTCTTCAACGTCTTCTTTAGCATCGCCCTCCTCCAACACAGGTGTACCCAGGACAATCTCCTCATTTTCAATTAGTAGGGTCCCTTGCTCCCCTATCACCATTAATGGGCTGGTATCCTGTGAGCAGGCAACTGCATCAATCAACTCACACCCGAGCAATGCCGCCGCAAACCTTCCACCTGCCTCCAACAGAAGCGTCTATTCATCTCCAGCACTTCCACCTGCCTCCCGCAAGAGTGTCTTAGGGAGAAATAAGGACAGATGCTCGACCTAGTGGGAGTCGAGCCCCTGTAACCTATGTATCAGCCCGAGGGTAGTGTAGGGTTCTCGGCTGAGTGGGGGATACCCTGCGGCAACTTCCAAGGTGAGGCCCCCCGAGGTCAGGGTCGCCAGACCATCCAAATGGGAGGGCGAAACACCTTCGACGTCTACGGTCACCGTTGGGACCGCAAGAAAGGAGATCTCCCTTGATCCGCCAGAGAGCACTGCCATAGGACCCCCTGTGAAGGGAACCATCGCCGCCGAAGAAATGTCAATTGTTCCAGACCAGAGGTCCGTCACCGACACCGGACGTCTGTCGCACTGCACCCCTGCACCCTGGACAGATCCACCTGTAGCAGTTAGCGGGCGAAGAAGAAACATAATATCAGGTCCGCAAGACCCATTAGTTCCCCACACCCTAGATCCGAGTAAGTCGAGGGTAAGCAACGCCGGTTTTGGGTTTCGGATCGATTCAAAAGGTCCTTGTGCCGCTTCAAACGACCAGCCCACTGACCCACCCGGCCCACCAACGCTAGTGTCGGCTCGGCCCACCGGCCTGGGCGACCCCCTGCCCCTTTCGCCACTCAGATCGTTGACCCACTTGGCCTACCCGACCCACCTGGCAGCCCGCGTCGATTCAGATTTGAATTGGGGCCCCTAGGCCTACCATGTACCCCCCCCAAGGGTTCTACCTCGAGACGCCCTAGCAGTCGCCCTAGGGTTTCCAGCAGCAGCTGCCTCCGCTCTTCCATTTCCAGCTGCACCAGTACCCAAACCACAAAGCTCTCGTCTCGAACGGCAAGGGTCAACATCGAAGGGACCGACTAGGGGGTGGAGACCGACACATTGGCCTCGATAGTGCTGACTTCACCTATCGGGAGCAGTCGTAGACTGCCAGCCTCCACCATGTCAAAACCCCCCACGATCATGTCCAACCCCTCCTCAAGCAGGAAGACTGGTAGCCCGAGGAGCCCGACGCACAATCTACTAGCTCTCGGGTTTTGGGGTAGGTCCCCCTCTGGCTGGTCCACCGTTGCATCCGGAGGATCCCCCCTCCGGCCACCAGGAAACCCTCTTTTGCAGCCGCCTCCACCGCCTTTGGGCAATGCCCGACTACTAAGAATCCATTCTTCAACATCGAGCAGAATTCCCATCATTCTTTGCCTGACCCTCGAGCCTCTAGTACTGCCTTGACCCCTTCCGCGTCCACCCTACCTTTGATTACGTTGACCCAGAGGCACCGACAGAGCCACTCTAGCCGACCTCGGATTATGTCTGCCGAAAGGTTCCGCCCCTCTAAACACTCCCGGTGTGGACGGCAGTGTCAGCCTCCCTCGAGCAACCTCCGCGAAGGTACCTTTGTAGAGGAAACCCCCGCTAGGCCCTCCGATCACCGGCTCCTACCAACCCGATCCCATCCTACAGAACCGTCGGGTGTGTCCTCTCCTCCAACACGTAAAGCAGGTTCCGTTGAACTGCTTGCGAAGAGGAAGTGGCTGGTTCACCCTGTGGGCTGCCACCACAAGATGCCGTGGACCCCCGCCTCCACTCCCTAGGGGGATGCGGTTCGCCCTTGTGGCGACTCCGCCGGCTGCATCAAAATCCAAAACACCCAAAGCTTCTCTCTCTAGAAAATGCTAGAGAGAGAACCAGAAAGAACTAAAAAATTCATGCTACTCAATCAGAAAATAAAGCTTCCCACCATGGCTCTGGAAACCTTGTACAGTGGAGAAAGG
The DNA here is from genome assembly GCA_022559845.1 of Amorphophallus konjac. Lineage (NCBI taxonomy): Eukaryota > Viridiplantae > Streptophyta > Magnoliopsida > Alismatales > Araceae > Amorphophallus > Amorphophallus konjac. Next base: position 36,384,188 of record CM040117.1, on the reverse strand, counting down.
AAAGAGTTTTATTCATTTATCAATCAGAAAAGAGTGATATGTTACATTTTACAATTTATGGCAGACAGTTTTAGATTCTTCACTTAAATAATTGGAAAATTGCATCTTTTCATCAGGTGGTTTATAACCGTTAATGATAAAGATGGAAAATGTTTTATGAATCCCAAGAGGTCTATAAACTTGGTTAGAAAGAAGTAAATTGGCAGACTCATCCATAGACAATTAGGCTTAAACTTCTTGGCAAACTCTTCCCCAGAATTTGAGAAGATTTCCATTTCAAACAAAAGATTTAAAATCAGAGGCTTCAAAACATACATAATTGGAAATTTTGACATCCCATACAATCTAGTTCATTGTAAGCGAAGAGTACCTTTGGATGAAAAATTCCCCATGCGGATCTTGGAGAATGCCATACACCAGCCATGAGGTTAGTTGATGGTATAGCACCTGTTGCCCATGCCACAGTAGCCTATGATTTTCACATGATAGAAATGATTTCAAATTAGTATTTGCTATCAACAAGAATCGTGCACCTTAAGCATAATGTCAAATTGATAATTTCCGCACATAAGATCTTCAAGATGCCCCCAAAAAAACTGAATATTACTGCCAGAAATTCTAGAGGCATCCGCATAAGGAATCTCAAACCTTCCTACAGTTGAATGCATGCAATGACTAAGCAGTTTTAGCAGAAGAATTTAGAGGACTAAAACGGGAAAGAACGAATGCATTGATAAACAATGACACAGGTGAAAACCATTTGGAAAACACTGTTAAAAGAAAAAAGGTGACTGCACAACCAACTTAAGATTTCTCAAGAATAGAGCCATCATTAAAAGGAACAATGGACACAAACTTGGCATAGACTTTAGTCAACAAAAGGCTTCTGGACAGCGCATGATAAAAAGACGGGGCAGGACCAAAAAAGACAAACATAAATAAGCTGGTGTCGATCCACTCCGCTTTTTAGCTTGATGGGACATAAATTACCAAAGGTGGACAGCAGCATAACAACAGACTAAAATTTCTCCACACTGCTCTGACTTCACATTCATAAGTCAACTTGAACTTCTGAGCATAAGGCCTCATAATAATGATTGAACAGGAATTTCACATCCCAAGTTGAAATACAACTAGCATGTTTGAGAGTGGTTGCGAAAACCACAAGAATAGGTCTACCAATGAGCTAGGCCAAGGTAGTTGTTTACACACACAGAATTTTTGGGATATCCATTTTATTGGATAGACATGCGCCTATTTAGGCTAATTAGCATGCATATTACAACTTCCGTGTGCATGACTTATCAGACGATTTAAGGTTCGTATACGAGACCTTTCTCCACCGACCAGAGTTGGTGTTAATTTATATCGGACCGAGTCCGAACCTTCGATTAACTGCCTAAGATCTCCTTTGCCCTTACGGTACTCCTACGATGAAGATTTCTTCCTTTTTTCTTTTTGCCCTGGGGAGAAATCCCCTTACCTCTGGTTATTATTGCAATTTTCCCTTCATATGAGGGCTTATTTGCAATTATCTCCTTAGGAGGGGTTTATTTGCAATTTTTCTTTTGGAGAGATTTATTTGCATTTTTTCTTTAGGAGGAGTTCATTTGCAATTTCTCCCTCAAATTAGATTTTTTATGTAATTTACCCTTGAACCAGGGTATATATGTAATTTGCCCTTGAATTAAGGTTTATGCACAATTTTCCCTTGGACTAGGGCTTATATGTAATTTTCCTTGAACCAGGGCTTATATGTGAGGAACGGGCCCTTTTCTGAAATTTCGGAGTTTTGCATAACTTCCCCAGCCAACTTTGAAGACGTTCGAAGAAACTTATGTCATTTCCAAGGGATGCTTGCATTTCTTAACTTTCTCATGGTTTCTTGAGAACATTTGCACAATTCCACAAAATACGGGGGTAAAAATGTAATTTTACGCATGTTGGGGCCTTCCACATGGTCTTGAGAATAATAATTTCACATTTTTGACATTCGGTATGATCAACATAATCTCTCTTTGTAGATTGGATCCACTTGGATTCATAATACACATGAGGTGCTCACATGAGGGTATTTTAGTAAAGCACCTTTTTAAGTGAGTCCTTTGTACAAAATAAGGTTTAAATTCAAAGAAACTCAACAAGAAGAGGCCGCCACCTGCTGTCTTGCGCTGGACTGCTCCTTTACTGCTCCAAGCTTCTAAGTCCGAGAGCTCCAAGTGTACGGGAAGTGTGCGCTTCTCTTGGCCTTGGCTTCCTTTTATAGGGAGTGGAAGAGCAAACCCGGAGGCTTCAACTCAAGTAATCCCGCCTCTTGATCTCCCTTTTCTTTTTTTTTTATACTGCAAACGTGTGGGAGAGAGAGACAAGGAGGCAGAGGAGGCTCCACCGGGTCTGCAGACCCGGGGGCCTCCCTCCTGATCTTCTTCTTCTTTTTTCTGCTTTTTTTCTCTGGCCGCAGCACAGCAGAGAGGAAGTGGGGAGAGGCCGGTGCCCCCCCCCCCCGCCTTGGGCATGCAACCCGGAGGTGGGCCCTCCGGTCTGCAAGACCTAGAGGGGCTGCCTCCGAGTCTGCAACACCCAGAGATGACCCCTCCGGGTTTTGCAAACCTGGAGGGACTGCCTCCGAGTTCCTGCTGCCGCCCCAAAAGGAGGAAAAAGGGAGAGGGGGGTGGTCCCCCCTGGTCTCCCAATTTAAAAAATATAAAAAACCCCAGGGCTGTCCTGTTACAGCAATCTTTCTGGAATTCTTTTCTTGCTCACTTGGAGGCTGCGGTATGTGACTTTCTTTTGGCTTTTCTTGACATCCTTGGACCCCGCCCTGCCGTCTTAGGTATCTACAGCGGAGGAATGACTCCGTGACACATTGACAAAAGCTTCTCGGACGTTAGGACTGCCATCATTTGTGTTTTTTCCACGTTAATACATGACTTTAACACCGCCTGCCAGGTGTTCGCTAAAATGATTGCATGTTAAAAGACAATTTTTTGTATGGAAAACTTGCTTGACAGGATGTCGAGGGTGCCTGAATTTAACCCTCCTATAACGACTGTGATTTTAAATTGCTTTATGCCGTCATTTAATGGGATTAATTTAATTAACTTCTGAAATTACTTAAAATAGTATGTTGATAATTGTGGGGTTCAACAAATGCCCCCCACGGGATGCCCGTCGAAGACGAAGGTGACGATGGGTGGCCCGTGTGCCTTGTTAACTTGCTCAGCATCTAGGGATTTATATTTTCAGCCTTGATAACCTGATTGCTTGTTTTTGCATACGCCATGACTAATTGCTCTTGTTTTCATTTTATAGGCCTTCACCATGTCTCGCCTTCGTGAGAGCCGTGCACAAGGATGTGCCGGGAGAGACAAAGATTCAGCCCCTTCCTTGTCAAAGGTCTTAATGCCACCACTGGGTCCTCCTCGCTGACAAAGCATAATATCTTCTCTCTTGATCGAGGCTTAGAAATTGTTGCTGAAGGACCCCTCCCTAAAGATGATTCTGAAGGGGGAGATGTTGATCTTACTTTGATCGTGAGATACAAAAGAGTTTACCAGTACCAGCGAGTTGGTGACTATCCTCGGCACTTCCCATTGGACAAATATCTGTTTGCATTTATCTAGAGTTATGTTCCGGAGCACATGGACAAGGACGACACTTGCTTGCCGGCTGAGCGCCGTCACTTAAAGAGAGCTATTCTGGAGCGCCCAGACAACATGTTTGGCACTTGTACTGTTTCATTTCCGAGCTTCCCTATAGGCTTTACACGCCAGATCCAATTTTCAGCAGCCGATCAACTGGGGTTTTTTAGTTCTGATGTCAGTTGCCATACCCGGTCGCATAGTCTAACACCTGCTATTTGGGAGTTATTCGGTCAACACAGGCCTAGCCCCACTAGTGTTGTTGGATTGTTTCTGACCCCTTCAGGCTCACAGTATGCAGGAGATGGGTATGAGAAGTCATCTTTGCTGGACAGGATCATGAGTGGTTCTTCTCCCAGTTGGTACGGGAAGTGGTTAGTTATTTCCTCCCATCAGTTCCACTTGGAAGCTACAGAGTGACTTTTCGGCATTTTGCATCATTACAGCGAGGCCTTGAACCTCATTGGGATCCACCACGCAGTCACTGTTGCTCTCTATGATTACCCTTGTCACACAGGGTTACTCCAGGCTTTGACAGAAAGATTCAACAACCGATGGAACACTTTTGCCACGGCCGAGGGTGAAACAGCTATCAATTTGTGGAGCTTTCACCAAATTTCTGGTTTTCCCATCTCTGGGCGTCCTTATGAAGAGATGACACTTGATGATATGCATAGGAGCCAGAGCACCAGTACAAGACAGTATATTTTGCCATTTAGTTTCAGACATTTGATGAAGGTTTGGCGAGATCTAGCCCGGGCTGGGAAAGAGGACACCCCCTCAGCTTCATCCAGCACAGTGAGGGTCAGTGTCAATACTTGGGTCCGTTACTTCTATTACGGCCCATTTTGCTTTTATGAGACCTTTGCAGAGGATGACAGGCCTCTTGACCAGTATTATAAGTTAATTTTGAAATTGAAACAGCGCAAGCGATACTTGGCTACACCAGAAAACAAGGGGTGGAACCCTCACGAGCTGCCAGATCGCACTTATCTCGCAGCATACCTTGTATATTGGCTTGCTACTTTTGTTATGCCTCATGGAGAGGAGGAGCTCATACGGCCCAAACTGATATATCCAGCATGTCTTCTTGCTGATGGTCACCGACTTGCTATTGCGCCAGGTGCATTGGCGAACATGTATCATGGCTTGGGGAATCTGACTGCCCACAGTTCTCCACAGGACAGGGGCGTTGTGACGGCTATGCATTATCTCAATGCCTAGGTTGGCTTACTTTTCCCTAGGCTATGTCAATATGTCGACTTTGGGAATGTTGCAGCTCGTCTAATCTTCTTATTCAGGAATCGCCCTAATCAAAATTCTTTGGACTAGCTGATTGGTGCCCAGAAGACACTTTCTTTTCTGCCTACAGAGGGGCAAGTTGGCTTGCACTTTGCTCATAATTCTTATGATTTCAGGTCGTATAATGTCGACGGTCCAGGATGGGCCACATATCATTTGCCTTATCATGCCAGCCCTAATCGATCATTTTATGAAGATTGGCTCTATTGTATCAGGCCTAGCATGCTAGTCTTCCGCAGGGGGTGATTAGTATTTCTAGAGCCGTATTACCCCTTTAGATTTGGGCGGAACTTTGGCTATGATCAGTCGGTTCCGCCAAATGCTGACTTTCCTTTGGAAGCTCGCTTGTATCGCAACCATAACGCCCACCTTGTTGATGCTAGCTGGTGGGATTACTTCTTCAGAGGGGAGCCAGAGCCAGGGTGTTCTCTACCTAATCAGAAGTCCTTTGTGTTGTCGCATACCTGTGAAACTTAAAGGAAAGTTTTATACAATAGTTGTGAAACCTAGTTTGTTATATGGTACCGAGTGTTGGACAGTAAGAAACGAACACATTCACAAAATGTGTGTGGCGGAGATGAGGATGTTGAGATGTATGTACGGTAAAATTAAGAAAGATAAGATTAGGAATGAACGCATCCGTAAGCACTTGGGTATAACTCCAGCTGATGGTCAAATGACGGAAAATAGGCTCAAATGATTTGAACGTGTACATTGTTGTCCTAACTCAGCACCAGTTAAAAGATGTGACCAAATCTTAGTGAATGCTAGTAAAAGAGCTCGTGGAAGGTTTAAAATGAGATGGTGTGATGTTATTAGAAGGGACATTAGCTTCTTGGGTTTAAATACGAATATAACACTTAATAGAATTCTTTGGTGGAACAAGATTCATGTAGCTGACCCGAAGTAATGGGATAAGGCTCTTATTATGAAGATGATACAACTAGAGACATGTATTGTTCAAATGCCATTGTGAATATATGCAGTGCACTTTATTGTCTTTAGCTTTCCTAATTTTTATTTTTATCGATGCTTTTTAACATGTATTTTTTGACACCCAATAGACTTATCCACTATCCAACTGGCATTGGCTTTTGCACTTTCTAAGGCATGGTTTTCCCTCCCTGCCAACCGGTGTTTGTAGGGTAGTGGCCCCAATGGATGGATGATAACATCAAGCACGTCTAAAGCCCACCCAAATTGATGGGACAATTTCAAGGTGATGAGGATGATTATTATATGCAAAAGAATGAAAGGAACCATAAATAGCAGATAAAATCACGTAATATACCTCTGCAGGCATGCTTGCAGTTCTGGCACCCCACAGTGGCATCGCTTGTGAAGAAGATTGAGAAGTTGTCCGCCTCTAATATCATCTCGCTCAATTTCCATGATGAGCTCATACAAAGGTGGTAAAAGCACATGAAACTGGGAGATAACAATGATTAGTGATGCAGAAATAATATCAAATGCATTAAAAAGTGGCATAGACGCAAGTGAAGAAACATGGGCTTTTACCTGGTATGCCAAGAAAGTAATCTTTTTACGAAAAGAGATAGATACTGAAACTGATCAAAGATAGTTATGAATTATACTCAGTCTGAAGGACAATAAAATTCTTAGCAGAGAGCACTATAATGAAACCCAGGAAACTATAAAACCAAATTTCCAAAATGGACACAACAAATTGCTGAATGAGATGTACGGTTATATGATCAATCAGATCCAGTGCAACTGATACACATGGGCTCAGTTTGAAAACTTGCCAGGAAAAGCATGCAGAGGTTGGCTAAGAATAGGATACAAGAGTCATCTTTTCTCAAGAGTATGAAAGTAAACTTCATTTCTTCCCAAAAATTGAAGACTGCACTACCAGTTTTTATTAAGAACAGCGGTACTACACTCAGAAGAGGAAAGAAGAGGTTCCTCATCCTCCAAGAAAACACCCAAATTCCGCTAAAGGAAGCAGTTGCAGCTTCAAACAATGTACAGGTACTTTGAGAATGTGTCTGCTCCAGCTGCAGAGAAATGCAATGGCTCGAGAACAGATATTCTCTACATAAACCTTGCAGACACAAAAAATGGTATCACTTCTCTCTTTCCACATACTCCGTCACACATAAGCAAGAATGAGTTTGAAGAGATGTGTTTGGTTTCTGGATGTGGCAGACTCTTTCTTCTGCTTAAAAAATTTCCACATCAGAGAAACTGAAGTAAAAGCAGTTTGAAGCCAAGGAGCTGACCATGTTCCAGACTTCTGAACCTACAAGGCAGGAGACCATTAAATGATCCACATGCCTTGAAGACCATAGCAAGAGCAATATGTCTCACAGTCATGCTTCCAGTCCTTTCTGTACAATTTTGTGATGATACGCTGTTGAATTAATAGCCATAGAAAAGCCCTGACCTTCAAAGGTGATTTCACCTTCCATACTGCATCAAGCTGAGGTGTGCTGGGTGCTGCTTGTTCCCAAAATTGATAGATTTGACTGAGAGAAGTGGGCAGCATTCTTTCTCCATACAAAACAGTTCTGCTTACGTGGGTTTATGACTACATCCTGTAAAACTTCTAATAATAAGTTGAATGAACCACTTTGTATTAGTGTTCCCCTGAATATAATAATGACTAGCAGAACTCCATTTTTTTGAAGTTAGATTATATATACTGAAGAATATATCCTTCAACAAGCCATCCCCACACCAATGGTCTCTCCAAAAGAAAGTGTTGTGGCCATTGAACACTTTTGCCTGTTGATGTCAGAAAGATGTGGGACATTCGACACTTCAGGATATCTGCATACAACCCATGGACAGAACCCATATAACATCAGATCCATCTATGTCCCGTGGAGTCCACATAAACTTGCTTCGAATCTTGGGTATGGTCAACTAACAAAAAAAAGGTAAATCTAGTGGATTTTATTGAAGAGAATTTTGCCAAGCAAGTCTACACTATTTTCAAGAATTATATCAATTCTGCCAGAAAAGTTAGTAACAGATTACATCATTTTTAAAATTTCACTTAGAAAAAGAGATTGAATAAATTTTAAAAATGAGATAATCTCAAAGAAAAAAGTGCTCCCAAATGCTCTATTAGACCTGCTATGGTTTCTGTATGCCAAAAACTTGCAACACAGCTATCTGCCACCCTCCCAGTCCAGGAGCACCTCCCTCTAAACACCCATGTTCAAACAGAGTCCCTGGTCTTGATGACCTGTATCTTAAAGATATACCCAATTAGCATCCTCAAACTCCACAAGGAATTAAAGACCCCCTCGACAAAAGCAAGAGCTCTGGCATGGATTTCTCTGGTGTCTCAAAGGCCCTTCTCATCAACCTGAAGCAAATTCCCTAGATTCTCTGCGAGGTGTATGAGGATCTCCAATATCCAAAGTGACCCCTAGGAACTCCAACAAAGACAAGTGAGATCTTCTCACAGTGCACGCACCATGTCTAGCTGCCAAGGCTGTTTGCCAAGACCTGCAGTCCACCTAAGGAATAGGATCCTTCTCTTAGGACCCACCCTTCAGATCTGCGGAGAGGTAATCAAACGATGCACCAAATTATCCATGCACCAACACCTCCCCACTGGGGCTCCAGATTTGCAGAACCTAGACTAGAGAATGATCCATCTCTCTATACCTCACAGTAACATACAAGCTGACCATCACAAACCACCGGGGTCAAACCTTCCCCTCTGGCAACATGCCCGACAATAGCCACAGCTGCCTCATGTCTCCTCAGCTTCAGGATCTGTCTTTGCCCGTTTCATGACCTTACCTAGCTCTTCTAGTATACAAGAATCTGACTTCATTGGGCACTCCCATAAGAGATAGCCCTCGCTCTTACAGATCCAACAGATTGCAGTCCCATTGCACTGATCAGCTCAATGCATCTTCTTGCAACATCAGGCAGATCTGTGAGACACCTGGGGGATCTCTTTTCTTGCTGAGTTATCCCCCCTTTCCCCTCCTTTCCCCTCCCTTGCCCATCAGACTTCTCTCGCACTACACATCCATGACCTCCACTCCCATCACTCTCTTTCCCCATACCATCTATGATGCAAGGAAATATATGCAAAGATGGCAAAATATCCGAAATGTTCCAGACTTTAAGATTCATCGCATTGATATATGCAACCACAACCATGTTCTAGAATTGGCACTGAGACATGAAAGGGGAGTGACACCTTCGTCTGGGAGCAACATTTTTTCCCTGAAAAAGGTAGCAGATTGTACCACCAATTAATAGAGGTAATACAATCCAAAGAGGAGAGGAGAGATTCCTCCACCCCAAAAAATAACAACAATAGATTTAGGATTTTCAGCTCCTTATACCAATCAGGTAAAGATACCCCAAAAATATATCTACCCCAGTTATGTAAAATAATAATAATAATAACTCTCAAGCAATTTTTTTTCACCTGGGAGCAACATGATCTGCATCAACTGAAATTTGTCGAAAATCTTGCCTTCTCAAGGGCATAACTTGTTGAGGATAGCTGGATCCAAAGTAGGATGCCAAATAGAAGGGCTAAAAGGTGGAATAAGTGAAAAGCACTACTAGAAAGATGTGAAGATGGTTCTCGGTGTAATGGAACCATTAGGATATTTAACCATATTTTCCAAAAAAATAGGATTTATGAATTTATTCTTTAAGTTATTAATTATTTCATTATTTAGGATATTTCTTCAACCTAAGATACTAGTATGGACCAGATGAGCCATACAAGCATGCAACAAAATGCATGACCATAGGTGATAACTAGCACAAAGTGATTGTTGTACTACAATTGTACTTCATATCTATTACAAATTATTTCAAAATATTTGACTATACGATAATGTTGTTGCATTTTGGATCTAATACTGGACAAAGTGATGCAGCTCACTTTAGGTAATAATTTATCTATGTTACTACCTAAATAACAAATCATTATTTTATTATCTATTTCATGAACATATAACTCAATGTTATAGCTGGTTGGTGGGTTGACCATGGGGAAGCTGTAGGTTATGAAGATCTGGCATACATTGCAATTTATGTATTTAGTCGGACACTTCAGGATGTGAGAAAAATTATTCATGAGGTGTGAAGAGCTAAAGCAATGGGAAGATAATCCATGGAGGAGGCAGAAACAAAAGAGCCCATTGACTTTGATGCAAAATGGCCACCCCATGTGAGTGGAGGGACAGCTTTGAGTCTACCGGGTTTTACCTGCATGACTGTCAATGGACTAAAAGGAACTTAGGATTGTGTTCCATTGTCCAAGGAGTTCTAACCTTTAGCTCTCAAACATTTGTCCAAGGAGTTCTAACCCTTAGCTCTCAAACATCAGAAAGGTCAGCATCTAAATTGAGTAAAAGGGATGCTGAAGGTAAGAAAGCAATGATGCCTTGGATATTGCACATATGGACACAGTGGAAGGGGAGGAAGACACATCAAAACCAGTAATAATGTCATGTATCAAGCTTCAAGTTACTCCATTTCAACCAGAAACCGCAATGATCTGATGGAGGACATAGTACTCACCTATTCAACAATTAGATCATACCACAATTTCCTTTGCAAAGGAGTAAAAGCGCACCACTGTGGCAGCAAAATCGCAATGGACGCTTCGAGAAAAAGAGCAAGGAAGAGCAAAGTCAACTGGCAAAGAGTACACACATAAGGAACAACATAAGAGCAGCAAGGCATTGAAGACCTAGGGTACATCCTCAACTTTGTAGATCATTGGCAAGAAAATTGGTCCATTCATCAAAGCAAACTGGATGGAATTACTATGGCCAGTATGAGTATTTGGAAACATCTCAAGCCCCTCTTGAAGCATATGGATATCCAAGTGTATAACTGGATACTATGCTGTCCCTCAGGCGTGAGAGAGTTGGATAAGCACCTTGTGGGCAACCGCGAGGCTGCGGTATCAACTCCCACCAGTGGACAAGATTGCAGGGTGCATACCAACCCCAGGGTTCACATGGCTTCCAACCTCACAGATTTCGTCCAAGAGACATTTGGCCTGCCAGCAACTTGGGCTACCGGTGATTCAGGCTTGATCCTGGGTGGGTGGGTTTACTCTTGGTATTATCTTAAAAGAAAGGATACTATGCTTATCTCCCTTCTGATGCACCAACCTACTCACAAGAATATTATAATTATCCCCAATCATCAGACACATCATCATGTCAATCTGCAGGAGAATCCTATCATGTCCTAGAGATTACTAGTTAGAGACCAGTCACAGTCAACCATCCTAATACAGGACTACAACCAATCTCCGAATGAACTGCCGCCAAATATATGCAAGATTTTTGTCATAGATTGATTATGGACAATTTGTCGTGACTGGTGAGACATTTAGTATAAGGCCACAATGAAGTGTAAACCCATAAAACTCATTTTATATGTACTTCACTATTTTACGGCAAAATTTGTGCTTTTTCACACTCCATGTGGACATTCTTAGTTTAGGACACATTTTCCTCCATTTTAATAGCTTTTTCCTTTTTTCTGGAGTTAGGAGTAAGAATGATCCTAACCAACCCTGTGTACACTAGGATCTGCACAGATTAGATCAGGGTTGGCCAATCCTCATGCCCAATCCAAGGATCCTTGCTTTTATCACTCACCCATCATCATCATCATCATCAGAGCCTTATCCCATTATTTAGGGTTGGCTACATGAATCCTATTCCGCCAAAGATTTCTATCATGTGCTATATTCATATTTAAATCTAAGAAGACAATGTCCCTCCTAATAATATCGCACCATCTCATTTTAAACCTTCCCCGAGCTCCTTTACTAACATCCACTAAGATTTGGTCACATCTTTTAACCGACGCTGAGTTAGGGCGACAGTGCAAATGTCTAAACCATCTGAGTCTGTTTTCTCTCATTTTATCATCAATTGTAGTTACACCCAAGTCCTCACGGATGTACCCATTCCTAATATTATCTTTCTTAGTTTTACCACACATCCACCTCAACATCCTCATCTCTGTTGTGACCCCTCTATGTTGATGATGTTGACACTTGCTTTATCTCATTGGCAACACCATTGTTTTGATTGATTGGCAACTGCTTTTGATTTGATGAAATTGCTTTATCAGATTGACTATGTGTTCTTTGCATTTAATACACTGCTGTCTGCATTTCTCACTGTCATGGGTCGACACATCAGAGGATGGGTCGACTCCTCCAGCAGACTTGTTTAGACTGAGTCTATACATCGTCCATTTCAGATAAAGTCCACACACTGCATTTCATTTGAATTGGTTAAGTGTGTACAGCGTCAACGCATCTCACTGGCTCATGATACAGCGTCAACGCACTTCATTGGATGTGTGTACAGCGTCAACTCGCTAGGTGTGTACAGCGTCAACGCATGAAGTCTGTACATCAGTCTTAATATTCTAAGTCTGTACAGCCGTTGGCTTTGAACCTCAGAGTCTGTACATCCGAATTGCCCTTGATCTGGTCAAGTGTATACACTCTTTCACTGTACCTTTCACATATTCAAGTCTACACATCGTGAAAGTCTATACACTCATCACTTACCTTCGTTCAAGGCAAAGTCTATACACTGGGGACTTTCCCTACGTTTCTTAGGCGAAGTCTGAACATTCGGTTCTGAAGCCTGAAGTCTATACACTCCAGCCTATTCTTACGTTCAAGGCTTCAGCTACACATTAAGTCTGTACATTGGCTTCGCTTCATCAAGTCTGTACATTGACTCGCCAACTTCTTTGAAGTCTGTACATTGCTTCAGGAGCTTCAAGTCTACACATCGCTTCGCTCCATGAAGTCTGTACATCCACAGTGTTACTTGAAGTCTGAACATTGGTCTTCAAACTCAAAGTCTGCACATTGTCTTCGAATCCAAAGTCTATTCAATGGTCTTCATACTTGAAGTCCATACATTCGATATGCAGAGTTGAAGTCCATACTGTGCCTCAGGCTGAGCAAGTTCACACACTGGTCGGCGGCAAGCCTGTACACTGGCCTCAGCTATTCAAGTCTACACATTGGCCTCCTTGCATAAAGTATATACACTGGACTATTTGGCAAGTCTATACATCGGCCCTTGTCTTCGATGTCTGTACAGCCCTTTAGCTTGCTCAAGTCCATACATTGGCTTCAAGACTTTCAAGTCTATACACTGACGGCTGAACTGAGAACTCTATACATCGTCTGTCTGCACTAGAGTCTCATGGAGTCTATACATTGCACTCGTCTTCTAAAGTCTATACACTGAAATCTTCACATTCGTTTGCATTACATGAAGTCCATACATTGGGCAAGTCTGTACGTTGCATTCGCCTTCACAAGTCTATACAACGAAGTATATACACTGCAATGTACATACTTAAATCTTATGACTTCATTCTTGTTGCTGAAGGGAACAGGGTCGACGCTGGGAGCTTAAAACGTCCACGCATCAGTTGACGAAGCCTTCACGATATATTCCACTGCGTCAACGCCACAAGCAAGCAGCGTTGACGCAGCAGTTAAAGAAGCATTCACCTTCACAGGCTATTCCACTGCGTCAACGCCACAATTGAGCAGCGTCGACGCAGCAGCTAAAGAGACGAAGCTAATGGCTTACTGGAATGCCTCACTGCGTTAACGCCATTGATTGACAGCGTCGACGCAGCAAGTCAGATTGCTGTAATTGAGCACGTGAACTGAGAACTCTGTACATCGGACTGAAGAGGCTAATGAGGGGCACGTGATCCGAGGTACCTGGCTCGTGATCCGAGAAGGACAAGGTATCCAGATGAGGACACGTGTACTGACACTCCATTGGATGCTGCCACGTGGTCTAAATTGCTGGGCGGAAAACGTGGAGAGCACACGCCTGCTGCTGCTGTTGCTGCTATATAAACAAGCTTTCTTCCACAGAAGAAGATAGATCGAAGGAGAAGAATAGAAAGTCTATACACTCAGCAGCAGTGAGCCTTCGATCCACAGAAAGAAAAGAGAGAAGAAGAAGATACAGAGAAGAAGAAGAAATAGAGGAAGAAGAAGAAAAAGAGAGAGGAAGAGATCGAGAGAGATTGAGTTGAGAAAGAGCTAATTGAGAGTGAGAGTGAGAGTGAGAGAGTTTGTATCTCAGTCTCGTGGTTCAAAACCAGAGCTGAGCCTTGCTCTTTAGAGCTACATTGATTTTGGGTTTTGCTTTTTCGTTTTGATTCTGTCTTTTCATTTCCGAATACTGTTTCTTCAAGCTGTGTGTCAGCGGTCTTGCAGTGGTAGTCTCCACTGGACGGGTTAAGCTGTATTTCCCCAGCGGTTGCAGAGGATCAGATCCTCTGGTCGGCAAGCTGTAGTGCCCAGCGAAGCTGTGTATCAGCGGGTTGTTTGGCCAAGCTGTAAAGCCCAGCGGACGCAAGCTGTGCTGCGCAGCAAGAAGCCATACTCGGTTGAGTGTGGGGTGGACGTAGGTCGCTGACCGAACCACCTAAAAATTGTGTGTGCAGTGTGTTTGTGTTTTTGTGTGATCTGTGTGCGATGGGAATTCTTGCTTAGCTTATCTGGTTGCATCGCCTATGCTCATGTCTAGCTTTCGACCTTTTGCTTAGCACTCTTCGTTTAGCTTAACTGATGCTTGCCTAAATTCCGCTTTAGAACTTACAGTAGTTTTAAATTAGGCAAGTTGATCTATTCACCTCCCTCTAGATCCACACTTAGTGGAGATAGACTGCGTCCATCTAACCCAACAATCTCTGCTACACATATTTTGTGAATGTGTTCCTTTCTTACTGCCCAACACTCGGTACCATATAGAGAAGCAGATATCACAGCCATTCTATAAATTTTTCTTTTAAATTTCACAGGTATACAACGATCATAGAGGACTCCTGATACACTTCTTCATTTTAACAAACATGCCTTAATCGTGTGTAGAACATCATCATAAATCTCCCCATCCTCTTGTATGATAGACCCTAAGTACCGAAAGCTACTACTCTTAGGAATGTTTTGTCCATCAACTAAAACCATATCTTCTTGTGTCACTCTCTCATTACTAAAATTGCAGTGCATAAACTCTGACTTGCTCCTACTAATTTTAAAACCTTTAGACTCCAAGGCATGCCTCCAACATTCTAACTTAACATGTAAACCATCAATACTCATACATTAAGACAATATCATCTGCAAATAGCATACGCCAAGAGATATCATTGTGCAATTGTTTTGTTACTTCATCTATAACTAAGGCAAAGAGGTACGAACTTAGTGCAGAACCTTGATGCAAACCTATAATAATTGAAAATTCACAAGTCTCTCTAGCAATCATTCTCACACTAGAAATAGCACCTTCGTACATATCCTGAACCAAATCAACATATCCTTAAGAGAGTCCTTTCTTTCTTAATGTTCACCAAATCAGCTCTCTCAGTACTCGATCATACGCCTTCTCCAAATCAATAAAAACCATATATAAATCATTCATCATTTCTCTATACTTCTCCATTAACTGTCCTAACAAGAAAATAACTTCTATAGTAGATCTATTCGACATAAAACCAAATTGATTTTCTGATACAATAGTCACACATCGAAGGCATTTTTCGATCACTCTTTCTCAAAGTTTCATAGTATGACTCGTAAACTTAATTCCACGATCATTATTGCAACTTTGAATATCTCCTTTATTTTTATAGAAAGGAACCACAACACTTTTTCTCCAACCTTCTGGCATTCTCCGTTCCTTCAAAATTTTATTGAAAAGCTTAGTTAGGAACTTAATACCAATATCTCCTAAGCCTTTCCATACTTCAATAGGCATGCCATCTAATCCTAACATAGATGGCAGTACCGGTTTCGATACCGGTTTCGGCCGGGTCTGAAACCGAAACCGTTTCGATTTCGGTTTCGATTTCGGCCCGAAACCAATTAAATAATTATTTTTTCTTAAAAGGCTAGATTTGGTTTCGGCCGAAACCGTGCCTTTGGTGTCGTTTCGGTTCGGTCCAAAACCGAAACGTTTCGGCCGAAACGTTTCGGTTTCGGCCGAAACTACCTTCCATGGATCCTAAGACCCTTTCCACTTTCATTTTTCTTAAAGCATCTTCCACTTCTGACATCTTAATACGCCTAAAATACTGATATTTATCAAATTTTGCTAACTCTTGAAGACCTTATAAAGATAAATCTTTGACGCAATCTCCATTAAGTAATTT
Source organism: Amorphophallus konjac (assembly GCA_022559845.1). Lineage (NCBI taxonomy): Eukaryota > Viridiplantae > Streptophyta > Magnoliopsida > Alismatales > Araceae > Amorphophallus > Amorphophallus konjac. Next base: position 36,368,058 of record CM040117.1, on the reverse strand, counting down.
CTGAAAATAACTATGCCACCTCTCTTTAATCTCAAGATCCTTAGCTAAAACCTTTTGATATTCATCTTTAATATAACAAACACGATCTAAATCTCTACTCTTCCTTTTCCTCTCTCTTAATTTAGCAAGTTTAAATATATCTTTTCGCTCTCTCGGATTCCTAATTTATTATTTCTTCAAATGTCTTTGATTTAACTTCACTAACTATTTTCTTAGCCCTCTTTTTATCTATTTTATAAGCTTCTAAGATTTGATTATTTTTGTTAGTTTGCCAAGCTTTAAAACATTCTCTTTTTGCTCTAATAGTATTTTGGATTTCCTCACTCCACCACCAAGCCTCTTTTTCTAAATTTTGTTTACCTTTGCATTCACCTAAGAGTCGTTTTGCTACATTCCTTATATAATTTGTAACACTATTCCACGTTACATTAGTTTTTTATTCTAAATTCCAAATATTTTCTTTTACAAAATGATTTTTAAATGTTTTCAAATTTTTACTTTTTAAATTTCACCATTTAATCTTAGAACAATTATTTATAATGGTCTTTCTTTTGAATTTTGGGATAAGGACATCCATTACTAAAAACCTATGTTGTGGGGTTAGACTCTCTTCAGGAATAACTATACAATCTTTACACAAAACTCTATCGACCTTCTTAATAAGAAAATAGTCAATTTGACTTTTATGTGTTCCACTCTTGTACGTTTTTAAATGTTCGTCTCTCTTCTTAAAGAAGGTATTAGCAATTACTAGATCATAGACCATAGCAAAATCAAGAATAGTATTACCCATATCATTTCTATTGCCAAAACCAAATCCTTCATGAATCCTCTCATAACCTCTATTTTTTTACCCACATGACCATTAAGATCCCCTCTAACAAAACTTCTCTCCCCACTAGGGATATTTTAGATCAAATTATCAATAACCAACGAGGGAATATACGTTGAAAATTTTGAAAGTAAAACTTCGAATTTTGGCAATATGTTATATGCCTCCATCTTCTAGAGGTGCTCGTAGTCCTCTAGTCTATAAGAGACTAAGCAGTTGAGGTTCTGATGATGTGCATACATCGCCAAATCCCATGTTCAATTCCTGGCACTCCTAGAAAATGAATATAAAGCCTGTGGACTTCTAATATTAACGCTTGCACTTTTAATAGAAAACAAAACCATCACTGCACACATGTAATGCACACTCAGCTCAACTAGTTTCTTAAACTGGGTGAGCTAAATTCATAACCAGGGAGGGTGTCGACGTCTTCATTGAGAGACTATGAATCCAGGGGACAACAGAATGCACCAACAGTGGCAGCCGCTTGCTCAGGTAGCCATGCTGAAGGTCAGTTGCCCAGGCACCAGCCGCGGAAACGACGAGGGACAATGATCGTTGATAGCGCCCGAGTCCACTGCACAGCCCACAGTCGAGGCCAGCCGCGTCTTATGCCCGCAGCAAAGAACGAAGGAGCGCAACAAGGCGAGCTCCTCCTTTCCCAAGTGGTGGAAGTCACCAGCTCCACCTCCCCTACCCACTCCGGCGCCTCATGGCTACCACCTCCGACTCCTCTCTCTCTCTCTCTCTCTCTCTCTCTTTCTCTCTCTCTCTCTCTCTGTGGTGGGGTTATTCAAGGGCTTTTTTGTCATTTCATCACACTGGTTTAACCTTAACCATAGTTAGATTAAATATTGTATATGAAACTGACGGCAGGGGCTTTTTTATGTAATAGAGGCGATTTGGAGGGCTTCTATCAAAATAAGTGGATTAGGGGGGCTTTTTCCTAATATCAAAATTTTTAGGGGGCTGAAAACTAAAAAAATCCTTTAAAAAAGTCATCACAGGAGTCAAAACAGTCACTACATCAAGCAACCACATACAGATATCCCAAATAATCATGGACAGACTCTTGACCTTTGGCACTGAAACACCATATTTCCTTTCATTCATAAAATGCATGTCAAAATGAAAAATAATGCCCATATTTGCATGTAGTCATGCAGAACCTGTTGCCCCATCCCTCAAAGAACAGTCATACAACACATGCAGGTTTATAAGATGTCTAAATTGCACAAACTTGGCCAAAGCTCCATTGAGAAACAGCAATCAGGAAGTGATCAAGGTGCTATGTCATCTCCTCCATATCATCGTAAATGTGATCCTACTCATTCCATGAACAATACCAAGATGGAACCAGTTTACTCCACATTGAAAAGGGCATTTAACAATCAGTTGAGTATTACATGCACATTGTAAATTGCCCAATTCCAGTAAAGGTGGATAAATTTGGAAAGGGATTGTCTTTGGCCAATCCCAATCAAGGGTGATGGATTAATGGCAGATAATGAAATTGGAAATAATCAATGCATCTGATTCCTGGCCAACTGGCCTTAGCTGAAATAATGGGTTTCCTAAACATGTCTTCAACATACAATTCTGAATTTTGTCTGCTCTGTGCTAGAATCAGGTCAGATTGAAGAACAGATTACTCATCTCATCTGATTTCAATTTGGAACCCCTTGACTCTATATCATCCGAGCATAAGGCTAATACAATCCACAATCTGCAAGGATAAAAAAGCAACAGCCACCATTTCCAGTTTGCACTTCATAGACTCCTAACAGAAAGAGCCTTTAGGCAAGCCTAATCATTACAGGAATTTAAGAGACAAATGGGAGTCGCTGCACCGAGGAGTGGTCTAGACATTAGTCTCTCTCTAGGATCCAAGCTTTAGGTAGAAAACCCTTCCAAAGGTGGGAGATATTGTGAATGGTTGTTGAGCCCGTTATTTTTATCGAATTAATCGAGGCAATTTTCCCAAATCAATCGAGACAAATTAAACTAAGGTGGCTCGGTGATGATCGGAATACGGCACAAAGTTAGTACCACCGCTCCAATGAGTCATCCTCAAACTCCGGGAACCCCCGGTTGAATAACTCATTATCTTCTCAAAATAATAGAGACAATTAGGTATAATTCAACTCAACAACAACCAATAAAAGGCACAAAGCCTAGTGTCGTTGTGATCTCGGATGAACTCCCGAATCCCGAGGATTCCCGTCGGATGTTCGGAGTGAAAGAAAGAACCTAGCAGCAAGAAAGCAATCACACGAGAACCTTCTACGCACCTACGGAATGTCCAACACGAGTCGACGAGATGATTCGGCAGGATACAAACTTCTCCCCTCGACGAACGACATGAAGAAGACCAAACAAACGCACAAAGGAGGAGCCTTTCTCCTCTCCACGTGTCCAAGCAACAAAAATCCAAGGAAAAAAAGGCAAAAAACAGGGTTTTATAGTGGGCCTCCCCCCCTCTCCCACATCCGCGGCTATTTGGACCCAGGTAGGGCCCTTGGGGGTCCTACCCAGAGTCAAATGAGACCGTCCAGGGGTCATTCAACCCCGGTAAGCCTCCCCGGCCTTAACCGGGGTTGACCGCCACTCTCCACGGTCGATCCCCCCCTTTTTGGGGTCGATCCCCCTCTTTTTAGGGTCAATTGATCCCGGTTAAAATCCCAAAAAAGCCTAACTGGGGTTGTTTGCCTACCTAGCAAGTCATTTGACCAAGGGTAATGCCCCGGGGGACTTAATCGGGCCAAGTGACCCCCCTACACTCTATAAATACCCCCATGGGTCCCACAGGGAGAGAGGTGAAGACACAGAACAAGAAGCGCACGCTCGGGATTTTGTGTTCGTTTGTGCTTGTAAAGGCCCATTCAAGGGTGTGCATTATAAATACCCTCTTGCAATTATGCCCCCAGTGGCCATGTTATGTAATTTTTCATGTATTTTGGCAGTAGAAGTATATAATTTTCTGAATTACTCAGCAATTACGAAAATGCCTCCAAATTACAAGGAAATCCCCTCGATGTCCTATAATTGCAGAAACACCCTGCAAATTGCTCAAATTGTGATTATATCTCGCATTTTTGCGGAGAAGTCCTATAACGTTTACAATTTGCTGACAAAACTTTATACTCATACACATTCATGCAAATACCTCTTGGCTGTTCCAAGGAATTGCGAAAATACCCTGGCTCCCCGTTAAATCATGGACATATCCACTTTATGAGGAATGTTTGCACATGTCTCTCCAAAATTTCAATTTGTTCTCACACTCATGGTCAATATCAAATTGCACCTATACTCGAGTGTTACTCGAGAATTGCCAAAATATCTACGGGATATTACAAAAATTACCAAAATACCCCTAGAGCCCAAAAATTATCAACAATCCCTAGAATCTGGGGATTACCAAAACATTCCTGAAATTCAAAGAGTCCCTAAACTCTCTAGAAATTGTAAACATATCCCTATCACCACTAGGTTTTCTTTAACCTCCAAGAGATGTTATATTGTGGCATAGCCCTCAATCATGCACACACTCAAATGTCAATCTCCCACCTACCCCTATCCTTCTTGGCTTGTAGGCTCACTATGCCTCTCATTAAATCATACCTCTGTCTCCTTATCTTTCCTTCAGGGAAGACGATTATAGTCGTCGTGACTTTGCCCTCAGCATTAGACCCTCATTGTAAAGAACTATAGTTTTCTTTGATAGTTAAACAAGGGTATGCAGATATAAATCAACACTGACCGAGGTCAGTGAGGAAAGGTCTCTCACTCAAACCCACATAGTTTGATAAACTAGACTCACGGAATTGGGGATGCACATGCCGTTTAAATAGCTAATTATTGTGCACTTATGTTCAACAAATGAACTCTCTCTACCCCCTTTCTCACTAAACGTATAATTCCGTGTTCAACAATGGTCCTAGAGAATTTGTCCCAAATCCATATCATCAAAAACACTTCTTCTGCATATAACCGAGCATAGGCCTTTTCATCTTCTTGCCATGCATCTAAGTGCACTTGCAAACATAAGCTGGATTAAGATCTGTTGCTTTGAGATTGCTGATGCCAGTACCTTCTCATTTCTTCTTTTGCATACCCTTCCCCAATGTTTGCAGTAAGACAAGCAGCAGGAAGTAAGTTTAAGCGTTGATGCAAGTCAAGCAACAGCTAACGGAACATGCAAAACAAAGGAGGTGCTGGCTGACTAAGAAAATAACACACGGATCAAAGCACCTTGTTAAGGCCCTGAGTGACGGTCGCCAGGATGGGTTCAGGGTCTGCGAGCAGTCTTTGCTCGACTTGTAGAATGACTGCCCTGTAAACTGACAAGATCTCGACAATTCCATTCGCCACGGCCCTACGGTATGCGCTCGGCCTTGCTCCCCCTTCAACAGGTTCAGAAGGCCGACGGGCTAGAAGAATGCCCATTTTATCGACTATGGAGCTCAAGTTGCGTGACGAAGCGGCGAAACGGTCGAGCTCCCGATAGTAGAACCCCAAAGGGAGAAGGCTTTCGATGACGCTCCTGCACACAAAAGCAGAGGCACAGATCTCATCTCACTTGACATCGCGACGCAGCCATAAAATCACAGGAAACGGCTGCACTAGGCGATTTCACTCCGAAATATTTGGCATTTTGCTTATTATTCCCATTGTGGCCGTGGGAAGGCATCGACGAGACGGGATGTACTTACCTCTCAGACGGCTGGAGGAAGGAAATGTCGGGGGCGAGCTTGAAGGTGGGCGAGCAGGTGGGATCATCGGAAACTTGGAGATCGGCAAGGCCGAGCGCCTGCCGCTGCTCCCGTTCGTCGACGATGAAGTCACCCGTGTACCCAACCAGCGCGAGCAGCAGCTCGTGCAGCATTCTTCTTCACGCTTCCTCCTCCTCGTCGTCCTCCCGGGTTCTTGCCCCTCCCCCAGCCCCACACGCCCACCAGGGCCGCCGCCGGTGCTGCTTCTTCTTCTTCTGCTGGGTTTCCGATCCTATGCTGCCTGCCCTGGGGCCCCAAGCAGCAACTCAGTGGAACCGCTGGGAAAGGGAGGGTTCACCGCAGGCGGCAAATTCCTCCGCAACTCCTTTTTGTTCTGGCGCCGGGATTCAAAATTATGATGATGCAGGCAACCAACTCACCGCGGCGGCTCATTTGTCCGGATTGAGAGTAATTTCCCTATAATTTCGTGTCAACTCACTAAATTTCGCACTGGTTCGCTGGATCCAATGTGCCAAAAATAATGTAACAAAAACGATAATGTAGAACAGTGGAAATAGCATTAGGGCGGAAGGTTGACAGTTTAAGTAGAATGTCAGTTGAAATTAATAATTAAAAATGAAAAATATGCACAATGATTCACCTAACTAAAAACAATTGAAGAAATTAAGTGCAAGAGAGTTGAAGAAATATTAGTCGAAAGAACTTATGACCTTGGATACAAATAATCAAATTATGTTAGTTGAATCTGACAGCTGAATGCTAGTAGATGAAACATTCGACCCAGAGATATAACGATTGATAGGTACATGCGAAAGCTTACAGAACGAGGGAGCTAATCAAAAGGTTTCGATCGAAAACATGATACAGCTGGAATAAGTGTATGCCATTTAAGTCAATCACTTACAAGTGACGACGTTATTTCATGTGCATTCTCATTCGTAATATAATTGAAAAAATATCCCCATATCTTTAAAAAAATTAAATAGTCCTATATCTCTACCTTTATGATATTTGTCCTAATACATGTCAAATCTCTTCACCCGAGTTACAATGTCCCTGAAATTGTATCCCTGTAAACGGAAGTAACTCACTCACGTGACATAAACATTTTGCCCCCCCGTTTTGTTGGAAGGAGAGAGAGAGAGAGAGAGAGGAAGAGGAAGATGCTGAAAGTCATGGCGGGGGCGGTGGTTTTCGGCAAAGGTCCTGTCCGGTGCCGGGAGAGGGAGAGAGAGAGAGTAGGGAGAGAGCGATAGAGAGAGATGAGGAGCTCATCCTCCGCCCATATCTCGAGCACGTCGAGTCCGTCACCGAGGGTCAATTGTGCCATCACCAACATTGTCGGCTTCGGTAGCCTCAGCCATGGAGTTAGCGACTATGAGCATGTTATCGAGTTTGCCTTCTTTCATGTCCATGATGTTGCTGGTGCATTTCACCCAGTCGATCTCTCCATCGATGGCGAATGGGATGTCCCACTCATCGTTGGCCTGGCTGCAGCCAAATGTGCCCACCTTAAATCTCCCCGTCACACTAGACAAGTAATCAAGAAGCAGCATCAACGTTGGCATTCTCAAAACTGTTGACCCACCGAACAACGAGGCCAATAGCAAACTAGAGCAACGGGAGGCAGGGCAGTGCCAGAGCAAGACAACTACAATGATAGCGACCAGTCAGTCAGTCCTCGTCCATTTCCCACCTTCTCGTCCCCCATGGGAGATGGCATCCCTCCCTATCTCCTCCCTCCTCCTCTTCTAGCACCATCAGCGGTAGTGGCGGCTGTTACCCCTACAAGCACGCTCCCACTCTCCTCCTCCTCTGGCATAAAAACGCACACGCACACCATGCTTCTCTTCTGATTCTGACTATGTCGACAAGTCTTCTCCTCATACTTCTCTCGTAGAAGCAGGTCATAATAGGTTTTCCTTTTTTTTAATAATTCGAGCTTTTTTCTTGCTTTCCTTGCCAGATTCCGTCGATGATGGCCTTCTCGGGGGGAGGTGGTAGGGGTGTTTGTCGTGGCCATCCATGGAGCTAGCACTGCGAGGCACTAGCCAATGGCCGCCCATTTGCCGATCTCGTTGCTCTGGTGGTGTCACACCCCGTTAAAGTGCAAACAGAGAGTGTGACACATATAGGTACTTGTCCGAGAGTATTAGAACTTGGAAAAATAGTCATAAACATTTCACGACTAAAATCATCCATACTTGTTTGTGCGTTACGAAGAGAAATTAATAAGGACCATTTCCCATTCACAGCCCATAAATATAACATAAGTGTCATTATAGCAACTCGAAAATTTTTATATATATTTATATGTAAATAATAATAATGAAAGATAAAAATAAAATAAATTATGCATATTTTTTCATTACATCTTTAAAAGTATAGAATACATAAACATGAATCACTTGTTAACACGAACGACGAGATTCACAGCACAATTTTGAGAAGGTGAAGACGCCGGTTATTAACTTTAATCTAATCATAATTAATGGATGAGGTCATTCTTACATCATTGAATAAATGAGGTCATTGATTATGTCATAAAGGGGGCATTTATTTTAACATTCACATGTTAGAATTAATTTTAAACAATGTTAGTGTAATAGTAAGAAGGTTGGTGTAATAGTAACAAAGTTGGTGTAATAGTAACAAGGTTGGTGAAATAGAAAAATTAGGTGGAAAATTTTGGCCTATAAATAGGGTTGGGCTCTTCCCTACTCAAAGCACAAATCTATTGAGAGGAATTGCTGGTTGGAGAGAGGGAGAAAGCTCGAAGTTGGAGGAGTGTTCGAAAACGTTCTTCATTCTTAAACTTCTTCTTCTTTGATCTTCAACTAGGTAGGTTTTCTCTCAGGCGAAAACTTAATTAGATCTCCATATATATTTCTTTGTATGAGTTTCTTGATTCTATGTAAATTTTTCATGATCATGTATTTATGACTTATTTTAAGATTTAAAGTTCAAAAATGGGAGTTTTCATTATCATAACGTGTTTCAATAACGTGGATCACATATGGACCATGATTTGAATACGGTAATCACGCTCGATTTACCTCGTTTATGTGCGTTATTTCAAAACTTAAATTTTAAATTTTAAAATCATGTTCTTACCTTAAGAATACTATTAACAAAGAAATGACTAGCTGAATGAACTCGTAAAGCTATCCTTAATTGTTCAAACAACTATGCTCTAATTTTCGTACAATTCCTATACATGATTGACCCTGTCTCTTTTATCTAAGCTATGTCTGAAAGCTTGACATCTCCTTTCAACTTCTCTTCATACATGAACATATTATGCAATTGGAAGCTTGACATCTTTTTTCAATGTCTTTTCCTTCGTTGAAATTCTTTCACAAATGAACATGTTAGAATATACAAGAATGATTTCCGTTCGATTTACGTGTTTTCGTGTCTCCGAAAAAATCGTTTAGCTAGCAAGTTCACCAAGAAGAACCGGTGTCTAAGGCTAGAGGTCCACGGGCAAACGCTTTAAGTGGATAAGTTGTTACTTAATTAAGACCTCGTGAATACGAGGGGAGCCTCCCACCGTCCCACCTCTTACCTAGCCGCGTTTTCTTTAGTTTTATGCTAATTACCCGACTGAGAAAAACTTGATCTAAACTTATTTTACAATATTTTCCGCGAGAGTTGATCGCGCCTTGACCGATAATTCATTCTTTTTATTGTCTTAATGTCGTTAAACATGATGCCTTAAATCATCCATGAACTTCTCTTATAAACTTCATTTACTCTTCATACTACTTGTCCTTAAAAATGAAAAATTTGCTAGATTTGTACTTTAGCCATAAACTATCATTTAGGAGTGTAGTAACTAAGTGCCATGCGGGGTAAAGTGCTACGTTATGGGACTCACCTCTTGAGACCGGAATGACGCAAAGTGCTACATAACGGGAGCCACCTCTTGAGCCTGTAGGGACTACCTCTAGAGTCCTTCATAACTAAATGGCTAGTTATGCGCTATACTACGCTTCTTAAGCTTTTCTTTAAACTCGGATTGACCATAATTATAAATGAATTGTTCTGAAAGTTACATGGGACTTTGGTCCACCTGATACTCAATGCCTGACAAATATGGGGCCCAGATCTGGTCCTAGGCGAGTAAAGCCTGAAAGTACTTGTGTCCGAGGGAGTTGAATGATCAGGTGTGAAATTGCACCAACTGACATGCAAGATTGAACTAGACAATTCACTTATTACATGCATGACTCGTTACATGCTTAACTTCCTATACATGACATGTTTGAACGAAAGGGTTAATATCCTTGTTACATGACCATATTTACAATTCTATACTTGTTATTGATCTTCATACTTACACTTGAGTTCTACAATATCTATTCTTGAAATTCTTGATTTCCTGATCTTGTTCTCTATTTGTCATTTGTTTTACTACTTGTTTTATTTGAGGGCATATAGATGATTCAAAATACTAATTACTTAAAAGTGACCTGGTAAAGAGATATAAGTCCTACTGAGCTTTCTAGCTCACCATGTATATTGTTGTTAATTTTCAAGAAATCCCGAAGATGACGGGATTGGCTGGAGTGAGGAGAGTGATGATAGTTTTTAATAATTTCTTTTCCCAGTCTGTCTACTTATAAATGATTATATCGAGTTTGAATAGTATTGTAAGTCCTTGAAGAATATTTATTGAAAATGTCATATTATAAAATAAAGATGTGATTTTGTTCATACTCATCATCTGAGTCTCTTGATCGACCTGCCCGTATAAGCCTGTTCACGCCTTGATAATTCCACCTTGTTCGGGGCGTGACAGTCATAGTACATAAGCCAACATGGGCAAACGAACAATCACAATCCAAAATATAGCTAGAATGATTACAACCACTAATGCAGCTAGCAACCAAAACAATGCTCCACACCTTCTACCACTATGTTTCCGTTGCGCCCTGCTCTGATCATCTCTTCAAAACCCTGGCTAACACGTTCGTCCTTGCTGATCAGCACCTAGAAAAGAGAGTAAATAACTAACTGAGTACAATGACTTAGTAGGACTCCTAGCACCGTCACGAAACTCCACCCTACCGCTACAATATTCATTCTTCTTACTCTTTATGAAATTGCAACACTTGCATGTAAAACTATCTCTTCATGTTATAAACGTATAAGTGCAACTACATGTGATTCTGGAAACTTAAGCAAAAAGACATCGTAAGCAGATTTATCAAGATAAACTTAGATGGAACAACAATGAGGGCATCTCATATCGCCGTCCAAGACTGTTAAGGCCAAGGAAGAAAACACGTGAACACAAACTTGCAGCGTGAACTTTCGCATGAACGTGTATCATGAACTTGTAACATGGACCTACAACATGTAGAAGCTTAACAGCAGAGATTATATAGTAGTTCAGAGGAAATCTTTCAATTTAACATACATGGATTGAAGATGTTATATAACTTAAATTCTTAATAGGTGTAGCAACCCAGATTAAAAGAAATACATAAATAAATAAATATAATCTCCTAAATAAAATAAGGATACTTTTAATTTAATCATTCTAAATTAAATAAAATTTTACAATAATTGTAATGGTAAATTGGGCTAATGCTAAAAAATCTAATCGGGCTTAAAAGATGTAGTAAATCCTTACAATTCATGACGCCATAAATTCTTAAATGATATTTGAGTTAAATAAGCTAAAACTTAAATAAAGGAGCCAAAAATGATAATTAAACCCTAATCCACTTAGATAGGGTTGCTCTTTTGTAGAACCCTAGTCTAATTAGGGTTAGATTGTGCTAGGCAGTGCTAGATGTGGATAAAATTTGAAATTTTTGGAGTAGAAATTATCCTGGGGAAATAGGTCGAAAATATTACTCTCGGGTCTCTTAAATCTATAAATAGAACCCTAAATCCCTTCTAATCATCCCTAATAGATCGTGGAAGGGTTTGGGCAGTCGGCCTGGAACCCTTCTAATAGACCGCAGTGCCAGCAAAGCTCCTCTCGGGGAGCACTCTATCCAAGGAACCCTTCTTCCCAAAGCCGCAGTCGGCCTGGAATTGGGTCCACCAAGTCCTCGGCGCCCTCGACCGTGACACCCTAACAGCAGCACCCGCAGGCGCTGCCTGCACCGGCCTCAGGGGCCTGAGGGCCCCATTGTAACCTCAACCCGCTGACGCAGGTACTCGTCATCCAGTGAGATAGGAGGTTGATCCTCCCGAAGAAGCCGGCCCTCTCCGCCTTCCGGATCGCCGAAGCCTTTTGGCGATACAGGTGGTTGTGCTCGAACCACCACTTGGCGTAGTGGAGGTCGAATCTTCCACGGCAGTCTGACCCCCGCTTCGGTAACCGCTCCGACTCCCCGTGGTAATAGAAATCCCACCAAGTAGCTGCTAATAGGTGGCTATCCTGACCCTTATACAATCGGCTCGCCAAAGGAAATTCCTGGTTTGGTGGGATTCCCTGGTTATACCCGAAGTTCCGGGTGAACCGGTGAGGGTAGTAGGGCTCCAGAAAGCTCGTAGCAGACCGGTGCAGTGGCAGCACCGCTGGCCAGGTGCTGATCACCCACTCTGTATACAACACGGCATCCGGCTCTCACTAGTATGGAAGGGCGCAGGCTACCCCGCCACTCGAAGGCATTAGAATCAGACGAGAATCTCTCAAAGCACTATCAAAAGGGAGCCCGTCCTCACCCCGGCCGGGCAAGTAAGATAGGGCCCTCATGGCCCCCTCCAGTTGTGCAATGGCATCTCCGTCTGGCTGGCCAGTGAAGCTAAACAACAAAGGGGCCGCCGGGTTCACCACCGGCGCCCGCGTCACCAACCCAGGAAATAACAAACCATCCCACATGCTGAGGTAGTGGGTCGGCAGAAGCAGACTCCGCTCGCACAGCGCAGGATGTGCCAACAATACTCCCTGTCCGTGATAAATGTTTGCCAACGTCGCAAGAGCCAATGCCAGCCTCTGCCCCTCTGCCAATAAGCATGCGGGCCACAACAGCTCGACCCTCAGAAGACTATCCTCCCTGTGCAGGACTACAAATGTCGCCAGCCAGTAAGCCAGATACGCAGCTAGATGAGTCACATCTGGAAACCCATGGGGGTTCCACCCCTCCCGCGGTGCATAGATATATCTGGAGTAGGTCCTAAACTGTAATTCCACCTCCGTATACTCCTCCCAAGGAGTCTGGTCTCTTGCAAACTCTTGGTAAAAGCAGAAGGGACCGTTATAGAACTGACAGACCTACACCTTCAGCGGCACCCTGGGAGTCTGCGCGACTCTCTCTCTCCCGGCCAAAGCCAGGTCTCTCTAGGTCTTCAGCATGTATCGATAGCTGTAAGGAACTCGGTATCGCCCCTGTCCGTCAGTGTGGCTGCGGTGGAGGTCATCCAGCACCACCTCCTCATACCCTTCGCCGCTGATCGGTAAACAAGAAATCCGGAAGGGAGACCACAAGTCTAGTGAAGTCTCTCCCTCTACTGTCGCCACGGTGTTCCACCGGCAGTTGAAGTGCTCCACCAGTGCCTGTATCAACCCCATGTAGCAGGGGTACCCGTACAGCGCCGCGGTCACTGCATATCCGATCCCGACCCTATCTAGAAGTGCTCTGTAACGGTGCACAATCTTCATCATCTACTCAGTCGCCCCCTGATGGTACCTGTGCGAAGGGATCACCGCCCAACGGCCGTACCTGCTCACGACCGTCTATCGAAGAATCTCGTCTAGAAGGCTATGGTCATCATAGCCTTCACCAGCATATTGTAGCCCTGACGGCTCCAACACCAACCCCATGGTCCCCTCGGTCTCAACCCAGTGGTGGCCGTGGAAGTCCCAAGAAGCGGGACCCAACGCTCTAATACGGACCCCGAATTGGTCCGCCTTGCTGAAAAAGCCCAGACACTCGGCGCTGGAAAACTGACATTGCCTCCAGTAATCTCCAGAGAAGCTCGGGAAGCTGTAGAAGGCGCTGTCCCTGCCCACTAGAATAGCCCGCTCCAGCCGGCGGCGCTCCCCAGCAACACGAGGGTCTCCGTCCTCCATACTAGGCGGAACGAAACTCCGGACGAACTCGAACATGTGTCGATCCAATGGAAACTCCACCGGGTAGCCTCCTGCACGATCATAGGTGTAAATCTCGTCTGCCTCAGAAATCCGGGCCAGCTCTACGGTCCCTGCTCCATTCGCCCCTTCTCCAACGGGGCCCTCAGCTACCAGCAAACGCCCTAGGTCAAGCTGGTCCACACTGGCCATGGTGACAACGGGTGGGCCCAAAGGAGGCAAGGGTCGCCCAGTCCTCCTCACCCAGTGGTCCTCCTCACGGGCCACGCGCCTCGGAACTCGGTCATCCCTGCCAAATCTCGCCATAGCTACAAAATAATTGCACAAACATGGTAAGCATACGGGGGTCAATACACAGAGAAATGCTAGCAAAAGTGCATATGAAGTGTCAAAATACAACTACAACAACCCAGAACGACGAGCTCATGGGCCGTATGCCCTCGTCTCCGCCTCCGATGCACTCCCCGTAAGGGGCATTTGTTGTACCCAGACAATTTCCCAGCAAAATATCAAGAAATAAGGGTTCGGGAATTTTCTCGAACACCTTTAAAGCGTGGGCTACCCAGCCCTTCCTATGGCTCCCCGGGCCCAGCCAAGGGTCCCAACCAGCTAGCCGTGACCCACGACAACATTAACAATTGATTGGGGCCACCCCCGATCACTCAGTTTGCAGGTTTACCCGCATTCAACACAACCACCCGGGCCAACCCGGGAGCGCCCTGATGACAGGCCACGACACGTGGCACCCAGCAACGAGATCGGGATCTACCCCGAAGATGCCTCCATCCAATCTTCTGAAGCCAAAGGAAGACTTATCTTGGTCAACCACAGGCTTTAGAATCCCATAGCACCTGTATGCGGCCCATACACGTGTGTCGGGAATTTTCCCGAACACCTCGCGGGCGTGCATATCCCAGCCGTTCTACAATAAGCCGAGGGCCAACCCGCGGCTCCAGTACTCCAGCCATGTCCTATGATAACTCTCTAGCAATGTTGGCCCAGACTAGATGGCGGACAAGAAGGGGGGTTGAATTGTCCCCTTTGCCTAGATGGCGGATTTTAAAACTTTCTAGAACTAAACACAACGGAACTAAAATTAAATGCGTTAATTAGCATAAACTCAAGTGAGATTAAAAGAATGCCCTCAATATTTCCGATCTCACACGGATGTACAATGCAAAGAACGAGTTAACTATGCCTAAATACAAATAGCAGAGGTAGCAGTGTGTAGTAGAGCAGTGAATAAAAATCTATAAATTGACATGTGAACGGAGATAGAGGAAATGGACAATCACACATGCATTCACAATGGACACATAGATTTTTAGGTGGTTCGGGACCACGACGGGTGATGCAGGACGGATGACCGACACGGGCTAAGACGTACGACCGACTCGTTGTGCGGCCAGCACTAGCACACTAAGGCAAGCCGGGCGACTGACCACCGTGGTATTCTCCGGGTGGAGACGTCTCTCAACAGCGACTCTCTTGAGCCCGACGATCGTCCCTTGCGAGGGAAATGTGGGGATCGCGGCGATTAAGAAACCATCGTCGCCTAGGGTGCTAATTCACGCTCGGTGCTCGATTGGAGCCACGGAATGGGCGCTCACAACTCACAATCGCGGTGAATTTGAAACTAGCTATCGGCCCTATTCTCACAAACGCAGTAATATAGAAAGCATACTAAACAGCAATGTAGATGTCGGAACGAGCACGTACCTCCACGACTAGGCGTGGGGAAGAACTCCTGGCCGATTTTCGAACAACCCCAATACACAAATGAGTAACTTTGTAATTTCAGAACTGAACACCCACTCCACACAGGGAGGTATCGGGCTACAATTGATAATTTTGGGGTTGCTGGAACCCGAGTTGACGGGCCACACTCGCAGGAGGCGAGGGACGCGTGCCGGAGCCGCTCGGGTACGCCGACGGAAAGCCGACCCGGTGCTGTCCACGATGGTCACCCTGCGCAGCGAACTTGCGGAGGCCGGTACGGCCAGATCCGATACCCGATTGGAGCACCGTTTGTTGGAGAATGTCCGCAATAGGATGTAGTTTCTTCACTCCGAAGGGCGCGATCAGATCTTTTCATATCTGGGCGCAGTAACGTTTCTTCTCAGCTTCTGGTTTTGAGCTCCCAGAACGACGCAGCGACACGGTAAAATGATGGAAAAATAGCTTCCAATGTCGGATTGAGACGTTCTTTGTGGAAGATTGTTGGCAACGTCAAGAGGAAGACGTACTCCAAAGATCCCTTACAGATCTCGACTGGATGAGTCAGGGTGGACCCTGAAAGTCAGCTCTGGTTTGGGGCCGGATCTGCTCAGATCTCTTGCGCGATCTCACGAGATTCACCGCCCCGAACAACACGGTGATCAGATCTAGGCGAGATCAGCGGCGACGTGAAGATGACTTGAAATCCTACGATCTCTCTTCAAAAACAAGCTTCAGATGGCGTCGAGGTTGGGCTGGAGAATTTAAAACACAGTCACCTCCAGATCTGGGCAGCAATCTGGAACCGATCTGCGCGCCTCCACGAAACGAACTGCTGCCGTTGCTCACGAACTCCGATTGACGTGAAACCAGCGCTGAAATTTTCCTAACTTACAGAGGTATCACTAGGAGTTTTTGTGGAAGAAGAAGATAAGAGGAAGAGGGGGATACGAGGTCGAGTCACATGACCCAAATCTGTCCCGTCACAGGACTGCAACCAGGGAATCACTCCCAAGAGAATCACTCTCTAATGCACTTTTCTCTTAACAAAACTTCATTAGCCTTTGCACACACAACATACAAGGCTTTAAATAGACAAATACAAGGGGTATAGGGGAGGGGGCTGCGTAGGATTCAAGAAGGGAGAGGGGGGGTGCGCATGGATCATGACTCTTGAAAGGGAAAGGGAGACAAGGGGACATGGTAGCTCACCTAACTTTGAAATTCAAGGTAAAGATGGTAGGTGGCAGCTATTTGGAACTTGACCAGCAGCCATTTGAATGCTCTATGTGGTAAATGAAGAAGAAAATCAAACTAGCTAGCCTAATACCAACAAAAAGGGGGCGCCCCTAGCTTGGGCCCTTCTTGGGCCAAGTTGGCTCAAGTCCAACTAAGGCCATTCACAAGCCCATTCCACTCCAACCTAGATGGCCCATGTGGAAGGGAAGCTTAATGGGGCCTTAAGTGGCTTAGGATCCAATATGAAGCTTAATGAAGCCTCATAGCCCAATATGACAATCAACCCTTTAATGGACTCTAAAAGACTTACCCAATTGGCTTATTAAATGCCTTACAATGAGCCCAATATGAAAAACCCAAGTAGAATGTTCATTACAAGCCCAATCTCAATGCAAAAAGAGTCCAAATTGAAGCCACATTGTCCCTAATTTGAAGGGAAGCCGAAGTAGTCCACTTGGTGCTCCGCGTATGGCACCGTCGGTTCGCCGACGTGTCACTGATCACCCTGGTGTCCGCACCAATGGGCTCCCTACGTCCACCCCTCACCGAACTCGATGAGGCTTCACTACACACTACGAACCGTAGCAGAACGGGGATGAATCCCAACACCACACATGCTGCTTCCGCAGCAATGCACACACAGGGCCTAGCCCCAAAACGCTGCCACCGCAGCACTCTCACACACACAATCGGGGAACACACCCCGGATGCAAAAACCACACGGAGACGCAGGTCCGTCCACACTCACAAACTCAGGGAACCTTGCCCCGCAATAAAACCAACCACTCGGAGACGCAGCTCCGCCCACAAACGAAAGTATATCAAGTTCTATGAAAAGAAAGGATATGCATTAAACGCCCACAAATATGAATCTATGTTCAAATAAAAGAGTATAAATGAGAGAAGAAAGATTCCCCTCAAATCTGCAATGAAAGCTCGTAGACGGGATGAATGAGTGCGCTGGAGATATCCGATCACAGAGAGGAAGCCGTCTAGAACCGATGGAGACGCCCAGGTGGAATCTTGAGCTACCGCGCTCTAGACTGAAATCAGATCGACAGGTTTCTCGTTGATGGCCGTCTCCCTTTCTTTCTTCTCCTTCAAGGTGCACAACACCTCCTCCACGTTCTTCTTTCTCCTGCAAAGTATAGAAAAGACTAGCCAAAAGGAGATGTCACCCATAGATGCATTTCGCAGCATACTTATACCCAAGTGAAAGAGATGCAAAAAGACTATTAAACCCTTGCAAAAACCTCTCAAAGCCACACCCAAACAAGGGTAGAAACCCTAAGGGTAATGGGGTAAAATATCATGGCAAATGGATCACAAATGGGGCATTTCGAAACCCAATACGCAGACCCGTTCCAGATCTTCCAGGCCAGGTGTCGACACATGGTGTCGACACCAATCAGAGAGAGTTCTGCCCCTTTGAAGAAAAACAGACCCAGAATCCAGGTGTCGACACCTGGTGTCGACTCCTGGTGCAGGGTGTTCTGTCCAGCCAAAAAGCAACCCCCAGAGAGCAAGGTGTTGACACCAGGTGTCGACACTTGCAGAGGGAACATGTAAAACTGCCTAAAGGCAGTCCGGTTCAACCCAAAAACTCCACATACCATCCAACCAAATGAAGGGCCCTATAACCTCTTTGAAAACACGATTTATCCACAGAAATGACATGCACTTGAATGTTTTGAAAACTCTATTCAACCTTAATTTCCAATGAAAATATGGGAACCAATATGAGCATTATACAACCATGAGCTTCTAAGAAAAACAAGGATTAGTTAGATGGTAAGCCCAAAAACATGAAATATGCAATAACTCCATTCAAGCAAACTGAAAATTAGATTCAGAAATAAAGTCTTACCAAGGATCCAAAGGATTAGTGGACAAAAAGGAACCTGCACTTACATCCAAAACCATTCATGTCATTATTCAATCAATGCAAGGAAAATAAACAACTACCTTGCATTTTGTCATGTGAAGAATCTCCCAATCTGTACATTGAGCTTTTACTGTTCAACCATATACAGTTTGTTTCAAAAACTTTTACTCCAAAACCCACACCTTTCAAGTCATTCATTCAGGATTTCAAATTTCACATGCTCATCATGAACTGTCAAGAGGGTTAAACCTATCAAGGCATTATCAAATTCATTTACAAACTCAAGCTTCCACTTTCAACTTCCATTGTAAAGAGCTCAAGTTCATGTCAATATTCAACTAGTGCATTTGAAGAAACTAACTACAAGGCAATTCTTCCACAACACAAGCTCTCATTTCAAATAGAGGTTCATGCATGGAAAGCCATTTCCAACTCAAGCATATGTACCTTGACCACTTGATATTGAATCAATTCTCACATGAATTACATATGCTTCTAACCAATTTTATACACAATCTCACATGAAATTCAGGTGCAGTCCAAGGCATGTAGACCAAAGTTGATGCATATGACCCAAGGTTGATGCAGATAGAGGAATATGTAACACAAATGTCTATGCATATAAAAGACAAGTCTAAGCATATGAAGACTAAGGTCAGTGCATCTTCAACACAGGTCGATGCACATTGTGAAGGTCAGTGCACATCTGTAGCATAGACAAGGTCTGTGCATAGTGCACAGGGTCTAAGCATAGCACGGACAAGGTCTATGCATGGTGTGCACATGGTCTGAGCATAGCACGTCTGTGCATAGTGCACAGGGTATGTGCACAGCACGTCTATGCATATGTAGCACAGGGTCTGAGCGGACAAGGTCTGTGCATATTTTTAAAATCTTCGAAGACAGGTCGGTGCATGTTCTTTAAAACAACAAGGAAGGTCGGTGCACTTTGTGTAAAACACAAAAACAAGGTCGGTGCATATATGAACATGGTCAGTGCACATCTATAGAAATACTAAGATAAGGTTGGTGCACTTTTATGAACCATAATGATGGGTCGGTGCAAGTGCCAAATGCGGTCGGTGCATGTTTATAAAAACACCAAAACCAGGTCGGTGCATATAATGCTCAAGTCTGAGCATATGAAATACAGATCAGTGCCATGAGGAATAGGTCGACTCCCTGAATGGGTGAGGTCGACTCTTCAGATCGCACAAGTCCAAATCTCCATGCCTACAAAACAAGATATCAACAGTAAGCTCCAAAATGATCAATAAGCATTTTCCACAATACTTGCACACAACATATTGTTATCATCAAAACTATCACCAAGGACAAAGAGGGAGTGGCACGAACCCAACAATCTTCCCCTTTTTTGATGATGATAATATATTGTGGCCATCTAAAACTCTCTCCCCCTTTGACATTATAAAAAAAAATAGGGGTCTAGAGGAACAAACAAAAATGAAATGAGATTGAAAAGCGAACGAACTTAGCAATAATCTATCATGAAAGGAAGGTGTGAAAACCATGAGCACCAAGCAAGAAAATGAAAGTTGATGTGCAATATGCAAGATTTTTGAAATATGTCCAGATGCTTAATTTTGAGATATGTTCAAAAAGTATAACCAAACTATGCACAAGGAGTATAATGAAACTAAACTATATGCAAGTGCTATGCTAAAGAGCACATTATTCTCCCCCTATTGCCATGGACAAAAACCGACTGACAATGGGATTACTTAACTTGTTATTTACATGTATAACTTAAAGATGTATGAAATTTCAAGCAAGCAAGCAGTCATGCATGTGGCAAACATGTAGTAAGCTATAGCTCCCCCTCAATGGGGTAAAAAGGATAAGGAGTGAACAGTTGATTCAATCAAGTTGTGACACATGAAGCATAATCAAAAAAGGTAGTGCATGCATATGCTAAAGGTATTGCATAACCCATGATAAGAACAAATTCAAGATATATAGTCATCACAATAATACCCAAAATTGAAATTTGTGTAAATGAGCAATGGACTTCAAATTTATATGGATATGAACAGAATTTCTAGAAAACACTAGAGGGTTATTTTCTTCCTACACTTCCATTTCGATCCTCGACTTTTGGTAGCTTAACACAACCCCTTTTTGTTTGCTTTTCTTTTATTAGAATTCACTGTTCGACGCGAGTCACCTCATGTGTCTCAATGGGGTTTCCCGGCTACTAGGATTCATCACGCAATGTAGATTTTGTTTCATCTTGTAGGTCACCACATGGAGTCGCAGCTCCGTCTTCACACAACCAAACTCGAGGAAACTTTCCCCACAATAAATCTACACACACGCAGAGACGCAGCTCCGCTCACACACGACAATATCTCAAGTTCAATAAAAAGAAAGGATATACATTAAACACCCACAATATGAATCTGTATTCAAATAAAAGAGTAGAAATGAGAGAAGAAAGATTCCACCTCAAATCTGCAATGAAAGCTTGTAGACGGGACGAATGAGGGCGCTGGGAATATCCGATCACGGAGAGGAAGCCGTCTAGAATCGATGGAGACGCCCAGGTGGAATCTTGAGCTACCGCGCTCCAGACTGAAATCAGATCGATAGGTTTTCTCGTTGATGACCGCCTCCCCTTCTTCCTTCTTCTTCAAAGTGCGCAACACCTCCTCCCCATTCTTCTTCTCCTGCAAAGAATAGAAAAGATTAGCCCAAAAGAGATACCATCTAATGCCAATCGTGGCCTACATATAATAGCAAGAAGGCAGCAACAAAAAGACTACAAGGCCCTTCTAATAACCCTTCAAAACACACCCAATAGATGGGAGAAACCCTAAGGGTAATGGGGTAAAAAGCCCGAGCAAATCGGACCATGAAATGGGCATTTCACAATGAATCCGGAAAACACGATCCGGACGAACCAGACAAAGTGTCGACTCTTAGAGTCAACACTTCTGTCATGCTGTACTGCCGACAGAGAAGAAAAACCACCCAGGACAAAAGTGTCAACTCTTAGAGTCGACACTTTCTGTCAGGGGTTCTGCCAACCACTAAAACAACACACAGGCCAGAAAGTGTTGACTCTTAGAGTCGACACTTTCTGTCTGGTCTAATAACAACGCAGACAGAACATAACAAACTAAGTGTCGACTCTGTGAGTCGACACTTTTTCTGATAGAATTAAAAACACAATAAAACTCAATCGAAACCCCATTTTTCTTCAACTAAAGCATTAAAAACAAAATACCATGCATTGCAACAAAGAATTGCCATGAATTAAGCTACATTCGAACAGTAAACCAATGAGTGTGTAAACATCTTGAACTTCAAACACTCTTAAAAATATAGCATTAGAAACACTATCAGACCACTCAAACCTCAACTATGAAACTAACTAATGAGTCAATCATTTCGATGTATATGAAACTCATTCATAACAACCAGCTTGGCACTAATGAGACTAGAGATCAATAAGGAATCATGGGAAGCTCAAGGACCAAAAGACAACCTCAAAACTGACATGAAGAACAAGCATGAGGTCACATGCAAACCCATTACATGAAGAAACACTTCAATCCATTCATGCCAACTATAATCAAATTCAGAGGTACAATCTTACCAAAGATCCATTGGTTTGAAGGCAATGTGAACCTGCACTTGTATTAGCAAGATACTCAAGGGTTCCAGTTCAGTCCAAAAATGTTAAGATCAATTCATTGATTTTCTATGCATATAAAGCCCAAGTCTAAGCATATGAAGACTAAGGTCAGTGCATCTTCAACATAGGTCGATGCACAATGTGAAGGTCAGTGCATATTATGAGAATCATCAAGGATAGGTCGGTGCACATTTGTAAAGCACTGAGACAGGTCGGTGCATGCATAAGACAGGGTCGGTGCAGACAAGGTCGGTGCATATAGTGAAACACAAAGACAGTCGGTGCACATCTATGAAATAGTAAGATGGGTCGATGCACATTGTGTAAAACATAAAAACAAGGTCGGTGCATATATGAACAAGGTCAGTGCACATCTATAGAAATACTAAGATGAGGTTGGTGCATGTTAGAAGCAGGTCGAAGCACATTAGAAAAACACAAAAGATAGGTCTGTGCATATTGAGGCACCCTCAACCCATTCAACCAAATATCAAGATGATTAAACAGTCATCATTGATGAACCAGGTTCAGACCAAAAATATGAAGTTCAGTCCAATGCAACAATAGTATGCCTTATATCAAGATTTCCATCATCATGAATCAAGATCGTATGAGCAACATGAAAATCTATTCATTTAAGCAAGATAAGAACATCATGCAACCAAGTGCAAACATGAATCTCATTTAACTCAATTGAGCCAAAGACTCATGTAAAGCATGTTAAGACCCAAAAACACTTCAAATGTCCCATGATAAATATGCAAGAACCACATTTATGATATGCAAGAACTAAAGGACATTTGCCATAGAACTTGCACACAATATTTTGTTATCATCAAAACCATCACCAAAGATAACGAGGGAGCACAGTGAACCCAACAATCTCCCCATTTTTGATGACAACAAAATATTGTGGCCACCAAAACTCTCTCCCCCTTTGACATTATCAAAAGGTGGGGAAAAGAGGAACAAATGTGGAGTTTTCAAACACGAATGGCGCATGAACCCAGCATGAACCTACCATGAAAGGAAGGTGTGAGAATTATGAACAAGTATTAAACTAAGAGCATGTGTGAAACTATGAACATGTATCTAGAACTGAAATTTGAAATATGTGCAGATGCTCGATTTTTGAACTATATGCAGAATGTGTGACTAAGCTATGCACAAAATGTATTATGCTAAGGAGCACATTATTCTCCCCCTATTGTCATGAACAAACAATCGACTGACAATTGGTATCAGAGCCCAGTCTCTGATCTTTATACGCGGACCTCATGGTCTAGGAGAAAAGATCACTTTATGATGGCTGATATGAATTCAGTTCCTATCTTTGATGGTTTTGATTATGCTCTATGGCTTGAAAAATTTTGTGTTTGGATTACTAATTTTGATCAGAAGCTTATGAAGCTAATTACTCATGGTCCTCATGTTTTGCCCAAAAATAAGTTAAGATGGACTGATGAATATAAGAGAATGAATTCTGATAACTTGTTTGTTTTGAATACTCTTAAGGCTGTAGTGAACACTGATGTATTTCCTTTTGTCTCATCCTGTAGGTCAGCCAAAGAAATCTTGGATGGGCTGAGCGAAGCCTAAGAAGAAAGCCGGGATAGTGAGTGCCTCGTGGCAAACAACGAGAGTAATTGTCAAAGCGAGGAAAGTTCTAAGGTAAACTCTGATTCTGATAGTGGAGACGAACTTACTTTTGATGAATTGGTTAATGCTTATGATGAATTGCTTGTTAGATATAAAATAACAAAATCTAAAAACAGAAAATTGAAGAAGAAACTTGATAATTCTTCATGTGGAAAATGCACTGAGCTTGAAAAATTAATTGAGTCTCACATGTTAGATGTTGAAGGACACAAAGAGATAATTGCTAATCTCAAAACTGAAAATAAATCTTTAATGGCTAAAATCTCAGAACTTCAACAAATAGTTAAAGATAATGAGAATCTGAAAGAGTTGAATACTACTATATCTCGGAAACTGCTCCTTCTTGAAAAAGGGAAAGCTATTCTGAATGCTGACAAATCTGAAAGGCTAAGGGAGCTAAAATTTGAGATAAAAAGTTTTAAGAACATGAATGATAAAACTATTGAGTTGGAGGAGGAGTTGAGAAATCTGAAGAATGATCTGTCTAAGTCTGTCGATTTAAATGAAACAATGAATACAATGCCTAATGAAAAAGTGAGTTTTCAAAAGAACGAACTTGAACACATCTCCATGAACGAAAACTCATTCGAAAAACTTCATAACGAAAACAGTGTTTTGCTAATTCATATTTCCTTGCTTGAAAGTAGATTGAAAAGTCGTGAAAAGTTTGAAAAATAAAAATGTGTGATTGATGATAATTGTGACAAACTGCATATTCTTGAACAAGAAATTGAAAGTCACAAAGCTGTTAATTCATTATTGAATGAGAAAATTACGTTATGTGAAGAAGAATTAATAAGTACCGAATTGCACATTTCATCTTTGGAAAATAAAATCATGAGTTTGAATAAGTCCTTACATTTGTGTGATAAAGAAAATCATAAACAGAAAAATGTCAATGATCATTCTTGTATGTATGCAAAATCCTCAGTTGTTAAACATGTTCATGCATTAAGAAAAAGAATGAATGTTTCATACTTTTATTGTGAAAAATTTGACCATGAAATGCATGATTGCTTTACCAAGAAAAGTGATGATGAGTGGTCTGTCGAAAGAAACTTTTTTTCTGTCGTTTTTGTGGTGAAGTTGGACACATGATGAATAATTACTTTTTAATAAAAAATCATGAAAAATGGTCCATGAAAAGAAGATTTTCTTATTGTTATTATTGTGGTGAGAATGGTTATTCTATAGATGATTGTTCCACAATGAGATTGGATGATGATAGGTGTGCCATGCGATATAAGAATACCTTCACCCATGCTAGAACTAACCCCTCGGGACCCAAGATGGCTTGGGTACCCAAATCTCCAAAATGAGAATATGTTTTGTAAGGGTGCCTTGAGGAGGAAGAAACTGTTGATAAATGAAGATCCTTCAAGGCAAGAAAAATGATGAGTTCTTCTATTAATGAATTTGGTATACTCGTTCTTTTTGGATAATTCAACTCAGGTGAGAGTTTGAGTTTTAAGAAAAATAGTGTGCTTCAATTCTAAATCTACTATCATGTTGACTGTCCATGCTTATCAGTTGCATATTTATAAATAAAGACTTCTCAGGGCGAGAGAGAAAATAGTTTGATTTTGAGAACTCACTCTAATTAGGGTTATTTTGAAAAATCTGAAAAGGTAAAATTTGAGTTTGGAGAAAAATTTTACAATTAAACAGTTGCATTTCTGCTTCATTGATTTAATTGATGACTTGAACACTCTTCTCTACACATCCTGTGAATAACTTTAGTTTTTAAATACTTCACACTGCACATAAAGTCTTTCATCCTTTACTCATATTCTGCAAATAAAAAATTCAGATTTTGAATGCTTGAGTTTGATCATAGAATTCTTCATCCTTTCAATCATGTTATTGTAAATAGCAGTTCACATGTGCATACACGATTTGCATACTGATTTTCATGCACATATCATACACATCTTTGCATACTTGCATACACTTGACATACATATGTGCTTGAATGTCATGATTATCCGGTATATCAAATGGTGATTGTGGAAGGTTAGATTTTGTCCAACTGGAAGCCTTCCCCATGCTTGATGGTGGTCTTCGGACCTACATTCTCAGCCGAGTACCGGTAATCAACTTGTGTGAAAATTTTACCATGATGGATGTATACGTGTATATATCATATCACCCTTCCTTGAATACATCCTATGACCTGTTTTCCCTTGCTAGATAAAATTACAGTGATTTAAACATGTTTGTTACATGGCATATATTAAGGGGGAGATTTTACTCATAGCTGTGTAAATACTTAGGGGGAGACATAACTGTGATTAGACTAATTCATGTCTTACATTCAATACAACAACCCACACACTTTGCACCTTTTTGAGATAAATGATTCAATCAAATAAGGAATTCAGTTATTCCTCTCAACACTTTGGAGGACTATTGAATCTCTACATGGAAATCACATATCTCGTGAGGAAAAAGCTGTTTGCCCCACCAAAAATCCGTATAAGTGGAGCGTGGATCCGAGTGGCCGGGAATCTTCCCCGAAACAAAGGAGGAAACTCGCGTCGAAAAGTGAAGCAATCCACTATTACAAATTAAGTGGGTTTGGCACCGAGTAGCTGAGAAGTGCTCCTGAGACAAAGGGTACAACTCGCGCCGAAAAGTGACAAAGTCCGTAATTAAGATAAGTGATGAAGCTGAGTAATCGGGAAGTGTCCCTGAGACAAAGGATACAACTCGTGTCAAAAGGTTAGTCACACCATTTATAGTAATTAAAAAAAATTTAGGGTCATACGTAGCTACCAATTTTCGAGCATTGTGTATGAAAGTATATGGATGATAAGTCCTTTTTAGTGTTAGTTGGAAAATTTGATGATCCACATTGCTTTGGAATTCATTGCTCAATCTTTCACATATACACATTGGGTTTGATTGTGTGAATGTTCTTTATGAATCTGACGTCTTTCATAGTTAATGCAGTACCTTCTTTATGTAAGCACGACCTTCTTTGTATTGCACATATTCATTATGTTCAACAATCAATTGCATAATTCTTACACCTATCCCGAAGGGACTTGCTTGAGTATATAATTTATTATGCATGCCTGAGTGCTTGATTGCTTGATCCTTTTTTGTTCATACCTTACATAATTTCAAATTGATGCATCTTTAGATCAGACATGTACATATCAGGTTAAATAATCCCATTGTCAGTCGGTTTTTTGTTCATGACAATAGGGGGAGAATAATGTGCTCCTTAGCATAATACATTTTGTGCATAGCTTAGTCACACATTCTGCATATAGTTCAAAAATCGAGCATCTGCACATATTTCAAATTTCAATTCTAAATACATGTTCATAGTTTCACACATGCTCTTAGTTTAATACTTGTTCATAATTCTCACACCTTCCTTTCATGGTAGGTTCATGCTGGGTTCATGCGCCATTCGTGTTTGAAAACTCCACATTTGTTCCTCTTTTCCCCACTTTTTGATAATGTCAAAGGGGGAGAGAGTTTTGGTGGCCACAATATTTTATCATCATCAAAAAGGGGGAGATTGTTGGGTTCACTGTGCTCCCTCGTTGTCTTTGGTGATGGTTTTGATAATAACAATATGTTGTATTCCTCATGGCACATATCTGTATTTCATATGCTCAGACTTGAGCATTATATGCACTGACCTGGTTTTGGTGTTTTTATAAACATGCACCGACCGCATTTGGCACTTGCACCGACCCATCAAGCAAGTCGGGGCCACCCCCGACCCTTAGACACGCGACGACAAACCATTTATTTTCAGCTCCCGGGCCGACCCAGGGCTGCCCGCCAACCTGCCGTACTACACGGCATACACCACGAAGGCTGGGCCCACACGCTTGGAAGGCCCTCTCTCGGCTCTTGTGATCCCTTGCCCTCAGCCCCAGGGCCAAATCTAAGGCCCACCAGTCACCTACCCAAGCCGATCAACAACCCGAGGTGTGTCGGGAATTTCCCCGAACACCTTGCGAACGGCAGTGACAACACGACGATGACAAGCCCCACGGGCCAATTTCGGCATCCCGGAGCACCCCGTCCTTCAAAGGACAACCCCAGACGACAAAAAAGGACCCCCGGGGCCACCCCCTGTGGCCACGGCCCGCCCGGGGGGGGGGGGGTGTTCACCCCAGGCGCGGCCGCGCCCTGGTGGGGGCGAACTCCCCCGGAGGGGCGGCCCCTCCACCCAGCCCGCTCAGCCCCTGTCAACAATCGTCCCAGTCCCGCGTAAGGTCCATCAGCGTACCAGCTTCAAGGCGTTCGTGAAGATGAAGTCCCGAGGTCGCAAAGTCAACCTCCTCGTTCCACGGGCGCACGCGGCCAGCCAACCAGTCCAACACCCGTATCCTTTTGTCTTCTTGAGGTCACCTAGAGTCAACGTGGGCCCAAAATAGACAAAAATGGGTTTTTATAGAGGTTTGGGGAAAAAACACTTGGTTTACTCCGCGTAAACCCCCCCATGGGGGGTTTAGGCGGACTAAACCCTACCCCCAGGTTGGTCCGCCTAAACCCCTCCAATAACAAAAAAAAGTTTTTTTTATCAAAAAACCCAGCCCCTAGAGTCAGTTCACCTTAACCCTTAGGGGTTTAGGCAGGCCAGATTGGGCATCCAGTCTGGTCTGCCTAAACCCCAGGTTTAGGCGGACCAGACCTGCCCCCAAGTCTGGTCCGCCTAAACCCCAGCCAGAAAAAAATGTTTTTTTTTTAAAAATAAAAACCTAGCCTTTACTCCGCCTAACCCCCCCTCCCCCACTCTGAAAATAAAAAAAATGTTATGTTCAAGGGTTTACGCGGACCAAGTTCTACCCTCAACTTAGTCCGCCTAAACCCCCCTGACCCTTTGTATTCTTCTATAAAAGCCCCCTTGGAAGCTCAAGGGGCATGCATGCAACAACATATGAACTGACTGCCGCACATCCGGACTTCCACAGGCGCGCAACAAGCAAGGACAGACGCAAGGAGCTAAGTGTGCGCATGTGGTTGGCTTGTTGATCGGCTCACACACGCCGAGGGTATGTTGCTCGCACTTCCCTCATATGGCATTTAGCCATCGCACACAAGCCTATCTCTGTCGCACGTAAGGCGTTATGACAACGGCAAACACACCCGCATTCTGGGTCCGCCCGCGTATGACAACCCACGGTGGCTATGCATACGCCATGATGTCGAACCTACTTCCGTCACAAAACCGCTTGCCTGCCGCTCGCCCCGAGCTGGCCATCGACCGCTTTGACCGATGACTCGAGTTAGCCAGACCCCGGCCTGGAAGTAACACTCCCGGGACTAGCCCAGACTCCCCAGCATGAATATACTCGCCTCTCAGGACCCGTACCCGCTTGCTCATCCCGAGCCGCGTCCGGCCCTCCTCCAGGCGACGACCAGTATCTCCCCTTGCCATCCAGTCTAGTCCTCCCTTAGCAAATCAGGCATATCCCAAGCCTTGTAGAGAGTCTCTGTAAAAACACGCGGATGTCCACCTTGTTATGCATTGACCCGGGGACCGACCCACGTGTCAGAATTGTCCTGCGACTTGCACCAGTTGTATTTTGGCCTCCTCGGCCCATTTGTAAATCCCACGTGACTCTCATACAGCATGAAACCAGTTGAATACATCTACCTGTACCCGGGTCTCAGCTTCTTCCCGCACCACCCCATGTGTGTCCAGCGTCTCTTAATCCAGTAAACCAAACCTCCCAGTCAAATGCACCCTTATACCTGTAGGATGCCCCTGGCCCCCTATCCATGGCTTCAGACATATACATACTTCTCTTCAGCACAGAACAAAGGTGTTCGGATTCAATCCGATGTAAATAAACACCGACTGCTTACGGTTGGTGGAGAAAGATGTCTAGTACACGATTCCCCACAATCGTCTGCGCACTCGCACCCATGGAACCTTCTCTCTCCATGTGTCGCCCAACTTTCCGAGCCCACGTGCCGCGTCCTGGCGATGCTTCCCCAGTCAACCTTCCGTTCCATGGGTGATTGTCGAGAAATCGATTAGCACGCCCGCACCCCGATCTAGTTACCTTAACCCCAGAAACTTCTTGTGCCATTCGACCCCCTCTCAACCTTCCTTAAAAGGCGAGTGCCCGGTACCGTTGTGAGAGGCATACAGTTATGAAGGAGAATACCCGAGATACATCAAGCTCCTATGTTTTCCTTTCCCGCTTTATTCCTTCCCTCATCCCGGTCACCGATCCCTGACACACACCACAACAGTGTTCTCCTAGGTCAAACTCAAATTGATCAAGTAAACTTGTTTAGGTGCATGTCTATTTTGATTTAATGAATGTTTCCCAAATTTTCATCTATTGTTATGCATGTATTTTGGGTTCTATGAATGAGGTATTGATCGCACAAATCACTCGTCGTTGAAAAATGTCGTGCTCAATTTCACAAAATAATACCGCACTCACTCACAAAAGAATTTTAAATCCAAGTAGAGTGATGAATATGGGTCAATCCCACGACGAGGAAGATCTTTTTTATTAAGTTAGAAAACCCTTGTATTTTGAGATCAAAATCGTGGAGTGAGTTTTGAATAAAAGAAATGAAAATTGCTTGAAATAAAATCTAACTAAGAATGTTGGAGGGTTAGAGAAGAGAAAGTTGGAAGTGAGTGACAGAGAGAAAGAGAAAGAGACAATTGTAAAAATTGAACTTTTATTACTAGGAAATAAAATTACAATGCTAGAAAAGTGAACGTTACAACTAATAATAAACTAAGAACAAGAAAGGAGGAACTAGAGCCGAGAGATAATGAAGAATGCCGTCGTCTCCTCCTCGCCGAGCCTTTGATAGAATCGCCCCGCCTTGAAGGAGAACACCACCGTGAGAGGTAGAGGAAGAAGTCATCGTTGTCCACGCTGCCGAGCCTTGGAATGTCGCCCCGCCTTGGAGTGTACACCGCCGTGAAAGGGGAGTTGTGGAGGAGAAATCTTGGAGAGAGAAAGAGAGGAGGATGGGTAGAATGGTGAAGGCTAATTATCTAAGTGAATGAAGGGGAGAGGAAGAGAGGTAGAGGCACACTAGGGCTAAGGGAAGAAGAAGAAGAAGAAGAGGAAGGGAGACTAGGGTTTGTATGAAGAAGAAGAAGGAAGAAGATGAGAGGGGGCGCACTAAGATAGGGTTTTGGAGAGAGGAAGGGGGCGGCCTATGCTAGAGGGAGAGAAAAATAAGAAATTCTAAGCTAAAAAGAAAAAGAAGAATTCTCTTATCTTGATTTTAGTGGGCTATTTATAGGAGAAATAAGTTAAATGGAGGGTGGAGATTCTAATGTTTCCCAACAACAGATCAATAGAGATTAAACTTAGACGATCGGGAGATACACCAGTGGGGGATCCCCCTTGCGATATCCCTAGCCGTTGCTGCCTAGTGCATCCCTCTCCTCGCCGGCTATGGCCGGTGTGGGGGGGGGGGCTTCGCCTCCTCTCCCTGAGAGAGAGGTCGCTGGTTCGGATATTCTGCTCGTTGTTCCTCGTAAGTCTTACGCTCAATCACTTATGGATTCACATCTTCGTCCGCGCTTATCCTTCCGAGTGAAACCTCCTGCTTTCATTGACCAAGGTGAGCCTGCCGTATACTTCACGCAAGAAGAAATCCAAGCATCCATGCAGCATCTTCAGAATGCCATTATAGCCAAGTGTGCTTATGGTCGCCCATCTATACCGAAAATCAAAGCCTGCCTCACTCAACATCTGCAGTTGTGTTTGGATTTTGTTATCAGTCGGATGAACGCCAGGCACATTTTGATCCGGCTAGGTTGTGAGGCTGATTTTCTCAAGGTTCTTCTTCAAAAGAATTTATATATTAAAGGGTATCTGTTCAGGTTTTTTTGATGATCACATAACTTCAATTTTGATTCTGACCCTGCATCTACTCCAGTGTGGATTGGGTTTCCCTCTCTCCCTGTCAATTTTTACCATGAAGACTTCCTTCGCTCCATAGCGGGGAATATAGGCCCAGTATTGCGGATTCATGATAGTACCCTTGCAATGACAGAAACTTTGGAGGCTCTTGTATGTGTTGAGCTCGATCTTTCTGCGGAGCGAAGAGAACGACTCTGGATAGATATGGATGGTGAAGGTTTTTGGCAGATGGTTAATTACCACAGGTAGGGGTGAGCACGGTTTGGTTTGAAGAGAAATTTTCTCAAACCAAACCGAACCGAATTAAGACTTCAACCCGAACCAAACCAAACCAAACTAGTTTGAAACCAAACCAAACCAAACCGAATTAATTCGGTTTGGTTCGGTTTGAACCATATTCATCTTCCCTTTTAGAATTTAGATTGGATTCAAACAACAGTAGAGAAAGGTAGGGTAAAAGAATTTCTACCAAATAAAGTAAATATTAAAGAAATAACATAAAGAGTTATAACTTGTAAGAACAAGCTCCATAATATTTTCACATAAAAAATTAAGAACTTCAGTTACAGTAAAATAGAAGGTGATTTGAAACATATTTCATAAAGTCGGAAACCCCGTTAGGATGGCGAGAATTGGACTTTTTGAATTGGGATTTATAGTTACATATACATTTATATTAATTTAATAAAAATATTCTTAAATTCGAGTTATTCGATTCGGTTTGGTTTTATTCGGTTTCTTGAACTTTAAAACCAAACCAAACTAATTTTTTTTAAATTTCAACCTAAATCAAACCGAACCAAATCTATCGATTTGGTTTGGTTTTCGGGTTGAACCCGAATAATGATCACCTCTAACCACAGGGCTCCACATTTGTGTTCATTTTGCCATAAGCTTGGCCATAAATAAGTTGATTGTAAGAAAAAATAGAACAAGATAACGACTCGGCCTCCCCGATTGGAGATTGGTATCCCTTCTGGTCAGTAAAGAACGAGTCGTCAGGAATACAAACCTCGCTCTCCCCAGCCTTCTAGTCCTAAGTTAGAGACTAACATCTCCAATAGGTTCTCTGCCCTGATGCATGTGTCTGAGGAATCGCCAACTGATATGGAACATGTTCAGGAGAATTCAGGTACTGGGGTCCCCAGTGACCATCCGATTACTTCAATGCATTTACACTAGGTTATCCCTATTTTGGCCCCTCCATCGGATGAAGCAGGCAATGCTTTAATTTTACAGTCATCTGTCAATGAGTCTAACAAGTAGAGTATCATGAGATCGATGCATAATGAGGCTGTTCCAGCTGAGCATTCTCCTTCTAAGGAGCTTCCTTCAATCCACAGTATGAACTCTTCTTCTTTAAATGAAGAATCTGTTCTGCCTTTGGTCCAAAATACTATGAATACAGCAGATGTTCACATTATTAGTTCGGATGAAGTCTCAAAAATCTCAATTTCAGAGAATTCTCGAATGATGTGTCAAGGCACAAAGGTCAAATTTGACA
Source organism: Amorphophallus konjac (assembly GCA_022559845.1). NCBI lineage: Eukaryota > Viridiplantae > Streptophyta > Magnoliopsida > Alismatales > Araceae > Amorphophallus > Amorphophallus konjac. The sequence goes on along the minus strand of CM040117.1, from coordinate 36,334,896 downwards.
ACCTACATGCCAATGAATCAAAGGAGATTTCAGCATTGCCGGGAGAGCTTATAAGTGATGCCCGTGTGACTAGAGCTAAATCCAAGGTTTTGGCTACTTCTCAAAACTCTCCTATTGAACATGATTAATACTGCTTTAATATGGAATGTAAGAGGCATTGGGAATAATGCCATTGTAAGTAGCCTCGCTCATCACATTAAAGCTCATCGAATTTGTATAGCAGTGATCTTAGAACCTCGTATTGATTTTCACCGTGCTAATCATGTGGCTCGGCGTATAAAACTTCCTTCTGTTATCGGTAATAATGGCGCTCACTCGAATATCTGGCTCTTTCATAACACTAATCTATGCTTAGACATCATTGAGCAGCACCCTTAATATATTATTGTTGCTCTTAAAGAAGATAGCTCTTTTTCTATGTATTTCACTGTCATTTATGCTTCATGTAGTGTGAGAAATTGCAGGGACCTTTTCGATGATCTTATGGCTTTTTGTCAAGGTGTGACGATTCCATGGATTATTGGTCGAGATTTTAATTGCATTGTGTCCCCGGAGGAAAAGATAGGTGGCTCCATGTCTTCACTGGCTGCCATGATAGATTTCCAGGGATTTTTATCTGCCACTGGTTTAATTGATGCGAGGTACTCTGGTTCTCTTTTTACCTGGTACAATAATCAAACTGGGGCATCTCATATTCGAGCCCGTTTGGACAGGGTTTTATATAATGCTGAATGGTTAAATTCTTATAATAACTTGTTTGTCAAGCATTTGCTCAGAGGTCCTTAGACCATGCTCCAATGCTTTTATCAGTCCGTCCCATGCACTCTGCCCCGGAGAGATTTATCTATCAACATATGTGGCACACCCATTCCGACTTTCTGGACTTTGTTAAAATGCAGTGGACCAATAATTCGCCGGCCCACTATCATCCTTTCCATCTCCTGTAGCAAAAACTTAAGTCACTCAAGTTTGCACTGAGAGAATGGAATAAAAATGTGTTTGGCAACGTTCATCAAGCCAAAGAATATGCTGAAGCACAAGCTGAACAGGCTCAAGCTGTTTATGATGAAAACCCATCAATGGAAAACCGGATAGCTCTTCAGAAAGCAAATGCTGCTATGCGCCTTGTCCTACATCGCGAGGAGATTTTTTGGTTCCAAAAGTCTCGGTTGCAATGGATAACATACGGGGACCACAATACACAGTTCTTCCATCACTATACGAAGTTCAGAAGGTAGAGTAACTTTGTGCATAAATTGAAGATTGTTGGTCCAGAATAGATGGCGGACAAGAAGGGGGGTTGAATTATCCCCCAACTGAGATGGCGGATTTTAAAAACAATCTAAACTAACCACAATGGAATTAAAATTAACTACGTTAATTAGCTTAAACTCAAGTGAGATTTAAATGTTCTCTCAACCTTTCCGATCTCACACGGATATACAATGCAAAGAACGAGTTAACTACAACTAAGAACGGATATTCAACCAACAAGCGATGAACAAATACTGATAGCAAATTGCAGAGGTAGCAAAGTGTGGAGGTGCAGTGAATAAGAATCTATCAAATAGACCTGTGAACGGAGGTAGGAGAAATGGACAAACGCACAGGCATCCACAATGAACACAAATATTTTTAGGTGGTTCGGGACCACGACGGGCTCCCTACGTCCACCCCTCACCGAAACCCGGTGATGCTTCACTAACACGCTACGAGATGTAGCAACCACGGGGATGAAACCCCAAACACCACACAACCACGCTGCTTCTGCAGCAATCCGCACACACTGGGCCTGGCCCCAGGACGCTGCCACTGCAGCACACACACATACACCATCGGAGAACACACCCTGCACACAAATTCCACACGGAGACATAGCTCCATCTACACACACAAAGTTGAGGAAACTTACCCCACAATGAATCCACACACGCGGAGATGTAGCTCCACCCACACACAATAATATTCTGAGTTCGACAAAATGAAAAGATATACAATGACTGCCCAAAACTCAACCTATGCTGAGATAAAAGAATAGAAATGAGAGATGAAGAAATCCCCCTCAAATCTGTAGTGAATCCCATAGATAGCAATGGTAGGGTGCATTTGGAGTTTGATCCTCGGAGTAGGAAGTGCCCAGCATTGTAAAGACCGCCCAAAATAGGAACTCGACGATGAACAACAAGACCAGCTACAGATCGGAGTGGCAACTCATGGATGGCATCTTCAGCGGCGTTCTCCTTCCTCCAGTGATGGACCAACCCTCCAGCTCGTCCTCCTTCACCTTTAAGAACAGATACGTCATTTTTCCCCTTTTCCAATTTTCCATCGAATGAACATCGCGGCTACATATACCAAACAAGAGCAACAACAAAAAGACCAGTTAGGCCATGTTAAAAACCCTTCACAACCACACCTAAACATGAGTAGAAACCCCAGGGGCAATATGGTAAAAGACCAAGGCCAATGGATCACAAAAGGTGGGTTTCGAAACCAAGTTCGCAGACCCGCTCTGGATCCGCCTGAGCTGGTGTCCACACCAATTTTTAGGTGTTCTGTCCCTTTGAAAGAAAAGGGACCCAGGGACTAGGTGTCGACACCTGGTGTCGACACCCAGTTTACTGGGTTCTGTCCTGTGAAGAGCAGACCCCCCAGGGAGCCAGGTGTCGACCCCAGGGGTCGACACTAGCAGAGGGAACATGCAAAACTGCCTAAGGAAGACCCAATAAGCTCAATAACTTGATAAATGGACCAACCCCAATCAACGCACATTAAGACTTATTTAATCAAAGATTCTTACCATTATTTCAAGGGTTTGTGAGCCTTAAAGAATTGGCAAAATTTTGAACCTCAAAAACATGTTATCTCACATTAAAGATTCAAGTCTATGCATATAAGGGATCAAGGTCAATGCATATGTGGATCAAGGTCTATGCATATGCTTTAGGCATTAGAGGAAAGTTGATGCATATGACCCAAGGTTGATGCAGATAGAGGAATATGTAACACAAAGTGAAGTCCCGCGATCAATGACACCCAAGAGGGGGGGGGGTGAATTGGGTGATTACAGATTAAAAAAAAACTTTTACCCGATTTAAAACACGTATTAAGAGCAAACAACAAACAAGTAGAGATCTGATGGATTACAAAAAGAATCTGGCTAAATCAACCCCTACAGCAGTTCTTTGGTACCAGGCGGAGTCCGGGAATCCAAAGATTCTCTCACAGAAGGTATTTTCCTCCCGACAGGACTAACCTTGTCGATCAGAAACTACATTTTGATATACCAGAGATCTCCCGTAAAGATGTTAATAAAGCTAAATCTAAACAAAGAAACTAGATGATGATGTAATATGCAAAGGAGCTAGAGCAGAATTGGAGGTAGAAGATAAGGAGCAAACCATACAGAAGACCATGATTTTTAGGTGGTTCGGATGCAACAACTGCAACCTACGTCCACCCCTCACTAACTGTGAGGATTCACACACTATCTTATAGAAGGTTACAAGATCAAAGCATACACACACACACACACACTCGTGTGAGTTCAGAACTCTCACGAAGGTGCACAAGCATCGAATCACAAAGAAAAGTGAAGAACAAGGAGATCACTCACACACACACACGGATCTGCGTAGACCCACACACACACAAGCGTTTCAATATTACAAGAACACACAATTAAAGCCCAGAAAGATTGGAATGAGAAGACAGAAAATGAAGACACAGATTCAAGCTCCCCCTTAGTGGATGAAGATGGTATTGGATGAAGCTAGCTCCCAACTCGATCTTCACATGAATGGCCTGCAAATTAGCTTGAGAAGCTTGCACTTGGATGAAGAACTTCTTGCACGAAACATCTTTCACAGAGCTACAGTGCACCCCTCCTTCTCCTATGATGGCCTCCCTTGTTCTTGCTTCAAATCCCCTAGGTTTTTGACCCCAATGAGATTATTTATAGATCTTGGGTGGTCAAGAGACATGCCACAGACCAGATCCACAAATCATGGTGAATCTGGTGACTTTTGGATTAAACAAACCCAATGAAGAGGGCTTCCCACGTTGTAGAAAATAAAGTCAAAAAGGGCTGCATCGAGACTGGTGGTCGACCGGTATCATGGGGCGGTCGATCGGAATTTTACAGGAAGTGGCCCATTCGTTGCTGGAAAAACCGGTCGACCGGCCCTGGCTGGCAGTCGACCGCTGGCTGGAATTCCTGCAAAAAATAAAGAAGTTAGCCAATGCAATATAATACATGAAGGAATCAGTTTATGGATACCTTGTTCCAATCAAGGTGAGTGGGTTTAAGCTTAGCCTGGGCGGTTTAGAAACCAAAATGGATTTATGCATTTGGAAGGGATTAAGCATTTGAACATAGTGCATGATGAACTTAGGCTTTGAATGCGTATGAAAGTCAAACTTGATTGTTAATAGATAGCACGTGATAGAACGTACGTCCTGGGTTTTGTTATCATCAAAATCACTTGAATATACTCAACACAAAGGTCTATGCATTATGTCCAACTAAGGTCGACGCATATAAGGCCAAGTCTGAGCATATCAAGCACAGGTCTGAGCAAGTGTAGACAAGAGCACATTAACGACCAAGGTTGAGGCACATAAAACACACAAGACTACCTCTTAAAAACTACATATTAGTGACTTAATTTCTAGCAATATGTATAGGGGATTCACACAATTCAATGCATACAAACCAAGTTCACCCCAAACACCGAATTTAGTTGAAATCAAGTTTGTACTCAATCTGTTCACTCCAAATACCATCCAACCAATCAAAGGCCCTATAACCTCTTTGAAAACATGATTTTTCATAGAAATGACATGCATTTGAGAGTTTTAAAAACACCATTCAAACATGGTCTTGAAAGGGAATCTAGGAATCAAACTGAGCATGATGCTTCTTGAACCTTTTAGAAAAATATGAATGCTTTACAAAGCAAGCTCAGAGTTTCACAACCCACCATACAAAAGTAATGCTTCAGAATTTTCCAAGAGCAAAATGAACACTTGAAGATCCATTCACCAAAAGCAAACATGTTCTAACCTCAAAAATCAGCATGAGCAATATGCAACCATGAGCTTCTAAGAAAAACATGGATGAGTTACACGGAAGGCCCCAGAATCAACAACCTATTTTTCAAAACAATGATAAACCAGAAAAGCCATCCAACAAGGCATTTGATGACCCACTGAAAAACTCAATTTCTTTTCTTCATGGATCAAATATAATAACCCAACCAGTTAAACAATATGAGAGCACTTCAACCCATATTTTACCATGATCAACATGAGTTCCGGGAATGATTAGCCCTCAAGCCATATAACTAAAGTGCTTGAACAACTACCATGATAAGGAGTGCAGCATAGGAAGTGTCCACACTCAGCTAACCAGAGTCGACACTTGGTTGAAACAACAAGATCTAGCCATCCTAATGAGATATATACAAGGAGAACAAAGTGTTGAGAAGTGGTCAGCGGATCTAGAGGGGAGGGGTGAATAGATTTGCCCCTCTTTTCGCAATATGACCCTCTATATAGCTAGATAAATTAAATTTCCGTGGAATATAACTAGCTTATCGAAGAACACTATGATTCGCTTGACAAGACGAGCAAGTAGTATATTGATTCGAACCTAAGCATGTATCTAGAATGAAACAATCACACAAGCAAATCACAACACACAAGATTTTAAGGTGGTTTGGACTTAATCCCCAGTCCTACGTCCACCCCTCACCAAATCCGGTGAGGCTCCACTAGTGCGACATACTGAACTGTAAATTGGAAAGACCTCCGATTGCCTTCCTACTAACCACATGTAGGGACGACAACACCGCAGATCGGACAACTTCCGATTGCCTTCCTACTAACCACCGGTAGGGACGATCTTCAGTTTCAATCGTTTGTATGAAATGAAAAAGATAACAAATATGAAATCACTCAAACAAGATATAGAGTATGCTCAAGGAAAGAAGATCTTGTCTGAGTTGCAGAAGCTTGAATCGGATGCTTTGAAGGTGTCTTCTTCCTTGCGAGATGATCTTCCTTGAATCTCTTCTAGTTGATGAAGAAGACGATGGATGTAGCTTCGATCTTCCTTTTGATCTTCTTGAGTTGATGAAGAGGATGAAGAATGCAGTTTAGATCACATTTGAAAGTCTTGATTGCTTCTTGCTTCCTTGGAGGTTGAGATGGCTTCAGATATGGACTTGAATCCCTTGGAATGGATGAAGCTTCTTCCCGTAGTATTGTTCACGGCTACAGTACTTCGAACTACTCTCCCTTGAACACACCCTTGCAGCCTCCCTTGATTTCTCAAATGATCAACTAGGGTTTCTAACCCTCTTGCATGTGTTTTATAACCTTTGAATGGTCCTTAGACATCCCCCAGACCAGATCCATAAATCATGGGAGATTAGGTGAGTTTTGATTAAACAAATCCATGGAAAGGGGCTGGCCTCGAGGTGGAAATCGAAGTCAAACATGGCTGCATCGGGGTTGGCGGTCGACCTGCAGCTTCTGGCGGTCGACCACTGCTGAGAATCGCTGTAGAGGATTAGTCCCTGAAATTTCCGGTCGACCGCTACTGGCTGGTGATCGACCGCCACTGAGAGAGATGCAAACTGGGGGTTGCTGACTAGGGCGGTCGACCGCCCCTGTGCTGGCGGTCAACCGCCAGCTGGGCAGACCCCGGTTCATCCTGGGTCGGTCCGTTAACCGCTTTAGCTCCGTCGCTTGAGTCCTTTAGCAGCCCGTTCATATCTGTGGCATCTTTCCTTGATAGTCTAAAAGGTATCAACTGAGTCTCTGGCCTCGAAATTCTCTTGGTTGTACTTCTTTGTGCATTGACCTTGGATGTGTGACAAGCCGAATATCACGTGTCGACTTTTGCTTGTGTTCGCATCCTTGCTTGGGCGCGATCAATGAGCTTTCACTTTTGCCATCCTCACTGAATGCCTTGTCCATTCATTGGCATATCTATCATGAACAGAACATCACATATGTTAGTCACATGAGAGTGGAAACATCAATGACTAGTAGTGTTTAGCCATTATCAAAACCAAGAATACCACAGAACTCATATGACCATAGGATGATGTCGAATGACCCCAGTGACCATAGGATAACTCAAATGACCACAGGGGCACAACATTCTCCCCCTTTTTGATGATGGCAACACTGTAAGTCATTATGTGGCAGTAATATCAAGAATGGTAAAAGTTATAGCAAATGCAACATATGTAACTCAAGATCCATGATAATGAGAATATGGGAATACAGATATGAATGTAGGTATGAATGCGATGTAATTATGCAAACCCCATCACATACACAAAAGCGCACAAAGGTTTCTCCCCCGTACATAATTCACTCATCCCCCAATGACAACTCACAAAGCAAGGGGTCTCACAACAAAATATTATCTCCCCTTTGACAACGCGATAACGCAAAAATCTTACAAAGGACTCACACAAAGAATTCTCCACCTTTGACAACAGCAAAAAGGGAGGGATAAGGTAGAGAATGAGACTAATGTCTGAGAGACCAGAGCTAAATGAGAGTGGAGAGCAAGCCATTATATGCAAACCTGAAACATACCGTGAGCAACATAGATGGTTCAAAGCTAATGAAATCCGAGATCATCAACAAAGTTCGAAAAGCAGCCACATCCAAGATTTAATAGAAATTAATCAAAAATATATATCATGGCGGTGTGTAACCTTCCCTTGTCTTATATATCCATATTCAATAACTACAAAGAGAATAACACAAAAGCACGTATTGAGGCTAAACAAGCAAGACTGAAGCATGGAATTTTATGATTGCAGCAACTTTGATTGGCAGTATCTTTTGCATTTGAAGGCACATGACTCACTTTTTATGAGTAATCAAGTCTAGTACATGCCTCCAAGCCGTAAGAATACACATTGTTTAGACGTCAGTATTCCTAGGTATTTGGTAAGACTGACTGTCATACTTCAGGATGAACAGAGATAGCAAAGTCACGTCATGACATATCCTGTCTCAATTCTTTGATGAGAGGATATATTTCTCAGCAATTATGCCATTGCTCTGCCTAGAGTCCAAAAGTATTAAGACAGAGATAACAGGGGCACATCATGACATATTATTCGTCACTTGATTTGATGACGTGACATATTTCTCCGTGCAATAATATCATTGCTCTGTCAAATTGATTTTTAAGAATTCCAGCTCATCAAGATGTTTAAAAATAATACTAAGCCTGAGTGTATCACCAAGATTGTCATGAGGTTTGGATTTTCAGATTTCAGGGTAGTCATTCAAGACATAACATGCAATCTTTAGTTAAAGTCTATTAAAACCACAGAACATAGATGATTTCAAACAAAATATATCAGAACTACAAGGAAATCATTAAATCTGAACTATTTTCATTGAATAGACAATCATCAGTTCATATAATAGAAAGCTCTCACACCATATGTTCGTCAGTCTCATGATCTCATATTCAGACTGTAAGCCATGGAAGCACAAGAAATTAAGAAAAGCATCAAGACTCTCCCTAAGGATATGCAATGAATACACTCAAGGAGTTATGTGTGCAAGCAAGTGTAATGATAACTGTCAAGAGGAGAATGACCTGAAACATGCAGGGGTTGACATGAATTTGGCAGACATGAGATGCATGACCCAACACATGGTTGTACACTTATTAAATGCAACAGAATGAAGATGAAACATATGCATGAATGCTGCACAAGGACAACTCCCCCTTACTATATGACTTATATGCGACATTGACACATGGTACTTGGCGGAGGTGAAACCTCACGCATATTGAGTGCTTCTAGGCAAGCATAACCTGCCTTTCCATACATCAACATTTGATATACCATGGCCATACAAGAATGATGCTACACAAATCATGCAATGCATTATGAACATGAACTCAATTCATTATTATGCATCTACATGCAATGCAACACATATGCAAAATGACATATTGACATATAAATAATGCATGAACACCAATCTGTAAAAATACACACTAAATTGAACAAGATCATCATTTCAATTTTTATTGGCATGAGGTCGGCAAAGACCAAGCTCCCTTCTGAGTGTTGAAAACCTGTCATTACACAATGGCTTGGTGAAAATATCAGTAATTTGATTTAGAGTATCAACAAAATGCAGTTCAAAATTTTTCTTACCGACCTCATCTCTAATGAAGTGATGTCTAATCTTAATATGCTTACTCCTAGAGTGTTGGACTGGATTTTTTGCAAGGTTGATAGCACTAGTGTTATCATAGAGAATCGGGACACAACCAAGATCCACTAGGTAGTCTTGGAGTTGGTGTTTAATCCACAACACTTGGGTGCCACAGCTCCCCGCAGCAACATATTCTACCTCCGCGATTGAGAGGGCAACCGAGTGTTGTTTCTTGGAAGCTCAAGAAACTAAACACCCGCCTAGAAACTGGCAATAGCCACTAGTACTCTTACGATTCAGCTTGCATCTAGCGTAGTCCGCATCAGAATAAGATATAAGAGATAAATCACATGATGACGGATACCACAATCCCAAATCTTGAGTGCCGGCAAGATATCGAAGGATACGTTTGACGGCAGTCAAATGGGATTCTCTAGGACTAGCTTGAAATCTAGCACAAAGGCATACACTAAACTGGATATCTGGTCGGGATGCAGTCAAATAAAGTAAAGAATCAATCATACCTCTATAGACCTTTGCATCCACCAATTTACCATTTCATCCGAATCCAATGAAGTTGAGGTGCTTATAGGAGTTGTAATGATTTTGCTGTTTGCCATGTCAAATTTTTTCAGCAGCTCCTTGATGTATTTGGCTTGGCTTATGAAGCAACCATCTTATCCTTGGTTGACCTGCAAACCGAGAAAGAATTGAAAGTTCTCCCATTAGGCTCATCTCAAATTCGCTAGTCATGAGGTTAGCAAATTCCTCACACATTTCGGATTTAGTAGAACCAAACACAGTATCATCAACATAAATTTGAACAATCAAGATGTTCTTATCTTGCTTCTTGGTGAAAAGTGTTTGATCTACCTTACCTCGTGTGTACCATTTTTCAATGAGGAACGAGCTTAGTCTCTCATACCAAGCTCTTGGTGCTTGCTTAAGTCCATAAAGTGCCCTGTCTAGCTTGTATACAAAATCTGCATGGTTAGAATTCTCAAAGCCAGGGGGCTGCTCAACATAGACTTCTTCTTTGATCAAGCCATTCAAGAAAGCACTTTTTACATCTATTTGATACAATTTTATTCTAAGGGAGCATGCAAAGGCAAGTAGAATTCTGATGGCTTCGAGTCTAGCAACTGGGGCATAAGATTCATCAAAGTCTACCCCAAACTCCTGATTGTACCCTTGAGCCACCAATCTAGCCTTGTTTCTTATTATCTTGCCACCCTCTCTTAGTTTGTTCCTAAAAACCCACTTAGTGCCTATGACAGATTGTGATGAAGGTCAAGGAACAAGATGCCAAACTTTATTTCTCTCAAACTGGTTTAACTCGTCTTGCATTGAATTTATCCAGTTTTCATCTTTTAATGTTTCATCAATATTTTTGGGTTCAAGTTGAGAGACAAGAGCAAGTTGATCTAATTCTTCCACAATTCTAAAATGTGACCTTGTTCTAGGTGGGTCATTCAAGCTACCAATGACATTTTCTAAAGGATGATCCTTAAGAATTCTAATGTTTGTAGCATCATTACCTTCTACTGGAGCTTGATTCCTTGCATTGCTTGATTCAGCTTGGTCAACATCTTCTTGTATTTCTTTTTGTGGAGAATCACTCTTGTCCTTCATGCTTAGGAATTCCCCATCTTCATCGTTTTTCCTGCAAGAGTTATCATTGTTAGAATCATCATGACATTCATCAAAGGAAACATGGGGTGATTCTTCACAGTTTGACTCTTGATATTGTAAATTATGTAAGCCCTAGATCTATCAGAATATCCAAGGAATATACCTTCATCACTCTTGGGCTCGAATTTATCTAAATCTCTTTTGTCATTGTTGTGGATGAAGCATTTTGACCCAAACACTTTCATATGTGAGAGAGAGGGCTTTTTACCTTTCAGCAACTCATAAGGAGTCTTTTTGGTGTGTGACCTTACCATAGAGCGGTTGATAATGTAACATGCCGAGTTTACCGCTTCAGCCCAAAACCTCCTTGGAAGTTGCCGTTCAGCAAGCATGGTTCTTACCATCTCTACAAGTGTTCGGTTTCTCCTTTCAACTACACCGTTTTGCTCTGGGGTTCTTGGTGAGGAAAATCGATGTGAAATACCTTCGGCCCTGCAAAGATTATAGAAGTTAGCATTTTCAAATTCACCACCATGATCAGATTGGATCTTGGAAATTTTAAACTCATCGTCCTGCTTTATCTTCATGTAGAGTGCCTGAAACTCATCAAAAGCATCATTTTTATGTGTGAGAAAGAAAACCCATGTGAACCTAGAAAAGTCATCCACCAAGACATATCCATATTTTCTATCACTTAAGCTAGCAGTTCTAGTTGGTCCAAACATGTCCATATGAATTAGCTCGAGTGGTTTGGATGATGTATTTTCAGATCTTCCCATGAAAGATTTTCTTGTTTGTTTACCTAGGACACATGCATCACACAACTTATTTTCTTGTTTAAATGATAATTCAGGCAACCCATTCACCATTGAATGCTTTAACAATTTATGTAAGATATTGTAACTAGCATGTCATAGTCTACGATGCCATAACCATGCAATTTCAGATTTTGGTGCAGCAAGACACAGGTTTGAATAAGCAGGATCATCTAAGTCAGTCATGTAAACATTGTTGACTCTCTTACCAGAAAATTTTACCTTGTCAGATTTTGGTTCAAAGATTTTACATTCATGAGAATCAAACAACACTTTGTGACCTTTATCACACAATTGACTTATGTTGAGCAAGTTATATTTCAATCCTTCAACTAACAACACATTTTCAATAGAGTTGGAGAGATTCTTACCTACATTACCTGTTCCAATGATTTTTCCTTTGTTGTTCCCTCCAAATGTGACGTATCCTCCTTCCTTTTCCTCCAAGAAATAAAATTTTGATTTGTCTCCAGTCATGTGTCTTGAACAGCCGCTATCAAGGTACCACCTGTTATGCATGGCTGCAAGACACTCCTGCACAAGCAATTAAGCAATGGTGTTTGGAACCCAACCAAATTTGGGTCCCATCAAACTTTTCAAATTTTCAAAACATAAAACCATTTCTTTTGGAATCCAAACCTTCTTAACATTCATGTTTTGTTTGCTTAGAACAGGGATTTGATTTTTCTTTTCAATCTTGACATTCACTTTTTGTTTAGAAGCTCTTTGTTGGATTTTGTGAAAGTTTGAGGAGGTTTGCTTCTTAAACCATTGAGGCCGTTGGTTGGTTTTGGGTTGAAAGTGATTGTTTTGCCACTTAGGAGATTGAAACTTATAAGATTGATGAACACATGAATCACAATTTCCCCAAAAGTAGGGTGGTGTTGGCCTATATGAATATGCAATCCAGTTATGGTGATATCTAGAAGATTGAGCATGCAATAGCCAAGGAAGTGTTGACCTATGCTGCGGGGAAGGTCGACCTTTCTTAGATTTTTGGACAAACTTTTTGGGAATTTCAATTACTGCCTCTTCAATCTTTTCTTTTCCTTTGGATGTTGTTTTTGAGGTTGAAGCATCAGAAGAGGAAACAAATGTGACTATTTTTAGCCCAATTGGCCTTTTGTTTGTAGGTTCAAAACCCAACCCTTCCTTGTTGAAGTTCATTCTGGTTCCTAGCAAAGCATCTAGGTTTTCTCTTCCATCCACAAATTTTTCTAAAGATTGTTGTTTATCCTTCAATTCTTTTTGTAAGTTTTCAATGTTTTGCAGGAGTTGAATGTTGACTTGTTTGACAGCTTCATACTTTTCATTGCTCAATTTGCTGTCTTTTTCATAGGTTTGCATTTTTAGCTTCATGCTATCAATCTCATTTCTCAAATCTTCATTTTCAGTTTCCAAGTCAGCCATTTCTTTTCTTCCTTCCTCCAAGTTCTCAATCATTTTCTTAAGATCTTCAATTTCAGTTTCAAGTAGAGCATTCTTATCATTCATATCATGATCATGCACAAATGAGTTAATTTTCTTTTTCAATGATTTATTCTCCTTTTTGTACATTTCATATTTTTTCATGAGTTGTATATATGCATCCTCCCAATCATCAATTGTATAATCTTCAAATGGAGAATTTACCTCAGTTTCTTCATCACCTTTGGCCATAAGACAGAGATCTTCTTTTTCTTTGTCCGAGGAGCTAGTTCCGTCATCACTTTCCTCTTCATCGCTCCATGTGGACACCATGGCCTTGTTCTTCTTCTTGCCCTTCCATTTGTCGGCTTTTCTGAATCTGTCGGGACAATCATTCTTGAAATGTCCTGGTTTATTGCAAGAATAGCAAATGATTTTATCAGATTTCTTAGAGTTTTCAGAATTAGATTTGAAACCATTTCTTACCTTTGACCTTCCTCTCATGAAGCTCTTACCTTCCTTTCTCATGAATTTTCTGAACTTACGTGTGAGCATGGCTACGTCATCCTCATCTCGCTCACTTGTCGAATCCTCACCTTCATCAGAAGAGCCTTGACCGCTGGGTCCTGTTTTAAGAGCTAGGGCCTTTTTCTTAGGCACCTCAGCCTCTTTGTTCTTAAGGTTGATCTCATAGGTCATTAATGACCCAATGAGTTCATCTACCTTGGTAGTTGTGAGATCTCTCGATTCTTCAACCACGGTAGCCTTTGTGTGCCATGCGGGAGTCAATGATCTGAGAATTTTTCTCACAATTTCATGTTCTGAGTATTTCTTTCCCAAATCAGTTAGACTATTAGTAAGCATAGTTAACCGAGCATACATATTCTGAATTGACTCATCAGGCTTCATGCGGAACATTTCATATTCAGAAACTAAAATGTTGGCTTTTGTTTCTCGTACCTGAGAGGTTCCTTCGTAGATTACCTCTAACTTATCCCACATTAGTTTTGCAGATGCGCAGGTAGCCACTCTTGAGAATTCAACTGGATGGAGTGAGCATTGCATGATGTGTTTAGCACTCCAGTTGACAGTGGATTGCCTTATTTGTTCTTTGGTCCACAAGTCCTCATCATCCGGTAGCTCATACGGACCTTTGCTGATCACTCGCCAAAGTTCGTAGTCTTGGGCGCGAATGAACACCTGCATACGATGTTTCCAATAGGGATAATTAGCTCCAGTAAAATAAGGAGGCCTGTTCACAGAATGTCCTTCAGGTAGAAAACCCTTGGACGCTGATCCACCAATTCCCTCAAGGTCGTTGGACCCCATAATGAGAGATTAGGCTCTGATACCACTTGTTGAGTAGTGGTCAGCGGATCTAGAGGGGAGGGGTGAATAGATCTGCCCCTCTTTTCGTAATACAACCCTCTATATAGATAGATAAAATAAATTACAGCGGAATATAACTAGCTTATTGAAGAACACTATGATTCGCTTGACAAGACGAGCAAGTAATATATTGATTCGAACCTAAGCATGTATCTAGAATGAAACAATCACACAAGCAAACCACAACACACAAGATTTTAAGGTGGTTCGGACTGAATCCCCAGTCCTACGTCCACCCCTCATCAAATCCGGTGAGGCTCCACTAGTGCGACGCACTGAACCGTAAATCGGAAAGACCTCCGATTGCCTTCCTACTAACCACAGGTAGGGACGTCAACACCGTAGATAGGACAACTTCCGATTGCCTTCCTACTAACCACCGGTAGGGATGATCTTCAGTTTCAATCGTTTGTATGAAATGAAAAAGATAACAAATATGAAATCACTCAAACAAGATATAGAGTATGCTCAAAGAAAGAAGATCTTGTCTGAGTTGCAGAAGTTTGAATCAGATGCTTTGAAGGTGTCTTCTTCCTTGCGAGATGATCTTCCTTGAATCTCTTCTAGTTGATGAAGAAGACGATGGATGTAGCTTCGATCTTCCTTTTGATCTTCTTGAGTTGATGAAGAGGATGAAGAATGCAGTTTAGATCACCTTTGAAAGTCTTGATTGCTTCTTGCTTCCTTGGAGATTGAGATGGCTTCAAATCTGGACTTGAATCCCTTGGAATGGATGAAGCTTCTTCCCGTAGTACTGTTCACGGCTACAGTACTTCGAACTACTCTCCCTTGAACACACCCTTGCAGCCTCCCTTGATTTCTCAAATGATCAACTAGGGTTTCTAACCCTCTTGCATGTGTTTTATAACCTTTGAATGGTCCTTAGACATCCCCCAGACCAGATCCACAATCTATGGAAGATTGGGTGACTTTGGGGTTAAACAAAAACAAGGAAAGGGGCTGGCCTCGAGGTGGAAATCGAAGTCAAACATGGCTGCATCGGGTCTGGCGGTCGACCTGTTACTGAGAATCGCTGTAGAGGGGTGGTCCCTGGGAATTCCGATCGATAACTACTGGCTGGCGATCGACCACCACTGAGACTCGTGCAGATTGGGAGCTGCTAGCTGGGGCGGTCGACCGCCCCTGTGCTGGCGGTCGACCGCCAGCTGGGCAGACCCCGGTTTATCCCTGGTCAGTCCGTTAACCGCTTTAGCTCGTCGCTTGAGTCCTTTAGCAGCCTGTTCATATCTGTGGCGTCTCCCTTGATAGTCCAAAAGGTATCAACATAGTCTCTGGCCTTGGATTCTCTTGGCTGTAGTTATTTGTGCATTGACCTTGGATGTGTGACGAGCCGAATATCACGTGCCGACTTTTGCTTGTGTTCGCATCCTTGCTTGGGCGCGATCAATGAGCTTTCACTTTTTCCATCCTCACTGAATGCCTTGTCCATTCATTGGCATATCTGTCATGAACAGAACATCACATATGTTAGTCACATGAGAGTGGAAACATCAATGACTAGTAGTGTTTAGCCATTATCAAAACCAAGAATACCACATAACTCATATGACCATAGGATGATGTCGAATGACCCCAGTGACCATAGGATAACTCAAATGACCACAAGGGCACAACACAAAGAAGGCCATGTCAACCCATGAACTATATACATGAAGCACATTCATTTCATCAAGTTATGAACATCATGCAACCAAGTGCAATACATGAATCTCATTCAACTCAAATAGGTCAATGCCCATATGAAGTAAATCAAGACCCAAAATACCTCAAATGTCCCATGATAAATATGCAAGAGCCACATTCATGATACACAGGAACCAAAGGACATTTTCCACAGATTACACACAATATTTTGTTATCATCAAAACCATCACCAAAGACAACGAGGGAGCATAGTGAACCTAATAATCTCTCCCTTTTTGATGATGACAAAATATTGTGGCCACCAAAACTCTCTCCCCCTTTAGCATTATCAAAAAGTGGGGGACTAGAGGAACAAATGTGAAATTTCAAAAACGAATGAGACAGAATAAAAGGTGCACGAACCTAACAATAACCTACCATGAAAGGAAGGTGTGAGAATCATGAACACCAAGCAAGAAAATAAAATTTGAAGTGCAATATGCAAGATGTTTGAAATATGTCTAGATGCTCAATTTTTAAATTATGTTCAAAATGTATGACCAAACTATGCACAAAAAGTATGACTAACTTGGACTATATGCAAGTGTCTCGCTGAAAAGCACACACATTATTCTCCCCCTTTTTGTCAAAACCAAAAAAATCGATTGACAACGAGGTTATTTAAGCTTGTTATTTACGTGTATGATCTAAATATGCATCAAGCTGAAATGAAGCATGATATGAAAAAAAAAAGGATCAGGCAAGCAAGCACTCAAGCATGCATAATAAGATATAAAAGCAAACAAGTCCCTTAGGGACAGGTGTAAGAATAAGGC
Organism: Amorphophallus konjac; assembly: GCA_022559845.1. Lineage (NCBI taxonomy): Eukaryota > Viridiplantae > Streptophyta > Magnoliopsida > Alismatales > Araceae > Amorphophallus > Amorphophallus konjac. The sequence goes on along the minus strand of CM040117.1, from coordinate 36,317,960 downwards.
AGTTGATTGTCAAACATGATGAGCATGAACAATAGTAAGAGGGTTGTGCTTACAGAAAGATGGTACTGCATAGACCATGAATGATGACTGATTTATAAAGTACATTCACACAATCAAACCCGAAGTGTATATGTGAAGATGGAGCAATGAACTCCAAAGTAATATGGATCATCAGATTTTCTAAAGAACACTAAAGAGAACCTTTCATCCATACACTTTCATACACGATGCTCGAGTATTAGTAGTTACGTATTACCCCCCCCCCTTTTTTAATCTTAAAGAGTGACTAACCTTTTGACGCGAGTTGTACCCTTTTTCTTAGGGGTACTTTCCAGTTACTTAGTTTCGTCAGTCATTTTAATTGCGGATTTTGTCACTTTTTGTAATGTCCCGGATCTTTCGGATCCTTCTTTGTGGATCCTGGATCTGGTTTATCGAAGTGTCTGACCCTGTTGTGTCCAAAATTTCGTTTCGGACATCTTTCGTGTTCGGATCGGTGCGATCCGGAGTCGTTTCGGAGGCCCGGAGTGTGTCCGCGACTTTTCCGTGCGTGTTTTCCGATTTCCGCGTACGGGTTTCGGCGAATCCTTCGGAACCATGTAGCGGGTAAACTGGGTCGTTCACCAACCCGCGAGTGGTGCCGTTACGATCAGCGCGTCGAGACGGTCGAGGAGGTGTATTTTTCTATTTTTCGGGATTTTTCCAATTTTCCGGATTTTCTATATATATCAATTCTTTTTCTTTTCTTTTTTACCTTTTTCTTTTCTTCTTCTTCTTCCTCCTTCCTTCAACCGTGAGAGCTCCCCCTCTCCCCCGTGGCCGATCTTCTTCCCCCGGGCGACCGAGACGCGGCCCCTCTCACTCCGGCAACGGCGTGGCAGCGGCGGCGGCGGCGAGGCGGTCCCGGTGGCGTGCTTTTCGCGGCGAGAGGCGGGGCGTTCGTGGGAGTAAAAGCTTCATCCTTGATTTCGGCGATGATTCGGCTGAGCTTTCGCTCCATTGAGGTAGGGAGACGAACCCCCATGCTCATCCCATCGTTCCCCGTGCTTTGTAGGCCGAGGGGAGGTCGAGAGGGGCGTTTTTGAGCGGGTTTGGGTGAAACCATGTTTTTGGGGTTTGTGAGCCGATCCGCCGTTTCGTCGCGTTTTTGGCCGATCCGAGGCGGTAGATGCATGCTAGGAGGGTTGGGGAGGGTTCCCCCTTTGTTTCCCCATCATCGGGGGGTGATTGGGGCGTGGAATGGAGTTTTCGGCCATTTCCCGTCATTCTCGGTTTTCCGGGGTGATCGCGGTTCACCAGTAACCGCTATCAATGGTAGCGGTCAGGTGAGGACCGCCTTCATCGGATTTTTGACCGTTAGGCCTTAGAGTGTCGGTGGCTGGTCGCGGTCTTGCGACAGACCGCGACTGTTAGTCGCGGTCTGGGGACGACCGCTATCACCATGGGGACCGACACGGGCCTCGAGGCATTTTTTGACCGTTGGTTCCTGGTCGCGGTCCCCTAGGGACCGCTACTGTGTGAAGGCGGTCATCAGGCGACCGCCTTCATTTTTCTGGTGCCGGGGTGGTCGCGGTCCCAAGAGGACCGCTACCAGGTGGTTGCGGTCCAGGGCAGACCGCTACCACCGGAGGCGGTCCTCCGGTGACCGCGTCTGCCGTTTCGTGCCGATCAAGCCCGGGTGAGTGGGTCCTGACCCCTTTGTGTTGTCTTACGGTTCGACTGATGCTTGGCATCATGTGGGGACTGTACGAGGGTGATCCCGGGATGTGATACGTCGGCTGGTGCTACCGAGAGTCTGTGTGGTACAGAGGATGACCTCTGCACCTTGCTAGTGTTGGTCGGTGGTTTCTGTGGATTAGTCCTTACTTCCAGTGACCCTACCACTAGTCGTAGCTTTCCCACGGCACACGTGTGCTGGCTCACCTGGGAGTGGCTGAGCGGCGTACCCGAGAGAGGCGGTGAGTAGGCTGGTTACCGCAGGGCCCCCGCGTACTTCCGAGTTCGGGTTTAGGGGGAAATACCAGCTAGAGGACAGGCCTAGGGCGTACGGTCTGAGTGTGCACACGAGGCTGAGGGTTCGGACCCGCGCTGACGAGCGTGACCTTAGCTAGTCCTTGTTTTGCGGTTACTTCTGGTTACTGAGTGTGTCTGAGTCTCACGCCCGGGGCGTAGTAGCTAGACACTTGTGACGCGGTATAAGACGTCAGGGGACGCATCCGGTCGTTCTTCTAGTGGGTGGTGCTCCTGTTCACTGGCAGGCGTGGACTCGTGTTTTCGGGGACCGAGGTTCTGTAGTACGGTACTGTTAGAGTAGATGACTTTTCTGTTTATTTATTTCAGCTTGTTGGTTCTACCGTACTCCTGTTAGGTAGGGTTACCTTCCGCCTTCTCGCTTCTCGTGCGAGGTGGGGATTCGCGGGATCCCTACTGGGCCAATGAAATGAGGCTCACCCCTGCTTTTCAGGTGAGGCGGGGTCTTCGAGAGGCGCGGCCGAGTTTCAGCGCGGTTCTTCTAGCCAGGGTTAGTCGCCAGTCTGCCAGAGCCGGGGGATGCCCTGTGTAGTTGTACTCCGGGGGATGCCCCGTGTAGTTGTACTTTCTTTTCTGTTGACTGTACTTTCTTTTGGACATGAGACACTGTGGACCTTGTAGCAGTTTATTTATTTATATTATTATGTGCATTTTATTTTGGATTATTGTGATATCTCTGTGGTCGTTGCAGCTTCTCTTGTACCCCCACACCACTCCTTTCTACCCTTCCGAGTCTTCGGGCTAGTGGGTTGGCGGGCCGAGATTCGAGACGCGTCGGATCCTTTCCGGTACTCGGATCCTCGGGTCGTCACAGCTGGTATCAGAGCCTAGGTTGTGGAGGTGCATCGGAACTTGGAAAGAATTGCAGTGGTCCAGAAGGTCCATGAATGTCCTGTACAGTCGGCGACTGGCTTAGGGTCGTGTGTTTTATTGATTTCCGGTTGCTTTTCTTTGATGCCAGGTGTGTTATGGCGCCACGGAGGAGGACTCGTGCCCAGCAGGGAGAGTCTAGTGGTGGTCCGGAGGAGCAGAGCAGGGCTTCAGTTTCTGAGGGTGTATCTGGAGATGCGAGAGCTCCAGGGATGGACAACTTCTTCCGAGGCATGTTTGAGTATGTGTTTCAGCGGCAGCATGGAGATCATCAGCAGCAGGGTGGTGATAGTGGTGAGGACCGGACTCGAGGTGGTCATGGTCGTGTGCTGAAGGAGTTTTTACTGTTCCAGCCCCCTTCTTTCGGTGGGCAGCCAGATCCTGAGGTGGCCAGAGAGTGGCTGGATGATATCCGGCGGATTTTCAGTGCGATGGAGTGCCCCGAGGAGGAGCAGGTAGCGTTGGCTACTCATCGTCTTCAGGGACCGGCCCGTACTTGGTGGACGTCAGAGTGGGGTTCAGTGTTCCAGTCTCATCCTCTTCGACAGATTGCGTGGCAGGAGTTCGTCACGGCTTTTGAGCGTGCCTTCTGTCCGTCCTTTGTCAGGTCGCAGAGGTTGCGTGAGTTCATGGAGCTGACTCAGGGTGACATGTCGGTGATGCAGTACCGTGCCAGGTTTATCGAGTTGGGCCGTTATGCTCCTCATATCATGGCAGATGAGGAGGTGAAGACCGATCAGTTTGTGGGTGGTTTGAGGCTGGAGTTGAGGCATCATCTTCTTGCGTCGGGATTGACCACTTTGGATGCGGCGTGCAAGGCAGCATTGGCACTGGAGAGAGATTTGCAGAAGGTTCGAGGGTAGGGCAGTGCTAGTCAGGTGCAGGTAGGTTTTGGCCAGCCGTCAGTAGCGCAGCAGCAGAGTACCGCCCAGCTCTCGGCAGGTGGTTCAGTGGCGACGCAGTCTGTGGCTCCTGTGCCAGAGTCTTCGTCCTTTGGCTCGAGGCTCAAGAAGTTACTCAAGGAGGCGGGCCTTGGCGGGAGACGCTGGGGTAATAAGGGGCAGTCACAGCAGGAGTCGTCGGCTAGCGATCAACAGTCAGTGGCTTTGCAGCGTCAGGGTTCCGTGTCAGGTGCTCGGGGCGGTTGTCCCAAGTGCGGTGGTTCTCATCCAGGCAGACCGTGTTCAGCGCCCGTGATTTGCTTCAGGTGCGACCAGCCGGGGCACATGGCACGTGACTGTTCGCAGAGACCGCGCCAGCCGCACGAGTTTCAGCAGCAGCAGCAGTTTCAGCCCCAGCAGTCGTCAGCACAGCCGCAGCAGTACCAGCAGCAGGGACAGTTTCCTCAGTTGTCGCGGTCAGCTACTGTGGGGAGGCAGAGATCTCGAGGCAGAGTGACTCACATGACCAGAGCAGAGGCTGAGGCGTCGCATCTGGTGGAAGGTACTCTTTCGATTTTGGGTTGTGCGGCTCGTGTTTTGTTCGATTCAGGTGCTTCTCATTCGTTCATCTCGGAGGATTTTGCTCAGAGTGTAGAGGACCCGGTGACCGAGGTGTCCTGTGACTTGGCGGTAGAGTTGCCTACCGGTGACTTCATGATCACCCTGTACTGCTACGAGAAGGTACCTGTATGGGTGGAAGGGCGGAACTTGTCGGCTAGACTCTACGCGTTACCGCTTCAGGACTTTGATGTGATTTTGGGCATGGATTGGCTCGAGGCTTATCATGCCTTGGTGGATTGCGGCTCGAAGAAGGTCTACTTCCGACAGCTTCGTGGACCCACCTTCTATTTTCAAGGTATTCGGTCTTCCTCTTCTCGCTTGTTTATTTCGGCTATCCGTGCGCGTCGTTTGCTTGATGCAGGTTGTCAGGGCTTTCTCGCATCCGTGGTTTTGGTCGAGCGATAGGGTCCTGAGGTAGAGGACATTCCTATCGTGTGCGAGTTTCCTGACATTTTTTCCGAGGAGCTACCAGGGTTGCCACCGCAGCGAGAGATTGATTTCGTGATTGAGGTGGTGCCGGGCACGGCGCCTATGTCGAAGGCCCCTTATCGGATGGCACCTGCCGAGTTGCGAGAGCTGAAAGTGCAGTTGCAGGAGTTGCTGGCCAAGAGGTATATCCGTCCTAGTTATTCCCCGTGGGGTGCGCCGGTGTTGTTTGTGAAGAAGAAGGACGGTAGTTTGAGGCTGTGCATCGACTACCGTCAGTTGAACCAGGCGACTGTTAAGAACAAGTATCCGTTGCCTCGGATTGATGACTTGTCCGATCAGCTTCAGTCGGCCCGAGTGTTTTTGAGGATCGATTTGAGATCGGGCTACTATCAGCTGCGGATCCGAGAGTCAGACGTGGAGAAGACAGCGTTTCGGTCGAGATATGGGCATTATGAGTTCTTGGTGATGCCGTTTGGGCTCACCAATGCCCCCGCAGCGTTTATGGACTTGATGCATAGGGTGTTTCGTCCGTACTTGGACCAGTTTGTGGTCGTGTTCGTGGACGATATCCTTGTGTATTCGCGGTCTGCTGAGGAGCATGTGCATCACTTGAGGGTGGTGTTGCAGACCCTGCGTGGTCACCAGTTGTATGCGAAGCTTAGTAAGTGCGAGTTCTGGCTTCGTGAGGTGCACTTTTTGGGGCACGTGATTTCTGGTGATGGTGTTTCCGTGGACCCGGCCAAGGTCGAGGCGGTGGTGCAGTGGCCGAGGCCGAGTTCTGTCACGGAGATTCGGAGTTTCTTGGGGCTCGCAGGTTATTATCGGAGGTTTATTCAGGATTTCTCTCGTATTGCGGCCCCGATGACCAGGCTTACGCGGAAGGACATGTCGTTCGTCTGGACGGAGGAGTGTGAGCGGAGCTTCGTGGAGCTGAAGAGATTGCTTACCACTGCTCCGGTTTTGGTGTTGCCATCTGGCTCGGGTGGTTTCGTGGTGTGTACGGATGCTTCCGGGGTAGGCCTCGGTGCTGTGTTGATGCAGCATGGGAGAGTTGTGGCGTATGCGTCGCGGCAGTTGAAGCCACATGAGGCGAACTACCCTACTCATGATCTTGAGTTGGCAGCGGTGATCTTCGCTCTGAAGATCTGGAGGCATTATTTGTACGGCGAGAGGTTTGAGCTTTTCACTGACCATCAGAGTTTGAGGTATGTGTTCACGCAGAAGGATCTTAACCTCAGGCAGAGGAGGTGGATGGAGTACATGAAGGATTATGATGTTACTCTGTCTTATCAGCCTGGCAGGATGAACGTCGTGGCTGATGCCCTGAGTAGGAGGGTATCGGTCAGTCGGTTGTTGTTGAGGAAGTGGAAGCTTTGGGAGCAGGTTCCGGCCATGACTTTTAGACTCAAGGTCCCGCAGGACCAGGGTTCGGCTGTCCTTGCGAGTCTGACTGTCACGCCCGCGGTGCGTCGACAGGTGACTGAGGCTCAGCGAGCGGACCCCGAGCTACCCCGTATTCTGTCGATGGCCGAGGTGGAGCTTGGCGAGGATGGAGCTGTGAGGTTCAGAGGTAGATTGTATGTGCCGTCCGAGGGGCAGGTGCGGCGTACTGTATTGCGTGAGGCTCACGGGAGTCGGTATGCCGTGCACCCCGGATCCGCTAAGATGTACCAGAACCTGAAGAGGCAGTTTTGGTGGCCTGGTATGAAGAGAGATGTTGCAGAGTTTGTGGCCAGGTGTTTGACCTGTCAGCAGGTGAAGGCTGAGCACCAGCGACCAGGAGGCACACTTCAGCCCTTGGACATTCCTGCGTGGAAGTGGGACCACGTGACCACTGATTTCGTGGTTGGATTGCCGAGGACGTCCAGTGGGGAAGATAGTATCTGGTTGCTAGTGGATAGACTGACGAAGACGGCGCGGTTGCTGCCGGTCAAGGTCAGTTGGAGCGTGCAGCGTTTGGCTCGTCTGTACGTGGAGCGGATAGTCCCGTTGCATGGAGTCCCTATCTCCATTGTATCGGATCGTGATCCCCGTTTCACTTCTGGATTCTGGAGGAGTTTCCAGAGGGCTCTAGGCACTGAGTTGGCATTCAGCTCGGCCTATCATCCTCAGTCGGACGGTCAGTCTGAGCGGACCATCCAGACTTTGGAGGACATGTTGCGAGCGAGTTGCTTGGAATGGCAGGGGAGTTGGACCCACCATTTGCCATTAGTGGAGTTTGCTTATAACAACAGCTATCATTCGAGCATCGGTATGGCTCCCTATGAGGCATTGTATGGGCGACCTTGTCGGACTCCGCTTGATTGGTTCGAGGTAGGTGAGCGTGCCTTGACCGGACCAGATTTGGTGCAGCAGTGTGTTGAGGTGGTGCATCTCGTTCGGCAGAAGATGTTGGCAGCTCAGAGCCGACAGAAGAGTTATGCCGATCGTAGGAGGCGACCTCTCAGCTTTGCTGTCGGAGATCGAGTTTTCTTGAGAGTGTCTCCCATGAAGGGCGTGATGCGCTTCGGTAGGCGTGGGAAGCTGAGTCCCCGCTACATTGGTCCCTTTCCCATCGTTGAGCGCGTTGGGGAAGTTGCTTATCGGTTGCAGCTACCTCCGGAGCTTTCCGCGGTGCATGATGTGTTCCACGTGTCGATGCTTCGGAAGTATATGCCCGATGATTCTCATGTTCTCGAGGATGCCGTTTGGCCTGAGGTGACCCCAGATCTGTCCCTTCCGGAGTTTCCTGTTCGAATTGAGGATCGGCGGGAGCAGCGCCTGTGAAACAAGGTTATCCCTCTGGTTAAGGTGGTCTGGCAGCGTCATTCTGGCGGCGAGGCGTCTTGGGAACGCGAGGATGAGATGCGAGAGTTATATCCGTATTTGTTTGTGTGAGTCTGTCCCCCGTCCTTGTGCTATGTTCTTGAATTTCGAGGATGAAATTTCTTTAAGGGGGGAGGGCTGTAATGTCCCGGATCTTTCGGATCCTTCTTTATGGGTCCCGGATCTGGTTTATCGGAGTGTCTGACCCTGTTGTGTCCGAAATTTCGTTTCGGACATCTTTCGTGTTCAGATCGGCGCGATCTGGAGTCGTTTCGGAGGCCCGGAGTGTGTCCGCGGCTTTTCCGTGCGTGTTTTCCGATTTCCGCGTACGGGTTTCGGCGAATCCTTCGGAACCCTGTAGGGGGTGAACTGGGTCGTTCACCAACCCGTGAGTGGTGCCGTTGCGATCAGCGCGTCGAGACGGTCGAGGAGGTGTATTTTTCTATTTTTCAGGATTTTTTTGATTTTTCGGATTTTCTATATATATCAATTCTTTTTCTTTTCTTTTTTACCTTTTTCTTTTCTTCTTCTTCTTCCTCCTTCCTTCAACCGTGAGAGCTCCCCCTCTCCCCCGTGGCCGATCTTCTTCCCCCGGGCGACCGAGACGCGGCCCCTCTCACTCCGGCAACGGCGTGGCAGCGGCGGCGGCGGCGAGGCGGTCCCGGTGGCGTGCTTTTCACGGCGAGAGGCGGGGCGTTCGTGGGAGTAAAAGCTTCATCCTTGATTTCGGCGGTGATTCGGCGGAGCTTTTGCTCTATTGAGGTAGGGAGACGAACCCCTATGCTCATCCCATCGTTCCCCGTGCTTTGTAGGCCGAGGGGAGGTCGAGAGGGGCATTTTTGAGCGGGTTTGGGTGAAACCATGTTTTTGGGGTTTGTGAGCCGATCCGCCGTTTCTTCGCGTTTTTGGCCGATCCGAGGCGGTAGATGCATGCTAGGAGGGTTGGGGAGGGTTCCCCCTTTGTTTCCCCATCATCGGGGGGTGATTGGGGCGTGGAATGGAGTTTTCGGCCATTTCCCGTCGTTCTCGGTTTTCCGGGGTGATCGCGGTTCACCAGTAACCGCTATCAATGGTAGCGGTCAGGTGAGGACCGCCTTCATCGGATTTTTGACCGTTAGGCCTTAGAGTGTCGGTGGCTGGTCGCGGTCTTGCGACAGACCGCGACTGTTAGTCGCGGTCTGGGGACGACCGCTATCACCGTGGGGACCGGCACGGGCCTCGAGGCATTTTTTGACCGTTGGTTCCTGGTCGCGGTCCCCTAGGGACCGCTACTGTGTGAAGGCGGTCATCAGGCGACCGCCTTCATTTTTCTGGTGCCGGGGTGGTCGCGGTCCCAAGAGGACCGCTACCAGGTGGTTGCGGTCCAGGGCAGACCGCTACCACCGGAGGCGGTCCTCCGGTGACCGCGTCTGCCGTTTCGTGCCGATCAAGCCCGGGTGAGTGGGTCCTGACCCCTTTGTGTTGTCTTACGGTCCGACTGATGCTTGGCATCGTGTGGGGACTGTACGAGGGTGCCGCGGGGATCCCGGGATGTGATACGTCGGCTGGTGCTACCGAGAGTCGGTGTGGTACAGAGGATGACCTCTGCACCTTGTTAGTGTTGGTCGGTGGTTTCCGTGGATTAGTCCTTACTTCCAGTGACCCTACCACTAGTCGTAGCTTTCCCACGGCACGCGTGTGCTGGCTCGCCTGGGAGTGGCTGAGCGGCGTACCCGAGAGAGGCGGTGAGTAGGCTGGTTACCGCAGGGCCCCCGCGTACTTCCGAGTCCGGGTTTAGGGGGAAATACCAGCTAGAGGACAGGCCTAGGGCGTACGGTCTGAGTGTGCACACGAGGCTGAGGGTTCGGACCCGCGCTGACGAGCGTGACCTCAGCTAGTCCTTGTTTTGCGGTTACTTCTGGTTACTGAGTGTGTCTGAGTCTCACGCCCGGGGCGTAGTAGCTAGACACTTGTGACGCGGTATAAGACGTCAGGGGACGCATCCGGTCGTTCTTCTAGTGGGTGGTGCTCCTGTTCACTGGCAGGCGTGGACTCGTGTTTTCTGGGACCGAGGTTCTGTAGTACGGTACTGTTAGAGTAGACGACTTTTCTGTTTATTTATTTCAGCTTGTTGGTTCTACCGTACTCCTGTTAGGTAGGGTTACCTTCCGCCTTCTCGCTTCTCGTGCGAGGTGGGGATTCGCGGGATCCCTACTGGGCCAATGAAATGAGGCTCACCCCTGCTTTTCAGGTGAGGCGGGGTCTTCGAGAGGCGCGGCCGAGCTTCAGCGCGGTTCTTCTAGCCAGGGTTAGTCGCCAGTCTGCCAGAGCCGGGGGATGCCCCGTGTAGTTGTACTTCGGGGGATGCCCCGTGTAGTTGTACTTTCTTTTCTGTTGACTGTACTTTCTTTTGGACATGAGACACTGTGGACCTTGTAGCAGTTTATTTATTTATATTATTATGTGCATTTTATTTTGGATTATTGTGATATCTCTGTGGTCGTTGCAGCTTCTCTTGTACCCCCACACCACTCCTTTCTACCCTTCCGAGTCTTCGGGCTCGTGGGTTGGCGGGCCGAGATTCGAGACGCGCCGGTTCCTTTCCGGTACTCGGATCCTCGGGTCGTCACACTTTTCTTCGCGAGTTGTACCCTTTTTTTCAGGGGCACTTCCCGACTACTTGGTGGCAAATCACACTTATTATTATGTGGATTTGTTTCTCCTTTCGGTGCGAGTTTCCTTCTTTGTTGTAGGGGAGATTCCCGGCTACTCGGATCCACGTTCCACATATGTAAATGTTTGGTGGGGCAACCAACTTTTTCATCACGAGACATGCAACTTCCATGTAGGGAATCAATAGCCCTTGGAGTGTTGAGTCGAATAACTGTAATCCTTATTAGATTGAATCATATATCTCAAAAAGTGTAATTTGTGTGGGTGTTTGTACTGAATGTAAGAAATGAATTTGTCTCATCATAGTCATGTCTCCCCCTAAATGTATGCACGGTTATAGTAAAACCTCCCCCTTAATATATGCCATGTAACAAACATGTCTAAACCAATGTAATTTTATTTAGCAAGAGTATAGGTCGAGGAGTAACCAAAAGATAAGGGTGATACGATATATACACTCAATCATGCACTACGATAAAATTTTCACACAAGTTGACTACCGGTACGTGGCGAAGAATGTAGCTCCGAAGACCACCATCGCGCATGAGGAAAGCTTCCAGCTGGACATAATCCAACCTTCTGTAATCGCCATTTGATATACCGGATAATCATGGCATTCAAGTACACAAGTATGTAGAGTATATGCAAGTATATGCATGTAAATGAAAGATGATTGAAAATTGTTCCTATCTACAAGTATGCAAAGATATGTATGATATATGCAATATGTATAATGCAATTAAGTGTGTATTTTATGTATGCAAAACTGAATTGTTATTTGCAAAATGTGAGTGAACGCGTGAAAGACTTTATGTGCAATGTAAAGCATTCAAAAATAAGATTTATTCACAAGATGTGCAACGGAGAATGTGTAAAGCTGACTTAGTCACCTAATCATTTAACCTGCAAATCTCAGCACTTATGTAATTACCAATAATCAACAAAATAGGGATGCAATTGCTTAAATGCGAATATTTTTCTACAAACTCAAAATTTACCTTTTTTAGATTTTTCAAAGTAAACCTAGGCAAAATGAATTTCAAAACCAAACTATTTTTCTTTTTCACCTTGAGAGTCCTTTATTTATTGACTTTCCTTGGTCTCAAGACGCCCCTACAAAATAAATTCTCATTTTGAAGATTTGGATACCCAAGTCATCTTGGGTCCCGAGAGGTTAGTTCTAGGATGAGCAAGACACATTTTATTTTTCCTCTCAAACCATTCATCATCGGCCATCATTAAACCACATACATCCATTGAATGACCATTTTAGCCACAATACAAGCAGTAAGAAGATTTTCTTTTCATCGATCATTTTTCATCATTTTTCATTGAAAAATATTTGTTCATCACATGTCCAACTTCACCACAATAAAAACAACAAGAAAGGTTTCTTTTAACAAACCACTCATCATCACTTTTCTTGGTAAAATAATTTTTGATAACATGTCTATGCAATCCACAATAGAAGCAATGAGTGTTGAATCTTTTCTTTATGGGTTTCTCATGATCTTTAGAACCAACAACCATTTTCATTCTTTATTTCCAATGCCACATCATCATCAGATTTCATCAAGAAGCAATCATACATTTCATGGTCATATTTACCACAGTAAAAACATGAAACATTCATTCTTTTCCGTGATGCATGATCATATTTAGGAGTTTGAGATTTTGCATGCACACAAGAACAATCAATGACATTTTTCTATTTTTACTTTTCTTTATCACACATGAACAAAAACTCATTTAAACTCTTGATTTCATTCTCCAATGACGAAATATGCAATTCACAATTAGCAATCTCTTCTTCACACAGTGCAAATTTATCATTCAAAAGAGAATTGGTAGTCTTATAGCTTGTAACTTCTTGTTCCATAACATGAACATTTTCAGAATCATCATCAACCACATGTTTTCCTTTTTCAAGGACTTTCAACTCATCACACAACAATTTTTTTTGATCTTTGAGTTTTTCAATTTCTTCAACAAGTTTTTCATTCTGAACAAGTTCATTAAGAAAAATCTGATCACTATCCAAACAACTCAATTTATCTCTTAGTTCCTTTTCGATGTCTTCAAGTTCTGAAATTTTAGCCATTAAGGTTTCATTTTTAGTTTTCAGAATTGAAATTGTTTATTTATGACTATCAACCTCAAACACGTGAGGCTCAACTAATTTTTCAAGCTCAGTGCATTTTTCACATGAGAAATTGTCAACACAAGAGTTTTTAATTTTAATTTTTAATGTTTTATTTTCAGATTTTAATGTTTTATATCTGTCATACAATTCATCATAAGCATTCACCAATTCATCATAGCTAAGCTCATCTTCTTCATCGGAGTCAGAGTTTACCTTTGAACTCTCCTCGCTTTAACGCTCAATCTCATTGTTTGTCACGAGGCACTCACTATTCCAACTTTCTTCTTGGGCTTCACTTAGCCCATCCCAGATCTCTTTGGCTGACCTACAAGATGAAACAAAAAGAAATACATTAGTGTTCACTGCAGCCTTAAGTGCATTCAAAATAAAAAGATTGTCAGAATTCTTTTTCTTGTGCTCATCAGTCCACCTTAACTTATCTTTTGGTAGAATATGAGGACCGTGAGTAATTAAATTCATAAGCTTCGGATCAATACTAGAAATCCAAATACAGAGTTTTCCAAGCCATGATATATAATCAAAACCATCAAAGATAGGAACCAAATTCACACTAGCCATCATGAGTAGATCTTTTCTCCTAGACCGTGGGGTCCGCTGAATAAAAATTAGAGACTGTGCTCTGATATCAATTGTTGGCCCAGAATAGATGGCAGACAAGAAGGGGGGTTGAATTGTCCCCCAGCCGAGATGGCGGATTTTAAAAACAATCTAAACTAATCACAATGGAATTAAAATTAACTACGTTAATTAGCCTAAACTCAAGTGAGATTTAAATGTTCTCTTAACCTTTCCGATCTCACATGGATATACAATGCAAAGAACGAGTTAACTACAACTAAGCACAAATATCCAACCAACAAGCGATGAACAAATACTGATAGCAAATTGCAGAGGTAGCGAAGTGTGAAGGTGCAGTGAATAAAAATCTATCAAATAGACCTGTGAACGGAGGTCGGAGAAATGGACAATCGCACAGGCATCCATAATGAACACAGAGATTTTTAGGTGGTTCGGGACCACGACAGGCTCCCTACGTCCACCCTCACCGAAACCCGGTGAGGCTTCACTAACACGCTACATGATATAGCAACCACGATGATGAAGCCCCAAACATCACACAACCACGCTGCTTCCACAGCAATCCGCACACACGGGGCCTGGCCCTAGGACGCTGCCACTGCAGCACACACACACAGATCGTCAGAGAACACACCCCGCACACAAATTCCACATGGAGACACAGCTCCATCTACATACACAAACTCGGGGAAAATTACCCTACAATGAATCCACACACGCGGAGACTCAGCTCCGCCCATACACAACAATATTCTGAGTTTGAAAAAATGAAAAGATATACAATGACCGCCCAAAACTCAACCCATGCTCAGATAAAAGAATAGAAATGAGAGATGAAGAAATCCCCCTCAAATCCGCAGTGAATCTCGTAGATAGCAATGGTAGGGTGCATTTGGAGTTTGATCCTCGGAGTAGGAAGAGCCCAACGTTGTAAAGACCACCCAAAACAGGAACTCCGCGATGAACAACAAGACCAGCTATAGATCGGAGTGGCAGCTGATGGATGGCGTCTTCAGTGGCGTTCTCCTTCCTCCAGTGATGGAGCAACCCTCCAGCTCGTTCTCCTTCACCTGCAAGAACAGATACGTCATTTTTCCCCTTTTCCAATTTTCCATCGAATGAACATCGCGGCTACATATACCAAACAAGAGCAGCAACAAAAAGACCAGTTAGCCCATATTAAAAACCCTTTACAACCACACCTAAACATGAGTAGAAACCCTAGGGGCAATATGGTAAAAGACCAAGGCCAATGGATCATAAAAAGTGGGTTTTGAAACCAAGGTCGCAGATGTTGACATGTTTTTCCCTTTCTCCCTTCTTCCCTTTGCCTTTCTATATCAAGGTATAAAGGCAATTAAAATGAAGCTAGAAGGAAGGTGGAGAAGTGTGTGTGTGCGATCGTGATCGCCACCAAGATGCAGAACGCAAAGGTAATGCACCCGTACCTTGGAAAGGGAGAAGACACTCGCCTAAAATGTAGCGCTGGCAGTGGTAGGCAGTCCAGGAAGAATCGCTTAATCGATGGCACGGCCACTCGATAGATCGCTCAAAGCGCTGGAAAGGGAAGCGGGATGAAGACTGGTCTGGCGACAACACGGTCCAAGGAAGGCCGCAGAAGGGCGTTGAACGGTCTTGGATGGGCCGTGTATCCTTGAAGACAGACGGATGAAGACCGTGTGATGCTGCCAAACTCCAAGACATAGGACTTGATCCTCCACCCCTTCCGGCCGGCCAGAGGGAATGGGCCTCGTGCTGTACTGATGCTGACCTGAAAAACAACGTAGACAACAGAAAAATGACACCCAAATTAGCCCTGGAATGTGTAGCAACTATAAAATAGAATGGAAAATCAACATAGCCGCATGGAATGGGCGATACCTGGGGTGGTTTTTTAAACCCCTATAGGGCGCAAAACAAATGGGAAGGGTGTCAAAATGATGTAGACAAGTGCAAAAACATGTATGAAAAGCAATGGAGATGAGCATGCAAGGATGAACTAATGACCAAAGACATGGACTAGAACACAAAAAAAAGGACTACTCCCTGAACCGGAGGCTTAAAAGGATATAGAAAGCCTCCCTCCCTGGCTAAAGCTCGCTCAAGAATTCGGCAGAGCTTCGACGTCGACGTTGGATCTTCTCCTTTTCAAGCATGGACTAGGGGTTCTATTTATAGACCCCTTGAAAGTCCAACCTCAAATTAGGGTTTTCCAGAGGATATTAATCTGAGAATATTAAATAAAATTCATAGATAATCCTCTAATTTCCCACCCAAATCAAACGGCACCCCATTTGGTGGAGAAGCCACGGAGAAATGGGTGGGAGAAGTTAGGGACTTAACCACGGATGGAGAGAGAAAAACCAAACAATCCATAGATCTCGGGCATGTACACGGTCGCTCGATAGGCCACCCAGACTATTAAACGGTCCATTTCTAGACCTTCCAATTATGTCGGTGATAAATAAATAAAATGTAAAATTATCCAATTATCCATCGAACTGACCGGCTATCACGGCGCTGGACTCTTTAGGATAAAACGGTATACTGATAGACCATTCAATAAATGGCACGGTCCAATACTAGACCGTGTGAACAATGTCGGTTATAAATCATTAAAATATGATAAATATATAATTATCTGAAAAATCAACCGGCTTAGGACTCTGGGAGCGGAACGGTCTAAAGACACACCGTTCAATGGAAGTAAACGGCTAAACTAAGACCGTGTAAAGACTTGTCGGTGGAAATTCAAAAAATCAAATAAATATCCAATAAATCATTCTGAGTTTGTAAATAGTTCGAAAGAGACTGCCCAATCACTGAATGGTCACTCGCTAGACCACGTATAGCCTGGACATTTAAAATTAATGAAAATGAGATAAATGAGCCCATTTACTCCAAAACCAAGCAAAATCAAGGCCCATTAAGCCCGAATCTGAGAGCAGACCTAGCCAGGGAGAGAGATATCCATAAAATAAGCCCAAGACGTGCCTGGAAATAGCCCAATGAGTAATGGACAACTCGAGGCATCAAAAGATGATGGTAAGAGGAATGCCCCAACTCATAGGCAAAAAATGGGTGTCAACAGATGCCCCTCCTTAACGTCCTATTTGCAGGGGAGCGAGCGGAGGTGAAGCGAAGGCGAAATGGAACATGGCGATGAAGCGAAAATGAAGTGGAGCGGACTGAAAAGTGTTGTGTCCCTATGATTTTGATGATGTCTCACACTATAAATCATTTCTTTATCTCAAGATAATCTCATGTTTCATCATGTAAGTGAATGGGTTATACAGTAAGGGAATGTCATGTTCAATTGAACAATTTGACCAAATGAATTTTAGTGCTGCCTGAGTCTTAATGTCTTGATGGTTTCAACACTATGAATTTTTGTGAACAAACATGTTTCTCTGTGTTAACGTAAATCCTCGAGCCACTTCAGGTAATTTTGGGAATTATTTTCGTGTCACTTAAGCCACACTTCGTGTTGCTTTCCCTCACCAACACGAAATGATTTCGTGTCGTCTGAGCGTACAACACTCCGTGTTGATTTCCATGCTTGACAGGAAAACTCGTATGAGGTAATGCTTCGTGTTGTTTTATCCTTGTGCTCTCTGTCTTCGTGTCGTTTCTCTTTGTCGCTTTGTGACCTCATCTCGTGTCATTTTTTTTCTCTCTGCTTGTTTAACTTCGTGTCACCTACTGTTGCTCCTCGAGTCGTTTTGTTTTAGTGTCACTGCTTCATCACATGTCATGATAGCCGTGTCACTCTTTCGTCTTCGTGTTATTTTCAACTCGTGTCGGTTTCTGTTTCGTCTTCGTGTTGTTTTCAATTCGTGACGGTTTCTGTTATTTGTCTTCGTGTCGTGGTCAGCCCGTGTCGCCTCGTCTTCGAGTCGTTCATTCGAGCTATTTTTTGCTCGAGTTGTTTTTCTTATGTTTTCAAGTGTTGTTTCACTTCGTGTCGTCTTTTGTTGCCGTTTGTTAGTTCGTGTTGTTTTTCTGACCCAGTGTACTTTTTGCCTTGTGACCACACCTAGTGTTGGTTTCTATTTTTTGTCTTCGAGTTGGTTTCAGTCCGTGTTGTCCTCGTCTTCATATCGTTAGCTGTTTCTTCGCGTACTGAACACTGCAACACCTCGTGCTGTTGAATGTACCACCTCGTGTCACCCTTATGTCTTCGTGTTGCCTTTCCTAGACCTCGTGTCCTTCTTGTTTTATAACCTCACTTCGTATCGTTCTCCTCGTTGTGTCTGTTCTGTTACAGTGTACCTCGTGTCATTCTTTTCCTATCTCGTGTACTGGTCACGTCGTGCTGTTATCATATACCTCATGCAGCTTTAGTTTTAGTGGCCATACTGCGTGTTAATGGTTTTTATCTTCTTACAGGTACGAGGAAGATTATTCCCTAATAAAGGGGGTGCACGTGATCCAAGATAAAAGGAACCAATCCAATAAGGTCACGTGGCAGGAAGGTTCTGGATCGAGCGTGGGAGGCACACGCGTTTTGTGCCCTATCCACCTGCTGCCGCTATAAATAGAAACCTTCGTCCACCGATGAAGGCGATTAGAGCCAAGAAAGAAAAGGCAGTATTGCAGAGAGCTCGATCCACCAGTAAAGAGAAAGAAAAAGAGAGAAAGAAAAAGAGAGATAGCAGTGAAGAGAGAAAGAGACTTTGCAGTATCGGGTTTCTGAAATTGCTTCCCAGGAAGCTACATTTGTATTAACTCTCAGTATCGAATGTTTTCTCGATCAGTCTTTAGTTTCTTTTCTGATTTTCTTTATGTGTTCTTCGTCTATTTCTGATCTGTTCCCCTCCGGTGTGTGGAGGAAGGGAGTCTAACTCCGGTTTCCCTCTGGGTTGCAGAGGAAGAGAGATCGCTGATCTCTGGTGTTGCTAGTGACGGGTTGTCATTAGCAGGTTCCCTCCGGTGTGTGGAGGAAGGGAGAGGCACTCTCCGGTTCTGTTCGTGCTGGGTGCTAGAACAGGTTACAAGCTCTGTGGGTAGCAGAGCTTGGTTGAGGGATTTGTCTCCCTTGGGTTTTCAAGCTGTTTGGCAGCAAGTTGTTCGCAGACTGAGTCTGCTGTGCTCTAGCAGTGGCTAGTGGAATCCTCACTCTAGTTGGAGTGAGGGGTGGATGTAGATTGCAGACTGCAGTCGAACCACCTAAAAATCGGTTATCTTCTCTGTGGTTTGCGATCTTTATCAGCGCTCTCTATCTGCTTGTCTCTTCGACTAGTTGTGTGTTCAGCTCTTAATCATCATTTTCTTATTCGATCTTGATTGGTACCTGCATTTGCAATTCTCTGTGTGCTAGTTTAGAAGGGGGATAAGCGGTAGATTTATTTTCTCGCCTAAGCTTTACAAATTGGGAGTGATCTATTCATCCCCCCCTTCTATATCACTCTCGCTGCGCTAACAAAAAGCGGGCGTTAAGGTTAAAAGATACCCGTTTCCTCGCCAACGAGCGATAGGAATTTTATGGAAAACTCCGAACCAAACACAAGGAATAATCGGACCAAAACAACGCCAGTCTAGAGAAACTAACTAAATAAAAAGGAAAACACACGATCAACCTCATGGGGGACACAATCCCTCAGACCAATGAGGGGACCGGAACAAGCAGCAAAAAGTAAAGATACGGAATAAAAACTCCAGACAGGGACCTTCAGTCAATCAAACTAGGTGAATAGACTAGAGAAAATCTTCCAACTCTGAGTGGAATAGTTCCTTTTACTTAAAACCATGAACGCACAATCATCCATCACTGACAAGACACTTTCAGACAAGCCATGGGTCATGAATGCTCAAAAGATGCGTATGATGCATGCTGGGCTAAAATAAAAGAAATCATTAAAATAAAATGCAAAGAAAGCCACAAAATAGAAAATACTCAAGAATAATATTGCTAGACTGGGGCAATCAGGGTCAAGATACTATCTGCAACCACGGCGTGTGAGACAGAACCGTCGTCCCCTAATTTTCCCAACCTAACGGTCTATCCGATGATTAAACACATGAACCTAGATCATCATTGTTTTTGTTATAGGGGAACGTCAGATCCTAGAATACGTAGATAACCAGCTGGTTCTCAAGATAATATAACATAATACCATATAGTAATGCAATAAGGGATATAGGGATCGAAATACTTACCTGAGTTACCTGACGCTAGTGAAAAGCAAGTTGGAGTGATGCTGCAAAGGAAATCATGAACATGATTTGCAATATTACATCATGAAATAATCGCCAGAGGAACGAGGAGGAGGAGCGGCGCCGACGACACTGTGACGAGGCGAGCTCGGCGATGCCCCCGCCAGCGAAGAGGCATGAGGGCTCGGGCGATAATGGTGGGGGCCCGGGAGAGGGACAGGCTTGATGTACGTTGACAGGACTTTGTACATGTGGATATGATAGTGATATGATATGTTTTTGATTTGGTTTACTTGTGAATGAATGTGTGAATGAATTCAAATGCTTGACAGCAACTAACTAACAATGACTCCTAACCCGACACGAGTGAGTGGGAGGGAGAGACGAACACGAGTGAGTGGGGGAGAGAGACGAACACGAGTGAGTGGGAGAGAGAGGCGAACACGAGTGAGTGGGAGAGAGAGACGACTAGTAGTTTGAGTTGCATTGGTGCAAGGAGGACAAAAAAGAGGCTTCAGGTTTCTAAACGGTCATCCAAATGACCGCTCCAGGACTGACACGATCCCCAAATAGACCGCCGAAACCCGCTCGTTTTGAGCCTTAATGAAGCAGATAAATGGTCCATGATGGTCCGTTCAAATAGCCAAAACAGTCCTGTTGGAACCGTGCATTCAATAGAACGGCCTCTCTACGACCATGCAATTTCCAAGGGTCGAAGCGTGTAGAAAGTTGGAGAATGGTCTCCATGAGACCGTTCCTTGAATAAAGCGGTCTATCGATAGACCGTGTAGGTAGGTGAACTGAGAGTCCGATCGGGACTCTCTTGGAGAGTCCCAACCTGAGAGTGGGGAGTTCAAACCAACCCAAACTCTATCCTAACCCGATCTAGAACTATCCTATCTCAATTCTAGTAAGTTTAGGCCTCTAACCAAGTTCTATAAGTAAGAGGGGACTCTAAATTCGTCCTTCACACATCAACCCTCTTTAAAACCTTGAAATCTCTCTCAATCTTCCTTAAAACATCATGAAGAGGGCCTTGGAAGGGAGCTCAATGGGTGAGGTGGCTTACCAAGGTCCGAAGCCGGCTAGAAAAGAGCATGGTCTGCTACAAAAGCTGACCACCATCCCGGGGCATTTGAGCTCCAGTCCTATGAGAGAGGTAAGTTAAGTTGTTCCACTCAATTTCATCAATTTCACATTATCTCCTTCAAAAAGCTTACATGTTCTTCCTCTTCTTTCTCTTCCTCTTCTCTTTATGTCAGCTTCTCCCTGGCCCGAGACGATACTCCACCCTGAAGTGGATGGCTCCTATGATCCGTGAACTACCCATATCCGTGACATCCATCCTTAGGTCCTGGCACCTTCACCCTCTTCTAGTGCTAGCCAAGAATTACCCCAAGCTTTCTTTGGATTGGCATAGCATTTCCGCTTTGGTCGAGATATAGCACCCTCAGACCCACACTTTCATCTTCCCATCTTTTGAGGCCACCATCCTGCTAGAGGAGCTAGAGACCTACTTGTCTTTCCCTAGGTCCAAGGTGGGCGAGGAGGATTTAGTCTGTCACACCGTTGCCCCTGTGGATCCTGCCCTTATTCTAGGAGGGTTTATACCTAGCTCCAAGGACATTCGCACCATAGTGGGCCCACACCAGATCCATCTACTACCTCTCAGCCAGTGGGTGATAGCACATTGTAAGAATAAGTGTGGGTGGAATGAGGCCATATCTAAGGCTGCTTCTATTTGCTTGTGCGGGGCCATACTCTTCCCCTCTGCCTACCATGTCTTAGATGTCCCAATTCTTAGCACCATCAGTGGTCTGTGGTAGGGCCTTTCCATCTCCCAGGCCATCCTTGCCTACCTATATGAGGGTCTTAGCTCAGCTGCTCTAGGGGGTCCACTGTTGGGCTCTATGATTCTTCTAGAGTACTGGATGGGAGTCAGGATGAAGTTCGCGCCTAGGGAAGATATCACCTTAGTCAGTCGGATCTTCGAAAGCCATCCATTGTTCTTTATTGGTGCTTCTTTCAGGTTCCCTCAGCAGGTGGAGTGTAGGACAGCAGACAAGAAGAGCAGGGATGAGTGGCGCCTCTACCTCAACACCTTGCCCCTGGATCAATTCGTGATGCGCCCGTTCTTCCTCCACGGCACCATGCTCAGGCTTCCTAGGAGGCTTGGGCTAGACTTGAGGCTCGTGGGTGACACCGCTTTGGCGATGTACAGCCTGCACCGGTGCTTCCTTCAGATTGGACTACCCCGGATTACACTTCCAGTGCTACCCCATCTTCCCGCACTACAGGCGAGGAGGTTCGGGTCAGAGGAGGATGAGCAGGCGGTCAGGAGCGCCCTGATCATGTGGGAGGTTAGTAGGGTGCTCACCCTACCTGTGGAGGTGACAGAGTCCCAGGAGGCCTACCAGGCATATGTGAGAGAGCTAAGAGAGATTAGGCCTCGCGGGGATGCCCGTCTGAGGATCGAGTGATTTTCTTATTTTTATGATGTTGATATAGAGACTCATGTTTGGAAATGCTTGCATTTAAATGAATAAAATTGATGATTGGATTGATTTGAGTTTGACATTTCTTGCATGCGATTGAATGAGTTTGAGATAGGATCTTGGGATGAACACAACCCATAATCAGACCGCTCAATTAAATAAACGGTTAGAGTTTAACTGTGCCAGAGAATTGAACGGCCAAGACTAGGCCATGTAGCAGATCAAGTGGAGGGACTTTTGGAGAGTGGAACAATCTATCGATAGACTGTGGACAGAGTAGAACGGTCTAGACTGCACCGTTCTGGTTTATAAACGGTCTAGTAAAAACCGTTGATTCTTGAAGGTTCTAGAAATTGGAAGCGGTCTGGACAAGGCCATGTGAAAGTTGGAACGGTCTGATGTTGACTGTTGGAGGGATTAAAACGGTCGCCAGAGGACCGTTCAGAGATGAAAATGTTGAATCTTGTCTTCAACCTGCCCCTGTACGCATATAAACAAGAAAACAGATTAAATCTATTTTAGGTTTAACCCCTTGCCTGTAGCAAGTTGGGAAATGACCAGTTCTTGAATTTTGGTCAAGGGTGTAAGCCTTATTAAATAGGAGAATAACACAAAGGAAAAAATGGATGCAATGCATGCCATGAATGCAAATCACAATGATGATGAAAATATTTTTGTGGTTTTGAGAATATTTGATTTTTTTGGGTTTTAAGATATTTGATTTTTTATTTTTAAAATATTTAATTTTTTGGGTTTTGAAATATTTAATTTTTTGGGGGTTTTGAGATATTTGATTCTTTTTGGATTTTGAAATAATTTTATTTTTTTGGGTTTTGAAATATTTGATTTTTTTTTGGATTTTGAGATATTTTTTTTATTGATTTTGAGATATTTGTTTTTTTTGGATTTTGAAGCCAGCTCAAACCCGGCGACTGGATATCTTCATATCTCATTAGGGGTTTCCCAGGTACAACGTGCATTATGGGTATCCGCCCAAGGCCGGGGTCCAATTCTACTCAACGGTGCCTCTACCGAGGCCATACCCGGGGTACGATCTAGTCCTTGAAAAATGAAAGAGAATTTGACAGGGAAGCCGACAATAGGTATAGGGATTGTTAGGGCTTGAGTTCTTCCCACGACATCCCCCCCCCCCTCTTCAGAGAATTTTGGTTTGTTGCGCCGGGACTTTGTGTCCGTGATCGAATCTTCATCCGCTCTAGGCACGCATACGACCGGGCTCATGACGTCCCGGGGAAAACTGTACTGCCACTCTTGCCATGTCTAGTTTCATTCTTTTGGGAGCATTTAGACTTTTGAGCTTTTGGATGAGCTTTTTAGCTTTTGCCTTGATTTTGCCCCTTTTCTCTTATTTCTTTTCTTTCTTTTGTTTTTGTAAATGCGAAATCCAGTCGTAACGGACTGCCCCTATTTGAGACATCTCTTTTTTTATCGGGGTGTCTAGATCAGTTCTCGCCCCCTTATTTACCTCTTGCCCCTATTTTCAGCCGAAAGAGGAGAAAAACAAGGATGTTCACTTTCCGCCAAGCATGGCCGAGGAGAAACGGTGTTACGCAAGAAAGAAAGATCCAACCACGGGGGTCGTGTAGTGTGTGAGTGTTGAACGAGGGACCTCCCTTCATGATCAAGTAGAAAAACACCCCGCCACCGGGCCGTCGCTGGCTTGACTCCATGGATAAAAATGTTTTAGATACAACCCATTCCACGGATGAGTTAATTCCTCGCCCTCTGCATTAAGAAGACAGTACGCGTTCCCAGGATAGATTTCCTTGATCACGAACGGACCCTCCCAATTGGGTTGTAGCTTAGACCTAGGACCTGCCGATCGAACGAATTTACGCTTCAAAACCATGTTATCAACTTGAAATTTTCTTTCAATAACCTTCTTTTGAAAATGTCGCAAGACACGTTTTTGAATTCAACACTACTGCAGAAGCACTTCTTTCTCCAAAAACCACTCCCCCACAACTCACTCTCAGCTCCCCTGCAACACATTCTCATTTAAAGCCATCACATGACAAGGTAATCTCCCCCTTAGCACATGAACAATACTCCCCCAACACTCATGACAATACATGATCTACTGATATTGCATAACCTCTCTCCCCCTTTGACATCAGCAAAAGGAAATGCAGAATATATGAAAGTGCTGGAGACATGAAGAAGAAGTACATTAACTTCTTAGTGTAGAAAGGCACGAGCAAGTCTTAAGAAAATAAGTGAGGTGCTAAACGCAAGTGAAGATTCTTGAACTCTAGTAGACACTAGAGAAATAGACTGATAGAAAAGTTTATCAGCATACATAGAGTATGATTTAGAGCAGGAGTTAACAAGTATGGCTAGATATAGCTGAACTGTCACCAATCCAAAAAGATAACAAGAGACAAAGTCAGAGAGGTGTTCTCAAGGTATTGAAGACAAGCAATCCATTAGTTGCATAACAACAAGGAATTTTTGAGATGAGTTGCAAGAAGATCAATGAGTAAGTTAGTAATTCACTCTTTTGACATTAGGGAGACACCTTGATTAGAGGCCTGAATCCCCAGTTACTCAGAGTGAGTACCTCATTACTTCCCCCTTTTTTTATTAAAGGAACGGAGTTAGTAACTGTGGATTTTGACATGAGGAAACACCTTGATTAGAGGCCAGAGTCCCCAGTTACTCACCAGCTAGCCACCATTGCTCTGTCATGTCTTTTTCATTCATTTTAAGCATTTGACACCTCATGACATAGGAGAAATATTCATTTCATTGATGAAGCTCCCAGTTTCTCAGTGAACAAAACAAGACATGTTTGTTTAGTTAAGCCCTTGTGTTGAAGAGATGGAATGATTGAAAATAATACTAGAAGGACTATTACTTGAAGTGAATCTTGAAGTCTAGATTTCAAGCTGATTGGGTCAGATATCAAGACATACAGGTTTTGGCCTGAACCAGAATCATTGACAATGTAGGAAGATATACTTTTTACAATTAATCCAGATCTCTGAAGGAATACCAGAGGAAAGATTCTAACTGGACTTTGGTATCACTGACTTATAGACTTAAGAATTAAGTGACATTCTACTGTCTGAGAGAACCACACTAGATCTGTCATGAAAACCAGCAAAGACACACATCTGGTCAATCTTTTTGAATCTGTCAAAGAACACTTCCTCTCACAGCTCAACCAGCTCCCCCTCAGTCACAGCATTTCTGAAAGCTAACCAACTGTCGTACAGAACTCCCCCTCACAAAAAGAACAGACTACACAATTAAGACAATTTGTATAAGCCTAATTCTCTTCTTAGTGTTGTGAATTTTTCATTATCCATAGGTTTAGTGAAGATGTCAGCAATCTGATTATCTGTGCCTACATGAATTAGTTCAAAATTGTTTTTAGAAACCTCATCTCTTATGAAATGATGCCTTATCTCTATGTGTTTGGTGCATGAATGCAAAACATGATTTTTGGCAAGATTAATGGCATTGGTATTATCACAATAGATAGGTGTGCACCTCAGGTCTACTTGGTAGTCCTGAAGCTGGTGTTTAATCCAAATGACTTGTGTTCCACAACTCCCTGCAGCCACATATTCAGCTTCTGCAGTGGAGAGGGCCACCGAATGTTGTTTCTTGGTACCCCAAGACACTAAACACCCACCCAAGAATTCACAATGGCCACTTGTTCTTTTCCTGTCTAGTTTACAGCCTGCATAGTCAGCATCTGTGTATGCTACTAGATTCAATGTGCGAGAAGCAGGAAACCATAAACCAAGAGAGTGACTAGCTGACAAATATCTGAAGATTCTTTTAACTGTAGCTAAGTGTAGTTCAGTGGGTCTAGACTGATATCTTGCACACATTCCTACACTGAATTGTATATCAGGTCTAGAGGCTGTTAAGTAAAGAAGAGATCCAATCATACCTCGATAGAGCTTGGCATTTACTTCTTTACCTGTCTCAACTGCATCCAGTGAGGTATTGGTACCCATGGGTATTATAATGTGCTTCAGGTTTTTCTTACCAAACCTCTTGAACAGTTCCATTGTGTATTTGGTCTGGTTGATGAAGCACCCATCCTCTAGCTGTTGTACCTACAAGCCAAGAAAGTACTTTAGTTCACCAACCAAACTCATCTCAAACTCAGCAGACATCATTTTAGAGAATTCAACACATAGTTCATGCTTAGTTGATCCAAACACAATGTCATCTACATATACCTGAACTATGAGGAGATCTTTATTTGTACCCTTGGTAAATAAAGTTTGATCTACTTTACCTCTTTTGTAGCCCTTGCTGATCAGAAATTCAGTCAATCGTTCATACCATGCTCGAGGAGCCTGCTTTAGACCATACAAGGCTTTATTTAACCTGAAAACTTGGTTAGGTTGAGGAGAGAATTGAAATCTGGGGGGTTGCTAATGCGGGACGGGACCACGGACACGACAAGCTCGTGACTGTCCCTTAACGAGGGAAGCGTCGGACGTGCGCGGTTGAGAAACCGGCAATGAGCTAGGGTGATCGACTCTCTCGTGTGTCCGGATCGGGTCACGGGACGGTCTCGCACTCTCTCGCAGCAGCGGTAATGAATAGATAAAGCGAGCTAGATATACCTACACATGCTCTCTAGCAGCGGCATAAACAAATATATATGAAGTAAGCAAAATGCCGAGAAGGGAGCGAAAACGATACCTCCACGCGCTCGGCGTGGGGAAGACGGACCCGGCCGAAACTCGTACTCCCGGGACAATTAATACACCATATTACAGCAAATGAATTACTGCCCACTCCATGCAGGGAGGTAAAGGGCTACACAAACGGGCCTGAAAGGACCGAATTCGGGTTGACGGGCGGCTTCTCGCGTCTCTTCGACAGCACCCGAACTAGTGACGGTGGGGCCCACGTGCTGTCCGGAGGGGTCGAGTGGGACCCGGTGACACCGCTGTAGTGGGGACACTTAGGGAAACGATCCCCAGGCTGGCGGCACGCTGGTTCACCGGCCGGTGGTCGGGCGGCTCCGATCGGCACCGGTCGGAATAACCGGCCACGGACCTGCCGGTTCTATTTTCCGGCGCACGCTCCGGCGAGAATGGACGCTGCGATCAGCCCCAACGTCGGAATGCGACGAAACCATCGCACTTGGAAAGATGCTTCGAAGGGATTCAACCCAAGGTGATTACAGAAAAATAATCAAGCATGTACTTCTGATTGGCAAATTTTGAAGGTTGCTGTTGTACAGTTCCTGAAATCTCAGGTCAGCAGAGAACTTTCCTGTGGATTGCCTTTGACCGCGAGATAGACGTCCGAATCTGGGGTTGTGTTCTTCAGAGAAGTTGTGGGAAATCAAGCTACGAAATCAGGACTATTTTGGGATCTGGATTTGGGGAAGGCGACGAATTTCTATGATTTTTGCACTAGTAGTGGGTCGGATTTGGAATCTGGCTGACAACACTGTAGCTGAGGAAGAACACAAATTTCTAAAAATAGATAGAAGGTTGATAAAAAATTAAGAAAATTTGTGGATGTAGGGGGGATGGACAGAACTCCCAATAAAATTGGGAGGGTTTGGACAAATCAAAAAGATGGCCGGAGGTGGGAAACACAGGGCTGTCACTGTAGACAGAGACAAAACAGAACTAGGAATGAAAGATGCACGAAAATGGGAAAATACTAAATGATAGAATTTGGGCGTGAAAATTTAGGTGGAGCTTGGGGTACAAGGGAAGAACACACCATAAACATTACAGCTTGAGATCTTCACGTGGTGGAGAGCAGATATTCGGACAAGAAGTCTCTATCCAGGATGGACAGAACACCGAAGGCGGCTCCGCGGCGGCGTGATGGCGGCACGAACGGCGGCGGCGGCGGCACCGATGATCACCGGAGGTGGGGGGAAGGAGATATCACTCTAGAATGGGGGTTGGGGATGAAGAAACCAGGGGGAGAGAGAGGAGAGGTCGAAATTCTCTAAGAGAGGGGTTCTTGCACAATGATTTTTTTCACTTTCATTAATATTCAAATGGAAAATACAAGTATTTATATGCCTCCAATCTAATCGAATCTCCACCATTCGATCTAGGGATGGGGAATGAATGGCCTAGATTAAATGTGACCAACACAAAAAAATAAAATAAAATAACCCAAGTGGGAGACAAGCTTGACATGGTAGGTAGCCTACCTTAGACTTTTTACTCCCTTTGTCTACCCATGTGGCATTTGACATTCAACCCTTCTAGATGGCCACCTAGGATGGTTGACCAGCCCCACATAGGTGACATGGACCAATGGGAAAGGGCTGAGGGCCCCTTTTGCTGGTCCTACTGATAAATTACAAAGAAACCCAAACAATCCGTGGGAATGACGCATTGGCTTATAAAGCCGTACAATTGCGCATATACTTTCCCGTGGATATACAAATAAACTAAAGGACATAAATGCAAAATAAAATGTACATGCTCGGCGTCGATTCCCATCAACTCTCCCCGAGTGGGAGGAACTCGACCCCATCGAGTAGGGGTATAGATGCTCGAATACTCCGGCGGATCCGTCACCGTGCCAAGTAGCGCGGGTATGCTCCACTCCAAGTGATTGTCACCTACTCATTCCATATATACTCGATATGCGCAAGCTGCCATGGGCTAGAGGTGGACACTCCGGGTGGGGCACTCTCAAAGGGGGAGGTGGCGGCTCGAAGACTCATTAGGAATCACCGCTGAGTCCATGTAGGTGACTGATCCGGGTATAGATGTAGAACCGATCCCATACTCATCGAATGAGTCCACTCGCCTCTTACTCATAAGAGAACGACAACGAGCTTGCACAAGACACATGCAGACAAACGGCACACAAACCATGCAAACAAACCACACAAAACAAACCACACAAGTAAAACACACCGACTCATATATGACCCTAGACTAAGATGGTGACACAAGCCCACTAGGTGGCGACATTCTGGGCGGCGGGTGAGCCATCCAACTCTCCCCCCAAGGCATAGTACTCATCGGCTAGAGCGTCATCGGCCTCATAATTGACACACTCAAGCTCGGGAGGTGCGGGCTCTCCAACACCTAAGGCTAGGGTGGCGCGAGCGGGACACTCGCTGGCAAAGTGGCCAAATCCATGACAGTGGAAACACTGCACTCTCGACCGACTACTCTCTCCTATAAAAGGGGCCTTACCCTTATCATCCCGTCGGGTAGGGGGTGTAGGCAGCAATGGGGGAGGTGTAGGTGCCTTGGACAATAGTGGAGGGGGGGCCGATGCCAGAGGACGGGCTATAGGAGCCGGGGGACGGGCAACAGGTGCCGGTGGTTGGGGTGGAAATAGGTCCCGGGGTGGAGGAGGGCGAGGTCGAGGAACAAAGTGCTCCTGACGGGTGGGCTCCTGAGGTTGAGCCATGGGAGGCCGAGGATGTGGGCCTATAGAGTGACGGGGCTCGTTGCTACGGAGAGGGGTGGGGCCCAACCAATGACTAGAGTCAAACTCTCCCTCGAATTGCTCTAACTCGAGAGCAACCTGGTATGCCTCTTCCAACGTCTTGGCATTGCGGCGGAAAAGCTCATACTGATAGTGTGGCCGCAAACCACGTCGAAAGCGGGAAACGGGCATGGTACTCTCCTCCGAGACACCACGTCGTAGAAAGTACTCATCAAACTCCGCGATGTATTTGGAGACGGACCGGTCTCCCTGGCTAAGACTTTGCCATCTATCAATGAGTCGTTGGCGGTATGTAGGAGGAAGGTACTTTTGCCGAAGCTTATGCTTCATCTCGGCCCATGTGTCAATCGGGGGTTCTAGCTGCTGAAGTAGCAGGCTCTCCACATTATTCCAACAGGTTTGCGCCTGCCCCATGAGTTTCATGGTGGCGAATCAGACCCTTCGGCGCTCCGACATATCATACCATTCAAAATAACGGTCCATGCCGAACTCCCAATCTAGGTAGACTTTCGGATCCAAAGACCCGTAAAAAGAGGGAGGGTCCGCTCGCACGGTCTTAAGGACCCTATCATCATCCTCATCTCGTTGTGGCTGAAAACCACGACGGCGTTGACCATACCCCTCATAGGCATTGTCGGACCCATAGTCCTCGAGACCAAGGTCACGGTGCGGTAGTTCAGGAACCCGAGGAGGGGCGGGTGGAGGAGCCTGTGGTGGCCAGTTTTGGGCCGCGGGAGCGGCCTGGACTTGGGCCATGGGAGCGGGTTGGACTTGGGCCACCGCGGGAGGAGGTGCGGGTGGGCATTGGGCTGCCCTAGGGGGGTCCCCGTGTGACATCCTATCTAACCGTCCAACGAGGTCTTGGACCGACCTGTCGGAGGTCTCCATGCGTCCCTCCATGGCTCTAAGGCGACCATCCATATTATCGGAGAAAGTCCGAAAGTTAGCATCGGATTGGTCCAACCTAGTCATAATGGCCATCACCGCCTCGTGTAGGGAGTGGAAGTCTCCTGAGGCGCCATCTCGTGGGTTAGCCATAGGGGAAGGGCGATGGTATTGGGTACCTCGCCGAGTGGGCATGCAACGACACGGACTAGGAAACACCGACTAATGCAAATGCACACTACAAGATGATGAACCTAGACGTAACCAAAACTCGGCACGTGGCGGAGTTAAACGATCCGAAGATCACTCGCGCAAGTGTGCGGCCTTCCCGATAGGCGTAGCCTAACGTTCGGACAACACCTTTTGATATACCGGGTTATTGGGATGCAATGCAAAAAGACACTTTTTTTTGTTTGTTTTAAAACAATGATGACCCTAAACACGACTTAGACGTAAATGACTAATGAATGACACTTTTTTTTTTTTGGACACCCTAGACTCAACTTGCTCTGATACCAAATTGATGCGGGACGGGGCCACGGACACGACAAGCTCGTGACTGTCCCTTAACGAGGGAAGCGTCGGACGTGCGCGGTTGAGAAACCGGCAATGAGCTAGGGTAATCGGCTCTCTCGTGTGCCCGGATCGGGTCACGGGACGGTCTCGCACTCTCTCGCAGCAGCGGTAATGAATAGATAAAGCGAGCTAGATATCCCTACACATGCTCTCTAGCAGCGGCATAAACAAATATATATGAAGTAAGCAAAATGCCGAGAAGGGAGCGAAAACGATACCTCCACGCGCTCGGCGTGGGGAAGACGGACCCGGCCGAAACTCGTACTCCCGGGACAATTAATACACCATATTACAGCAAATGAATTACTGCCCACTCCACGCAGGGAGGTAAAGGGCTACACAAACGGGCCCGGGAGGACCGAATTCGGGTTGACGGGCGGCTTCTCGCGTCTCTTCGGCAACACCCGAACTAGTGACGGTGGGGCCCACGTGATGTCCGGAGGGGTCGAGTGGGACCCAGTGACACCGCTGTAGTGGGAACACTTAGGGAAGCGATCCCCGGGCTGGCGGCATGCTGGTTCACCGGTCGGAGGCCGGGCGGCTCCGATCGGCACCGGTCGGAATAACCGGCCACGGACCTGCCGGTTCTGTTTTCTGGCGCACGCTCCGGCGAGAATGAACGCTGCGATCAGCCCCGACGTCAGAATGTGACGAAACCGGCGCAGTTGGAAAGATGCTTCGAAGGGCTTCAACCCAAGGTGATTATAGAAAAATAATCAAGCCTGTACTTCTGATTAGCGAATTTTGAAGGTTACTGTTGTATAGTTCTTGAAATCACAGGTCAGCAGAGAACTTTCCTGTGGATTGCCTTTGACCGCGAGATAGACGTCCTAATCTGGGGTTGTGTTCTTCAGAAACGTTGTGGGAAATCAAGCTATGAAACCAGGAATATTTTTGGATCTGTATTTGGGGAAGGCGACGAATTTCTATGATTTTTGTACTAGCAATGGGTCGGATCTAGAATCTGGCTGATAACACTATAGCTGAGGAAGAACACGAATTTCTAAAAATAGATAGAAAGCTGATAAAAAATTAAGAAAATTTTTGGATGTAGGGGGTGATGGGCAGAACTCCCAGTAAACTTGGGAGGGTTTGGACAAATCAAAAAGATGGCCGGAGGTGGGAAACACAGGGCTGTCACTGTAGACAGAGACAAAACAGAACTAGGAATGAAAGATGCACGAAAATGGGAAAATACTAAATGATGGAATTTGGGCGTGAAAATTTAGGTGGAGCTTGGGGTACAAGAGAAGAACACACCATAAACATTACAGCTTGAGATCTTCACGTGGTGGAGAGCAGATATTCGGACAAGAAGTCTCTATCCAGGATGGACAGAACACCGAAGGCGGCTCCGCGGCGGCGTGATGGCGGCACGAACGGCGGCGACGGCGGCACCGATGATCACCGGAGGTGGGGGGAAGGAGATATCACTCTAGAATGGGGGTTGGGGATGAAGAAACCAGGGGGAGAGAGAGGAGTGGTCGAAATTCTCTAAGAGAGGGGTTCTTGCACAATGATTTTTTTCACTTTCATTAATATTCAAATGGAAAATACAAGTATTTATATGCCTCCAATCTAATCGAATCTCCACCATTCGATCTAGGGATGGGGAATGAATGGCCTAGATTAAATGTGACCAACACAAAAAAATAAAATAAAATAACCCAAGTGGGAGACAAGCTTGACATGGTAGGTAGCCTACCTTAGACTTTTTACTCCCTTTGTCTACCCATGTGGCATTTGACATTCAACCCTTCTAGATGGCCACCTAGGATGGTTGACCAGCCCCACATAGGTGACATGGACCAATGGGAAAGGGCTGAGGGCCCCTTTGCTGGTCCTACTGATAAATTACAAAGAAACCCAAACAATCCGTGGGAATGACGCATTGGCTTATAAAGCCGTACAATTGCGCATATACTTTCTCGTGGATATACAAATAAACTAAAGGGCATAAATACAAAATAAAATTTACATGCTCGGCGTCGATTCTCATCAGTTGCTCAACAAAAACCTCTTCTTTAATGACTCCATTTAAAAAGGCACTTTTAACATCCATTTGTTGGAGTTTTATATTCTTTAAACATGCAAAAGCAAGCAACAATCTTATAGCTTCCATCCTAGCAACAGGAGCATAGGATTCATCGAAATCTACACCAAATTCCTGACAGTAGCACTTGGCTACTAATCTGACCTTATTCCTAGAAATGATTCCATCTTCATTCATTTTATTTTTGAACACCCACTTAGTTCCTATGATATTAACATTATCTGGTCTCGGAACAAGTTTCCAAACATTATTTCTTTCGAACTGGCCCAATTCCTCACACATGGCATTGACCCAAGCTTGATCAGCCAAGGCCTCTTCTATTGATTTGGGTTCAATTTGTGAGACTAAAGCAATTAAGTCTTCATTATTCACATTCCTAAAATGAGACCTAGTCCGAAGAGGATCTTCAAGATTGCCTATGACATTATCTATCCGATGATCTTTTAGAAATCTAACATTTTTTGAAGACTCACCTATTTCTCTTAGCTCTTCCTGGTTGGGAGGATTTGCTGTTCCACTTGGCTGAGTCTTCTCTTCTTCTTGGTCTTCTAGGAATTCCCCATCATGATTAGTATCCCTGTCAACATTTTCAATGTTAGTGACACATTTCTTTTCACTAAAAATAATGTGTGGAGACTCTTAAACCTTTTTGTCTGTTATGTTAAAGACCCTATATGCCCTAGACACTTCTGAATATCCCAAAAATATTCCAGGGGAGCTTTTAGCTTCAAACTTGTCTAAATCTTTCTTGTCATTGTTATGAACAAAATATTTTACTCCAAAAATTCTGAAATGAAACAAGTTTGGTTTCTTACCTTTTAGAAGTTCATAGGGTGTTTTCTTGTGAATGGGTCTTACCATGGCCCTGTTGATTATGTAAGTTGCTGTATTGGCCGCCTCTGCCCAAAACCTCCTTGGTAATTGACTTTCAATTAGCATGGTTCAGGCCATCTCCACCACAGTTCTATTTCTTCTCTCCACAATTCCATTCTGTTCAGGTGTCCTGGGAGAAGAAAATCTGTGTGTTAGTCCCTCTCTTTCACAAAGATCAGAAAACATGGAGTTTTCAAACTCACCTCCATGGTCAGATTGAATAGAACAGATCTTGTGTTTTCCTTCTTGTTTGACCTTATTGAAAAACAGATTAAACTTTTGAAATGCATCACTTTTATTTGCTAAGAAAAAGATCCATGAATATCTAGAGAAGTCATCTATGATGACATAGCCAAACCTGTTCCCATTAAGACTCTGAGTTCTAGTAGGACCGAAGAGGTCCATATGGAGGAGTTCCATTGGTCTAGAGGACAATGGCTCAGATCTTAATTTGAAAGAATTCATGGTCTGTTTGCCTAGAGCACATGCATCACATGATTTTGAAATAGAATTGAATTTAATTCTAGGCATGCCTCTCACTAAATCATGCTTGACCAATTTATTTAAAGTAGTAAAGCTAGCATGACCTAGACGTCTATGCCATTCAAAAGCATCATTTTCAGAATTGGCAGATAAATAAATATTAGATTCAGATTCCTCATCTAGGTCTACCATGTAAACATTATTAATCCTGTTGGCTACAAATTTAACCACATCAGAATTTATTTCAAAGATTTTGCATGAATTATCATCAAACACAACCCTGTGACCCTTGTTACATAACTGACTAATGCTAATCAGGTTGTGTTGAAGACCTTCCACAAGTTGAACTTTTTCAATGGAGTTTGTGGAAGACTTACCTACTGTACCAATCCAATAATATTACCTTTGTTCTTTCCTCCAAACTTGACCAGACCCCCTACCTTCATCTCTATCTTGCTGAACTTGGATCGGTCTCCTATCATGTGCCTGGAGCAGCCACTGTCGAGGTACCAATTGTTATCTTCAGCTGCCAGGCCGACCTACACAAATAACATCAAGCAGAGTGATTTGGAACCCAAGATGAGTTGGGTCCAAGGACATTATTCAAATCTCAAATCAAATGTTTAGGAATCTAAATTTGCTTCAGCATGGATTTCCCTGGCACCTTTACTTATGGTTTATTAAAATTAAGTCCAGCTGGTCTGGAGAAGTAAGTTCTATTCCTTTCATTAGGCTTGCCACTCCTAGGATATCTCCTGTAAGTTTGTTGATCAACAGATTTTTGAAGATGATGATCATTTCTCCAGTAAGTCATCTTTGGGCCCATCTGATTGTAGTAATTCCAGCTTTTCTTCTGATCCACTTGCTTGGTCCATTTACCATTTATGTTTTGATTGGTAGGCTTAGTGAAATTCTTCACAGAAGTCATTCCCATTTTAAATGGTTGACCAGCACTATTTTTAGAACTTTCCTTCTGACCTTGAGTTCCCTTACTGCTGTTTGAGCTGGATGGTGTATCCAGCTTTTCTTTTCCCTTCTCTGGGCAGAAGGTAATGGTTTTGAATGGTAAGGGTCTTTTGTTAGTTGGGTCATAGCCTAGACCCTCCTTATTGAAGTTAACCCTAGCCCCCAGTATAGCATCCAGACTAGATTTTCCTTGGACAAAATTTTCCAAAACTTTCTGTTTATCTTCCAGCTCCTTTTGAAGGGACTCAGAATTTTTTAGAAGTTCACCATTGACTTTCTTAACAGCTTCATATTTTTCTGAGTTCACTCTACTTTCATTCAAGCTTTCTTCAATTCTTATTTTGAGTTCATTGAGCTGATTTTGACTTTCTTGGTTTTCTTCCTTGAGCTTATCATTTTCTTTTCTTAGTGAGGTCATTTCTTCTAGTTGCTCTTTTAGTTTCTGATTTTCCTCACAGACCTGGGTTTGTTCTTCAACATTAGTATTAAATTTTCTTTTCAGAACCCTATGCTCTTTACTAAGAGAATTGAACTTATCTAATAACTCAGCATAAGCATCTTCCCAGTCATCAATCGTAAAATTTTCAAAAACATTGGTTACCTCCTCTTCACTGTTTGCCATTAGGCAAATTCCTTCTTCATGCTCCTCTGAGGAAGTGTCTTCGGGATCTTCTTCCTCCTCGCTCCATGTGCAGACCATCGCCTGTGGCTTCTTCTTCTTCTACACCTTTGTGTTCTTCTTCTGGAAGTAGGGACCCTTCTTCTGAAGATCTGGGCATTCGCCTTTCATGTGTCCCTGTTTGTTACAATGATAACAAGTCAGTCTCTTAGGATTTCTATCCCTATGATTGGTAGATTCAACATTCTTGTTAAAGGAGTATGGCTTTTTCCTCCTAAAGGTCTTCCCCTTTCTCCTTAAAAATTTACTGAACTGACAAGTGAGCATTGCCTGCTCCTTCTGGTCGAGATCTGAGAAGCCATCAGACTCACCGCTACTGCTGCTGCTGCTGCTACTGCTACTCTTGTTGCGGGATGCCTTGAGAGCTACATTCTTAGCCTTCCTATCACTTCCTTCACCACCTCATTTGAAATTCATCTCATAGGTCATGAGGGATCCTATGAGTTAAATCACAGTCAAGGTCATCAGATCTTTTGACTCTTCAATCACGATGGCCTTAGTGTGCCATGCTGGGGATAAAGATCTAAGAATTTTCCTGACTATATCTGCCTCAGCTAGATCCTTCCCTTGCCCCTTAAGTGTGTTTAAGATCAAGGACAACCTGGCATACATTTCAGTAATATTCTCCTCTGCATTCATCCTAAATAGTTCATACTTAGAGGTGTAGAGGTTTACCTTCGAGGCTTTCACTTGAGCTGTACCTTCGTAGATTAATTGCAACTCATCCCACATTCGCTTGGCAGTCCTGTAGGCAGATATACATGCATATTCCTCTGAGTGAACAGCACACTGGATGATGTTCAGCGCCGTCCAGTTGAGTGAAGATAGCTTGACATGGTCATCTGTCCATGTGTCCTCGTTCGGTGGCAGATCATACGGGCCAACAGTAATTACCCTCCACAGCTTGTGGCTCTGTGCTCTGATAAACACTTCCATCCTGTTCTTCCAAAAGAGATAATTATTACCATCAAAAAATGGAGGGTGACTAATGGATTGACCTTCAGCCATGAAGCTTCTAGGACCATTAGCATTTCCCTGACCGTTTGTCCACATGATGCAAACCTGCTCTGATACCAAATGTTAGCGCAGCGAAGAGTGATATAGAAGGGGGGGATGAATAGATCACTCCCAATTTACAAAACTTCAGCGGAAACTCACTACTTCGAAATACAACCCTTCAGATATAGCTAAACAATACAACTAACGTAGTGAGAAACTAAGACAGAATAATAAGGTGCGATTGGAAGAGGCCGTCCACACACAAACACAATGCCAAACAGAAGGAAAGCACAAACGATAATAGCAAGCCACAGAGGAGACAAGAGATTTTAAGGTGGTTCGATTGTAGTCCACAATCTACATCCACCCCTCACTCCAACTAGAGTGAGGATTCCACTAGCCACTGCTAGAAAACTGCAGACTCAGTCTGCGAACAATATGCTGCCACACAGCTTGAACAACCAAGGGAAACAAATCCCTCAACCAAACTCTGCTACCCACAGAGCTTGACACCTAGACCTTCTACCAGCAAGACTAGAACCGGAGATGGCTCTCCCTTCCTCCAACCCGGAGGGAACCTGCTAATGATAACCTGTCACTGGCAAAACCAGAGATCACAGATCTCTCTTCCTCTACAGCCCAGAGGGGAACCGGAGTAACTCTCCCTTCCTCCAAACACTGGAGGGTAACAACTCGAAATCAGAGATATGAAGAAATGAAAGGAAAAAGAGAAATGTAAACAAGACCAACGATGAACAACAATCGTTTCAGAAAAACCAAAATCAAATGTAGCTTCCGAAGAAGCAAATTGGACTCTTCTCTCTCACTCAGAATTTTCTCTCACAGCAATACTCTCAAATCTTTTCTCTATATCTTCTTTCTGGAACGTGGAGGCTCTCTCTCTTTTCTTCTTCTGCTCAGGGATTCTGCTCTTCAACTTTTTTCTCCAGTTCAGTCCATCTAATCGCAGAAGGCACCTTTTATATGGCATTCGACCTAAGTTTCAGGCCTTCACACGAGTGAGTCTCGTTCTCTCCTTTTCTAGAGCATTCTCGGATCACGTGCCAGGTATCATCCTTGGTTCACGTGCCCAATCATTAACCTGAATCATCTGTCGGCAGAGACAAGGAAATGCGATTAGTTAGTTCAGTCAGATATCAACGAATGTATATACTTTAGAACAGCAAATGAGTAAGTGTATACACTGAGGGAGTGTATAGACTTGTGAGTCTTCATGCGACCTCAGTGTATAAACTAGCTGAATAATGCATTAGCACAACAAGGGGAATGTGTGGACTTTTGTGAAATGTATAAAGCCATCAAGTGTATAGACTTAGAGATGTCAATTAGGCAAGTGTGTCAAGTGTGAGAGTGTGTAGAGTTGAAGTTCTTCATGCGAGCTTAGTGTATGGACTTGCAGTAAAGTGCATTAACATAACAAAGGGGAATGTTAACTTCTGTGAAGAGTATGAAGGAATAGAGTGTATAGACTTGCAAATAAGGGACTGTACAGACTTGATTAAAGAGTACATGTGAAGGGCAGTGTACAGACTTGAGATGAACAAAGCATGAACGAGTCTATCCAATGTATAGACTAGAAACATTTGAACATATGGACAATGTATACACTTGGCCTTTGAGGAATGGTGTATAGACTCTGAACGTGAAGGTAGGCTGTATAGACTTGGAGACTATTGAAGCACTGTATAGACTTGGTAAACCTGAACCAATGTACATACTTGGAACGCCTGAGGACCAGTGTACAGACTTGGAATCAATGAAGGCGTTGGCTGTACAGACTTGCATGAACGATGTATACACTTTGCCAATGTGTAGACTTAGGGTGTAGCTAAAGAAGCGAACGTAGGAATAGGTTGGAACGTATAGACTTACGTTCGATCACCAATCTACAGACTTCAACTAGGGAAGCTACAGTGCTATGTCTAGACTTAATGAAGCAAGCCTTATATAGACATTGGAACGCTTGAAGCGATGTACAGACTTTGATGAACACCGCTCGCTGTACAGACTTCGAATCAAGGCATGAATAGTGAATCAATGTCTAGACTTGGATGCCCAAGCCAATGTATGGACTTGTGCAGTGCAGCCAGTGTATGGACTTGTACAGTGTAGCGCAGTGTACAGACTTTGAAGTGCGACCTGGCAGGATGTGTAGACTTAGAACGCAACCAGGATGTCTAGACTTGTTATGAAGCAATGCACATGCTGTACATACTTGAGGTAATGCTTGCAGAAGGTGATGTATGGACTTGGTTTGTGACTAGAGGCTGTATAGACTTTGGGACATGTTGCGTGAGATGAGGGACAATGTATTGACTTTGAAATGGCAGATGATGTATAGACTTGGGGTTCAACTGAGGATGTATAGACTTGGAAGATGAAAGGTGATGTGTAGACTTTGGGGTTCAACTGGATGTATAGACTTGGAAGATGGAAGGCGATGTGTAGACTTTGGGGTTCAACTGGATGTATAGACTTGGAAGATGGAAGGCGATGTGTAGACTTTGAAAGGAACGGGAGAATGTATAGACTTGGCCCCTTGAAGGATGTATAGACTTCAGATGTGCAAGCTACAGTGCCGTTGTATGGACTTGATCTCAAGGAATGGCTGTACAGACTCTGAAGGCTTAGCGGAGGATGTACAGACTTTGAATATGAAGTTCAATGTATGGACTTCAGGTGAAGACCAATGTACATACTTTGAATATGAAATTCAATGTATGGACTTCAGGTGAAGACCAATGTACATACTTTGAATATGAGGACCAATGTATGGACTTGGAAAGCAAAGGGGGCGTCGACCCATCAGAAGGGGGGCGTCGACCCATCACTGTCCAGACTATGCAGACAGTGTGTAGACATGATCAAGTAGTGCATATCTATCTGACAACCATATGAACTGCACAGTCCTACATGATGAAGCATGAATTAATCTAGAGATAGAAGATTGATTTATAGTGTGAGACATCATCAAAATCGTAGGGATGCAACAATCTCCCCATTTTTGATGATGGCAACACTATGAATCAAGCAATATCAAAGCTTAACAAGAAATTAACTACAGTTTCAACAATCAAAGCAAATTCAAAGCAAGTGCAAGCACAGCCAAATTCAACACTACTGCAGAAGCACTTCTTTCTCCAAAAACCACTCCCCCACAACTCACTCTCAGCTCCCCTACAACCCATTCTCATTAAAAGCCATCACATGACAAGGTAATCTCCCCCTTAGCACATGAACAATACTCCCCCAACACTTATGACAATACATGATATATTGATATTGCATCCCTATGGTTTTGATGATGTCTCACACTATAAATCAATCTTCTATCTCTAGATTAATTCATGCTTCATCATGTAGGACTTTGCAGTTCATATGGTTGTTAGATAGATATGCACTACTTGATCATGTCTACACACTGTCTGCATAGTCTGGACAGTGATGGGTCGATGCCCCCCTTCTGATGGGTCGACGCCCCCTTTGCTTTCCAAGTCCATACATTGGTCTTCATATTCAAAGTATGTACATTGGTCTTCACCTAAAGTCCATACATTGAATTTCATATTCAAAGTATGTACATTGGTCTTCACCTGAAGTCCATACATTGAACTTCATATTCAAAGTCTGTACATCCTCCGCTAAGCCTTCAGAGTCTGTACAGCCATTCCTTGAGATCAAGTCCATACAACGGCACTGTAGCTTGCACATCTGAAGTCTATACATCCTTCAAGGGGCCAAGTCTATACATTCTCCCATTCCTTTCAAAGTCTACACATCGCCTTCCATCTTCCAAGTCTATACATCCAGTTGAACCCCAAAGTCTACACATCGCCTTCCATCTTCCAAGTCTATACATCCAGTTGAACCCCAAATTCTACACATCGCCTTTCATCTTCCAAGTCTATACATCCTCAGTTGAACCCCAAGTCTATACATTGTCTGCCATTTCAAAGTCAATACACTGTCCCTCGTCTCACGCAACATGTCCCAAAGTCTGTACAGCCTCTAGTCACAAACCAAGTCCATACATCACCTTCTGCAAGCATTACCTCAAGTATGTACAACCTGTGCATTGCTTCATAACAAGTCTAGACATCCTGGTTGCGTTCTAAGTCTACACATCCTGCCAGGTCGCACTTCAAAGTTTGTACACTGCGCTGCACTGTACAAGTCCATACACTGGCTGCACTGCACAAGTCCATACATTAGCTTGGGCATCCAAGTCTAGACATTGATTCACTATTCATGCCTTGATTCGAAGTCTGTACAGCGAGCGGCGTTCATCAAAGTCTGTACATCGCTTCAAGCGTTCCAATGTCTATACAAGGCTTGCTTCATTAAGTCTAGACATAGCACTGTAGCTTCCCTAGTTGAAGTCTGTACATTGGTGATCGAACGTAAGTCTATACGTTCCAACCTATTCCTACGTTCGCTTCCTTAGCTACACCCTAAGTCTACACATTGGCAAAGTGTATACATCGTTCATGCAAGTCTGTACAGCCAACGCCTTAATTGATTCCAAGTCTGTACACTGGTCCTCAGGCGTTCCAAGTATGTACATTGGTTCAGGTTTACCAAGTCTATACAGTGCTTCAATAATCTCCAAGTCTATACAGCCTACCTTCACGTTCAGAGTCTATACACCATTCCTCAAAGGCCAAGTGTATACATTGTCCATATGTTCAAATGTTTCTAGTCTATACATTGGATAGACTCGTTCATGCTTTGTTCATCTCAAGTCTGTACACTACCCTTCACATGCACTCTTTAATCAAGTCTGTACAGTCCCTTGTTTGCAAGTCTATACACTCTATTCCTTCATACTCTTCACAGAAGTTAACATTCCCCTTTGTTATGTTAATGCACTTTACTGCAAGTCCATACACCGAGCTCGCATGAAGAACTTCAACTCTACACACTCTCACACTTGACACACTTGCCTAATTGACATCTCTAAGTCTATACACTCGATGGCTTTATACATTTCACAGAAGTCCACACATTCCCCCTGTTGTGCTAATGCATTATTCAGCTAGTCTATACACTGAGGTCGCATGAAGACTCACAAGTCTATACACTCCCTCAGTGTACACACTTACTCATTTGCTGTTCTAAAGTATATACATTCGTTGATATCTGACTGAACTAACTAATCACATTTCCTTGTCTCTGCCTGCAGATGATTCAGGTTAATGATTGGGCACGTGAATCAAAGATGATACCTGGCACGTGATTCGAGAA
Organism: Amorphophallus konjac; assembly: GCA_022559845.1. Lineage (NCBI taxonomy): Eukaryota > Viridiplantae > Streptophyta > Magnoliopsida > Alismatales > Araceae > Amorphophallus > Amorphophallus konjac. The sequence continues at coordinate 36,276,058 of CM040117.1, read as the reverse complement.
TGCTCTGGAAAAGGAGGGAACGAGACTCACTCGTGTGAAGGCCTGAAACTCAGGTCGAATGCCATATAAAAGGTACCTTCTGCGATTAGATGGACTGAACTGGAGAAAAAGCTGAAGAGCAGAATCCCTGAACAGAAGAAGAAAAGAGAGAGAGCCTCCACGTTCCAGAAAGAAGATAGAGAGAAAAGATTTGAGAGTATTACTGTGAGAGAAAAGTCTGAGTGAGAGAGAAGAGTCCAATTTGCTTCTTCGGAAGCTACATTTGATTTTGGTTTTTCTGAAACGATTGTTGTTCATGGTTGATCTTATTTACATTTCTGTTTTTCTTTTCATTTCTTCATATCTCTGATTTCGAGTTGTTACCCTCCAGTGTTTGGAGGAAGGGAGAGTTACTCCGGTTCCCCTCCGGGCTGCAGAGGAAGAGAGATCTGTGATCCCTGGTTTTGCCAGTGACGGGTTGTCATTAGCAGGTTCCCTCCGAGTTGGAGGAAGGGAGAGCCATCTCCAGTTCTGGTCTTGCTGGTAGCAGGTCCAGGTGTTAAGCTCTGTGGGTAGCAGAGTTTGGTTGAGGGATTTATTTCCCTTGGTTGTTCAAGCTGTGTGGCAGCATATTGTTCGCAGACTGAGTCTGCAGTTTTCTAGCAGTGGCTAGTGGAATCCTCACTCTAGTTGGAGTGAGGGTGGATGTAGATTGTGGACTACAATCGAGCCACCTTAAAATCTCTTGTCTCCTCTGTGGCTTGCTATTATCGTTTGTGCTTTCCTTCTGTTTGGCATTGTGTTTGTGTGTGGATGGCCTCTTCCAATCGCACCTTATTATTCTGTCTTAGTTTCTCACTGCGTTAGCTGTATTGTTTAGCTATATCTGAAGGGTTGTATTACGAAGTAGTGAGTTTTCGCTGAAGTTTTGCAAATTGGGAGTGATCTATTCATCCCCCCCTTCTATATCACTCTTCGCTGCGCTAACAAAACGGAGACGTGATTGGCCGCATTAAGCCTCTTCTTATCCAAGAGTTCCAGTTGCACTAACAACGCCTCTCGACGTTCGTCGAGATTAAGTTCTTTGTCGAGCTGCACTCTTAGGGAAGGGATCAAAATCTCATATGGGAGTACCGCCTCCATCCCATAAGTGAGAGCAAAAGGAGTTTGCCCCATGGGAGTGCGGACGGAGGTGCGATAAGCCCATAGAGCTTCTACTAATTTATCGGCCCAATCAGTAAATTTGTGTGACTCGCATGTTTTCTTAATGATTTTCAGAAGGGTTTTGTTCGTGGCCTCGGCTTGGCCGTTGCCTTGAGGGTAGTATGGTGATGAATGATGCAATGAAATATGAAATTTCTTACAGAGGTCCTGGAGTTCTTGAGACACAAATTGAGGCCCGTTGTTGGTGATGATATCCCTTGGCACTCCGAGCCGCGAGATGATATTCTTCATGATGAAGCGGCACACTGTGGTAGCTTTGATTTCTGCATAGGCTTCAGCTTCCACCTACTTGGTGAAGTACTCAGTTGCGGTGAGGATAAATGATTTCTGTTTAACCTGAGCATTAGGATCACCCAGTGGGCCTACAATATCAAAAGCACACATGGAAAATGGCCAAGGAGCCGAGAGAGGGTGGAGAGAGGAAGTAGGAGCATGGGTTTTGTCGGCATGAAGTTGGCATTGAAGACACCTACGGACATAGGTGGAGCAGTCTTCTTCTAGGGTTGGCCAGTAATAGCCCTACCTAAGAATCTTCTTTGCCAAAGCCTGACCATTAACGTGCCCTCCACACTCACTTGCGTGAGCTGCCTCAATAACTTTCCAAGCCTTATCGTCATCTAAACACCTCATAACAACTCCACTAAGAGCCCGCCTATACAATTCTCCTGCGATAATCGTGTACCTGGCGGTGACTCTTCTGATGGCCTTGCGCTGCTCGGCACTTGCCGCTTCCGGGAATGAACCATCCTTACAGTACTGCTCTATTTCATGGTACCACGGTAATTCCTCTTCCTCTATGATCTCCTCAAGCTCAGTTAAGGACACTTCCTTCAAATTTTCTAACTCAGCCTTCTTCTCTACAGATTTCCTAAGGTTCTCGAACCACGGATCCTGGAGGGAAGGAGCGTCTAACCGCTGGACCACGATGGTCTCAGTGGAACGACTGAGAGGGAAGGCAAGGGAGGAAGCAAGAGATGCTAACGCATCAGCAATAATATTCTGAGAACGAGGGGTATGAATATAAATCAGTTTACAGAATTGCTTAGCCAATAGCGTGACCAAATCTTGATAAGGCTTGAGTTTATGGTCACGAGTGCGATAAGTTGAAAGAACTGGACGCAACACCAATTGAGAGTCTCCTATGATGTTTAGATATCGCACGCCCAGGATGTAGGCGTGCTTCAGTCCGACAAGGAGAGCTTGATATTCGGCTATGTTATTTATGGCAGGAAAAGAGAGCTGGTAGGCGATGGGGATGGTTACTCCTTCCGGAGTGAGGAGAACGGTGTCGATTCCACGACCCTGAGAATTGAGAGCACCGTCGAAGTGCAAGGACCAGAAGGGGAGATGGGTAAGTACAGCCAGATGCTCATCAGGAAACTCATCCTAGATTGAATCGGTGCAAGGGATAGGAGAATGAGCAAGATGTTTAGCAATCGCGTATCCCTTGATCACTTTCTGAACGATGAAGGTGATATCAAATTGAGAGAGAAAGCTCTGCCAGCGAGCTAATCTGCTAGAAAGGATGGGTTTTTCTAAGAGGTAACGAATTGGGTCCATTCTAGAGATCAACTTGACTTCGTGGGCGAGAAAATAATGCTTGAGTTTCTAAGCTACCCATACCAATGCTACACAGGTCTTCTCCATGGCAGTATACTTAGATTCAACAAGATTGAACAATATAGAGAGATAGTATGCTGCCCTTTCCTTTCCTTCATCGTCCACTTGAGCCAGGACAGCTCCTAGGGAGTCGTCGACAATAGAAATGTATAATATCAGGGGTTTCCCAAGGACCGGGGGTTGCAGAACAAGGGGATTAGATAGATAAACATTAAGATCCTCGTAAGCCTTCAACAATTCATAAAATGGGCGGCATCTTTGCGAATGTTGAGATATGAACCTCCGAATAAACTATAAATGCCCAATCAATCCCCTAAGTTCAGTGATGTCCTTAGGCGGTGGCATTTCCATAACGGCCTTTGCCTTGTTCGGATCAATTTGAATCCCCCGCTTGCTAACTATGAACCCTAGCAATTTCCTTGATGCAACTCCAAACACACATTTCTTTGGATTCATTTTTAACTTATACTCCCTAACCCTTTGCAACACCTTGGCTAAAGTGGCGGGGTGTTCCTCCTTGGACCTAGACTTCACCAGAATATCATCCACGTAGGTATCCATATACACATGCATCATGTCATGAAAGATAGCCATCATTGCCCGTTGATACATGGCACCTGCATTCTTCAATCCGAATGGCATGACAACATAACAATATGTGCCCCAGGGCGTGGTGAATAAGATTTTCTCTTGGTTCTTGGGAGCAAGACTGATTTGATTGTATCCAGAATAGCCATCCATAAACGAGAGGGCTTCATACCCAGCCGTGTTGTCTACCAACACATCAATGTGAGGAAGCGGGAAATCATCTTTCGGACATGCCTTATTTAAGTCCCTGAAATCAATACAAATCCAAATTTTTCCATCTTTTTTCATCACGGGGACAATGTTCGCCACCCATTAAGGATATAACACAACTCTAATAAACTTGGCCCTATGCAATTTATCAACTTCTTCCTTTATCCTTAAGGCCATTTGAGGGTGGAATCTTCTCGATTTTTGTTTAACGGGCGTTGCCCCTGGTTTAAGGATAAGTCTATGTTCAACCAGAGCAGGGTCAAGACCCGGCATGTCCTCATAGGACCAGGCAAAAGAATCACTATACTCCCTCAAAACTTTGATTAGCTCCTTTTCAACTTGAGGAGGGAGATTAGCAGAAATGATTATGGGCCTAGGGTCCTCTTCAATCCCAAGATTAATTTCTTTTGTGGGTTCATCTACTACCGACGACGGTTCATCAAACCTTTTTAAACCTTGTGCGTACAGATCGGTAGCGTCATCCACGTCGCTATCCTCATCATCGGCTGGGTCCTTCTCATCTATGATTTCATAAACTCCCAATCGGTCATTGCTCTACACCCTGCCTACTTCCACATCATCCTCTAGGACGATTGCGGTCTCTACAAACTCAGGGCACTTGAGGAGGGCATGACACCTTTGGGCTAGATCCTGAAGACACCGATGTGGAATGAATTTATAATGATGCATCACAGGGTGCATCACAGACGTGGATGGGCTGACAACACTAGAGCTGGATTCTACCCCAACTGACTCTACCAACCTAGGGGACTTTGTACACTGTACATCTAACCTAGGAGATAAGAAATCTACAGGGAAAGAAGCATGGGCCTCTTGCCCCTGGCAGGAAGACGGACAGAACATATCGTAATCCTCCACCGAAACCTCCGTTTTAAAATTGACATTTTTTTGGAGATCGGAGGAAACCATGCAACAAGAAGAGTTAGAGGAGGAAGGAGGAGGAGGAAGTTGACGAGGGAAGAGAGACGTGAAGAGAACAACGAAGAAGGGGTCAGAAAAAGAGAACCACATTTCAGAAACATCAGATGGTGGACAAATCAATGGGTGGGCACTGCCCACATGTACACGGAACAAACAAAATTTCAAATGGCCTTTCCGTAAAGAATGGATCGACCATGATCGGAGGTGAACGGGGAATAAACCCCAACTGCTGAAACAGGGAGGCAAGGCGGGAAGGAGGCTAAGAACAAGTAATGATAGAGCTCCCCTCTCCCCACGGCCTCCAGTAAACTGGCTCCGCCGGAGAGCACTTCACAAGCTGCATCTCCGTTTCCTTCGAACAAGCTTCTTCCTAATGGAACAATTCTTCAAAACAATCACAAAAGTCTTCCATATCACCCACCAGCCCCTTCAGTGGCGGCGGTGGGTCGACAACAGCACAAGCGGCATCACTTCTCACATCAGCATAGGGCGGCTTCTCCAAGGTACCTGGCTGCAACGGGCCCCTCATAAAATGCTGACGGTAGTCCCACGTCAGTGGCCCAGAGTCTCCCAGTATTGACAATGCTGACTCCCGGTAGCCAAGGCCTCGCCTGCTCATCTTTCTGCCCCTGGGGACGGGCTTAGTCTGCCCCTGCAGCTGTGCGCCGAGGCCCATGCCCGGCTGATAGCCTAATTTTAGTATCATGTGCCACCCCTTGGAATGTCTAATCTTGGACTTGATTTTGATGGTAATTGGTGCCGTGGCGGGCTTGCGTGATGCATATGCCCATGGAAAGTTCAAGTCCATCACAGATAAAACTGACTTGTTGCTTGGCCATAGCATAGGCAAAATTTTGTCAGCAATAGCATCAACCATCTGGATCATGGAAACACTCTTTACCTTGACCACCCGCCCCTGAAATGGGAATTTGAGGCACTGGCGGGCGGTCGAGGGTACTGCATGCAAGCTATCAATACATGGACGACCCAAAATAGTCTTGAACATCAGGTCTATGTCCAATACATAAAAGTCTACGTCCATTGTCAAAGGCCCTAGCTCGGCCTAAACTGTCACGACCCCGTGGCAAGCTCTCCTGGAGTTATCATAAGCTGCAATAGTTGTCGGTGTCGGCCTTAGCATGTTTTCAGAGATGTTGCAGGCATGCAACGTGCTCAAGGGACAAACATTAATAGAAGCCCCCGTGTCCACTAGAGCTGAATCAACGGCCACCTTGTTCAACAAAATCGAAATGCATAATGGCATCTGACATGCCTCTGGGGGTGCTAACTCTAACTCAGAAAAGGAAATAGATAGCCCCTTTGTGATAGTGGCCAATACCATCGGCAAACTGTCTACCGCCACGTCCTCGCTAACCATAACCTTATGTAGAAAAGCCCTTAGGGCATCTTGGTGTAGCGTGGATCTCTTGATTAACTCCAGGACTGAGATATTGGCTGGCATCCGGTCCAAGTGCTGTAACAAATCATATCTAGTGCCAGGCAAGGGGTCGGTTTCTTCTATTTCTATTGCTGAGGAAGGAATTGGAGGGTTGGGTGCAGGTGCACCAGTAGAAGGGTAGTTTCTCTGAAATAAGCGCCCGCTCCTGAGGGCAAGGTTTTGCGTCGGCACGGCGACGGATGGACTCCCAATTGGCCCGGTAGGGTGGGTGGAAGGGATGGAAGTAGGGGTGATGATGGCGGAGGCTGGTCTGACGGGCCCCGGCGGAGGGGTGACGAGTGAACGGCTAAATGGAGGGGTGATGATGGAGGGTATGGCGGGTGATGGCGTGAGGATTGGCGGAATGGTGGCTAATATGGTAGGTGCAACAGGTGACCTGGAGAGAATAGTGGGTGGAGCAGTGGTCAAGGTAGTGGGCCGAAGGATGGAAGGAACAAAAGGTGCGGGGGAGTTGGTATATGCGTGGTAGAAGGCCAGGAGATGAGCGGGAGTCTCATCATCATAAGACCACCAAGCATTAGGGGCTGGGCGGTGAACAACATTGACTTGTGCCGGTGCCTGATAAGTGTTCATTTTCGATGATAATTCATCACATGTACACCGTTTTATGTGCATATAATTAGATAATTATGCATGTCCCATCATTAATCTCAACTTTACATGTAAATTAGGTATTTCACCTAAATTGATTAATTTGGTGATATTATTTAATGAATTAAAGTTGAGGGCCATGAGCATTAATTCTCCATTGCATAATTAATCATGAGCATTTAAGATTTATGTGCACATTATGATAATTTTTATGGACTAAAGTACAATTATGTGTGTGTAGGACACCAAAGGCAATTACAAAAGAAGCCGAGGGCAAAACTGGCACCACTACTTTGACCAAGTCAAAAGCACATATTTTGATTGGAGGGAAAATAAATTTCAAAAGTTTGAAATTGAAGAAAAGAAACACATTTCGGTTGGAGGGAAAATTGAATTCAAAGTTTGAAATAAAGGAGAGGAATGATGAGTCTTGGGAAGGGGGTTGTCCAAAGCCCAAGGAGGGTGTACTCACCTACTTTTTCTCTTCCCCATGCATCATATTCTACTTAAATCCTATCCATCCATCTCCTTTGATACAATCTCTACCCTCCATCTACCCAACTTTTCCTATAAATAGCCCATGACAAGAAGGAGAATGGTGTTCTTCTTTTGGCAATTTCTCTCCCAACCTTAGGCCTCCGAGTTCTCCCTTGTAAGTTCGTTTTCAGCTCATGCACTCTTCATCAAAGTTCTTTGTTTTTAAGTTCTCTACAACTTCTTATTCTGGAGCATCTTCTAGTTCCTTCTAGGTTTTAATCTATTTCGTATTTTTCACTGTGCTATTCTGTTCATCTGCAAACCCATGTTTTTCTATGTTCTTTCCCATATTTCTCCCCCTTCTAGTCATTTTCATCTCTTACTGTCTTCATGAAAGTTCTTTATTTTTAAGTGTTCTACAACTCCTTCTTTTACATTATCTTCTAATTCGTTCTGGTTTGAAAGTTATTTCTTGTTTTTCAACTTGCTGTCCTGTGATGTCACTGTTCATTTGTGGTTCAAGTTTATGTTATTCCTCAGTTTTGAAGTCCTTCCCTTCTTTATTTCTCTCTGAGTTTTTCATTAAAGTTCTTCCTCTCTTGTATATCTAGATTTTCTTCTTCTATCACTTCCTCCAATTCTTCTTATTTTACGAGTTATATTTATTTTTCCAATGTTTCACTCTCTCATCTTCTTCCTTCTTCATCTCCACACAAACCCTTCCATATTCCTCTCTATATTTCTCTCCAAAGTTTTTCCTCCACAACCGGGCCTCCTACCTCAACCCATCCCACAAGCCCAACCTAAAGGCCCACAATTTGAAAATGTCAAGGCTATTTCAACTTTGAGGAGTGGGAAGGTGTTAGATGACCCATACAAGGATGGAAAGGAGTTGCAAGATTCCATAGAAAAGAATCAAGATAATGAGGATGCAAGAAAGGAGGATTACACTCAAGATAAGTTGGGGGGAGATCCTAAAGGGAAAGGAAAGGCCCATGAAGATCCAAATTTCTATCAACCCAAGGTCCCCTTTCCTAATGCCTTAGAACCGAAGCCCACTAAGACTAGGCCAGCCCAAAATGAGGAATTCATGGAGCTCTTTTCACAAGTTCACATCAATATTCCACCCCTAGATGCCATAAAACATGTTCCGGCCTACGTCAAATTCCTCAAAGAGCTTTGCACTCCAAGAAGAGGGCCCAAGTCGACCCCTAAGAAAATTTGGCTCTCCGAGGATGTTAGTGCGGTCTTGATGAACAATCTCCCTAGAAAGTTGAAGGATCCCGGTGCTCCCCTCATCTCATGTGATATAGGTGGTATAACCTTTGACCGTGCCCTCCTCGACTTAGGAGCTAGTATCAACCTTTTACCCACATCTGTTTATGAGCAATTTGATATAGGGGAACTCAAGCCAACCCCCGTCATTCTCCAACTGGCCGATCGCTCAGTCAAGACCCCTCGAGGTTTGATAGAGGATGTGATTGTGAAAGTCCATGATTGCTACTTCCCCGTTGATTTCCTCATTCTTGACATGGCCTCCTCCTCGGAGATAAGTCACACCCCAATCATCCTAGGCCGCCCATTCCTTGCTACTGTAAAAGCCAACATCAATTGTGCTACGGGGACAATGGACATCTCATTCGGAGGTCAAAAAGTTTCTCTCAATGTGTTTAAAGCCTCCCAATATTTGGACCTAGATGAAGAATGCCACTTCATAGACATCTACGATGAACTTATTGAGAATGATCTGGGCATGGGTCAAATAAGGGAGGTCAATGCTCTTCAAGATTCCCCTCATCATAGTAGCATTTGGCATCAGGTTGAATCACTTCCAGCTTTGCAAGATGAACCAGCCCTTCCATCACTTGAAAGTCCTCCTAAACTTGAGCTTAAGCCCCTTCCGGACTCTCTCAAATATGCATTCCTAGGCCCCAATCAAACCCTTCCTGTTATCTTAGCTTCCAATCTTACCCCTACCCAAGAAACACTTCTCCTAGAAGTCCTTAGGACTAACAAGAGTGCCATAGGTTGGACAGTGGCCGATCTTAAGGGGATAAGTCCGTCTATTTGTATGCATCACATTTACATAGAGGACAACGCCAAACCTAGTCGGGAAATGCAAAGGAGGTTGAACCCGAACATGAAGAAGGTGGTGAAGAAGGAGGTTGTCAAATGGCTCGATGCGAGAATTATTTATCCCATATCGGATAGCCAATGGGTGAGTCCCACTCAAGTGGTTCCTAAGAAATTGGGACTCACCGTGGTCCAAAATGAACAAGGAGAAGATGTGCCCACTAGGCCCACCACGGGATGGAGAGTGTGCATCGATTATAGGAAACTCAATGCCATGACCAAACAGGATCATTTTCCACTCCCCTTTATTGATCAAATTTTAGAGAAATTGGCGGGCCAAAGATATTTTTGTTTCCTAGATGGATATTTTGGGTACAATCAAGTGGCCATTTATCCGGAAGACCAAGAGAAGACCACATTCACTTGTCCATATGGAACATTTGCCTTTTGGAGAATGCCATTCGGTCTTTGCAACGCACCGGCCACTTTTCAAAGGTGCATGATGGCCATTTTCTCTGATATGGTAGGAGAATTTTTGGAGATCTTTATGGATGATTTTTCTGTGTTTGGGGAGTCATTTGAAAACTGCTTGGAAAATTTGAAGAAAGTACTTGCGAGATGTATTGAAACCAACCTTGTTCTTAGTTGGGAAAAGAGTCACTTCATGGTTCAAGATGGCATAGTTTTGGGCCATATTGTGTCTGAACGGGGTATAGAGGTGGATAAAGCCAAGATCGACCTTATTTCTAATCTCCCTCCTCCGACCTCTGTGAGGCAAATTCGTTCATTCCTCGACCATGCCGGTTTTTACCGCCGGTTCATAAGTAACTTGTCTAAGATTGCCCGTCCGTTAACTCTTCTCTTGGCCAAAGAGACTCAATTCCATTTAGATGTTGCCTGCCTTGAGGCTTTCAATACCCTTACAGAGGCTTTGACCAAGGCACCCATTCTCCAATCTCCTAATTGGTCTTTGCCTTTTGAAATCATGTGTGATGCCTCCGACTATGCTATCGGGGTAGTTCTAGGCCAAAGAATTGACAAGTGTCGGGTGGTGATATATTATGCGAGTCGCACCCTCGCTGATGCTCAGCTTAACTACACCACCACGGAAAAGGAGCTGTTAGCTGTTGTCTTTGCCCTTGAAAAGTTTCGATCATATCTCTTAGGGGCAAAAGTCATTGTGTACTCCGATCACTCAGCTCTCAAATATTTGTTCTCTAAAAAGGATGCCAAACCTAGACTCATTAGGTGGATCCTCCTACTCCAAGAATTTGATCTTGAGATCCGAGACAAAAAAGGTTTTGAGAATAAAGTTGCCGATCATCTTTCTCGGATTCTCACAACTGATAATGCTCATTTGCAAGATTCATTTCCAGATGAACATCTCCTGTCCATCACCCATAGTCAACTCCCATGGTTCGCAGACATTGTCAACTACTTAGTTGTGAGACAAATTCCTAATGGGTGGTCTAAACATGAAAAAGAACATTTCTTTACCAAAATCAAACACTATTGCTGGGAAGATCCTGAATTGTTCCACGTAGGTCCAGATTAAATAATTAGGAGATGTGTCCCCGAGGAAGAACAACAAAGCGTCCTGAATTTTTGTCACACTCTATCTTGTGGGGGACACTTCGCGAGAAAGAAAACAGCCGCCAAAGTGTTGCAAAGTGGATTCTTCTGGCCCACTCTCTTCAAAGACGCCTATGGATTTAGCAAGACTTGTCTTAGGTGTCAAGCCATTAGAAACATGAGCAAACACGATATGATGCCACTCAACCCCATTCTAGTGGTCGAAATCTTTGATGTTTGGGGAATTGATTTTATGGGGCCCTTTCCGCCATCATTCGGATATGAGTACATTCTTGTGGCAGTCGACTATGTGTCTAAATGGATTGAAGCCATTGCCACCCGAACTAATGATCACAAAGTTGTCATGAAGTTTGTCCGAAAGAATATATTTTCAAGGTTCGGGTGTCCGAGGGCGATCATTAGTGATGGAGGTTCTCATTTCACTCATGCCCAATTCCGAGCTCTTCTCGAGAAATATGGGATCACTCATAAGATTGTCACCCCCTATCACCCCCAAACAAGTGGCCAAGTGGAGACATCCAATAGGGAGATCAAAAACATCATGCAAAAATCTGTTAGGCTCGATAGGAAGGATTGGTCCGAAAGATTGGATGACGCTCTTTGGGCTTATCGGACAGCATACAAAACCCCCATTGGAATGTCTCCATATAGGTTAATCTTTGGAAAAGCTTGTCACCTACCTGTTGAGCTTGAGCATAGGGCCTATTGGGCTATTAAGCAGTTCAATTTTGACTTAGCCCAAGCCGGATCTCATAGGACCCTACAACTAAATGAGTTGGAGGAGCTGAGGAATGAAGCCTATGAAAATGCCAAGATTTACAAAGCCAAGACCAAAGCTTTCCATGATAAACACATTATGAGAAAATCATTTCAACCTGATCAAAAAGTTTAGCTCTTTAATTCAAGGTTGCGCTTATTCCCCGGAAAATTAAAGTCTAGATGGGATGGACCATTTGTTGTGCTCAAAGCCTTTGATCATGGTGCTGTCAAAATTCTAGATCCTAAAAATGGTCAAATTTTTACTGTCAATGGTCAGCGTCTCAAACTCTACTTGGAGAACACACAACTTCTATCAAAGGAATCAATGCCACTGAGTGACCCATGATAAATACAAGAATGTCATCTGGCTGAAGACATTAAATTTAGCGCTTGTTGGGAGGCAACCCAACCATTTCTCTTCAAAACTCTAGTGAGTCATTTTCATTTGTGTTTGTAGGAGCTGGAAGAAGTCGTTCGCAAAATTGCCTACCAAAATAGCAACGTCTGCGCACCCCAGGTTGTACCTTTCCTTCCCAAGCATTCATGTATGCATTGTCATGTTCATATATTCTACATGTCATTGAGGACAATGCCATTCAAGTTGGGGGGGAGAGAAAAATTTTCATGATGCATATTGCACAACCTGATGGGAGTTTTATCTTGCATGTCATCATTCCATGAAAGTAGAAAGATGTAAACCCCATTTTGAGTTTCATGATTCATGCTTAATTTAAAAGTAATTCTGGAATAGAAAAGACTAGGGAGAAGGATGATGGGAAATTTAGTCAATATAGCCATGGAAAACTGACATAAAAATCCCTTTAAAGTTCATGTGCACTTTGAAAAAAAAAAGAAGAAGAAAAAAAAAGAAATTCATGTTGCACACTAATGAAACAAGCAAGACAAGCCCTCTTCTATTTTTGGTATGATGTCTGATATTCTGTACTTCTTAAGAAAAGAGATCTTTTTACAAAGCTTTCTGCCAAATTATCTATCAAATAAGCGTAATGGTACAAAAAAAAGATAAAAAAAAGAAGAAAAAAAATACACCATGAAAAATGCCCCTAGTCTTAGTAACCGGGCCTACTTCACCTAAGACGTGTTGAGGTTCGCGTAAAACGGAAAAGGGAACCTTGATCTGTGAAACCGGGCCTGCTTCTCCTAAGGCAAGAGTCGAGGTTCGCGTTGAACAGTGAAGGGTAGTGCAGCATCATGTGTGGTATAAAAGATACCAAAGGGACAAAGTAATAAGGCAGACAAAAAGCTAATATACATAATGCTCTGATCTAAGAGGTGCAGGGTTGAAAGGCATTTGTTTGGAATAGCGAATGAGAGACGTAATTGTCTAAGATGTGGATTTGGTAGTTATATATGCACAAGTGCTATTAAGCTTTGATTTGAATTCTTGATCATGTAGTTCCTACGTAAGGCTAGTGTGTATTAATGATTCCAGATTCTTAATCTTTGGTTGATTCTATGAAGGGAGAGCTGGATATGAGAGTATGAATTTTATAAACTCTTGTTAGTCCTAAATTTTAATTTTATTTACATTGCTAAGAGACTAGCAATGAGTAAGTTGGGGGGTGTGATAAGTGTTCATTTTCGATGATAATTCATCACATGTACACCGTTTTATGTGCATATAATTAGATAATTATGTATGTCCCATCATTAATCTTAACTTTACATGTAAATTAGGTATTTCACCTAAATTGATTAATTTGGTGATATTATTTAATGAATTAAAGTTGAGGGCCATGAGCATTAATTCTCCATTGCATAATTAATCATGAGTATTTAAGATTTATGTGCACATTATGATAATTTGTATGGACTAAAGTGCAATTATGTGTGTGTAGGACACCAAAGGTAATTACAAAAGAAGCCGAGGGCAAAACTGGCACCACTACTTTGACCAAGTCAAAAGCACATATTTTGATTGGAGGGAAAATAAATTTCAAAAGTTTGAAATTGAAGAAAAGAAACACATATTTTGGTTGGAGGGAAAATTGAATTCAAAGTTTGAAATAAAGGAGAGGAATGATGAGTCTTCGGAAGGGGGTTGTCCAAAGCCCAAGGAGGGTGTACTCACCTACTTTTTCTCTTCCCCATGTATCATATTCTACTTAAATTATATCCATCCATCTCCTTTAATACAATCTCCACCCTCCATCTACCCAACTTTTCCTATAAATAGCCCATGACAAGAAGGAGAAGGGTGTTCTTCTTTTGGCAATTTCTCTCCCAACCTTAGGCCTCCGAGTTCTCCCTTGTAAGTTCATTTTCAGCTCATGCACTCTTTATCAAAGTTCTTTATTTTTAAGTTCTCTACAACTTCTTCTTCTTGAGCATCTTCTAGTTCCTTCTAGTTTTTAAGATATTTCATATTGTTCACTGTGCTGTCCTGTTCATCTGCAAACCCATGTTTCTCTATGTTCTTTCCCATATTTCTCCCCCTTCTAGTCATTTTAGTCTCTTACAGTCATCATATAAGTTCCTTGTTTTTAAGTGTTCTACAACTCCTTCCTCTACATTATCTTCTAACTCTTTCTGGTTTGAAAGTTATTTCTCATTTTTCAACTTGCTATCCTGTGAGTTCACTGTTCATCTGAGGTTCTAGTTTCTGTTATTCCTCAGTTTTGAAGTCCTTCCCTTCTTTATTTCTCTCTGAGTTCTTCATTAAAGTTCTTCCTCTCTTGTATATCTAGATTTTCTTCTTCTATCACTTCCTCCAATTATTCTTATTTTACGAGTTATATTTATTTTTCCACTGTTTCACTCTCTCATCTTCTTCCTTCTTCATCTCCACACAAACCCTTCCATATTCCTCTCTATATTTCTCTCCAAGGTTATCCTCCACAACTCTCCTTTCATGGCGGTGTGCTCATCAAGATGGGCGATGTTCCAAGGCTCGTGATGTGGATGACGATGGCTTCTTCATCCATCACTTTCCACGGTGATCTCTTTCAAGGTGGAGCGATCCTCTCCAAGGCTCGGCGAGGAGGAGACGACGGCGTCATCTCCATTGCTACTACTATCTTCACATCTCATGCCCCTATTTTTATTATTACTTTTGTGTTATGTTACTTCATTGTAATCTTATCACCTCTTTGTTGTAAGCTTGTCTTGCACTACATGTACTCTTTCTTTTAAGTTAATGAAGAGAGTTGTTCTTTTGATCTAAGTTCTTGATCTTCTTCCACCTCTACCCCCTTCTTCTATCTCTTCTTTTCACTTCATGCAATTAATCTCTATAGCATAGGCGCATAATCATAGGTGTTTTAATTAAGTGTTTGGTTTGTTCTTCATTTTACTATTTTCTTTAAGCAAAGCCAAATCACAAGTGTTTTTTCAAAGGACTCTAAGGTTTTTAACTCTAAAAATCTCTTCTTCCCTGTGGATTCGACCCTTGCTTGCCATAGTACTACGTTCTCTTTTGATCATTTTGTGCGAGTTCGGTTTTAAGATTGTTATACGTGTGTTTTAAACGATGAACTTTTGCGTTATCAGTGCCTGTGGTTGCTGTTGTGGAGCGGGCGGATGGTATGGCATGGGATTTTGATGAATCCCAAGTTCGGGTTGCTACTGCTGTTGTTGAGGTTGAGGTTGGGGTTGCTGAAGTTGTTACTGTTGTGGGGCTACCTACTGCGGTCTCGCCTGTCTTCTTCGTTCTTTGATGTCTTCTATTAACTTATGCATTTGGGCCCAGTCAATCCTTTGCCCCTCATGCAAGTCATACACTAAGTCTCAGAACTAATAACATCTTTCAATTGTGTGCCTGGGCTGTTGATGGAACATACAATATCTTGATTGGTCGGCGGCTGGATTCCAATTCTGACATTCCGAAGGGAGTTGTATGTCACTAGTGTACATTAAGGATGAGAATATATCTGGCAGAGTTTCAGGAAGTGGAGGACAATGGGTTCTTTTTGGACCTGGTCGAGCAGGTGCATAACCAGCAGGAGGAGGGACATTATGGTATTCGGGTGGCTGCTGAGGCTGTTGTGGTGGTGATGGTGGTTGTTGTGGCTGTTGAGGAGCAGGAAATGCTAGTCGAGTGGCTGGAAGAGCAATGAACTGGGGGTTGCGTGGAGGTTGCTGGAAGCGGGGTGGAGCGGATTGGTTGGGGAATTGGACAGCCTGCACCTGCTCGTTGGTTTGGACTCCTTCAGTAACAGGGCCCTGGGATTTTTTGTGGTTTTGGACTTCTGGGCCTCAAATAAGGAATGGATGCGGGAGTCTTTGAATTGGGTTTGTATGAACCGGGCTCGACTGTACAACTGGTGCATATTGAAAATGTCATTCATTGTTAGAATGTTCCGAAATGTAGGCGTGGCATTTGAAATCAACAATTTCACTTTCTCCTCCTCCGGGATCTGCCCGGGCACACGTGAGGCCATCCGCCTCCATCTATCTGCATAAGTGGGAAAATCTTCATCTGTCTTCATTATCTCTGCTACCAAGTCCGTGAATGAATACTCCGGGCCTACCCGGTCTTGAAATCTTTGTATAAACTTCTCCTTGACCACCTTGAAACTTTCTGCCTCCTCCAACGGCAAAGTGTAGAACCATTCTAGCGCGACCCCATCCAATGACCAGCGGACAAGGTACGCCATGAGGCGATCATCATGCTAGAACTGCGCCGATTCGTATAGAAACTCCCGTATGTGAATGAACAGGTTGCCATTCCCATCGTACTTATGGTATGTAGCGAGCTCGGACTGAGGTGGGAAGCGAATGTCCCAGAAATTAGGAACGGGGACATCAGCGAGGGACTGTGGGCCACCCCGTTTATGAAGGAGGTTAATTTGCTACTGCATGGCAGCCCACTTATCGAGAAGTTCCCGTTCCCGGGAAGGAGGAGACAAAGCAGGAAGAATAGAACCAGTATATGGAGCTGATGGGTAGACGGATGGAGGGGGAAGCCCGTGAGAAGGATAATGGGCCAGGGAAGGGCCCATATCCGCATGAGCAAGTTGGGCAGCACTTGCTTGAAGACGAACATAATCAGCCTGGGCCACAAGGGCCTGCGGCACTGGAGAGATGGTGGTATAGGGATCAGAATAAGAACCCAAGGGGATTATGGACATCAAAAAAATGATGATCATACGGCACGTACGTCTTGGCACTCGAGAGCAAGTCAAAGATGGAAGGGCCGAATAAACCCCATACTTCCTCCAAGCAGGACGAGCGCGTACTGGGTGCTCCGCTACCCATCAAAGAAGCCCCTCGGGCAGAAGAGATAGCCCCGACTTCCCAGTCGGTGGTGCCGAAGGTTGAATCAAAAGAAATGTGGGAATTCAAACACATGTTCGGCATGCGCCAGAAATCACTCAAAGTCCTGAACCGGGACTTGGAGGCTCACAACTAAAGCAACACGGAGGGCAGTCATCCATCCGAATCACTGCTAAGCCAGGAAGAAATCTAATGGGCCTTAAACCGTCAAGGCTATACCTGTATGACCATTAAACCGGCGCCCCCCTTGCAAGAGCTTTAAACCGGTGCCCCCCCCTCCTGTGGCCATTAAACCGGCGCGCCCCATTCAATGGCTTGTAACATGCGCACCCCATTCATGCTGTTAACCCAGCGCGCACAACCCCGCGCCGATTTAACCCCAAGGCATCCCATCCTACCTACGGTCCCCTATTTTCTGCAAACGGAATGCCGTTGCTTTCCCTGAAATGGTCAGGTCTCCTGTGCCCGACCAGTGTGCAACCACCTGAACCACTGAAGCTCCCTGGAATGGAAATCTTCGAGCTCCGCACCGGCCGCCCGTCTCCACCGGTCGCTGTCGGCCAATCCTTGAAGAGCACCGTCTCTACTCTACCACCCTACACGTCTGCATGCCACTCGATTGCCTTCAGTTGGGGAGAAAGAGAAGACACCTGTCGTTGGCTTCAGGGGCTTCTTCCTCCCAGCTTCACTGATATATATATGCAACAAACACCCCACTGGAAGCTCTCTCGGCTGGCTGCTGGATAGCTGGGCAGTTGGTCAGAGGTTGATAGCGAAAGGAGAAGGCCATCCGAAGAAAAAAAAGAAGCTTCGTCTCTGTGCCGTAGAGGTGAGGTGAAGAGAGGAGAGTGAGGGTGAGAGGTTACCCTGGGGGGGGGGGGGGGAAGAGCTTATGCTATGTTCGCCCTTTCACCGGTGTATCTGCTTTCCCTTTTCCTATTGTTTCTTTGGTTACGGGGTAGATCCCCTTGCTGTACTCCGTTTCCCCTTTTCTTCTTATGGATGAATAAAAGGAAAGCGTTTGCAACACATATTGTTATACTTCATCGATTTCTTCCCTCTCCCCACCTCTACATCACCCAGGGTCCTCGGAAGCTTGCCCTTCTGTGGCATGACCTTTGAGGGAACCCGTTTGAAGGGTGAACATTCATAGCCGTTCATGGCGAACATCCGTCCCTGCGGAACTGCCACGAAATCATCACCCGTGAGATGCTGGAACTCTTGAAGGCTAGTCCTCGAGCCTCCGCACGCACTTATGGGTTAACGGAGGTCTCACTCCGAGTTTTGAGGTTCACCCCAGAGTAATCCATTTGGTGTTCCTCTATTTTTCTCTGGCAAAGCCTCAGTCCGGGGGAGATGCTGCCCAATTTTTGTCAGAGCCAAGAACACTACTAACGAGGAACAAGAACATGCAAGAACGAACAAACAAACTAGTCCCTGAGGATAAGAACAACACATGTTGGAAGCCACTGAAACAAACTAAACCTCCCAGTTCCTGCACAAACCTCTCTAAACAAAACACTTGAACCCTCATGCTAATTCACCTTAACAAACAATTAAAATACTTAAACTTCATCTCCACAAACTTAATCCACCAATTGGGTGAATAAACCAATCATCAAATTGACTTGCAGGTGAAGGAAAGAAGAAACAGAACCAAGAAGGGTGAAAGAAAACCTCACAGAAGCTATCCCGACGGGCCCCTAATCCGGCGCGGGCTAATTCGGTGCGGTACCCCCCCGCGTCGGTTTAGCTTCACACTCAAAATTCCCTTATTTTTCTTGGTGTATACCCGGCGCACCCCTCCTCCATTGGCCATTAACCAGCGCGCCCCTCCATCTTCTTGACCATTAACCGGCGCGCCCCATGGCACCACTTAAACCGGCGTGCCCAACCTTTGTACCTCCTATTCCGGCGCGCCCTCTTGGGCATCCTTAACCAGCTCGCCCTTCTCTCCCCTTGGCATTCCCTTAACCGGTGCGCCCCTTGGCATCCCCTTAACCGGCGCGCCCATTTGCTTCGTTAAACCGGCATGCCTCATAAAAGAAAACACAAATTAACTAAAATATAAGAAAATGTTTGAAACTAATGAATAAAACAAAAGAAGAGACCTAAACTAATAAAAAACAAATGAAAGGAATATGAAGACAATAATCAAAATATTGCCCCTGTCATAATCAAACTAGGTGGAACCCTGCGACCTGACCACGTAGGTCGATCCGCGTGCAAGGGCGTACGTTGGCGAGTTTGGGCTTCACACTTAACGATTCACTTCCCAGACTGTGCGTGAAGAGAAAAGCAATGACGCCCCGTGGCATCGGATGTGGACCTCAGGAACCCCGTTATGGCCATAGTTCGAAACCATCTCAGGCCAATAGTTCATCAAAACTGACCCACCTCTACCGGGATCCAATCCCACACCCACATTAACCTTGTCGTACCCACGGCAGACATCCGTATGGCTTTGCCGTTGTCTTCGATGCTTCAAATGCGGACTCTCATCCGAATAATGAATGGTCCGTTAGTGACCGACACATATACCGGGATCTAATCCCGCCCTTGCATTAAACTTGCCGTACTCATGGCAGACATTTGTACGGTTTGTCACTGTCTCTTACGCTACAAATGCGGACTTCCGTCTGAATAAGAAATGGTCCGCCAGTGACTGACATGCACGTATCTATGAATATTTACCCCCCCCCCCATGCGGGTTTGTTAAATGGGATTTGAGATTTCTGGTCTCGCTTTGTTACCATGATTCTTTAGGCCATGAGGCCCTTATTCCCGGCGATTAATCAAGGGTGTTCCCCTCTTTGAGGGGATGTAAATGACGCCGTGACCTTTGTGGCACAACGGCTTTTGGTCCCGACCCAAACTACACAATTGTCTGATTAGTCAGATCGAGCGCACACTAAATCATCACTTTGTGACTAGCACGCCCACGCACTTAATAAACCCAATAAACAAATAAACAACGATCTTAATAAAAAAGTGCGTCCACAAGTCTCTGGGTCTTCCCCTTGTCAAGAGGCTGATGGGCCGAGGTAGAGGCTTGGCCCACCTCCATGCTAGGAAATCGGAGGGTCCGAGGATGAGTAGGAGTAAGATCGATGGGCGCAGCAGAGGCGGCCCCTAACCCGATGACAGGAGATGAAGTGGCGGCAACAGAGACGCCATGAGAGGGAACTGAAGACGGGGCATCCGGCCCCGGCAAAGCTTGATAGATGAGGTGAAGCTAAGTCGGATCTAACTGGGCCATCATATGAAGGATTTGATTGGCCAAGTTTTGAGAGGAGGAATCAGAAAGGGAGGGTTGAGCACCCTCAACAATAATGGTTGGAAGAGGAGGGGCGGTCCCATCTCTTCCCTGCACGTGTGCAACCCTAGGTGGGTCCTCTAGAAGTCCCTGAGGGAGAGAGTCCTCATGGGAGTGGGAGAAATTGTAGGAAGACATGGTGGGTGAAGAATCAAACAATGGATTGAAGTAGGAAAAGAAATGGGAGCTGCCCCTAGGAGAAGATCCTGAGGGTGCGAAGCAACTCCACATGCAACGGAGACTCTAACACAGAGAAAAGCGACACCTAATGAGATCCAAAATAGAAATTATCAACCACATGCACACAGAAAGAGAGGAGAGAAGAGGCAATCAATTGATCATGCAAGTTTAAATGATGCACGACGGATTTTAGAAATTCCCCCTTTTAGAACCTTAGTGGATTGATTTAATGACAATTCTCTCAACACAAAGGTGCCTAACAAGGGTGGAATGGGAAACTTGGTTGACTCTAAAGGGGATTCTCTCTCATAGATGCAACCCTAGACTGGTGTGGTAAAGTACAACCTGCCCGGCGTCCGTGTGAGAATCCACAGCTCACGGGGGCTTACGGAGGTCCTGTGTAAGGTCACCTAGTCAGCTCCAAGGAATATGGAGACGAGAGGATCCCCTACCAAGGTAGGAATGCAACTAATATGAAAAATATGAATGAATTCTATGCGCACCGGAGTGAATGCAAAATAACCTAAGTCTAACAAGCAATGATCAATCAACTACAACAAGTATAACAATATTCATGCCAAATGAAATGACTGCCAGGGAAGATCAAAATAGCACCCAAATAAATATGAAATAATGTGAAAAAATCCTCGAAATGGTAATCTCGGGTGCACTGTAGCACAGAAAAATGGTCCAGATGTGACCGCTCAGGGAGATAAACGGCCCAGGGTAGGGCCGTGCAGTGACAGGGAGCAGTAAGAGAACTATAACAAAAACACAGAACTGAGATGACCAAGCGAAGTGCGTACCTGGGAAGATTGGACGGTCAATCAACCGACCGTGCAACCTGTGGAATGACCCTAAACAGACCGCAGAGAATCATTAGAACCACAAGTGTATGAAGACGAGTAACATACCTGAGCCAGCAGACGTGAATGGCCTCTTGACAGATCATGGAAATCAGTGCGCGGCCCAAGAAGGACCACTTAAACTGAGTCTGGGACTGCACGGTCCATGGTCTGACCGTGGGGAGGCATGAGCGGTCCTTGAAGAACCGCGTACAACTCCGAGAACAACAACCCGAGGTGGACGAGATAGCAACCTTAAACCACTTAGAAAAACAAATCTTACAGATCAGCAAAACAACAGCATGATGGACACTAGTTGTCCCACCGTGATTGCCAAAAAACTGGGGTGTTGACATGTTTTTCCCCCTCTCCCTTCTTCCCTTGGCCTTTCTATATCAAGGTATAAAGACAATTAAAATGAAGTTAGAAGGAAGGTGGAGAAGTGTGTGTGTGTGATCGTGATCGCCACCAAGATGCAGAATGCAAAGGTATTGCACCCGTACCTTGGAAAGGGAGAAGACACTCGCCTGAAATGCAGCGATGGCAGTGGTAGGCGGTCCAGGAAGAATCGCTTAATGGATGGCACGGCCGCTCGATAGACCGCTCAAAGCGCTGGAAAGGGAAGCGGGACGAAGACTGGTCTGGCGACAGCACGGTCCAAGGAAGGCCGCAGAAGGGCGTTGAACGGTCCTGGATGGGCCGTGTATCCTTGAAGATGGACGGATGAAGATCGTGTGATGCTGCCAAACTCCAAGACGTAGGACTTGATCCTCCACCCCTTCCGGGCGGCCAGAGGGGATGGGCCTCATGCTGTACTGATGCTGACCTGAAAAACAACGTAGACAACAGAAAAATGACACCCAAATTAGCCCTGGAATGTGTAGCAACTATAAAATAGAATGGAAAATCAACATAGCGGCATGGAATGGGCGATATCTGGGGTGGTTTTTTAAACCCCTATAGGGCGCAAAACAAATGGGAAGGGTGTAGAAATGATGTAGACAAGTGCAAAAACGTGTATGAAAAGCAATGTAGATGAGCATGCAAGGATGAACCAATGACCAAACATATGGACTAGAACACAAAACAAAGGACTACTCCCTGAGCCGGAGGCTTAAAAGGATATAGAAAGCCTCCCTCCTTGGCTACAGATCGCTCAAGAATTCGGCAGAGCTTCGACGTCGACGTTGGATCTTCCCCTTTTTAAGCCTGGACTAGGGGTTCTATTTATAGACCCCTTGAAAGTCCAACCTCGAATTAGGGTTTTCCTGAGGATATTAATCTGAGATTATTAAACAAAATTCATAGATAATCCTCTAATTTTCCGCCCAAATCAAACGGCACCCCATTTGGTGGAGAAGCCGCGGAGAAATGGGTGGGACTTAACCATGGATGGAGAGAGAAAAACCAAACAATCCACAGATCTCGGGCATGTACACGGCCGCTCGATAGGTCGCCCAGACTATTAAACGGTCCATTTCTAGACCATCCAATCCCGTTGGTGATAAATAAATAAAACGGGAAATTATCCAATTATCCACCGAACTGACCGGCTATCACGACGCTGGACTCTTTAGGATAAAACGGTCTACTGATAGACCATTCAATAAATGGCACGGTCCAATGCTAGATAGTGTGAATAGTGTCGGTGATAAATCATTAAAATAGGATAAATATAAACTTATCTGAAAAATAAACCGGCTTTGGACTCTGGGAGCGGAACGGTCTAAAGACACACAGTTCAATGGAAGTAAACGGCTGAACTAAGACCGTGTAAAGACTTGTCGGTGGAAATTTAGAAAATCAAATAAATATCCAATAAATCGTTTTGAGTTTGTAAACGGTTCGAAAGAGACTGCCCAATCACTAAACGGTCACTCGCTAGACCGCGTACAGCCTGGATGTTTGAAATTAATGAAAATGAGATAAATGAGCCCATTTACTCCAAAACCAAGCGAAATCAAGGCCCATTAAGCCCGAATCTGAGAGCAGACCTAGCCAGGGAGGGAGATACCCATAAAATAAGCCCAAGACGTGCCTGGAAATAGCCCAATGAGTAATGGACAACTCGAGGTATCAAAAGATGATGGTAAGAGGAATGCCCCAACTCATAGGCAAAAAACAGGTGTCAACAGCAGACCCGCTCTAGATCCGCTTGAGCTGGTGTCGACACCTGGTGTCGACACCAAGTTTACTAAGTTCTGTCCTGTGAAGAGCAACCCCCTAGGGAGCCAGGTGTCGACCCCAGGGGTCGACACTAGCAGATGGAAAATGCAAAACTACCTAAGGTAGACCCAATAAGCTCAATAACTTGATAAATGGACCAACCCCAATCAAGGCACATTAAGACTCATTCAATCAAACATTCTTACCATTGTTTCAAGGGTTTGTGAGCCTTAAAGAACCTGCAAAATTTTGAACCTCAAAAACATGTTATTTCACATTAACGATTCAAGGCTATGCATATAAGGGATCAAGGTCAATGCATATGGTTTAGGCATTAGAGGAAAGTTGATGCATATGACCCAAGGTTGATGCAGATAGAGGAATATGTAACACAAAGGTCTATGCATTATGTCCAACTAAGGTCGACGCATATAAGGCCAAGTCTGAGCATATCAAGCACAAGTCTAAGCAAGTGTAGACAAGAGCACATTAACGACCATGGTTGAGGAACATAAAACACACAAGACTGCCTCTTCAAAACTACATATTAGTGACTTAATTTCTAGCAATATGTACATGGGATTTACACAATTTAATGCATACAAACCAAGTTCACCCCAAACACCGAATTCAGTTGAAATCAATTTTGTACTCAATCTGTTCACCCCAAATACCATCCAACCAATTCAAAGGCCATATAACCTATTTGAAAACATGATTCTCCATAGAAATGACATGCATTTGAGAGTTTTAAAAACACCATTCAAACATGGTCTTGAAAGGGAATCTAGGAATCAAACTAAGCATGATGCTTCTTGAACCTTTTAGAAAAATATGAATGCTTTACAAAGCAAGCTCAGAATTTCACAACCCACCATACAAAAGTAATGCTTCAGAATTTTCAAAGAGTGAAATGAACACTTGAAGATCCATTCACCAAAAGCAAACATGTTCTAACCTCAAAAACCAGCATGAGCAATATGCAACCATGAGCTTCTAAGAAAAGCATGGATGAGTTACACGGAAGGCCCCAGAATCAACAGCCCATTTTTCAAAACAATGATAAACCAGAAAAGCCATCCAACAAGGCATTTGATGACCCACTGAAAAACTCAATTTCTTTTCTTCATGGATCAAATATAATAACCCAACTAATTAAACAATATGAGAGCACTTCAACCCATATTTTACCATGATCAACATGAGTTTCGGGAATGATTAGCCCTCAAGCCATATAACTAAAGTGCTTGAACAACCACCATACTAAGGAGTGCAGCATAGGAAGTGTCCACACTCAGCTAACCAGAGTCGACACTTGGTTGAAACAACAAGATCTAGCCATCCTAATGAGATATATACAAAGAGAATAAAGAAGGCCATGTCAACCCATGAACTATATACATGAAGCACATTCATTTCATCAAGTTATGAACATCATGCAACTAAGTGCAATACATGAATCTCATTCAACTCAAATAGGTCAATGCCCATGTGAAGCAAATCAAGACCCAAAATACCTCAAATGTCCCATGATAAATATGCAAGAGCCACATTCATGATACGCAGGAACCAAAGGACATTTCCCACATATTACACACAATATTTTGTTATAATCAAAACCATCACCAAAGACAATGAGGGAGCACAGTGAACCCAATAATCTCTCCATTTTTGATGATAACAAAATATTATGACCACCAAAACTCTCTCCCTCTTTGGCATTATCAAAAAGTGGGGGACTAGAGGAACAGATGTGAAATTTCAAAAATGAATGAGACAGAATAGAAGGTGCACAAACCCAACAATAACCTACCATGAAAGGAAGGTGTGAGAATCATGAACACCAAGCAAGAAAATAAAATTTGAAGTGCAGTATGCAAGATGTTTGAAATATGTCCAGATGCTCACTTTTTGAATTATGTTCAAAATGTATGACCAAACTATGCACAAAAAGTATGACTAACTTGGACTATATGCAAGAGCTCACACATTATTCTCCCCCTTTTTGTCAAAACCAAAAAAATCGATTGACAACGAGGTTATTTAAGCTTGTTATTTACATGTATCATCTAAATATGCATCAAGGTGAAATGAAGCATGATATGAAAAAAAAAAGGATCAGGCAAACAAGCACTCAAGCATACATAATAAGATATAAAAGCAAACAAGACCTTTAGGGACAGGTGTAAGAATAAGGCAGTTGATTGTCAAACATGATGAGCATGAACAATACTAAGAGGGTCATGCTTACAGAAAGATGGTACTGCATAGACCATGAAAGATGACTGATTCATAAAGTACATTCACACAATCAAACCCGAAGTGTATATGTTAAGATTGAGCAATGAACTCCAAAGCGATATGGATCATCAGATTTTCTAAAGAACACAAAAGAGAACCTTTCATCCATACACTTCCATACACGATGCTCGAGTATTGGTAGCTACGTATTACCGCCCCTTTTTTTAAATCTTAAAGAGTGACTAATCTTTTGACGCGAGTTGTACCCTTTGTCTCAGGGGTACTTCCCGGTTACTTAGTTTCGTCAGTCATTTTAATTGCGGATTTTGTCACTTTTCGGCACGAGTTGTACCCTTTTTCTTAGGGGCACTTCCCAGCTACTTGGTGGCAAATCACACTTATTCTTATGTGGATTTATTTCTCCTTTCGGCGTAAGTTTCCTCCTTTGTTACAGGGGGGATTCCCGGTTACTCGGATCCACGTTCCACATATGCAAATGTTTGGTGGGACAACCAGCTTGCTGGTTGGAAAAGTAAGTACCTTTCTCAGGCAAGCAGAGTCACATTGATCCGGTCAGTCCTTGCATCAATTCCTATATATACTGCCAGTGTCGCTGCTATACCCTACACAATCCTGAAACATATTGAAAAAATCTGTGCCAATTTTTTGTGGCAAGGGCTTGAAGCATCTCATCGGAAGCATTGGGTTTCATGGGATAAAATATGTCATCCTTCATCTAAAGGTGGATTGGGCATCCGTCGGCTCTTGGAGATCCAGCTTTATTTTTATGTCAAACAACTATGGCTTTCTCTGCATGGAGATTCTCTCTGGGCAAAATACGTCAGAAGCAAATACATACAAGGGCATCACATTATTGATTGTAAAACCCCTTTTCCAACCGGTATAAAAACACAAGATTTTGAAAGGGCACGGTCAATTCTCATGGCAGGTACTCGTATTATCGTTGAGAATGGCGCCAACACAAATTTCCTCAAAGACATATGGTACAAAGATAAAGCTTTGCTAGACTACCTTCCTCACCAGGATCGTTCATCGGCGGAAGACATCTCGGTTCAAGGTGCTCTAGCTGATCATCAGAATCTGATTTGGCAAAGCTTAGAAGATCATAGTTTGCAGTCTGATATTCAGAAGTTTGCTATTCAACCCGGGGTTAATACCCCTATTTGGTCCTTTACAAATTCTGGTGAATTCAACACAAAGTCTACTTACCTTTTCATCAGGGGACAGGCGGCCTCTTCCCCTTTAAGTAAGCTGTGGGATCAAAGATTCCCTCCGCGTGCTTCTCTCTTTTTTTGGAAAATATTGAATAAGGCGGTCCCTCTAGATCATAATATTCAATACAGTGGAGTTCACATGGCTTCCTGTTGTGTCTGTTGTCCTTCGTCCCATGCCATAGAAGATGCCGATCACCTTCTCCTTAATAGCGATTTGGCCAAATGTTTTTGGACCAAATTTACGCCATTGCTTGAAGATTACTGCATGCAGTCCAACACTATTAATAGCAGGTTATGGGAGATTCTTAGTAGGGCTGCCATTCATCATCCGCAGGGTTTTATTTCATTGCTAGTGGCCATGATGATCATATGGGAAATTTGGAAGCTAAGATGTCATCTACGATTTGATGGTCTTCAGACTAGCTTCTCTCGACTGTCTGATCGGATCCAAGTAGAAGTAGCTCATGCCCTACAGTAGATTACTTTTAAATATGGTGTTGGTTCTCACTATATTCACAAGCCCCAAGACTTTGGCATCACTATAAAACACAAAAAATTGGTCAGCTTCGCAGTCTGATGAATTGCTCCTAATATTACCTTTTCTCTAAATGTGGACGACGCTAGCAAAGGCAATCCATGTTCTTCATGGGGAGGTGACTGTTTCAAAGATGCTCAAGGGAAATTTCTACTGGGTTTCGCTTATTATTATGGTCATGGTTCTAATATGGTTGCGGAAGGACGGGCGCTCCTTGATGGTCTTCGTTTGGCGCAGCTTCATTCCATTCCTATTTCGGTCATATTCATTAACTCTTTGGCGCTGGTCAATATGTTGAAACTCACTAGAAATCCTCCTTGGTTCCCTGCTTCCATGGTGGAGAGCACTTAAGCAAATTATTGCTTTGTTCCATTGCCCTATTGTGCATATTTATAGAGAAGGCAATCAACTTGCCGATGCATTGGCTAACCATGCCGTCTTTACGGGCACCGATATAGAATTTCTGTAACGACCCGAGAATCCGATTACCGGGAAGGCCCGATAACCCGAGACTCGTACCGCCACCCACGAGTCCAAAGACTCGGAAGGGTTAAAAGGATGGTGTGGAGACTACACAAGTATCACAAATAATTACAGAAATTAAACAGTTATAATATTAAGCAGGAAATAAATTAACATTTTACATGGTCCACAATAAAATAACAACAACAGCAAGAACAGTCCACGACTAGTACAGTGACAAGAAAGAAAAGTACAGCTACACGGGGTATACCCCGGCTCTGACCTCTGGCACTACCTCTGGGCACCCGCACCACGCTGCGCTCCTGACGCGCTCCCCGAAGGTGGCGTCTCACCTGAAACACGGTGAAAACACGCAGGGAATGAGTCTCGGAACAAGACTCAGTAGGGATCACTCGAACCCTACCTCGTAAAACGAGAAACCACTACTCTAGCGGTAGGAAAGTACCTCGGAAAGGAAAGCCCTGCACTCTACAGAACTAGACCCTACGGCACGTAAATCGACACACGTGCCACGGCACGAGAAGACCGAAATCAACGGTCGAACCGTAAAACCCGAAGGTCGGAAACACACGACTGACAGTCTGACACTCCGTACTCGACAGGAGTACCACCCACTAGAAGCACAGCCGGTAGCGTCCCCTGACGTCTTATACCGCACCGCAGGTGAACCGCCTAACGTGGTAGGTCCTACCCGAGGCGCAAACACCGTACAAGTAACCACAACAAGTGACTAGCTGGGGTCACGCCCGTCGACGTGGGTCCAACTGCCCCCAACCACGTGTGCACACACAGACCACGCGTCCTAGGTCTGGCCCTCTGACCGGTTTTCCCCCGCAGCCGGACTCTGGCTAAGACGAGGAGCCTACGGTAACCGGTCCACAAACCGTCTCGAAAGGTGGGTGCCCGTACACCACTCCCAGGTGAGACCAGCACCTCGTACTGGTGGGCTACGACTAGTGGAGGGTCACTGAAGGAGTAGACTCTCAAGTCAACGGAAAACGACGTCCGAGTCCGACAACGTGTGGGAATCACCCCACGCACTAGCTCCGTCAAACGGGGCCACGGTCGGAGAAAAACGGACGCACCGCCCACGGCCAAACTCATGACCAAGGCAAACGGAACCTCCGGACACCAAAGACACGGTCACGGAACTCCACGGGGTGCCCGGGACGCACGCACGGCCCAAGGGGAACACCCAACAACAGCCAAATCGCGCTAGGGATACCTAGCGCGACACGGAGGAACGCGCTAGGGAACCCTAGCGCAACAGGGAAGATCGCGCTAGGTCTCCCTAGCGCGACAGGGACCATCGCGCTAGGGAACCCTAGCGCGACAGGGACCATCGCGCTAGGGAACCCTAGCGCGACAAGAACCATCGCGCTAGGTTCTCCTAGCGCGACAAGGATGATCCCGCTATGACCCTATAGCGCGACAGGAACCGCCTCCTGTTCATCTTCTCCGATGAACGCGCTCGGTCGGGGCAGCGCGACCTCCAAGAACGCGCTACTGGAGTATAGCGCGTTCTCAGTCCGCGGCCGAAAACGGTAAGAACGCCCAAAAATTCTAACCATGCCCCCATGCCTCCATAGGAGAGGGGGAAAATAAAGGGGAAGACCCCTGGGGACCCCTAGCATGATTCTAGGCCATCAAAACACGAAATCATGCATCAAATCCATAGATCGGGCGAGCTCTCCCCAAATCATGGAAAAACCCAAAAACGCTCAAACGATCCCCTCTCGGCCTCCCTGCGGCCTATAAATCGCGGAAAAGATCGGCATGAGGCCAAGGAATGTCACCCTACCTCAATGGAGTGAATGCTCCGCCGGATCGATCACAAATCACGAAGAATGCTCGAAGCTTCACGAACTCCCCACGCTTCCCACGCTCGCCGCACGCCCACGAGATCACCTCACCTTCGCCCACGCGTCCGCGCCGTCGCCCCGCCGCCGTCCGTAGCCGGAGAGGGGTTCGCCGCGCCCGAATGGGAGAGAGGGAGAGAGGAGGGTGTCACGGTGGGAAGAAATGGAGGAAGAGGAAGAAGAAGAAAGAGAAAGGAGAAAAAGAAAAAGAAAAGAATTAGGGCTATATAGAAAATCCGAATTTTCGGAAAAATATCGAAAAATAGAAAAATACATTTCTGGAATCCTCGGAACGCACCGATCGCAACGGTACCACTCGTGCCTGGGGGAACCGCCCGGTTCGCCCGCAGCGAGCTTCCGAAGGAAAAGCCGAAACACACACCGGGAATCGGAAAACACACGCGGAAAAACCGTGGAACGCCTCCGGGCCTCCGAAACAACTCCGGATCGCGCCGATCCGAACACGAAAGATGTCCGAAACGAAATTTCGGACACAACGGAGTCGGACGCTCCGAAAACCAGATCCGGGACCCACGAAGAAGGATCCGAAAGGTCCGGGATATTACAATTTCTGTCGGCAACGGGCTTGCCGCTCCTAGCCAGAGGGTATGCCACTGCAGATGCTAGTCTCATTTCGAATATTCGACTCCATCGTGTGTAGCAGGCTTGCTTTATTTTCTCATTCTTTCCATGTACTCTCAGGGGTCTGCCCCACTTTGTACTATCATTTATTCATTCATTCAATAAAATTTTCATCTTTTGGCCCGAAGATGGAGTGAGAACATTCCCTTCCTCTGGACAGGGGGTGCACTCTCTCTTCGCTCCAAAAAGATGATTTTACAAAAAAAAAGAGGGTGGAGATTCTATGAGATGGAGATGGAGGGCTGAGATGGGAAGGGGAAGAGATGAAAAGGGAGGAGAGAGGAGAGGGCCGCCCCCCCTTGGGTAGGGTTTGGGGCGCCCCTTGTTTCCCTTGGGCTGGTTTCCTAATTGGGAGAAGATCTCCTCCTATTTTCTCTCCAAGAATTTCTCTCTAAGATAATATCAATAAAATCCTTTCTTTATCTCCTTTCACACAAAGAAGGAATGGCAACTACTCCTTTGACTTGGTCAAGGGTGGAGGGCGCCCTAGGGCATCCATTGGGCTGGTCTTGTGACAGCTTCGCCCCTGGCCCTTCTAGCAATTGTCTTGGACGTCCTGCACATGCATAATTTGAGTTTAGTCCATTAAAAATTATTGCTTTGTGCATATAAACCATGAATGCTTACAATTATGCAATGGGAAAATAATTCTCATGACCCTCAACCTATTTTCATTGAATGATTAACCACAAATTAATTTAATTTGCGTGGAGGATCCAATTTATGCGAAGTTGAGTTTAGTTGTAAAATATGCATAATTATCTAATTACGTGCACGTGAAATGGTGTGTTTGACATAAATTATCATAAAAGAATGAACATGCATCACACCTCCCAACTTACTTATTGCTAGTCCCTTAGCAATGCAATTAGATTAAAATTTAGGACCAACAAGAGTTTGCAAAGCTCATACCTTCATATCCAGATCCTCCTTCATAGAATTAACCAAAGATTAGGAATCCAGAATCATTAATGCATAATAGCCTTAGATTGGAAATTTAGGTACATGACTAAGAATACAACTCAAAGTTCAATAGCACTTGTGCAAGTGTAATACTAAATCCACAGCATAAACAATTACATCCCTCATTTGCCATTCTAGATAAGTATCCTTCAACTTTGCACCTCCTAAATCCGAGCATTGAGTACAGTAGCTTTTTGTCTGCCTCTTTTCTTCACAATTTTTCTTCTTATTTTTTTCTTCTTTTTGGTACACACATGATGCTGCACAACCCTTCACTATTTGACTCAAATCTCAACTCTTACCTTACGAGAAGTAGGCCCGGTTACTAGGATCAGGGATATTTTTCATGGTATTTTTTTTCAATAATGTGATTTTGCACTTATTAGATGGATAACTTTGACAGATAGCTTTATCAAAAAGATCTCATCTCCAAGAAATGCAGAGTATCAGACATCACTCGAAAATAACAGAAGGCTTGCCCTGCTTATTTCATTAGCGTGCAAAGTGATTCCCCCCTTTTTCTTTTCTAAAGTGCTAATGAACTTTAAAGAGATTCTTAAATTAGTTTTCGATAGCTAGGTCGAATAAATTTTCCATCATCTTTCTCCCTAGTCTTTTCTATTCCAAAATCACTTTCAATTCAAGCATGAATCATGAAACTCAATTGGGGATTTCAATTTTTAATTTTTTTTTCAGGACAAAATGGACAAGATGATATGTAGACAAAATGATATGCAAGTTGTACCAAATGCAGCATGAATTTGCGCTCCCCCAAACTTGAATGATATTGTCCTCAAAGACATCTTTAAGCAATAAAAGTAATAGAACAATGCAAAAATGAATACTGTTGAGATGGAAGGATACAACCTGATGTGTAGGGCATGACTTTCCTTTAACATTGGTGACGACTTCAACTCCTTGGCTTTTTACCTGAGTACTGAAAGAAAATACTAAAACAAAAATATCAAATAACATAAACATTGGGTTGTCTCTCAAGAAGCGCTAAGTTTACCGTCTTCAGCCAGACGCATGTAAGCTCCATAACCAACATGTGGATTTGAGAATGTGCCACCACGTTATCTCATCTTCATTGAAAATCCAAGCATTATACCACAACAGGACAAGATTGATCATGATTGCGCAGGGACTAGATTGGTTGTTAGCAAAATTAGGTTGAACATGCTTCTGATCATGGGATAACAACCTTTCTTTTAATGGGGTGGCCTAAGGTAAATACCATGATGGATTAGTTAGGCCAAAAGGATCCCCCTGACTAATGATCAGAAAATTTTCTTCAAACTTGTGGTCTTTGTATGTGTTGAAAATATTAATGCAGACCTTATTACTAAGCAAAATGTCTTGTTCTACCTCAATTTTAGGAATTTCATGAACATTTGTGAGGTGAGAAGGGATCAAAGGGAGAGGAGTTTTAATCAAAAGATCAGTGTCGAGGAGATAAGGAAAATCAAAAGTGAAAGAAACATGCTCCTCAACACCATAAAGCTTGGAAGGTTCAATAGAATTAGATAAATCGGCCAACATGAAAGTATCCACAACAAAGTGAGAGTTGCCGATGTTAGGAATAGATAGAAAATCAATGTCCTCCTCATGATTTAAAGATGCCCAATCGAGAGTGAGATCATGAAAGTTACCCACCTCTTCATCTATCCAAGACAAATGTTTTATAACTTCACTCAAATCCTTCCCCACAGTTACCTCTTCTTCTTCTTCTTATTCTTGGAACAAGATCTCCTCAAATTTAGGAAGGGACATAAGTGGAATATGATTATTAATTAATGCATCGCCTTCCTTTTCTCCTTCCCCCAAATTAATATCAACAAATTCCTCGAACCCCACAAATTCCTTGGGTTCCTCTTCTTGATCATCATCCCAACCATTCCTAGCGCCCTTTAAAGTCTTCTGACAAGATCTCTCCATAATCCCTTCATCTTCTAAATCAAGACTGATCTGAGTGTTGTGATCTTGGGGAATCATAGATTGATCACAGTCAACATCAGAAATTTGATCAGTAGAATTGGAACCAGAGTAGCCAAGCAATTGATCTTCCTCTATCCTCTTGATCTCCTCAGTCATCCTATCGATTTGCACTTGGAGAGATTGATTTTGAAGCATGATTGATTGATAAAATTGGTTGAATTGCTCCTCTGGATTGAGATTCGAGGACGGAGGAGATGAACAGTGAGGCTGAGATTCAAATGAATAACAATGAGAGGAGTGATCAGTTGAAGATGGTGAAGAGGATATGGGCCATCCTCTTTTATGCTGGGCTCGATCATAATAATCATTAGAATATGGAGCCCAATTTGGAGAAGTTTGATGTAAAAGATGTTGGGCCAAATTATGCATAGAATTTCAAGCAGAATCAGACTGCCCTCTTCTATCTGAGCGTGAGGAATGTGGACAAAAATCATATGAAGATAGGGAGCGATTTTGAGTTATGTAAGCCTGCTCTTGGATTTGAGTAAAATCATAAGGCCTAGGAAAGAATTGAGTATTTTGAAGATGACCTTGAGTCGAAGAATAAGATTGGGCCCCCATGAATGGATTTTTATTATAAGAGGGGCTTCCATTATAGGCTGACCAAGAAGGTTGGCTGTCATAATGGGTTAGACCATTGTGGGTGAATGATAAAGGTTGAGTTGGACCATTATTAACATAATGGGCCGGCCTGGCCCATATGTGGGTATAACGTGGCATGTAGGAGTTTGGATTCATTGCCCAAAGAATGGATCAAGAAAAATAGACCAGCAAGTCCACCTTATCGAATTTACGAGCCCACTCAAAGATAGGAATTTTCTCACCCATTTTTTTGAATTTCTTTTGATTTTTTTTGAATCGGCACCCACTACCAAGTTAGTCCACCGGCTAGGTAAGAGGTGGGACAGTGGGATGTTCCTCTTATTTTCACAAGGTCCTAATTAGTGAACCACTTGTCCTCTTAGGCGTGAGCCACTTAACCTCTAGCCCAGACACCGATTTTCTAAAATAATGGTAGGTTCTAAAATTCTCCTTTTTTTTTAACTTCTAAGGTAAAACTAACTTCCGGGTGCTTCGATGTTACAACTGGCCTAGCTTCCATGAGGGAATCCATGGGTGCGAGGACTTACGGAGGTCTTGGAGAAGAAATTTTCGGTCCAATGAGATGGAATACTCAATTGGAGGGTCCTTCCAACTCCAAGAAAGGTGTGCCTAAATTACCCTTAAGAAGGGGAAAGAGAGAAGAAGAAGAAGAATTTTTTTTATTTTCAAGGGGATGTAAGTAAATGAAGCACTAACTAAATGGATGAATGCATGAACATGATGTAACTAGCATGATGACAAGATGTGATTTTTTTTCAAGATAAGATGGATATGAATGCTCTTTAAACAAAGAAACTAGCCACAAAATGCCTAATTAACATGCAATTCTAAGTAGAAAACAAGGACTAAAGTATTTTTCTTTCAGGATTTTTAATTTTCTGATTTTTTGAAAAATTTTAAGATTTTTTCAGATTTTTTTAGTAATTTTCATAACAGAACCTTTACCTTCAGATTTGGACATGTAGCGACGCTTCTTTTTTTCTGGACTTTCCTGATTATCAGAGTTCTGCTCCTCTGCACCCACGTTTATGCATTCTGTGACAGATTTTCTGACAGATCTTTTTTTCTAGATTTTCTGATTTCTACTCCTTTTGGTGGTAGATTTCAGCCCCTTTAGCGACACATTTTGTAACACTTGATTTTCTGAGATTTTCAGGTCTAAATTTCTGCTCTCTTTTTTTCTAAAAAATAAAAAGAAAAGGAGTTAATATTCACATATACACATGAAACACAAGAAATTCCAACTTGAAAAGAAATCTATCCTCTCCGGCAATGACGCCAAAAATTGATTGCACAAATCACTCGTCGTTGAAAAATGTCGTGCTCAATTTCACAAAATAATACTGCACTCACTCACAAAAGAATTTTAAATCCAAGTAGAGTGGTGAATACGGGTCGATCCCACGACGAGGAAGATCTTTTTTATTAAGTTGGAAAACCCTTGTATTTTGAGATCAAAATCGTGGAGTGAGTTTTGAATAAAAGAAATGAAAATTGCTTGAAATAAAATCTAACTATGAATGTTGGAGGGTTAGAGAAGAGAAAATTGGAAGTGAATGAGAGAGAGAAAGAGAAAGATACAATTGTAAAAACTAAACTTTTATTACTAGAAAAGAAAATTACAATGCTAGAAAAGTGAACATTACAACTAATAATAAACTAAGAACAAGAAAGGAGGAATCAGAGCCGAGAGATAATAAAGAACGCCGACGTCTCCTCCTCGCCGAGCCTTTAAGAGAATAGCCCTGCCTTGAAGGAGAACGCCGCCGTGAGAGGTAGAGGAAGAAGCGGTCGTTGTCCACGCCGCCGAGCCTTGGAATGTCACCCCACCTTGGAGTGTACACTACCGTGAAAGGGGAGTTGTGGAGGAGAAATATTGGAGAGAGAAAGAGAGGAGGATGGGTAGAAGGGTGAAGGCTAATTATCAGAGTGAATGAAGGGGAGAGGAAGAGAGGTAGAGGCACACTAGGGCTAAGGGAAGAAGAAGAAGAAGAAGAGGAAGGGAGACTAGGGTTTGTATGAAGAAGAAGAAGGAAGAGGATAGAGGGGGTGCATTAAGCTAGGGTTTTGGAGAGAGGAAGGGGGTGGCCTATGCTAGAGGAAGAGAAAAAGAAGAAATTCTAAGCTAAAAATAAAAAGAAGAACTCCCTTATCTAGATTTTAGTGGGCTATTTATAGGAGAAATAAGTTAAATGGAGGGTGGAGATTCTATGAGATGGAGATGGAGGGCTGAGATGGGAAGGGGAAGAGATGAAGAGGGAGGAGAGAGGAGAGGGCCGCCCCCCCTTGGCTAGGGTTAGGGGCGTCCCTTGCTTCCCTTGGGCTGGTTTCCTAATTGGGAGAAGATCTCCTCCTATTTTATCTCCAAGATAATATCAATAAAATCCTTTATTTATCTCCTTTCACACAAAAAAGGAATGGCGGCTGCTCCTTTGACTTGGTCAAGGATGGAGGGCGCCCTAGGGCATCCATTGGGCTGGTCTTGTGATAGCTTCGCCCCTGGCCCTTCTAGCAATTGTCTTGGGCGTCCTACCCATGCATAATTTGAGTTTAGTCAATTAAAAATTATTACTTTGTGCATATAAACCATGAATGCTTACAATTATGCAATGTTAAAATAATTCTCATGACCCTCAACCTCTTTTCATTGAATGATTAACCACAAATTAAGTTAATTTGCGTGGAGGATCCAATTTATGTGAAGTTGAGTTTAGCTGTAAAATATGCATAATTGTCTAATTAAGTGCACGTGAAATGGTGTGTTTGACATAAATTATCATAAAAGAATGAACATTCTTCAGGTATCGTTATTTTCACATTTTCTTGTCTTAACGGGTTTTCTGTTTGAGATCGCGTCTGCCACAAGGACCGCATTATGAACGCATCCCCATATTAGACCGTGTCTTCGTGATCGTGGCGCATTTGATGACCACATTTTGTTAATAAACGCATCGCCTGAGATGACCGCGTTCTATCCTAGATTTACCTAAAAACCTAGATTTTTTAGCATACTATATTTGTAATTTTTGTGTCAAAATCATGTTCTTCATTAAGTCTGTCGTCTGAACAATTAATTGATTAGTTAATTTATATTAAATCACTATTAAATCCCTTAAAGTCATTTCTTTTGATCTTATGAATCCCTCTTATGGTTAATGTTACCTTGTCATCTTTTATCTTCATGTCATGTTCTTCTTGAAAATTGATATCATCATGTTTAAAAGACTTTAGGTATTAACATGTGATTGAGTTGTTCCATGGTAGTCTCTGATCAATTGTTTATAACCAGTATTTCAATAAAATACTTGATTTAATTATTATTTTATCTTGAAGATCATGTCACTCTGGTGGCATGTATCTACCGCCTATTCTGGTTTCTGGTTTCATCACATAGCCAAATTCTTGGTGAAGTTAGAATTATCCGTCGGATATTCGGATTAGAACTTCTTCACTAAGGTCTCTGTAAGTGTGAACGTGTCACGAAGGCATTAAGAAGAAGAGAAATTTAATTTCTTAAAAGAAAGAAGAAAGATAAGTATGATATGTGATGGGAAATAAAGAAAAGGAATAGAAAGAGAGCATGTGATGCTCTAAAGGAGTGTGATCGCCAGAGGGGTTACCTCAAAAAAAATAAAAGATGATCGCACGTACCTTGTAAAGCGGGTGAGATTATGGGTTGCACTTCCTCCTTCTATCGACCGGCTGATGAAGGGGGTTCTTATCTTGATTACCCTTATAAGACAAGCAAAGACAAGCAAAGAAATATGGATTAGCCAAAGCGTGTAGTATCAATGCTCACAAGAAGTAAGACTATGCAACGTGGGCATGAACACACCTTGTGTGTTTTTGTTTAAACCCCTTTAGAAGGAGTAATGGGTAAGGAGAATATGCTATGGATGTAAAATAAATAGAATATGCAGAGAGATATATGTGATGAACGATATATGATGAGTGCTTCTAGCAAAGATGGCTAGAGCTGTGCGTGAGATGATATAAAACTAAAGAGAGAAAAGGGACCTTTCTGCTGTTGTTGCAGCAGCGAAGGAAGAAGAGGCAGAGAGAGCTCAACTGCAGGAGGAAGAACACTTGTAGAAATGCGGTAGAAAAACCCTACAAGAGAATCGTTAGTAGAACTCTGATCGTAGCTTGATCGTGGTTTGAAGGAACTTCTCTCTTTTAAGAAAACTCTCTCTCTTGCTAACGGGAATCTCTCTACCGCAGGGATCCTCTCTCTCGCGGGTGGCCTTCAAGGAAGGGTATTTATAGGGTTTAAGACCTAGTTCTAATGGGATTAAAACTAGGGATAAACATCCAGAATGTGGATGTACTTCCATGGAAAGGATTGAGATCAAAAGGTAGAAGGATTGCCCTGCGAGGAAGCAGTAGCAGGAACGGACACGGAAGCTAAATGACGACCTCAGGGTGGTCGCTAATTAAACTGACGACCGCACACGCAGTCGCTATTTCCTAGATTAATTTATAGAAATAAATGACTTTTCATATTAAAAATAGGAAATGACGCCTTCGTGACATGGCATCAATTAATGAGCGCCTGCGAAGCAAACGTTAATTCCTTGAATTGGAATTCGTAAAACCAGGAAATGACGCCTGCGCGGACGGTCACTAATTAATTGAAATAATGACACTCATAGAGTTGTATATTAAATGACGCCCTGCTATCAGTCGCTAAAATATAATAACAAAAAATTCTAAATAAATTAGAAAAACTTCATATTGAGTCAGTAATGAAGTCCACTTTGGGGCATTATATTGCAACATAAGATTTACTCAACATAGTATCGATTTTAGCGTGTCTACAACTGTCCCGCCTTGGCGTCTACTTTGCAAGGGCGCGAGACGGAATGAGGTGAAAGTGCAACGAGCGAAATGAAGTAGGAGCAAACTGAAAAGTAGATGCCAAGGTGTGATGTGACACGCCTCTGACACTAAGTGTTAGAAATCTTTTCATGATTCTGAATGAAACAACCTCGAATGATTACAAGAAAGTAGTAATGAATTGGATGAAAGAACTAAGCTAATAAACGAAATGTGCACGCGGGCACGAAAGGAGAGACACCATTAGAGAGCGGTTACCAGCCTATGTGGACGTGCTACAACCAAGGTGAGTTTGCAGAAAAATAAAGTGAAGCGAGGTAGGAATCCAGTAAATGAATGCTTTCAAGGAACCAGCCTGAGCGGCTTCAATGAGAACATAGTACTCGATTTTGCATGGAATATCTCATGTCAACTCAAATTAGGAGCAAGCGGCCTTCATTACTGGTTTAATATGAGGTTTTTCATCATTATTAAAGCTCAAAGTCCTACATAATGCATGTTGGGCTAAAAGAAAAATTAAAATAAAATAAAATATAAAATAATCAAGGATAATATTGCTAAACTATCCAGACTTGGTCAGGAATCCAGATCTCTAAGCTGATACTAAGCCAAAGCCCGTGCATCAACTTAGAAAGTGGAATCGTCGTCCCAAACCTTAGATGACCTAACGGCTTATCTGTGTGATCAAAACTCTCATGGAATTATCACTGTTTTTTATGAAGAGGAACTCAAATTCCAGGTTCATCAGAACCATAAGGTCCTTGATATGCTATAATAGAGTAAGTACCATATAGTAACAATGCATACATGAGGAGATACAAAGGAGGAAGTGATGTCACCAAGGGAAAGATCTGAGGGCCTCGAGATCTGCATAGCCTGTTCTTTTCTGCTCTCAAAGTTCATGATATGATCAATTCATCAAGATATATAAGAGTGCAAGTTCATCAAATAATCACAACGCCATATAACAATTCATAATTTATATAGCTCAAGAAATGACTACTTCGTGTAGAGGCGCTAGAAAGAAAAATGACGACAGCTCCTTGGTCGCTAATCAACTTCAATATTAACTCAGAATTGGACTGTAAATAACGCCTGCGTGAGAGGGCGTTAAATAAATAACGACATCTACTGTGTCACGATTAAATTAAATGACAAAAATGTTGTTAAGGTGCTAGGCCCGGATACAGAGGGGGGTGAATGTATCCTACTACGAATAATGCCCAAATAAAAACTCAGATGCTAGACGCAATCACAGAATAAAACTAATTCAATTAAACTTATGAGCAAGCACATGGAGCGCACCTATCCAAGCATCTAGCGGAAGCAAACACACAAAGCAAACCACTGCTCAATAGATTTTTAGGTGGTTCGGTCCTCCAGACCTACATCTACCCCTCACTCCCAACCGGAGTGAGGCTTCACTAGCAAACGCTAGAACCAAGCAGACTCAGTCTGCGAACAAGGTGCTGCCACACAGCTTGACCAGGGGAACAGCCTCCCCTCTTCCTCCCAACCGGAGGGACACCCCAAGTGACTCCCAGCCACTTGGAAACCAGAGACCGAAGTCTCTCTTCCTCCAGTCCAGGAGGGAACCCGCCAGTGACTCCCCGTCACCAGCAACCAGAGGTCAAAGACCTCTCTTCCTCCAACCGGAGGGACCCCTGGACTTGCAAGCCACAAGCCCAGAACTGGAGACAAGTCTCCCTTCTCCTGAATCCACAGGAGGAACCCGATCCCCAGCAGGGCAATCGGAAGAACAAGGCTAACCAAAGAAACAAAAGAAGAAATAAAGAAACATAAAAAACACAGCAACAAAAGCTGGAAATGAAACACAAGAGATGTGGCTCTCAATGAGCATAGTCGTTCTGGATTTGATCCACGAACAGACTGAACTGATCTGCAATAGACTCTCTCCTCCTCTTCTTTTCTTCCTCTTCTTTCTGCTTCTCTTTCTTCTCTCTTTCTTCTCACTTCTCACGAGCACTATCTCTCTCTTTTCCTTCTTCTGCTCTCACTCTCACTTTCTTCACTGCTCTCTTCTTTTCTTTCTTTTCTTCACTGGATCGAACTCTCAGCACTTCTGCTTTTCTGCTATTGCTCTCAAGGCTTCGATCAACCTCCTTCAGACAACGGAGACTACCCTTTATAGCAGCTCGAGCAGGGGCAGCACTGGGCGCGTGTGGCCTCCACATTTCCCGCCCAAGTATTTGGCCACGTGTCAGCATCTCAGCTCCTTGGATCACGTGCCAGACATTTCTTTGGTTCACATGCCAGAACACCTGCAAGAGTAACTGAGGAGTTCAGTCGATGGATAAAATTAACACAGGCTGTACATAGTTCAGCAATGTATAGACTTATAGATATCAATACAGCAAGTGTGTATAGTGTGAGGGAGTGTATAGACTTAGAAGTCTTCATGCGAGCTCAGTGTATATACTTGCTAAAGAATGCATTATCATAATAGGAAGGAGTGTATAGACTTCTGTGAAATGCATGAATGAATCGAGTGTGTAGACTTACTAATGCAAGCACAGGCTGTACACACTTTGTTTGCGTGCGAGAGAACACAGTGTACAGACTTTCCTGTGAAGAACAATGCATGAATGCAGTGTATAGACTTGGTGTTAACATGCATGAGAACCAATGTACAGACATGCTGTCCTTGCAGCTGACGACTCCAGTGTATAGGCTTGCTGAGGGAGAGACTGTACAGACTTGATTGAAGTGAAGTCTGTACAGACTTGAATGTTCATAGTGTATAGAGTTTGAAGCAAGTGACCAAGGCGATGTGTAGACTTTACCCAATGTACAGACTTGGTGGTCTTGAACGTAGGTAAAGCAAAGCAATGTATAGACTTGCCACAGACCAATGTATAGACTTGCTCATACGAGTGAATAGGTCGATGTACAGACTTGGCAAATGCTTGAAGCACAGTCCACTGTATAGACTTGATGCCTTCAAGGCGATGTACAGACTTTGTTACCCAAACGATCAATGTATGGACTTGAACTTCTGGAAACGAATGAATAGACTTTGCCACAGTCTAATGTATAGACTTCCAGTGTGAATGAAACGCTGTATAGACTTGCTCAAACAGTCCGATGTATAGACTTTAGCTGAAGACCACGATGTAATGTATAGACATGAAGAAACTGTGCACATTGTATAGACTTGAAGAGACAAGGCAACGTTGTATAGACTTGAAGAGACAAGGCAACGTTGTATAGACTTCAAAGATGAATGATCAGACAATGTATAGACTTCACAGTTCAACAGCCATTGTATGGACTTGTACAGTGGTGCGCAGTGTACAAACTTTGAAGTCCGACCTAGCAGGATGTGTAGACTTAGACAACAACCATGATGTCTAGACTTGTTGTAAAGCAATGCACAGGCTGTACATACTTGAAGAATGCTTGCAGAAGGCGATGTATAGACTTTGTTGCGACTAGTGGCTGTACAGACTTAGGCAAAGTGCACACTTTGAACGCCTATGATGTACACACTTCAATTGAAGCCAACTGAGAAGTGTATGGACTTGAATGAAGAAATGGCTGTATAGGCATGGAGGACTAGGGGGGGTCGACCCATCTAGTAGGGGAGTCGACCCATTACTGCATGCAGTGCTGACTGTATGCTCAATGCAATTGTGTAAACTTCCACAAACAGACAGTCACAAGCAGAGTGAAGCAATGAATGCTTTATGCATCAATTAACATGACTGAACATCAAATATGCAATGCTTTAGATATGTTAAACTAAACTGAGCAGCAAGATGACTGAACATTTGATAGACTGAGTTATGATCAGAAAATAACTGAATAACAGCATGATGACTCACACAGCAAGATGACTCACAGTGATTAACTCACATCAAAAACCAATCATCAAAACCATCATCAAAACCACAGGGGCACAATAATCTCCCCCTTTTTGATGATGGCAACACTTTCAACACATTGAGTCATTCTGATGATGTGAGGCATTCTGATGACTCAAATTATTCTCCCCCTTTGACTTCATCAAAAAAAAATAGTTTGAGAAATTAAAGCAAGTATAAAAATTTAGTCAATTTCTCCCCCTTGCAAGAACATAATTCTCCCCCTTTGGCAAACAATCTCCCCCTTTGGTATAGTCAGGATGAACCATGGGAAGGGGTGAATGCAGATGTCGATACCAGAATGCAAGATCTTCCCCTTTAAGAGTTTCTATGCAGCATGATGCATATGACATGGAAGCTCCCCCTCAATAAGTGGAATCTTATGAGATAGATGAGAAGGAGACCACAGGGGCAAACAAGGAGAAGTTCAGGTCAATGAACCAAGGACATGAGCAGAAGAGTTTCAATTAACAGATTTTTTAAGGATTCTCCAAACCCAAGAAGTTCAGCCAGATTTTCAAAGAGATATCAATCTCATAAATCCAAAACATAAGTTTTCAAAGTCTTCCATTATAAAGGCTTATGAATGAGCTTTATTGAACATCATGGTTTAAACATGATGTATGCAGAGTTTATCAATAAAATTTTGTATTGATATCTAAAACCATGTTTTAATAAAAATGAACCAAGCCCTCATATTTATCTTGATTATCCTCCCTTTGTCTTACACAATCAAATTTATTGACTTCTTTTAGAATTACATGCACTAGTATTGAGATTAAGTAATTATGAAGTCATATTATTTTATCTAGGGTTGTAGCAATTTGATTTTAGCATCAATATTCAGATATTGAGATATGTTCAACAATTTTTCATGCTACAAATTTTACGAGCAGTCTAGTTCAGTGCACACCTTGTAACTAGAGGATATACCTTGATCAGAGGCCAATATCCCTAAGCACTTAGTGTGACTAACTGTCATGCTATATATGAACAGAGATAGCATTTACACATCATGACACAC
The DNA here is from genome assembly GCA_022559845.1 of Amorphophallus konjac. Classification (NCBI taxonomy): domain Eukaryota; kingdom Viridiplantae; phylum Streptophyta; class Magnoliopsida; order Alismatales; family Araceae; genus Amorphophallus; species Amorphophallus konjac. The sequence goes on along the minus strand of CM040117.1, from coordinate 36,232,498 downwards.
TCCAAATCATTTCTTGATGAGTGAGTTGTATTTCTCAGTGTGCATGCCATTGCTCTGCCTGAATTTCAATGAATTCTTAATCAGAGTTAACTATGGTACCTCATGACACAGTCCTTTGGACATGTGTTTCTCAGTGACCAAGGTCATTGCTCTGACAGATATTACCCTTTAGACTTTTCAGAAAAATTCATTTGCTTCAAGTCAATAATAATTTCATGTACTTAATCAGTTGAAGTCATGTATTCAAAAGTGTAGATTTCAGAAGTTTTCACAAGACACAACATGAAACAGATGGTTAAGGTTTATTAAACATGCTTCAGATATTTTTAAGAGATTTTAAAGTCAACCCTTGAGTACATTAAACTTAAACCACCTGAGTTATTTCAGATATTCATAAAAACGTATAATAGAAGATTTCTAGTTCAAAAGTTTTCAGATTTATGATCGAGATAGCCCATTGAAATCTTCATGAAGGACTGATAGAATTTTGAACCCAAATGATACCAATTGATAGGAGAAATACCAATTGTTAAGAGAGATTGTGAAGCTCAAAGTTTTCAGAATATGATCAAGGTTTGTCAACAAAATCAATAAGAAAGGATATGCAATGAATTCTGACAAATGTATGCATTTGACAACCTATATGCAATGCATTGACTCCCTCTCACAATATGCATTCAAACTCTCTTTTTGGCATTTTCAATATAAGGAAATGCAATGCACTATATGTATGCAAGGACATGCAAAGACTCAACATTGAATGCTATGCAAGGATATGCAACTAACTCCCCCTGAAAACATGCAATGTTTGCACTGAAAACTGAACATATGATTTCAAATGATATTGTGACTTGTGCACAATTAGACTGTCCTATCAGCAAAGTGACCCATGGTACTAGGCGGAGCACTTGGTCTAAAAGACCACTTCACACATAGTAAGAGCCTCCAGACAGATTTTCCTGCCTTTTGGTAGCTTACCATTTATATACCATTGAGGTCAATCATGATAATTCAATATGCAGTCCTATATGCAATTCAGATTTTCAATGAACTATGCAACAGACAGATTTCAACAACATTCATATGCAGTTCAGATTTAAACAGACAAAACAGTATGAGCATTGAGAGATGTGAATACTCATAGTGTCCAAAGCATAAATTTCAGTTGAGGAGAGTTCAGAGGCTTCAATTTAGACAATGCAGATGAAGAGTGAATATGCTATGCAGAAAAAAAATAGCAATTATGCATGGACACATCAACCAAGATATGTAATGAGTTTTAAAATAGAAAATGTGGAGAATTTACCTGAACAGTTCAGAAGGGGTTTTCATTCTTGAGTGCCTTGGATTAATATCCCTTTTTATTCTTCAGCTTCCAAGGCACACCTGTAGGTTAGCAAACTATTTTGCACAAATAGGCACCCAAGAAGTCTTGGGTCCTGACATGACAGTATTACTTCTAGCAGGTTTTCTCAGCACATTTCTAGCAGCATGGTCATCAGATTTCATCAAGTAGCAATTATTCATTGAATGACCAATTTGTCCACAGCAATGGCATGAATTAGCGGATTTCAAATTCCTCTTATGCACATTACTGTTGTCATGAAGTTCATTGGCAGAGAGAGAGTTCTGTTTACTATAATGATAGTAAGATGCATCAGGTTTCAGGTTTGATCTATGCACATTCTTGTTAGCATGAAATCCATGTGCATATGCATGAAACTTTTTGTTGTTGACAGAGTTAAAATTCTGTTTACTAAAACCGGCCAGCCAACATTCAGCAGCTCTATGGCCTGGCTTCCCACAGTTATAGCATGAAAAGCTCACAGATTTTTTGGCAGAGAATTTGATAACATGGGGGTTAAAAGAATTCTTCTGAATGTGCCAACAGTCCTTGACTGTGTGGCCATACTTCCCACATTTGAAGCACTCATTGTGCTTACCTCTAAAAATATTTCTTCCAAAAATATTTCCATTTGCAGGGAGTTTAACAGTTTTAGAATTGAATTGTCTACCCTGAGCATGCCAGCATTCAATGGCCCTGTGGCCCAATTTGCCATAGTGATAGCATTCAGTTTTCTTTTTGTTCTGAGCAGTCTTTTTCTTCTGAGCAGAGACATGTTTCCTAGCATGCTTTTTGTTATCTTGTTTCAGAATGAAGCAATTATCCATAATGTGGCCAACCCTACCACAGTAATGACATGAATTCTTATTTTTATGTGCATGTGTATGTGCATTCATGTCAAGCACAGATTGAACTTTCTCAACATATTTAAAATTAGTCTTTTTCTTGGTGGCAGGAAAGTTCGAGTGATGTACAGCATGCATTTTTTCAATGTGATTCACTCCTTTCTTCACATGACTGACCTTTTCCATTTTTCCAGTTTGTTTCTGATTCTTCTGAACATTTGGTTATTTATTTTCTGAGGTGGTGGCTACATCTGATGCTTTGATAAAAGATGTCATTAGCTTATTTTTGAAAGCCTTTTTATTGACATTGTTGTAGCCTAACCCTTCCTTTTGAGTATTGACCTTAACTCCTAACAACCTGTCCAGATTCTCTTGTCCACTCACAAACTTTGACAGAGATGTTTTCAGATCTTGAATTTCATTTTCTAGTGAGGAAATGTGTAACCTATAACTGGCAATCTCTTGCTCACTGCAATTCATAGCTTCATTCAAAACTTTGTTAGCAGTTTTATATTTCTCAATTTTATTTTTCAGATTGCTCAGTTTATTAGAATCTTCAATGCAAACAGTTTTTCCTCTTTCTAAGGCCAGAAGTCTCTCAGACATAGTGGAGTTCAGCATTTTCAATTTCTCATTTTCTTCCTTAAGTTTGTCATTCTGAACCAATTCATTTATTAGAGTCTGATCATCTGAGTTAACTCCAAGTTTTCTTTCAGCCTCAAATTCCTTTAATTCTTTTTGCTGTTTCTCCAGATCTTTCTGTAATTCTATATTTATAGATTTTATGGCATTGAATTTTTCAGCAAACAAGTTCTTCTCCTGCTCAAGTTTCTCAATTTTTTTATCATTTTCATTAACTGATTTTCTCAGGGAATCATTTTCAGATTTTAGCTTGTTTAAATCTGAGTTCACACTTTTAAAGTTTTTCAGCAATTTTTTATACTGGTCATGATAGTTAACAAGAGTCTGATTATCATTATCTGACTTGAACTTTTCTTTGAGTTCAGATATCACATTTATATGATCTTGATTCTCAGTTTTCAATAATGAGATTTGTTTCTTCAACATTTAAAAATCAGATATACAGGCATCATGAGCATTTTTCAATTCAACATAATTTCTACATGGAGAACTTGAACTAACTGACCCAGTACCCTTCTTCAATTTTTTATACTATTTTCTTAATAGTTCATGAGATTCAAGTAGCTCAGAATATGCATTTTCCCAATCATCTAAAGTATAGTTTTCAAAGGGATTTACCTCATCATCATCATCATCTTCATCTTGACTGCTGCCTTGATTATTTCTGTCGGCCATCATGCAGCTGACCTCATTTCTTATCTGAGTTCGCTTCAATATATCCAGAATGTCTTTAGCAGAACTGCAATTAAGGAAACATGAATGAATGGCTCTATCAGTAGCTGCCTTTATTAGGTTTATAGCTATCTGGTTCTCTTCATGCATAGATTTGTGACTGTCAGTCCATTTGGACTTTTTCTTTGGTAGTTCATGAGGACCGTGTGAAATTACTTTCCACAGGTCTGGATTAACAGAATTAGCATAATTCTTCAGACCAGCAAACCATACATTAAAATGCGTACCACTGAAAATTGGTGGATGGGCCATGAGAACAAATAACAAGAAAATTCAATGCAACAGGAATATTGATGCACTAAAAACAAATTAGCACCGAAGACAGCAGGATCGGATCTGCAGGTCGCTGGACCTTTTAAGAAGACACCGCTCTGATACCAATTGTTAAGGTGCTAGGCCCGGATACAGAGGGGGGTGAATGTATCCTGCTACGAATAATGCCCAAATAAAAACTCAGATGCTAGACACAATCACAGAATAAAACTAATTCAATTAAACTTATGAGCAAGCACATGGAGCGCGCCTATCCAAGCATCTAGCGGAAGCAAACACACAAAGCAAACCACTGCTCAATAGATTTTTAGGTGGTTCGGTCCTCCAGACCTACATCCACCCCTCACTCTCAACCGGAGTGAGGCTTCACTAGCAAATGCTAGAACCAAGCAGACTCAGTCTGCGAACAAGGTGCTGCCACACAGCTTGACCAGGGGAACAACCTCCCCTCTTCCTCCCAACCGGAGGGACACCCCAAGTGACTCCCAGCCACTTGGAAACCAGAGACCAAAGTCTCTCTTCCTCCAGTCCAGGAGGGAACCCGCCAGTGACTCCCCGTCACCAGCAACCAGAGGTCGAAGACCTCTCTTCCTCCAACCGGAGGGACCCCTGGACTTGCAAGCCACAAGCCCAGAACCGGAGACAAGTCTCCCTTCTCCTGAATCCACAGGAGGAACCCGATCCCCAGCAGGACAATCGGAAGAACAAGGCTAACCAAAGAAACAAAAGAAGAAATAAAGAAACATAAAAAACACAGCAACAAAAGCTGGAAATGAAACACAAGAGATGTGGCTCTCAATGAGCATAGTCGTTCTAGATTTGATCCACGAACAGACTGAACTGATCTGCAATAGGCTCTCTCCTCCTCTTCTTTTCTTCCTCTTCTTTCTGCTTCACTTTCTTCTCTCTTTCTTCTCACTTCTCACGAGCACTATCTCTCTCTTTTCCTTCTTCTGCTCTCACTCTCACTTTCTTCTCTGCTCTCTTCTTTTCTTTCTTTTCTTCACTGGATCGAACTCTCAGCACTTCTGCTTTTCTGCTATTGCTCTCAAGGCTTCGATCAACCTCCTTCAGACAACGGAGACTACCCTTTATAGCAGCTCGAGCAGGGGCAGCACTGGGCGCGTGTGGCCTCCACATTTCCCGCCCAAGTATTTGGCTACGTGTCAGCATCTCAGCTCCTTGGATCACGTGCCAGACATTTCTTTGGTTCACGTGCCAGAACACCTGCAAGAGTAACTGAGGAGTTCAGTCGATGGACAAAATTAACACAGGCTGTACATAGTTCAGCAATGTATAGACTTATAGATATCAATACAGCAAGTGTGTACAGTGTGAGGGAGTGTATAGACTTAGAAGTCTTCATGCGAGCTCAGTGTATATACTTGCTGAAGAATGCATTATCATAATAGGAAGGAGTGTATAGACTTCTGTGAAATGCATGAATGAATCGAGTGTGTAGACTTACTAATGCAAGCACAGGCTGTACACACTTTGTTTGCATGCGAGAGAACACAGTGTACAGACTTTCCTGTGAAGAACAATGCATGAATGCAGTGTATAGACTTGGTGTTAACATGCATGAGAACCAATGTACAGACATGCTGTCCTTGCAGCTGACGACTCCAGTGTATAGGCTTACTGAGGGAGAGACTGTACAGACTTGATTGAAGTGAAGTCTATACAGACTTGAATGTTCACAGTGTATAGAGTTTGAAGCAAGTGACCAAGGCGATGTGTAGACTTTACCCAATGTACAGACTTGGTGGTCTTGAACGTAGGTAAAGCAAAGCAATGTATAGACTTGCCACAGACCAATGTATAGACTTGCTCATACGAGTGAACAGGTCGATGTACAGACTTGGCCAATGCTTGAAGCACAGTCCACTGTATAGACTTGATGCCTTGAAGGCGATGTACAAACTTTGTTACCCAAACGATCAATGTATGGACTTGAACTTCTGGAAACGAATGAATAGACTTTGCCACAGTCTAATGTATAGACTTCCAGTGTGAATGAAACGTTGTATAGACTTGCTCAAACAGTCCGATGTATAGACTTTAGCTGAAGACCACGATGTAATGTATAGACATGAAGAAACTGTGCACATTGTATAGACTTGAAGAAACAAGGCAACGTTGTATAGACTTGAAGAGACAAGGCAACGTTGTATAGACTTCAAAGATGAATGATCAGACAATGTATAGACTTCACAGTTCAACAGCCATTGTATGGACTTGTACAGTGGTGCGCAGTGTACAGACTTTGAAGTCCGACCTAGCAGGATGTGTAGACTTAGACAACAACCAAGATGTCTAGACTTGTTGTGAAGCAATGCACAGGCTGTACATACTTGAAGAATGCTTGCAGAAGGCGATGTATAGACTTTGTTGCGACTAGTGGCTGTACAGACTTAGGCAAAGTGCACACTTTGAACGCCTATGATGTACACACTTCAATTGAAGCCAACTGAGAAGTGTATGGACTTGAATGAAGAAATGGCTGTATAGACATGGAGGACTAGGGGGGGGGGTCGACCCATCTAGTAGGGGAGTTGACCCATTACTGCATGCATTGCTGACTGTATGCTCAATGCAATTGTGTAAACTTCTACAAACAGACAGCCACAAGCAGAGTGAAGCAATGAATGCTTTATGCATCAATTAACATGACTGAACATCAAATATGCAATGCTTTAGATATGTTAAACTAAACTGAGCAGCAAGATGACTGAACATTTGATAGACTGAGTTATGATCAGAAAATAACTGAATAACAGCATGATGACTCACACAGCAAGATGACTCACAGTGATTAACTCACATCAAAAACTAATCATCAAAACCATCATCAAAACCACAGGGGCACAACAAATGTCTCTGTCGTCAATTAGCTGCAACTTCCGACGCCCTGTTTCCTGTTCGGAAACAAAACTTTAGAGGCCCAATTCAACTCAAACATGAATTTCTCTCTTCGACCGCCTTCCAGGGCTTCAATAATTATAAAAGGGGGCTTCCCAAACTTGCTAAAACACATCAAGCTAAAACTGAGTCTGTCGAGACAGCAACAGAAGCAACAGCAGCAGAGAACATGGAATTCCCTCAAGATGGACAAGATGATGCAACGGCCTTTGAAGAGATCCAAAGTGGGATTTTCAAGAATTTTAGAAATTGAAGGCCACTTGAGTGGAAGGATTGCTATGAACCAAGTAAGTATCAAGATTGAAATTGGACCTCTATTCTGCCACCTTCCATCCCAAATTCTGATCATGCGCTTCTTTCTTCTTCTCTTTTCTTCTTTTATCTTTTCAGGATTATCCAAACATTCTGGGGGCAAGAAAGTTTACCAAGATCAAATGGCTACCCCTCCTTCTTTCAAAACTCTCCCTAGACATGAAGAGTTATCTCTCTAGATGGCATCTTCTAGGCTTAGTGACCCATGCCAAACACTATGACAATGTACACCTAGATTGGGCCGCCATGGGAGCCCTTATAGAAATATGGCATCCTTCCACACACACATTCTTATTTCCCACCTTTGAAGCCACTATACTCCTAGAAGAAACGGAGGTGCTCCTAGGCTTGAAGAGGATGAAGGAAGGAGATGAAGAGAAGATGGCAAGCATGACAAGAAGCATAAGAGTGCAAGAAGTACTATCAAGCTTAATTCTAAGCGCCAACATGGTGAATCAAATCAAGGCTACTAAGGGGATCAATCTCATGAAGCTTGCGGCATGGGTCTATAAGAGGATGGACCAAGGCAAGCAAGATGATCTAGAGAAGGTAATGAAGGCTTTTATGATATGCTTGGCAGGAGCTCTACTCTTCCCTTCATCAGAAGATTTCCTAGAAGAAGATCAATTAAGTGCCATTGCTAGCATATGGGAAGGAGAGAGAATAGGACCGGTGGTGCTAGCCTATCTCTATAGCGGGCTCACCTCGGCGGCCATGGGGAGGCCCCTATATGGGTCTATGCTTTTGTTCTCTAGTTGGGTAGACCTCCACTTGAAATTTGATCCATGTGAGGGAACTCAACAAGCATCTAGGATCTTCTCTAGAAGTCCACTTCACTAACGGGCACACTTGGATTATGTGAGAGAGTGGTGAACCGGGTACCAAAAGTGAAGACGAGAGTGGAATGGAGAGAGCACCTAAGAGATATGCCTAAAAATATATTCACATGCGCGCCAGGATTCCTTAAAACTCAAGACATTTGTGCACGGCCCTCATCCGGAGTGGTGCTTCGACTAATGGGCGCCACCGAGCTAATCCTCTATAATGCCCACCGGTGTCTACCACAAGTCGTCCTTCCACGCCACCACTTTGAGGAAGCGTCTCACCTCCCACCTATCAAGAGGCGGGACCTTGGTTCTAATGATGATGGGGAGGAGACCAAGACAACCCAAGCTTTATGGCGGATCAGCAAGCTACATCGGCCTACGGAGAGGATTGAAGAAGACCGAAAGCAATGGAAGATCTACGTAATAGCTCTTAGGGGATTGAGACCCAAAGTGGCTCACTAAAATGTAATGATGCTTTTATTTAATGAAATAAAGAATTCTTCCTTAATTGAGCCAAAGAAAGCATTTGCCATGATCAATACTTCCAAATTCTTTGAATTCTGTCTTTCTGTATTGAGACGCGACTGCCACAGGAGTGGCTAATTCCTGAAACCACGCCCTTCACCTTGTCGTCAATTGTCTTAATCAATTTCCTTAAAATAAATAATAGACCCATGATCGGCGCCTTCGTACACAGCCGTTAATTAATTGACGCCCCACCAAATGGGCGTTGATTCTTTTAAATTTTTTTTATATATTCACTTAATTTCATGAACTAACGCCTTGAGAGTAGTCGTCCATTAATCAAATGATGCCTCTGTGCATTATCATCAATCAATTTTGAAAATAATAATTATATTCATCCCATCATTGTTCTGACAACAGTTACAAATCCCCATGCAATATGAAATGATGACTTTGTACGCTGTCGTCTAATCCTGAAATAGCACCTTGGATGCAGCCGTCAATTGCAATTATTTCAAAAAATTCAAAAATTCCACCAATTCGCGCCTTCTCACACGGTCGTTGTTTATTAAAATGATGACACTGCTCACGGCGTCAATTCTTTTCGAATTCAACCACCAGACTTTCCAAATTTCTTCTTCTTCCTTCTGTTATTCGCCTTCCCCTTCCTTCGTTCCAGTCTCTATCTTGTTTCTCTGCTCTCCTATACACCGTGACCTTGCTTCCCTTCTCATCTTCCCTCTTCTCATTTCCTATCCCTATTCCCATGGCCTACGTAAGTGGAGGCTCGGGCTCCGGCAAACGACAGCGGGTTATGGCCCCCACCGTCGTCAACTTGGACGAAGAAGAACAACACCCCGGCGAGGGGCTCCCTCCCGCGGCGGCTGAAGGTGCTCCGGTGGCGGAGCATGGTGGGGAGAGCGAAGAAGCCGATGAAGAAGAAGGAGAAGAAAGAGATGAAGGAGAAGAGGACGACGACGACAGCAAAGATGAAGAAGATGAAGAAGGAGAAGGAGGCGGAGGAGGCGAAGGAGAAGAAGAAGAGGGAGAAGAAGAAGGAGAAGGAGAAGGAGAAGATGAAGATTATGAAGAAGGAGATGACAACGAAACACCCCCTCCTCGCCGGCCACTACGTGGAGGGTTAATGGCACTGGAGCCCAGCAAGGTAGGTACCCCAGCCTTTGCCATTTATTATATTTTTTTCTTGTTCTTTGATTTTCCATAGCTATCGGGAGGGAGATCATAAAACCTGCAAACCAGTAAATGACGACCGCTGGGGCGGTGTCAATTAAAATGACGACCGAGGGCAGGTCGTTAATTCCTTTTTTCTAAATTTTTGAAAATAAATAATAAAGAAATAGGGCCCAGAACCATGTCGTCATTTGAAAAACTGCCATATTTATTTTTCTTTTATCACATCAAACTGCCAATTTTTTTATTTATTATAAACAAAATTGTCGGGACAGAAACACCCTCAGAAATAGCGCCTCAGCTTGGGGCGTCAATTCAAGAAATAGCGGCCACTGGGTGGTTGTTAATCAAACAGTGATAGAATAATCATCAATGGATTTTCCTTTTGTATATATATATATATTCTTTTTTGTTTGGCAGGGATTGATGCGGACTCGGATCTCATGGGTCCAAGTCCGAGCGGCATACTATGGGTTGCCTGATTTCCAGAGGGCTAGGGTAGAGGCGATGGGGTTCGGCCCCTTTCTTAGCATTGAGCCATTGCGCCCCGACCTACCTTTGATTCAGGTCTTGAGAGGGAGGTGGGATAGGACCAGTTGGGCATTTTTGATGCCCTGGGGGCACATGGTGCCGAGTTTAGAGGATATTGCCAGGATCACTGGGTTACGAGTAGACGGGGAGGCAGTCAGTGGGGTGACCCTTCCCGACTACGGGGAGCTAGCCCAGAGGCTGTTAGGGCTGGAGACGATAGCAGACACCCCGAGAGAGTGTAGGACCATCTCCTGTACTGATCTGACCCGGGCTATGGGATTAGGGGATTCTAGGCAGAGACCGAGAGAGTCCATGGGAGAGTTTGCAGAGAGGTTGATAGATAGAGCCCGGGCTACCTACTGCCAGGACCAGGCTAGAGGGAGCGAGCAGACCGGGATTTGAGGAGGTTTTTGTTCTTGATGCTCAGGAGGCTACTGCTGGGTATGAAGGGGGATGTGATGAACTGCCGATTCCTAGGCATCTTCGAGGACTTGGAGGGAGTTGGGAGGTACGCGTAGGGAGCCACCCTGCTGGCGCACCTGATGGCCGATCTGTCCACGGGGATAGGCCGAGAGACGACTGTCAGTGGCTTCTCGCCTTTTCTTCAGGTATGCATTTCCCTTTGGTTACTTATTTGAATGCTTATGAATATGATTATGCATACTTATGAATGTTTACTGATGCAACTAATGAATGCAGGTGTGGAGCCACTTATATATGCCGATGGATCGAGTCGACCCCCAACCTGGAGAGGAGGGGGCCTTCCCACTAGCGCGGCGGTGGCTACCGTGTCTGACCGGAGCACCACACGCCTACGAGCTGCATGTTCTTCGGCGGGAGTTTCGCGACTACCCCGCCTCACTGATACATTTGCAAAATATGATGCAATTTTCCTTTCATTTCCTACTTTATGAAATATGATGATATGATGATATGATATGATATGATATGATATGATATGATAATGAATGCTATGATGTGAATGCAGATGGTTTGGAGACCCTACCGGGGTATGGCCAAGGAAGGTCATCTTTGGGTCGTAGCGGGTCGGCCTCATTTTGGGCGTGATCTTTGGGTTCACTACTTGACCGAGATCGAGCCGTTACGGCTCAGACTGGCGATGAGGACCCTCGGCCTGCACCAGGAGTGGGTCGAGGTTGGAGAGCCACGCGGGATTGGCAGGAAGACCCGCGGACGCACCATCGCTACCGACTGGCGGATCCGGTTCCCAGATCAGCACGCTGACTAGCAGCGCGGTGGGATTCATGTTACTTCTCAGGCGATAGATAGCTCGGAGTACCTGCGGTGCTATTGGGAACTCTTCGCCGGTCGACCCCAGATGAGGGTCACAGGGGTACGTATGAATGCATTTTTTCTTTCTTTAAATGATGTATGTTTATTATGTAACTAATATTTGAGGAATGCATGATGCACGTGATGCAACGGTGATGGATATGCAAGTCCATCTCCACAGCCCGGAGGTCAAACTTGCAACCACGCGGGCAGACTTGGAGACCTTGGTGAGTGCAACTATCTATATGCAAATGATTCCTGAATTATTAATGTTCAGCCATTGACAATTTAAATGAATGCAGCGTGCCGAGCAGGGAGCGTCATGGAGAGAGACAGGAGGGGCCTCAAGCTCGAGGATGAGAGACTCGATTGTCGAGATCGCTTCCTTAGAGCAGCGACTCGCAGGAGCGGTGGAGCGAGCCGTGGCTGCGGAACGTGACATTGTAGTATGGGTAAGTTCAGAACCATACTCATAAATGCATTCCAATATATCATTATGTTCATAAAAATTGTGGTTCTTATAGACTGAGGAGCTTCAAGCCGCGATTACTTGTATCGAGGCTGGATAGCGTGACTTGGCTGCACGGGTTAGTTCATAAAAGCAATGTTCATATGCATTATTTACTTTCAAAAAATTCAATGACGTTAATATGATGTGATGCATGCAGGTCACAGAGCTAGCGGAGGCGCGGGGGCAGATAGCACTGGCGTGCACCGAGGTTGCAATCCGCGACTAGCGCATTGCGGAGCTAGAGGAGGCACAAAGGCAGCAAGGGGAGTTGCCTCGCGAGGTGACAGAGATGAGGCTCCTCTTAGAGATGGAGAGGAGAGAGCGCACGCGCGAGAGGGAGGAGCACCTACGGGAGCGCCTGGAGCGCCAGCGCGAGGTCGCAGACCTAAGGACGCAGCTGGCCGTCTCATAGGAGTGGCTACGAGCTACAAGGGAGCGACTTTAGAGGGGCCGAGAGCGGGCGCGAGCTACGGGACACTCCAGCGCCTTCGCCAGCATGACCTACCTGGCAGGTTCCTCGACTCGATAGAGGAACGAGGTAGAGGAGCAGGCTCGAGCTTCTGCTGCCTCCCGGGGGTCCATGCCCCTCCACGGGCCCGTCACCGAGATGACGGTGAGGCGGAGAGTAGGAGAGAGGAGAGTGGAGGTGAGAGTTAGAGAGAGACTTGTACTCCTCCACCTGCATGCTTTTGTACATAGATATTTATGCATATACATATATGAGATTTTGATGTTACCTGAGTTGTTGTTTGTGTACCTTGTGTACTTGAGTTGTTTCTTCCCTTTCTCCTTTCCCCTGTGCCTGTACTTCACACTTAAGCAAACAGATTAATTCATCTGTTCGGCTTGGCCCCTTGCTCAATAAACAAGGGGTTGTCATTATTTTAACTTTGATGATGGGTCAAGGGGCCAAGCCTTTAATTAATTAAGGCAAAATAACAAAGACATAGAAAAATGCAACATGCAAGCAAGCAAATGCAAACCGAAATTGAAGGATGCCCACACACGAATGCAACCAAGCACATGATATGGCAAAGGAAAAAGCAGTGGGCTCAATTTGAAAGGGAATCTCTCTTTGTTTTTTCAATTTTTTATCTTTTCTTTTAAATGACGACTCTACGAAAGACGCCAATCATAAGAATGATGCTCTCACACACTGGCGTAATTGGAAACCATTTTTTCTCTTTTCTCTTTTTTTCTTTTCTTTTCTTTTCTTTTCTTTTCTTTTCAAAATCTTAAATGACGACCGTAGACTGACGCTATTCACAGAAATGGCACCATCGTAAGGGGACGTTATTTGAAAAAAATATTTTTTATTTTCCTTTTGCTTTTGAAATGACGACATGCAGACTTACGCTATTCACAGAAATGGCGCCCTTGTGAGGGGGCGTTATTTAAAAAAAATATTTTTTTTCTTTTGCTTTTGAAATGACGACATGCAGACTGACACTATTCACAAAAATGGCACCCTCGTGAGGGGGCGTTATTTTTTAAAAATATTTTTTATTTTTTTTGACGAGGCTTAGCATGGTACAAAAAGTCTTGAAACCTTATACAATCATCCAGCTTAAATTCATTAATCATTCTTAAATGATTTAACAAAGGGTCAACGTGCTTAATAACATGTGCTTTTACTCATATCCTCTCACGGCCCATCCTCCTTAGTCAGTCTTTGCCATCTTTCGAACTTATAATATACCATAGAGGGGGAAGTGAAGAATAAGTTGAGGAAGCTCACGAGAGGTTTCAGAGAACCGGGAAGCTTCCCTCTCGCACCCTAGTGCCTGTTGGGGTTCGGTCTTTGGCTTAGGGAAATTTTTATTGTCTTTTGCCCTTATCCATGCATGCTTACGACCAGGGTTTTCCCTGCGGGGATTTTACTCTCTTGACATGCTTTTCTTTGTAACTTTGCACCTCTTTTTTCTTTTCTTATTTTCTTTAAACAAATAAAGACCTAATTGTACTTGGGCTTCGCAGCATGTTGTTCCCTTTTAGGCCCTGACTTCCACCTACTAGGGCAGCAGGTAGGTTTGGTGGCATTCCCTGACTCATACTCCCACTCGCGAACTGAAGAGAAGAGAATAGGTAAAGTTTTTACACTCTTAGTTTGGCTCTGACTTTCCTTAGATTTTGAACCGCTTGAGTTTAAAAGCTAAACGTGTAGTGTGTGTAAGTGTTGACCTTAAAAATTTTGATTTTCTGGGTTTCACGGCCTATGCACAATGCCAGCCTGCATTTTTTTTATTTTTTCAAATTTCCCCTTTTTCTTCTTTTTTTTACTTTTTTTTAGACTTAAGGGTAATATTTCTTAAGGTACAGTCCATTCCAGGGGTGAGCCAGTTCTTCCCCTTCGGCGTTAATCAGTTTGTAAGCATTGTCAGGATAAACTTCTTTTATTACATATGGCCCTTCCCAATTTGGTTGGAGCTTTGAACGAGGTCCACCCGATTTTACAAAGATTCTTTTGATTACAATTTCTCTGACTTTAGATTTTCTCTCAATTACTTTCTTTTGATAAAAATGCGAAAGCCTATTTTGATAAATGCGTGCATGTTCAGCGGCGGCCAGACATTTCTCATCCAAGAGTTCCAACTGTACAAGGAGAGATTCACGACATTCATCAATAGAAAGCTCCTTGTCCAATTGTACTATAAGAGAAGGAATAAGAATCTCATAAGGAACTACTGCCTCCATTCCATAAGTGAGGGCGAAAGGGGTTTGCCCAATAGGAGTACGAATGGAAGTGCAGTAGGCCCAAAGAGCTTCAACCAGCTTTTCTGGCCAATCCGCGAATTTATTGGCCTCACACATTTTCTTAATGATTTTGATCAAGGTTTTATTTGTCGCCTCTGCTTGGCCATTGCCCTGCAGATAATAAGGAGATGAATGATGCAGTGTAATGTCATACCTGTTGCAGAGGTCATGAAGCTCTTGAGAGATGAATTATGGCCCATTGTCGGTGATGATGGTGCTTGGGATGCCGAACCTTCCAATGATATTCTTCGTTATGAATTTGCAGACGGTTGATGCGTTAATCTCCGCATAAGCTTCCGCTTCCGCCCACTTGGTGAAGTACTCCGTGGCCGTGAGTATAAATGATTTCAGTTTTGTGAGGAGGTTTGAATCACCAAGAGGTCCGATGATATGGAAAGCCCACATGAAAAAAGGCCATGAGGAGGACATAGGGTGGAGTGAAGAAGCAGGAGAATG
This sequence comes from Amorphophallus konjac, assembly GCA_022559845.1. Classification (NCBI taxonomy): domain Eukaryota; kingdom Viridiplantae; phylum Streptophyta; class Magnoliopsida; order Alismatales; family Araceae; genus Amorphophallus; species Amorphophallus konjac. The sequence goes on along the minus strand of CM040117.1, from coordinate 36,217,399 downwards.
AATTTTATCAGCGTGCAGTTGGCACTTGACACACCTTTGATCATAGATAGAACATTCCTCTTCTAGAGTGGGCCAATAGAAACCTAATCTAAAGATTTTCTTAGCTAGCATCTGGCTATTGACATGACCCCCACATACTCCTGAATGTGCCTCTTCCACGACCTTCCAAGACTCATCATCGTCGAGGCATCTAAGCAAGACTCCAGTGAGACCTCTTTGTGGACGCACTTTTCGTTCGTTTATTATGCTAGTCTACTCGGGAATGGTTGATTCATCTATTAAGTGTGTGGGCGTGCCAGTCACCGAGGTGACAATTTATTCGGGCTCCGAAGAGCCCATGGTGCGCTCGATCTGACTTCGTCAGACGATTGTGTGGTTCGTGTCGGGACCAAAACCCGTCGCGCCATAAAGGTCACGACGTCATTTACATCCCCCATACGAGGGAACACCCTTGATTAATCACCGAGATTCAGGGCCTCATGGCCAGAAAATTAATTGCATGGAAAGGCCTATTAGGGAGCATTGAAATCCCCGTATGAGGGTGAGAAGAAAGCATTCGCGGTCATGTGCTGACCATTTAATATTCGGATGAATGTCCGGCTCGGGAAAAGCGCGATCATTACGGGAAAATCGGAGCATATGTATGCCACGATATGGCAATTTATTGTTCAGAAGAACAGAAAATGTTCGGCTAAACCTCAGTCAGAACGGTCAGAAACCAGTAAATCTGTTGGCCCGGTGTAAGAGCAAGCTGCGACCATACTGCGGTGGGCCCCCTGCGGTCGAAACAAGACTTGCATGAGCATCATTAATATTTCCGGTGCCAAGGGGCAACGAGAGAATATCCCTTGAATCGGCTGAAAAGCCCTGTGTCTAGGGAAGCTGATGGGAATCGACGCCGAGTAAGTACTTTTCATATTACATTTATATCCTTTAGTTTATTTTTATATCCACGGGAAAGTATATGCGCAATTGTACGGCTTTATAAGCCAATGCGTCATTCCCACGGATTGTTTGGGTTTCTTTGTAATTTGTCAGTAGGACCCGCAAGGGGGCCCTCAGCCCTCTCCCATTGGTCCATGTCACTCATGTGGGGCTGATCAACCATCCTAGGTGGCCATCTAGAAGGGTTGAATGTCAAATGCCACATGGGTAGACAAGTGGTTAAATTGGTCCAAGGTAGGTCACCTACCTTCACCTACCATACCCCTTGGTCAAGGGGGCGCCCCTCTCCCCTTATTATTGTATTAATTTTTGTGTGTGTTTCACACTTAATCCCAGCCCTTCAATCCCCACCCCTATGTTCACATTGCATTTGATGTGAATCATATAAAAGATTGTATTTTCATATGAATATTAGTGAAAAATCAGAAATTTTGTTGAATGCTTGAAGCTTCTTGCGCCCCCAGCCCTCTCCCTCTGGTTCCTCTCCTCTAACCTCCAGTTCTAGAGTGGTTTCTACCTCCTATCACCTCCCCTCTATCTCTGATCTTCATCTGTGCCACCGCCGTCGCCGTTCGTGCCGCCTTCGAGCCGCCACAGAGCCGTCTTCAAGTTTCTGTCCTGCTGGACAGAGGTGTAGTTCGTGAATTCTTACTGCCAGCCACGAGCTCAGATAGATTTAAAATTTTGAGGGTGTGTTCTTTCCTTGAATCCCCACCTCCACCTAAATTTTTACATCCAAACTCCTCTATTTAGTAATTTTCCATTTTCGTTCATTTTGTATTCCCAGATCTATTTTATCTCTATCTACAGTGACAATAGTTCTGAGTTTCCCATCTCCGACCACCTTTTTGAATTTTACAACCCTCCCAATTTTAATGGGAGTTCTGTCCATCATCCCCTACATCCACCATTTTTCATGATTTTTGATATGCCCTCTATCTATTTTTGAAAAATCAAGTTCTATCTCTGCTACAGTGCCTTTAGTCAGATTCCTGATCCGACCCACTTCCAGTTCAAAATCCTATCAATTCGTAGCCACATCCAAACTTATCCAAACTAGTTTTTCCGTTTTTCTAGCTTGATTTCCTATAGCTTTGCTGAAGACCACCACTTCAGATTCGGACGTTCACATATCAGTCAAAGGAAGTTCTCAGACAAGTTCTCTGCAGATCTGAGAATCCGGTCACTATACAATAGCAACTCCAAAATTCATTAAGGCCAAGATCCGTGCATATCCAGGCCAGATCTTTAGGCCTAGATTTAAGGATTTGAAGTTAGCTTTCCAACGGCGCCAGTCTCGTGTCGATCCGACATCGGGGCTGATCGCAGCGCCCGTTCTCGCCGGGACGCGCGCTGAAAACCAGAAGTTGCAGATCCGTGGCCGGTTATTCCGACCGGTGCCGATCGGAGCCGCCCGGCCTCCGGCCGGCGAACCAGCGCGCCTCCACTCCAGAGAGCACTCATCCAGGCATCCACCACCACAGCGGTGCCACCGGGTCCCACACGGCCCCTCCGGACAGCACATGGGCCCCACCGTCACTAGTTCGGGTGTTGCCGAATCAACGCGAGAAGCTGCCCGTCAACCCTAATTCGGTCCTCCCGGGCCCAGTTGTGTAGCCCTTTACCTCCCAGCGTGGAGTGGGCAGTAATTCATTTGCTGTAATATGGTGTATTAATTGTTCCGGGAGTACGAGTTTCGGCCGGGTCCGTCTTCCACACGCCGAGCGCGTGGAGGTATCATTTTCGCTCCCTTCTCGGCATTTTGCTTACTTCATATATATTTATTTATGCCGCTACTAGAGAGCATGCTTTAGGATCTAGCTCGCTATATTTTTCATATCACCGCTGCTGCGAGAGAGAGCGTGACCATCCCATGACCCGATCCGGGAACGAGAGAGAGCCGACCACCCTAGCTCATTGCCGGTTTCTCAACCGCGCACGTCCGACGCTTCCCTCGCTAAGGGACAATCACGAGCTTGTCGTGTCTGTGGTCTCGTCCCGCATCAATTTGGTATCAGAGCGAGTTGAGTCTAGGGTGTCAAAAAAAAAGGGTGTCATTTACGTCTAGCCATTAGTCATTGTCTAAGTCATGTTTAGGGTCATCATTGTTTTAAAACAAAAAAAAAGTGTCTTTTTGCATTACATCCCAATAACCCGGTATATCAAAAGGTGTTGTTCGAACGTTAGGCTACGCCTATCGGGAAGGCCGCACACTTGCGCGAGTGATCTTCGGATCGGTTATCTCCGCCACGTACCGAGTCTTGGTTTACGTCTAGGGTCCTTAGTGTGCATGCATTCCAAACTTGCATAGTCGGTCTAGTGTCTTGTCACCGTGTGTATGAATGTCCATATCCGCTACCCATGGCCGTTCCCCAAGACCATACATTCGAGTGGTCAACTTTTGTGGCCAAAGTCAATGTCCTCATGGACCGAGCCCTTGGTTTTACCCCTCTCACTATGAAAGTCGCTCTACCCAACGGGTCCACAACGGAACTCCATTTCACCGATAGGGAGTCGGATAATTGGGTTTCTCTTGACATCGTGGAGTCTCTCTCCAAGACAGGCGAGATTGTCTGCGATGGTGATTTTGCTTGTGTTGAGTTCTATAAGAGGATCGGCTCTGTTCTCTACACCGATGGCGCATGGTGCAGGATCGGCACACTTGCTGGTTCATGCATCATTTTAGGGCAAACATGGTTAGGAGAACGAAGAGCCAATCTTGACTGGGGCAAGAGGACTTGCACCTTACACCCACCTTACCTACCCGGTAAGATCACCCTCGTATGTCCAGTCACTCAACCCCAGCGGCCCACTCCACATTCGGAACCATTATGCTTGGAGCCGTCTCACCCCGAGCCACCCGTGTTTCTTAAGGGAACGCTATACATCGTCGAGCCACTTTTTAGTTGGCTCAAAGATGGCTTGGTCCCACCTCCCTTTCTATCTATGGACCCCACACTACCATTGGTACCCTTCAACTCCTACCACACAACTTTTCGATCTAGTCACCATGTTGACACGTTGGATGATCTTGTCATGGGATTAGATTCACAATGGAAGTTGACGCACCTACTGGCCCGAGGCTTTGACCAACCCGCTAGTCTTAACTTCACCCATCCGGCCTTAGGGTCCATTACCTCCGTGTGCACCGTGGGGTGTGTCACCACGGAGATTCTTCTACTCCTCCCGATGCCGACCGAGTCCGACTTCATTCCCTTTTGCCCAAGGGAGGAGTCCTATTTTCTACACATGTCCGTCGTCCCACCGATCATAATGTATGGCGGTGATTATGAATTCCAAACTTGGGACCATGTCATGTTGGAACCCACCTCACGGGGTCATACCTTCTTCGACCCTTTTGACCCCCTCACTAGTGAATCTCCCGAGCCCCCATCTTCACTCCACTTCCTCCGCGGAGTTCACTATCACACCTTTTCCACTCGGGCCAAGCAACCTCCACATAGCCATAGGTCCGAATTTTCATATGGGGGTAATGAAAACTTTGGTTTCTCCGATCCATCCAAACCACCCGCACCTCCCGAACTTCCCACATCCAAGCCCAATGTCCATGATTGGTGCATTGTAGGGTGTCTAGGAGTTCCCCATGACGTCAACCTCCGGTTACGTCAAATGCATGCATGGCACACGTTCGGGTGTCCTGGTCCGCCGTCATCCATGTACGGGTCGGACAAATATTAGGTATGTCTAGGGTCATAGATGAGTCGGTGTGCTTTTTCTTTGTGTGGTATGTCTGTCTGCATGTGTCTTGTGCAAGCTCGTTGTCATTCTCTTATGAGTAAGAGGCGATTGGACTCACTAGATGAGTATGGGATCGGTTCAACATCTATACCCGGATCAGTTACCTATAGGGACTCAACGGTGATTCCTAGTGAGTCTTCGAGCTGCTTCCTTCCCTTTTGAGAGTGCCCCACCCGGAGTGTCCACCTCTAGCCCATGGCAGCTTGCGCATATCGAGTATATATGGAATGAGCAGGTGACGATCACTTGGAGCGGAGCATACCCGTGTTACTTGGCACGGTGACGGATCAGCCGGAGTACTCGCGCATCCCTACCCCTACTCGACGGGGTCGAGTTCCTCCCACCCGGGGAGAGTTGATGGGAATCGACGCTGAGCAAGTACTTTTCATATTACATTTATATCCTTTAGTTTATTTTTATATCCACGGGAAAGTATATGCGCAATTGTATGGCTTTATAAGCCAATGCATCATTCCCACGGATTGTTTGGGTTTCTTTGTAATTTGTCAGTAGGACCAGCAAGGGGGCCCTCAGCCCTCTCCCATTGGTCCATGTCACTCATGTGGGGCTGGTCAACCATCCTAGGTGGCCATCTAGAAGGATTGAATGTCAAATGCCACATGGGTAGACAAGTGGTTAAATTGGTCCAAGGTAGGTCACCTACCTTCACCTACCATACCCCTTGGTCAAGGGGGCGCCCCTCTCCCCTTATTATTGTATTAATTTTTGTGTTTGTTTCACACTTAATCCCAGCCCTTCAATCCCCACCCCTAGATCCTTGGGTTCACATTGCATTTGATGTGAATCATATAAAAGATTGTATTTTCATATGAATATTAGTGAAAAATCAGAAATTTTGTTGAATGCTTGAAGCTTCTTGCGCCCCCAGCCCTCTCCCTCTGGTTCCTCTCCTCTAACCTCCAGTTCTAGAGTGGTTTCTACCTCCTATCCCCTCCCCTCTATCTCTGATCTTCATCTGTGCCGCCGCCGTTGCCGTTCGTGCCGCCTTCGAGCCGCCGCGGAGCTGTCTTCAAGTTTCTATCCTGCTAGACAGAGGTGTAGTTCGTGAATTCTTGCTGCCAGTCACGAGCTCAGATGGATTTGAAATTTTTAGGGTGTGTTTTTGCCTTGAATCCCAACCTCCATCTAAATTTTCACGTCCAAACTCCTCCATTTAGTAATTTTCCATTTTCGTTCATTTTGCATTCCCAGATCTGTTTTGTCTCTGTCTATAGTGATAACAGTTCTGAGTTTCCCATCTCCGACCACCTTTTTGAATTTTTAAAACCCTCCCAATTTTACTAGGAGTTCTGTCCATCATCCCCTACATCCACCATTTTTTATGATTTTTGATATGCCCTCTATCCATTTTTCAAAATTCGTGCTCTATCTCTGCTACAGTGCCTTTAGTCAGATTCCAGATCCGACCCACTTCCAGTTCAAAAATCCTATCAATTTGTAGCTACATCCAAACTTGTCCAAACTAATTTTTCCGTTTTTCTAGCTTGATTTCCTACAGCTTTGCTGAAGACCACCACTTCAGATTTGGACGTTTACATATCAGTCAAAGGTAGTTCTCAGACAAGTTCTCTGCAGATCTGAGAATCCGGTCACTGTACAACATCAACTCAAAAATTCATTAAGGCCAAAATCCGTGCAGATCCAGGCCAGATCTTTAGGCCTAGATTGAAGGATTTGAAGATAGCTTTCCAACGGCGCCAGTCTCGTGTCGATCCGACATCAGGGCTGATTGCAGCGCCTGTTCTCGCCGGGACGCGCGCTGAAAACCAGAAGTTGCAGATCCGTGGCCGGTTATTCCGACCGGTGCCGATCGGAGCCGCCCGGCCTCCGGCCGGCGAACCAGCGCGCCTCCACTCCAGGGAGGGCTCATCCAGGCATCTACCACCACAGAGGTGCCACCGGGTCCCACACGGCCCCTCCGGACAGCACATGGGCCCCACCGTCACTAGTTCGGGTGTTGCCGAATCAACGCGAGAAGCTGCCCGTCAACCCGAATTCGGTCCTCCCGGGCCCAGTTGTGTAGCCCTTTACCTCCCTGCGTGGAGTGGGTAGTAATTCATTTGCTGTAATATGGTGTATTAATTATTCCGGGAGTACGAGTTTCGGCCGGGTCCGTCTTCCTCACGCCGAGTGCGTGGAGGTATCGTTTTCGCTCCCTTCTCGGTATTTTGCTTACTTCATATATATTTGTTTATGCCGCTGCTAGAGAGCATGCTTTAGGATCTAGCTCGCTATATTTTTCATATCACCGCTGCTGCGAGAGAGAGCGTGACCGTCCCGTGACCCGATCCGGGCACGAGAGAGAGCCGACCACCCTAGCTCATTGCCGGTTTCTCAACCGCGCACGTCCGACGCTTCCCTCGCTAAGGGACAATCGTGAGCTTGTCGTGTCCGTGGTCTCGTCCCGCATCAGAAGCGGACGTTCGAAACGTGTCGGTCATTCGGGAGACCGTTTAATATTCGGACGGGAGTCTGGCTTGAGAATATTGTAATCGTCGCGGGAGGACCCGGAACATATGCATGCCGCGATACGGCAAGTTTATTATTCTGAGACACCGAAAACATTCGATTAAATCTCGGTTAGTGTAGCAGGAAATCGATAAATCTATTGGCCCGGTGCGAGATCGAGTCAAGAGCATACTGGGGGCACCTCCCGTGGTCCGAACGAGGCTTGCACGGGCATCATTAATATTTCCGGTGCCGGAGGGCAACGGGGGAGAGTCCCACGACTAGACTCCAAAACCAAAAACGTGTTCGAAGGGAGCGGGCTGTAGACCGAGGATATGAGCTGAACGGCGACCACAATTGGGACGAACCCGAGGTCTAAGCATGACCCACGGAGGTCTTATTGATATTCCCATGGAAGGGGTCCAGGGGTGGCGAGGATCGTCTCGTTCTATTCCGATTTTGTCGGTCACTCACGGACCTTTTCATGTTCGGGCAAGGGCCCATATTGAAAGTACGACGTGGATGGAAACGATTCCGTACAGATGTATGCCGAGTTTACGGCAGTTTCAATGAAAGAACGGGAACGAATCCCATTAGAATGAATCCGATTTAACGGGCTATCGGCCAGGAGCAATGCCGGCTCATGACCATGTCGGGGAGGGAGCCGTCGGCCATATTGGTTGCTCACGGGTCTTTTCATGTTCAGACACAGGTCCATAATAGAAACACGGCGAAAATCGAGGTGAACCCGTTCAAATGTCTGCCGAGCGTGCGGCAATTTTAGTAGTGGCTCGGAAGGGATCCGGCCTGAGAAACGAGTCCGGTTTAATCGGAATGTCAGCCCGAGGCGAGGTCGGGCCATGGCCATTTCGGGATAATTCCCAAGACTCAGGCCCAACCTGGAAGGGCGGCATTATTGTTCCTTCAGCACCGGGTCACGAGAGAGATGGGGCTGTAAAGTGGATTTTACCATTTTTTATCTGGGTTTTAAATTATATATATATATTTATTGCTTATTTCCCTCTTATGTATTTATTCTGGATGATTTAACCATTTTTTTATTATTATTACTATTATATTTTCTCTCCTTTTTTGTTTATTATTATTTTACATTTTTTGTTTATTTCATATATATATTCAAATTTATTTATTCATCATAGTCTTTATTAATTTTTATTATTATTATTATTATTATTATTATTATTATTATACATATTCTTCTGGAGAGAGAGTGGGCCGCTGGAGGGCCAAACGGGGGCTGAAGGAGCGTGCCACTGAAGGTGGAAGGGTGCACCGCTGAGGGGGCTGAGGGAGTGCGCCGCTGAAGGTTCGCGGGAGGTGTACCGGGGAAGGGCTTGGCCAAGGGTGCCGGCGAAGGGGCAGGTGTGGTGGCTATGGGAGGCGTACCGATGAAGGAGCCTTAGGTGTGCCGGCGAAGGGCCTGGCTGAGCGTGTCGGCGAAGGGTTGAACAGGGGAGAGCGTGCCGGCGAAGGGGTCACGGGAGCATGCCGTTGAAGGAGCTTGAGGGCGTACCGCCGAAGGGTTGGAGCAGGCGTGCCGCTGAGCGCAGGGGGAGCGTGTCGGCAAAAGGCCAAACGAGGCGTGCCGGGGGAAGCTGGGCTGGGGCGTGCCGACGAAGGGTGCTGTAGGGTGTACCAGCGAAGGGCGTACCGGCCAAGGGTGGCTAGAGGGGCGTACCGGCGAAAGGCATGGGGAGCCCACTCCTCCTCCGTTTCTTTTAAGGCATTTCTTTTCTTTTTTTCTGATTTTATTAAGTTTGCATGGGTTTCTTCTTTTCTTCTCTTGATTAACTTCCATTCTTTCTCCCATGAGGACGAATGTTCAAGTTGTTTAGTTGTCGTTCGATTTGGTTCTCTTTGAGTTGGTTGCGGTCCCTTTGCTTTGGTTAAAGCGTTTTACCATTGTTCTCTTTTTTATTTGTTTGTTGTTTTTTCTTTTATCTTGTTAACATGTTATTGTTTCTAACAAAAATTCGACAGCACCTCCCCTTGACCCGAGCGTAAGGGAGATACAGGGAACGCGCCCACAAGGAGTGGCGGAACCCGACAACTGGAGGTGGGCGCCCGAGAGCGGCAACACCTTAATAAAACCTCAGAAAACTCGGAGGGACCGGCGAGTGGAAGACTACTCCTAGGATTGGCCAAAGAGGGAGTGCACCGGGAAAGAAGGAGGGGCGAGTGTGCCGGGCAGGGAAGGCACGAGAGGGCGTGCCGCTGAAGGCTTGGCCAAGGCGTGCCGGGCAAGGGTCCAAAGGACCGTGCCGGGGAAGGGCATAGGAGGACGTGCCGCTGAAGGCTTGGCCAGGGCGTGCCGGGTAAAGTAGCTGGGTGGTGTGCCGGCGAAGGGCTGATGGGGTGTGCCGGCAAAGGCCTGATCAGGCGCGCCGGCGAAGGGTTCAAAGAGGGCGTGCCGCTGAAGGCACGACTGGGCGTGCCGTTGGAGGCACAATCAGGGCGTGCCATTGAAGGCACGACTGGGGCGAACGAAAGTGAAAATGCTTGGCAAGAAGTAAACCCTAAAGAAGGAAGAAAAGAAAGGGGCGTGAAACACCGAAGGATGCAGACACAGAAGAGATGCCTGAGGAAGATGCCCAAAAATGTTTGCAAGCCTTCTATTTCTATTCTTACAAGAAAAATGTCTCGAGGGGACTAATACATTGCAACATCGGCAAAACAGGGAATGAAAGGAAAGAAAGAGAAAAAAAAGAAATACAGCGGGGGGAACGGAGCGTGGACTTCTCCCCTCCCGGACCTTACTCCCTCTCTCCACCCACTCTTCTTCTCTTCTTCTCTTCACATAGACGGTGGTGGTGAGTGGAGCGACGAGCTCCTCTTCTTCTCTTCTTCTCTTCTTCTTCTTCTCTTTTCCTCTTCGCACAGGCGATGGCGGTAGGTGGAACGGCCAGTTCCTCTTCTTCTCTTCTTCTTCTTCTTCTTCTCTTCACGCGGACGGCGGTGGCGGGTGGACAGAGCAGCAGGAAGGGGGAGGCGGAGCCTCCCCTCCTCTTCTTTCTTCTCTTCCCCTCTTCCCTCTTCTTCTCTTCTGCCTGTGTGTGTGGCTCCCTCTTCTTTGTTGTCTCCTCCTCTTCCCCCCTGTCCGCAGCGAAGGAGAGGGGTTTTTATACCCTACACGGCGGAAGCGTTCGAAGGCGGGAGGCATCCGAAGTGCATTTAATGGGAGTTGACTCCCTTGTCCTGGGTGGTAGGAGGAGTAGGCAACGTGGCCCAATCCCCGGCTGACACCTCGAGCAGCCCACTGCGCGCCAAGGATTCATAGGGCGTGGGCATCACGTCGTCCTGCCAGAGCGTGCCGTTGAACGTGCTGGACACTGTGCCGCTGGAAGACACAACAAGTGTGTCGTTGAAGAGGGCTAAAGGCGTGCCGCTGAAGGCCACCAAAGCGGTGCCGCTGAAGGCCAAAGGGGTGTGCCACTGAAGGGCCGAAAGGGCGTGCCGCTGAGGGACCTTAAGGGGGTGCCGCTGAAGGCCAAGGGTGTGCCGCTGAGAGGGGCCAGGGGCGTGCCGCTGAAGGACCTTGGTGGTGTGCCGCTGAAGGCCGAGGGCGTGCCGCTGAGAGGGGCCAGGGCCGTGCCGTTGAACGGCTAAATGGGCAGTTTTGAGCCCGTTGTGCGCACGAGTTGTGGCACGTTTGATTTTCTTCGAGGCCCATGGATTGTGGGGCTCTTGGTGGTTGATTTCTCTTCACTGTCATGACTCCGGAGACGGCTTCACGGCAGTGTGCATATTTGGGGAGTCTGGGTGACTAGTCTCTTCGGGGTTTCTTCACTCGGTGCCGTTGTTGATGCTGGGCCGAGCAGGATATCTGTGCGTACAATTTTTGGTGTCCACACTCTTCTATAAAGCACACCTCCAACCAGAGTATATCTTTGAGCAACTCTCCTGATGGCTTTCTTCTCTTTAGCTGTGGCCTCTTAAAGATAAGATTGATCTTGACAGTACTTGGCAATCTCATAAAACCACGGCTTTTCTTCATCATCCAACTCTTCCTTTAGATCTAATAACATGATCTCCTTGTTCACAATGATTCCACCTTCCTTAACCTTCTTGAGCACCTCCTCCTTAATACTAAGGAACGCTGGATCTTTAATAGCAGGAGTGAGACGCTTTTGAACTATGATTGAATGGAAGTCCCTTTTGGGAAGGAAAACCAAGGAGGAAGCAAGGGAAGCGAGAGCATCGGCTAGGATGTTCTGATCTCGAGGAACATGGATGAAGACTAGTTTAGTGAAGAGCTTGGCATAAGCGGAAGCCAGTTCCTGATAGGGTTTAAGTTTAGGATTAAGCGTGCGGCATTTGGTGAGCACTTGGCGAAGAATAAGCTGACTATCACCTACAATCCGCAATTGGGTAACACCGAATCGATGAGCGGCCTCCAGTCCGACCAGAAGAGCCTCATATTCAGCTATGTTATTTGTCACCGGAAACGCGAGCTGAGAGGCGAGTGGAATAGTGATACCCTCAGGTGATAGGAGAACAATACCGATCCCCTTTCCTTGTGAATTCAGAGCTCCATAAAAAATGTAATGTCCACATCGAATCGGGCTGATTGACGGACATTAGTTCCTCATCTGGAAACTCTGAGCGAACATGGTTGAATCTAGGGAGATGGTGATGAGCGAGATGTTCTGCTATGGCATAACCTTTAATTACTTTTTGCTGAATGTAGATGATGTCAAACTGAGAAAGGAAGCTTTGCCATCATTCCAAATGGTCAGTGAGAACGGATTTTTCAATGAGAAACTTGATAGGATTCATGCGAGCAATAAGATGAACCTTGTGAGCTAAGAAACAATGCTTCAATTTCTGCATTACCCAGACTAAAGTTGTGCAAGTCTTCTCCATAGCTAAGTACTTCTATTCACAGGGGTTGAGAAGCTTATATAAGTAGTAGGCTGCCCTCTCCTTTCCTTCTTCATCAACTTACGCACGGACAGTACCAACAGAGTCATCCAGGATAGAAATATAAAGAACAAGTGGTTTGCCTAGAACTGGCGGCCTCAGGAAAAGAGGATTGGCCAAAAAATCCTTTAGTCCATCAAAGGCTGCCTGACACTTGTCATCCCAATTAAATTTGACTCCCGATTTAGTGAGCTCGTAAAACGGCCTACACCTTTGTGAATGCTGGGAGACAAACCGACGGATAAATTGCAACCTCCCGATCAATCCTCAAACTTCCTTCAAATTCTTGGGAGGAGGCATATCCCTTATTGCCCTTGCCTTGTTGGGATCAATCTCAATACCCCTTTTGCTGACTTTGAATCCAAGCAATTTTCCGGATGAAATGCCAAACACACACTTCTTGGAGTTCATTTTTAGTTGATACTCCCATGCTCTTTGCAAAACCTTGGCTAGAACCCCAGGATGCTCAACCCTTGTTCTTGATTTCACTACCAGCTCATCAACATACACCTCTATAACAATGTGGATCATGTCATGAAAAATAGCCATAATGGCCCTTTGGTAAGTGGCTCCGGCGTTCTTGAGCCCAAACGACATGACCACATAACAATAAGTACCCCAAGGTGTAGTGAATGAGGTCTTTTCTTGATCCTCTTCAGCCAAGCAAATATGATTATAACCAGAGAAGCCATCCATGAAAGAGAGGGTCTCAAACCCTGCCGTATTGTCAATTAGCACATCTATATGAGGGAGGGGGAAATCATCCTTAGGACACGTGCGGTTAAGGCCCCGGAAGTCTATGCAAATTCTGACTCTTCCGTCCTTCTTCATGACCGGGACAATGTTAGCCATCCAATTGGGGTAGAGGACGACTCTAATAAATCTGGCCTTATGAAGCTTATCGGCCTCTTCTTTAAACTTTAATGCCATATGAGGGTGGAAACGTCTCAACCGCTGTTTGACCGGGACAGATCCTGGCTTAAGTGTGAGACGATGTTCAACGAGCGCAAAGTCCAGACCCGGCATATCCTCATAACTCCATGCAAACGCGTCCTTATATTCTCAAAGAACTTGAATGAGTGCCTCTTCTTTGGAAGGTGGCAAATTTTTGCTTATGAGGACAATCCTAGGGTTTTCCTCGGTACCCAGATTAATCTCTTTGGTGGGCTCTTCTACAGAGGCTTACGGTTCGTCGAATCTCCTCATACCACTAGCAAAAGCATCAGTCTCGTCCTCATATTCTTTGTACTCTTCATCCCCCTCTTCAATAGGGTCTTCATCATTCATAACCTCATAAACACCAAACCCTTCATCTATAGAGCACACATCCTCACATTCTATATAGTGCCCCAGAAATTTTAAATAATTTTCAAGAAATTATAAAGGCCTAAATAAATTTATAAATAGTTATTATGAGGCCAAGTGGTGTTAATCAATTAACCCAAACCACTTAATTAAAGTCCAAAAGGTTTTTAACTCAGGCCCATTAAGTTAGGCCCACATTCTAGAAGGTAATTAAGTCTATCCACGGATATTAAGGATAAATACTAATACTATAAGATAATGATTTGGATAATTAACAAGCGAGTTTTCATAAATTGAAACTCTAAGCTACGATGACTGTAACAGTCTATCGTAAGACCGCCACAGCCATGTAAAACATGGGCACTCGACCGTTACATTCCTGTTAATTCCGTAAGTGAAGGGACTAATGAAAAGATTGGAACTTGATGTTCCTATCCACTATGGATCGACTTGAGAAGGATTGTAAAAACTCTAAGGACTCTTAGAGATTAGGATTTGATGAAATAAGGACTCTAAACTCGAACTAATCCTCAAAACCTAGCCTAAACTCTATAAATAGGGCATAGTTCTGAACTGTGCGACCCTTACCTCTTGGGCATAAGGAAGCAAGGTAAGGAGTCATTATCGCAGGTAAGTTCTTTAGAATAATTTGTTTACAATACTTTAGACTAACTCCCCTCCGAATTTCACATCTTTAGGTCAAGAGGGCGTGGAGTTAGAGCCTAAAGAAGTTGCTGAAAAAGTCATAAGAGAAGGAAGGGATCTAGGGCACGGTTCTCAACCAAATTCAGAAACTACAGTCTAAGTAAGAGGTAGGTTATCTCATGAATGGCAAAAACAGCAGGATAAGACTAAAAGCCCTCTAGTTTGATTGAATTCCATGCATGGTAGAGCATTGATTTCATGTTTTATTTGTTCTATGCACATCATGCACCTCTTAGCCAAATTAAGAAATTAAAACATGACTCTTCATCTATTCATGATTACCTATGCATGTAGATGGCCTTACTTCGTTAACATGACTAGAAACTCATCATGTTTTGATAAAAGACATGATGTGAGTTGATCTCTTAGTTTCTATGATTGTTATCTGTTAACAGATACTGTAACGCATTAGCATAGGACCGTCGCTTCCAAGTCACGGCCCTACGACAGACCGTTACACACTCTGTGATATTTGAATTGCACTGATGTTTCTAACGCGCTTGGACAGACGCGTTACAATCATGTAACGGCTGGGTCCTGACCGTCACTTTCACTGTGACGCCCCATCCCCAGACTGTTATATCATGTGTACTGTCAACCTTTGACAGATTATAACTTGCCAATATTACCATTGTTTAAGCCTAGTTATTTAAGTTATAACCTGATCTCATGTTTTAAGGTTGTTTGATCGTTCATAACAGGTATTGCATGTTTGGGTATCACTTTTATGTTTAAGCTATGCTAATTTCATGAAGCTAAAACCTATAGTTTTGTACTATTAAAGCATGATTTGTTAGCATTATATTGACGGAGTTTTCATCACGGTTTTCACATTTATTATACATGTCACTACCTATCAATAGAGTCAATTCTATAAGTACATGTCACTTACTCCGGTATGATGTCATTAGTTCACACATTGCACTATAGGAACACTATCTTGAACATGAGGACCTCTCTATTGGATAATCCTTCCAATGGACTAGGAAATCATTGTTTCAAGGCCTCCATAATTCTCCGCGAGCCTGGGATTCCCACTAGGACGCCGAGTTGGTTGTACCATCAAAGCCCATTAACTAGATTACACTATCGAGTTTTCTGGTTCTTGTAATGTAACGGCTCTCCACTGGGCCGTCAGGCACATGTAACGGCCCAATGGACGACCGTCACATTCATCTGAGTTTAATTTTATCCTTCTGGACTCGGATCACTGTAACGGCCTATTACTGGCGCGTTACATAATGTAACGGCCCAGCCAATGACCGTTACATAGCTTGTTTATGTTAACCCAAGGTTTGACCAAGGGTTGATATTCCATTGATTCTAGACAAACCTTGATGATCTAGAACTTGTCATATTGCTTAAATGGATCAAAAAAGAATGGAAGTTAAGGAAAGTACCATTATGCTGTCGATTTATTCAATAAGCATAACTTAGTTAAATATCATTCTTGATCTCATATATTCAAAATTGAAGCATTCATTCATTGATTTTAGTTATCATGGAATTATTGGAAGTGCTATATTCTTGGCCATACGACACTGTTATACTGCGTGGAAGTAGCTTAATTTATAACTGAAGATGCGATCGAGCACTGATTGTGTTCAAGGGCTCTATGCTAGTCCCCTCGGCTGATTACCGGAAACATACTATTTTATAAACCATGGGGTATGATGCTACTAGCGTCGCATTACGCTGGGAGTACTATTTCTATAAATAAGTGAAGATCCACGGCACAACATGACATTCTTGCTTGATATTCCACAGAAATTCACGAAGCACTTGCTCTTAAGCATAAGATACTAAAGTGAGGAATATGTGGCTTGCTAGTACAATCTTGTTCATGGAAGGCCAATATCATGTTCTTGTTATATTCTTGCTAGTTCATTCTTGATCATTCTATCATACATGGTTATCTTGTTTCTATTGATTTGATCGCATGATTGATTTGCATTCGCATGGTCTTACCTTATTTCTTTAGAGCTAAAATGATAATTACTTAAATAGTGCCTTCATGTTGATGCGAAGATTCCTACTGGGCAAGTGTGCTCATGACCTATTTTCTAATATTTTTCAGGAGATGGAAATAGTTCGGATTCGGGCTATACTAGTAGCGGGTCCGGAAGCGAGTGAAAGTGTTATAAAGATGAGAGTGAAGACTTAGGAAGTTAAAGTGTCTAGATTGAGTCAATGTAATTTTTCCTATTTCTTGAGTCTAGTAGAATGGAAATCAAATTAGTGATTGTATCTTGAATATTGAGCATTATGAAATAAAGTTGAAGTTTAATTAAATCTTGTGCAATTGCATTTACTTGTGTGATTGTCTTTCACTCTGATTGATTCTTGCTTGCAAGAGGCTTACCATGCCGGCTGTTCGCACTCCCCGAGCGAGTCTTTCGCTGTAATTAAAGGCTCGGGGCGTGACATTCTATTTTTGACAGGAAGATCGGATCCTCTAAGAAACCAGGAAGAGCTAAGCATGCCCGGCATCTTCTAGCTAGATCTAGTAAGAACCTACGGGGAATCTGTCTACCCTTTGCTTTCTTATGAGTAGCTACCCCAAGACTCTTATTAGAGGAGGAGGGAGAAGAACAAGATGACAAGCTAGATGAACTACCCTGACCTAAAGAAGGGGAAAGAGAAAAAGAGGAAGATGCAGTGGCTACAGGAGAAGTCTCCTCATCAGAGGAGAAAAGGAGGTCCACTAACGGACGTTGAAGGAGCGGCCCTTGGGTCGGGGCACACTCACGAGCAAGATAGGAGGTCTCTTTAATAGAGATGGAAGATTAGAAAGTTTAAATTTTGGCGTTTTTTTTCATTTTCAAGAATAAAGCAATGGGAGGGAGAAGTAGGAGATAGTGGTGAAATCGAAAGATTAGGAAAAAATCGGATAAGAGATTACCCACACGGGGGTGTAATGGAGAGCTGAGAGAATTGCTCAAGGAGCAAAGGAGGAATTGAGGAAGCTGGGAGCAAATCTGGAGAGAGAATAATCAAGACCACGGGCGGTCTAGGGATATTAGAGACAAAGTTTGAAGCACCAGAAGGTAATAAGTGAAGGATGTATGGAATCAAGGAAGAAAAGTCCAGCCCACAACCTGTCCATAGTAAAGCCTTCTTCAAATGGCACGTCTGGTTCCCCGGTGTCAGTATAATTACTTAAAAGCTGCCTCTTATCTGTAATTATTACTGGCTTTTCTATTAGCTCATGAATAAGCGGCGGCCATTCCGGATCAGTCGACATAAACAGACGGCTTAAAGCAATTGTGATATCATTCAAATCAAACCATATATACTAGTCACATTCTGGGTCATCCATCTTTCTTCTCTTATTCGGCCTCAAGGACTCCAAAGCTTTATATGTGACCAGTGGGGCTATGTGACGAGCAGACTGACGTGCATGTACATCTTGGCTGTCCAGAACAAAAGTGATGTTTGTAGTTTGTTCCCCAACTTGTTCAGAGGTCCCTTGTATGAAGTGTGTATAAAGAGTCCATGTGAGGGGTTGTCTATCTGTCTTGAGGGTGGAGGTCATGGTGACCCATGGCTCTCCTTCATCTTTACCATGTTTTTCTCTGCCCGGCCCTTTGTATCCTAGGCCGCCTCGGGGAATTAACTTATGATGCTTAATGGGATTTACTATGCCCTGGAGGTTAACACCCAGGGCTTTGCCGGATCTGTACCCCATTTTCATCAAAATATTCCACCCTAGGGTATTCATCATATTCTTCTTTTCTTTCCCCTTGGAGGGTAGGGGTGATACTAAAGCCGATGCATGGGTTGTAGTTGGAGGCCTTAGCAAATCCTGCCGCGGATCAACAAGATCTAACACTAATAATAGAGGCCTATTAGCCGGCCATATGGAAGGTACTGATGTTGCTGAGTGTATATCATCTGACGATAGAATAGACATGCTTGTGACTTTGATGATGCACCCTTTATGTGGGAATTTTATGCATTGATGATTTGTGGAGGGCACGACATCAAGTTCTTGAATGTATGGGTGACCTAAAATACCGTTGAAGGTTGGATCCATGTCCAGAATGTAGAAGTCTGCTGTAATCGAGACCGGACCCAGCCCAACTTTTAAAGTAATCATGCCCAGCGGAGGTTTCTTTGTATTATCATAAGCAGTCACTGAAATAGTAGATGGCCAAATCTGACTGTCCGGAATGCCACACATCTTTAGAGTGCTAGGAGATAGCACGTTAATAGATGCTCCTGTATCGACCAAGCATTGCTTAACATGTACTTCATTAATATTAATTGTGATACACATGGCATACTTCCTGGCCGATTTTGGTGCTAATTCATGCTCGTGAAAGATGATGGCCGGTTGACCACTTGCTGGAGTCAGGACTGATGTAATCTGTTCAACAGGGAGGTCCTCATTAACCATCACCTTCTGTAGATACTCTTTCAAAGCCTACTGGTGAATGGTGGATCTCTTTATCAATTCTAAAATAGAAATCTTGGCCAGGGTTTTGTCCAGATGTTTTAGCAAGTCATACTGAGTGCCCGGTATGGATTCTTGCTCTTGCACTTGTTCCTCATTCCCTTGCGCGGGCTCTGGCTCCCTTTTTGGAAATACACGATGGAATATCCGTCCACTACGGAGCACCATGGTTTGTGACGATTGTGCCTCTGTCGGGTTGTGGGTAGGTGGAGGATTAGTGGATGAAGATGGGATATTAGGATTAACGGATGTTGGAGGGATGACCAAAGAAGGAACCCTTATGAGGGGCCTTGTCCGTTGAGGAATAGTGGTAATTGAAGAGGTAACAGTAGGAGGGGTAGGAGGCACCTGGATGGCTAAAGAAGGCGTAGGCCGAATGAGGAGAGGTCTAGGTAAAAATGAGGGATTTACAGTTTGAGATGTGGGAGTCCTTGCCGGCGAAGGATTGACGGTAGCAGTGGGTGGAGTAGGTGCAGGTGAGGGGCGAATGAGAAGTGGTCTGGATGGCAACGGCGAAGAATTGGTGATCGGAGGGTGGGTTTGTTGTGGTGTAGAAGATGGTGGGGGGCGAATGAGGAGAGGTCTAGCCAGTAAGGGATTAGTGGTAGTGGAGGGAATCTGGTTAGTGGTGTGTAAAAGGGGACGGGATGGTTGGGGAAAAGGCATCGAATGGAGAGGTGTTCTTAACAAACGGGGTGGTTGAGTTGGAGTTTGGTTTAGAGCCCCGACAGCGGTATTCTCTTCATGCCACCCTTGTCCTCTTTCCACTTCATGGAAGGAGGTAACATGGTTTACTTATTGGTTCAGAGGGTGCTCCGGCAATGGATTATGGACAATCCCCATGTCCGGTTGAGATGCAGGAGCTTGCTGCTGTTGAGGAGGAGGTGGAACTTACTGCTGAGGCGGCTGCTGAGCCTGTTGCTATCTAGGAGGTCTTCGTGCCTTCAAGGTTGCAATAAACTGCCTCATTTCATCCCAATTGATACCACCCTGATCATTCAAATCATAGATATAATCCTTGAAATAAAAGCAATGATCTATAATGTGACCAGGCTATCTGTGGAAGACACAATACCGAGAGGTATCCACATTAGAGGGCCAGGCCGTTCTTTCTTTTGGCAAGGTGAGCAGGTTGGTGGCCATAAGTGTGTTAAAGATGTCAGTAAGACTTTTAGGTAATGGTGGGTATTGGCCCCTTTTGGGTCCCGGTGGTCTTCTTGGCTGCTGGGAGCCATAATTGGTGGGTGGCGGCACTTGGTAGTATTGCTGAGGAACTGGGGGGTTTGGGTGGACGGCTTGATTTTGTGGAGGAGGATGGAAGGGTCGAGGGGGAATATTTGCTTGGGGAGAGGGATTAAAGAAGGGGAGTTTTTGTGGAGGTTGTGGAGGTCTTGGGTTAGGGTTGCGGAAAGGTGCGGGGTCGTCAACCACGCCTACCTGCTCGTTAGTGACGTTGCCCTCGGTTGTGCCACCACTATGGTTAGCATTGGCGTTCTTCCTGACCAACCTTGGTTTCTGTTCAAACATGCCCATGATGGGAGAATCTTTCATCTGAGTCTGTATATATCTTGCTCTCTCATAGAGCTATTCCATAGTGCTTAACTTATTCATGGCCAAAATGTGACAGAATTACGGAGTAGAATTTGATATGATCATCTTAACTTGCTCCGTTTCCGAAAGGGTATCTTTCAATCTTTCGGCCATAGATCTCCACCTATCGGCAAACAAAATGAAGTCCTCCTCAGGCTTCATCTTCTCGGCAACAAGATCTGTAACTGACAAAGATGGGCCCACACCGTCCTTATATTTCTGTAAGAACTTCTACTGAACAACATCAAAATCATCGACTTCAGTCGACTCCAAGGAATAAAACCATTCAAGTGCCGGACCATCTAGAGACCTTCTAAAGAGATAGGCAGGGAGGTCTTATTATCCAGCCAGAAGGATGTCTCATACATGAAATCTTTCAGATGAATGAACGGGTTACCTGTTCCATTATAGCGCCGAAAATTTGACATTTCGGAGGAAGGCAAATGAAAAACCGGGAAAGTGGGGAGAGCAATCTCCGGAGCATTCTTCGGTGCCGTAACCTTCTTAAGCTACTCCTCCATATGAGCAATCTTCCGGAGGAGTATGGTGTTAGTGTCAGACTCGACTAGGGCTGGATTGGAAGGGAACGGATTCGGCATAGGCCTCCTTAAGAATTGGGGAGGTGGAGGATATTGGGGCCTAACCACTGGATGGCTTGCCGGTTAAGCTAGCGTAACCATGATAGGAGTTGATGGACGTGAAGGAATCTTATGTGAGACCACCTAGTCATTAGGAGATGAATGGCCACCCGTGGCCTGAGGAGGGTTTGAGGATGAAGGGACAGATTTTCCTTTTAGAGCAGCCTGGACCGCCTGACGTTGAGAATCGTTCAATTGAGACAAAGCATGAATAAGATCATTGAGATTGAGAGATGAGGAAACGTCCCCAGATGTATCTTGCATGATAGGTTGAGCTTGGGAGGAAGGCTCAACCTCTTGAGTAGTAGTGTCCACCACATGGACCTGAAAATAATAAGGATGGGAGGGAGCATAGTTTCCCTCATAATGGGTGGAAGCTTGAGGAGGAACCTCATAGGATGGGTCAAATTGACCCTCCTCATAACCATCATAAGAGTACTCATAGTTGGCCATGTTAATGATTCTACCTGAACGAAGTTGCATATTTAAGATAGGGAATTATCTAAAGCCAACAAATATAAATAAGAAGCAATCACCCAATCAAGCAAATTGTTCACACAAGTTGTAATGAACCCGAGATTTTAAGGTTTTTCTTGAGATAAAAATGGATTTTAAAGGTATAATCAATTCTCTCTTCAATGTGGGTCCGAGTTTCAAGTCTGGGTGTAATCTCCGGGTCAACTAAGTTCTTTTTCTCTCCTTACCAACGGATGGGTTGAGTAAACTCCGGGTACTTCAAATGGTACAACCGGCTCGGCGTCCGTGAGGGAATCCACGGGTGCGGAGACTTACGGAGGCCTTAGAAAAGGAATTTTCAGTCCAAAGATACGGAATGCTCAATGGAGGATCCTTCCAATTCCAAGAAAGGGTGTGGAATCCTAGGAGTGTAGAGAGAGGAGGTCTCTCAACCAAATGCCCTAAAATGCAGACTAATGCAGACAGATCAATGAGCAATAGGCAGATAATAAGTAAGTGCAGTAAGCAAAATCAGTAAAATCAAGGTTCTGTGAAGACAGAACATAAATAGCGACCTGGCAGCAGTCGCTGTCTAAGCAAAACAGCGTCTGTATGACAGTCGCTGATCACGGTAAAGAAACTGTGATGAATCAGTGAACAGTAAAGTGAAATAACGCTTTGGTATGAGGCGATGAATCTGTGAATAACGCCTTTGTGGAGGGGTGTTATTTAACAGTGAACAGTAACAGACTCAAGAATTGACGCCTTGTAAGTAGGCGCTAAATGCGGGAATAACGCCTCTGTAGAGTGGCGTTGATTATAAAAATAAAAATAATGCTGAAAATACTGCAAACAACACCTCTGTAAGTGGTCGCTGATTATATAAATAGCGGCTGCAGAGCAGTCACTGATCAGTTTCAGTGAACAGACAATAATATAAAAGCTAGCAGAAATCAAATTTTCTCCCTAAAAATGCAATGGATAGTTTAAAAATTGGCTAATCAAGTGGGAGGTGTGCACATGGTGCACAAAGGGAGTGTGCTACGTGGAGCACTAGGGAGGGGCACACGTGGATGCCAAAGGAGGGGCACGAGAGGGTGCCAAAGGGAGGGGCACACGTGGGTGCCAAAGGAGGGGTAATCGAAATAAAAATAGCAAGAGTCCCACCATGATCGCCAATTTGTGAACGTGTCACAAAGGCATTAAGAAGAAGAGAAATTTAATTTCTTAAAAGAAAGAAGAAAGATAAGTATAATATATGATGGGAAATAAAGAAAGGGAATAGAAAGAGAGCATGTGATGCTCTAAAGGAGTGTGATCGCCAGAGGGGTTACCTCAAAAAAAATAAAAGATGATCGCATGTACCTTGTGAAGCGAGTGAGATTGTGCGTTGCACTTCCTCCTTCTACCGGCCAGGCAATGAAGGGGGTCCTTATCTTGATTACCCTTATAAGACAAGCAAAGATAAGCAAAATAATATAGATTAGCCAAAGCGTGTAGTATCAATGCTCACAAGAAGTAAGACTATGCAACGTGGGCATGAACACACCTTGTGTGTTTTTATTTAAACCCCTTTAGAAGGAGTAATGGGTAGGGAGAATATGCTATGGATGCAAAATAAATAGAATATGTAGAGAGATATATGTGATGAACGATATATGATGAGTGCTTCTAGCAAAGATGGCTAGAGCTGTACGTAAGATGATAGAAAACTAAAGAGAGATGAGGGGCCTTTCTGCTGTTGTTGCAGCAGTGAAGGAAGAAGAGGCAGAGAGAGCTCAGCCGCAGGAGGAAGAACACTTGTAGAAACGTGGTATAAAAACCCTGCAAGAGAATCGTTAGTAGAACTCTGATCGCAGCTTGATCGTGGTTTGAAGGAACTTCTCTCTTTTAAGAAAACTCTCTCTCTTGCTAACGGGAATCTCTCTATTGCAGGGATCCTCTCTCTCGCGGGTGGCCTTCAAGGAAGGGTATTTATAGGGTTTAAGACCTAGTTCCAATGGGATTAAAACAAGTGATAAACCTCCAGAATGTGGATGTACTTCCATGGAAAGGATTGAGATCAAAAAGTAGAAGGATTGCCCTGTGAGGAAGCAGTAGTAGAAACGAACACGGAAGCTAAATGACGACCTCAGGGTGGTCGCTAATTAAACTGACGACCGCGCACGCAGTCGTTATTTCCTGGATTAATTTATAGAAATAAATGACTTTTCATATTAAAAATAGGAAATGACGCCTTCGTGACATGGCATCAATTAATGAGCGCCTGCGAAGCAGACGTTAATTCCTTGAATTTAATTTTGAATGGAATTCGTAAAACCAGGAAATGACACCTGCACGGACGGTCGCTAATTAATTGAAATAACAACACCCATAGAGTCATCTATTAAATGACGCCCTACTGTCAGTCGCTAAAATATAATAACAAAAAATTCTAAATAAATTAGAAAAACTCCATATTGAGTCAGTAATGAAGTCCACTTTGGGGCATTTTGTTGCAACATAAGATTTACTCAACATAGCATTGATTTTAGCGTGTCTACAGTAAGTCTCCAAGAGCCATGGATTCTCACATAGATGATGAGCAAGTTGTACCCTAAAAATCTTGGAAACCCTCTAAATCTTGTCTTAAGGGTATAAGATAGGATTCGACCGGCCTTTGGAACCACGAAACAAGGTTCTGTTTGGTTTTGTTTTGTCTATTTTGAATGCGTGGCGTCCCCATAGACCGCGTTCAAGCTTTTGTTCCCTGATGGCGACAGTCTGATCGACCGCGTTGATGTTTGAACACCCCCATCCATCGCACTGCGTTCAACCCTGGTTTTCATGAAACGTGCCCGTACGATTGACCACGTTTTAACAAAGATTTGCAAGTATGTGAGTGAGTATTTTCATGTGTTTTGACCCGTATATTAACGTGGTTATCATCCTTATAAGTTAGTACCCTCATGATTCTCTATAGAAATAATGGATTTCTTGTTCTTTTATGAAACTATCCTAAAATTCTATACTTGCTCTCCATTCCATTGATATTTCTCATTACACGGTCCTTACACTTTAATAGTGCTTATTATTGTTATTCCTTGAACATAACTCTTTGATTGCACTTGGCCGTATCTGTTATCTATAAATTATCTAGTGACAATTAAGGAGTTTGGGTCTGCTTGACACTCAATGCCAGTTCAGATGGAATGTCCAATTATTCTGTACCCATGGGAAATTTTGTGGTGTGATATTGCACCAATCTGACATGCAAAATTTGATCTAGACAATTCAATTATACATCTTGTGATTGAATAAATGTTATTTTTGTTATATGATTTACATGATATCTGACTTGCTTGGCCCAAGAAGGGGTATTATTAGAACTTGAATAATTATTGACCAATTCTATGGTTATGTTCACTTGTACCGTTCATTCATTTGATATACATTATTATCTTAGAATTTATGCCCTTCTTTTTTACCTTCATGTCTTTCCTTGGAAATATGAATCTTATAATCTTATATTCATCTACTTGATTCTCTATTCTTATTGATCCTACCCTCTGGTCTTTCATATTGTTTTAAGGATTTGCACCATTTCATTATGTAGCATTTCTGCACGTTGTTAAAATGTTAATCACTTATATTTTGCATGATCAAAGAGATGTAATTTATACTGAGTTTTTTGCTCAACCAGTGTTATTTAATATTTTTCAGGTAATAACGAAAATGAAATCTATTCTAATGGGGAAGGGCAAGAGTGACCAAGTGCTCCTGGAGTCACTAGAAGACCCGAGTCTTTTTTTCTTGAGTCTAGTTTAGAATTTTGAGAGTATTATAATTGTGCCTTTTTCTTTTTGAGATTTGGAGATCTAATTTGAGTCAAGAAATTGTAACAAAGAATTTTGTTATTCATTTGAGTCAAGAAATTGTAACAACGAATTTTGTTATTCATAAAAATTATGTTTTTGTCTCATTCTAGTCTCTTGGGGTTGTTGTCTCCTCATGCTTTGATTGACATGACTGATAGTTGTCATGTTCTGAGTTCCTTCCACTGTTACACTCGGGGGGTGACAATAGAGCATTATGGATGCACTTTCGGGAGCACTTCTTTTGTTTAATTTGTTGTTCATTTGTTCGTTCACTTATTCGGTTTATTAATGCGAGGGCGTGGTAGTCACCTAGGTGATGATTTATTCGAGCTTCAAGGAAGCCCTGGGTGCGCTCTATCTGACTAGTCAGATGATTGTGTGTGTCGTGTCGAGACTGAGAACCCGCCGTGCCATAAAGGTCACGACGTTAATTACATCCCCTCGAAGAGGGGAAAACCCTTGATTGATCGCCGAAAAAAGGGGGCCCTACGGCCTAAAATTCATGATAATGAGGCGAGAGCGAGATCTCGGATCGCATTTAAACAAACCCCATGTCGGGGCGTAAACATTTGTAAATTCGTATATGTCGGTCATTTGTGGACCATTTTCTATTCGGACGGAAGTCCGCATTCAAGTGGAGAAAAGGGACGGCGATTAAACAGTGTAGATGTCTACCACGTATGCGGCAAGTTTAATGCGGATGCGGGCTTGGATCTCGGTAAAGACGGGTCAAGTTAACGAACTATGGGCCCGCGATGACTTCAGATCGTGGCCATGCCGGGAAGGGCTCCCGAGGTCCACTTCCAACTTCAGCAGGGCATCATTACTTTTCTCTTCACACCCGGTCCGGAGGAGCAAGGGCTATGTCATTCATTTTTTTTATTGTTCTAGTTGTTAACTTTTCTTGTTTATTCACACACACGGGTGGTTCATTTCATTTATTCACTTCGCATCTTTTCTTTTATTGGGTTGATTGTTTTTTTATTATTTGGAAGGCACGCCGGCTTCAGGAACGAAGAGGGCACGCCGGTTAAAGCTTAGGAGGGAGGGCGCACCGGTTTAGAAGGAGGATAGGGGCGCGCCGATTTAGGGGCAAGCAAGAGGGTGCGCCGGTTTGGGGTGAAACAAGGGGTGCACCGGTTTAGTAGGGAATGCAGGGGTGTGTCAGTTTCAAGGCAAGTTTGTGAAAATGGGTTTTGAGAGGAGGGTTGAACCGGCGCGCTACCTAGGCGTCGGATTAGGCCGAGTTCAAGAAATTGGGTTTTGAGAGGGGATCAAAATCGGCGCGCCCCCATGGGCGCCGGATTAGGCCACGCTGGATTAAGAAGGATTTCATTTTGTTCTTCTTTTTATTAGCTTGCAGGTTGAACATGTGGCAAAGGAGAAGATTTTAGATGTTTTATTCTCTCGTTCGTCGATTCAGTGAGAGGGTTTAAATGTCTTGTTCACTTGTCAAGGGATTAACAAGAAGGTTTAGATATTTTCATTTTCAGAGGTTTGAAGTTCAGAAGCCTCTGCTCATGATGAGTTCAGAGGGTTTCAAGCATGCACAGCTCTGGTCTTCGGAGAGTTCAGTTTGTTCTATCTGGTTCAAAATGATTCAAGCATATACATTTTTTTTTATCCACAGGAAGCTTTTTTCGTCCATTCACCCTTGTGTGCATCCATTATTTATTCTTATTGCTCACATTCCTGGCGAAAATTGGGCAGCATCTCCCCCAGACTGAGACTTGCTAGAGGAAATGGGGGATCGTCAAACGGAATATTTCGGGACGATCCCCAAAACCCGGAGTAGCTCGACGGCGGTCCGGTGACCCACGGGTGAGTGTAGAAGCCCGAGGACCAGCCTTCAAGGGGTTCTATCAACTCACAGGCCATAGCTTCGTAGAAGTTCCATAGGGACGGATGTTTGCCACAGACGGCTATGACTGTTCACCCTTCGGATGGGTTTCTTTGAAGACCATGCCACAGAGAGGCAGGCTTCGAAGGGCCCTGGATGATTAGAAGATAGAGGAAGGGAGGGAAGAAGACCAAAGAAGTTGAACGATATGCTCATCAAAGCCTTTCTTTTTATTCATCCATAAAGAAAAAGGAAAGCGAAATACAGGAGAGGGATCTACCCCATAACAAAGGGAAAATGGATCGAAAGAGAAAAGATACAGTGACGAGAGGAGAGAAAAGCCCAAACCCCTTCCCCAAGCTCACTCGTCTTTTCTCACACACTCTCTCTCTTCTTCACCTCACAGGCGCAGGGGGGAACAGAGCTTCTCTTCTCTTCGACTGGCTTCCTTTCTTGTTCTTCTCTCCCTTTTTTTTCTTGTTCGCCAGCCCCAGTCCCCTCAGTCAGTGGAGTATGACTTTCTTTTATAGTGCCTTGTTCTTTCTTCCTCCCTGCGTCTTGTTCGAAGCCATCGAGTGGCTTGCGAATAGGGGGGTAGTAGAGTAGGGGCAGTGCTCGCCTGGGATTGGTTGATGACGACGGGCGGACGTCGATGTTTGGTGTGGAGCTCGAAGACTTCCGTTCTTGGGGGACTTGAGGCATGAAGACGGTTGCCCGTCGGTTTGACGCATGTGTCTCTCAATTTCAGGCAAAGGGTCTCCATCGCCGGTCTGTTCGCAGGAAACAGGGGATCAGACTGAGGATGGGATGGCTTTGGGCTAAACCGATGCGGCACCCCCTCGTGCCGGATTAGGGCGTGCTGGTTTGATGGCCTAAGGAGGGGCGCGCCGGTTTGATGGCCAAAGGAGGGGAGCGCCAATTTGATGGCCAAAGGAGGGGAGCGCCGGTTTGATGGCCAAAGGAGGGGCGCGCCGGTTTGAGGCCACTTGGAGGGGCACGCCGGTTTAAGTGTCAAGGGGTTCTACCCCGATTTTGAAATAGCTCAGACGCATGCTTGGCCTCCAGTACTGCCTTAGTTTTAATGCACCGCTTCCGGGGTGTCCATTTTGAAGCCTCTTGGGCCTCGGTTTATGATTCCGAGTGATTTTTGACAGATGCCGAACCCACGTCAAATTACTTGGGTTTCTTCCTGATTCGACCTTCAGCATCGTGAATCATGCCCTTAACCCTGCTTTCTGCCTGTGGGGCGTGTCTTCATCGAGTGAGCGGTCACCCAAAGTATTTTTGCCCCCCCCATTGGGCAGTTCCTCGGCCTTCTACGGATCTTTTCAGCACTATGTGTGCCCTGATTGGGTACCCGGGTTTTTGGCTAATTCGGCCTTCGATACCTTGTTTTGAGGGGCCAGGGCCATTTCTTCGGGTCGAGAAGCTTTCTTGTTGGGTGGCGGAGCGCCGGGCATGTATTCGTTCTTCTTTGAGGAGGTATGGGGTTTATTCGGCCTTTCCGTCTTCGACTGCTCTCGGGTGCCGGGACATGCACCCCGTATGATCGTTCCTTTTCTTCTTCTTCTTCTTTTTTGACGTCCACAAATGCCCCCCAGCCGTGGGTGGTGCAAGGGAGGAAGGAGTGCGAGGGGACCGCAGGTGTGGAATTCCATAGCAGGGTATCTTCTCTTTCGAGCCAGTTGACTATTGGTCTAGTGTTAATTCGCGGGAAAGCGCTCACTCCTTCAGCGAAGGGATGAGGGGGCCGCTTCATCGCGTAGGCATGCTGACCTAGATGTTTTAGTCTGAATGTGGTGGGGTTTAGTCATCGATATGGGGTTAACACTGAAGAGGTTCTTTTTGTTCATCGACTTGGACGGGAGGTCTGAGCCAAAGCAAAGGGATTCTTTTTGTTCATCGACTTGGACGGAAGGTCTGAGCCGAAGCAAAGAGGGTCTTTTTGTTCATCGACTTGGACGGAAGGTCCGAGCCGAAGCAAAGGGGTTCTTTTGTTCATCGACTTGGATGGAAGGTCCGAGCCGAAGCAAAGATGGTCTTTTTATTCAGCCGAAGCAAAGATGGTCTTTTTATTCATCGACTTGGACGGAAGGTCCGAGCCGAAGCAAAGGGGTTCCTTTTGTTCATCGACTTGGATGGAAGGTCCGAGCTGAAGCAAAGAGGGTTTTTTTATTCATCGACTTGGACGGAAGGTCTGAGCCGAAGCAGAGAGGGTCTTTTTGTTCACCGACTTGGACGGAAGGTCCGAGCCGAGGCAAAGAGGGGTTCTTTTCATTCTTTACTGCGCCGGGGTTACCGACTGTATGAGGGGTCTTTTGGTTCTCTAGTCGGATGAAAGGTCCGATCCAGAGTGGCAGGGTCTTTTCGTTCATGGTTTCGGATGGGAGGTCCGAGCCACAGGCTTATTCGTTGGTGGGACTAGAAATTGTAATATTAAGGTGGTTTATTCATCGGCACAGGGTCAGTGCCAAAGCAATGGTCTTTTTGTTCTTGGCTTCAGACGAAAGGTCTGAACCACTGGTTTATTCATTGATGCCGACAGGGAGTCGGGGACCGACGTGGTTTGTTCATTGACACGGGGTTACTACCAAAGCAAGGGTCTTTTTGTTCAAGGCTTCAGACGGAGGGTCTGAGTCACTGGTTTATTCATCGATGCCAACAGGGAGTCGGGGACCGACATGGTTTGTTCATTGACACGGTGTTAGTGCCAAAGCAAGAAAGGGGGTCTTTTTATTCACCAAATCCAGATGGAGGATCTGGATTGAAGGAAGGAGGTCTTTTTATTCATTGACCAGGATGAAAGGTCCAAGCCAAAGCGAGGGTATATTTTTTTATTGGCTCGGACAGGACGTCCAAGACAGAAGTTTTATGCGTCGGTGGGATAGGATAAAATGGTGTTGAGCCATATATGGGGTTTTCTGCCACCGCATGGGATGTGGTTGTTTGGTTGTTCGGCCAAGACGAGATAGTCTGAGCCGGAGGAAGGAATTTTAAATTATGGTGGGACTTGATGAATCGACATCCCCCCGATGACCTTGATGGGTTTTTTTCCTTTTTTAGTTTTTTTTCTTTTTTTCTTTTTTTTTTGAATGGATATTGCATGGCCTCAAGGGAGGTCCGAGAAACATTCTTGTTCCGCGTGAGGCGTGAGGTTTAATTGTTCGTCGAACTGGGGAAGTGATGCGTAATATAGTTTCAAATGCCTTCCATTAAGGGGTGGGAATTGAGTCTCCCCCCTATGGTTGACAACCACATACGCACCTCCTTCGTAGACTTTCTGGACAACATACGGCCCGAGCCAGTTTTCATTCAGCTTGCCTTTATGGTTGGCGGCCATGACCTCTCTTCTTTTGACCATCACGAGGTCACTTTTCTTGAATTCACACCCTTTGACAAGCTTGTCAAAGGTACGGGCCATGCGGGCCTGGTAGACCTGTATATTCTGCTGAGCATAGAGTTGCTTCCCTTCTAGGTCAGAGAGCTCTTCCAGTCTTCGCTCTGCGTTTGTTCAGTCGTCTTTGACCAATTCATGCTGGATGGCGACCCGAAGTGAGGGTACTTCCAGTTCAATGGGGACGACTGCTTCCGAGCCGTACACCAAAGAGAAGGGCGAATAGCCCGTTGGAGTTTTATAGATGGTACGGTACGCCCACACCGCTTCGTACATCTTATCCTCCCAGTCCCTTTTGTTGGAACTAACAATCTTCTCTAGAACGGTACAAAGTGTCTTATTGAATGCTTTGGCCAACCCGTTTGCCTGTGGGTTGTATGGAGTGGATGTCCTCCAGTCAATCTTGTACTTTTCGGCCAATCTGTAGACATTTTGGTTTCGGAAGTGGGTTCCGTTGTCTGAGACTATTCGGTTGGGGACGCCGAATCGGAATATTACATTTCGCTGGATAAATCAGGCCACGATTTCTCCTGTGACTTCTTTCAGGGCTACAGCCTCCGCCCAGCGGGAGAAATAATCTGTTATTGCCAGAATGTACTTGCATCCTGAAGAGGATGGGGGCAATGGGCCCACGACATCTGTTCCCCATTGGGCGAAAGGCCAGCTGGGTGCTGTTGGACGTAGCTGTGTCGGCAGTCGCCTGGGGACCGTTGCATGATCTTGGCACTTTTGACACGACTTGGCGTACTTTCCGCAGTTGTCCAACATTATCGGCCAGTAGTAGCCCAGCTTTTTAATTTCAATTTTCATCTTCGGCCCGACCTGGTGTGCCCCAGCCAACCCAGCATGGATTTCTTTCATAACCCTCTAGGCTTCTTCCATAGAGAGGCATCGAAGGAGTATTTTCTTCTTGGCGTCCGCCATAATTCGGAATAGAATCTTGTTTCTCATTTCATAGGAGTCTTTTATTCAGATCAACCGGATCTTTTCTTCCCTTCGCTTGGGTAGCTGCTGGTGTTTAAACCATTGCATGAGGGGCTCACGCCAGTCGGGTGATCCGACCATTTCTATGGTTGCTACTTCCGGCTCTTCTCCACCTGGATCTTCTTCTATCATGCTTGGAACCTGCTATCGGTTGATCACTCGTATGTTGAGCGATTCATCAGGCGGGATTGCCAGTGAGCTTGCTAGCTTCGCTAATGCATCGGCCTGTGCGTTTTGACTTCAACCGACATGGTTTATTTCAATAGAATAGAATCTCTCCATGAGCTGCCTCGCCTTAGCGTGGTAGGGGAGTAATTCAACTTTTCAGACTTCAAACTGTCCTTGGATTTGTTTGACGATCAGCATTGAATCCCCAAACACTTGCAGCATGCAGATATCCAGCTGAAGAGCTAGCTCGAGACTAATAATTAGGGCTTCATATTCTGCTTCATTGTTTGTGCAGGCTTTGTTGACTGAGCAAGAGGTGTGCAGCACCTCTCCTGCGGGGGATTTGAGGATGACGCCCACCCCCGCTCTTATTCTTGTTCACCCCTGCGGGGATGTTTCAGTTCTTGAGGCACAGTCAAAGTGTAGCTGCCAGGTGGCTTGTTGGACTTGGCCCACTTCTAGGGTCTCATCTTCGGGGAGCTCCATGGTCAGAGGAGAACCTTCAGGCACGGGGTGAGCTGCAAAGAAGTCTACTATGGCCTGGCCTTTGATGGCCTTTTGCGACACATAAGTAATGTCGAACTCTATGAGAATGACATCCCATTTGCCTAGTCGCCCTTTCAGGACCGGTTGGGAGAGTATATGTTTGACCGGGTCAACCGTGGATATCATCTTGACTTCATGCGACATCATGTAATGCCTCATCTTCTTGGCTACGAACACAAGAGCGAGACAGACCTTTTCAATAGGTGTATATTTTGCTTCAACCCCGACCAGTCTTCGGCTGAGGTAGTAGAGGGCTTGTTCTTTTCCTTCTTCATTACTCTAGGCCAGCATTGCCCCCAAAGAGTATTCAGTGGCAGCTATGTAAAGGATCAGCGGCTGCCCTTTGACAGGTGCCCCCAGGACTGGCGGGGTATTCATGTATTCTTTCAATTGACTAAACGCATTTTGACATTCTTCGCCCAAGTAGAACGAAGTATCCTTCGTCATTAATTTTTGGAACAGCTGGCACTGCCTAGACAAGTAGGAGATGAACCTGCAGATGTAGGCCAGCCGGCCTTGCAATGACCGTAATTCTGTCAGGCTCCTAGGGGGAGGCATCTCCTGAATAGCTTTATTTTTGCAGGGTCTATCTCAATCCCAGGTATCTGACGACGAAGCCAAGGAATTTTCTGCTGGAGACGCCAAAAGCGCACTTCATCAGATTCATTTTCAGTTCATGCAGCCGTAGCCTTTAAAATATAATCCTGAGGTCAGCCAGGTGGTCCTTCCTCTTCTTCATCTTGACGAACAAGTCGTCGATATAGCATTCGACTTTGCTGTAGAGCAACTCATCGAATATTTTTGTCATCGCCCTTTGGCATGTGGCGACAGCATTCTTAAGGCCGAAGGGCATCCGTTTGTTGGAGAATATCCCTTTGGGTGACCGGAAAGCTGTATGGATTTGGTCATGCTCCGCTATCCAGATTTGATTGTAGTCGGACGATTCGTCCTTGAATGACAAGGCCTCATGGCCGGTAGTGGCGTCGACCATTACTTCGGTGATCGGCGCAGGAAAATCATCCTTCGGACATGCTTTATTCAGGTCCCGAAAATCCATACAGATCCGGATCTGGCCATTTTTCTTCTTGACAGGCACAATGTTGGCCAGCCAGGTAGTATATTGATTCTCCGCCACAAAGTCAACATCTATCAGCTTGTCGACCTCCTTGCAGATTTGACTTATCAATTCAGGCCTCATTCACTAGGGTGATTGTTTCACTGGCTCGGCTTTAGGGTCAATGGCCAGGACATGCTGGGCAATTGCAAGGCTAAGGCCTGGCATTTCTTGGTAATTCCAAGCAAAGCAATCTCGAAATTCCTGAAGCAGCTTTATGTATTCCCCCCTCTCTTAGAGTGATAAGAGGGCACTGAGGATGGTCGGCCTGGGATCATCCTTTGTGCTGAGGTTTATTTCGACCAATTCATCAATAGTGGCTTGGCCGCCATCTTCTATTTCCGGAGGGGCCGACTGCAGGTCTACAAAGCCTTCATTATCTTCTTCAGCTTCGAGGGCCTCGTAGATGCATTCTTGTCTTATTTTACCTAACGGCAAGATTTCGGCTTTGCCTTTTTTTGAGCCAGTTGGTTGCTGATTGGGCTGAATGATGAGCTCTGGTGTCGGCAATGTATGCTCTGTGCAGCTTGGACGCCAGCTTATGGGTGGAGTGCCCTCAAGGGTGGGCTGACTTTCATCAGCTTTTGACTCTTGTGAGTTGTTGCTGAGAATTGTAGCTGCCTCCATAGGGATGGACTCCCAGCGTTCGCACGGAGTAGCAGCTCCGTGATTATTATGCGCCCATGGCCGAGGTGGGCCTGAGTCTTTCAATTCAGCCGATGGCTCAGTTATTTCATAGTCTCCTATGTATTCATCATAAATTGCCCCTAGGGGGCCTTCACTTGTTACAGTGTAGATGGAAATCATGTTGATTTCTTGGTAGTCTTCAATAGAGAAACCCAGCCCCGAGTGCTGAGTAACTTGTAGAAATCTTCTGTCCATGTTTGGTGGCTCCCACAATTCTTTGAACATCTTCTTTTGCTTGGAAGGTTGACAAAAGGAGATTTGCTATTTGCTGGCTAGCTTGATCGCACGACCAGTGATGTAGGGGAGTCCCGTAATTGGGACAGGTGGATCAAGCATCTCTTCGGGGAGTCGGCAATCATCGTCCCCCTTTGCGGGCTGCTCCTTGGCCACATAGAACATGGTGGGTTGGCCATCAGGATTAGGGACCTCCAGGGTCTTCAATACTTCGACAGTCTGACAGTCTGCATCGCTATGGGCTTTATGATCCCTGGCGGGACCTTGACATCCCCAAGTAGCTCTTCGAGTTTTAGTGCCCCCGGTTCAGGGTAAATGTTGAGTTGGAGTGCTCTGAGGTCTCCTTCTTCCTCAGATACAAGTGACACCTCTGGGGGAGCCACGTAGTCAGGCGGCGGTGAGGGAACCACTCGCCGGGTTCTACTTTTTTCTTCCCCTTATCTGAGATGAAGGGTTGGGCTTCTGCAGCTTCTCTAGATACAGAGATCCATCTGACAAGTGGCACTCGAGCACCTCAAAAGGGTGTACGCCGGTGAACACTCTTTCTTCTTTCCCAGTTCAAGGGTACTTTATGCATTGGTGGAGGGTGGAGGCCACCACCTAATTTTTATGCAGCCATGGCTGGCCCAATAGCGCCTTGTATGACGTATCAGAGTTTATCGCATGGAATTGCACTTTGGTAGTGAAGTCGCCAAGTGAGAGTTCAAACTCTGCCACACCCATGGGGACTTCAAATTTATGGTTGAAGCTAGTAATTCTCATATCCATGACCTCGATCAGGTGCACATCAAAGTAGTACTGTTGATATACCTGATAGGGGAGTATGTTTATTGCAGCCCCTGGGTCAATCAAGATTCTGCCTATTGGCTTGCCATTCATCTGCCCCCTAATGTAGAGCGGTCTATTGTGGTTGACGGAGGGCAGAAGCATGTCTTCCTTCGCGAATGTCATAGCCACCCCTAACTTTGCCTCGGCAAAATAGCTCTCGAAGTACGCCGGGGTTTGTAGGGCCGTGATAACGGCTTGTCTTGTTTCTTCGTCGAGGGAGAGTATATCCCAGATAGAAAAAGCTTGCGGGGATTCTCTTCAGCTGCTTCACTATTCTGCTGGTGGTTCTGACATTGGTCAGCCTTAATTCTTCAGACCTTTTATGCCTGCTCTCAGGGTGCTCTTGAGGAGCTAGCTCAGGAGGTGGTTCATCTTTTTCTTCAGGTGGTACCTGAACTTGTTGCGCCAGTCTGGCCGGCTCCCTCCCTTGCATAAATTCGGCGAAGCTTGGAATGCTCACGTAGTCTTTATTTGCTGGAGGAGAGGCTGCTGAGGGTAAGGTAGGAGCACCCTTGACCCTCCATTGTTGCTGCGGACGTGGCCGCTTGCCCTCTCGAGAGGATATAAATTTGGCAAAGGAGGGGACCCCCTAATTGCTTGCACACTCGGGGTAAAGCCCTGGTGGAGGAGGAAATTCTGCACCTTTGACTTCAGGCTGGGGAACCTGGTATGGTTGTTCACCACGTAACATGATGTTGTGGTTAGCCTGAGGGAGATGCCCCCATTTTCTTCCAGACCTAGTAGTATGCTGGGAGGTGGAAACTTCATCTTGATTTGCCACTGCTGGCGTAAGGCATATCTCTTCATCATCTTCTTCAGAAATTTGGACTGTCTCAAATAGGGCCGCAAGGGTATTGCAAGATACGGCAAGGCCTTTTCTGTTTTTCTTGGGTTTCTTCTTTTTTTTCTTCACAGTCGACGACTGCTCCTTTGGAGGTTCATCCCATATGCCGGTTCTTCAGCCTCAGCTTCGGCCTTAGCTTTTTCTACTAATTCTAGGGACTCAAAATGTTCCCAAGGGACATATTCTTTCAGCTGGACAGGCTGAATTTTGGTCTGTTCATATTCATCTTGCCCATTAATGATTTCTTGAAGCCGTTTCACCGCCGGATTGGCCTCTTTGTGCACCCGCATAGGGATGTGTTTCTTCTTATTGTTGGGGAATCTTCTGATGACCAGCTGAGGAGCTGTCTCATGCCAGACGGGGGTCACAACCGGGGGTTCCGGCTGAGGTGTGACACCTCGTATATGAATTCCTGGGCCACGACGAAGCGCTGCCCTTCTTCCTATTTTAGACGGCACGGTGTGCCAATTCCCTTGATCTTCTGCTGGCGCTAGGATATAGGCCTCATAGGTATGTTGAGTGCAGGCTTCCGCCACTTCTTCGGGTAGCTGCTGATATAGAGATATCATATTGATGGTCACCCCCAGAGTGGGCATTTCATGCGGGCGCGGAGGATCAACTTTGTGCTCCCCCATTTGTAATTCTCCCTTCTTAATCAAAGACTCAATAGTGTCTTTAAAGATATAGCAGTCCTCGATAGGGTGCCCGATCATTTGATGATATGGGTAGAAACGAGGATCGTCTTTTCTTCTGAGATCACCGGACCTCTTTGGCTCTGGGAGAGTGATCTTGTCGAATTTTGTAGCCCATTTGAACAAGGGTCGAGTCTTATCTCGAGGGAATGAATATAGCTTCATTTTATCCCGTAGGGATGGACATTCCCGCCAGTCGGCGGGTTTGGACGGGGAAGACTCAGCTACCCCTTTGTCTTTTTCCTTCTGTTGTTCAAAGGTCTTGAAGTCGACCGTATGTACTTGAGATGCCAGTCGTTTGTCAGTCGACCTGGCCCTCTGGCTTGAAGTGGCGAGAGCGGTGGAGTATTTTGAGAGGAATGCCTCGACTTCTGCCACCACATTTTTCAGTCGGCCAAATGACTTAATTTCAGTGCCTATCATTCTTTCCAGCACTTCTCTTCTCAAGTTTTGCTTGCATATTTAGACGGCGTCCTCCTGATGCCCCGGGTGCCTGCACCTCATGCTGAGGTTCCTCCATCTTTTGATGTATTCCAGGGTGGACTCGTCGTTCCTTTGCCTGGTTTCATATAGTACGACCACCATCACCTCCCTCTCAGCGATGTGGAACCTTTCTTTGAATTTTCTTTGCATGTCGGGCCAATCAAGAATAGACCCGGGCTGCAAGCTTGAGTACCACTCGAAGGCAAGCCCTGTTAATGTGGACCCGAAGAACTTTAGTAGGTACGACTCATCAGTAGCTAAGTCACCCATCACATTAGTGTAGTAGGCAATGTGCTCGCAGGAGACC
Source organism: Amorphophallus konjac (assembly GCA_022559845.1). Lineage (NCBI taxonomy): Eukaryota > Viridiplantae > Streptophyta > Magnoliopsida > Alismatales > Araceae > Amorphophallus > Amorphophallus konjac. Next base: position 36,180,157 of record CM040117.1, on the reverse strand, counting down.
CTTGCCCGTTGAACTTCTCGAACTTCGGAGGCTTAGTGATGCTAGAGGACAGCCTCTTGGCAGCATGATGAGATAGGTATGGTACCCTGTACACATCAAAGGAGGCGGAGTCACCATCGCTCCTTTTCGCCAGCTTCATTTCTATCATCTGCTCGACCCTGAGCTTATTCATCACCACCGTGTCAACCGTGCTTGGATAGAAGTGAGCTTGTTGCATGTGCGGCGTTGTTAACATGGCCGCGTGGGGCGTGGCAGACCCCGCTTGAAACTGGAAGATTGGAGGCTTGCGGCGCAGCCGTAATTTGTTGTTGCGGGGGAGGAACGCCCCCGGCATAGTTGGGCACTGGTTGCGAGGCGATCGCCTATAGTGAGGCCTTAAATGACCGTTGCTCCCTGATGTCCCAGGGGGGGCTTCGAGTTGCCTGGGCGGGGAGGTGTGAGTGTCCCACTCGCTCAGCTGCTTTTTTAATGGTTCAATTTCTTGTTGATATCTTTGTAGTAATATCAGCAAGGCCGGATCGTTGACAGAAGGGTTGGGGAGGCTTCCCCGCCCCTCAGACGGCGTCTCTTCGGATGAGGTGGATGGCACCCTACTATCATCTTCAGTTGTAATTACATTGGTAGTCAAGGCCGCCAGAGCCTCCTCCGGATTTGTTGTTCCGGCAAGAGTTTGCAATGCCTCACCGGCAGCCTTTCCTCTTCTTGTGAGAGGGCCCAGCCTCTCAGCGATCCTGGCAACTTCTTCAGGCTCAAGAGGTAGAGTCCCATAGTGACCGGTCACTCCGGCCGTGTGACAAGTGTAGACTTGTATTTTTTTATTTCTTCTCCTTGCACGTCTGGTCAGGTGACTGGGGAAGGTCAATCTTTCAAACACCGAGACCCTCGGTGATCCTCTTCATGGCGGGAAGCTCATAGCATCCTGATTCCGCATCTTCTATTTCAGCCGGGTCGGTTGGATACTCTGACCCTCTTCAGCAATGGTGATGGCTTGCAGTAGCCGTTGCCTCCCTAGGAAGGTGTTCTCGACCCCACGGAGGTATCTGCACATGGCCTAGGTGATGTGTTCTTCTTCATAATCAGGGTAAACCGCGGGTGGCGGTACCCTTGCTTGTGCAGGGGGCCCATAGGCGGGCTATCCCTCTCTGACAGTCTTGCCATGCCTTTTGACATGTAAACAGGTGTTCGCCTGTCGCCCGTGGGCTCGGGCAAGTGGCTGGCGAGATGCCCTTGCTGGCATCTCATTCTCCTTCATCTTTTTCTTCTCCTCCTTCCTGGGCATGTCAATCTTGACAGACTCCGGCCGAGTTGTCACTGGGCCCCGAGTTGGCTTCGGCACCCAAATCTGCTTGGTCTTACATGGCCTTGGGGATGGTTCATTCTTCAGTCGGCGGGCTGCCCCGCCGTCCTTCTTCTTTATTCTCTGTAGTGCTTGAAACGAGTTGCGCACAGGGATGTTTGGGACGATCCGCTCAGGGATCACTTTGGCGCTACGGCCGTTCAGGTAGACTCTGACGCCTCCGACCAGAACAGACTTGTCGGTATTGGAGATCCGACCCTTGGGGGTAGTAGCAACAGCATTTCTTTGGCTCCTTCTTTGGCGGGACGCCATCTTCTTGGAAGTCGGGCCCGTGTCGAAACGGACGTGGTGGACGAAACATCCCACAGTGTTGACCGACGTGCGGTCGGCAGTAGTTGTTGGCAACCCCGCAGCAGCGGGTCGGTTGATGGAATCCCCCATGGCGGGGATGTGGACTTCGACGGGCTTGGGCCCCTCTGTCTCTAGTAGGTGGACAAAGGCCACCCCCAAGAAGTTGGGAAACTCCACCACCGGAGGAAAGTTGTCGAACTTGATCGGCACCGTGAGGTAGCCATGGTTGGCATGGCTTGTGACAATTGTCGGTCCGAAGCTGACGGCCATTGTGATCGTCGGAGAATGATCCCTGCAATTGCAAGTAAAACAGTTAGAATTTCAAGAAGAGGCCGTAGGGCCCCTAGTCCTGGTTAGGAGATGAAGGGAAGTCCAGTCCCACCGGGCGTGCCAGACTTGTGGACGCACTCTCGGGAGCACTTCTTTTGTTTAATTTGTTGTACATTTTTTCGTTCGCTTATTCGGTTTATTAGTGCGAGGGCATGCCAGTCACCTAGGTGACGATTTATTCGGGCTTCAAGGAAGCCCTAGGTGCGCTCGATCTGATTAGTCAGATGATTGTGCGTGTCGTGTTGGGACTAAGAACCCGCCGTGCCATAAAGGTCACAATGTTAATTACATCCCCTCAAAAAAAGGAAAACCCTTGATTGATCACTGAAAAAAGGGGGCCCTACGGCCTGAAATTCATGATAATGAGGCGAGAGCGAGATCTCAGATCGCGTTTAAACGAACCCCGTGTTGGGGCGTAAACGTTTGTAAATTCGTATATGTCGGTCATTTGCAGACCATTTCCTGTTCGAACGGAAGTCCGCATTCAAGTGAAGAAAAGGGACGACGATAAAACCGTGTAGATGTCTGTCGCGTATGCAGCAAGTTTAATGCGGATGCGGGATTGGATCCCGGTAAAGACGGGTCAAGTTAACGAACTATGGGCCCGAGATGACTTCGGATCGTGGCCATGTCGGGAAGGGCTCCCGAGGTCCACGTCCAACTTCAACGGGGCATCAATGCTTTTCTCTTCACACCCGGTCCGGGGGAGCAAGGGTCCCGAGGTATGTCTGGTTATGCCATTCATTTTCTTTATTGTTCTGGTTGTTAGCTTTTCTTGTTTATTCACACACACGAGTGGTTCATTTCGCTTATTCGCTTTGCATCTTTTCTTTTATTGGGTTGATTGTTTTATTATTATTATTTGGAAGGCACGCCAGCTTCAGGATGGAAGAGGGCGCGCCGGTTAAAGCTTAGGAGGGAGGGCGCACCGATTTAGAAGGAGCATAGGGGCGCGCCGGTTTAGGGGCAAGCAAGAGGGCGCGCCGGTTTGGGGTGAAACAAGGGGTGCACCGGTTTAGTGGGGAATGCAGGGGTGTGCTGGTTTCAAGGCAAGTTTGTGAAAATGGGTTTTGAGAGGAGGGTTGAACCAGCGCGCTACCTAGGCGTCGGATTAGGCCGAGTTCAAGAAATTGGGTTTTGAGAGGGGATCAAAACCGGTGCGCCCCCAAGGGCGCCAGATTAGGCCACGCCGGATTAAGAAGGATTTCATTTTGTTCTTCTTTTTATTAGCTTGCAGGTTGAACATGTGGCTAAGGAGAAGATTTTAGACATTTTATTCTCTCATTTGTCGATTCAGTGAGAGGGTTTAAATGTCTTGTTCACTGGTCAAGGGATTAACAAGAAGGTTTAGATATTTTCATTTTCAGCGGTTTGAAGTTCAGAAGCCTCTGCTCATGATGAGTTCAGAGGTGTTCAAGCATGCACAGCTCTGGTCTTCGGAGAGTTCAGTTTGTTCTGTCTGGTTCAGAACGATTCAAGCATATATGTTTTTTTTATCCACAGGAAGCTTTGTTCATCCATTCACCCTTGTGTGCATCCATTATTTATTCTTATTGCTCACATTCCTGGCAAAAATTGGGCAGCATCTCCCCCGGACTGAGACTTGCTAGAGGAAATGGGGGATCGTCAAACGGAATATTCCGGGACGATCCCCAAAACCCGGAGTAGCTCGACGGCGGTCCGATGACCCACAGGTGAGTGTAGAAGCCCGAGGACTAGCCTTCAAGGGGTTCTATCAACTCACAGGCCATAGCTTCGCAGAAGTTCCACAGGGACAGATGTTCGCCAGAGACGGCTATGACTGTTCACCCTTCGGATGGGTTTCTTTGAAGACCATGCCACAGAGAGGCAGGCTTCGAAGGGCCCTGAATGATTAGAAGATAGAGGAAGGGAGGAAAGGAGACCAAAGAAGTCGAACGATATGCTCGTCAAAGCCTTTCTTTTTATTCATCCATAAATAAAAAGGAAAGCGAAATACAGGAGAGGGATCTACCCCATAATAAAGGGAAAATGGAACGAAAGAGAAAAGATACAGTGACGGGAGGAGAGCAAAGCCCAAACCCCTTCCCCAAGCTCACCTCTCTTCTCTCACACACACTCTCTCTTCTTCACCTCGTAGGCATAGGGGGGAATAGAGCTTCTCTTCTCTTCGGCTGGCTGCTCTTCTTTTTCTTCTCTCCCTTTTTTTTCTTATTCACCAGCCCCAACCCCCTCAGTCAGTGGAGTATGACCTTCTTTTATAGTGCCTTGTTCTTTCTTCCTCCCCGTGTCTTGTTCGAAGCCATGGAGTGGCCTGCGAATAGGGGGGCAGTTGAGTAGGGGCAGTGCTCGCCCGGGATTGGTTGACGGTGTCGGGCAGACGTCGATGTTCGGTGCAGAGCTCGAAGGCTTCCGTTCTTGGGGGCCTTGAGGCGTGCAGGCGGTTGCTCGTCAGTTTGACGTAGGCGTCTCTCCATTTCAGGCAAAGGGTCTCCATCGCCAATCTGTTAGCAAGAAACAGGATATCAGATTGAGGATGGGGCGGCTTTGGGCTAAACCGGCGTGGCACCCCCCGCGCCGGATTAGGGCGCACCGGTTTGATGGCCTAAGGATGGGCGTGCTGGTTTGATGGCCAAAGGAGGGGCGCGCCGGTTTGAGGCCACTTGGAGGGGCGCGCCGGTTTAAGTGTCAAGGGGTTTTGTCCCGATTTCGAAATAGCTCAGACACATGCTTGGCCTCCAGTACTACCTTAGTTTTAATGCACCATTTCCGGGGTGTCCATTTCGAAGCCTCTGGGGCCTCGGTTTACGATTCCGAGTGATTTTTGACACGTGTCGAACCCGCGTCAGATTACTGGGGTTTCTTCCTGATTCGACCTTTGGCACTGTGAATCATGCTCTTAACCCTACTTTCTGCCTGTGGGATGTGTCTTCATTGAGTGAGCGGCCACCCAAAGTATTTTAGCCCCCCCCCCATTGGGCAGTTCCTCGGCCTTCTACAGATCTTTTCGGCACAATCTGTGCCCTGATCGGGTACCCTGGTTTTTAGCTGATTCGGCCTTTGGCACCTTGTTTTGAGGGGCCAGGGCCATTTCTTCGAGTCGAGAAGCTTTCTTGTTGGGTGGCGGAGCGCCGGGCATGTATTCGTCCTGCTTGGAGGAGGTATGGGGTTTATTCGACCTTTCCGTCTTCGGCTGCTCTCGGGTGCCGGGACGTGCACGCCGTATGATTGTTCTTTTTCTTTTTCTTTTTTTTTGACGTCCACAGGCAGTCAACATGCAGATTCTATAGGTTAGAGTGCTTGCACTTTACTTGTACATAACTTGCATTCTTTCATAACATATTCATAGCATGGAGCTCATACCCATATCATCAACATATCAACCCGAGTAATATGAACGTAATACATGAATCATAAGCTAAGTTGAAGGTGCAAGGATCTGAGCTGTGACCAAGAAGAATGCAGCAGAAACAAGAAATTAAAATTTTTACCCCGGCAGTCGGTCGCTCCGGTGTGATTCCTGATAGCTATATAGAACAAGATCTGATTTTACCTCTATGATAGCAAAGCGGAAAGTGATCCCTCGTGGTGGTAATGATCAAGTGCCCGATCTCTAGTGTTGAGTATATTTGGACTAAAATCTAAATATTATCTTAATTACATTTGTTTTGTTGATAACTAATCTATAGATCAATTATGAAGAAAACTCCGATTATTCATTCCAAAAATAAAACTCTAGTTACTATTGATGAAAACCTTAGGGCTAATTCATATAAAAATAAAACCTTGAAAATATCTTGGAAAAACCTTCAAGTACAAAGCCCTGAAACTCAAGAAGAATCTAAAATTTGTTTAAGTATAGTATAGGCACTGCAGAATAAAAGCCCTCTGAAAAGAAGCAGCGTTAAAAATAGTCTAAGTATAATATAGGCACTGCAAAGTCTAAAAGAGAAGCTCATAACAATTAGGCACAACAAAATCCACATAGGCGTTGTTCAGAAGAACATAGTCGCTGAAAGCTTAAAAGCTAAGTGACATAGGTGAAGACAAAAAACATAGATGTAGAAAATTTATTTAGGCACACTTAAATATTCAAATAGGTCCACTTTTATCGCATATCTCAACATCACCTATCTTATGAAGCTGCACTTCACATAGGAGTGCTTAAAGTCACATAGGTGCACCTAATCGTCTATCTCATTAACATAGGCGTACAAATAATCACCTATCTCAATGCTAAGATAACATAAGCACAGTAAAGGTTCACATAAGAGCACTTCCATCGCCTATCATAACATCACATATCTGCCCAAAGCTCTCACATAGGCATTTTGAATGTGACATAGGCGCAGACATAATCACTAAAACGTCTATAGTTGCTCACAAAGACACAAGCTCACATAGGTGCACTTAAAATGACATAGTCGCTATCTTCGACTATCAAGGTCGCCTATCTTATGACATAGTCACTGGGATATCAGCTATCCCAATCTAAAGATTTCGAGGATAAAATTTTTATAAGGGGGGAGGACTGTAATGTTCCCGGGTCTCGGATCGTGTTTCCGCGGGTTGTGGATCGTGTCCATATCGGTTTTGGAATTGATTTTTGGAGTTTTGGACCCCTAAATGGTATTTGTGAGAATTATTTCGGGTCTGTGGCGGCGCGTTGAGCGGCCTAAATTTTTCCTAAAATTTTTCGATATCAAAATCTAATTTCTTGGAATTTTTGGAGTTAATATGGTTTTTTCCAAAAAAGAGAGAGAGAATAACAAAAATAAAAATAAAAACCTAATAACCCCCCCCCCCCACCGTTTCTCTCCCTCCTCTCTTGTTCTCTCCCTCTCACCCTCTCGTTTCTCTCCCTCTCTCCCTCCACCTCTCCGGCGGCCAATGGACAATTGCGGTGGGCGAGATCGGGAGTAGCGTGGGTTGCTAGCAGCGGGGACGGATGTAACACCCCGATTAAATAATAAAATATAAAAGTAAAATTTTGAAATATGTATTGGAATTAAAAACTATTAACTTGTTATTTAATGGTTTCAATGATTTTCTCAATTAAAGAATATTATTTATTTTGAAAGTGGCCAAACTATATCAATAAAAAGAAATAATTATTTTTCTACAATTACCATAAAAATATTTCATATTTCAAGATGCAATTGAATTTTTTCATGATAATCTGAATTTAATATGTATATAGATTAAATTAATTGAATTTCATCCGTAGGTCAAAGTTTCGACTAATTTCTAAAAATCTGAAAAAATTATATTCGTGTAGAGAACGAAGTGTTTAACAATAATGTCAACTGGACCGACCCCTAATAAAAAATTGGATTAGGCTGGATTAAGGAATTAATGGCTAAATTTGTTGTTTTAATAGGTTAATCTTAAACGACCAAATTAGAGCCCAATTCTTAATCAATCAAGCCCAAAACCAGACCCATTTGATAGGTCTACCCTAGGAGATCGTTTTGCCTTCGAAACTCTAGACTCTAGAGCCTTCTAGCGGCGGCGACAACGCGGATTTGGTCAAAGGACCGAAGTTTTAGGCGCTTTTCCTTGGACTCTTGAGTCCCATTTGATCCCTAGAATGACCTATAGGCTCAATAAATAGAGGGCTTTTGCAGCCCTAGACCTCCTTTTATTTTTCCAACAGGTGGCGCAAGCAATCGTGGTCGATCGAGGGCGAATTTGGGCGTTCTAGGGCGGCACGAGTTAGGGTTTCGGCGTGGTTTTCTTCTTCCTTTCTCTTCGATTAAGGTAGGTTTCTCTCGGGCCCAATCCAATTAATTAACATGGATAGATAGATCTCGTCCTTAGCTTTCTTTTGAACCTATTTTACCCAATTTTGACTGTCTATTTTGGGCATATTCCTAGTTTTATGCGAGCATGCAAATTATGGTTTTTACTCTTTTCATCTCTGTTCGATTTACATAGATTAATCATAGTGGAATCTTTAAATTGATCATGCTATGATGTGATTTTTTAAATTACCTACATTTTGATAGTAAATAGCCTAAATTTCATGCCCTACTCATGATTTAATCTTGCTTTTATTGGACCGATGTCTTGATTTCTCATTTTCGGGATCAGATTGGATGAAACGTCCTTTCAGAGACCGCCTGGTTGCTAGCAGTCGCCCGATAGACCGTTTGCATGGTCTAGCTGCCCCGCGACTAACCGTTTGCTTCGTATTAGGGCTACGCTAGGCTTAACGGTCTTACGATAGACCGCTTACGTGTCTAGCGCTCGCCCGATAGACCGCATGGATCCGGGTTTTGCACTGTTTATCTAGCGGCTGTAAGTTTGACCTCTATCTAGACTGAGCGGCCTTACCCTTGACCGTATAGTCTTCTGGCGGGCTGGTCCGTGACCGTTTGCTACCCTGTGTTGTTCATTTGATTACGGCGTATTATGTATTGTTAATCCATGTTACTTAACTGGCTGGTAGGTCTTTCATGTTAAATATTACACTGTTAACTAGGAAAAATGGAATTTAATTATCTAAGTTAATCTTATTCATGATTATTCCTCCATGATCATCACTCTTGATATCTTATGATTGAAGTGGGTAGAGAAATTAATGTTAGTTCTCCTTTCATTCTCATTAATCCATTATCATCTTGCTATCTTATTAGTTCTATTTTAAGGTCGTGCCACTCCGGTGGTGGCGACTGGACCGTATATCTAGTCTTTCGTTGATTGTGAGCTAGTAAATTCTTGGACATCGAATTACCTCTCCGTCGGATATTCCTTCCGCCGGACTAGGTATTCATGTTTCGAGACCTTCGTAAGCCCCCGCGAGCCTGGGATTCCCACTAGGACGTCGGGTGGGCTGTACCCATAAGCCTGAACCTTGTTGACTCGATCGAATCATGTATTTTGCCTAATCCCGGAATCGAGACTGTCCTGTTGATGGCGGCCCGTCTGAGACCGTTCTATCAGTGAGCAGCCCAGTCATGACCGCCAGATTGCTTGAACGGCCCTCATGTGACCGTGTTTAACCGGCGGTGCGTCGACTTTAGTCCTTGGACTCTGTAATGTGCATGGTTGAGATTATACCGTTTACTCTTTCAAGTGGCCCAACCAGGACCGTCTAGTCCTGATCACGGTCCACCTTGGACCGTTTTATACTCGTTCGCTCTGGGTTGGATCTTTGACCCAGCTGGCCTTTTAGCAGTCCTACTTAGACCATTCATGTTTTCGTACGGTCCTGATTAGACCGTTTCTATTGTGCATACGGTCTTGATTTGACAGTGTACCTCTTTTAGCGGTCCCTTACTGACCGTTTCACATTTCAGTTTTCCAAAAATTGATGTTTTCATGGTTTTGATATCTGTAAGCTACTCTAGCCTAACTAGGCGATTGTACCTCGAGTTTTGACCTACGGTTAGGTCTACTATAGACATGTATCTATTCAAGAGTCATTTCTTTAAATGACTATTCCTCTCGATTAATGAGCTTGTTGTTGGAATCTCAAGAAAATCAATGTTCTTACACATTTTACCTTGATTACATGAGCTTGATCTTGGAACTCCTGGCCATTAAACATTGTGGATGTCTAGATTTCGTGGGATCTATGATCCAAACAAATCAATGCCAAGGCAATCATTTTAAGGGCCCAGTCTGGTCCTGAGAGGAGCACCCGAAAAGTACTTGATCCCCGGGGAGGTGAATGACTAGGTGTGGTATTTGGCACCAAGTACTATCTAGCGTGTTGAGTCTACGACACTCCACAACTCTCGTGATACTTGCTATACTTGCTTGAAAGCATGAAGTGCCTGCTTGCTTGCGTGACATGACATGACATGACTTGACTTGACTTGAAAAGGCCATTTATGGAAAAGTTCTTGATACCAGTGCTTGATACCTCAACTTGCAATATTCCTTTCCCTTTATGTAGCGGTTATCTTCTGATCTTGTTGGTTACTTAGTTGCTTTAATTGACTTTCTCGCATTATTTATACATTCCTGAAAATGACTAATTACTTAAATTTGCCTGATGATAGAGTGTAATTCCTACTAAGCTTTTCGCTCACCCCCCCTTTTCCCATCCTTTTTAGGTAACGCGGTAGATGGAACGCTTGCAATTGGATTCGGGTCAGCGTGATCGAGTGAACTTGGAACTTAGAGACCGGAGTCTTTTTATTTTCTTGAGTCTAGTTAGTATAATGGGTCTTGCTATTTTCTCTTCTTTATTTCTTTTATTGAGTCCACATTGTATTTAAATTTCCAAACATCAATAAAATTATATTTTTCTCAAAGTAATGGCCTCCATGTGTTGAATATTATTTATTGTGTTTATTTATTTTCTGCTCTATTTATCATGACTGTTTCACTGTCACGTTTCGAGCATCGCTTCCCGCTGCTATCGATTCGGGGCGTGACAATGGACGTGAGGAGCCGGAGGTTTGGGTTCATGTGAACGCGGCATTTCTTGGCAGATGGCATCCTTAGCACCTGGTTTTCTTCGCGAGAGGCAAGGGGATGGAGCCTAACTACTTCTCCCGCGTGTTCCCTTGATCCGGTAGCATTTTGGGCGAGAGAGAGGGGTTTATCGCCTTTATGTTTGTGCCGTGATCACAGATTGATCGGTGATTTCTAGCCTAGATTGGGTTTTGAGTGTGCCATGGTGATCAGGAATGGTTCCCCGTGTGTTTCGGAGGTTTCCGAGCTCAATGTGGGCACATCGGGCATGGGAATGAGCCTCCGGGGGTGGTCCCTGGAGGGGACCCGTTGTAGAGTCCAGCCCAGTTGGGCGGCCAGGGAGTTGGCCACCCAGGGGTGCTGGGTGGCTAGAGGGGTGGCCACCCAGGGTCAAGCCCCACTGGGCGGAAAATGATCTGGCCACCCAGGTGTCTGGGCAGCCAGGGGAGTGGCCGCCCAATCCTATGCTGGGCGGCCACTGGTTGGGCCGCCTAGGCACTGTAGCCCATTGTGCTGGGCGTCCAACCCTTTGGCAGCCCAGTCCATAGTGTGGAAATGGGTTGGCTGCCTAGACCCAGTAAGCCCGTGACTCAATTTTTCCATGTTTCACACGAGGGGTGGTCCCAGTCTGTGCCATTTACATCGGCAGTGCATAGAGTAGCTACCCAGTCAGAGGTTCTTGGGTTTTCTTGAGGTAAAGCCACCTCGTGTTACATTACATGTGTACGATGATTAGTGCGGACCGGTGGTTTCCGCTGTTACGACAAGTTCTCACTTTCTGTGATCCTTCCCACTAGGCGTAGCTGACTTGGGCATGCGTGTGCTTACCCACTGGGAGTGGTGGAGGCTAGTCCCGTGTAGACAATGTTTAAGCTGGTTAACGGAGGGCCCCTTGCCTTTGCAGCCTGAGTCCGGCTAGGGGGGAAACCGGCTAGAGGACCTGACCTAGAGCAGATGGTCTATGTGTGCACACGTAGTTGGGGGCGGTCGATGCGCGCTGACGAGCGTGACCCCGACTAGTCCTTGTTCTATGGTACTGTGTATTGTGTCTCAGTTTCTACCTGGGGTGAGTAGGGAGACACCTGAGGCAATGGTATAAGTCATCGGAGGATGCTTCCGGCCTTGCTGCCAGTGGGGTAGTGCTCTTGTCACTTGAGAGGTTTTGGCGATAGTTCCTGCCTGGCATGGTTCAGTGTTTTGACGGCTCGTTGTCCTAGTTACTCGTGATCGAGATGAGGTTTCTTTGCTGTCCTTGAGAGTCCTATTCTGACAGTGTAGCCCTATTCCCTCGTCGCTGACGGAGGGTTTTTCCTGGTAGCTTAGTCCCAACCCTTGTGTACTCTGTGAGAGGTCTCCTAAGATAGGTTATTGTGGTCCGACCTTCTATGGCCCATGTTGCGAGGTTTAGATTTGGCATGGTTTATGTTGGATACCCGAGGTATCCCATCATTTTACAGGCTTTTGACAGTTAGTGGCTTAGTGTGGTTATTGTGTGTTTACAGTACAATTCCTTCTGCCTTATTGTCTTTCCTACTTTACTGTTCTTTACGTTTTATTACTTGCTGCTCTATTGTTACGTTTTGTTGTGGTAGGGATCCGCAAGACCTCTACTGAGCCAATGAGATGAGGCTTACCCCTTTTCTTTTCAGGTTCGATGTGCCTCCTCATCGTTCGGAGGCCTTGAGCAGCACTCGTGAGTCTTGGCGTCATCAGCTTCTGCCAGTAAGGGCATGACCCAAGGCTTTGCACTTTCCTTTTCGTTGAGCTGTACCTTTGGGACTTATATATCTGGACTGGAATTTGTGTAAATTGTATAAATCTATTTATAAATGTGAACTTTAATTTCAACATTTTAATTACTACATTTATTTTAGATTTCTGTACACTCCTGTGAAACCTATTAAACCCTTCTGAGCTTTCCAGCTCGTGGGTGTTGACACCCATTTTTAGCCCGCAAGTTGAGTTATTTCTCTTAATCGTTATTTTGATGTCCCAAATTACCCATTGTTTTGGAGCCTTCCTTGGATGGATTTAGAGCCCATTTCGTTGTTCCCTAGTCTTTGAACTTTGGAGATCATGATTTCTTAGAGCCCTGGTGTAATATCCCAGACCCTTCGGATCCTTCTTCTTGGATCCCGGATTTATTTTCTCGTAGAATTTACTATGGTTGTGCCCGGAATCATTTTTCAGACATTTTTCGGGTTCAGATCCGTGCGTTTCGGATCAGTTTCAGAGGTCCCGGAACGTGTTCCGCGGTTTCCTATGTTTTTCTTCGGCGAACCTACGGAACCCCGTAGCGGACGAACCGAGTCATTCACCTACCCCGGGACAGTACCAATGCAACCGATGTGTTCCGAGGATCACGGCGGTATATTTTTCTATTTTCCATATTTTTTAGAAAATTGAGATTTTCTATATAAACCCCATTTCTTTTCATTTTCTTTTCCTTTTTCTTTTCCTCCCTTCTTCTTCTTCCTCTCGCATGAGCGACTGGCGCCCCTCTCCTCCCCCTCTCCCGTGGACGCGGCGATGACCTCCTTTCCGGCTGCAGACGGCAGAGAGGCGATGACAATGGTGGCGGTGTGGTGACCACGGTGACGTGCATGGCCCGTGGAAAGCTCGGGAAGAACGAGGGTTTCAAGCGGATTTTTGAAGATCGTCGGCAATCCATCTCTTTTCGGGCGACCCCGAGGTAGGGTGACGATCCTTACCTCGGCATTTACCTTCCCCGTGATTTCTAGGCTGAGGCGAGATCGAGAGAGGGCTATTTTGAGCCGGGAAGAGAAAATCATGTTTTGGGGATTGAGTGCCCGATCTAGTGTTTTAATCCATCAAAATGTTGTTTGAGGGCATCAAATGATGCTTAGGGGCTTGGGGAGAGGTTTCCCCTTTGTTTCCCCTTCACCCAGGGGTGAATGGGGCGTGGAATGGCGATTTTGGCATTTTTTTCGTCATTTTCGGGTTTCTGGAAGGCTGGCGGTCCTTCCAGTGACCACTTCTTCCCGTTAGCGGTCGCCATACGACCGTTTTTGGTGCCCCGTATGTGAGTTGGGCCTAGCGGTCACCCGATAGACTGCTAGAGCCCAAGTGGCGGCCTATTGGCCGACCGCTAGACGAGTTGGCCGTCGTGGCCTTCGAGGCATTTTTGACCGTTGGGTTTTTGACCGTTGGAGGTCTTGGGATTTGGCAGTCACAGGGACGACCATTTTCTTCCCCTTAGCGGTCCAAGATAGGACCATTTTCGGCTCCACAGCCCATGGTGTGGCGGTCCATTAGGAGACCGCCTACTCCTTGTGGCGGTCTAGCGCTAGACCGCTAGCCCATGTGGCGGTCCAAAGGTAGACCACCAGTGGTTTATGTCCGACTGGAGTTCGTGTTTGGCCGATTCGAGTCCCGGGCGATTGGACCTTGATCCACGTGTTGACCAGTGGTCCGACTGATGCTAGGCATCATGTGGGGGCCACATGTTAGGGTGACGTGGGATCCCGGGAGGTGGTGTTCTCGGCTTGTGTCACCGTGAGTAGGTGTCCGTATGAGGAGCGGACCTCGTACTTTGCCCGATTTAGATGTTACTTTTCGTTGGCTAGAGAGTCTACTCCTTCAGTGACCCTCCACTAGTCGTAGCCTTCCGACACGCGAGTGGTCTCACCAGGGAGTGGTGGCGAGGCTACCCCAAGAGGCGGTTTTTAGACTAGTTTTCGTAGGGCCCCACGTTTGACGCCAGAGTCTGGCTGAGGGGAAAACCAGTCAGAGGGCCTGACCTAGGACGTACGGTCTATGTGTGCACATGTGGTCGGGGGCAAAGGACCCGGGCTGACGAGTGCGACCCTAACCAGTCCTTGTTCTGTGGTTACTTGTACGGTGTCTCCGTTCCACTAGGGGTCAAGGGGGACACTTGAGACGCGGTCTAAGCCATCGATGGACGCATCCGGCCTTGCTTCTAGTGGAGGGTACTCTTGTCTTTGTTTGGCAGCAACTCTTGGGTTTTTGATGAGTTATCTCGATTTTCATGCTGTGCATTCGGTACTAGACGTAACAGAGCTTTTTCGTTTATTTATTCTTGCAACTCCTCGTTCTGCATCTTACTAGCGATAGATTTTTAGCTACTTTTTGCGTGGGTTCTCGGTTTGCGAGGTGGGGACTGGATGATCCCTACTTAGCCTTTTGTTTTAAGGCTCATTCCCTACGTGCTTTCCGCATTTCAGGTGAGACGAGGCTTCAGGGGAGCGCTTCTGAGGCTCCACGTGGTTCAGGTGTCTAGGGTTTGTTGCCAGTTGCCAGGCTGGGGTATGCCCCGTGTAGTTGTACCTTCTTTTCTGTGCTGTACTAGTTGTGGACTACTGTTATATTTTAGACTGATGTTGTTATCTTGTGGACCATATAATTTTATTAATGTTAATGATTAATTTCCTGCTTATTCATGTTAATTGTGTAATTGTGTAATTATTTTAGATTCTTGTGTATTTCCACTCCATCCCTTTTAACCCTTCCGAGTCTTCAGGCTCGTGGGTGGCGGTTCGGGATTTGGGTTATCGGGCCTCTCCCGGTATTCGGATCTTGGGTCGTTACAGTTGGTATCAGAGCAGTGGTTATGGATATATATAAGAATTATAAATAATTACAGCGGTCCACTAGTCCACAATGATGATGTACAATCGGCACTGGCTTAGGGCATCGTGTTTTTAATTGATTTCACCGTTTTCCATGTCTTCTGTCTTTATGCAGCAAGCGAGTATGGTGCTGAGGCAGAGGACTAGCTCTCAGCAGGGACAGTCGACAGAGGAGCAGGAGGAGCAGAGCAGAGTGCCACCAGCTACCACTGAGGAAGGGGATGCAGCGAGAGTTCCAGGGGCAGAGGATTTCTTTCGGGGTATGTTTCAGTACATGACTCAGTAGTTCGGCGGAGATGCTGGTGAGGGCTCACCGTCTAGGGGTGGACCCAGTCGTGCAGTGCGGGACTTTTTGCAGTTCCATCCACCCTACTCTGGCGGCCAGCCAGATCCGGATGTGGCTAGAGGTTGGCTTGATGAGATGGAGAGAGTGTTCAGTTCCATGCGCTGTGCCGAGGAGGACATGGTGATGTTGTCTTGCAACCAGTTACCGGGTACAGCTCGATCTTGGTGGTCTTTGGAGTGGAAGACGTCCTTTCAGTCACGTTCCCTCCAACTGATCATATGGAAGGACTTTATTACGGTCTTCGAGCGTACTTACTGCCCATCCTATGTCGGTACGTAGAAGATGCGTCAGTTGCTGGAGCTGGTGCAGTGCGACATGTCAGTGTTGCAGTACAGGGCTCGGTTCGTCGAGTTAGGCCGTTATGCGCCCCATATCATGGAGCTTGAGGGGTTGAAGGCCGAGTAGTTCGTCCAGGGTTTGAGACAGGATCTGAGGCACCTTCTGATGGCGAACGTTGCTACTGATTTGGAGACCGCATCTCTTGTGGCGGCATCTTTGGGGTTGGATATGTAGAAGATCCGAGGATAGGGAGGCCAGGGGCAGTCCCAGTCAGGCTGGCAGATGGCTACCCAGTAGTAGAGTAGGTTCCAGCACACTACAGGTAGTTCGGGAGCGTCAGCACCAGCGACGTCAGCGACAAGATCTACATCTTTTTGCTCCAAGGTCAAGAAGTTTCTCAAGAAAGGTTTCTATAAGAAGCGCAAGGATCAGAGGCAGGTATCTTCAGGCAGTGTGCAGCAACCGATTCCCTATCAGCGGCAGGGATCAGTTGGTGGATCGTGGGGATCGTGTCCCTGGTGTGGCGAGTCGCATCCAGGTAGGCAGTGCATGGCGCCGGTGATTTGTTTCAGGTGTGACCAACCAGGACACATGGCACGTGACTATCCCTTGAGGCCGTAGCAACAGTAGTATCCTCCGCAGCAATAGTATCCCCAGTAGCAGAGGCCGCAGCAGCAGCATCATCAGTAGTAGGGCAGTATCCACCACTACCCAGGTTAGCGAGTGTGGGGGGCAGGCAGAGGTCCCGAGGCCAGATTACACACATGACCAGGGCAGAGGTAGAGGCATCGCAACTTGTGAAAGGTACCGTTATGATTTTGGGTTGTGCGGCTCGAGTTTTATTTGATTCTTGTGCATCATATTCGTTTATTTAGGAGGATTTCGCGCTGAGTATTGAGGAGCCGGTGACCCAGTTGTCTTGTGATTTGGCTGTGGAGTTGCCTTCTGGTGATTTTATGATCACTCCGTATTGTTTCAAAGAGGTTCCTGTGTGGGTGGAAGGGCGGAGTTTGCTAGCCAGGCTCTATGCGTTGCCACTTCAGGACTTTGATGTGATTTTGGGCATGGATTGGCTCGAGGTCCATCATACCTTGGTGGATTGTGGCTCGAAGAAGGTTTATTTCGGACGACTTCATGGACCTACCTTCTATTTCCAAGGTATCAAGTCTTCCTCTTCCCGCTTTCTCATTTCGGCTCTTAGGGTTCGCCGATTGCTTGATGCTGGTTATCAGGGTTTTCTCGCTTCTGTGGTCGCGATAGACCAGTTGGAATCGGATGTGGAGGACATTCCGGTGGTGTGCGAGTTTCCCGATATTTTTCCCGAGGATTTGCCAGGATTACGTCCGCAGCGGGAGATTGATTTTGTTATCGAGATTGTGCCCGATACGGTTCCTCTGTCGAAGGCTCCTTATCGCATGGCTCCAGCCGAGTTGAGGGAATTGAGGGCATAGTTGCATGAGTTGCTCGCCAAAGGGTACATTCATCCTAGCTTCTCCCCTTGGGGTGCGCCAGTATTGTTTGTGAAGAAGAAGGATGGTAGTCTGAGATTGTGCATTGACTACCGACAGCTGAACGAGGTGACCATCAAGAACAAGTATCCGTTGTGATGAATCGATGATTTGTTTGACCAGCTTCAGTCTGCTCGAGTGTTCTTGCGGATTGATTTACGGTCCGATTATTATCAGTTACGGATTCGAGAGTCTAATGTGGAGAAGACGGCGTTCAGCTCGAGATATAGGCATTATGAGTTTCTGGTGATGCCGTTTGGGCTCACCAATGCCCCCACAACATTCATGGATTTGATGCAGAGGGTGTTTCATCCCTACTTGGACCAGTTTGTGGTCGTGTTTGTGGACGACATCCTTATTTATTCGTAGTCTGCAGAGGAGCATGCATATCATTTGAGAGTTGTATTGCAGACTTTGCGAGATCACCAGTTGTATGCTAAGCTCAGCAAGTGCGAGTTTTGACTTCATGAGGTGCACTTTTTAGGGCACGTGATTTCTGGTGATGGTATTTTCGTGGATCCAGCCAAGGTCGAGGAAGTGATGCAGTGGCCGAGGTTGAGGTCCGTGATGGAAATTCAGAGTTTCTTGGGGCTTGCAGGCTATTACAGGAGATTCATTCAGGATTTTGCTTGTATTACAGCCCCGATGACCAGGCTTACGCAGAAGGATGTGTGGTTTGTCTGGACTAGTGAGTGTGAGCAGAGCTTTATGGAGCTGAAGAGGTTGCTCACCTCGGCACCGGTGTTGGTATTGTCTTTTGGATCAGGAGATTTTGTATTGTGTACAGATGCTTCCGGGGTCGGGTTGGGTGCTGTGCTGATGCAGCACGGTAGAGTTGTGGCATATGCGTCGCGGCAGCTGAAGTCACATGAGGAGAACTATCCTACCCATGACCTTGAGTTGGCGGCTGTGATCTTTGCGTTGAAGATTTGGAGGCATTACCTGTACGGTGAGAAGTTTGAGGTGTTCACTGACCATCAGAGTTTGAGATATGTGTTCACTCAGAAGGACCTTGACCTCAGGCAGAGACGATGGATGTAGTATATGAAGGATTATGACTTCACCCTCTCTTATCAGCCAGGCAGGATGAATGTCGTTTCCGATGCCTTGAGCAGGAAGGTCATGGTCAGCGCCATGATGGTGAGGAAGTAGAGGCTCTAGGAACAGGTGCCAGGCGTAACATTTAGGCTTAAGGTTCCCCAAGAGCCGGGGTCAACTGTTCTTGCGAGCCTGACTATCACGCCCGCCATTCGTCGTCAGGTGACAGATGCTCAGCGTGCAGACCCTGAGTTGCCCTAGATTTTGGCTTTGGCTGATGCGGAGTTCGGTGAGGATGGAGCCGTGAGATTCCGTGGTAGGCTATACGTCCCGGTCGAAGAGTAAGTGAGGCGTGTGGTGTTACTAGAGGCTCATGGGAGTAGGTACACCATGCACCCGGGGGTGACAAAGATGTATCGAAACTTGAAGAGACAGTTCTGGTGGCCTGGCATGAAGAGAGATATTACCGAGTTTGTGGCCAGGTGCCTGACTTGTCAGCAGGTGAGGGCGGAACATCAGCAACCAGGAGGTATGCTTCAGCCCTTGGAGGTTCCCGCGTAGAAATGGGACCACGTGACCACTGATTTTGTGGTGGGGTTGCCGAGGACTCCGAGTGGGCATGATAGTATTTGGTTGCTGGTGGATAGGCTGACGAAGACAACTCGGTTATTACCGATCAAAGTCAACTGGAGTGTGCCCAAGTTGACTCGTCTTTATGTGTAGCGGATCGTACCTTTGCATGGGATTCCCATTTCCATTGTCTTAGATCGAGATCCGCATTTCACTTCTAGATTCTGGAGGAGTTTCCAGCGAGCTCTTGGCACTGAGCTAGCTTTTAGCTCAGCATATCATCCTCAGTCAGATGGTCAGTCGAAGAGGACCATTCAGACGCTAGAGTGAGGATATGTTGAGATCATGTTGCCTGGAATGGCAGGGGAGTTGGTTTCACCATCTACCATTAGTGGAGTTTGCCTATAACAACAGCTATCATTCGAGTATTGGGATGACTCCTTATGAGGTGTTGTACGGGCGACCATGTCGGACTCCGCTCGATTGGTTTGAGGTTGGTGAGCGTGTTATGACGGGACCAGAGTTGGTGCAGTAGTGTGTGAATGTGGTGCATTTGGTCCGTCAGAACATGTTGGCGGCTCAGAGTCGACAGAAGAGCTATGCCGATAGGAGAAGACAACCCCTCAGTTTCGAGGTCGGTGATCGAGTATTTTTTAGGGTTTTCCCTATGAAGGGAGTGATGCGCTTTGGCCGGCGTGGGAAGTTGAGTCCTCGCTATGTTGGCCCTTTCCTCATTGTAGAGCACATTGGTGAGGTTGCTTATCGGTTGCAGCTTCCTCAGGAGTTATCTTCTATGCATGATGTGTTTCATGTCTCCATGCTGAGGAAGTGTATGCCCGATGATTCTCATGTGTTGGGAGATTCTGTTTGGCCCTAGGTGACTCGCGATCTGTCTCTACTAGAGTTCCCCATCCGTATTGAGGATTGACGAGATCAGCACCTGCGGAACAAGGTTATTCCCCTGGTTAAGGTGGTTCAGCGGCACTCCGGCGGAGAAGCATCTTGGGAGCGTGAGGATGAGATGCATCAGCAGTTCCCTTATCTCTTCGAGTGAGTTTCTCCCTTTCTTTTCCCTCGTGCTTTATTTTAAATTTCAAGGATGAAATTTGTTTAAGGGGGGAGGGCTGTAATATCCCGGACCCTTCGGATCCTTCTTCTTGGATCCCAGATTTATTTTCCCAGAGAATTTACTATGGTTGCGCCCGAAATCATTTTTCGGACATTTTTCGGGTTTAGATCCGTCCGTTTCGGAGGTCCTGGAACGTGTTCCGCAGTTTCCGCGTGTTTTTCTCCTGCGAACCTACGGAACCCCATAGCGGACGAACCGAGTCGTTCACCTACTCCGAGATGATACCAGTGTGACCGGTGTGTTCCGAGGATCACAGCGGTATATTTTTCTATTTTTCATATTTTTCAAAAAATCAAGATTTTCTATATAAACCCCATTTCTTTGCCTTTTTCTTTTCCTCCCTTCTTCTTCTTCCACTCCCGTGAGCGACCGGCGCCCCTCTCCTCCCCCTCTCCCGTGGACGTGGCGGCGACCTCCCCTCCGGCTACAGACGGCGGCAAGGTGACTGTGCGGCGACAACGGTGGCGGTGTGGTGATCACAGCGGCGTGCGTGGCTCATGGAAAGCTCGGAAAGATCGAGGGTTTCAAGCAGATTTTTGAAGATCGGCGGTGATCCGTCTCATTTCGGGCGACCCCGAGGTAGGGTGACGATCCTTAGCTTGGCATTTACATTCCCCGTGATTTCTAGGCCGAGGCGAGATCAAGAGAGGGCTATTTTTAGCCGAGAAGGGAAAATTATGTTTTGGGGATTGAGTGCCCGATCTAGCATTTTAATCCGTCAAAATGTGGTTTGAGGGCATCAAATGATGCTCAAGGGCTTGGGGAGAGGTTTCTTGTAATGCCCCGGGTTTTTCGGATCCTCGTTCGTGGATCCTGGATCTTGTTTCTCGGAGCATCCGACTCCGTTGTGTCTGAAATTTCGTTTCGGACATCTTTCGTGTTCGGATCGGCGCGATCCGGAGTCGTTTTGGAGGCCCGGAGGCGTTCCGCGGCTTCTTCCGCGTGTGTTTTCCGATTCTCGGCGTGGGTTTCGGCTTTCCCTTCGGAACCTCATTACGGGTGAACCGGGCCGTTCACCTAGGCGAGTGTGGTACCGTTGCGATCGGTGCGTTCCGAGGATCGCGAGGGTGTGATTTTCGATTTTTTGGGATTTTTCTGAATTTTTGGATTTTCCTATATATTAACCCACCCTCTCTCTTCCTCTCATTTCTCACTCTCACCCTCTCTCTCTTCTCCCACTCTCTCCTCTCACTCTCTCCTCTCCGGCGGCCGACAGACCGAGGCGGGGGCGAGGCGGGGCGATGCGGGCGAGGAGGACGGCGAGGATGGGTCGAGGATCGAAGCTCGAGGGCGTGGTGAAGCTCGGCCGTGGGTTCGTGGAACGATGAGGCTTCAACGACGTTTTCTTCGTGGATCGCCGTCCACGGTGCACGAAATCTTCGGTGGAGGTAGGGTGATGGACCCCCAGCTCGTGCTCTTTCTTTTCCCGCAAGTTTTGTAGGCTACGGTGAGCCGAGCGGGCCAAACGGGGTGATTTGGGTAAAATCCATGTTTTAGGGCTTGTGGGCCGATCTCCCGTTTCATTACATTTCTGGCCGATCCGAGGCCGTAGATGCATGCTATGTTAGCGCAGCAAGAGTGATATAGAAGGGGGGGGATGAATAGATCACTCCCAATTTACAGAAACTCAGACGGAAAATAGATTCTACTGCTAACGCACCTCCTTAACCCGTACACAGAGAAATATAGATGAGAGTGAAGAACTGATCACTTGAAGGCAAAGGGACAAGCAGATGAAGAGCACAAAAATCAATAGCAAACCACAGAGGAGGCACTCGGTTTTTAGGTGGTTCGATTGCAATCCGCAATCTACATCCACCCCTCACTCCAACTAGAGTGAGGATTCCACTAGACAAAGCTAGATCACAGCAGACTCAGTCTGCGTACACGATGCTGCCACACAGCTTGAACACCCAAGGGAAACAAATCCTCGACCAAGCTCTGCTACCCACAGAACTTGAAACCCGTTCTAGATCCCAGCTAGAACACAACTGGAGAATCCTCTCCCTTCCTCCACACACGGAGGGAAACTGTTAATGACAACCTGTCACTAACAACACCAGAGATCACCGATCTCTCTTCCTCTGCAACTCAGAAAGAAACTGGAGTAGTACTCCCTTCCTCCACACACCGGAGGGAAACCAATTCAAATCAGAATGGAAGAACGAAAATAAACGAAAGCAAAGTAGAAACAAAAACAATGAAGAGGAAATCGGTGCTGAAACCCAATACAACTGTAGCTTCAAATGAAGCAATTCATCAATCCACACACACTCTCTCTCTCTCGAACAATCTCCTCTCAGATATGGAACTCTCTGCCCTTTTTCTTTTCTGGATCGTGCAGACTCTCACCAATGGCTTCTGCTTTTTCTTTTCACGATCGAACTTCTACTGAAGGATGAAGCTCTATATTTATAGCAGATAAGGGCGTGTGGCTGCCAGGTTCCCGCCCATGCACTTTTGGCCAGATCATTTTGAATTTCGACCACATGGCAGCATCCTGACAGGGTTGCCATCCACGTGTCATGCGCCTGTTGTCTTGGATCACGTGTCAGGTGCCAACCTCGATTCACGTGCCCAATCATCAGCCTGAATCGCCTGCAGACAGACAGATGGAATGTATAGACTTAGTTAGTTCAGGCTATTAACAAGGATGTATATACTTCAGAAACATCAACATAGTAAGTGTGTACATCGTGAGAGGATGTATAGACTTAATGAATAAACGCATGTATAGACTTTACCAGGGTATGCACAATGCAATGCGTTGACGCTACACTACGTTCCTATGTACTGCGTTGACGCAGTGCAATGTGTCTTTGAAAGCTGTAAACAGCAAGGCATGTTGTACAGACTTCAGACAGCATGCATCAGATGACTTTGTATGGACTTGAAGACCCTTAGCCAATGTATAGACCTCTAGAGGAGACAAATGTGTAGACTTCACATTGCTCAGCCACTGTGTAGACTTCACAAAGCCTAACCAGTGTACAGACTTGTAATGAGTGTGCAGTGAGCTCTAAAGACTCAAGTTGTAATAGCAGAATGTATAGGATTGTGGTCGTACAACCCAATGTGTAGACATGTACAGAGTGGACATTTGTCAGACTTTGATGCTGAACAAAAGACCCTTGATCAACAGCCAAGGCGTCAACGCTTCCAGCGTGCAGCGTCGCCTCAGCTCCTCAAGAAAAATGCTCACTCCCTAGGCAGGCTGACCAATGCGTCAACGCATCCAGTGTCAGCGTCGACGCACTGAACAAGAAGGAAGCGAAAGATGCACCATTGCATCTACGCAGTCAGCCAAGTGCGTCAACGCACTAAAGGCATGCTACCCATGAAGTCAGATAGGCTGTACAGACTCTGTGGATGTAAAGCAATGTAGACTTCAGACTGTATAGACTTGAACCAAGACGAGGTGAGGACTTCACGTTGTATAGACTTGCCAAATCAGTT
This sequence comes from Amorphophallus konjac, assembly GCA_022559845.1. Classification (NCBI taxonomy): domain Eukaryota; kingdom Viridiplantae; phylum Streptophyta; class Magnoliopsida; order Alismatales; family Araceae; genus Amorphophallus; species Amorphophallus konjac. Next base: position 36,156,837 of record CM040117.1, on the reverse strand, counting down.
GGGCGATGTACAGACTTGAACAGATCCAGCTGAAGGATGTATAGACTTGGAATCCACTGTACACGACTATACAGACTTTGAGGCTTAATGCAAAGGCCAGTGTACAGACTTCTAAAAACTGATGCGTTGTATAGACTTTCATGAGACGCTAAAGTCTATACAGACTAGACCAGTGAGACACTGATAGAGACGATGCAATGCGATGTGGAGACTTTAACATTAGACGCTGCATGAGACGGTAGGCTGTACAGACTTGCAAAGAGTGAGTGAGACGATCGGCTGTAGGACCGATGTACAGACTCTTAGTGTGAAGGTAGACTGTATAGACTAGAATCGCTTGAAGCGATGTACATACTTGGTGAGGCTCAAGCAGTGTACAGAGTTAAAGGTCTCACAAACGAGTGTATAGACTTAGGCTTTGAGCACTTGGGCTGAAGGTAATGTGCAGACTAAGCGATGTATAGACTTTGCCCAAGGAACCGAATGTATAGACTTTACAGTCTGAAGGCGAAGAGCAAACATGCTGAGTTGACGCTGCAGCCCAATGAGTTGACACTGCAACGTATTACTTTTACGTTCAACTGATGATGTATAGACTTAATCAAATGAAGAACCTGAACAGAAGAGTCTACGCATCAGCACACTGAGTTGACGTAGTGGTGTGAGAACAAAGACATGCAATGACTGAAGGGTCGACGCATCAGCACACTGAGTTGACGCACTGGTGTGAAGAACAGAGACATGCAATGACTGAAGGGTCGACGCATCAGCACGCTGAGTTGATGCACATGTGTGAAGACTGTGCAGACAGAGTGTAGGCAGAATTAAGGTAGAACATGTTATCTGACAGCCATTGAACTGTACTCACTCACATGATGAAACAGCATTAATCTAGAGATAGAAGATTGATTTATAGTGTGAGACATCATCAAAACCATAGGGATGCAACAATCTCCCCCTTTTTGATGATGACAACACTATGAATCAAGCAATATCAAGATTCTACAAGAAATTTATATCAGCTGTAACAAACCGATTAAATTCAAGGCATGCTCATGCAAATGAATTAAACATTCCCTACAACACACTCTCATCTCCCCCACAACTCATAAACATATCAGCATGAAGCAACATGACTCCCCCAAAGCTCAAGACAAATCCAAGACTCACTGATATTGCAGAACTTCTCACTGAAAAATTGCAGACATTACAAACTTCTCTCCCCCTTTGACATCAGCAAAAAGAACTACAGAATGTGTGACAGTGCTGGAAACATGAGGACTAAGGGCAATAACTTCTTAGTGCAAAAAGTCACGAGTAGGTCTTAAGAGAATAAGTGAGTTTCTAATCTCAAGAGAAGATTCTTTAGACTTCAGTACACAATAGAGAAGTAGAATGATAGACAAGTTTATCAGCATACATAGTGGATGATTGAGAGCAGGAGTTCACAAGTATGGCCAGATATAGCTGATCATTCAACTATTCCACAAGACAGCAAGAGACTAAATCAGAGAGGTGTTCTCAAGGTATTGAAGACAAGCAATCCATTAGTTGCATAACAACAAGGAATTTTTGTTGGAGATGATTTTCAAGAAGATCAATGAGTAAGTTGGTAGTTCACTTCCTTTGACATTAGGGAGACACCTTGATTAGAGGCCTGAATCCCCAGTTACTCAGAGTGAGTACCTCATTACTTCCTTCCCTTTTTTTTTATTAAGGAACAGAGTTAGTAACTATGGCTTTTGACATGAGGAAACACCTTGATTAGAGGCCAGAGTCCCCAGCTACTCACCAGCAAGCCACCATTGCTCTGTCATGACTTTTCATTCATTTTAAGCATTTGACACCTCATGACTTGGGAGAAATATTCATTTCATTGATGAAGCTCCCAGTTTCTCAGTGATCAAAACAGAACATGTTTGTTCAGTTAAGCCCTTGAGTTAAAGAGATAGAATGATTGAAGACAATACCAAAAAGACTTTTCTTGAATTGAGTCTTGAAGTCTAGATTTCAAGTTGATTGGGTCAGATATCAAGACATACAAGTTTTTGGCCTGAACCATAATCAATGACAATGTAGGAAGATATACTTTATGCAATTAGTCCAGATCTCTGAAAGAGTACCAAAGGAAAGATTCTAACTTGGAGATTAGAGTTACTGACTTATAGACTTAAGAGATAAGTGACACTCTACTTCCTGAGAGAACCACACTAAATCAGTCATGCAAGACCAGCAAAGGTACACATCTGGACAGCCCTTTTAAATCTGACAAAGAACTTCTCTTCTCACATCACAACTCAGCTCCCCCTAAGACATAGCATTCCTCAATGAAATATTCCAGCAAAATCTCAAGGCTTCCCCTTTATTTAGAGCATTCCTGAAAGCTAACCAGTAAGCATTCTGAACTCCCCCTTAAACCAGCATGCAAGAAGGCTAAACATCAGATAGACACAACTCCCCCTCACAACAAGAGCAGGCTTCATAATTAAGACAATTTGTATAAGCCTAATTCTCTTCTCAATGTGATGAATTTTTCATTATCCAGAGGTTTTGTGAATATGTCAGCAATCTGATTATCTGTGCCTACATGAATCAGTTCAAAGTTATTCTTAGACACCTCATCTCTTATAAAATGATGTCTTATTTCTATGTGTTTGGTTCATGAATGCAAAATAGGATTTTTAGCAAGATTGATGGCACTAGTATTATCACAGTAAATAGGTGTGCACCCCAAGTCTACTTGGTAGTCCTGAAGCTAGTGTTTAATCCATATGACTTGTGTTCCACAACTCCCTGCACCCACATATTCAGCTTCTGCAGTGGAGAGGGCCACAGAATGTTGTTTCTTGGAGCCCCAAGACACTAAACACCCACCCAAGAATTCACAATGGCCACTTGTGCTTTTCCTGTCTAGTTTACAGCCTGCATAGTCAGCATCTGTGTATGCTACTAGGTTAAGTGTGTGAGATGCAGGAAACCATAAACCAAGAGAGTGACTAGCTGACAAATATCTGAAGATTCTTTTAACTGCAGCTAAGTGTAGTTCAGTAGGTCTAGACTGATACCTTGCACACATTCCTACACTGAATTGTATATCAGGTCTAGAGGCTGTCAAGTAAAGTAGTGATCCAATCATACCTCTATAAAGTTTGGCATTTACTTCTTTACCTGTCTCATCTGCATCCAATGAAGTATTGGTGCCCATGGGTGTAGTAATGTGCTTTAAGTTTTCCATGCCAAACCTTTTGAACAGTTCCATTGTGTATTTGGTTTGGTTGATGAAGCACCCATCTTCTAGCTGCTGTACCTGCAATCCAAGAAAATATTTTAGTTCACCAACCAAGCTCATTTCAAATTCAGCAGACATCATGGTAGAAAATTCATCACATAGTTCATGCTTAGTTGATCCAAATACAATGTCATCTACATATACCTGAACTATGATGAGATCTTTATTCATGCCCTTGGTAAATAAAGTCTGATCAACTTTACCTCTTTTGTAGCCCTTGCTGATCAGAAATTCAGATAATCTTTCATACCAAGCTCTTGGAGCCTGCTTTAGACCATACAAGGCTTTGTTTAACCTGAAAACTTGGTTAGGTTGAGGAGAATATTGAAATCCAGGAGGTTGTTCAACAAAAACTTCTTCTTTAATTACTCCATTTAAAAAGGCACTTTTAACATCCATTTGTTGGAGTTTTATGTTCTTTGAGCATGCAAAGGCAAGCAACAGTCTTATAGCTTCCATCCTAGCAACAGGTGCATAGGATTCATCAAAGTCTACACCGAATTCTTGACAGTAGCCTTTGGCTACTAGTCTGGCCTTATTCCTCGAGATAATTCCATCTTCATTCATCTTATTTTTGAACACCCACTTGGTTCCTATGACATTAATACCATCTGGTCTTGGGACAAGCTCCCAGACATTATTCCTTTCAAACTGACCTAATTCCTCACTCATAGCATTGACCCAAGCTTGATCAGCTAAGGCCTCTTCTACTGTTTTGGGTTCAATTTGTGAGACTAAAGCAATTAAGTCATCATTATTCACATTTCTAAAATGAGACCTAGTCCGAAGAGGATCTTCAGGATTGCCTATGACTTTATCTAAAGGATGGTCTTTAAGAAATCTGATATTTGTTGAAGACTCACCTGTTTCTCTTGGCCCTTCCTGATTGGGGGAATTTGTTTCTCCATTTGGCTGAGTCTTCTCTTCTTCCTGTTGGTCTTCTAGAAAGTCTCCACCATGATTGGAATCCCTGTCAAGATTTTCAACATTAGAGACATCTTTCTTTTCACTAAAAAGGATGTGTGGAGATTCTTCCACTTTCTGATCTGATATGTTAAATACCCTATATGCCCTTGACACTTCAGAGTAACCCAAGAATATTCCAGGTGAACTCTTGGCTTCAAACTTGTCTAAATCTTTCTTATCATTGTTATGAATAAAACATTTTGCTCCAAAAATTCTGAAATGAAACAAGTTTGGTTTCTTACCTTTTAGAAGCTCATAGGGTGTTTTCTTGTGTATGGGTCTTACCATGGCCCTGTTGATTATGTAGGTTGCTGTATTGGCCGCTTCTGCCCAAAACCTTCTAGGTAATTTACTTTCAATCAACATGGTTCGGGCCATTTCCACCACTGTTCTATTTCTTCTCTCCACAATCCCATTTTGTTCAGGTGTCCTGGGAGAAGAAAACCGCTGAGTTAGTCCTTCTTTGTCACAAAGATCAGTAAACATGGAATTTTCAAACTCACCTCCATGGTCAGATTGAATAGAACTAACCTTGTACTTTCCTTCTTATTTGACCTTATTGAAAAACAGATTAAACTTTTGAAATGCATCACTCTTATTTGCTAAGAAAAATATCCATGAGTATCTAGAGAAGTCATCTATGATGACATAGCCAAACCTATTTCCATTAAGACTCTGAGTTCTAGTTGGACCGAAAAGGTCCATATGAAGAAGTTCCATTGGTCTAGAAGACAATGGCTCAGATCTTAATTTAAAAGAATTTCTGGTCTGTTTGCCTAGAGCACAGGCATCACATGCTTTTGATATTGAGTTGAATTTAATTCTAGGCATGCCTCTAACTAAATCATGCTTGACCAATTTATTTAAAGTTGAAAAGCTAGCATGACCTAGACGTCTATGCCACTCAAAGGCATCATTTTCAGAATTGGCAGATAAGCAAATAGTAGATTCAGAATTCTCATCTAAGTCTACAATGTAGACATTATTAATCCTGTTGGCTACAAATTTAACCATGTCAGAATTTATTTCAAGGATTTTACATGAACTATCATCAAATACAACCTTGTGACCCCTGTCACATAACTGACTTATGCTAATCAGGTTGTGTTGAAGCCCTTCCACAAGTAATACTTTTTCAATGGAATTTATGGAAGACTTACCTACTGTGCCAACTCCAATTATTTTACCTTTGTTCTTTCCTCCAAACTTGACCAGACCCCCTGGCTTCATCTCTATCTTGCTGAACTTGGATCGGTCTCCTGTCATATGCCTGGAGCAGCCACTGTCGAGGTACCACTTGTTGTCTTCAGCTGCCAGGCCGACCTACACAAATATATCAAGCAGAGTGATTTGGAACCCAAGATGAGTTGGGTCCAAGGACATTGTTCAAATCTCTGATCAAGTGTTTAGGTATCCAGATTTGTTTCAGCATGGTTTTCTCTGGCACCTTCCTTTCTGGTTTATTAAAGTTGAATCCAGCTGAACTGGAGAAGTGAGTTCTATTCCATTCATTAGTCTTCCTATTCCTAGGAAATTTCCTGTAGGCTTGTTGATTAGCATATCTTTGACCATGAAAGTTATTTCTCCAGTAGGTCCTGTTTGGACCCATCTGATTGTTGTAATTCCAGCTCTTATTCTGATTTACTTTCTTGGTCCATCTACCATTTGTGTTCTGGTAAGTGGGCTTAGTGTTATTCTTCATAAAATTCATTCCCATCTTAAATGGTTGTCCAGTACTGATTTTTGTGTTTTCTTTAGGACTTTAAATTCTCTTAGAGCTGTTTGAGCTGGATGGTGTGTCCAGCTTTTCTTTTCCCTTCTCTGGACAGAAGGTGATGGTCTTGAATTGCAAGGGTCTCTTGTTGGTTGGGTCATAGCCTAGACCTTCCTTATTGAAATTAACCCTAGTCCCTAGTATAGCATCTAGGCTAGTCTTTCCTTGGACAAACTTTTCTAAGACTTTCTGTTTGTCTCCCAGCTCCTTTTGAAGAAACTCAGAATTCTTTAGGAGTTCAACATTTACTTTCTTCAAAGCTTCATATTTCTCTAAATTCATTCTCATTTCATTCATGCTTTCTTCAATTTTAGTTTTGAATTCATTGAGCTGTTTTTGACTTTCTTGAATTTCTCCCTTAAGCTTATCATTCTCTTTCCTTAGTGAGGTCATTTCTTCTAGTTGTTCTTTTAGATTTTCATTTTCCTCACATACCAGAGTTTGTTCTTTAATATTTGTGTTAAAATTTCTTTACAGAACTCTGTGCTCTTTGCTAAGAGAATTAAATTTATCTAACAAATCACCATAAGCATCCTCCCAGTCATCAATTGAGAAATTTTCAAAAACGTTTATTACCTCCTCTTCACTGTTTGCCATAAGGCAAATTCCATCTTCATATTCTTCTGAGGAAGCATCTTCGGGGTCTTCTTCTTCCTCGCTCCATGTGCAGACCATCGCCTGTGGCTTCTTCTTCTTCTGCACCTTTATGTTTTTCTTCTGAAGATAGGGACCCTTCTTCTGGAGGTCTGGGCATTCGCCTCTCATGTGTCCCTGTTTGTTACAATTAAAACAAGTCAGTTTCTTAGGATTTCTATCCCTGTAACAGGTAAATTCAGCATTCTTGTTAAAGGGTTGTGGCTTCTTTTTCCTAATGGTCTTTCCCTTTTTCTTCAAAATTTTTTTGAACTGTCTAGTGAGCATTACCTGCTCCTCCTGGTCGAGATTTGATAAACCTTCAAGCTCGGACTCAGACTCGGGACTACTGCTGCTGCTCCCACTGTTACTACCCTTGTTGCGGGAAGCTCTTAGAGCTACATTTTTACCCTTCCTCTCACTTCCTTCTCCACCTCCTTGGAAATTCATCTCATAGGTCATAAGAGATCCTATGAGTTCATTCACAGTCAAGACTGTCAAATCTTTTGACTCCTCAATCACAATGGCCTTAGTGTGCCATGCCGGGGATAAAGATCTAAGGATTTTCCTGACTATATCTGCCTCAGCAAGATCCTTCCCTAGCCCTTTAAGAGTGTTAGTGATCAAGGATAACCTGGCATACATTTCGGTTATATTCTCATCTGCATTCATCTTAAACATTTCATACTTAGAAGTGTAGAGGTTTACCTTCGAGGCTTTCACTTGAGCTGTACCTTCATAGATCAATTGCAGCTCATCCCACATCCGCTTGGCAGTTCTGTATGCAGATATATGGGCATATTCCTCTGGATGAATAGCACACTGGATTATGTTCAGCGCCGTCCAGTTGAGTGAAGAGAGCTTGACATGGTCATCTGTCCAAGCATCCTAGTTTGGTGGCAGCTTATATGGCCCCACCGTGATTACTCTCCACAGTTTATGACTCTGAGCCCTGATGAACACTTCCATCCTGTTCTTCCAAAACAGATAGTTACTACCATCGAAATAAAGAGGGCGAATAATGGATTGACCTTCGGTCATGAAGGTTCTAGGACCACCAGCATTTCCTTGACCGTTCGTCCACATGGCGTAAACCTGCTCTGATACCAATTGTTAGTGCAGCAAGAGTGATATAGAAGGGGGGGGATGAATAGATCACTCCCAATTTGTAGAAACTCAGGCGGAAAATAGATTCTACTGCTAACGCACCTCCTTAACCCGTACACAGAGAAATATAGATGAGAGTGAAGAACTGATCACTTGAAGGCAAAGGGACAAGCAGATGAAGAGCACAGAAATCAATAGCAAACCACAGAGGAGGCACTCAGTTTTTAGGTGGTTCGATTGCAATCCGCAATCTACATCCACCCCTCACTCCAACTAGAGTGAGGATTCCACTAGACAAAGCTAGATCACAGCAGACTCAGTCTGCGTACACGATGCTGCCACACAGCTTGAACACCCAAGGGAAACAAATCCCTCGACCAAGCTCTGCTACCCACAGAACTTGAAACCTGTTCTAGCTCCCAACTAGAACACAACTGGAGAATCCTCTCCCTTCCTCTACACACGGAGGGAAACTGTTAATGACAACCTGTCACTAACAACACCAGAGATCACCGATCTCTCTTCCTCTGCAACTCAGAGGGAAACTGGAGTAGTACTCCCTTCCTCCACACACCGGAGGGAAACCAATTCAAATCAGAATGGAAGAACGAAAATAAACGAAAGCAAAGTAGAAACAAAAACAATGAAGAGGAAATCGGTTCTGAAACCCAATACAACTGTAGCTTCAAATGAAGCAATTCATCAATCCACACACACTCTCTCTCTCTCGAACAATCTCCTCTCAGATATGGAACTCTCTGCCCTTTTTCTTTTCTGGATCGTGCAGACTCTCACCAATAGCTTCTGCCTTTTCTTTTCACGATCGAACTTCTACTGAAGGATGAAGCTCTATATTTATAGCAGATAAGGGCGTGTGGCTGCTAGGTTCCCGCCCATGCACTTTTGGCCAGATCATTTTGAATTTCGACCACATGGCAGCATCCTGACAGGGTTGCCATCCACGTGTCATGCGCCTGTTGTCTTGGATCACGTGTCAGGTGCCAACCTCGATTCACGTGCCCAATCATCAGCCTGAATCACCTGCAGACAGACAGATGGAATGTATAGACTTAGTTAGTTCAGGCTATTAACAAGGATGTATATACTTCAGAAACATCAACAGAGTAAGTGTGTACATCGTGAGAGGATGTATAGACTTAATGAATAAACGCATGTATAGACTTTACCAGGGTATGCACAATGCAATGCATTGACGCTACACTACGTTCCTATGTACTGCGTTGACGTAGTGCAATGTGTCTTTGAAAGCTGTAAACAGCAAGGCATGCTGTACAGACTTCAGACAGCATGCATCAGATGACTCTGTATGGACTTGAAGACCCTTAGCCAATGTATAGACCTCTAGAGGAGACAAATGTGTAGACTTCACATTGCTCAGCCACTGTGTAGACTTCACAAAGCCTAACCAGTGTACAGACTTGTAATGAGTGTGCAGTGAGCTCTGAAGACTCAAGTTGTAATAGCAGAATGTATAGGATTGTGGTCGTACAACCCAATGTGTAGACATGTACAGAGTGGACATTTGTCAGACTTTGATGCTGAACAAAAGACCCTTGATCAACAGCCAAGGCGTCAACGCTTCCAGCGTGCAGCGTCGCCTCAGCTCCTCAAGAAAAATGCTCACTCCCTAGGCAGGCTGACCAATGCGTCAACGCATCCAGTGTCAGCGTCGACGCAGTGAACAAGAAGGAAGCGAAAGACGCACCATTGCGTCTACGCAGTGAGCCAAGTGCGTCAACGCACTAAAGGCATGCTACCCATGAAGTCAGATAGGCTGTACAGACTCTGTGGATGTAAAGCAATGTAGAGTTCAGACTGTATAGACTTGAACCAAGACGAGGTGAGGACTTCACGTTGTATAGACTTGCCAAATCAGTTGGGCGATGTACAGACTTGAACAGATCCAGCTGAAGGATGTATAGACTTGGAATCCACTGTACACGACTATACAGACTTTGAGGCTTAATGCAAAGGCCAGTGTACAGACTTTTAAAAACTGATGCGTTGTATAGACTTTCATGAGACGCTAAAGTCTATACAGACTAGACCAGTGAGACACTGATAGAGACGATGCAATGCGATGTGGAGACTTTAACATTAGACGCTGCATGAGACGGTAGGCTGTACAGACTTGCAAAGAGTGAGTGAGATGATCGGCTGTAGGACCGATGTACAGACTCTTAGTGTGAAGGCAGACTGTATAGACTAGAATCGCTTGAAGCGATGTACATACTTGGTGAGGCTCAAGCAGTGTACAGAGTTAAAGGTCTCACAAACGAGTGTATAGACTTAGGCTTTGAGCACTTGGGCTGAAGGCAATGTGCAGACTAAGCGATGTATAGACTTTGCCCAAGGAACCAAATGTATAGACTTTACAGTCTGAAGGCGAAGAGCAAACATGCTGAGTTGACGCTGCAGCCCAATGAGTTGACGCTGCGTTTTCCGTGTTTTCCGTGTGGCCCGTGTGGGTGGCCTTGGTCCCTTGCGTTCCCTTCCCAAGGGAAGTGGTCTTGGCGACTCGTGAGTTATCTCGGTACTTGTGCTATCGTGGTTTTAGACCTAGAGATTGGACTAGATTGACGGCCTTGTGCTGTTACGTACAACGGTCTTGACCCCGAGTCTTGTGACTCAAGGACCGTTGGGTGCAGTGCGTCTGGAGGACTGTCCATAGTCCAGTGGCTTAGCGCCACTTGAGTTTTCTCGACTCTAGCGCACGGTGTGTACGTGGCCGTGGACTGTGAGTCCCGCTTCTTCTCCGACTGTGGTCACCGTGCGATGGGGCCGGTACGTGGGGTGGTCCCCGTACTTCGTTAGGTTCGGACGTTGTTTTCCGTTGTTTTGAGAGTCTACTCTCTCAGTGGCCCTCCACTAGTCGTAGCTTTCTGCGCACACGTGTCCGGACCCACCTGGGAGTGGTAGAGAGCGCGACCCGGTGAGACGCGGTTTTTAGGCTGGTTTCCGTCGGCCCCTTGCCTTTGCCACCAGAGTCCGGTGGGGGGGAAAACCAGCTAGAGGACCCGACCTAGAGCAGATGGTCTGTGTGTGCACACGTAGTTGGGGGCTTAGGACACGCGCTGACGAGCGTGACCCCAGCTAGTCCTTGTTGTGGTACTGGTTACTGTGTGTGTCTGAGTCTCACGCCTAGGGCGTTGTAGCTAGACACTTGTGACGCGGTGTAAGACGTCAGTGGACGCATCCGGTCGTTGTTCTAGTGGGAGGTACTCCTATTCTGGACAGAGAGTCACAGACTGTCAGTTGTGTGACTTCGACCTTCGTGTTTCGGTCGTGTTGACCGTTGAGTTTTCGGTTGTCCCGCCGTGGCACGAGTGTCGATTTTTGTACCGTGTGACTGGTTCTCGTGTAGTTTGGTAGCCCTTGGCCGTGAGTCTGGGGTGTGTTTCTGGTACAGTAGGAGTAGTTGTAGCGTCGGGCTTGGACCGGCCACTGGGTTTACTGTTCCTGCTGTTGCAGTTGCTCTTGTAGCCTTCCTTTCCGCTATCGCCGTTGTTTCCGGTTGGGGTTCCGCGGGATCCCTGCTGAGTCTCTATTTTGGAGACTCATTCCCTGCTTTTCAAGTGTGGTGGTTCTTCCTCGAGGTTCGAGGGCGCGGGGCGGAGGTTCTCAGTTGCCAGCTTGCCGGGCCGAGTGTTCACTTGGCATGTGGTACGTTTTACTGCTTTAGACTGTACTTTCTGTTGGACTGGACTCTGTTGTAGTTGTTTATTTATTTCTGTTAATTATTGAATTGTCCTACTTTATTTCCTATTTCTTTGTGCCTCCACACTCCTTTTAGCCCTTCCGAGCCCTCCCGGCTCGTGGGCGGCGTTGCGAGTCTCGGGTTATCGGGCCTTCCCGGTAATCGGATTCTCGGGCTGTTACAGCTGGTATTAGAGCGTGGTTATGGACGTACATGCGAATTCGAGATATTGCAGTGATCAGAGTTCGTAAGGTCCAGTACAGTCGGCAGCTGGCATTGGGTTTCGTGCATGTTTTTCGCTTTGTTTCTCGCTTGAGAGCTTGAGTGCGCTGTGCGGCGCGGTGAGGGTGGTTGCTGTTCTCATTGGAGTGCCGGCGTGGGGTCTACGGATCGAGGTCAAGAGCTTTCTCCCGTGGTTGGTGGCCCTGGTTGTGTTGCGTTGGGCAGAGGTTGCCGACGGGCGTGTTGCAGTTCGGGGGATTGTAGTGGTGGTGCATCGAGAGATGTTGTGATCATGGTCCGACGGGACACTTGGTAAGAGTTGTCGGAGGAGTTGACCTGACGGAAGTGATGGTTTTCTTGGTGTTGGAAGGTGCTATTCCCAGCATGTGCGAGGCTCGAGGTCAGGTCGAGTGCGGAGTTTTCCTTCCGTTGGTCGGAGGTGCGATTGGTCTCTCCTCTGGTTGGAGAGATTGCATTTGGCCAAGGTTCGTCGTCTTGCACTGTGCGTCCGGATTGGTTGGCCTTTGTGCGCCGTGAAATCCGTGCGAGACGTGTTCCGTGTTTTGGCAAGGTGGTTGTCTGTGAGAAGTGTTGCCCGTTCCCTGATGTGTAAGGGTGTTGGCGCTATTCCGAAAGGACGGGTGTCGGCTGGGCGGTGTTCGCGAGAATTGCGGTTGGTGTTGTGGTTTCTGATGAGCAGAGGATCGGAGTCTGTGGGGTTGAAGATGGTTGTCGAGTTGGTAGATCCCGAGTTGGCGTTGTGGTGACTGTGCGTTTGGATCAGAGTGCGCGGATCGTAGCGTTGGTTGTTGCTGGTGGATTTCTAAGGAAGTGCAGAGCAACGGAGGATGTGCTCTATCTCCAGTTGTGTGAGATGTGTTGTTGCCGTGCCGTTGCTTGAGATCTTGTCGTTCCTGGCACTGGCAGGTGGAGAGTTGGGGAAATGTGCTGGCGAGGTTTCCGCATGAGTACCCTATTCTTGCGATGGAGGTTTTGATGAGATAGGATTTGATGAGACAGGACGGTGGTTGATGCCTGTGTGTGGAGGTCTCTGATGAGACGTTGGCGTGGGATATTGATCCTCAGTCTGTGGCCAGCAAGGGAGGATTCCCCGTAAGTCTGAGTCGAGTGACGTGAGGACTGTGTGGAGATGGAGTCATGTGGTTTCGCCGTGCTCCCCTGAGAGGGTAGGGTTGGCGTGAGGTTCTAGATTGGAGGTGGTGGTGGTCTGTGTAAGTGTCAGCGGAAGGCCTGTCGTGTGTTGGATCGTGCCTGCTGGGCCGGTGGCGATTTCCCGTTGGCAAATGTCTGGTGACCAGTGGATGGTCTTTCACAGACAGAAGATGCTGGTGGTTGTGCATCGAGAACGGAGAGAGCCATGTGCATATGAGGCCGTTGGTGGCCATTTCTGAGGTGTGAGCTGGTGGAAGCTCAGTGATTGGTCACCCCTGGTGTAGGGTGTGAGATCGATCAGCGGGTTGTGAAGCTGGCGGGTGGTTGGTCCGCCGAGCATGGGCGTTGACCGGTGGTTTGGTTCTTGGGGAGAGGATTGCGTTCCCTCGGTGAGCGAGAGGGTGGCAGCGTTGCCGTAAGTGGTTTCCGTTGTGTCTGAGGTGATACCAGACTTGTGCCCTTGTGTTATGCCTGCTCTGGTGGCCGGTGTGTGCGCGGTGTGTGGAGCGTGGCATTGTTCGTGATTATGGTCTGGCCGTATCCCTCATGATCGGCGCTTTTGTGAGAATCGAGGTTTTTCTACGCTGGGGTTCTGACGGCGTTGTCAGTGGGTTATGGCATTCTTCCCCTGTTCCTGTGCCTGTCCTGAATTTCGAGGATGAATTTCTTTAAGGGGGGAGGGCTGTAATGCCCCGAGTTTTTCGGATCCTCGTTCGTGGGTCCCGGATCTGGTTTCTCGGAGCGTCTGACTCCGTTGTGTCTGAAATTTTATTTCGGACATCTTTCGTGTTCGGATCGACGCGATCCGGAGTCGTTTCGGAGGTCCGGAGGCGTTCCGCGGCTTCTTCTGTGTGTGTTTTCCGATTCCCGACGTGGGTTTCGGCTTTCCCTTCGGAACCTCGTTGCGGGTGAACCAGGCCGTTCACCTAGGCGAGTATGGTACCGTTGCGATCGGTGCGTTCCGAGGATCGCGAGGGTGTGATTTTCTATTTTTCGGGATTTTTCCAAATTTTTGGATTTTCCTATATATTAACCCACCCTCTCTCTTCCTCTCATTTCTCACTCTCACCCTCTCTCTCTTCTCCCACTCTCTCCTCTCACTCTCTCCTCTCCGGCGGCCGACGGACCGAGACGGGGGCGAGGCGGGGCGATGCGGGCGAGGAGGATGGCGAGGATGGGTCGAGGATCGAGGCTCGAGGGCGTTGTGAAGCTCGGCCGTGGGTTCGTGGAACGGTGAGGCTTTAACGGCGTTTTCTTCGTGGATTGGCGTCCACGGTGCACAAAATCTTCGGTGGAGGTAGGGTGATGGACCCCCAGCTCGTGCTCTTTCTTTTCCCGCAAGTTTCGTAGGCTACGGTGAGCCGAGCGGGCCAAACGGGGTGATTTGGGCAAAATCCATGTTTTAGGGCTTGTGGGTCGATCTCCCGTTTCATTGCGTTTCTGGCCGATCCGAGGCCGTAGATGCATGCTAGGGGTTATTTGGGGGCTTCCCCTATGTTTTTTCCCTCATCCGTGGATGTTTGGGGGCGTGGCGTGGATTTTTGGGGTTTTCCCGTCGTTCTCGATTTTCTGAAATGGTCGCGGTCCACCAGAAACCGCGTTCATTGGTCGCGGTCTTGGGAGAACCGCGTTCATCCTTTGTGTTTTGGTCGAGGAGGCCTTCGAGCGTCGCGGTCGTGCGATAGACCGCTTTGGTCTAGTCGCGGTCATGGGATGACCGCTACTATCTGGTCGCGGTCCTCGGGCGATCGCTACCAGCGGGGTTGCGCGTGGCTAGTTGCAGTCGTGAGGTGACCGTGACAGCATGGTCGCGGTCTCCGGTCGACCGCTACCATCTGGTCGCGGTCCCCGGTCGACCACTATCTGGTCGCGGTCACCAGGTGACCACTACCACGTTCTGGTTCCTGTTTGCGCTGTTTTGACCTCCGGTCGACCCGGTTGCGACCCAGTGGTTGACTTTAGGTCTCGTGAGTGTCTCGGATACCCCGTGGAGTTCCGTGACCGTGTCTTTGGGTGTCCAGAGGTTGTCCCACTTATCTCGTTTTGCGTGCCATGAGCTTAAGGGTCCAGGTGACCTTTTAGCGCTCCGATTATGTTGTTTTGGTCTCCGGTCGACCCGGTTGTGACCCAGTGGTCGACCTCCGGCCTTGTGAGTATCCCGGACACCCCATGGGTTCTGTGTTTATGTTTTTGGGGTGTTGGGAGGGACCGTGTTGCCTCGATTAGCGTGCCTATAGGTGTGGTGGGTCCGGGTGACCCCACGTATTCCGGGCTTTCGTGTTACGCATGATCGAGTCACCGTGCATCAGTGGGTGCGCGGTGGGGTCTCCCCCGCATGTCGTGGGTTTCCTTTGGAAGGTGATTCCCATGTGGGCCATGTGCTTGGCCTTGGACTGCGAGTCCAGTTATCCGGCCTGGGGCTGGAGGTTTCCCGCTTGCTACAAGATGGGAAATCGTCATGGTGGCTTGTGTGCTGCCCTGGGAATCGTGCTTCTGTGTTTTCCGTGTGGCCCGTGTGGGTGGCCTTGGTCCCTTGCGTTCCCTTCCCGAGGGAGTGGTCTTGGCGACTTGTGAGTTGTCTCGGTACTTGTGCTACCGTGGTTTTAGACCTAGAGATTGGACTAGATTGACGGCCTTGTGCTGTTGCGTACAACGGTCTTGACCCCGAGTCTTGTGACTCAAGGACCGTTGGGTGTAGTGCGTCTGGAGGACTGTCCAGAGTCCAGTGGCTTAGCGCCACTTGAGTTTTCTCGACTCTAGCGTACGGTGTGTATGTGGCCGTGGACTGTGAGTCCTGCTTCTTCTCCGACTGTGGTCACCGTGCGACGGGGCCGGTACGTGGGGTGGTCCCCGTACTTCGTTAGGTTCGGACGTTGTTTTCCATTGTTTTGAGAGTCTACTCTCTCAGTGGCCCTCCACTAGTCGTAGCTTCCTGCGCACGCGTGTGCGGACCCACCTGGGAGTGGTGGAGAGCGCGACCCGGTGAGACGCGGTTTTTAGGCTGGTTTCCGTCGGCCCCTTGCCTTTGCCACCAGAGTCCGGTGGGGGGGAAAACCAGCTAGAGGACCCGACCTAGAGCAGATGGTCTGTGTGTGCACACGTAGTTGGGGGCTTAGGACACGCGCTGACGAGCGTGACCCCAGCTAGTCCTTGTTGTGGTACTGGTTACTGTGTATGTCTGAGTCTCACGCCTAGGGCGTTGTAGCTAGACACTTGTGACGCGGTGTAAGACGTCAGTGGACGCATCCGGTCTTTCTTCTAGTGGGAGGTACTCCTGTTCTGGACAGAGAGTGACAGACTGTCAGTCGTGTGACTTCGACCTTCGGGTTCGGTCGTGTTGACCGTTGAGTTTTCAGTTGTCCCGCCGTGGCACGAGTGTCGATTTTTGTACCGTGTGACTGGTTCTCGTGTAGTTTGGTAGCCCTTGGCCGTGAGTCTGGGGTGTGTTTCTGGTACAGTAGGAGTAGTTGTAGCGTCGGGCTTCGACCGGCCACCGGGTTTACTGTTCCTGCTGTTGCGGTTGCTCTTGTAGCCTTCCTTTCCGCTATCGCCGTTGTTTCCGGTTGGGGTTCCGCGGGATCCCTGCTGAGTCTCTGTTTTGGAGACTCATTCCCTGCTTTTCAAGTGTGGTGGTTCTTCCTCGAGGTTCGAGGGCGCGGGGCGGAGGTTCTCAGTTGCCAGCTTGCCGGGCCGAGTGTTCACTTGGCATGTGGTACGTTTTACTACTTTAGACTGTACTTTCTGTTGGACTGGACTCTGTTGTAGTTGTTTATTTATTTCTGTTAATTATTGAATTGTCCTGCTTTATTTCCTATTTCTTTGTGCCTCCACACTCCTTTTAGCCCTTCCGAGCCCTCCCGGCTCGTGGGCGGCGGTGCGAGTCTCGGGTTATCGGGCCTTCCCGGTAATCGGATTCTCGGGCCGTTACATTTCCCCTTTGTTTCCCCTTCACTCGGGGGTGAATGGGGCGTGGAATGGCGATTTTGGGGTTTTTTCGCCATTTTTGGGTTTCTGGAAGGCTGGCGGTCCTTCCATTGATCCCTTCCTCCCGTTAGCGGTCACCATACGACCGTTTTTGGCGCCCCGTATGTGAGTTGGGCCTAACGGTCACCCGATAGACCGCTAGAGCCCAAGTGGCGGCCTATCGGCCGATCGCTAGCCGAGTTGGCCGGCGTGGCCTTCGAGGCATTTTTGACCGTTGGGTTTTTGACCGTTGGAGGTCTTAGGATTTGGCAGTCGCAGGGATGACCGTTTTCTTCCCCTTAGTGGTCTAAGATAGGACCATTTTCAGCTCCATAGCCCGTGGTGTGGCGGTCCATCAGGAGACCACCTACTCCTTGTGGCGGTCTAGCGCTAGACCGCTAGCCCATCTGGCGGTCCAAAGGTGGACCGCGAGTGCTTTATGTCCGATCGGAGTTTGTGTTTGGCCGATTCTAGTCATGGGTGAGTTGACATCGATCCACGTGCTAACCAGTGGTCTGACTGATGCTAGGCATCTTGTGGGGGCCACATGTTTGGGTGTCATGGGATCTCGGGAGGTGGTGTTCTCGGCTTGTGTCACCATGAGTAGGTGTCCGTACGAGGAGCGGACCTCATAATTTTCCCGATTTGGACGTTGCTTTCCGTTGGCTAGAGAGTCTACTCCTTCAGTGACCCTCAACTAGTCGTAGCCTTCCGACACGCGAGTGGTCCCACCAGAGAGTGGTGGCGAGGCTACCCCGAGAGATGATTTTTAGACTGGTTTCCGTAGGGTCCCACATTTGACACTAGAGTCCGGCTGAGGGGAAAACTAGTCAGAGGGCCTGACCAAGGACATACGGTCTGTGTGTGGACACGTGGTCAGGGGCAGTGGACCCGCGCTGATGAGCATGACCCCGACCAGTCCTTGTTTTGTGGTTACTTGTACGGTATCCCCGTTCCCCTAGGGGTCGAGGGGGACACCTGAGGCGCGGTCTAAGCCGTCAGTGGACGCATCCGGCCTTGCTTCTAGTGGACGGTACTCCTATCTTTGCTTGGTAGGGACTCTTGGGTTTTTGACGAGTTATCTCAGTTTTTGTGCCGTGCGTTTGGTACTAGACGTAGCAGAGCTTTTCCGTTTATTTATTCCTGCAGCTCATCGTTCTACGTCTTGCTAGCGATAGCTTTTTAGCTACTTTTCACATGGGTTCTCAGTTTACGAGGTGGGGACCGGATGATCCCTACTAAGCCTTTTGTTTTAAGGATCATTCCCTACGTGTTTTCTACGTTTCTGGTGAGATGAGGCTTCGGGGGAGCGCTTCCGAGGCTCCACGTGGTTCAGGTGCCCAGGGTTAGTTGCCAGTTTCTAGGTCGGGATATGTCCCGTGTAGTTGTACCTTCTTTTCTATGTTGTACTAGCTGTGGACTACTGTTATATTTTAGACTACTATTGTTATCTTATGGACCATGTAATTTGCTTAATGTTAATTATTAATTTCCTACTTATTCATATTAATTGGGTAACTGTGTAATTATTTTAGATTCTTGTGTATTTCCACTTCATCCCTTTTAACTCTTCCGAGTCTTCGGGCTCGTGGGTGGCGGTTTAGGATTCGGGTTATCGGGCCTCTCCCGGTATTCAGATCTCGGGTCGTTACACCTGGAGCATATTTTATCAACTTCTGACCTTCCAAGTCGACTTACGGCCCATTTAGGTCGGCTTCCATCAAGCATTTGGCCCCTTTCATTGCGTAGTCCTGAACACGGTCCTTTTTAATCCTCTTTTGATCCTCTATTCATTAAGTGTCCTTCACCAAAGTTGTTCATCTTTTAAAGCCCTACATTTTCTTCTTTTATGCCATTGGCCAGTTCTCCACCGATTTCAAGTTATTCATATTTTTCTGGCAGGCTGCACTATTCACCTACATCCCAACATTTTCTTTCTCTATTCTCGCCCTATTTTCTCCTTCGTCTGATCGTATTTTCATCTTTCTCTCTTCATAAAAGTTGTTCATCTTTTTGTTATCTATAATTTCTTCTTCTTCTACTTTCGCTAATTCTGCATGATTTTTGAGATATGCTCTGATTTCCAAAGTCGCGTGAAGTCTATCTAGAAATTTTTCTTCCAGCAGCCTAGCAGTCCTGGAAAGACCGCTAGGTCATAAAAAATAGTCTTCACGAGATCGTTTTCCCCCAAACTTGCCCGAAACCATCCCGTTTCACCCCTGGAGCCTTGCGGTCACTCCCTAGACCGTTTGGCATCCCTTTGCGGTCCTTCTATGACCGTTTTCATAAAAAAAATGGCCCTGTGATAGACCATTTTTAGAACAGAGAGTCCGGATGTTCCCGAACTCGATTTCTTCACCGCTGGACTCTTTGGGCTCCTTGTTGACACCACTTTCGAGGGAGATAAGCCTCCACCTTGGTTTCTTTCGACTTGGGACTCTTCCGACCACTATTATCTTGAGATTTATCAATCTATATCCCCGAAATTGAGTGTTTATCTCAGATGTATCTCCAGAAGTTTCATGCACTCCTATAAATAGAACCTAGTTCGCAGGTCGTGAAGGGGGGCTCCTTCTCGGTTCAGGGCGAAGTCATGCTGCAATGTCATCCTGTCTCTTTGACCCTAGCCCGAAGAGGGAAGTATTGGCTTTCTATTCCACGCTCAAGGGCTTGATTTCATTGTCTCTACTCTTAGTTCTATCCTCCCACTTTTTATAAATCATCACAGTTCTGCACTTCTCTGCTACACCTGCACTTTTGCACATTTTGCATCATCGTTTTCTCTCTGTCTTCTTCATCATATCCCATCATTTCAACTCTCATGCATTCACAACACACACACCTATCTTTTGCACCCTTCCACAGGACTTAAAAACCTTCCCTGGTGCGTTCTCCCTCAATTTCTACCCTTATTTTATCACTGCGGGATTGATACTACACATGCATGTTCTAATGGGTTTTTATCTTTGTGTTGATCTTTGTCTTGCAGGAGAGCATGATTGGACATGAGGACTTCTTCCTCTAGCCGGCTGGAAGGAGAGGAGGTTGAATTCCATGACATTCCCCGCACCCATTCCTTAAGCGTGATCAAGTCTTCATCTTTCCAAGGTACACGGTGCCGTTGCACTCCTTTTTCTCTTTTCTTCATCCTTTGGCGTTGTTAATCCTTGGTGGCGATCACGGTATGCCTTTCTCATCTATTCATCACCCTTTGTTCATTATATTCCATGCTTGTTCATGCTCATATGATACATGCATGGTTAGGGGGCGGGGTAGATAGTTTATAAACAACCTACAGTTTTTTGGCGATCACGCTGGGACACCTAGTGCCCATCACATTGGTTTTCATGCTCTCTTGTAAGTTGGGTGTGTATATGTGCATGTTTAGATAGAGTTTTGTCCATTTTTCTATAGTTATGGGCGTTTTCACGTCTCCACTGGCCTTGCGGTTTTCCACTAGACTGCAAGGGTGTTAAAAACGGTCATCTGGTGGACCACTTGCTGATTCTGGCAATTCTGGCGCAGTGCTCACAGGGCCCTGTTCGTTGATGTATAACTTTGGCTCCTGGGGTCCGATTGCGCTGATTTTTATTCCATTGTCTTGTCCTTTGTATTGTCTTTCCATCCATATATTATTTGCGTTATTTGGGTCATGTTTGCATAGTCTAATCTTGTCATCATTTTTGAGTTTTCTGCATAAAGTCTGCAGGTAGGCTCATGGACAAGTTCATAAGTACGTCTTTGCTGAATGATTTGATTACCTTCCCGACGTCTGATTGCTCTGTTCTTGGGCTCATTGTGTAGACCTTTGTATTGTATTTCCATCCATATATCATTTGCATCATTTGGGTCACATTTGCATAGTCTAATCTTGTCATCAACTTTGAGTTTTGTGCATGAAATCTGCATACAGACCCAGGGACTGGTTCACAGGTACGTCTTTTCATGATGATTTTATTGGCTTCTTGAGATCTGATTGCTTGTTTCTTGCATTCACCTTGTAGCCCTTTGTATTGTCTTTCCATCCATATCTCATTTGCATGATTTGGGTCACATTTGCATAATTAAAAATTATATCCATTTTAGCATTTTGTGCATACGGTATGCGCACAGGCCCACATGGGTAACTTTCTTGGATGATTTAATTGACCTACCGAGGTTGGATCCCCCCGTTCTTGGGCCCATTCTGTAGACCTTTGTATTATCTTTCCATCCATAGTTTATTTGCATCCTTGGGGTCTCGTTTGCATAGTTAAATCTTGTCTCCATTTTCGGGTTTTGTGCATAAAATCTGCATACAGGGATAGGGGCAGACTCACAGGTACATTTTGCATTGATGATTTAATTGCCTTCCGGGTTCCATTTGTGCTTGTTTCTGGTCCTATCTTGTTATCCTTCATATTATCTTCATCCCCATATATTGTTTGCATCCATATCATCATGTTTGCATAATTAAATATTGTCTTGATTGTCTAGTTTTAGGATAGAATTTGCATGCACTCCGATGTACATAGGGCCATGCATTCTCATACTGTAGTTGCATTCCTACCTTAGTAAGTGATCCTCTTGCCTCCATATTCCTTGGGGTCGACTAGGTGATCTTACCCGGGACCTCCGTAAGTCCCCGTGAGCCGTGGATTCCGACACGGACGTCGGGCCGGTTGTACCTTCCACCCCTTAGGTTTGTATTTGCATACGTGTGAGGGAGTTAACATTAGTCAACCCAAAGTTTGGACCTTATTCCCATAAGATTCCTATCTTGAGGGAATTATTCTAAAATCAAATCATTAAGAGGTCTATTAAAAAACTTCTAAAATATTTCCCATCATATTCAACTTGTTTGACTTGGGTGAAAACTCTCACATTGCATTGTTTGTGTTGTTTGGGCTTGTTCATGCCCATTAGTGGTGTTTTGTGTTGCATTCTCCATATTTTGTTGTTGTTAGGCCCATTTAGGTTAGCCTATTTTATGTGTCCATTGTCAAATCCATTGTCCTAGGTCCGTCTTCCCTTGGTCTTTGTATCAGTAGGTCAGCCCCCTTTTATTCTCAAGCCCATTAAGCCCTTGCTTCCCTCCTTGTATTAAGTCTCCATTTTCCCTCATGGAGCATCATTCCAACCCCTTGTACCATTCTTCTTCCCAATTTTCTTCCTATTCCCGCATGGAATCCTCTTCCCACGCGGGCCCATCTTCCCGTGGTCCCTCTGATTCATCCGAGGAACATGCTAATCTCATGCCCCATCTATCATGCCTTGTTCGCCAAATGGACCTGGCCCAGGCCTAACGCCTTATTGCAAACCATCTTAATGGGCCTGATCATTTTAACGGGCCTCGGTCTTCTAATGGGCCTTATTCTTTTTCTCCTTATGCTGCTGGCCCAATGGGTCCTTATGCTAATGTCTCTTCGAAGCTCACATATCCTTCCATTCCTGGAATGGGCCCATATTCTTCTCAGCCCGGATCCTCTTATCCGACCCATTACTTTGCTCCTGGTCCTAATTCACAACCTCTTGCTCAAGTTGACCCATATTCTTCTCGATCTCTCCCTACCCCGAAGATGATCGCTCAAACCCAGTGTCAACTTGATGAACTCCAACGTCGAATTGATCCTAAGTCCTCCATAAGTGTTCCATTCGCATTTCAAGATCTTCGGCATCCGTCTCCATTATAAATTCTCGCATATTTCTGTTATGGTGGAGTCAGTGACCCTCATGAGCCTTTGGCCCTGCCTAGGGTTTCCTGGCGGCGCTAACTCCTAGGGTGTCCTTGGCCCCCGCCGGCAATGGTAGGCCCTGGTGGGGGGCCTTTGACACCTCCTCCAGGCCCTATGGAGCCCCCACCCAATGGTGATCCTTCTGTTCATCGGGTGGCTTTATCCCCTGGTCATGCTCTGCTACCAGCCGTGGACGGCTCAAAGTCCATGCTTGGCACGTTAAGCTATGGTGCTGGTGTTGATGCTCAATGTAGCCCCCCCTCGGTGATCCATTTGCCTTCCGTTGATGCTGGCCAGCAGGCGGTGGTGGTCTCCACTGTCCCAGTGGCAGACAGTGTCCCTCCGTCATCCTCTGGCTTCCTTTCGTCCGCGAACGAAGGTGCTGGCCAACACATGCTCCTTGGTCCCACGGCCCACAAGACTGCTGCTGTGCCCGGTGTGGTCGCTGGCTCTGTCCGTGCGCCCCATCCCGTGTCTTTTGGACGTGGGAAGGGCCCTGTGACTGCTCGGGCAGCTGTTGATGCTACTGGCGCTCGTGGCAAGCCTGCTGGTGGTGGTCCTCAGACTGCCCCACCAAGGACTGGTTCTACCAACCGATGGCCCTCTCTTCCTTCGGTTTCTTCTGTTGCGGACTCTAGCGGGGGACCCTCTCCCGGCCTGCCATCCTTTGCCCAGGTTCTCCTTCAATCTTTTACTCCTACACCGATTCCTTTTACAACCCATGGCCCTGCTTACATAGACTCGGGGGAGCCTGTTGCTTTCTTTCATGTTGAGGAAATCAGCCTTTCTTGCAAACCGCTGGAATTTGCTATCGTGGCCAAAACTCCTTTGGGTAGGCCTGCTTATCAAGACATACGGATCCACCTTTGTCAGCGTTTTCATTTTAAGCAGGATTTCATTCTTAGTGCACTAGATGGTAGACATTTTATGCTGCGGTTTCAGAATCAGGAGGATTTCTTACAAGTTCTTCTTAAGGAATCTTTGTTTATTAAAGACAAACCATTCTGGTTTTCACAATGGTCGATGAACTTTAATCCTGACGAGGACTCCCCTATTGTTCTGGTGTGGCTTGAGTTCCCTGGTTTGCCAGCTAACTTCTACAGTGAAGGTTTGATTCATTCTATAGCTGTCAGCATTGGCCCTGTTCTCCAAGTAGACCGCAACACATTATACTTAACTCGTACCGATGCTGCTCGCGTTTGTGTGCAACTTGATGTTTCTAAGCCACCTCCCAATCGTGTCTGGATTGGTGCTGGCTCTACTGGTAATTGGCAGTCGGTGGTCTACCCTTCTTTGCCCCTCTACTGTTCATTCTGCAAGCGGCTTGGCCATTCGTCCTCTAGATGCAAGAAAAAGACTCCCGATGGATCCATTGATATGGCTGCTACGTCCTCTATCTTGGCCAGTGACACTACTCTATTTTGCTCATCCTGTAAGTGTGCTAGCCATTTGGATTCCCAGTGCAAGAAGGCAATTGCCCCTGCATCTGAGCTCCCTATTCATATAGAGCCTACCCAGGTTAGTGGGACCATTGATGCTACTCCGGCCCCTCCTTTTCAGCAACCCTCAAAGTTTGCCAGGCGAGCATGGCGCCCACTAAAAGCCCCTGTCACTGTTTCTGATGTGGATCGCCCGCCCTCACTTATGGTGCCTTCAACTGCTCAAGGTCACTGTGGATGGTATCAACCATGAGCATCATGGAGACCCTGCAACATCTCAGGGAGATGATCTTCGGCTAGAGCCCCCTGGACTGATCACTATCCTTGAGAGCCCCACTGATCTCTCCATTTCTCAAACCGATGGGCCCCTTTTGGCTGTTGCTTCTACTGTGCTCCCTGGTGCTGTCACCTATGATGAAAAGAACTCTCATTTACCTACGGGTGTTGATGCTATCATTAAGGATCATGTGGCTGTTCTTTCTGATGAGGATAAAGACAGTGATGTTTCATCCCCTTCAAAATCTCAAATGAGGAATGGAAAGGATTCGATGTCTGTTTGTCAGATGGTTAATGTGACTTGTAAGCAGTCTCTGCCTAAGTCTACTACTTGCAATAAGGAAATTATTAATTCCTCAAATGCTCAAGTTTTGATGCAAACTGCTCTAGTTTCGTTGCATAGCTCACCTTCAGAGCTCCCTTCAAACCAAAAATTCCAACATGGAACTCTGGTCCCTGTCCCTGCAATTTCCTTTGTCGATAACCAATGTGTTTTGGTTTCACAGGAAAATGTCTCAAAGGCCATTAGCCCTATGCTTCACTTGCAGAATACAGACATAGACACTAGAAGAAAGGCTATTGCTGCAACTGCTACCTTTGACAACATGAGAGTCATGCCTGCTGATCGCACGGGAATCAAAACTAGATCCATGACCAAGTCAGGGTCTGTTGGTAATATTCTTGATATTTTTCCTTCAACATGAATTTTATCATTTGGAATATTAGAGGGATAGGAAATGGCATTTCTATTGGTCGGGTAAAATACCTGCTCAAGAACCATCATATAGACTGTGTTATCTTGTTGGAGCCCAAAATTAATGTCAATAAACTGGATAGTATTTGTAGAAAGTTGGGCATGAATAACGCCTTTGCTAATAATGATGATTCTGCACACATTTGGGTGCTATGGCGGGACCCTTTGGCTTTCTCTATTATGAGCAGAGATGATCAGCAACTAACTATATTTCAAGCTAATCCTGCTTCTCCTATTTTTCACTTAACCTTTGTCTATGCTAAATGTACTGCTGTTGAGAGACAGATTCTGTGGGCATCTCTGAACTCAATACATTCTCAAATCAATGGACCTTGGCTAGTTACTGGAGACTTTAACTGCATTCTCCACACTGCTGAAAGTTGGGTGGGAATTCCCCCAATATGAGTGCTATTTCGGATTTTGCACAATGTGTCTCTGATTGCTCTTTGATTGATGCTGGGTACATGGGATCAAAATATACTTGGCACAATAATCAAGCTGGTAGTAAAGGTATTTGGGCCAAGCTGGACAGGGTGCTCACTAATTCTGATTGGCCGACTGTATATCCTTTTTCTGTTGAACATTTATCCAGAGAAGCATCAGATCATGCCCCTTTACTGGTGAAGACTCTTGCCCAGGTCCACTTTAAGAGCAGATTCCAATTTTTTAAAATGTGGACCTTACATGATAAATAACTTGGGGATATCAAATCTTGCTGGCATAACAGCCCGATGGCTTCTTCACCAATGACAAATTTATACTTGAAGCTTAAATACTTAAGGAAAATGCTCCGGAGCTGGAACAAGCATACTTTTGGGAATGTGCACTTCAACTTGATGGCAGCTGAAGATGATGTCCTCGAAGCCGAGCAGTCCTATGATTTAAATCCATCAGAGGCTAATCATGCAAATCTGGAAAAAGCTAAAACCACCCAATCCACAAGACCCCTTCAATAGGAATGCTTCTGGAGACAAAAGTCTGGACTCCGTTGGCTTCTAGAAGGGGATAGAAATACAAATTTTTTTCATGCTTCCACCATGACGAAGAGACATAAACACAGAATTTCTCACCTTCGGAATTCAACTGGTCTTCTTACCACTGATCATGATGAAATGAAAGATATAGCAGCTTCCCATTTTCAAAAGGCCTTCAGCTCACAACATCATTATATTGAGGAGTCTTCTCTAAGCTGCATTCCTAGACTGGTTCAGCAGGATGATAACAAGCTGTTATGTGCTATCCCCTCTGATGATGAGATTCAAAAAGTTGTTTTCACTTTATCTGCTGATAGTGCTCCTGGTCCAGATGGCTTTATAGGCTCTTTCTATCAAACTGCTTGGCCCATTATAGGTGATCTGGTTGTCTGTTTTGTTAAAGAGGCTTTCAGTACTCAACTTCCCCTGCCCTGAAGTGTGACTTCTACTTTAATTGCTCTCATTCCCAAGAAATCAAATGCAACAGATATATGAGATTTCAGGCCAATTAGCTTATGTAACTTTTTCTACAAAATCATCTCTTTCATTGTTAACAAAAGGCTGGCATCAATTCTTCCCAGGATTATCTCTTTGGAGCAGACTGCCTTTGTGAAAGGAAGGCATATCATTGAGAACATTGCCTTAGCTCAAGAATTGACAAATGAGCTAGGAAGAAAAACAAGAGGTAAGAATATAATGTTCAAGCTAGATATGGCCAAGGCTTATGATAGACTAGAATGGAATTTTCTGTTTGCTGTCCTCCATAAATTTGGCTTTAGCTTGTCCTTCATCAATCTGATTGAGAAGATGGTTAATAATTGTTGGTTCTCAGTTTTATTAAATGGGGATACAGCAGGCTATTTTAAGTCTACCAGAGGTGTAAGGCAAGGAGACCCTGTTGCTCCTTCTCTATTTATCATTGCTGAGGAATCTTTAAGTAGATATCTAAAAGAGGCCTTCTCAAATGGCAGTGTTGACTGGTTTTCTGGACCTCGAAGGTGTCCCCCTATCTCACATCTATTGTTTGCTGATGATACCCTTCTCTTCAGTAAAGCTAGCATTTCTTCAGTCAGGAATTTGATCAATGTTCTAAAAATTTATGAAAGGGCTTCGGGGAAGTCTATTAATGTCAGAAAAAGTGGTTTTTTTATTCATCTCAAGATCCCTTTGACAGTTGCCAACAGGATTCACACTTATACTGGTTACTCTCAACATACTTTCCCCCATAAGTATCTTGGATTTCCTTTGATGCTTGGTAGAAAGAAAAAAGTTTTCTTTGCTGGTATTATAAGTTCCATTCACAAAAGAATCGCAGGCTGGAAATCATCTTTATTATCACAAGGAGCAAAATTGACTATGATAAAGCATGTTTTGTCCTCAATCCCAATTTACTCCCTTTCTTCTTCACCTCTGCATTCAGGAACTCACTCACTTCTTGAAAAATCTTTTGCCATTTTTTTCTGGGGCTCATCAGCAAATGGAAACAAAAGACACTGGCGCGGCTGGCAGACTATTTGTAAGCCCACTTCCCAGGGTGGCCTGGGCATTATGTCTCTCAGACTTATGGAAATTGCCCTAAGGATGGAGATGTTGTGGCAAGCAATGCAATCCAATTCTCTGTGGGCAATGTATTTCAGAGCAAAGCACATCCGGCAGAAGCACTTAAGTGAGGTTCACTTCAAAACAATGAATGGCTTTGAAAGAAGAAGTTGGCTCAAGGCTAAAGCTTTCATCCTGCAGTATAAGAAGGTCGTAGTTGGAGATGGTAACAACACCTCTTTTTGGTTGGACAACTGGATTGGGAATCAAAAATTGATTGATTTTGTCCCTGCCACTATCATCCCTAAGACTAGCATTACAGTCAGTGATTTCTTACTGCAACCTAATAGTGAAACTGCTGCTCTTTTGGATGGCCTGGTTCCACAGGAAATCAAATCAGCCATAGACCATTTTCAACTGACTAATGTTCCTGATTTTCAGGCCTGAAGCTTAACCCCTTCTGGTAATTGCATTGTTTCTTCTATATATCAGACTATTTCAAACAGAATGCCCACCCATCTCCCTTGGACCTGGATCTGGTCTAACTGGCTCCCTACAAAAATTTCTGTTCACTTATGGAAAATTATTCACAATGCTTTGCCTACTGATGCAAATGTCCAGCGCATTGGGGTGCATCTTTGCTCCAAATGCTACTGCTGCAGCTTGCAAAATGTGGAAAGTCTCACTCATATTTTCTTGCATAGTGATTTGGCAACTCACATTTGGTCGTATTTTACCACTTATGGTCTGCTTTTGGAAAACAACTCTCTGAATTCTTTCATATTTCAGAATGTTGTTAATCTTCACAATAAATCTGCCTACAGTCTATTTATTCTTGCTGCCATTGGCTATGGTCTCTGGGAGATATGGAATGCCAGAAATACTCTGAAATATGATGGCAAAGTCATCTCCAAGCAAAGCCTCCTCAGCCACATCATCTTTCAAATCAAAAACACTTGTGCTGCTGCAAATCTCAAAGAGTCTGAAAATTCTAAGAGGTTTTTTTTGGATCAGTTTGACATCAAGTTTCAGCTGACCGACAGCCCCCAGATGAAAATCATTAAATGGGTTTGCCCTCCCTGGCCTTTTCTTAAGCTCAACACTGATGGTGCTTGTAAAATGAATGGTGACTCAGGTGGTGGTGGTATCATCAGAGATAGCAGAGGCAATACTCTACTGGCTTTTTCTCATTGCTATGGAAAGACTAAGAGTCTTATTGCAGAAGCCCGTGCCTTACTTGATGGTCTCAAATACCTGCAAACTGTTGATGCTAAGCCAGTGCATATTGAATGTGATTCGAACACTCTTGTTAGTATTATTAAAAAGGATATTCAATGTCCATGGTCCATCCTCTCTTATGTGAGGGAGATGTGGAGAATTCTTACTCAGAATGATACTGTTGGCCATATCTACAGAGAGGGAAATAAAGTTGCAGACTCTTTAGCCTCCATGGCCTGCATTTCAAAATGCAATGCTTTCTTTTCTTATGATGAGCTTCCTACACCTATAAAGGGAGCAGCTCGATTAGATAAGCTGGGTATGCCCAATATTCGTTTGATGTAATTGTATCTCTTTCTGATCAGTAATAAAATTTACCCCCTAGTGTTTGACTGGTGGAGTGGCTTTCTCTTTACCCTTGGTAAAGGGTGCACTCCTCCCATCAAACC
Source organism: Amorphophallus konjac (assembly GCA_022559845.1). Classification (NCBI taxonomy): domain Eukaryota; kingdom Viridiplantae; phylum Streptophyta; class Magnoliopsida; order Alismatales; family Araceae; genus Amorphophallus; species Amorphophallus konjac. The sequence continues at coordinate 36,127,629 of CM040117.1, read as the reverse complement.
CTAGGTACGGTTTTCTCCACACAAAAAAAACCCTCATGATCACTTAAAGTAGTTTATTTATGAGTCAACCCAATTTCGACACGACCAGCTTTTTATGGCCTATCTATTTGGTCTGTCATTGGAAGGCCCAGCTCGGGATTGGTTCTTTTCCCTTCTGCAAGAGAAGATTGTGAATTTTCAAGTTATCCAAGAGAAGTTTATTCAGCAATTTTAGGACCAGGTTGGGCCCAAGTTCTCTGTTGTGGATCTGGCCCATGAGAAGATGAAGCCCGAAGAGGAGTTCTGCACCTTTGTCGACCGCTGGCGCCGTCTCGCCGTGCAAGTCACGGGGCACATTCTGGAGCAGGATCTAATCAAGATGCTTATTTCAAATGCAACGCCTGAATACCAGTTTATCTTAGCCCTCAACGACATTACCTCCTGGCAGCAACTCTATAGTAGAGCCCGCTTCATTCACCAATAAATCCAAGGTTCCTTTGACCCTGAGTCTTCTCCACCTTCCCCATCCACTTACACCTCACCCTCCACAAGCCAACCCTGCGCTCCCATGAGTCAGCTCTCCATGAGTCGGCCCTACACCACATCTACCTCCATATGTCAACCTTCACCCTCCATGAGTCACCCATCCGCTTACACCTCACCCTCCACATTCCAATCTCCCACATATCAGCCCTCCATCAGCCCGTTACATCAACCCTCTATGAGTCAGCCTTCCGCTCCCGCATATCCGCCCACGTCTTCCCCTCTGGTCAAAGAAACACCACACCCCGAGCAGGTGGATGCCATCTATATACCCCCTCATCTCGCTCCACATTTGTCTCTGCCTAGTCTCTCCACTAGTCGCCACGCACCATTACCTACGCAACCTCCGCTTCCATCTCCGCAACCTTCCCCACCTTCATCCGATGTCCCTCGACATCCACCTTGCCCGAAGCGGGCTCCTCACTATGCTCCATTGCCGGAGTGTTTCACCGACATCTTTTAGGCTTTGATGGCCACCCGCACGTTGCCACTTCCTCCAGTTGTGCCTTGCCAACCCGCGGTCGGGGATTTGCTCCAATTTTGTGATTATCATCGCCAGCAGGGGCATTTGGTTGAGGATTGCCCCGAGTTTCGGGAGTTTATTTATGATCAGGAAGATTAGAAAAGGATTGATTGGGCCGTGATTCACAAGGTCATTTCATATCTTTGCAGCCAACAGCAGTAGCAAGCGTCGCCCAGGCAGCCGTCACCATTTCAAGACCAGGGGCACCCCTATGATTCTTCATCTAGCGTTGCACCCGCTCCATCACCTACTACCTCACCTACCCCATTACCTTTGCAATCTCCATCTCCTACGCCGTCTCCATCACCTCCACAAACCCAAGCCTCCGCTCAGGCTAGTGCCATCCCTTCTTCCTCCATTCCCATTACCATTACTTCTGCCCCCAACGCCGCCCGACGCATTGTGTCGATATGTCGACGGTGGGCACCACGACCATCCTCTTCATCCCCTTCATCACCATCTCCATTATCTCCACCTCCATCCTCACCTCCCTCTCCATTACCTCCATCATCTCCGCCATCACCTTTGCCCGAGCCTGAGCAAGCTTCACCTTTGCCGCCCTCGCCCGAGCAAGCCATACCTCCACCCTTACCTTTGCCTCCACCTAAACACACCATCCCCATTGAACCTCAGTGTCTTCCAAACCTATTCCTATCCCCATTCCTCCACCAACTTCCACCCCACGGAGCGGGTGTGCGTTACCCATGGTGCCCCTCGGGTCCGGTCCCCAGGGAGACGATGAGTCGAGTCAGGATGATTTTGTGCTGGTTGGGCATTTCAAGATTCAAGATTTTATCTGCTAGATGCCAATCCGTGTGCTAGTCCCTGGCCATTTCGGGGATGATGAGCCTCAACTTCCAATGATGGTTGCCAAGAAGAATTCTCTTGCATTAGTGGCAGTTTCTTCTCGAGCGAAGCCGGTGGCAATCTCTCTGCTTGCCGGAGGCTTGATTATTGGTGTTGTTATTTCCTCTAGCTCCGTTGTTGTTCAGATAACTAGCTAAGAGGGGTTCTCCACCCAGATTGTGCTAACTCATACGGCCGCCAAGCAGATTATGCACTCCATGTTCAAGGGGCAATTGGCCGTATCTTCTATATCCTCCAAGGACATTCTGCACATCTTATGCAACTCCCTCAGTTCATTAGCAAGCTGGCCACGTCAACGCCGTGTATTGATCTCCCTCAGTTCTGTCCTTTACTTCTATCAAGAGAGCTGTGCTTCAAGGCTGATCGCCGTGTGGAGTTTCTGAACCTCATGCTTCTAGTGCCAAGTAACAAGACTCCATGGTTTCAGGCTGTTTATTATTCTGAGGAGTTACCTGTTCAAGGATGTCCAACTATTGTTAGCGTCGGATGTCTAGGGGCAACCGCCCTAGCGAAGCTGCCTGTTCATAATCGGGCCAGGCCGTCTGCCAGATGGGCTCGTTATTTGAGAAGACATTGCAAGGCAAGGTGCCCAAGGATTCAAGCCCGTGCCAGGCGGGTCCATTACAAGCCAGTTTCAGCTAAGAAGAGATGGCGGCACAAGTTCAAGGGCCGTCAATTGTGCATTTAGGGGTCCACCTCTTTCTCCCCTTCCTTTCTTTCATCCTTTCTCTTACTCAGCTCCCACCCTTGGGTGATGTATCTTCCCACTTCAAATCCTGCTGCCATCATCGATCTTCTCCTCTCTTCCCCAGTCCGCAAACTCCCATTCCTCTTCTTTCCATCCAGAGTCTCCAGATTTTCTCTCCTCTCACAAATCTAGGCCTTGGCCTATGCCCTCTCATCATCCCTATCCTGGGACACCCTCCGATTCTTCTTCCCCTCCGGTATCTCTGAGTTCTAATTTTTCTTCCCCGACCCTGTCGGGTGTCTATGATTCTTCTTCCCTGAACAAGTCAGGTGTCTATGACTCTTCTTCCCCGACCCTGTCGGGTGATTCTAATTCTCCTTCCCCAACCCCGTCTGGTGATTATCATTCCTCTTCTCCGACTGCGTCGGATGATTCTTCTTCTCCTCTTTCTACTCACTCTTCCTCACCCTTTCAGGGTCATCACCCTTTTTCATGCTGCTTTCGAGGCTTTAGTCTGCCTTGATCTCAGTCAATCCCTATTTATTCTGTATCGGGTTCCTTGTTATCAGGGTCTCTATGCCTTAACGAGGGAGTTATAGCCCTCGTCTCTCTTCCTTTTTAATCCTTCTTTGTCCAGTTTGGTGTCTGCCGCTCCTCCGTGTCAATGAATGCTCTTGCTATCCTCTCCATTTTGTCCTGTTAAGCAAGGAATATAAAGCTCATACTTTTCAAAGCTTGATAGTCAAGATCGCTTCAGGATGTTGCTTTCACACTATGGATTTGCAAGGTATCTTTATTTTGCGTAAGAATATGCTATCATTGTTATTACTCTTATTATTATGACTGTGCATTGTTATAATGCTAGTTCCTCAACATGTTTGAGTAGGCTTTAGGCATTAGTTAAGTTTAGATCAAAATGAGTTCGCTTTTGCAGCATCCCTGGGTTGGTGTTAGCTCGGCGCTGGGAGTCTAGTTTCTTTCCGCAATCATTGAGGGTGATCTCTTGAGTATGGGTTTTTCACACTTCACGGCAAGCCATAGCCGATTCCTCTGAGGCACACCGTTGTTGCTTTGGTCATACTTTGGGTATGCACAAAGGCCTTTCCTTTTCTCTGCTCAGCCAAGTGCAGGGGCAAGAGATGGATGGATGAGATAACCAACCTAGGCACTCTCCAATACGGGAGATGTCTCAAATAGGGGTAGTCTTAGAAAAAGAAATGAATGAAAAACACCATGAAAAATGCCCATGATCCTAGTAACCGGGCCTGCTTCTCCTAAGGCAAGAGATGAGATTCACGTAAAACAGTGAATAGTAGTGCAGCATCATGTGTGTATCAAAATTAAAAGTGAGCTTTATTTCAATATCTGGCCAATAAGGGCTATGTCAAAATCATATATAAAAATCACTGCAAAATTATGAAATTAAAGACACAAAGCCCCGACGCAACAGACCTACTCTTTGAGGGATAATGCCTTGGAAGGAAGTCAAATCCTGATATCTCCCATCATATATGAAGCTTGTCTCTAATTTTCTTCCATTTCTCCCTCTTAGGCTGGGTTGTATCCCGGGTATGGCCTTAGTAGGGACACCGTTCTTTAGGGGCGATTGGTTATGGTAAGCTACTTCCAAATGTACACCCTGCTCAAGGGAACTCTTTAATGAGAGGGGGCGGGATGACGGCCCCTGGCCAGTAGTTTGAGCCCATCTTTGGGTGCTACGGATTGCTATTTCAAAATCATATATTGCCAAAAATTAAAAAAAATCAGATATGTCAAAAATCCCCCCCAAAAAAACCATATATTGCCTAAAATAAAAAAAATAGATATTTCAAAATCAAATATTGTCAAAATTACAAAAAAAAATCAAAAAATTACAAAAATCCAAAAATATGTCTTTTATTATTTATGCATTTTTTATCTTGAGGACAGGTACATGATCTGTTTGCTCAGTGTGCAGGTTGCACGTTGCAGGTGTTCAAGCTTCCTTGCTCTCTATTCTTTCACTCTGCCTCCTGTTCCTATCTTTTGATCTGTTCCTTTCTTCTTCAATCTTATCTCTTGATCTGTTCTGAAGCTCATGTCCTTATCAGCTTTTAGCTTTCATCATATCTCCATGAGAGGGCATTGCCTCATGATTATGAACCAAGCGGTTCTGCTTCATTTGATCTTGGGTTTTGATTGAAGAGCGTATTCATCATATTTATGTCTCGCCGTGTCCCTGTCACACGTGTCTATGTCCCTCCGTGTCGTCACGCATGTCTTTGTCCCTCTATGTCTATCATGTTTTTCATCCCACTGTGTTATCGTCCCACGTGTGTCTTATCCTACCATGCTATATGTTGTCCGTATCTCTTGTCCCCCATGGTTGTCGTCTCCCGTGGTTGTCGTCCCATGTGTCTTTGTCCCACCATGGTCTTGTCCCACCGCGTGTGCCGTCTCTCCGTGTTGTGGTATTGTCTTGCCCCACCGTTGTTCTTTGGTCCCATTCACGCTTATTGTTTGTTCATGTGATGTCTTGCATATATTGTTTATGTGATTTCATCCTTTGTTATGTTATGTTATGTTATCTTTCATCCATCTTTGTGATGTTGTGTTATGGTGTCTTTTGTTCATTTGGTTGTTTGTCTCATTATGTTCATATTTGTTTGTTCATGTTTGTTGGTTGTCTTATTTGAAAATCTCATAAAAATATGAAAAATATCAAAAAATTCAAAAAATGCCGTTTCGCTTGGCAGGTAAGTCAGGTATGGCTCTCTATCCCTTCTCTATGTTGCATTACTATATGATATCTACATTATTATAGCCTCTCAAGGATCGGTTGGTTGTCTGTGTGTTCTGGGATCTAATGTTCTCCTTTAACAAAAATGATGATGATCTAAGAGCATATGGTTAATCGTTGGATAGGCCGTTGGTTTGAGTCGGGTGGGGATGGACTCTGTCTCGCACGCCGTGGTTGCAAGAAAACTCTTGACCACGTCTTGGCTTGATCCAGCAATAATATCCTTGAGTACTTTCTATTTTATCTTTCTTTGCATTTTTTTTGATGATTTCATTATTTTAGCCCAACATGCATCATGTCATTTTTGAGCATTCACGCCTCGTGATCCTCTTAAGATTTCTCCTCAACAATGGTTGATTGTGCTGCCTTTCTCTTGGATAAGAGATCCCCATTCCACTCTGAATTTGATGATTTCTATGATCTGCCCACTCGGTCTGGTTGGCCAGCGTGATTCCAGTCTGGATTTTATCTCAGTTTTATTTCTCTTTTCCAGCTTTTCAGCTGTGCCCTTTCCGATCCCCTCATTGTCCGTGGATTGTGTCCCCGATGAGGTCGATCGTGTTTCCTTTTTTCTTCCTTAGTTTAGTTCTCAAGGCATGTCTCATTCTTGTCAATCATTCCTTGTGACTAGTTTGACGTTTTCGGGAGAATTCTTGTCGCTTGTTGGTTATGACAGGTGTCTTTTGCCTTGATGCCCGCTTATCAGTTCTCTCCGCTTTATCTCTGCTTCATCTCCACTTCACGTCGCTATCACTTTTGCACCATCTCCTTTCCATTTCACCTCCGCGCCACTTTCGCTTGCTCCCTTGCAAAGCGGACATCAAGGAGGGGCATCTGTTGACACCCATTTTTAGCCCGCAAGTTGAGTTATTTCCCTTATTCGTCATTTTGATGTCCCGAATTATCTATTATTTGGAGCCTTCCTTAGATGGATTTCGAGCCCATTTCGTTGTTCTCTAGTCTATGGACTTTTGAGATCATGATTTCTTAGAGCCTTGGAGCTTATTTTATCAACTTCCGACCTTCTAAGTCGACTTACGACCCATTTAGGTCGGCTTCCATCAAGCATTCGGCCCCTTTCATTGTGCAGTCCTGAACACGGTCCTTTTTCATCCTCTTCTGGTCCTCTATTCATTAAGTGCTCTTCACCAAAATTGTTCATCTTTTAAATCCCTACATTTTCTTCTTCTACGCCATTGGCCAGTTCTGCATCTATTAGAAGTTATTCACATTTTTCTGGAAGGCTGCGCTGTTCACCTACGTCCCAACATTTTCTCTCTCTATTCTCTCCCTATTTTCTCTCTCTTATGATCATTTTTTCATCTTGCTCTCTTCATGAAAGTTGTTTATCTTTTTGTCATCTACAATTTCTTCTTCTACCACTTTCGCTAATTCTGCACCATTTTTGAGATATACTCTAATTTCCAAAGTCACGCGAAGTCTGTCTAGAAATTTTTCTTCCAGCAGCCTAGCAGTCCTGGGAAGACCGCTAGGTCATAAAAAATAGTCTTCACTAGACTGTTTTCCCCCAAACTTGTCCGAAATCATCCCGTTTCACCCCTGGAGCCTTGCGGTCACTCCCTAGACCGTTTGGCATCCCTTTGCGGTCCTTCCATGACCGTTTTCATAAAAAAACGGCCCTGCGATAGACCGTTTTTAGAATAGAGAGTCCGGATGTTCCCGAACTCGATTTCTTCACCGTTGGGCTCTTTGGACTCCTTGTTAACACCACTTTTGAGGGAGATAAGCCTCCACCTTGGTTTCTTTCAACTTGGGACTCTTCCCACCACTATTATCTTGAGATTTATCAATCTATATCCCCGAAATTGGGTGTTTATCTCGGATCTATCTCCAAAAGTTTCCTGCACTCCTATAAATAGAACCTAGTTCACAGGTCATGAAGGGGGGCTCTTTCTCGGTTCGGGGCGAAGCCATGCTGCAACGTCATCTTGTCTCTTTGACCCTGGCCTGAAGAGGGAAGTATTGGCTTTCTATTCCACGCTCAAGGGCTTGATTTCATTGTATCTACTCTTAGTTCTCTCCTACTTTTTGAAAATCATCACAGTTCTGCACTTCTTTGCTACACCTACACTTTTGCACGTTTTGCGTCATCGTTTTCTCTCTATCCTCTTTATCATATCCCATGATTTCAACTCTCATGCATTTGCAACACACACACCTATCTTTTGCACCCTTCCACAGGGGTCAAAAATCTCCCCCGGTGCGTTCTCCCTCAATTTTTACCCTTATTTTATCACTGCGAGATTGATACTACACATGCATGTTCTAATGGGTTTTTATCTTTGTGTTGATCTTTGTCTTGCAGGAGAGCATGATTGGACGTGAGGCCTTCTTCCTCTAGCCGGCTGGAAGGAGAGGAGGTTGAATTCCATGACGTTCCCTGCACCTGTTCCTTAAGCGCGATCAAGTCTTCATCTTTCCAAGGTACACGGCGCCGTTGCACTCCTTTCTCTCTTTTCTTCATCCTTTGGCATTGTTAATCCTTGGTGGTAATCACGATATGTCTTTCTCATCTATTCATCGCCCTTTGTTCATTATCTTCCATGCTTGCTCATGCTCATATGATACATGCATAGTTAGGGGGCGGGGTAGATAGTTTATAAACAGTGGGTGGCGGCGTAGGATCCAAATGGTATCGGGTTTGACCCGGTACCATTTGGGTGGTACCATTCTTCATCTTCCTTTGGCGTTGTTAATCCTTGGTGGCAATCATGATATGTCTTTCTCATCTATTCATCGCCCTTTGTTCATTATCTTCGATGCTTGCTCATGCTCATATGATACATGCGTAGTTAGGGGGCGGGGTAGATAGTTTATAAACAATGGGTGGCGGCGTAGGATTCGAATGGTATCGGGTTTGACCCGGTATCCGGATCTTGAGTCGTCACAGAGGTGGAGGCGAGAGGTCGAGGAGAGAGGCCTTCTACCACTCAGGGATCGATGGGGCCCCCTCGGGTTCCTCTTAGAGAAAGGGATAGGGAGAGGAGCGAGGCGGAGAGATGAGAGAGGAGAGAGGAGGGTGGTGACGAGAGCTAGAGAGATTTTTTGTACATATCCTCCTTGATCTCGATGTACTTGTACATGGTTATGATAGTGAATAGAAGATGCTTTTCTTGTGTTACCAGCTTGTCTCACTTGTGCTTCTCTTTGCATGTGCCTTATATTCCTGTTCCTGTGTGACAAATCTTAAACAAACAGATTAGTTTCTCTTACCGACTTGGCCCCTTGCTCAATAAGCAAGTGGATTTCATCTTTGACCTTGATAATGGGTCAAGGGGCCAAGCCTTTAATCAACTAAGGCGAAATAAAAAAGGAACTTAAGTGATGCATTAAGCAAGCAAATGGATGCAAACATGAATTAAAATATGACACACATGATGCAAGCAAATAAATGATTTTTTGTTGTTTTTTTTATTTTTGTATTTTTTGTGTGTTTTTGTTTGTTTTGTTTCTTTATTTTTGTTTTGTTGTTTTAATTTTTTGGGGTTTTTTGTTGTTTTGTTTTTTTATTTTTTTGTGAGGATACCATGGTATGAGGACCGAAAACCTTACTCATTCACTATCTTCAATTCAGTAATCATTCTTAAATAATTTAATAAAGGGTTAATGTACTCAAAAATGTGCTTTTACTTGAAATCTCATGCGGCAATGTCCTCCTAAGTTCATCTTTGCTATCCCTCAAGCTTGTGGCACACCAATGGGGGAGAAAGGAAGAAGGTAGTGAGGAAGTTCACGAGGGGGTTCGAAAGACCTGGGAGATTTCCTTCCCCTACCCTATTGTCTGTTGGGGTTCGGTCTTTGGATTGGGGAATTTTCTTTCTTGCTTTTGCCCTTTTAGTTTGTAGATGCATTCTTACGACCAGGGTTTTCCCTGCAGGGACTTTGCCCACTTGACATGCTTTTTTTTCTTGTCATAGCTTGGGCTTTGACGTATTACTCCCATTTTGGCCATGACTTTCACCTACTAGGGCGGCAGGTGGTTTAACCCAAGGCCTCACTCCCCCTTCGCGAGCCGAAGAGAAGAGAATGGGTGATACCTTACACTCTCAGTTTGGCTTTGACTTTCTTTGGATTCTGCGCCATTCAAGCTTAAGAGTGAAGCGTGTTGTGTGTGTAAAAGTTAATCCATAGTTAAATTACCAAGAATGAAGAATGAATTAGAGATTTTGATTTTTTCGAGTTTCTTTGGTCCACGCACCATGACAGTCCACCAGTTTATCTTAGGGGTAGTACCTTTTAAGATATAATCCATTCCAAGGGTGAGCTAGTTCTTCCCTTTCAGCATTGACCAGTTTATAAGTATTGCCAGGATAAACTTCGTGCACAACATAAGGACCCTCCCAGTTTGGTTGGAGCTTAGAACGAGATCCACCAGGTTTACAAAAAATTCTTTTAATTACCATATCACCAACCTTAAATTTTCTCGCAATTACTTTCTTTTGATAGAAACGTGAAAGCCTATTTTGATATGTACGCGCATGTTCAGCGGCAACTAGACGCTTCTCGTCTAAGAGTTCCAATTGAACAAGGAGAGATTCACGACGTTCATAAATAGAAAGCTCCTTGTCCAGTTGCACCCTGAGAGAAGGTATAAGAATCTCATAGGGGATTACCGCCTCCATTCCATAAGTAAAGGCAAACTGGGTTTGCCTAGTGGGTGTGTGAATGGAAGTTCGGTAGGCCCATTGAGCTTCAACAAGCTTTTCTGACCAATTTGAGAATTTATTAGCCCCACACGTTTTCTTAATTATTTTAATCAATGTCTTATTGGTTGCCTCTGCCTGACCCTTGCCCTGTGGATAGTATGGAGATAAATGATGCAATGTAATGTTATACCTGTTGTAGAGGTCCTGAAGCTCTTGAGAGATGAATTGTGGTCCATTGTCAGTGATGATAGATCTTGGAATGCCAAACTTGGTGATGATGTTCTTCATGATAAACTTACAAACTGTTAACGCTTTAATCTCCACGTATACATCCGCTTCAACCCACTTGGTAAAGTACTCCGTCGCCGTGAGGATGAAAGACTTTTGCCTGGTAAGGAGGTTTGAATAGCCAAGGGGACCAATGATGTCGAAAACTCACATGGAGAAAGACCATGGGGAGGACACAGGATGGAGTGAAGAATTAGGAGAGTGGATTTTATCGACATATAGTTGGCATTTAACACACCTTCGGAGATAGATGGTGTAATCCTCTTCTAGAGTGGGTCAATAGAAACCTGGCTATTGACATGCCCATCACAGACTCCTGAGTGCACCTCCTCAACGACCTTCCATGCTTCGTCATCGTCAAGACATCTAATAAGAACAGCAGTGAGGCCTCTCCTATAAGGCACGCCTCCAACCCGAGTATACCATTGAGCAACTCTCCTTAGAAACCTAGCCTAAGGTATCCTCTTCTAGAGTTGGCTCTTTTCTCATCCACTGTGGCTTCCTCAGGATAGGACTGATCCTTACAATGTTTAGCAATTTCATAATACCATGGCTTTTCCTCATTCGCCAACTCTTCTTCTAAATCTAGTAGCATGACCTCTTTATTCTCAATGATCTCTCCTTCCTTAACCTTCTTAAGCAGCTCCTCTTTGACCCTAAGGAATGTAGCATCCTTAATGGCAGGAGTGAGATGCCTATGGATGATGATGGATTCGAAGTTTCTACTAAGAGGAAAAGTTAAGGAGGAAGCTAACGAAGTAAGAGCGTCAGCTAAGATATTTTAGTTGCGAGGGACATGGACGAAGATCAGTTTAGAGAAGAGCTTGGCATAGACAGATGTAAGTTCTCGGTATGGTTTGAGCTTAGGATCAAGCATGTGACATTTGGTGAGCACTTGGCGAAGGATAAGCTGACTATCACCTATAATTCACAATTGGGTGACACCATATAGATAGGCGGCCTCAAGTCCGGCCAGAAGAGCCTCGTATTCGGCTATATTATTAGTAACAGAAAATGCAAGCTGAAAGACTTGTGGAATGGTGACTCCCTCAGGTGATAGGAGAACAATGCCGATGCCCTTACCGTGAGAATTCAGAGCTTTATCAAAATGTAATATCCACATAGGATCTGAGGGTTGATTGATGGACATCAATTCCTCATCTGGAAACTCTGATTGAACATAATCGAATCTAGGGAGAGGGTGATGGACAAGATGTTCTGCTATGGCATAGCCTTTAATCATTTTTTGCTGAATATAAATGATGTCGAATTGAGAAAGGAAGCTTTACCATCGTGCTAACCTATCGATAAAGATAGATTTCTTGAGAAGAAACTTGATAGGGTTCATACGAGTAATCAGATGGACCTTGTGAGTTAAGAAGTAGTACTTCAATTTCTGCACCACCCAAACTAGAGCAGCACGGGTTTTATCCATAGCCGTATACCTATGCTCACAGGGGTTGAGAAGCTTAGACAAGTAGTAGGCTGTCCTCTCCTTACCTTCTTCATCTGCTTGCGCAAGGATAAATTTTACCGAGTCATCCAGGACAAATATATAAAGAACCAATGGTTTGCCTGGAGTAGGTGGCCTTATGACAAGAGGATTGGCTAGATAGTCCTTCAATCCATCAAAGGCCATCTGACACTTGTCATTCCAATGAAATTTGACTCCCGACTTGGTGAGCTTGTAGAACGGCCTACATCTTTGAGAATGTTGAGAGACAAAACGGCGAATAAATTAAAGCCTCTCGATCAAACCTCGAACCTCTTTCAAATTCCTAGGAGGTGGCATGTCTCTTATTGCCCTCGCCTTGTTGGGATCAATCTCAATGCCCCTTTTACTGATGATAAATCCAAGCGGCTTGCCCAACGAAACACCAAATACGCACTTCTTGGGGTTCATCTTTAATTGGTACTCCTGTGCCCTTTGCAGAACTTTAGCCAGAACCCCAGGATGCTCGACCCTAGTCCTTGATTTTACTACCAAGTCATCAACATACACCTCTCTATAAATGTGGATCATATTGTGAAAAATTACCATCATAGCCCTTTGGTAGGTGGCTCTAGGATTCTTAAGTCCGAATGGCATGATCACATAACAATAAGTTTCCCAAGGTGTAGTAAATGAAGTCTTCTTTTGATCTTCTTCAGTCAGGTGAATTTGGTTACAACCTGAAAAATCATCCATAAATGAAAGAGTTTCATATCCTACCGTATTATCAATCAATACATCTATGTGAGGTAGGGAAAAGTCATCTTTAGGATACGCTCGGTTAAGGTCTCAAAAGTCTATTCAAATTCTTACTCTTCCATCTTTCTTCATTATCGAGACAATATTAGCCGCCTGTTTGCGACCGCGGGGGAGTCACTTATCGTTTTATCCTCGTGGCGGGGGTGTAGACTCGCCTTTTACGAAAGGTCGAGATAGGTTGACTGGGCACGCGGAGATTCCGGGGTATTGAGAGGAAGGCAGAGAGAACGATGGGAACGCATTGGAAGGGATGGCGTATGGTCCATCATTCTGGGAGACTGGGACAGGGATGGCTGGGTGGAATGCGGGCGTGCCAGTTGATTTATCGAAAATCACCTATGGAATCGAGGATTGACTGGGGAAGCATTGCCAGGACGCGACACGTGGCTCGAGGGATCGGGCGACACGTGGATAGAAGGGGTTCCACGGGTGCGAGTGCGCAGGTGATTATGGGGATTCGTGTACTAGACATCTTTCCCCACCGATCGCAAGAAACCGGTGTTTATTTTACATCGGATTGAATCCGAATACCTTTGTTTCTTCTGCCAAAGAGAGAGTCAGGGACCTTGGTAGCCGTGATGTCGGGAGGGCTTAGTCCGTGCAATAGCGACAGGGCAACAGCAACACAATAGGGATAACTGGGGACAGAGAGACTGGTTCCAGCGAGGAGGGGAATCCGCTCCTTGACTGGATTACATGACTTATATGCCATGAAAGGCATTTATATGGGTGCGTGAGAGCCCGATTACAAGCGCTTGCAAGCCGCGGGACAATTCCATCATTTGTGACGGTCCCCGGGTCATTGCGTTATTGTATGGGTAGTTCCGTATCTGTACGTAGTGTCCGTCAGAGGACCTGTGACTAAGCAGGATGGCACCCGACGGGCGTCACAATATATTCCCAACATGAGACAGTGTCGAGGTCGGGGTAGTAGGGGTGCCGTAGGCACCATTGTGCTTGGAAGTTGAGTGGTCGGGTGCCGCGGGCCCCGATGTGACTGGAGTAGCTGGCAGTCGGGTGCCGGGGGCACCGTTGTGACTGGAGTTGTTGGCAGTCGGGTGTCGGGGGCACCGTTGTGACCGGAGTTGTTGGCAGTCGGGTGCCAGGGGCACCGTTGTGACTGGAGTTGTTGGCAGTCGGGTGCCGGGGGCACCGCTGTGACTGGAGTTGTAGGCAGGCGGGTGTCGGGGGCCTCGTTGTGACTGAAGTAGCTGGGTAGTCAGGTGCCGGTGACACCGTTGTGACTGGGGTAGCTAGCAGTCGGATGCCGGGGGCACCGTTGTGACTAGAGTTGTTTAGTGGTCGGGTGCTGCGGGCTCCGATATGACATGAGTAGTTGGCAGTCGGGTGCCGGGGGCACTGTTGTGACTGAATGAGGCAGGCACCGGGAGACCGCGATGGTTGTGCTTGGGGCCCGATGTGACTGGAGTCGGGTGTCGGAGGCACCGTTACGACTGGAGTTGTTGACAGTCGGGTGCTGGGGGCACCGTTGTGACTGCAGGAGGCGGGCGCCGAGAGACCTCGATGGTCGTGCTCGGGGCCCGATGTGATTGGAGTCGGGTGCTGGAGGCACCGTTGTGACTGAAGTTGTTGACAGTCGGGTGCCCGGGACACCGTTGTGACTGAAGGAGGTGGGCGCCGGGAGACCTTGATGGTCGTGCTCGGGGCCCGATACGACTGGAGTCGGGTGCCGGAGGCACCGTTGTGACTGAAGGAGGCGGGCGCCGTGAAGAGGCTGAGACCCGAGTACAGGTGCATGTGTTCAACTGGTTTCATGCTATATGAGAGCCACGTGGGCTTTACAAATGGGCCAAGGAGGCCAAAGTACAACTGGTGCAAGCCACGGGACAATTCCGACATGTGGGTCGGTCCCCGGGTCAATGCGGGATATGGCGGATATCCGCGTGTTTTACAAAGGCTCCCCGTGAGGAGATCGAGACAAGCTCGACTACCTAGGTGGTCGGGGCAGTCGTGGGCTGGCGCCTGACAGAGGTTGGACGCGGCTCAAGGTGAGCGGTCAGGTCCGGGCTCCGGAAGGTGAATGTTGTCATGCTGGGGAGTCGAGGCCGGCCCCGGGAATATTATTCCTGGGCAAGGGTCCGGATAACTTGAGTCATCAATCCGAGCGGTCGAAAGCTAGCTCAGAGCGGGCGGTGGGCACGCGGTTCTATGTCAGAAGTAGGTGCAGCATCATGGCGTATGCGTAGCCACCGTGGGTTGTCATACGCGGGCGGACCCAGGATGCGGGTGTATTCGCCATTGCCATAGTGCCTTTCGTGCGACGGGCATGGACTTGTGTGAGATGGCTAGACGCCGCATGAGGGAAGTACGTATGACATACCCTCGGCGTGTATAAGCCGATCGACAAGCCAACCACGCGCGCACTTAGTTCCTCGCATCCCCGACCCTTGCCGAAGGCCTCGGGAGTCCGAGGGCGCGACAGTTAGGTCGGAGGGTGTTGCATTGCATCCTTCATTTCATTCCTTGTTGCCTTCCCTTGCCTTGTTTTTGCCTTCCATTGAGCTCCCTTGGGGAGGCTTTTATAGTGGAAGGTGAAGGGGTGGAAGGGGTTTACGAGGACCAAGTTGAGGGCTGGGTTTGGTCCAGGTAAACCCTAAAAAATACCTTTTTCCTTTTTTTTTGTTACGGAGTGGGGGAGGGAGGGTTTAGGCGGACCAGCCCAACGGGCTGGTCTGGTCCGCCTAAACCCCTCACGGTGGTTTTTTTTTGTTTAAAAATTCTTTTTTTTAGTTTTGGATGGGGTTTAGGCGGACCAGCCTGAGGGGTCAGGCTGGTCCGTCTAAACCCCCCCAGGGGGGGTTTGGGCGGACTGGCTTGGGCACCTTTTTAATTAAAAAAGCTTTTTTTTCTTTAATGAGGGTTTAAGCAGACAAGCCTTGGGGGTGAGGCTGGTCCACCTAAACCCTCCCCCAGGGGGGTTTAGGCGGGCTTGATTAGGGGGTTTGACTGGGTTGACCAAGAGTTTACCGTGGATTTGACCGCAGGTTTGACTGGGGGGTTTGACTGAGGGTTAGACTGGGATTTGACTGGGTTGATAAACAAGAATTTTCTTCCGGGGGCGATCCGCGTGTGAGGGCGCACGAGGGTGGCGCATGACGTGATGGGTTGTTGGGAGTCCCGAGTTGGGCTCGGACTTGCTGTAGAGTGGCTGGAGGATGCGTGCCCACCAGGTGCTTGGGGAAGTTCCAGACATGCGTGTGCGGGCCGTATACGGGTGCTGTGAGCTCCTGAAGCTTGCGGTTGGCCTTGACGGGTCTTCCTTTGACTTCAGAGGGCTGGAGGAAGGCGACTCGAGGGTAGAGCCCAGCCTCATTACTGGGTGCCACGTGGCGTGGCTTGTAGTCAGGGTGCCCCCGGGTCGGCTCGGGTAGCTATGTTGAACGCGGGCAAACCCATAAATTGAGTGATCGGGGGTGGACCCAATCGATCGTTGATATTGCCACGGGTCACAGCTAGCTGGTTAGGAGCCTTGGTTGGGCCCGCTGACTGGGACGTCGACATGATGATGCCATTTTTCTGGTGGTCGGGGTGACCCTCCCACCTTGGCGAAGAGCCGTATGATGCGGCAAGCTGTTCTGAGTCCCGGATTAACCCGATTGTTGAGGCGCCGGTGGTGTGACACCGTATGCAGAGTGTCCGGGGGTGATCCCCGAATCTTTTCAGAGTGCCGTAAGATACGGCAGGTTGTCTCGAATCCCGAAACTGACCCGGTTGTCGGGAAACTGGATGGCATAGTGCCGTTTGCTCGGGGCCGATCCTCGATTGTTATGTTGCGCCACTTGACTCGGCGAAGTGTCTCGATTTTTGAGCTCAACTTGACTGGTAGAGCAGCTTTGGCGATATGCCATTTTGCTCTATTTAGGGAGTATTTTCCTATGCTTAATCCTTGATTAATTCGAGAAAATAAGCCGGTGCCAACACCGCCCAATTAGGATAGAGGATGTTGTGCCTCGGGTACTTTTGATAATGACAAAACTTTATATGTGTACTCTTGATAATGACAAATCTTTATATGTGAGAATAGATCATGAATTGCATGTGATTATATTTTAATGAGCTTCATTGAATTACATGTAATTTTGATTATACCTTGTTAAGATTCAATGAGTATGAGTTTCATCGTGAGCTTCAATGAGTATGAGTTTCATTGTGAAACCATGTTACTTTGTTGAGCTTCATTGAGTATGAGTTTCATCGTGAAATCATGTTAAGTTATGAAGAGAAAATTTGTTAATTTGATTCTCCTCTTGGTGTGATGTTCAAAAGGAATGAATTTTAGTCTCTTGGACTAAATGGGCTCAATGTGGATGCCATTTGATGGCTTAAGTTCTGCATCACTATACTGCTCCAAATGAGAAAGAAATGTATTGTTAAATCTCAACAATAATTATATTTTGTGTGATGGATCTCATATTCTTAATGAGTTCTCGATGGCTTTTAAATTTGTTAAGATTTGAATTCCCCTCATGGTTTGAGTTTTTGATCCATACGCTCATAGCTTTGTGAGTTTTCATGAGAATGAATGAAATCGTATAAAACTTTCATGCTTATATTTTTGTGAGTGGCAAATTGAGTTCATGGTGATTTTTCAGGTTAGAAGTAGTTCTGAAAGACCTTACATTTTATGGGATCAAGGTGAGATATAACCATTTTCAAATAAATACAAAATTAACTAATTTATGCAAGTTCAGGACAGGACTCCACCCCTGGGGTCGACCCCTCTTTGGCCATGGTTTGTCTGTTAGACAGATAAGGTACTGCCAGTAAAGGGGTTGACCCCTTGCTCTCTGTGGTCTGTCTGTTAGATAGATTGGGATCCTACCAGGTAAAGGGTTGACCCCTGGGGTCGACCCCTTTAAGTTTTTGTTAAGTTCTGCTTAAATTCTGCATAGAACACTTGGTGCAAGGTAAAGGAGTCGACCTTGAGGGTTGACCCCTTCCGTGGCGGACCAAGAACAGGTTTTTGAACCCGGCTCGCTATCACATGAATCATGTCCTTTTGGGCCATAAATGGATAGGTCCGAGGATTACAATTCCCCACACGTGTCAACCTAACCCAGGGCTACAAATACCATTGATTGGGAACCCTAAAATGTGAGAGAGGAAGTATTTTTCATCTTGTCACCCCTTTTTGTGTGCAGGGAAGAAGAGCTGTGAGCTTGAGCCTCTCTCCAGTGATTCAAGCCCAAAAGAAGAAGAAGAAGAAGTAGAAGAAGAATAATAAGAAGAGAGGAGCTCACCCCAAAGCTTGGAGGAGAAGAAGAAGAGAGGTTGCGTAAGAAAGAGGAACAAGAGAGGCTGGGCAAAAAAGAGGAAGGAAAGGAAGAAGAGAAAGGGGGCGGCCAAGATTTCGAAGGAGAACAAGAGAAGAGAGGAAGAGGAAGAAGAAGAGAGGGAGAAACCAAAGGAGAACATTGTTGTGTCCCTATGGTTTTGATGATGTCAAACACTGTGACTCATCTTGAGTCAGTGCATGGAATTCATGTCTTGATGATGTCATAGTGCATTGGTGCATTGGTTTTGAAGCAATTGTTTTTATGAAGTCACATGTTGGATGCATTTGATCTTATCATGATCTAATCATATATAGAAGTGTGTGTTTGAATATTGATAAGAATAAGTCTCAAAGGATCTCAAAAGTCAAGCCAATCTAGCAGAATTCATGAATGCAGTGTAGCAATGGCAGTGGTACAAGCAGTGGAACAAGAGCAGCATCACATGCAGTCTAGTAGTGAAGTTACAGTACAGATACAATATTTTATACAAGAAACCTTCAGCAGACCTTCAGCAAGAGTCAGCAATACAAGTCAAGCCTTAAGATAAGTTTGGTCAACCGAACAGTTTATTTTGGTCAACCGAAATCACCAGAAGTGAATTCAAGAGAACATGTGTTATGGTTGTTGGAGCTGTGTCAAAGAGGGAGAGGAAGTTCTGAGAAATGACAGATCAAATTCACTTAGAAACAAGGTGAAACTTTCAGAAGTAAAGTTAATAGAACATGTGATGTGATTGCCATAAAAGTGTCGAAGCAGGATCACCATTGCCTCGATGCAGTCATGCCCACAGAAGCAATTTTCAGAGTTCTGCATCGACGCAATAGAGAGCTGCATCGATGCACCGGGCATAAAACCAGAACTTAAATGTGACCACATCGAAGCATCAGGGAACTGCATCGACGTGACAATGTCGAAGCATCAAGTGATGCATCGATGCAGCATAACATATCAAAGTACCAACACTAGACAATAGGTCGAAGCATAGTGCAATGCATCTATGTAACAGTGCGATGCATTGACGCAACAAGTGTAGTGCATCGACGCAGTCATGCACACAGAAGCTTGTCTTCAGCTTGTCTTCATTGGTGCACCGACGCATCGGAATAGTGCATCGACGCACCAAGCTTCAGTAATCAACTAAAGCATCAAGGTAGTGCATCGACGCACCAAGCCCAGGATCTGCATTTGAACGCTACTACATCGAAGCATCAAGTAGCTACATCGACGTAGCTTCACTCTATTCTCCACAACGTGACAACTCGAGTGGATCACGTGCCAGCGACCTCAAGCCAGTTGAGGCTCAACCCAATCCACGTGACTAAAATATGTAGGGATTAAGTACTCAAAATATTCTCTTGCCACCTGGACCAATGGAGTAAGTCATCTATGGATCATTTTTTAAAGTGGAGAACGATTTATCTACTCTATATATAAGACGTCGTCTTCTTCCAAAATGAGGTTGCTGAAAAAGGGTTTCTGTGAAGAGAAAGAAAGGGAAGGGGCCACGGAAGAAAGCCAGTCAGAGTGATTTGAGAAGAAAAGAGTGCAGTAGCCATTCCAAGAGATTGAGAGAGAAATCTGTGAGAAGAAAAAGAAGAAGAGAAAGAGAGAGCTCGAGAGAGATAGTCCATATCCCAAGGCCAGTTCGTAAGAGAAGAAGAGTGTGCAGCCGGAGTCCTTTATTCTCTGTGGTGTCCATTAGCTCGTGGATCAAATCAAGAGCTACTTTGCTCCTGAGGAGCTACATTTTGTTTGTTCATTTTTTCTTGTGTTTTCATTTTCTTGTCTTTTTATTTTACTTCTTATTCTTCTGATACCGTGTTCAGGGGTCGGGTTCCTTCTGAGCGATCAGAAGAAGGGAGAATTGTTCTCCGGGTTCCCTCTGTGATCTCAGAGGAAGAGAGGATTATTCCTCTGGGTTGTGAGCAACTGGGAGTTGTTCACGGGTTTCTTCTGTGAATTCAGAAGAAGGGTGGACTGCTCCTCCGGTCACTGCATTGTGCAGTGGGTTCGATTTCTGTTGGGAGCAGGATCGAAGGTTAAGGGATTTGTTTCCCTTGATGTCAAGCTGTGGAATCAGCTGTTGTTGCAGACTAAGTCTACGTTCTTGCATTGTGCAAGGGAAGCCTCACTCATGTTTGAGTGAGGGGTGGACGTAGATCTGCTTGTGGCAGATCGAGCCACCTAAAAAATCCTGTGAGCATCGTGGTTTGACTGTGTGTGATTGCTCCTTCTCATGTACCCCCTTCACAGGTTGATGTGTAATCAGGTTCTAGTTTGCATTCTCATTGTGGGCTAAGTGTTTGAGTTCTGTCTTGTGTGGGTCGCTACATTTTAGTGTGAACTGGTATTTGCTTTACTGCATTGTATATGAGTCAGTAATCCTTTTAGCACACTGCTCGGTAAGTTAAGTTGCTCTGAATTGGTAGCATACTACAGTCCTAGTATCTGATGGTTATCCTTGTTCACTCATGTGCTACAACCTGATTAGTGAGTCGTTGGTTGAGACTGCTGTGTTATTCTATAGTATTAGCTTCCGTTGTGATTAGAATTTGGTGTGAATTGTCATTTGAGCAAAATTTTTGTAGGGGCTCCATTCACCCCCCCTCTAGATCCCAGCTTAGCACCTAACAAACGTGGCCAAGCCTGGAGAAGGTCTTCCCAAGGTTTCTAAGGTGGACTGATCTTACTAAAAGCTTCCTCCATTTATCCTCTACCTCCCGGAATACTCGGATTGTCGAGAAGCTGCAGAGTCTGAATCATCGTCGAGAGCACTCCATTGATCCTTAAGAGGGAATTCAGAACTCTTTGATTATCTTATCCTCTAGGTTATTTTGTAGTCATCTGAGCACTCATTGATAATCCTTTTATAGAGATTTTTGTGTGTGTGTATGCGGAGACTTCGATTTTTGTAAGTGTGGTGACGCTTGTGCGTTGTGTGTTTGTAGATCTCATCTGCGTGTGTGTGTGGTGGAGAATTTATTCTCTGTGTGTGTGGTTGGCTATCTTGTAGTAGGTTACAAGTTAGTGGAATCCTCACAAGTTGTGCGGGGTGGACGTAGGATTGCACACGGGTGCATCTAAACCACCTAAAAATCTCATGTGCAATGGTTTGCTTGTGGTATGCTTCGTGTGCGATCTACCGTGCTGCGTCGTCAATCCATTGCCAACTCATACACACTCTTGCTCATTCGTTTCATATAAATTGGTTTAGTGCTTCGCTTAAGTGAGCATTGGATTTGGCATTTCCCTTTTGCAACTTGCAAATCAAATTGAATTAATTAGACTGCTACACATATTTAATCTTCACAAACATATCACTAAGTTGAGTTTGTTTCATCAAGCCACACTCAGTTGTTAACCTCGATCAATTTGCCACTTAGTGAATCTAAGTCTTGCCTTATTGTTTCTAAGTGTTGTGTTGAAATCTGCTGTGTGCATTAAATAGAGTATCATCTAGCTAATTTTTTTATTTGGGTGAGATCAATTCACCCCCCCCCCTCTTGATTGCGTTTGCACTAAGGGACCCAACAATTGGTATCAGAGTCTGGCTCTGTTCTACCTAGATCCAACGATCTACAGAGGAGATCATAGTGCAACAACAGCCATGAGCTCTTCTACTGAACAGATTTTGATGAAGTCTCCACCTATTTTTAATGGTTCCAATTATGCTTTGTGGTTTGGAAGAATGTGTAGGTTTGTTAACTCCATTGATTCAAGGTTATGGAATCTTATATCTCATGGCCCTCGGGAATTGCCATTGGATAAATCAAAATGGTCTTCTGACCATAGGATGAAACATAGTGATAATCTTAAGGCTCTGAACATGATGAAAGTTTTTGTTGATACTAACTCCTTTCCCTTTGTATCTACCTGTAGCACAACCAAGGAGATATGGGATGGCCTGATCAAACTTCATGAAGGGAAAATGGAGAATGAATGTTTGGTTGCAAATAATAGTGATCATGCAAGCGAGAATAACACAGAGGTAAATTCTGACCCTGATGAAGTATCCTTTGAAGAATTAATTAATGCTTATGATGAATTGTTAGAAAAGTACAAGAAAATCAAATATGAAAATAAGAAGTTGAAAAAGTAAATTGAAAACACCACTCATGCCTCTCCTTGTGAAAAATGCTCTGCTCTAGAAGAAATGAATTAATCTCTTTTGGTCAATGTCGATTTGCATAAAGAACAAATTGGGTGTCTAAGAGTAGAAAATGAAACCCTTCTAATTAAAATCTCTAAACTGGAAGAAACTGAAAGAGGACTCAGTTAAATTGCAATCAATGTCAAATGATCAAACACTGTTTCATGAATTGATTGAGAATGAAAGGTTCATTGAAGAAAATGAAAGATTGAGAAAACAAAATGAATTGTTGAATGATAGACTCTTGGCCTATGAAAAAAAAAATGTATAGTTAATGATGACTCTGAAAAATTGCATATCTTAGAACTAGAGATTTAAAATTACAAGAATGTGAATGTCATGTTGAGCGCTAAGGTCATTACATGTGAGGAAGAAATTGCTAGTTCAGAATTGCATATTTCATCTCTAGAAAATGATATCAAAAATTTTAATGACTCTCTATCAAAATTTGTCAAAGGAAAAGATAACTTGGATAAAATCTTGGGAATGAAAATCAATCTTCAAAAGGAAGGTCTTGTGTATACCATGTAGACACGCCATTTTTGACATTACACTGAGTAAATCTCATATTTCACCACGATGCCCTAAAATGGCTCTCACATTTGAGTTATTTGAGTAATTTTCTTATTTTTCTGATAATTTACCCTTTTTAAAAAAATTTCAGAGAAAATCTTAAATGCGACGGTTGAAGATGAGGCCTTCTTAAAAACATGGCGACTTCCCAAGACGCGTCCTTATTTAATTAAAAAATTAAGCCTGCTTTTGATGCGTCTTCTCCTCTCGACGCGTCTCTTAAATGTGTCAACCCCCAGATATGCATCCTTCAGTCAAAATTCGGTGCCCGCCTGCCGTTTTATTTGACAATTTAGAAAGAAGACGTCTTGCTGACAAGACGTGTCTCTAAAGTTGTCGAAGTTAGACACCGAAATCACTCACTTTCGACACTTTCGGTGCCTTTTGGCGTCATATTTGTGGAAAACTTGGGCGTGTCCACCACCGTGGACGCGCTTAAATAACGCGTCGGATGTAGTGGATGCTAATTCCTCAAGGAAATTAATATTAAATTGGAGGAAGCGTCTGGTCATCTGGACGCATTCTTTTGAAAGTGTCCCCTTGTCTAGACGCGTTTTATTCAATTTTCTCTATAAATAGATGACCCCCTCCCACGAATCAAGAGAGATTCGAAATTCTTGAAGAGGAGGGGAAATGCTGCCCAAATCACTTCCGAGCTCGTGAGTGTCTAGGGAGAGGTTCTGTCAGATTTTCAAGTGCTCGCGTGCTCAAAAGAAGAAGGCCCTCTTCCGACCGCACGTCCACACCGTCTCACGTTGCCGAAGCCCTCCTCGAAGCCCGCCATCGGCGCTGCCATAAGCTTTTCTTCCCCTTGTTCTTCTTTGTTGTATTTTCGTTAGTTTCATGCATCACCTCTCATTTTCATTCGTGCCATATCTCTCTTCTTAAGAAAGTTCCACGTTTGTGCATTTCTGCATAAATCTTCATTTCATCATATCATTTCCCTACCCTTTGCATTCAAAAGGGGTTTTAAACAACACCAACAAGGTGTGTATTTGTTCATGATCTCATCATTTTCATCACAAGGGATTGATACTACACTACTTTTGTTCTGATCCATTTGGTGTTTGTTCCATTTTTGCAAGGGTAACCAAAAAAAAGCCCTCTTCATCGGCCGGCCGAGGGAGGAGGAAGAAGGAATCCACACAAATCTA
Organism: Amorphophallus konjac; assembly: GCA_022559845.1. Classification (NCBI taxonomy): domain Eukaryota; kingdom Viridiplantae; phylum Streptophyta; class Magnoliopsida; order Alismatales; family Araceae; genus Amorphophallus; species Amorphophallus konjac. The sequence goes on along the minus strand of CM040117.1, from coordinate 36,103,870 downwards.
CCGCTTCTGAGGTATATCCGTGATCACTTACCTTTCATTTTGGGGTCCTTGACCTCTGGCAATCACACATCATGCAACACACATGCACTCATGCGTGATTTAATTTCCTTCCCTTTATTTTCGTTAAAACCCACGGAGAGCAAATCTTCTCACGTCGTTTCTCATTTTTCGTTCCCGTGACGTTGTTCACATCTTTTGGCGATCACAGTGGGACTTCTTTTTGTTTTCTTTTGATTACCCGTGTGTTTTCAGCACTCACGTGTGCCCCTCCTTTTGGCACCCGCACGTGCCTATCCTTATTGCGCCTTTGTGCGTTACAATTGTGCTCCCAGTAACACTTTTATTTTCATCCCTCATGCACCACGTGCATTCCCCCATATTCCCTTGTGATTTCCCAAGAGGTTTGAGTTGTTTTGGAAAGAAGAGCGAGTTCTAAGAAATCAATTTGTTTATTCAAGTTAATTGCCATATTTGGATGTGTTTGAGTTGTGGAAGTTCTTCCTTAGTCTTCCTTCTGTCGGTTCTGGAAAAGCGGGTTCTTGTCTGAGAATGTGTCTGTATCCCAAGATGTGTATTTATATACGCGTCCCTGTGGCCAGACGCGTATTCAGCAATATTACATAGTGACCCTCACAGCCCCTATTTAGAGGCGTCTTTACAAGTGGGCGCGCTCTTAAAAAGGCATCCCTCTGAGTGGACGTAGTTTTCATATTTCTGTGATATCTGTTCAGTCCTACTTTGTTCTGCATATTTCCTATTTTCCCTGTTCTGTTTATGTGTTTGTGTATCTCTGTTCTACAGTTACATTGCATGCATTAGAGCATCCTCCCCCTTTCCTTTACATTTCTAGGAAATTACCCTCTTCTCGGTGAAGGAAGGACTCTCCGTTCGGGAATTCCTCTCGACGGACTAGAATCTCCTCCATCGAGACCTCCATAAGTCCCCGACAGCGAAGGATTCCCCCTTCGTTGACTAGGCCAGTTGTACCATTGAAGTTCCCCAAAGATAGTTGACCTATTCGTGGTGAGGCGAGTGACCTTAGTTGGCACGGCGGTGACCGAAATTGTAACTAGGGTCCTACCCATTTTGTGTGAACTTCAAATCTGTTAAGAAAACACTTTCTTTTGTCCAAGAAAAATAAAAAAAAAGAGACGTAAAGCATCCACTTGTGTGTTAATCTTTGCAATTTGTTTGATAGTGCATGTTATTGTGTTCCGATAAAGTGCTAAAGATGGCCGATTATAGCTATGATGAATTTGAGGCCGGGGCCTTTGACTATGAGCCCCAGATGTATGATCCAGCTCATGATTCTTATGAAGAATACCACTCGGGCCATGGCCACCAAGGTGAGCCACACGTCCATGCCATGGACGCAGGTCCGTCATATGAGCCCTCATACGAGGTGCAAACTACTGTCTGGGAAGCATCCCCCTCCCAGGACATCTCCTTCATGTTAGGTGTCCTCGCCACCACACAACTCAGTCCTGAGCAACTCTAGGCCCTTCAGGCCATTATGAAGGGGAAATCTATCTCCCCCTCTCCCCAAGAGCTAACTCCGGCCACCACCATTCCCATTCAAGAGCCGGCACATGCTATTCCTTCCCCATCACCCCATGGGCAGGTAGGTCAGCAACCTCCCTCTTTCTGATTCCCTTCACAGTCTATGACTCCGGCCATTCCCCAAACACCTATTCAGCCAGGTCTGTCCACTGGTAGACCATAATACCCCTCCCATTTGAGGTTCCCCTCTCAGGCTTCTGGCAGGCCCGTCCCTTCTCCATGGCAAGCGCCACCCTCACAAACTGATGCGCTCACCCAATCCCTATTAAATAAGCTGAACAAAATGGATTAGCAATTCTGGGACTTGAAGAAAATGGTGGATGTAAAGTCCACCCCTAAGGTCTCCCTGTCGGTCCCCCCGGTATTCCATCTCCCCCCTTCTGAGATGCCTACGTACCACAGGTACAACGACACTGGCAACCCTTTTATCCATCTCAAGGACTTCATGTACAAATCCTCTTTCTGGCAGAACGACAAGAGATCCCTGGCATATCTTTTTAGGAGATCATTGGATGGCCCCGCACTAGAATGGTTCTATTCCCTAGAGCCAAGTGAGGCCGAAAATTTTGATGTGGTCCAAAGGAAGTTCCTTTAGAAATACCAGGACCGAGTCGGCCCATCCCTTTCCATCACTGATCTAGTGGCTGAGAAGATGAGGCCAGATGAAGATTTCATCCAATATGCTGATAGGTGGAGGTCCTTGGCAGAAAGGGTAAGAGATACCCTCTCAGAGCCAAAACAAGTCAAAATGATCGTGTCTAATGCCACCCCCCAGTTTAGACACATTTTGGCCATGAACAAGCTGACCACAATGGAAGAGCTGTATAAGAGAGCCTGATATATTCAAACATAGTTAAAAGACTCTCCTCTCATGCACATGTTCGAGCAACCTAAGTCAAGGGTGGTGAGAAAAGCAAATGTTAGTGTTCAGGGTGGAGTGACGGAAGGGGTCGTCAAGAATGTGCAAGTGAGTGCAGTTGGCAGCCCCAACCAGTTAGCCAACCCAAGGCCTCCACAAACACCACAACTCCCCTTCTGACAGAACCAACAACCTTATCATCCTCCACCCCAAAACAACCTCCACCAGAACAATAGGCCTCACCCAGTTCATCCCCAGCGACAATATCAGCCACCTCCTTAGTACCACCAAGTTCCACCCCCTGGAAACAACGACCCTCCACAACAACAAAGAAGGCCACTTGGCCTTAAAAGAGCTCAATACCTACCATTGACGGAAACATTATCGGACGTGTTTAATGCTCTTATGGCCGCCAATGCACTCACTTTGCCTAGGGAAAAACCCGTGTGGCCCCAGAATGTTGACACCTTCAGATACTATGTCTTCCATAGACAACCGGGTCATACGGTGGAAAATTATTTTCAATTCAAAGATTACATTTATGACATGAATTATCAAGGTAGGATAGATTGGGATGAAATGAGGCGATGCATGACCACCTTAAAGGCTAGGAGACCTCCTCCTAGACCCCAGCCTCAACAACAACAACAACAACAACCACAACCACGTCAGCAACCTCAGCAGGTTCAACAACAGCAGCCAAATATGGGCATCATTCAGAACCCACTCCCGGAGCACCACCAGCCCGACCAACAAGTCAACCACATCTCCTCCTTCCAGGAAGTTGGGAGTGGGTAGGGCTGGCATGCGGAAAGTACTTTTGTCCTCGCCACCAATCATGCCTCTAGTTAACCCCCTCGCCTCATCTGAGCAACACCTCTTTCTCCCCGACCCATATCACAACCCGCAACTAAGTCTTCATTCCCACAACCATCATGCCCCCTCATCCGCACCCCTACCCCTAATTCCCCGCCAATCCATCAGCAAAGATCCTCCACACTTCCACCTATGCCTTCGAAACCCCTCATCATCCCTCGTCCCTCTACCTCACCGTCCACCTCCATCACACCTTCACCCGTACCATTAAAGCCCCTCATCATCCACCATCCACCCGAGGTCCCATCTACCTCCACCATACCTCTACCTATACCCTCAAAGCCCCTCATCATTCACCATCCATCCGAGGCCCCATCTACTTCCACTCTGCCTCCACCAAACAAACCCCTCATTAGGATCCCTCCACCCATCATCACCCCTACTCCACCAACTGTTCCTCCACCACTACCACTTAAACCCCTTCTCAAACCCATAACCAACCCCATAGAGGTGCAGAAACCACATGCCACGGTGCTTCGGAGTGGAACAATCTTCCACCGGGTTTCCCCCAAAACAGTCAGGCCCGAGAACAGTCTCAGCCAGGCAGAGGAACATAAGAACATGTAGAGGAGTCCACCCCTGGGACACAGTTTGATTTATTGAAACATTTGGATAAAATGCCTGCCCGGATCTCCATCCTTAAACTGATTAAGAGGTTTAAAACCCATCAAGAAGCACTAATGGAATACCTTCAGAAGGTCATGGTTAATGAAGACCTCCCAATAGAGAAGATCTCGGCGGTGCTGACGCCAATAAGTACACAACCGGCCATCATGTTTCATGATCACGAGCTTGCCCCCAAGGAGGCTCGGAAATACGTGTTGTGTATTGTGGTAAAAATCAATGGGGTGTCCATGGCCCCATGTTTGGTAGATACGGGTGCATCTATAAATGTGATTTTGATGAGCACCCTTCAACTATGTGGGGCCGACACAGAACAAATAAGGCCTTAGGCAAACACAATCACATCATATAATAATAGCAAAAGGCCACTGAAGGGGATGATTACCCTTAATGTGGAGGTGGGTCCTGTTGTAGTTCCTACAGAATTTCATATCTTTGACATGGACCCGACATTCAAGGGCATACTGGGCCGTCCCTACATAGAGACAATAAACACGTCGTCCCTTCTACCAACCATCAATGTTTGAAGTTCCCGTACAAGGGGCGGATTTTCAAGGTGTTTAGCATGCCCATCCTTCCTATGGTGGATGCTATTACTACTTCCCTACCCTCTGTCTGGCCGACCCACAGGCCCATTCTTTCACTGTTGGATATATGTGACCCTTGCCGCACCCCAGTAACACAAGAGAAGCCGCTTCCTTTACCAATGCCACGTCTCCATTCCCATTCCAAAGGATGGGAGATCATGATGAACATGGGCTACCAACTGGGCAAAGGCTTTGGGTCGCAATCACAAGGGAGGCTGAAACCAGTGAAAAAGATAAGGGTAATCCCTAGAGCCGGCCTAGGCTTTGAAGGTCCAATTGAAGCAAACGGGAAACCCCTAGAATGGTCACTATACTCTCACTTTAAGAGGGGGCCTATTGTTCAAATGGGGGACCACTCACAGGAAACACATGGGGGGTCACAGGTTGCATATTTAGCTGAGGGATGTTCAAGGGCTCTCAAGAGAGGAAAGGCTGACGACCCGGAGTGCGAGTGGTACTCCTAGGTGTGGAGAAAATTCAAGGGTAACCAAAAGAAAATTCAAGTCAATCAGGTTAGGAATAATGAGTCAAGGGTAGCACCCAAAAGAAAATTCAAGGGTAACCAAATCCCTCGTTGATTCCTTTTAGATCTAGCCGATAGGTGTCAAGCATGCCTAGACATTCCTCAGTTGCTAGAAAATTCCATCCAACTGTTGGAGATAGAATGTGAGGAGAATTGTGCAATCGATGAAGGGTATGGAGTCTATGAGATCACAGATGAAGAATACCCTATTGAAGGAGGGGACGAAGAGTATGAGGACACGGCTGACGCATATGCTAGTAGGATGAGGAGATTTGATGAGCCATCAGCCGCTGTAGAAGAATCCACAAAGGAAATAAACTTGGGAATAGAAGAAGGCCCTAGGATCATCCTCATAAGTGATAATTTACCATCATTTGAAGAAGAGGCATTGATCAAGGTTCTCAAGGATTATAAGGACACGTTCGCATGGAGCTATGAGGATATGCCGGGCATGGATTCCAACCTGGTTGAACCTTGTTTAGCTTTAAAACCAGGGTTCGTCTCGGTAAAGCAAAGGTTAAGGCGTTTCCACCCTCAAATGGCTTTAAAAATGAAGGAAGAGGTCGACAAGCTCCACAAATCCAGATTTATTAGAGTCATCCTTTATCCCCAATGGGTGGCAAACATCGTCCCGGTCATGAATAAGGATGAGAAGGTCAAGATCTGTATTGACTTCCGGGACCTTAACCGTGCGTGTCCAAAGGATGATTTCCCCTTGCCTTACATTGATGTGCTGATTGACAATACGATAGGATATGAAACTCTCTCATTCATGAATGACTTTTCAGGATATAATCAAATCCGTTTGGCAAAAGAGGATCAGGAGAAGACATCATTCACAACACCTTGGGGAGCTTATTGTTATGTGGTCATGCCATTTGGGTTAAAGAACACTGGAGCTACTTATCAAAGAGCTATGATAGCAATATTTCATGACATGATGCACGTATATTTGGAGGTGTATGTGGATGACTTGTTGGTGAAATCAAGAACTAGGGCAGAGCATGCAGGAGTTTTAGCAAAGCTGTTACAAAGAGCAAGGGAATTCAAGTTAACAATGAATCCAAAGAAGTGCATGTTTGGTGTTTCATCGGGTAAGTTGCTGGGCTTCATCGTGAGTAAAAGGGGAATTGAGATAGATCCCAACAAGGCCAAGGCAATCATGGATATGCCACCTCTAGAGAATCTAAGAGAAGTTAGAGATTTAATAGGGAGGTTACAATTTATTCGTCGGTTTGTAGCTCTTCCAGAGTGGTATCTCACTGATGGCTCTGGCCCCCCGGGAAGGAGGCCTTCTTCGCCCTCCACCTAAGGCAGGAAAAGCCCAAAGCCAATCCCAGGGAACAGTCAAGCTTCATAGGGTCTTTCTGTCCAGGTGCAGGTAGTCCGCATCTTTTTGAAGGACTGAAGGAATATCTGGCCAACCCACCCGTCCTGATACCACCCACACCAGGCAAACCTCTAATTCTCTACATCTCAGTCTTAGATGACTCTGTGGGAGCTGTCCTGGCACAAACAAATGAAGAGAGTAAGGAAAGGGCAACCTACTACTTGTCCAAGCTTCTCAACCCCTGTGAGCAGAAGTACACAGTGTAGATCAGAAATTAGACCTCCCTCAAAATGGATGATTTGAATAAGTGATGATTTGATAAGATAGAACTAAATAATGATACAAGTAGGGGGGTCACATGTAATAAAATAATATGTGATCGCCACTGAGGCTAATAACATGCCAAATAATATAAAGATCAAAGCAAGGGCATGTTACATACCTCAGAAATTTAGAGATGGCCAAGAGGTGGCCAGGACATCAATGCGCTATATCGGGCTAGCGCCTTCTCAAGATCGCGCTATGTTTGTGTGGCGCGATATCAGACATAGAGCGGGATTAATTTGGCTCGTTCCTTCCATGCTCCAAGGCCGGCCAAGGTGCAAGGGCTTCACGTATCCTTCTTCTAGTGCCTGCAAAACAATTTAAACAACAAAGAAAAGGCCCATTAGATCGTGATTTATGTAGAATCTGCCCCTATTCTTAATCAAAAGCATGTAAACGAAGGGCTAGATCACCTGGGGGGTTTGGTGGTTTTTAACGCCTATGGAAGGGCCAAAAATAGGTTTGGTGTGTGTGAATGCGTGTATTTTGTAAAAGGAGTGATTTTGAAAACAATATGCAATGTTATGTGGGGATTAAAAGAAACGAATTGGGGGGGAAAAAGTAAGAACGAGGAAGAACACAATTAGCCCTGAAATACTCCCTTGGATGTGGAAGGAGTGAGGAACTATTGATTTGGAACGAGGAATCGTCTCCTCCTGATCAAGATCTCGACGTTGCATCCCCTTAGAACGATGGCCAAGGGCCCAATTTATAGGAGATGAAGCAAGAGCGAACCCTAGGTCGAAGTCCGATCTAATCCAATGGTTTGGCGGCTCAAATCAAGGTAATCTTGCCGATTAAAGAGGGGAAATGACTCCTATTAGGATTAGGACCCTTCCCTTGGATGAAATGCGATTGGAAACTTACCAAAATAAGGACCCAAATCAAAAAGGGGAAGTCCGGGTCGGACTGAGTTTCTATCTGAGAACGCGCTAGGAGGATATGGCGCGTTCTTAATGAACGCACTGTGACGATATAGCGCAACCATGATTGACCAGCCAAATGATTGGAAAAGGAATAAAAGCCCATTGGACAGCCATTCAATCAAGTATTAAGTAAGATAGAGACTCAGTGGATGCTGTAAAAATCTAATATCAAGAAATAACGACCGTTTAAATGGGCGTTCAATCAGTCTCATAACACACTATGAACAAGAAAGTGATATGAGTGAATAGCGCGAGAATGCCAAGTTCGAGGCGAGATCCAAGGTACAGAATTTGAATTGCAGGGCCGAGAATAGAGAGAAAATATCCCAAAAAATGAACCAATTATAGATCAATTGGGGAATTAACTAGGAGAACAAAGAAATTGCTCGTCTTATCGACCAAAAATGGGTGTCTACAGATGCCCCTCCTTGATATCCGCTTTATAGGGGAGCGAGGTGGAGGTGAAACGGAGGCACAACGGAGATGACACGGAGTGGTAGCGAAGGAAAGATGAAGTGGAAATGTAGTGGAGCGGACTGATAGGTGGATATCAAGGAAAAAAAAGACACCCGTCACAACCGACAAGTGATAGGAATAATCCAGAAAACTCCGAGCTAACCACAAGGTCAAGCTAGCACTGTTGACTCCTGCCTAGAACGATAGGCGTGGAAAAGAAAAGGGAGTTGATCAACCTCTTGCACAAAAGAGGCATCCGCAGCGCGTAGCAACTGCGAATTTCACTCAGTTAGTGGAATGGACACGAGCCCCGGCGGATCTATCGACGCCATCGTGTGGTTCACAGCTAATGAGTGGACCAGAAAAGAGACAATTTGAATTGGATTGAAAGGGAGATAGACAAATTCCAGGCAAGGGTCACACTGACGAACAAGATCTGGCGTTCAACTAGGAGCAATCTTTCAAATTCAAAATGGAATTGAGTTTCTTTATTCAAGAACTTAAGCATTATTGATCCTTAATTGAGAAGAAAAATTGGGCATTTGCGAGTCATGAATGCGAAAAGGGCATGATGCATGCAGGGCTAAAATAAAAGAAATCATTAAAATAAATTCAAAGAAAGAATAAAATATAAGATACTCAAGGATAAGATTATTAAATTGAACAGCCTCGGGTTAAGAGTTATCCGCAACCACGGCGTGCGAGATGAAGTCCATCGTCCCCAAATTTGTCCGACCTAACGGCCTATCCGACGATTAACTGCATGTTTCTAGATCATCACCGTTTTTGGTAGAGGGGAACTCAAATCCCGAAACATACAGAGAACCGGTCGGTCCTTGAGATAATATAATAATGTAAGTATCATATAGTAATGCAATAGGGGAAAGGATAAAAGGAATGCTTACCTGAGGGCGTGCCATTTCATCTTTTCTTTTCCTAGGAATTAGATGTTAGGCAACAACGATGCAGATAACAAGTGCACCCTATATATCACGCAAGTAAGATAACACATGCTTTATTCAAGACATATATACTTTTATTTTGTTTATCATCATTTTTCTTATTTTTTCATTTTTTTTCTTTTCATTTTTTTCTTTTTTATTAACGTGCTATACATACCTAGCGCGATAATGTCACGCTATGAACATATAGCGCATTCATTATGCGCACAATTCAAAAACAAAACCGCCCCTCCCCCTCCATTCATTTAAAACTTACCCCTCTCTCCCTCTCTTCCCACTCTTGCCCTCTCGCCCATACCACCATTGCCTTGCCCCGATGGAGGGGGAACCTTCCCGGCGCTCCAAACGGCTTGCCGTCCGCGGTCGGCATCGATCTCGCACGGAGGAGGAACGGGCGACCCCACCGGCAGAGGAAAACACCGATTCCGAGGCGACCGTCTCGGCTAGGCTTGAAGGAGATGAAATGGAGATCCCGTCCGACGAGGCCGAGGAGGTTGAAGGTGCCGCGGCGGCCGAGGAGATAGCGGTGGAGCCCGTTGGTGGCGTGGCGGTTCAAAAACGTAAATGGGTAAGAAAACCAATCCTAGCTTGTTTTTTCTTGTTTTCTTTTCATAAAAGAGGAAATCGGAAGGGGAGATACCTCCTTAGACCGATGTAGAGGGCAAAATGCCCATGGAATAGATTTGGGGGAACGAAGGGTCGCCACCAACCCAAGGTTGATGAACGCTGATGGGAATCGACGTCGAGCACTGACTTTTTATTTTACATTTGTGTCCTTTAGTTTATTTTTATATCCTTGGGAAAGTATGTTCACAATTGTAAGGCTTTATAAGCCAATGTGTCATTCCCTTGGATTCTTTGAATTTTTGTACAAAAGTCCAGTAGGACCAGCAAGGGGCCCCCATCTCCTTTCCTATTGGTCCACCTAAGTCTTAGGGCCCATGTGGGGTCAGTCAAAGGTCCAACGTGGGATTCTAGATGACTTGACCATTCAAGGGGACAATTGGATTAAAGAGTCCAATATTCCAACCCTTAAAGTCCAAGATGCTTCCCCCTTATAATATAGTTTATCCCATGTTGTATTTTTTATTTTTTTTGGTCATTTGACCACATGGGAAAGAAAATCCCCTTTCTCCCACGAAATTCCCATCCCCCCACGCCCCTTGCCATTCTCTATATAAGCCTATGTATAGTGTCATTAGAGATATTAATGAAGAAAATTTATGAAATTGGCTTGAGCCATTGAAGGGTGTGCCCTTGTTCCTCTCTCCCTCCCCCTCTTGCAGATGGATTTCTGCTGAATCTTGGGTGTGAAGCCATTTTATCTTCTCCTTAGCCCCTATGAATTCTATTTCTACCGCCGACGTCGCCGCCATCGCACCGCCGTCCCACGCCACCACCGTCATCGGAGTTCTGTCTCCATAAGGACAGAACCTCACCTCCAGATTTTTATATTTTCTTCTTGTTGTATGATCAAGCCCTAATTTTGAGGGTTTGTTCTGTCCATCTCCCTTAACCTCCAGTTTAAATTTCGTGTCATTTGGAAGCTATTAGGTATTTTTTCCGTATTTTTGTTTGTCCTCTCAGTAATCTGCCCTTTTACAGATCTACGGGATAGAGTCTCCTTGTTGCAATTCCCCCACCCACATAAATTTTTTTAGAAAATCTACAAAAATTCTCTAGTGTTCCTCACGTATACCCCCTTCCACCATAATTTTTGGTGAGTCAAAAAAAATCATTGAGCGCTCGGTCAAAGGTCTGTTTCAGGCAGATTCATCTTTGCTCGGTGTGTCTGTAAGTCCGGGTCAGAAACAAAAGGTAGTTTGCAGTCATTTTTATTTGTAATCCGTTCTGTGGATGGAGCCACCAAAAATATATGTTGTAGATCTCTGAGTCCTCTATCCATCGGTATCTCTTGTGCATCAATCCGACATCGGATCTGGTCGTAGGAATTCTTTTTGTGAAGGTGTGCAGAGCAGATCCGAATTCAGCCAGCACAACTCAGTCCGAGAGAAAATTCAGAAATAAATATCAAAGGTCAACTTTAGCGACCGCCCCTTCAGGGAGTCGTTCAGGGACGCCCTGCCATCGTCCCAGCCAAGCGGCGCCTCTGGAAGATCTCAGGAAGGTGACGTTCCTTTGGAAACTGTTGCTTGTTGTCCAGTGAGTCAGCAACCGAGTTGGCGCAGCACCGAGTTGGAATAGTGCCGAGTCGGACCAGCAGGCCGAGTTCGGGCCGTACGCACCTCCAGATTACTTCCCGTCAACCCAGGGTCGGTCCTCTCGGGTCCCACTTGTAGCCCTTTACCTCCCTGCGTGGAGTGGACAATAAAATTCACTGTTGTAATTAACTTTTACCGTTGTTACTAGGAGTTACCGTACTTGGCCGGGAACGTCTTCCCCACGCCCGGAGCGTGGAGGTACACTCGCCACCCTCCTCATAGGCATTGCTTTACTCGTATATTTTTGTATATGCCGCTGCATGAGTGATAGATTATCTAGCTTGTTATCATTTTATCACCGCTGCGAGAGCGAGAGTGAGTGACCGTCCCGTGACTCAATCCGAGTTAACGCGGAAAGACCGATACCCGAGACTCACTGCCGGTTTCTCAACCGCGCATGGTCCCACGTCTTCCCTTGCTAGGGATGATCACGAGCTAGAGTCTCAGGTTACGTGTCCGTCCCGCATCAATTTGGTATCAGAGCGACAGGTTGAGTCTAGGGTAGTATTTGGTCAAAAACAAAAAAAGTGTCATTTACGTCTAGTCATCGTCTAAGTCGGTCTAAGGTTGCATCCGCATACCATTGTTCGGTATATAAAAAGGTGTCGCTCGACCGTTAGGTTACGCCTATCGGAGAGGTGATTCACTTGCGCGAGTGATCTTCGGATCGATTAACTCCGCCACGTACCGAATCTTGGTCGTGTCTAGGCGTGTAGTCGAGTCTCATTTCAACTTTGCATTTACATTACATTCTAAGTCGTGTCTAGGTGCTTGCATTAGTTGGCATAACATTTTACTTATAAAACAAAAAAAATGGCCTTGTATATCCATTCCTAGGGGATCCAACCCCATCTTTGCAACCATGGCCGCACCCCGAGCCCTTAGTTCCGTTGAAGTGGCCGCCATGTTCCAAGCCCTTATGAGACAAATGCAAGGGTTGACTACATGTATAGATGGGTTGGATACATGCTTGGATGTGTTGACCACATCGGTAGATCGGATGGAAGGGTTGAGTCTGCGAGTGGGTGGCCTAGGCCTGCCCGAGCCTTACATCCCGGTGTCACCCCAAGGATCCCTTCTCCACGAGGAGGACAATCCTTCACCACCCGAGAGTGCTCCATTGTCACCCTCACCTTCCGATCTTATTTTGGAGCCCTCCCATTTGGAGCCACCTCAGCCCGAGCCACCCGTGTTTCTAACGGGTATGCTATACATAGCCAAGCCGCTTCTTAGTTGGCTCAAGGATGGTTTGGTCCCACCTCCTTACCCATCTATGGACCCCACCTTACCTCTAGTGTCTGTCAACTCCTACCACATGACATTCCGGTCTAGTCACCATGTTGATACATTGGGTGACCTTATTCTTGGTTTAGGTTGGTAATGGAAGTTGACACATTTATTGGCCCGAGGCTTCGACCAACCCACTAGTCGTAGCTTCACCCATCCGGCCATAGGGTCCATTACCTCCGTGTGCACCGTGGGTTGTGTCACCACAGAGATTCTTCTATTCCTCCCGATGCCGACCAAGTCCAACTTTGTTCCATTTTGCCCAAGGGAGGAATCCTATTTTCTAGACATAGCCGTCGTCCCACCAACCACAATGTATGACGGTGATTATGAATTCTTAAATTGAGACCGAGTCATGGGGGAACCCACTTCATGGGGTCATACCTTCTTTGACCCTTATGACCCCTTCACTAGTAAACCTCCCGAGCTATCATATTCACTCCACTTCTTCTAAGGAGTTCACTATCCCACCTCTACCCCTCGGTCTAGTTGGCAAGCCGTACCTACGTCTAGGGGTAATGACGAGGGTAGTTTTGGATCTCCTAGCCCTTCCCCACCCAAATCCCATAGGTCGCCAATGCATGAGTGGTACATCTTAGGGTGTCTAGGAGTCATCCATTCCGTCAACCATCGAGTACATCTAGTGTATGCATGGCACATATTCGGGTGTCCTGGTCCACCATCGCCTATGCGTAGGTCAGACTAACATTAGGTTTGCTTAGGGTCTTTGTGAGTCTTTGTTTCATTTGTCTGTCGTGTGTTTGTGCATATATCAAGTCGAGTTAGTTTGTACGCTCGCTTTGTTAGTCCCTTTCGAGTTCGAGACTAGTCAGACTTCGGGATCGGTTTTACTTCATATGTCGGATCTAGTCACATAAGGGACAAGCGGTGATTCCTAGTGAGTCTTCGAGCCGCCTTCCCTCCTTTGAGAGTGACCCCACCCCGGAGTGTCCACCTCTGGCCTCATTCCCATGGCAGTGTGCGCATATCGAATCTATATGGGATGAGCAGGTGTCGATTGCTTGGAGTGGAGCGTACTCGGCGCTTCCAGGTTCGGTGACGGATCCGCCGGAGCTACTCCAGCAGCCGTACCCCTTACTCGACGGGGTCGAGTTCTTCCCACCCGGGGAGAGTTGATGGGAATCAACATCGAGCACTGACTTTTTATTTTGCATTTGTGTCCTTTAGTTTATTTTTATATCCTTGGGAAAGTATGTTCACAATTGTAAGGCTTTATAAGCCAATATGTCATTTCCTTGGATTCTTTGAGTTTTTGTGTAAAAGTCCAGTAGGACCAGCAAGGGGCCCCCATCTCCTTTCCTATTGGTCAACCTAAGTCTTAGGGCCCATGTGGGGTCAGTCAAAGGTCCAAGGTGGGCTTCTAGATGGCTTGACCATTCAAGGGGACAATTGGATTAAAGATTCTAATATTCCAACCCTTAAAGTCCAAGATGCTTCCCCCTTATAATATAGTTTATCCCATGTTGTATTTTTTATTTTTTTTGGTCATTTGACCACATGGAGAATAAAATCCCCTCTCTCCCATGAAATTCCCACCCCCCCACCCCTTGCCATTCTCTATATAAGTCTATGTATAGTGTCATTAGAGATATTAATGAAGAAAATTTATGAAATTGGCTTGAGCCATTGAAGGGTGTGCCCTTGTTCCTCTCTCCCTCCCCCTCTTGCAGATGGATTTCTGCTGAATCTTAGGTGTGAAGCACTTCTATCTTCTCCTTAGCCCCTCTGAATTCTATTTCTGCCGCCGCCGTCGCCGCCATCACACCGCCGCCACCGTCATCGGAGTTCTGTCTCCATCAGGATAGAACCTCACCTCCGGATTTGTATATTTTCTTCTTGTTGTCTGATCGAGTCCTATATTTGAGGGTTTGTTTTGTCCATCTTCTTTAACCTCCAGTTCAAATTTCGTGTCATTTGGAAGTCATTAGGTATTTTCCCTGTATTTTTGTTTGTCCTCTCAGTAATCTGCCCTTTTACAGATCTACGGGATAGAGTCTCCTTGTTGCAATTCCCCCACCCACATAAAAATTTTTAGAAAATCCACAAAAATTCTCTAGTGTTCCTCACGTATACCCCCTTCCACCATAATTTTTGGTGAGTCAAAAAAAATCATTGAGTGCTCGGTCAAAGGTCTGTTTCAGGTAGATTTATCTTTGCTCGGTGTGTCTGTCAGTCCGGGTCAGAAACAAAAGGTAGTTTGCAGTCATTTTTATTTATAATCCGTTCTGTGGATGGAGCCACCAAAAATATATGTTGTAGATCTCTGAGTCCTCTATCCATCGGTATCTCTTGTGCATCAATCCGACATCGGATCTGGTCGTAGGAATTCTTTTCGTGAAGGTGTGCAGAGCAGATCCGAATTCAGCCAGCACAACTCAGTCCGGGAGAAAATTCAGAAATAAATATCAAAGGTCAACTTCAGCGACTGCCCCTTCAGGGAGTCGTTCAGGGATGCCCTGCCATCATCCCAACCAAGCGGCACCTCCGGAAGATCTCAGGAAGGTGACGTTCCTTTGGAAACCATTGCTTGCTGTCCAGTGAGTCAGCAACCGAGTTGGCGCAGCACCGAGTTGGAATAGTGCCGAGTCGGACCAGCATGCCGAGTTCGGGCCGTACGCACCTCCAGATTGCTGCCCGTCAACCCAGGGTCGGTCCTCCCGGGCCCCACTTGTAGCCCTTTACCTCCTTACGTGGAGTGGGCAATAAAATTCACTGTTGTAATTAACTTTTACCGTTGTTACCGGGAGTTACCATACTTGGCCGGGAATGTCTTCCCCACGCCCGGAGCGTGGAGGTACACTCGCCACCCTCCTCGTAGGCATTACTTTACTCGTATATTTTTGTATATGCCGCTGCATGAGTGATACATTATCTAGCTTGTTATCATTTTATCACCGCTGCGAGAGCGAGAGTGAGTGACCATCCCGTGACTCAATCCGAGTTAACGCGGAAAGATCTATACCCGAGACTCACTGCCGGTTTCTCAACCGCGTACGGTCCCACGTCTTCCCTCGCTAGGGACGATCGCGAGCTAGAGTCCCAAGTTGCGTGTCCGTCCCGCATCAAACGCGCTATGTTTCAGTAGCGCGTTCTTCATGAACGCACTATGACGACATAGCGCGTCCAAGAACAGAAGGTGATTTTTCCTTTTCTTCATTTTAGATGAACTGAAGTTAACATTTCTTCTTCTTATGTTGTGTACAGGGTGTAGAGGGTGCATTTCGGGCTAGGATCTCATGGACATTAGTTCGGGCCATCTACTTTACACTACCAGAATTGCAACGGGCCCGCCTCCGCCGAATGGGCTTTGGGGAGTTCTTGGAAATATAGGTGTTGAGAGTCGACGTGGGCCTGATAAGGGCCCTGAAAGCCAGATGGGATACGGGGTGAAGGGCCTTTCTCTTCCCCTGGGGTCATATGATCCCGACTCTCGAGGATGTCACCCGTATTACTGGTCTACGGGTGCACGGATCGGCAGTGACAGGCTGTACCTACCCCGACTATCGGGAGATGGCGCGCAGGCTGCTAGGCTTGGAGCTGGAGGGGACCGGATGAACCTCGCTAGTGTCGAGGATCACTTTGCAGGAGTGCCTTGGCTTGTTCCACACACAGAGGGAGGTGGGAGAGACCTCGACGGCTCATGAGAGGAGACTAGTGGCTGAGGCCAGAGAGAGCTTCACGACCGAGGCTGGTGCATAGGCCGACATGGAGCTGAGGAGGTTTCTTATTCTGATGATTGGCAAGTTGCTTCTAGCGACCCAGGGTGATGCAGTGAGCTGCCGATTTCTTCCCCTACTGGAGGATCTGAGCAGAGTCAGACAGTACGCTTGGGGTGCGGCAGTCTTAGCCCATTTGTTCGATAGTTTCGGCATTTCTTCACTCCAGTCTTCGCTCGGGGGATTCTACCCTCTACTTCAGGTATCTCCCTAAACCTTAAACTCCATGAATTAAATTATGCACTTGCCTCTTATATTCATCACATGAGCTACATTTCAGGTTTGGAGTTATCTCTACCTTCCTACCCTCAGGCGTGCTTGGGACGATCGAGGAGATCTACTGTCCCTAGGTAGACGGTGGACCCCGACACGAGACAGTCGATCTCTGAAGGACTAGGTCACCCACATTCAGGAGACACTAGATATGATGCCCCATATAGAGGTAATATTTAATTTGAAATTGAACTCAATTGCATGAAATTAAGGGCAATGACATATTGAACTCTGCAGGTGGTCTGGACTCCCTATCAGGGGGATATCGGGGAGATGCTCTAGGTGGAGGCGGCCATCCCATACTTCGGGAGAGAGATTTGGTTGCACGCCCTCAACCTGGTTGAACCCCTATACTACAGGCTAATCATGAGGACACTGGGGATCCACCAGGCGGTAGTAGAGTTCCCGATCCAGGCGACGGACCCATGACTCGGGCGACATTTTCGAGGCCTCCAGGGGACAGATGATTGGCGGCAACGTGCCCATGAGCAGTTTACAGATTGGAAACGGCGCGGACGACCAGTCCCCGCAGGAGTAGACTCAGACGATGCCTACCTCCAGGCATACTCTTAGACATATGGCAGCCGGGTCTACCAAAGCACACGTGAACATGTATGCTTTAAATTTTAACCTTAATGCCTTACTTGCTTGATAAGTGATCACCATGTATTTAATGCAGTTTGACATAGAGGGGTGACTAGCCATGGTGCAGGGGCTCCTTGACTCCACGATCCGACAGCGCAAGGACCTCCAGCATACCGTAGACGAGCTGGTAAGAACTTTCTCTTTCAGTTAGAATGATTTGAATTTGAATTTGAATTAATGGTAATGCTTTCTTTTCAACGTGAGGAGCTAGAGACAGTCCGATCCTCACACGGTGCTTCATCCTCCACTTAGCCCGTCTGCGACCACACTGATCTAGAGAGTCAGCTTGCCAGTGCAGTTGCTCGGGCGGAGGCAGCTGAGGCCTCCCTACAAGAGAGAGTAAGCAATCTGTTCTTTTAATCTTACTCTTGGAAATTTTATTAATATCAGTATTTGACCAAGATTTCGGGTGCAGAAGCAGGAGCTGCGGATGGTGGAAGCAGAGCTGAGGCGCCGCAACGCGGAGGAGCTTCCTCGAGATGTGATAGAGCTGCGTGCCCTCCTTGGCATGGAGAGGAGTGAGCGGCTGAGAGAGAGGGAGGAGCGAGACAGAGAGAGGGAGAGAGAGAGAGAGAGAGGAGTGAGAACTGGAGAGAGTGCAGTTGAGAACTAGATTAGGAATGGCCGAGCAGCGGGCGAAAGATGCAGAGGAGCGCTATCGGCGGGGGCGTGAGCGAGCCCAGCGTGAGGGGTACTCCCGGGCCTATTCGAGCACCGATTATCTAGTTACCTCTTCTGAGCATCAGAGGAGGGAAGATGCTGAGAGGAGAGCACGAGGTGACAAGGGTTCGGCTTCTCGGGGATCAATGGCTCCTCCTAGGCCTTCCCAGGGAGGACAAGAGGAGGCTGAGAGCTCGCGTAGAGGGGGAGATCAGGAGGGTCGAGGGGAGAGCTAAAGAGGTTGTTTGTACATCCATTCTCATTTTGTACCCCTTTTGACATATATAGTGGAATGAGACAGACTTTTGGTACTTCTTGCACTTCTTGTGATTGTTCTCTTGATTTTGCGTGCTCCTGCAAAAGAATATCCCTGCAATAACACCATCAGAAATATAATGCAATTTTTTTTTGAATTTTTTGTAAATATGTAAATTTTTATAAGTTTTTGAAAAGTATTTGAATTTTTATGTTGATTTTGGAAAATATTTAGATTTTTTGGTGGAATTTTGGAAAATATGAAATTTTTGGAAATATTCATTTTTTTTAGATTTTTGGCTTAGTCATGCTAATGCAGCATCAAAGGGTGTTTTAAACCACTGGCTAGGGGTCCTAACTTTTTTCTCTTTTTGCTAACGATTTCCTGAAGCCGGGCGTGCATTGAAGGGTGGCGCCCTATAACCGACTGCCCTTGATTAATGATGCCCCTACCAAGGCCATACCTAAGAAACACTCGGTCTTGGAGGGAGAAGAGAAGAATAGTTGAGGATAAGCTTTGTGCAGGATGAGAGATATCGGGACTCGAAATCCTTTCAAGGTACAATCCCTCAAAGAGGCAGTCTGTTGCGCCGGAGCTTTATGCCTTTGATTTTTAGACCCTTGACATGCATACGACCAGGGTTTTCCCTGCGGGGACTTTGCCACTCTTGTCATGCCATAATTCATAATTTTGCATTTATCGAAGTCGACTTTGACTTTTATAATAGCCCTTTTGGCTAGATATATTATGAAATTTTACTTCATTTTGGGTCAAGACTGCCCCTATTTGAGACTCCTCTCGTATTGGAGAGTACCTAGATTGGTTATCTTATCCGTCAACCTCTTGCCCCTGCACTTGGCCGAGTAAAGAAGAGAAAAGACTTTCATGCATGCTCATAGCATGGCCGAAGTAGGAACATTGTTTACCTAAAGGAGCCTACTAAGGACGCCGTGAAGTGTGTGCGGTACCCAGCTAGGGGTCGCCTTTAACAAGCGGAGAGAGAATGTTGAACTCCCTGCGCAGAGTTCTTATGACCGAAGTGATGCATAGCAAGCCTAAAGACTCTTTTGACATTGAGTTAATTAAACAAAACTTAAGATAAAGGCTTAATACCACTCTTAATCATGTTAAGAAGTACTTTCATTTTGAAAAAATCATGCGTGAAGTGATAAGTAACGACATCATAAAACCGCGTACTTACGCCAATATGTCATCTTGTGACCTTTGGAATAGCAGCTGTCGGAGGTGATGCTGATCATCGTGAGATAGTCCTTTTTAGCAGATGAAAGGATTGGAAGCTAAGGTTTGAAGTAGCTTAACACGAAGGAGTGATGTCAAGACCTGACTCAGACGAATAAGGATAAAAGAAAAGGAGGCGAGGGCTAGAACTCCCTCACTAAGGCGTGGCGACCTTGATTGCCTGGAACCAATCTACAGAAGGAAACAGAAAATCAAGAGGAGGAGTGAGGACTAAAGCCTTTAAAGCAGTGAGAGAACGGGCAGATGCCCGAAGTAGTGGATGCGGAAGAAGTCGGGTCGGACCCGTGAATTGAAGGAATTAAGAGGAGAAATTGGTAAATGGAAAGAGGTGGATCCGGAGGGTCCAGAGGTGAAGGAGGAGAATCATGATTGAAAGAAGAATCTGGTGGCTCCGAAGGGGAAAAATATCGAGGGACACGATGCCCCAAGAAGAAATATGGAAAACGATGATGGAAGAGGAGGAAGAGAATAAAAGACGTGATATCCTGAAGAAGTAGGAGGATAAATCGGAAGAAAGATGGAGGGTCCGGAGGGTCCAGAGGTTCCGGGGGTTCTGGAAGAATGAGATAGGAATAGAAAGGGGCGCGGTGCCCAGAAAGAAGATAGAGAGAGTAAGATGGAGAATCTGGAGGTTTCGGAGGAAGGGAATAGAAAGGGGCGCGGTGCCCTGGGAGGAAGGAAAGAGAGTCCGGCAGTTCCGAAGGAATAGAATCAGAAAGCGTGATGCCCAGAAAAAAATTCATGAGATGCCCGGAGGACCCGGGCGTGATAGTGTAGAGGGGCGCGATGCCCAAAGAGGGAGGTCCGGAGATTCCGGAGGGATGAGATGGGAATAGAAAGGGGCGCGGTGCCCGAGGAGAAAGTCCGGAGATTCCGGAGGAATGGAATAGAAAGGGGCGCGGTGCACTGAGTGAGGAGATAGAACATCTGGAGGTTCTAGGGAAATAGCAGGAAAGGGGGCGTGATGCCCCAGGAGAATTAGGGAGGAAAAATCTGAAGGGACGCGGTGCCCTAGAGGGAGTGGAATAGAAGAGGAAGAAGGGTTGGGAGGGACGTGATGCCCAAGGAGAACCAATGAGAAGCTTGGAGGACCCAAGCATGAGGGTGTAGAGGGGCGTGATGCCCAAAGTGAGAGGTCCAGAGGTTCTGGAGGGATGAGACACCATGGGGTGCGATGCCCCAGAAAGACTATCGAGAAATTCGGAGAGTCCGGATGCGAGAGTTGAAAAAGGGCGCGATGCCCTGAGAGAAGATTGGATGGGGCACAATGCCCGGGAAGTGTAAGGGGACCCAAAGATCCCAAGGATAAAGATGAATAAGATGGGGAATGCGGAAGATCCGGAGGTTCCGGAAGGCGGGGAAAATATGGGTCTGGAAACCCGGGAAAGAAGGAATGTAAATGCATGTGAATGTAACAAAATGGATGCGATGAAAGCATGGAATGTGTAAGATGCGAAGAATAGGGAGGGCAAGAGGATGAGATCCTCCTCCTTACACTTGGAGTGGCCCACAAAGAATCAGTGATAGATAGGAATATGGGTGGAGTTGCATAAAAGGAAGATAGGATAGCGAAAGGCCCCTTAGCATGAGGATAATTGCCCCTCCATAGCAGCGAAAGTGTATAGACAATTGGTCCAATGGATAAAGTAAAAGCCCGTGATGAAGCTTCAATAACAAATGACAACTCTCTCAGAGAGTGAAGAGCAATGATGCAAGAGAGTTGAACAGTTGGAACGCGAAGCAACATGTCGCCTAGGTATTGTGGCACATAAGGAGTGTTGGACAAAATAGGCATTCGCTTCTGGTATGGAAGAATGGGTTCAACATTGGGAAGTTGGAACAAGGGGTGCCTTGCCCGGCCCTTATATGGCATTAACTTTTGATAATCTCTTTTAATGAGCAGCGGCGGGGGCTTGGCCTCTTTAACGATGCTCGGCACAAAAACGCGGATGGGCATCCGACAAATGAACTCTCGTGTCTTGAACAGCTTTGCCATAGCCAAATTCTTTTTATCTAGCTCTTGACCATCTTTGGCATATGTACTTGAAGAAGCACACCCATTCCGAGTGGTAAAAGAAGGTGAAGCGGAGGTGGAAGGCTCCATAGATGGTGGAGGTGTAATGGAAGATGTTGGAGAAAACACGTCGAGCTTCTCTCCTTGCTCGAGAGCAGTCGGGGTTAACTCGAGTGCAAAAAGAGATGGGTCCTGCTCAGGATTAACCGGGGGTAAAGGTGAAGGGTTAAGCCGTGGAGTAGGGGTAATTGGGTTAGGGGTTAAAGGTGTAATGGTGGACCGAGGTGGCAGTAATGAGAGGTTAATTGGGGATGGTTCGATGGTGGGCTCGGTGGAGGCCGACGGCGTGGTGGCTAATGGCGGCGTAGTTGGTGGAGGTCTAGTGAACAGTTCGGCGGAGTCCGGTGCTGCGAAGGTTGATGGTGAAGTAGATGGAGGTTTAGTGGAAGGTTTGGTACGGAGGAAACGCCGAATGGGGCGAGCGGTGTTTGGGGTAAGAGACATGTCTTGGTGCGTTGATGCGGGTAATTGGAGTATTGACCCATCATCATAACACCAATAAGTCCCGAAGGTGGGGGTTGGATTGGGGATAGTGGCTTTGTCCTGAGCAGGAGGTTCCTCTGATGGTAGTGGGGGGAGAGGAAAATGAAGGAAACTCGGAAGGGGTGCTTGCGGCGCTTCATCATGTACCATCTTGAATCCTTCAGTTGCCGGCTCTTCATTAGCATGATCAAGTGGACGCCGTAATGGAGGCGTATATGTGGGTGGTGGAATATAATGGTATGGCGTATATGGAGGCGGAGGGCTATGTGAGTGAATGGGGTGAAGGGGTGGAGGGCGGACGACGTCCACTTGAACATTGAATTTTGTTGACTTTTGCTCGCTTGCGTTGTTGATGTCGTAATCGTCTCTCCTGTCCTTCCAATCTTTCTCCATCTTTGTAATGTCATTTAGAGCGGCGTGGAGGGGATTGACCGGAGAAGGAGGAACGGGCCGTGGGCTCGTAACCCTCTTTAGTTGTTCCTCCAATGAAGTGACTCTATCAATAAGAGTTTGTTGGAGGGGTGTGACTTGAGCAGCGGAAGATCAGCATGATTGCCTTGGAAGGGTGGCTTTATGTAAAGGCCGTGGTGGAGGGTTAATGGACCGAACCCCAGAAGGATCTAGACGGGCCGGGTTGCAAGGAATGTGTGGGCCTTGGGGCCATGGAGGAGGAGGAATAGAAGGAGATGGGTGCTGGATTATCCAGGAAGGAATATGTACGGAAGAAGAGTGGGCTCCTTGAACCGGAGTGCGAATAAGAGAGGAGGGAGGACGATGAGTTACTCGTGTATGAACGGAAGGAGGTGGGTGATGGGCCACCCGTGTGGGATTGGAGGGATGATGAGAAGGAGATGTGCCCTCAACGATAGCCTTAAGGGCTTGGATTTGTTGAGGGGTGAGATGATCTATAGCATGCAAGATTTGGGAGACCTTCTCATCATTGGGAGGAGATAGTCCCGAGGGAGTAGTGGCGTGTAGGGAATGCGAGGGATCATGAGATTGGAAATTACCCATAGGTCGGACAATACCATAAGAGTGAGGGCACGGTCCCTTGGAAGTGTCATGATAAGAGCAATGAGATTGAGGAATATAGGATGTGCTTGGTTGATTATCCTCTTGGTTATAAAAATTATTAGACATGTTGACTTGTTTAATCAAAGCAGAACACTATGCAAGTCCACAAACGATTCCATTCAATAAGCAAAGATATCAAACAATGAATGTTGCTCCTTTTGCTTCTATATGCACCTTGATGTGACTGAATATTTTTGCTTTGACAATTTTAAGTAATTCACTCAAGGTAAGAACCTAGTTTTCAATGTGGTTTAACTCCGGTGCCAACTAGGTCAACTCTCACCACGCATAGGTCAACTAAACTCGGGGAACTTCAAGGTACAACCGGTCCGACGTCCGTGAGGGAATCCACGGGTGCGAGGACTTACGGAGGCCTTGGAAGAGGAATTTTTGATCCAAAGAGATGGAATGCTCCATGGAGGGTCCTTCCAATTCCAAGAAAGGGTAGGAATCCTAGGAGGGTAGAGAGAGGAGGTCTCCCAAACCAACGATGTTATGATGCTATGCAGTGCAAGAATATCTAAACTAAAACTAGCAAATCACCAAAAAACATAGGAAAAGATGAATACATATATACAAGATGCAACCAAAGAAGATGATAATCAAAACCCCGACAAATAATGTGAACAAAAAGCTCTCGGGTGATGAACGCGCTATAGGTAAACATCGCGATCTGATAGAACGCGCTATGGACATATAGCGCGACTAAAGACAGAGGGGGAAAATCCCACAAGATAAATAATCACACACACTTTGATGGATTGGCAAGCAGGCAACCAAAAGAACGAACGTGGTGGCACAAAGCGTCCCACTGTGATCCCCAAAATATGTAGATCAGAAATTAGACCTCCCCCAAAATGGATGATTTGAATAAGTGATGATTTGATAAGATAGAACTAAATAATGATACAAGTGGGGGGGTCACATGTAATAAAATAATCTGTGATCGCCACTGAGGCCAACAACATGCCAAACAATATGAAGATCAAATCAAGGGCATGTTACATACCTCAGAAATTCAAGAGGGGCCAAGAGGTGGCCTGGACATTAACGCGCTATATCGGGCTAGCGCCTTCTCAAGATCGCGCTATGTTTGTATGGCGCGATATCAGACAGAGAGCGGGATTAATTGGGTTCGTTCCTTCCTTGCTCCAAGGCCGGCCAAGGTGCAAGGGCTTCACGTATCCTTCT
Organism: Amorphophallus konjac; assembly: GCA_022559845.1. Classification (NCBI taxonomy): domain Eukaryota; kingdom Viridiplantae; phylum Streptophyta; class Magnoliopsida; order Alismatales; family Araceae; genus Amorphophallus; species Amorphophallus konjac. Next base: position 36,079,681 of record CM040117.1, on the reverse strand, counting down.
TCTAGTGCCTGCAAAACAATTTAAACAACAAAGAAAAGGCCCATTAGATCGTGATTTATGTAGAATCTGCCCTATTCTTAATCAAAAGCATATAAAAGAGGGCTAGATCACCTGGGGGTTTGGTGGTTTTTAAACCCCTATGGAAGGGCCAAAAATAGGTTTGGTGTGTGTGAATGCGTGTATTTTGTAAAAGGAGTGATTTTGAAAACAATATGCAATGTTATGTGAGATTAAAAGAAACGAATTGGGGAGAAAAGTAAGAACGAGGAAGAACACAATTAGCCCTGAATACTCCCTTGGATGTGGAAGGAGCGAGGAATTGTTGATTTGGAACGAGAACAGCCTCCTCCTGATCAAGATCTCGAAGTTGCATCCCTTCAGAACGACGGCCAAGGGTCCAATTTATAGAGGAGAATCAAGAACGAACCCTAGGTCAGAGTCCGATCCAATCAATGATTTGGCGGCTCAAATCAAGGTAATCCTGCCGATTAAGAGGGGAAAAGACTCCTATTAGGATTAGGAACCTTCCTTTGGATGAAATACGATTGGAAACTTACCAAAATAAGGACCCAAATCAAAAAGGGGAAGTCCGGTCGGACTGAGTTTCTGTCTGAGAACGCGCTAGGAGGATATGGCGCGCTCTTAATGAACGTGCTATGACGATATAGCCCGACCATGATTGACTAGCCAAATGATTTGGAAAAGGAATAAACACCCATTGGACAGCCGTTCAATCAAGTATTAAGTAAGAATAGAGACCAAGTGGATGCTGCAAAAATCTAATATCAAGAAATAACGACCGTTTAAATGGGCGTTCAATCAGTCTCATAACACGCTATGAACAAGAAAGTGATATGAGTGAATAGCACGAGAATGCTAAGTTCGAGACGAGATCCAAGGTACGGAATTTGAATTGCAGGGCCGAGAATAGAGAGAAAATATCCCAGAAAATCAACCAATTATAGATCAATTGGGGCATTAACTAGGAGAACAAAGAAATTGCTCATCTTATCGACAAAAAATGGGTGTCTACACACAGCTATGGAGAAAACCTTTGTGGCCCAAGTTTGGGTTGTACAGAAATTGAAACATTATTTTCTGGCTCACAATGTCCAATTGATTGCCCGAATGAATCCTATCAAGTTCCTCTTGGAGAAATCCATCCTTACTGATAGGTTAGTATGCTGGCTAAGCTTCTTATCTCAGTTTGACCTCACATATGTTCAGCAAAAGGCGATCAAAGGCTATGCCATAGCCAAGCATCTCGCTCGCCATCCTCTCCTGAAATTTGACCCCATCCAATCAGAATTTCCATATGAAGAACTAATGTTTATCAATCAATCAGCTGATCACATGTGGACATTACATTTTGATGGAGCTTTGAATTCCCAAGGGAGAGGTGTTGACATTATCCTCCTGTCACCTGAAGGTGTCACCATCCTGCAAGCTTTTCAGCTCGCATTCCCAGTCACCAACAACATAGTTGAATATGAGCCTCTTCTAGCCGAGCTAGAGGCCGCCCATTCTTTTGGTGTCACCGAGCTACGAATTGTAGGTGATAGTCAAATCATTCTCTACCAGGTGCTCACCAAATATCGCACCCTCGATCCCAAGCTCAAGCCCTATCAAGAGCTTACTTCTGCCTATGCTAAACTTTTCACCAAGCTGATCTTTATCCATGTCCCTCGTGACCAGAATATTCTGGCCGATGCCCTCGCCTCATTAGCAGCATCTTTAACCTTCCCTCTAGGTAGACGTTTTGAGTTTATCATCATTCACAGGCGTCTTACCCCTTCTATTCAAGATGCAGCCTTTCTAAAGATTAAGGAAGAATTATCGAGAAAGGTTCAAGAGGGAGAAATTATTGAGAAAAGGGAAATTATGTTGGTAGAATGCATGGGAAGAAGAACTGGCAGACGAGGAGAAGCCATGGTTCTATGAAATTGTCAAATATTGTAAAGATCAATCTTACCCTGAAGAAGTCACAATGGAGGATAAAAAAGCCATAATGAGAGTGGCACAGAAGTACACATTGGTTAGAGGAGTGTTGTATAGGAGAAGCCTTACTGGTGTTCTTTTGAGATGCCTTGATGACGACGAGGTCTAGAAGTGTGTTGAGGAGGCACACTCAGGTGTGTGCGGTGACCACATAAATAGTCAGATGCTTGCTAAGAAGATCCTTCGGCAAGGGTTTTACTGGCTCACCATGGAAGAGGATTGTGCTATCTATGTCCATAGGTGTGCTAAGTGTCAACTTCATGCAATTCAAGGACCTTGCACCAACTTTTGAGGGCTTCCATTGTCCCACCTTGTCCCACCTTTGGTCACCACGGTGAGTGATCCTCACCATGTCATGCATTTTACTATATGATATCTACACTATTAGAGCATGTCAAGGACCTTGCAGCTTAAATGAATCCGAAATTTGAGTTCCCCTCTAACAAAAACAACGATGATTTTAGAGGAGTTTGGGTTGTAGGGATAGGCCGTTAAGTTGTGGTAGTTTGGGGATGATGGTTCCATTTGGTGAGTCGGTACATGGATACACGGGCTCCGGCTCAGTACCGGCTCATGGAATCGGTATCCTAACTCATCCTTAGCAACTCAACAATATTATCCTTGGCTATCTTCTATTTTAGTTTGTTTTAATTTTTCCTTTAAACCCAACATGCTTTCATGTAGGACCTTGATATCACTGTGGAAGATCATTCACTTAATTCGATTGTGAGAGCCAATATGCTCGAATTCTAAATGATATGAGATATTCCATTCCGATTCGAGTACTCAGTTTCCTTGAGGCTACCTTGAGTTGTTTCTCTGGGAAAGACCCTTGTTTGGATTTATTATCAGCTATTCCTTTTCTTTTACTCCATTGGACCCACCTTGGACGTAGCACTTCCACATTGGCTGATAATCGCTCCCCAATTATGAAACCTGTAGGTTCATGACCCCAGGTACTTCCGCACATGGAAGTTGGTCCCTTTTTCTTAGTCGTGCCTGAGCACACATTATTCCCTTCCTTGTTTGTTTACCATCCAAACAATCGTTGATTTTGGAAAACCTTCTTCAAGGTTGCTTCGTTGAAACTCACAAAAAAATTCCAACTATGTAATGTTGAGAGCGTGTCTCATCACGCCTTGGCATCTACTTTTCAGTCTATTCTCATTTCGTTCCATTTCACTTCATTCCGTTCCACTCCATGTCATTCCCCTACAAAGTAGACGTCAAGGCGGGACAACTGTAGACACGCCATTTTTGACATTACACTGAGTAAATCTCATATTTCACCATGATGCTCCAAAGTGGCTCTCACATTTGAGTTATTTGAGTAATTTTCCTATTTTTATGATAATTTACCCTTTTTTTTTAAATTTTCAGGGAAAATCTTAAACGCAGCTGTTGAAGATGACGCCTTCTTAAAAATATGGCGGCTTCCCATGACGCGTCCTTATTAAATTAAAAAATTAACCCTACTTTTGATGCGTCTTCTCCTCTTGACACGTCTCTTAAACATGTCAGCCCCCAGAGACATGTCCTTCAATCAAAATTCGGTGCCCGCCTGCCGTTTTGTTTGACAATTTAGAAAGAAGACGTCTTGCTGACAAGACGTGTCTCTAAAGTCGTCAAAGTTAGGCACCGAAATCACTCATTTTTGACACTTTCGGTGCCTTTCGACGCCGTATTTATGGAAAATGTGGGCGCATCCACCACCGTGGACGTGTTTAAATAACGCGTCAGATGTAGTGGACGCTAATTCCTCAAGGAAATTAATATAAAATTAGAGGAAGCATCTGGTCATCTAGACACGTTCTTTTGAAAGCGTCCCCTTGTCTAAAGTAAACACTGCCCAAATCGCTTTTGAGCTTGTGAGTGTCTAGGGGGAGGTTCTGCCAAATTTTCGAGTGCCTGCGCGCTCAAAGGAAGAAGGCCCTCTTCCAACTGCGCGTCCACATCGTCCTCACGCTACCGAAGCCCTCCTCGAAGCCCGCCATCGGCGCTGCCATAATCTTTTCTTCCCGTGTTCTTCTTTGTTGTATTTTCATTAGTTGCATGCATCACCTCTCATTTTCATTCGTGCCATATATCTCTTCTTAAGAGAGCTCCATGTTTGTGCATTTCTGCATAAATCTTCATTTCATCATATCAATTCCCTAAACCTTGCATTCAAAAGGGGTTTTAAATAACACCAATCAGGTGTGTATTTGTTCATGATCTCATCATTTTCATCACAAGGGATTGATACTACATTGCTTTTGTTTTGATCCATTTGGTGTTTGTTCCATTTTTGCAAGGGTAACCAAGAGAAAGCTTTCTTCATTGGCCGACAGAGGGAAGAGGAAGAAGGAATCCACATAAATATACCACTTCTGAGGTATATCCGCGATCACTTACCTTTCATTTTGGGGTCCTTGACCTCTGACGATCACACATCATGCAACACATACGCACTCACGCGTGATTTAATTTCTTTCCCTTTATTTTTGTTAAAACCCGCGGAGAGCAACTCTTCTCGTGTCGTTTCTCATTTTTCATTCTCGTGACGTCGTTCATGTACCCCAGTGAATAAGAAGTCATTTGAAAATAAATTGAAAACTTCAATTGTTCATGCTTCTGACATACCTAGTACTTCCAAGTCATCTTCTCTTGTTCAACAAGTGAAAACTCCCAAGAACAACCTTAAAGGAAAACTGTAAACATGAAATGCAAAATACAAAACAAAGTTCATAAAGGTCAAAGTGGATAGAAAATGAAATCTAGGGTTGAGTGTTTTTATTGTGGTAGGATTGGTCACGTCATGAAAAATTGTTTTACAAAGAAACATGATGACTTGCATACTCAAAAGTTCACTGTCAAACACTCTTCTGAATAAAAAAGAATGAATGTCTCATGTTTTTTACTGTGAAATGCATGGCCATGTGATGAATGACTGCAATGTCATGAAGAAAGATGACTCAAAAGCATGCAGAGATAAACCTAGTTTCAAAGATCGAAGAAATGTTTCTTACTTTTACTGTGGACTGCATGGTCATATCGTGAAGAACTATTTTAAAAAGAAACATGATGATTTGCATGTCGTGAGTGCAAAATTTTCTTGTCAAAATAAATTCAATACTAAGTATGTAATGCATGGAAATAAAATTTTATCTCAAAAAGGAAATGTGTTTGGAAAAAGGTTATCAACATAATAAAAAATTCTTTGGAAAGAATATCTCTTCATACTGTTATTCATGTGGAAAACATGGACATACAATGAAAAATTGCTGGTCAATTAAAAGAGAAAACTCTCATGCTTAAAATGTAAATCTTATGTTCAAAAACAAAGATTCACAAAATTCATGCAGAATAAGAATGTGAAATCCCACGTGTGCTGCTATTATTGTGGCAAGTATGGGCATGAAATGCATAATTATTTCTTAATGAAAAATGATGAAATGAATGCAATGAAGATGTGGAATATATCAACTAACTCTTAATGACCCAAGAAAACTTGGGTACCTAAACATGTTAAATGAGAATGTTTTCATGCAGGTGTGCGTTGAGACAAAAGGAGAATAAAAGGGGTTCATTAAATAAAAATAAGACACACTCATTTGGTAAACTCCAACTTTGCTTTCTATTGTCAAATTCGGTAATTCTAATGTTTTCCTCTTGCTAATGAGATATCATGCTTTGATTGTGCATAGAGACAGACAACCTCTTTTGGTTCCCCCATAGCCATACAAAGTTTTTATTTGTGGCATGTTGATGAGCACTTCTTTGAACATCAAATCATTATTTCTTCATGTCAAATATGAACTAATTACTTGAAAAAGAATGGACACAGATTGATGCGGGATGGACTGAGGAGACGACGCTATATGAGACGGACACGACTCAACCAGCAACGACACGACTACTAGAGCGACCTCGGCTCGACACTAGGAGCTCCTATAGGCTACACGTCGCTAACAGAAGTGTAAACTCACTCGTCGTCCCATGCGAGGGAAAGCGTGGATCGTGCGCGGTTAAGGAACCGGCAGAGTTCAAGGTAGTCTGACTCAACCTCCGGACTCGGATCGAGTCGCGGGACGGGTCACTCTCGCTCTCATAGCGGTGACATGGACACACGGGCTAGGAACCTACACTCTCGCAGTGGCATATGACCGTATACTAGCTAAGCAAGTAAATGCCAAGAAGGTGAGACCGTTACCTCCACGCACCCGGCGTGGCGAAGACAACCCCGGCCGAAATACGGACTCTCGGTTAAATAATATTACAGCAATATAATGATTTGACCCACTCCACGCAGGGAGGTAAAAGGTCACATGTGGGTCCCGGGAATCACGTAAATCGGGTTGACGGGCAGCATCTTGATGTCGCCCGGCGGTGCCGAATTCCGCGTTTTCGTGCTTTCCGAACGGCGGGTTCTACGGGCCCGTGGGACCCACGGACAGCGCTGTCCTCCGGATCTGTGGTGGTGGGACCCGCTGTGATGGGGACCCCTGGTGGCACGCCTCCACGGACGGCGGTCGGCCGGAAACACCGATCGGGGGTTGATCGGCCCCGATTCCCAATTCGTGGACTAGCTGCCCACGGATTTCTGGTTCTGTCTTCCGGCGCGCGCTCCGGCGAGAATGGCCGCTGCGATCAATCCCGACGTCGGATCGGGGCGCATGAGCTATCGTTGGAAAGCTCTCTTCAAATACTTCAATATAGATCTAGAGAGATCTACTGTATCTGGTCGGATCTAAACTTTATTGAATTTTCAAGTTCCTGTTGTACAGTACCTGAAATCTCAGATCTGCAGGGAACTTGTCTGAGAACTACCGTTGACCGCCTAGTAGACCTCAGATTCAGCTCCTGCGCTCTTCACAAAAGTTATAGGATTTTGCACAAGGAAGATGGAAATATTTTTTGTGAACTGATTGGAGGTGTCTACGAATTGATATGATTTTTACACTGGACAGAGGTTGGATCTAGAAACAGGTGGACAGCACTGTAGCTAGCTATGAGAATGAATTTTGAAAAACAGGTGGAGGGTTGATAAAAAATCATAAAAATTCGTGGAAGGAGGGGTGGGTGGACAAACCGCCCAGTAAAATTGGGAGCTCTGGAAAAAATCAAAAGATGGGTCGGAGATGAGAAACTCAAGAAAAATGAAATTCAGATATGAAAACTGGCAGAACTGAATTGGAACATTGAACGAAAATGGGAAATTAGTAAATGGACGATTTATGACCAACCAATTTTTTTGAATCGTGAGGAACACCTCTGGAACATCCCCTCAAAATCCCAGATCAAAAACACGACGGGGTGGAGAGCAAGAATTCGGAGAAGACACCTCTATCCTGGATGGACAGAACACCGGCGGTGATGGTGGAGGCGCGATGGCGGCACGTGGCGGCGGCGGCGGCGACCGGAACTGATAGGGTGGAGTCACACCATCAGAATACAGCCTTCCCAGCTGCAAGGAGGAGAGAGGGGCGGCCTAGGCCTTGCTCAAGGGGATTTTCTTCCAATTCAAATGCATTAATTCTCCTAAATGAGAAAATACAAGGTACTTATAGGTTACATATCAAATCCAATAGCCACCCTTGGATCTAGGGATGGGGGAATGGATGGCCTAGATTGAATGTGACACACACACACAAATTAAATAAAATATAAGGGGGGGCAGCCTATTGACCAAGGGGGGGACATGGTAGAATGGTAGGTAGCCTACCTTGGACTTTGAAGTCCAATTGTCTACCCATGTGGCATTAACCATTCAACCTTCTGGATGTCTCCATTTGAAATGTTGACTGACCCCACATGGGGCCCTAGGCTGAGGTGGATCAATGGGAAGAGATCTGGGGGGGCCCGGGGGTCCCATTTTACAAATAAACCCATCTTACAATCAAAATTACAAACCGAATAAAATGAAATAAATACACATTACACACAAATAAAGTCTAAACAAATATGATAAATGGGGAGGCTCAAGGCGGAGTCTCCAGGCTGTCTCCGAGCCAGATGGACGCTGAGGTGTCTCGAGTCATGCTCCGTGTGCGGTACCGGTGGCTCGGCGTAACTGCTCGGGTGTCCGCACCAATTCTCCCCGGGTGGGAGAAACTCGACCCTGTCGAGTAAGGGTCTGCATCGCTCCGGTATCGCTCCAGAGGCTCCGGATCAATCCGCTGCAACTCTCCATGCGTAATCCACGTGTCCTCGGTAGCGGGCCGTCCTCTTCATCGCACTAGGTAGCGCGGGTAGGATCCACTCCTGGTAATTGTCACCTGCTCATCCAGTATATGATCTATATGCTCACGCTCCCGTGACGAAGGGGCTGGAGGTGGACACTCAGGTGTGGGATCACTCTCAATTGGAGGAGATGGCTCGAAAGGCTCACTAGGGATCACCGCTGGGTCCCTATATGCAACTAGATCCAAAATATTAAAAGTAGAGCTTATACTGTATTCCTCGGGCAGGTCCACAACATACGCATTGGATCCAACGCGTTTCAACACTCTAAATGGACCGGCTCCGCGAGCTTGCAACTTCTTAATGGTTCCCGAGGAAAACCGTTCAGGTCTTACCCTGATCATGACATATTCGCCCTCTTGGAACTCTCGGTGGTGTCGGTGAGCATCGGCTAGCTCTTTGTAATGTGCATTGCTGGACTCAATGTGACGACAGATGTCATCATGCAAACTCCTAACATGCCTAACAGAAAGAAAAACACACAGATGCACACACAACCCTACACAAACCTAATGTTAGTCAAACCCAATCATATGCAAGGTGGTCCAGGACATCCGAATGTGTGCCATGCATGCATTTGACATAACCGGAGGTTAATGTCATGGTGGACTCCTAGACATCCTACGATGCACCAATCATGGACGTTGGGTTTGGATGTGGGAAATCCGGGAGGTTTGGGTGGTTTAGGTGGGCCGAAGAAACCAAAGCCTTCATTACCCCCAAATGACGGTTTGGACCTAATGCCATGTGAAGGTTGCCATGCCCGAGTAGGAAGGGTGTGATAGTGGACTTCCTTAAAGAGGTGGAATGGAGGTTGTGGGCCAAGGGGCCCACGAAGAAAGGGATCGAAGGGATCAAAGAATGTGTGACCCCTCGATATGGATTCCCTCATCTCAAGATCCCATGTGTGGAAGTCTAGAAGGTGTTGTTGATCTCCTTCATCCATGAAGGGAGATGAGACGGTGAGGGTATGATGGCGGACTCTCTCAAAAAGGTGGAGTAAATATGGTGGGTCACGGGGTCCACAAGAGAATGGGTCGAAGGGATCAAAGAAGGTATGACCCCTCTGACTAGGCTTCCATAAATCACTGTCCCACATTTGGAAATCTTGGAGGTGTAAATGATCACCTTCATTCATTGTGAGAGGTGGGACGGCAGTCGTAGGTAGAAAGTAAGATTCCTCCCTTGGGCAAATGGGAATGAAGTCGGGCTCGACCGGCATAGGGAGGAGTAGAAGAACCTCCGTGGTAACATGACCCACGGTGTACACGGAGGTGATGGACCCTAAAGCGAGATGAGTGAAACTACGACCTGTGGGTCGGTCGAAGCCTGGAGCCAACAAGTGCGCAAATGTCAATTGCCAGTCTAACCCTTTAAGAAGGTCATCCAATGTATCCACATAGTGACTAGACCGGAAAGTGGTGTGAAATGAATTGATGGGCACCAGAGGTAGGATAGGGTCCATAGATGGGAGGGGAGATGGGACCAGGCCATTCTTAAGCCAGCTAAGGAGTGGCTCGGCTATAAGTAGCTTTCCCGTTAGAAACACGGGTAGCTGTGGCTGAGGTGGCTCCGAATAAAGATCGGAGAGTGAGGCTTCTCCAACCCTTTTGTCCCCTAGGGCTAGAGATGTCTGAGTGGGACACTGTCTGGCAAAGTGGTCGAGCCCCTGGCAGCGATAACACTACTGTCGTAACCCACTACGCTCCCTGATAAGTGGACCCTTACCCTTATCCTCCTGACGGACAGGGGGTGTAGGCAATGGGGCTCTCGTGGGTGGGGAAAGAGGATCCACTATGATGGGGAGAGGACCTTGGGATGGAACCATAGATGGCAACAGGTTGGGGCTACCGATTGCTACCTCCTTAGGCTCGTGTAGGAGTACATCACTAGGAGTACGTGTCCAATCCACCCCATCCAACCGGTCCAAAATCATTTGCATAAGTTCGGCAATGGAGTGGGTTGGAATAGGGATATCATGCTGGACTCGCCCGTAGTCAACCGTCCTAGGATTGGGTCTTGGCTCATCTACGTGTGGGGCTCTTTGCCTCCGACTAGGACCCACTTGGTTGGAAGTGATTGGGTGGGGCCGGTTGGAGGTGACCGGTTGGGGCACGTAGACCTTCCTAAGCTCTCTCTTCATGTCCCACCATGATTCGATGGGCCATTACCTCCTAACCTCTCTCAAGCGCTCAATGTGGTCCCACTTTTCGGCGGCCTCGTGTAGAAGCCACTCCTTGGCAAAATAGAATTGCCCAGCTTCGGACATGGTATAACAATCAAAGTATGTGTCCATGGCGGCCTCCCACTTGAGGTAGTCGCCCGGGCCATTGGAGCCATAAAAATCCGAGGCTTCGGGCCTACGGAAGTGGAGTGGGTGGTTGCCAAGCCCATGGGTGGACCAACGACCATATTGCCCGGGTGATGGGGATTCCATGTGAATTTGGCGGAACTACATGCTAGACATGCCGACACTTGGACAAGACCGACTGACTCTTATTGGACTACACATGAACTAGGAAACATAAACTGATGCAAACACTGACTAATGCACCTAGACCTAAACCAATATCCGGTACGTGGCGGAGTTAATCGATCCGAAGATCACTCCCGTAAGTGTGCGACCTCCTGATAGGCGTAGCCTAACGTTCAGACAACACCTTTTAAGATACTGAATTATTGGGATGAAATACAATTTTAAAACACCTTTTTTTGTTTTGAAAACTAATGATGATCCTAGACTCGACTTAGACTATGCAAGACTTATGCAACGACTACCCTAGACTCAACTCGCTCTGATACCAAACTGATGCGGGATGGACTGAGGGGACGACGATATATGAGACGGACACGACTCGACCAGCAACGACATGACTACTAGAGCGACCTCGGCTCGACACTAGGAGCTCCTATAGGCTACACGTTGCTAATAGAAGTGCAAACTCACTCATCGTCCCATGTGAGGGAAAGCGTTGATCGTGCGCGGTTAAGGAACCGACAGAGTTCAAGGTAGTCTGACTCAACCTCCGGACTCTGATCGAGTCGTGGGACGGGTCACTCTCGCTCTCATAGCGGTGACATGGACACACGGGCTATGAACCTACACTCTCGCAGTGGCATATGACCGTATACTAGCTAAGCAAGTAAATGCCAAGAAGGTGAGACCGTTACCTCCACGCACCCGGCGTGGCGAAGACAACCCCGGCCGAAATACGGACTCCCGGTTAAACAATATTATAGCAATACAATGATTTGACCCACTCCACGCAGGGAGGTAAAATGTCACACGTGGGCCCCGGGAATCACGCAAATCGGGTTGACGGGCAGCATCTTGATGTCGCCCGGCGGTGCCGAATTCCGCGTTTTCGTGCTTTCCGAACGGCGGGTTCTACGGGCCCGTGGGGCCCACGGACGGCGCTGTCCTCCGGATCTGTGGGGGTGGGACCCGCTTTGATGGGAACCCTGGTGGCGCACCTCCACGGACGGCGGTCGGCCGGAAACACCGATCGGGGGTCGATCGGCCCCGATTCCCAATTCGTGGACTAGCTGCCCACGGATTTCTGGTTCTGTCTTCCGGCGCGCGCTTTGGCGAGAATGGCCGCTGCGATCAATCCCGACGTCGGATCGGGGCGCATGAGCTATTGTTGGAAAGCTCTCTTCAAATACTTCAATCCAGATTCAGAGAGATCTACTGGATCTGGTCGGATCTGAACTTTATTGAATTTTCAAGTTCCTATTGTACAGTACCCGAAATCTCAGATCTGCAGGGAACTTGTCTGAGAACTGCCGTTGACCGCCTAGTAGAACTCAGATTCAGCTCCTGAGCTCTTCACGAAAGTTATAGAATTTTGCACAAAGAAGATGGAAATATTTTTTGTGGACTGATTGGAGGTGTCTAAGAATTGATATGATTTTTACACTGGACAGAGGTCGGATCTGGAAATAGGTGGACAGCACTGTAGCTAGCTCTGAAAATGAATTTTGAAAAATAGGTGGAGGGTTGATAAAAAATCATGAAAATTCGTGGAAGGAGGGGTGGGTGGACAAACCTCCCAGTAAAATTGGGAGCTCCGGAAAAAATCACAAAATTTATCGGAGATGAGAAACTCAGGAAAAATGAAATTCAGATATGAAAACTGGCAGAACTGAATTGGAACATTGAACGAAAATGGGAAATTAGCAAATGGAGGATTTATGACCAACCCATTTTTGTGGATCGTGAGGAAGACCTCTGGAACATCCCCTCAAAATCCCAGCTCAAAAACACGACGGGGTGGAGAGCAAGAATTCGTATAAGACACCTCTATCCTGGATGGACAGAACACCGGCGGTGATGGTGGAGGCGCGATGGCGGCACGTGGCGGCGGCGGCGGCGACCGGAACTGATAGGGGTGGAGTCACACCATCAGAATACAGCCTTCCCAACTGCAAGGAGGAGAGAGGGGCGGCCTAGGCGTTGCTCAAGGGGATTTTCTTCCAATTCAAATGCATTAATTCTCCTAAATGAGAAAATACAAGGTACTTATAGGTTACATATCAAATCCATTAGCCACCCTTGGATCTAGGGATGGGGGAATGGATGGCCTAGATTGAATGTGACACACACACACAAATTAAATAAAATATAAGGGGGGGCAGCCTATTGACCAAGGGGGGGACATGGTAGAATGGTAGGTAGCCTACCTTGGACTTTGAAGTCCAATTGTCTACCCATGTGGCATTTACCATTCAACCTTCTGGATGTCTCCATTTGAAATGTTGAATGACCTCACATGGGGCCCTAGGCTGAGGTGGATCAATGGGAAGAGGTCTGGGGGGCCTGTGGGGCTCGGGGGTCCCATTTTACAAATAAACCCATCTTACAATCAAAATTACAAACCGAATAAAATGAAATAAACACACATTACACACAAATAAAGTCTAAACAAATATGATAAATGGGGAGGCTCAAGGCGGAGTCTCCAGGCTGTCTCCGAGCCAGATGGACGCTGAGGTGGCTCGAGTCGTGCTCCGTGTCCGGTACCGGCGGCTCGGCGTAACTGCTCGGGTGTCCGCACCACAGATTTGAGTGGGCTTTTGATGATGCTATGGATGTTTGACTGCTTGATTGACCTCCATCACCTATTTCATTTGAGTAGCGGAGAATTAATGCATGTGTCCTTGAGATCGTTCATATGCATGTATGTTAACTTTCTAATTTTCTGGTATATCAAATAGTGACTTGTGGAAGGACAGATCAGGTCTGCCTAAAAACTGTCACTATGCATGAGATCATACTCCACCTAGTATCATAAATCCCCACTATCTTTGTCACAGGTCATTTGAATTCATCATGTTGATAAATTCATTGCAATGCTTTTAAAATGTTACATTTTATATGAAAGTGGGAGAAGGTGAGCTCATTAGCTTGTCTAATTAATCTTGATGTTAAAAGTAGTTGATTTCTGTGGTATATCAAATGGTGATCTATGGAAGGATAGATTAGGTCTGTCTAGAAATTATCACCATGCGTGAGTCGAATCTTCAGATTAATATCTCCGCCTTGTACTAGAAATCAATGAGTTCCATTGTGTGGCTCTTGACGAAACTTTAATTCTCAATAGAATTGATATGATAACAAATTTTAAGAAAATGAGGTGCAATCCGTATGATTGATATTGACAATGCATCAAGATCTGCTGCCACATTAACTCTTGAATTATCACTGCTGACATCTACTTGATGATGTGTGTTTGGCTTGCATCGAAATTTACCGTGATCAAATATGTGGTCACATGCTCGACTGTCTTGAATGATCTTAGGCAGTGTGTTAAGGGGGAGCTAGTAAGGTGGTTTAATCTCTACTAAACATATCTAGCTTTTCTGTCTCACATTTAGTTCTATTTCATGACTCACCTCTTGCTCAATTATGAAAATTGATAACTCATTTTGTCAAGGGGGAGGTTGAAATAAATTTTCTTGCTTCTGTTCTTTCTGTTCAAATAAATCTGATAAACATCCGATCATGCACAATTAGGTGCATTTTGCATATTCATGCATATAGGGCATTAGATGCATAAAATGGAGCTTGTATCTCATTCATGCATGTCATGTATAAAATGAAAAATTGCATTTATCAAGTGTCATTCATCCATATTGCATTTCAGGTATAGATTGGAGTCCGCATGTCATATTACATGACTTGCATGTTGCATTTCTCCAATGTGTGTTTACTATGGCCAAATATTCCCTTGCTAAACAAGCTGCACGTGATTGATGGCTTGTGTGCATTATGTCATACACTTAGGGGGAGAAAGCATTTTGATTAGTGCATATATTTTGGGGGAACTTAATGATCATGTATGTAGCATAATTTTTAGCATACATTTGAAATTAAACTCGCACATGTCACTGCATTAAAATGTGATTGATGAATATCATATATAAGGATATCATAATTTCTTCTTAACACTTGTGTAACCCAAAATCTTGCATCTTCTTTGAAGACTTATGTTGAGAAAAGAATTTCTTGCCTCAATTGAAAAAGAGTGTTCATGTAAAAAGGAAGGAGGAAAACCTAGCCTAGTAACTAGGCCTCCCAATTGCAGAAATGAGGAGAGTTCACGTAAAACGGTGAAGTAGAACTCTAATATGAAGTAAAAGAAAGGAAAAGAAGACAGAGCAATGATCAAACTCACTAAGTAAGTAGGATGCATGTCACCTAAGATGTGATGTGGTTCGTATTGAAAAGTACTGTTTTGATTAATCTTCGTTCCAAAAGGAAGTGGAATGGTTAACACACTGAGTAACCAGGGACTCTAGCATGTGATCCAGGTGTTTCCTCGTGTCAAAAGGTGTTAATTAAACCTGACCACTCTTGCTGTTAAAAAGTTGAGGCAGAGTACAGCTATCATAATTCAAGTCTGAAAATGCATGTGCAGATAGAGAGTTATCCACTAATGTTAATTAGAAAGTCCATGTATCCATATGCTTGATGTTCATCGCGCATTTTAATTATTTTCATAATAAGAGATTTGATTTTGAGTGTACTCTGAAAATTTATCTATCTTCATGGATCTGCATGTTTCTCTCTAAATCACTACACAACCCCTTTGTGGAATTGTCATTGAGCATAACACGCCATTTGAATCATTTGCATGTTTTGTTATTCCATTACCATCCGTTTAATATGAAAGGGGAGATAGCTATATATATATAGTGTGTGTGTTTTGACAGAATGCTTGCATGATTCATGATACATCATTCTACATGATTGGCATTAGGCATTGAGGCTGATCTGGTCATAGAATCATTCATCTGCATTCATGTGCATTTGTAGAGAGAGAGAGAGAGAGAGAGAGAGAGAGAGAGAGAGAGAGAGAGAGAGAGAGAATATGCTTGCTTATTGAACTCAATTATCAAATTTCATGTGCCAAGGAGAGTTAATCATGATAAAATATGATCATTTGAATTTCCTAAATCGCTGAGTTTGTCCATCTGATGTTTTCCTACCCCACTTTGTGATCATATCAAAGGGAGAGAGAAAATGTGCTTAATTGTAAATGTGTGACTTGACTGACTGCATGAATGCATGATCCATAGTGCATCATATCCAACAATTAGCATTATATTGAACAATTGGATTTAGTCATTAAGGGTCATTTGATCATAAAGTCACTCATTTGCATAAATGTGCATCTATTTTTTTTGGTAAGTAATAATTTGTATTAAAGATGGAAAAGGCTATACATAAAAAATATGCTACCTATACTTGGGTATAGTCTAGCAGATAAGAACAATAGGGGAAGTGCCAACTCAGGACCACACAATTTGTGGACTCGGGGATTAATGAAAATATAAATTAAATCTTTTGAATATAGTTTCTTCCCTTCTTGTCAATCGACTCAACCCATGGAATTCCATACAGCTTCTAGCATCTTCAAGGATCTGGATGAGTAGTTTTATTTTTGAGGTAGCAGCAATGTCTTCAAATATCCTAGCACACCGTTCCTTCCAGATCTTCCAAATAGTGATACATAGCAGGATTCTAACAAATTTCACCATTGGATGAGAGCCTGGAAATTGAATTTTCAGTTGCTGAAGTTCATGGCATAAGCCAATTTTTGGCTATCTGTGGAGACCAAACCGAATCAGAATCTGCTTCCATACCCATTGGGCATATGAACATTCAAAGAAGAGATGGTCTTGAGATTCATTGGCCTTCCTGCATAGAACACACATACTCGGTAGGTGGTATCCCTTTCTTTGAAGATTTTCAGCTATGGGCAATTTATTAAGCACTGCTTGCCAAGTGCAGTGAGAAGCCATTTGACTAGTAGGGTTCTTCCAGACCCACTCATGGAAGGCAAATGGGGGGCCTTTTGTCTGATTACTTCCCAAATGTTGCTAGCCTTTTTGACTTGCTCATTATGTTTCCATTTGATAACATCTCTGCCTCCATTATGAATCTGGACTTCTTTTACAAGACTCCACATATCTACCATTTCCATGGAGACTGCATTGGGAAGATCCCACTTCCCTTTTGAAATGAACAGCCCAACTTTAGCAGTTTTTTCAAGTTTCAGATCTTGCCTGATATGATCTCCAAAGAGTTGGTTTATGCTGGCTCCATTCAACCACGGATCTGACCACATATTCGTATCTTGCCCATCAGAAATGGAATAGGAAATGTGACTGCGGATCCAGCTTCTGGCATGCAGAACTCCCTTCCAGGCTGAAGAATAGTATGGCTTAATTTTGTAGTCCCATATATTCTTACTGGCTAAATATTTATTCTTGACCCAAGCATACCATAGGGACAACTTTTTTAGAAGGATATCCCAAAGCAAAATCCCCTCATACATGTGCATCTAGGTGTTCTTCAATGCAATAATTATTATCATTCAACCAATTGGTATCCGTCTACCAAATAGCTTTCATCATGTATGTAGTTAGATCATATGTTTTAAATTTCATGCATTGCAAAGAAAAATTAAAAATATGAAAATCTGAAAAATGAGACTGATAAATGGCTGAATAAAAAGATTGCATGCTATATCTTGTTCGTGGCTATGTAATAGCCTTGATCCAATCATGTTTTGCTCATGCCTTGCCTGATATCTTCCTCATGTTGTTTCACTGAGTCAAGGAGAAGCACTTTCATAGAAATTGAACTGTCTAAGCAGAATTAAAGCTGTGTCAATTGAACTGAATTGATATCAATTTGTTTACCATGTTTGTTGGTATCAAGTTGACAATGAAATTTTATGAAAAATCTGGTTTGATTTATGACTTTCAACTCTTCCACTGTGCCTTTTGCTAATGACTCCCTGACTGGTTAGTGCGAGAAATTTTCTCCTTGCTTATTTTTTGATCATGGCAAAGGAGGAGAGAATATGGTTTATTGCAAAATGGCAACATGAATGTTTGATTAGAAGTTGGGGAGAGAATATTGAGAGATTTGAATATTGAGAGATTGATGATCATTCTTGAGTCATTCCAAAGTTGGTTGCTTGAACTTGCAATAAAATTTTACCATCATCAAAAAGGGGGAGATTATTGTGCCTCGAGTACGGGAAATTGTTGTGCCCCGAGTACTTTTGATAATGACAAAACTTTATATGTGTACTCTTGTTAATGAAAAATCTTTATATGTGAGTGATGCGGGATGGATGACTCGACCGGGCTAGGACGTACGACAGACACAAGTGCGGCCAACACTAGCACGTTAAGGCAAGCCAGGCGGCTAGCTACTGTGGTATTCTCCGGGTGGAGACGCCTCTCAACAGCGCTCTCTCTTTAGCCCAGTGATCGTCCCTTGCGAGGGAAACGTGGGGATCACGGCGATTAAGAAACCACCGTCGCCTAGGGTACCGATTCGCGTTCGGTGCTCGATCAGAGCTACGGAACGGGCACTCTCAACTCACTAGCACGGTGATTTAGATACAAGCTAACGGCCCTAATCTCACAAACACAACAATATAGAGTGTATACTAAATTAGCAATGTGAGAATGGAATGAGCGCGTACCTCCACGTCTAGGCGTGGGGAAGAATTCCCGGCCGTTTTCCGAACAACCCCGATATACAAAGATTTAAGTTTACAATTTCAGATCTGGAAACCCACTCCACACAGGGAGGTAAAGGGTTACAAAATGGCGTTTGGGGGTTGCTGGGTCCCGGGTTGACGGGCAGCAAGCAACGCAGCCGAGGAAGGCGAGCTGGAGCCGAACGAGCGCGCCGAGGGCGAGTCGACTTGGTTCTGCCCACGCCAGGCACCCTGCGCAGCGATCTTCCGACGACTGTAACTCCTAGCCACGACGTCTGATTGGGGTGCCGTTTGTTGGAGAATGACGGTGACTGGACGTAGTTTCTTCACTCTAGAGGGCGCATTCAGATCCTTTCAGATCTGGGTGCAGCAATGATTTATTTCAGTGTCAGATTTGGTGTTCATAGAACTGCACAGACAAACAAATAAATGGTGGAAAAAAGGTTGCCGATGTCGAAATGGAACTCCGTCTATGGGAGGTTGTTGGTGACGTCCATAGGAATAAATCCTCTGAAGACCTCTCTCTCAGATATTGGCTGGATGAGGCGGGACAGATGTGGGAAGTCGCCTCTGGATCTGGACTGAGTCTGTTCAGATCTTCTTGCGCGACCTCACGAGAATTGACGCCACGGACAGCACAGACCTTGAAATGCAACGAAACCAGAGGCAACGTGAAGATGACTTGCAATACTTTAATTGATCTTCAGACACCAGCTCCTGATCACATCGTGGTTGGGCTGCATAAACCGAAACACAGTCACCCTCAGATCTGGACTGCACTCTGGGACAGATCTGCGCGCCGCCACGAGAAAAATCACCGCCGGTGCTCCCGAACTCCAAACGGCATCAAACCAGTGCTGAATTCTTGCAATCTTGTATTAGTAGCAAGGATAAATCGGAGGGAACAAGATGATAAGAGGGGGATGGGAAGAGAAGGTCGAGTCCACGACCAGATTTCTGGGAAATTCACACCAAGGGAAAGGGCAAGAGAAAGAGGGAGAATCACTCTCTTAACAATTTTCTTTCAACAAAATATCATTAGCCTCTGCACACACAATGTACAAGCCCTTAAATAGACAATTACAAGAGGTATAAGGGGTGGGGAGGTCGTGGGTTTCAAGGGGAGGGGAAGGGGGATGCGCCCATGGCCATGAAAGGGAGAGGGAGGGGACAAAGAGACATGTTGGCTGCCTACCTTTGACATTCAAGGTAAAAGGGGGGTAGGTTGGCAGCCAATTAACCTTGACCAGAAGCCATTTAATACCACATGTTGTGAATGGAGAGAAGAAAGAAGAAAAAAGATAATTTCCTAGCCTAATAGGACAAGAAAGGGGGCGCCCCCCATTTTGGGCCTTGAATGGGCCATTTTGGTCATGGCAGCCCACTCATCCTTCTAGGAATCCAATATGGCTCAAGGCCATTCTCCTCTAGTTGCCCATGTATGAAGAGCCCATATATGGCCTATGGATCCATCCAAATGGACCAAGGCCTCTCCCTTTCTTAATGAAGTCTTAAGGGCCTTAACCAGTTGGCCCATTTAGAGCCTTACAACCAACCCAATATGAAAACCCACATATAATGTGACATTACAAGCCCAATTTAATGCTAAAAAGAGTCCAAATAGAAGCCAAAGTGTCCCCATTTGGAAGATAAGCCGATGTAGTCCACTTGGCGCTCCGCGTATGGCAACGTCGGTTCGCCGACGTGTCACGTGATCGCCCTGGTGTCCGCACCAGTGAGAATAGATCATGCATTGCATGTGATTATATTTTAATAAGATTCATTGAATTGCATGTAATTTTGATTATACCTTGTTGAGCTTCAATGAGAATGAGTTTCATCGTGAAACCATGTTACCTTGTTGAGCTTCATTGAGTATGAGTTTCATCGTGAAATCATGTTAAGCTCTGAAGAGAAAATTTGTTAATTTGATTCTCCTCTTGGTGTGATGTTCATAAGGAATGAATGTTAGTCTCTTGGACTAAATGGGCTTAATGTGGATGCCATTTAATGGCTTAAGTTCTGGATCATTGTACTGCTCTAAATGAGAAAGAAATGTATTGTTAAATCTTAACAACAATTATATTTTGTGTGATGGATCTCATATTCTTAATGAGTTCTTGATGTCTTTTAAATTTGTTAAGATTTGAATTCCTCTCATGGTTTGAGTTTTTGATCCACACGCTCATAGCTTTGTGAGTTTTCATAAGAATGAATGAAATCGTATAATTGTCCACACGTATCAACCTAACCCAGGGCTATAAATACCATTGATTGGGAACCCTAAAATGTGAGAGAGGAAGTATTTTCCATCTTTTCACCCCTTTTGTGTGCATGGAAGAAGAGCTGTGAGCTTGAGCCTCTCTCCAGCGATCCAAGCCCAGAAGAAGAAGAAGAAGAAGAAGAAGAAGAAGAAGAAGAAGAAGAAGAAGAAGAAGAAGAAGAAGAAGAGAGGCTGAGGAAGAAGAAGAAGAAGAGGAAGAAAAGAGGTTACTTAAGAAAGAAGAAGAAGAGGAAGAAGAGAGGTTGCACAAGATAGAGGAAGGAGAGGAAGAAGAGAAAGGGGGCGACCAAGATTTCGAAGGAGAACAAGAGAAGAGAGGAAGAAGAAGGGAGGGAGAGACCAAAGGAGAACATGGCCAAGCGTGGAGAAGGTCTTCCCAAGGATTCCAAGGTGGACTGATCTTACTAAAAGCTTCCTCCATTTATCCTCTACCTCCCGGAATACTCAGATCATCGAGAAGCTGCAGAGTCTGAATCATCGTCGAGAGCACTCTATTGATCCTTAAGGGGGAATTCAGAACTCTTTGACTGTCTTATCTTCTGGGTTATTTTGTAGTCATCTGAGCACTCATTGATCATCCTTTTATAGAGATTTTTGTGTGTGTGTGCGGAGACTTCGATCTTCGCGGGTGTGGTAACGCTTGTGCATCGTGTGTTTGCAGATCTCATTTGCATGTGTGTGTGGTGGAGAATTTATTCTCCGTGTGTATGGTTGGCTATCTTGTAGAAGGTTACAAGTTAGTGAAATCCTCACAAGTTGTGAGGGGTGGACGTAGGATTGCACACGGGTGCATCCGAACCACCTAAAAATCTCATGTTTAATGGTTTGCTTGTGGTATGCTTCGTGTGCGATCTACTGTGCTGCTTCGTCAATCCGTTCTCAACTCATACACGCTCTTGCTCATTCGTATCATGTAAATTGGTTTAGTGCTTGGCTTAAGTGAGCATTGGATTTGGCATTTCCCTTTTGCAACTTGCAAATCAAATTGAATTAATTAGACTGCTACACATATTTAATCTTCACACGCATATCGCTAAGTTGAGTTTGTTTCATGAAGCCACACTTAGTTGTTAACCTCGATCAATTTGCCACTTAGTGAATCTAAGTCTTGCCTAATTGTTTCTAAGTGTTGTGTTGAAATCCGCTGTGTGCTTTAAATAGAGCATCATCTAGCAAATTTTTTAATTATGGCGAGATCAATTCACCCCCCTCTTGATTACATTTGCACTAAGGGACCCAACAGAGGACAACTCTAATGAATCTAGCCTTATGGTGCTTGTCGATCTCTTCTTTCATCTTTGAAGCCATTTAAGGGTGGAAACACCTTAACCTTTGTTTTACCGGGACAGACCCTGGCTTTACTGCTAAGCGATATTTGACTAGTGCAGGGTCCAGACCTGGCATATCCTCATAACTTCTTGCGAACACGTCCTTGTATTCTTGGAGAACCTTAATAAGCATCTCTTCTTCAGATGGTGGCAAATTTTTGCTTATGAGGACTATCTTAGGGTTTTACTTGGTTCCCAAATTGATCTCTTTGGTTGATTTTTTTACTGAGGCTGATGGCTCATCAAATCTCCTCATTCCACTGGAAAATACGTCAACCTCGTCCTCATATTCGCCGTATTCCTCATCCCCTTCTTCAATATGGTCTTCATCATTCATAATTTCGTAAACTCCAAACCCTTTATCTAAAGAACACATGTAATATCCTGGATTCTTCGGATCGGAATCGTAGAGCTATCGGATCGCTTTCGTGGGTCTTGAAACATGTTTTACGATCCACACGGGTTTTTCCCTCATATAATTTGCGGAACCCTGTGGAGAGTTGATTGTTGAGTTTTGCTACTCAGGGACGCTACATGTGTGTTGTGCTCGTTCCGAGGATCGTGAAGACTATTTTTCTATATTTTTCTAAATTTATAGATTTTTGTGCCAAAAATCAGATTTTAGGAAAATTGCTAATTTCCTATTTTTCTTTTTCTTCTTAACCCTTTTCCCTCCGCTCTCTCCCCTCACGTCTCTCACTTTCTCTCCCTATGTTCTCTCTCCTCTCTTCTCCTCTCCCCCGGGCGCGCGAGCGGTGCGGAGCTGGGTGAGGCGGTGACGTCGTGGAGTTGACTTGGAGCGTGGCGTTGGCGCGATCCCTCGGTGGGTTCAAAGCCGGCGTGGGTGGGTTCGTGTGATGGTTTTCGATGTATTGTGGCCGTCTCGGCTTGCGAGAACTTTGGTGGAGGTAGGGGGACAGATGCCCTACTCTTTTCCTGCGTTCTCTCACGATTTGGAACCGAACGGTGTGAGTTTGAGCGGGTTTTGCCTCGATTGGATGAATTACATGTTCGGGGGGTGTGAGCTGTGTTTGCCGTTCCAAGTGACGGTTTCTAGTTTAAATGGTTTTATTTGAACCCCTGGCATGTTGGGAATCTTTTCCCGCCAGTTTCATTGCATTGGGTTGAGAATCGGAGCCGGTATGAGCCCGGCCACCCATGTGACTCATTTTGGGTCGATTCGTTGGAATCACCCGTTTCTTGTCGTTTTGTGCATGGATTGATCCCTTCTGGCTTGTTGAAGGTGTATAACGTGTCTAGGGTTGTTTCCCCGTCGTTTAGACGCGATTAGGGCATGGAAATACCGGGTTTTGAGCTTCCCTACGGTTTTCCCGCCGTATCGGCTTAACAGTTCTTCCAGAGATCATTTTTGGTCTTTGGCAACCCATTGGAGACCGCTAGGTTGAGTGTATAAGTCGGTTTGGCTTTGCGGTCTCGCGACCGACCGCAAGGTCTTTGCTTGCGGCCCTTAGAGGACTGCTAAGCTTTGCATAGCGGCCTAAGGAGGACCGCTAGGCTCTGAGTGATGGCCCAAGGGTGACTGCTACTCTCCACATTGTGTTGGCTAAGTTGGTTCGCTGGGTAACGGCCATGCGACTGACCGCCTCTGAGGTGTTGCGGCCCCATCGGTGACTGCCATGATGGGGACATCCCCAGTCACTCCATCTTTTTTCGAGACTTCGGTTGCTCGCCATCGACGCATCATCATCTCCATCACTTAATTTTGAGCAGTAGCATGTAATTTTCATCTTATTTGAGTCATAGATGTGTAATATTTCTTTATTTGAGTCAGTTAATAGGTTAATGGGTCAATTTGATAGTCATTTGGGCCCAACAAGTGGGCTTGGCCCAGGGGCACCCTCCCTTGGACTACTTTGGTCATTAGTTGTTTAGTCAGGGTCATTTTAGTCCTAAGAAAATATGAGTGCCTATAAATAAGCCACCCCACTCCCTCATATGTAATCTTTTGGTCAATCAAAACATTGAGTGTTCTAGTGCAATTGGAGTGGATTCTCCATCTCTCTCTCCCTCTCTCTCTCTAAGGGGTGGATTCTCCTATCTCTCACACTCTCTCTCTCTCTAAGGGGTCCCCCCTCTCTCTGTCTCTCTCTTCCCTACCCCCAAATTTCAAAATTTCTTCTCTCTCCTCCCATTCACTCTTCATTAATATTCCCCCCTTCCCCATACCCTCATTCAAGTCCCCCCAACCTCCAAGATAGAACCCACCAATCTCTAAGCCACCCTCCAACCCCCAACCACCCACTACCCTTTCCTAAGCACCCTTCCATCTCCCCAAGGCTGAAGGGGCTCAAACCCTAGGCCAAATTTGAATTTCCCTCCCCTTTCTAACTGCTCCCCTACCCTCCCCATCACCCCCACCACCTGGGTCGCACCCACAGCCAGCCATCAGACCTCCTTCCCCATTCTCCCCTCTTTTACCTCCACTCCCTACCAGGCCCTATTCTGGTTCACAAGCAGCAGACCACCTGCCGATTGCAGAGAGTTCCACGGCGTCATACTGAGGCTTCAGGAGGTGTACCATATATCTTTAGAAAGGTCGTCCAGAGAGCTTTCCAAGCGAGGTGGATTCATCCTCATCTGAGCACCATGCTGATCGGGAGGCCATTTCTTCCTCGACTGCGTAAAGCCTCCCTTACAGGAGACCAGAGCCAGAGTGGAAGCTCGACTACGATGAACCTGTTGGGAATCTGATCAAGAGTTCTTCTAAAAAAATCTTCTACTGCAAGTCTTATATCATCCCCAAGAAGCAGAGCCCAGTTTGGCGACCGGACCTGAGAGTTATCATTTTTATTCCCCAGGTGCATGGTTCTGCCTCCACTCAGTCTGCACCAACCCCACCTCAGTGTTCCGAGCCTACCGGTCTGCTCCTACAACGAACGGCATCCTCGTCAAGCTTGTTACGAAGAGGACTCACGTACAGTTCCGTTGACTCTAGCGATGCCTCATTCTGTGTTAAGGAGCAGTCGTGGCATCCTCTGCTTCCTGTTGCTGAGTTCCTGAAGCAATCAGAACTGTCAACCTGTTCCCCTGTTCAAGATCCTACTCCGACCAGCGCCGGCGCTCGAAGAAATTACCAAAATTCAGGCGTCATCCCGGCGTAGCTACGAGCAATCTCCAACTAGTTTCGTGATCGGAAAAATTCTGGAGTGGCTGCAGCCTCCAGAGAACCAACTATCTGTCCTGAATCGCAGAGAGTGGACAGAATCGACATCGGCCACCATTCTTTATTTCTAGCCCGATTTTTCCTCTTTTTGCTTGGCCGGCTGAAGGCCCCTCCCTGTGTGGAGGTAGTTTTAGATGTATTCACAATTAACTCCCACCCCAAGATCCCCCTCCTGCGAGAGGCGTAGTGTTGTAATCACTTAAATAGGGTCAGGCGGCATCGGCGCGGCGTGCGGGTGCGTATCCACGCCTCCCCGCTCGCCCTCGTCTATCTGCCGGGATCGGTGTTCTCACACCGATCAGGTGAGCTCTGGGACACATCCCTCGCTGGTTTATTCATGCTTATTTAGTATTGTCTTTAGCTCCGTCGGACGGTAAGTGAGTGCTTGATCCAAATTTCCCTCCAATTGAGTGGCCACCGCGGAGTGAGGTGAAGAGCGACCCTACAACCCATGCCTTTGGCATGCTGTCCACCCACAAAATTGGGTATCCCAGCCCCTTAGGGGGTCAACCAAAGCGAAGCCTAGCCTCGGAATATCAAGGTCCCACTTTGGACCCTCCCCACCATTGCCAATTTGCCCACGGGCAATAGTGTCCGCTAAGCGAGTGAGCTCGCCCGAGTAGTTTCATCATCAAAAGTTGCTTGCTTGTGAGTCATAGGTCCAAGGTGTATTGGCCTTGTGATTACCACCCAAGGTGGTGTCACATCAAGTGGTATCAGAGCAAGTTCACAACTTATCTCTATCAAGTTGGTCCTAGGACACACATATGCATTTAGAGTCTTCTCGTGCATCACTCTTGTCCACTAGTATGGCCACCTCATACCGACCTTACCAATCGGCCCTCTCCATAAGTCCAAACCACCAAGGGATGCCTACCACTAACCAACATAACCTCCCTGGCCATGTCAACTACCTCATGAAGGCCTTGACCCATGCCAATGAACGGCTTGATAACATGTCGGGTCGACTCAACCAACTTGAAGAAAATGGGTCCGCCCCAAGGACGGACGATAGAAGGACATGTCCCCCACCTCCCACTTTTGATGGAACTCATCTTAATGACTATTTAGATTGGGAGGCATCTATGGATCATTACTTTGAGAGGAATCTCATGTCCGAGGATAGGAAGGTTCGATGTGCCACAATGCAACTAACCAAAATGGCCCAAACTCATTGGTTGAAAATTGAAGGCTTAAGGATAATTAGAAGGGAAGCTCCCCTCACAACATGGGGGGACATGAAGGAAAAACTTAGGGCTAGATATATTTTCCCCTCCCATTCCGAACACCAAAGCCTAAAGAGCATTTCAACTCCTTCATTTCCCCTTGGCCAACCCAAGACCCTAATCACACATTCCCCACCATTTCCCACCTCTCCTACTCCAACCACAACATCTACATCCTACATCCAAGTCCTCACCACAACCATATGTCCACATACCCAATTGGACCCCATGTCCACCCCTCCACCTAGGCCCATAATGGCCACCACCCCCAAACCCAAATCCCCTCACCAAACCCACACCCCACAAGCCCCCTTGGCCACCACCGCAACCTCACCATCGTCCCCAAAAAGGGACACATCTTTCAAAATCAATCAACCTAAATCTCCTCACCCAACCCACCTTCCACTTCCCACCCTAATCCTACCCCAATTTAGGCCTCCACTACTTCCACTCCCAATTCCAACCCACGTCCGACCTTGCTCACCTCCTCGGGTGTGCCATGCATCGACTATCACCAACCCACCCTCTATAGACCTTCCTACCCCATTGTCCTTAGGAGTTGCAACCCACACACCCACCCAAGTGGAGAGGGATACCAGTCCGGATCCACCTCCCAAAATAGAGAAAATCCAACAGCCACACAACTCACCCACCTCTCCTAGCCTGGCTCCTCAAGAGCTACACACCCTTCCCCATGACACCATCACCATAGATGAGTCCATACTCCAATGGCTCAAGCGAGGCCTCACCATTCCTAGTTTACAACCATGCCACCTACCCATGGGACATCAATTCCAAATCATTCCCACTCAGCCTCATATCACTTATCAAACCTCCTATTGTGTGGAAGATTTGGGAGACTTAGTGGGCTACCTACATTGGCAAGTCCACTTGTGTTGACAGCTAAAATATGAACAAAGATAAAGATGGGACCAGACCAGCAACGAAGACTGGAAGATGCCTGCAAAGTCAGGATTGAGGGAGGATCCTCACCACCAACCAATTGCCCGGCTAGGACCATCTCAGGCCTGGCTGATGTCCAGTGTTATCGTCATCCAGACGACGATACTGATGAAACCCCTGTCTACGGACTGATGAAAACATATCAATGGAAGCTATGTCACCAATGGAGGGCCCTTTTGGGTGATGAGGCACTTGAAAAGACCCAAGTGGGCCTGTGAAAGTAGCTAAAAGACCCAAATGGGCATGTGTGAAGGTGGCGCCGGGAGCCTATTGTCGAAGCCCAAAGCTGCGCCGAGAGGTCGGATTCGAGCGCGCCGGGAAGCTGCCTTCTCCACGCCGTGATGGTGTCTGCCAAGAGAGTGGAAATGGCTATAAAAGCCCCCTCCCTTCGAACAGATAAAAGGGCGGATAGACAGAAAAGAAGAAAAGAAAGAGGCAAAAGAAAAAAGAGCGAAGAGATAGCCAGAAAGAAAAGAGATAGGAAAAGAGAGGGAGAGAGTCTCCGTCGAAAGAAGAAGCAGAAGAAGGGAAGGAAGAGAGGCTCCAGGTGGGCTGATAGGGGGAGGGAGAGGAGTCAATACTCCACCCTCCCCCCATGATCGATGTTTTCTTTCTTTTCTGTTTCTTATTACTGATTCTCCGTATGAAATAGTAGAAATCTGGATGTTTGGATCATTCATACGATTCTCTCCTTTTTCCTCTCCTGTATGTTTCTTGGCTTCAGTTATGAAGTCGATGTAAGTGAAGGTGAGATGAATAGATGCAATGGCCGTGATGGATTTTTAGGCGATGTTATCTTCTTTTGTCTCCATATGTACGCATACTGTTTGTATGAATGCCCCATGGGCGAAATGACTCAGGCTTCGGAGTCAGGTCTGTTCTTCGAACAGGGATGAAGGTAGAACCCCCACCCTTGTTCAATGGGTTGCTGGGTTCTATTCTCTTCTCTCTTCCCGCTTCAATAGCATGCCCCCATATGTATTTGAGTCTGTTCCTCAAGCCTCTCGTGCTGTCCGGGAACCAGAGACATCAATCTCTTGGTTCCCAGGACTGGCGGCTAATAAAGATACATTTGACCGCAGATGAATGCAACCCTGGATCTTCATTCCAATCTTTGGATGACTAAGGCCTGGGGTCCCAGCATCGAGGTTTCCTTCATCGCCGTTGTGCTTCTCAGATGATGCTATGCTGGTCTGGGGAATCAGAGACAGCCATCTCTTGACTCCACCAGACGTCTGGCAGCAGACATGGCAATATAACAGATAAAGGCTACTCAGTCCCGTCGATGATCTCTTCCCCCCCCTGATGATTCGGCCTCTCAGATCCCTTGGCATCCTTCTAGCAGAGGTGTTCGTGAAACCTCCTCATACACCCCCGATTCAGCCTCAATCTGAGCCATAAAACCCAGAAATTCCAGAAACAGAGCATCGTTCTTGAGCTCTGAAACCTTGAAATCCTTCTGCATATTCATCTTCTCGGCGTGCGAGTTTCCCCGCCGAGAACCGTAAGGCCGAGAGGCCTTCCCCTCCTTTCAGCTAAACGACAAGTCCTGTTGTGAAAAAAACCACAGCCCACAGCCTCCCGGCGCTAGGCTCCCGGCGCGGCCATGAGCGCGCCGGGAAGCCTTGTGCCGAGAGCTCCCTCCATCCACCAAATGTCCAGGCCGAGAGCCCCCCTCCTTCTGCCACTTAGACCCGGGCCGAGAAGCCCCCCCCTTTGGCCACTTCATAGCACGCCGAGAAGCCCCCCTATAGCCCACGCCGAGAAGGCCACAAACCCCATGCCGAGAGCCTCTCCCGGCCACTTCATTGGCGCGCCGAGAAGCCCCCTATTACAGCCCACGCCGAGAAGCTCCCTTCGGCCAGGGAATAGCGCGCCGAGAAGCCCCTCGCGCCGGGAGCTTTCTGCCGTCTTCCCTCTGCGCCGAGAACCTCGCGCTGGGAACCCCTTTGCCTCTTTGCCTTCGTGCAGGGAGCCTCCTTTCCCACTTTGCTGTGCCGAGAGCCTGCTCCGCTGCCCAATTGACCTCCCCTATAGGTCCCTAACTGGATTCACATGCAACCCCGCAGGTTCGGTGGACCTTGTCTTCACAAGGGTTTCGTCGACCTCCGAGACGGGGAATAGTGATCGATGATAGAGACATGTACAGTCTCCTTGAGCCTTAGTGCTCCCCCGCTTTTCGGCTTTCATCCCGGCATTCCGTCGATGTCAGCCTATATCATCCCTTGGCAGATGCTAAGTCTAGGGGAGGTGCTGCCAAAATTCCCCCAGGATGATGAAAGCCAATATTAAGCTGCCCCCGAGAACCTTTGCGCACTTGCACTGCATTGATAACACACTCAAATGTTGTTACTGAATCTTAAATCCAAATTTTGTTCCGGGGGCTCCGCCCCCGAAAACCCCCGCAAGGGGCGCTGCCCCCTTGACCCCCGCGACCTGACCGCGCAGGTCGATCCGCGTGCGAGGGCGCAACATTGAGCGTTCGCTCACTTTCCGTCGTCCCGCATCGGGTTCATGAATAATCCCTTTAGCTCGGGAGGGCTCTGCCACTGCATGAGTTCCACCGGCTTCTACAGGGAATACCAAACATTGCCCCATGGCAAATATGCGATTCAGGAAGTTCAACACTTCTCTCTCTCTTGGCTTTCATCCCGGCACTCCGTGGGTGACAGCCTATTTCCCCCTGGGCATAACCCAAATAAAGGAAAGATGCTGTCAAAATACTGATCGATGTTTTAAACCTCATCACGGTCGCGGCTCAGGCTACCTGCGATTGAGATCCTCCTTCCCACCTTAACCCCGGGCTTTGAACCGCTGACTTAGCGATATCATCTGTTTCTACGGTTGGTGTCATTATCTTGCCCGCCTTCCTGGCTTCGGTATGAAGTTCCATTTCCGCACATGAATATACGTTTGCCTCTCGAGGCCTCCTACTTTAGCGTTTAATCAAGGGTTGTCTTCCTTAGGGAGGACGTAATTAACGTCATAGCGTTCAGGGTATGACGGACTTCTGGTCCCGACTCGGACCTCACAATTGACTGACCAAGTCAGATCGAGCGCACAATAAAAATCGTCACCACGGTGACTGGCACGCCAATAAATAAATAAATAATAAAATAAATAAATAAAATAAACTAAATAAAATAAAACGTGTCGAACAAGTCTGGCACGCCCGGTGGGACCGAGTCTCCCTCCATCTTTACGCTAAGGTAGGAGGCCCAACGGGCCCCCCTCAAATTTCTGATTCCGTGTGTTTCCTTGTTTCCAAGAAACTACGATGACAACACAAATCGCGTCTGTATGCTTCAACAAGCAACCGGTGGACATGCACGTCCAGGAGGGGTACCTGGCGGTACCACTGGCGTTCGGTTCGTTTCCCCCAGCTGTCGGGCTGCCCAACTGCTTGGGCGTCGTCTACACCGACCTTCTACAGGTCGATAACAAGGAGCAAGGCGCTGCTGCAAGCACCCCGGCGGAGACCGCTGATCGCAAGGATGGCTTACCGAAGAAAACGGCCCCCACGGCCGTCGCCTGCTACGTCCATCATGTCCAGAAAAGGGACATGGTCCCCACTGCTGCCCAGAAAGGGAAGAAAACCAACCGGAGGAGCCGGTCTACTACTGTTGATCGTCACCTTTCCAATTCCGGAAAGACGATAATGATGGGTGCTATTAGGGCGAACCTCGACGGTCGCCCCAGGGGAGTCCGGCCGGACAGAATCGTCCCGACCATCCCAACTGACAACAAGTTCCAGGTTTTGGCCGCTAGGAGGGCCAACTGGGAAGCTGCTGAAAAGAAACCGCTGGCGCCCAAGCCAGCAAAATACAAACAGGTCTGGCGACCGAAGAAGATGTAGAGCTGGGCTCCAGCTCAAGATGAGGAGAAGGCTACCAATGATGCTGTTGCCCGCTTCAGGGCGGGAAGCCGAAGAAGAAAGGGAAAAGAAACAGGAAATGCTATTGCTGCTCACCCCAGAGCCTGGGGTAGGAGAGATGAAAGAAATGATGGTGAAAGAAAACTGACTGCTGCTCGCCCCATGATGAGGGGTAGAAGACTTGAGAAGAAAGAAGACCTTACTATCACCCGTCCCAGGGCTGGGGGCAGAAGATGGCAAAGAAAGAAATATGATGCTGCTGTTAACTGCTGCCGAAACGGCAATGTGGGAATGAGCGAACCAGTCATGGTCGCCATCCCAAGAAGACCGAGGGCCTGTGCCAGACAGGCCGACTTGTTCAAATATTCCAAAGCCGAGCATTTGAATGCTCAGATAACAAGACTGGCCTATCAGCAGAGAAGCCAGGAAAGACTAATGCTCCAACCTGAGTCACAGAGGCACAACTCTGAAGAGATGAAGCAGATAGTCCAAGACTACTTCCACTACCTGGGGAACTCTGCCCTGGGTCAACAAAGACTATCCCGTGCCTTGGGCACCAGAGGTGAAGAAAAAAAAGAAACACCTCAAGAAATGATGATCGAGGCCTCTTCCTCCGATTCAAATCACTATGAAGAAGGCCTCGAGCCCGGATATGATAAAGAAGACCTGTACAGGGAAGAAGCCAAAGAAAGAATATCGGTCTTTGACCGGCTCAAATATCCTGACCGGGTGAAAAGAAAGGTCTACAGGCAGAAGGGAAAAATGCAAATCTTCGCCTGCAACATGGTTGGACTTGCCAGGGGGCAAGATATACTACCAACTCAGCCAGATGAACTGCTCAGGTTGGCTACTAGACCTGGTCCTGTCACAAGAAGAGGGCAGGCCGCAAAAGATAAAATGAAGAAATATGA
The DNA here is from genome assembly GCA_022559845.1 of Amorphophallus konjac. Lineage (NCBI taxonomy): Eukaryota > Viridiplantae > Streptophyta > Magnoliopsida > Alismatales > Araceae > Amorphophallus > Amorphophallus konjac. Next base: position 36,047,666 of record CM040117.1, on the reverse strand, counting down.
TGAAGCCCGCAAGATCACCACCATGACAGTCAATGTGGTGACGGCACAGGATGAAGACAATCCCCTTATTGATGATGCTGAAGGGACTTCTGAAGATATGCAAATCCCGTCAGCCTTGGATCCCATGATCCAGATGATGTTCAGAAGATACCAGCAGGAGATCAGTGCTCTCCGAAGGCAGCTCAATGAGAGACATGAAGCTACATCAGTCTCAAAGCAAGCTGAACCTGCGGGGCAAACATCCAGCTCAACAGAGACGGCTATCCCAGCTAACCCTCTCTTAGCTGATAAGGGCAAGACACCGAGCCAACCTGTTCCACAACAAACAGCAGCTCAGCCCTCTGTGTCTCAGACACAGCCTACCGCGCCCATCTTGCGCGCCACTGTGATTACAACTCCTCACAGCCAGCAACAAGCTCACTTCTTTCCAAAAGATATAGATCCAGCTATAGCCCACAAACAGATGATTGAAAGAATTGTGGAAATGAAACTGTCAGAAAAGACTGGTGGTGATGCTGGTACCTATGATGTGTACAAGGTACCGTATCCTCCCCAGTATGCTGCTAAGAGACTACCCCCAGGCGTCAGTAAGCCGCCGAAGTTCGAGAAATTTAATGGCCAAGGCTCCCCTAGGGAGCATATAGCCTACTACACTACAATCATGGGCGACCTAGCAGTTGATGAAGCTTGTCTGCTCAAGTTCTTTGGCTCATCCCTCACTGGGTTGGCCTTTGAATGGTACTCAAGCCTGCCAGCCGGGTCAGTGGTTGATTGGCCTAATATGCAAAGAAAGTTCCGCGACAGATTTCATGTCACGGAGAGAGAAATCACAATAGCTGAGCTATATGCAACAAGGCAGAAGCAGGATGAGACCGCTCTGGATTATATAAAAAGATGGAGAAACCTCGCCATGAGATGCAGGCGGCCTCCACATCACGAGGACGCCGTCCAGATTTGCAAGCAGAATCTTCGGCGGGAGACTCTCGAAAAGATGATCGGGATGGAGATAGGTTCATTTGACCGACTAAACAATGCCGCGGCGGAGGTCGAGGCCTTCCTCTCCAGTAGTCCTTCAGTTGCTACTGCTGTGTACCAGAAAACTAGATCGGCTGATAAACGGCCCATGCCTGCAGAAGTCAGTACAGTAGACTTCAAGATGTTCGAGTAACAAAAAGATAAAGAAAAAGGCATTGCCCGCCCTCCTCCCACTAGGCCGGCTGATCAGAAGGATGGCCCCGCTCTGCGAGCCAGGATGAGCAAGCCTTATTCCTTTCCTAAAGAAAAGACTCGGCTCCTGTTTGAATGGGCGGCCCAATTTGACAAGATTGTCCTTCCGGATCCAAAGAGACCTGGTGATGCCAAAAGAAAAGATAATCCCCGCTTCTGCCCATATCATCAACCATTGGGTCACCCCATTGAAGATTGCTATGTATTTAAAGATATTATTGAAAGAATGATTAAAAAAGGGGAACTCGAACTGGGTGAGTATAGAGTGGACCCTCCATGCCTGCATGAGTTGCCTGAGTTAAAAAGAGCAGTCAATATGATATCTCTATACCAGCAATCGCCCAAAGAAATGATGAAAGGAACAGACACCGATGAGCCCATCCTGTGGGAGCATGTCAAGTCCCCAGGCCTTATGAATAAGATGAAAAATAAATAAAAAATGCCAGATGTGCTAGATGACCCATTATGGGTGCGGATGTCGACTGCTGAAAGAAAGGGAGAGCAGATGCAAACAAACACAAGGAAGGACAAAGTCTTCTCCTGTAACATGCTGTCAGTTTTACCCGGCGATGGCCAGACTTCCGAAGGGGATGATGAAGAGATATGCTTCATGCCGATAAGGTCAGAGCAAGCCAAAGCTTCAGCCTCCTGTCCTGATGATAAAGCCAACAAGAAGCCTGGGCACCTCCCGCTACCAGAAGAAGAAGCATGCTACCACACTCCTCCTCCATATGCGGGGACGAGGGCCAAGATGTTAATTTCTGAAAGCCTGGACGCGTCCGGCGCCTGTAATAGGGTACTGTCAGTCCCTCCTAAGACTAGAGCCAGGGGCAACGTTCTTGGCCTTGCCATGATGACAGAGCTATCTAAAAAACTACAAGAAGTCAAAGTGCTACAGAGCAAGCTGAATGAAATGGGTTTGCATCTGCCTGGTTTGCACTTAAACTCACCAGCTCCGACAGTGATGGGTAAACCCGATATGAAACAAACAATGAAAATCAACTCTGCCAAGGGAGAAGTTACTAAGGCAGAATTGTATGAGACCAAACAAAGGGCCGATGAATCTGCTCTGGATTATATCTACCGATGGAAGGACCTTTATGCCAGATGTCGGCACCCACCAAACCATGAGGAGGCTGTCCAGATATGCAAGCGCAACCTGAAGACAGAAGTCTTAACAAGGTTGGTTGGCATCGAAGTCAAGACCTTCGATCTCTTGAATGAGATTGCGGCTGATATTGAGGCCTTTTTGGTGAAATATTGCCCGGCCGCTACCGCCCTAAGACAAAAGAGCAAGCCTACTAGTGAACAGCCAATGCATAAAGATATTTACATTGCCGACTTCCAAGCTTTTGAGAAGAAAAAGGTGAAAGAGACAGCTAGCTCTTCATCAGCAAAGACTGGCGAGCTAGGCCATTCCCAAAGAAGCAAAATGGCTAAACCCTACTCCTTTCCAAAGGAAAAGACTCGGGTCCTATTCGAATGGGTCACCCACCATGGCAAGATCATACTCTCGACCCCAAAGAAGCCTGATGATGCCGCAAGGAAAGACGAGCCTCGCTTCTGTCCGTACCATCAGATGCTCGGACACCCTATTGAGGACTGCTACGTCTTCAAAGATGTTATAGAAAGTTTGATACAAAAAAGTGAGCTGCAGATAGGGGAATATAGAGTGGACCCACCGCGTCCCCATCGGATGCTCAATTTCAAGAAGGCAGCCGATATGGCCGCACCACACCCGCCAAAGAGCGATCTGCTCTAAAGGGCAGTTTCAATACGAATGATACCCCGCTCTGGGGTAGGTGTATGCCAAAAAGAACGATGGTGAAAGATGCCAGTGATACCCCTTCCTGGGGGCAGATGTACACACAAAAAAAAAGAGAGAAAAAAAAAGAAATAAAAAAAATGAGAATGATGATGATGAAGAGATGACCATGATACCCCTTCCTAGGGGCAGATGTATTAACAAAAAAAAATGATGATGAAAGGTATGGATGATACCCTATCCTGGGGGCACATGGGAATAAAAAAGGATAAAGAAAAGAGAGATGATGAAGTAATATATATATATATATATATATATATATATATATATATATATATATATATATATATATATGGTACTCCCATTTGAGGGGCGATGCACATCAAAAAAAAATGGAAATGAAAAAAAGAGAAAGATGACAAAATGATGGAAGATGCAGATGATACCCCATTCTGAGGAGGGGGATGCATATCAAAAAAAAAGAAGAAACAAAGGAAAGAAAGAAAAAATGAAAAAAAATGATGATTATGAGATGATGGAAGTTCCAAATGGTGTCCCATCTCGGGGGTAGATGCATGCCAAACAATGAGAAATATTGATGGTATCCCGTTCTTGGGACGAATGTATGCCAAAAGAATGATGTAAGACACACATGGTTCCCCATTCTAGGGGTAAATGTATGAAATGCCAATGACGGCATGCATGGCCGTCGCTGGATATGCTCACCCCTTTAAAGGGGCAATGATCACTTAGGGTGATGAGAAATAAAACTAGAGCATTGACCCTTCAAGGGCCATCCTACCACAGACTCTTACACTGCACGTCTGCTGCTGATGTCAGGAACCGTCCAAATGATGGGAGTCCAGATGGCAATGAGCAATGAATGATGAATCAATGAAAAACGATGGAAGCTCGCCCAACCATCGGCGTCTTAGCCGACATATATCAATCATTCAGCCATCGGTACCCTGGCTGATGGATGCCCGATGATCCTCTAGACTGCCAGAGATGTCTAACCATCAGCATTCGAGATGACAGATGCTCACAAATATGGATTGCCAGTATGTCCAACTAAGAGAAATCAATATTCCGCCATCGGCACTCAAGCCGACCAATGTTCAAAGATCGCCAAAGGAAAGTCAATAAAATCAGTGAGTATGCAAAGATGTAGATACCCAGCGGGTCAGAACCACATCAGCAATGAAGCATACCCTTCCGGCGAACGGCTTCGTGCCCGAGCTGCCATACACATTTTTGAATCAATTCAGACCTTTCGTCTGAGTTGATTATGAAGCCCTATTCCTTTGCGTTAATGTCAAACCCCACATTAACGATGAAACCTACATTTCCAGCGAATGGTTTCATGCTTAAGCTGATACACACATCCTCGAGCCAATCCGGACCTTCTGTCTGGGTGGATGATGAAATCCCATTCCCTTGCGTTGATGGAAATCCCAACATCAACGATACAGCCATGCTCCAGGCGAACGGCTTCACGCCTAAGCCACAAAACACACTCAAGTCGACCCAGGCCTTCCGCCTAGACAGACGATGAAAACCTTATACCCCTTGCATTGGTGTCAGCACCCACACCAATGATGATACATACACAAGTTGAGCACATGGCTTAACAATTTAGGAAGCTAAAGTCCCGATAAAAAAAAAAAAGAAAAAAAAAGAAGAGACAAAATGGGGTTTAAAAAATGGAGATACCCCGCCAGTCTTGTTCAGATACTCTGAACAAGGGCAAAAATGGCCAAAACCCAGCTGTGGTGAAAACCCGAAAGGGCACTGCAGGCAAAATCGGGTACCCCGCCACGTGAAAACCCGAAAGGGCGCGTGGGCAAAAGCAAGAGGGGGCTGGCTCCGGTGAAAACTCGAAAGGGCACTTGGGTCAGTAATGTGGTAATCCCAAAGAAAGCCTCACCTCCGGCCATAAAACTCCTCGTCAATCGACCGGCGCCCTGCCCGATCGACGATTAGACCCACTCAGTATAGGCCCTACGTCTATCCTGATAAAAGCCCTCATACCTTGTCCAAAGTCTCACCATGGTGAAGTCCACTATTGATCGATTGGCGCCTTACCCGATCAATAATGAAACCTATCCGGCTTAGACCTTATGTCTATCCCGATGAAACCTATGAAATCTTTGCATTGGTATAAACCCAATATCGATGATGAAACCTTCTTTGATCGATTGGCGCACTGCCCGGTCAATGATGAAACTTATCCGGCTTAGACCTTACGCCTATCCCGATGAAACCTATGAAATCTTTGCATTGGTACAAACCCAATACCGATGATGAAACCTGCTTTGATCGATTGGCACACTGCCCGACCAATGATAAAACCTATCCAGTTTAGACCTTACGTCTATTCTGATGAGATTCATGAGATCCTTGCATTGGTATAAACCCAATACCGATGATGAAACCCACCTGTGATCGATGGGCACCCTGCCCGATCGACGAAGAAACCCGTCCTTTTAAACTTGCATCTCTTCCTGTCCCACCGTGATGAAGCTTGCTGCTGATTAGCGGGCACACGGTCCGAGCAGCAATGAAACCCATCTAGTTTAGACCTTATGTCTATCCTGATGAAACCTATGAAATCCTTGCGTCAGTATATACCCAATACCGATGATAAGAGCAGCCGTCAATAAAGCAGCACATCGCCTAACCCGTGCTGAAGTCCCAATTCAAGCGATATATATACGTATATATAAATAAATAAAAATAAAAAAATGGGGTTAAAAATAGAGATACCCGCCAGTCTTGTTCGGATATCCCGGACAAGGGCAAAAATGGCCAAAACCCAGCTGTGGTGAAAACCCGAAAGGGCACTGCAGGCAAAATCGGGTATCCCGCCACGTGAAAACCCGAAAGGGCGCGTGGGCAAAAGCAAGAGGGGGCTGGCTCCGGTGAAAACCCGAAAGGGCGCCTGGGTCAGTAATGTGGTAATTCAAAGTTCCATGCCAACCGGCACGCTGCCTTCATCTCCCCTTCACTGATGAAACCTTCCGTCGGTCAGCTGGCTCCATTCCCCACCGATGATAAAACCCTCCCGGGGTAGACCTTACGTTTACCCTGATAAGATCCACATACCCTCTTTCGCACGTCCCACCAACAATGAAACCCATCACTGTTCTGATGAAACCTATGCATTCTTGGCAAAGTCCCACCCGCGATAAACCCCTTCCAGTTTAGACCTTTCGTATATTCTGATAAAACTTAAAAACTCTTCTTTGCTTCGATATAAACCCGATATCGATGATGAAACCAACTGTTGATCGACCGGCACTTCACCCGATCAATGATAAACCCTGCCAGTTTAGACCTTTCGTCTATTCTGATAAAACTTCAACTCTTCTTTGCTTCGATATAAACCCGATATCGATGATGAAACCAACTGTTGATCGACCGGCACTTCGCCCGATCAATGATAAACCCTGCCAGTTTAGACCTTTCGTCTATTCTGATAAAACTTAAACTCTTCTTTGCTTCGATATAAACCCAATATCGATGATGAAATCAACTGTTGATCGATTGGCACCTCGCCCGATCAATGATGAAACCCTGCCAGTTTAGACCTTCCGTCTATTCTGATGAAACTTATGAAACTCTTCTTGCATCGATATAAACCCAATATCGATGATGAAACCAACTATTGATCGACTGGCACCTCGCCCGATCAATGATGAAACCCTGCAAGTTTAGGCCTTTCGTCTATTCTGATGAAACTTATAAATCCCTTTGCGTCGATATAGACCCAATATCGATGATGAAACCAACTATTGATCGACCAGCACCTCACCCGATCAATAATGAAACCCTGCCAGTTTAGACCTTCCGTCTATTCTGATGAAACTTATGAAACTCTTCTTGCATCGATATAAACCCAATATCGATGATGAAACCAACTGTTGATCGACCGGCACCTCGCCCGATCAATGATGAAACCCTGCCAGTTTAGACTTTTCATCTATTCTGATAAAACTTAAACTCTTCTTTGCTTCGATATAAACCCAATATCGATGATGAAACCAGCTGTTGATCAACCGGCACCTTGCCCGATCAATGATAAAACCCCATCCAGTTCAGACCCTACGTCTGTTCTGATGAAAACTATGCCCCCTTTAAATGTCCCACCTGCAATGAACCTACCCAGTTTAGACCTTTCGTCTATTCTGATGAAGCTTAAACTCCTTTGCATCGACATGAGCCCAATGTCGGCGATGGAACCACGCACTGGACGATCGGCAAATCGCCACAGTCAGCTTTGAGGAACAGACCTCTCGTCTGTTCCAGATGTATGTCTTCCGCTAGCCAACAGGCCCAGCAAAGGCAATCCCATCAGATACCGATACGTGGTGGAGCGAGCCCCCATTCTTTCCCTGAGAGGATGGACGCTCTCCTGCTGCACACAGGTCGTCAGTATAAAGGCTGCTGAGACCATTACTCTTCATACGAAGGAAATAACAACACATGAAGAAGATGTTCAGCCACCCGGAGCTTCAATCCGGCAGATGTTCAGCCACCCGGAGCTTCAATCCGGCAGATGTTCAGCCACCCGGAGCTTTAATCCGGCAGATGTTCAGCCACCCGGAGCTTCAATCCGGTAGATGTTCAGCCACCCGGAGCTTTAATCCGGCAGATGTTCAGCCACCCGGAGCTTCACTCCGGCAGATGTTCAGCCACCCGGAGCTTCAATCCGGCAGATGTTCAGCCACCCGGAGCTTCAATCCGGCAGATGTTCAGCCACCCGGAGCTTCAATCCGGCAAATGTTCAGCCACCCGGAGCTTCAATCCGGCAGATGTTCAGCCACCCGGAGCTTTAATCCGGCAGATGTTCAGCCATCCGGAGCTTCAATCCGGCAGATGTTCAGCCACCTGGAGCTTCAATCCGGCAGATGTTCAGCCACCCGGAGCTTCAATCCGACAGATGTTCAGCCACCCGGAGCTTCAATCCGGCAGATGTTCAGCCACCCGGAGCTTCAATCCGGCAGATGTTCAGCCACCCAGAGCTCTAATCCGGCAGATGTTCAGCCATCCGGAGCTTCAATCCGGCAGATGTTCAGCCACCCGGAGCTTCAATCCGGCAGATGTTCAGCCACCCGGAGCTTCAGTCCGGCAGATGTTCAGCCACCCGGAGCTTCAATCCGGCAGATGTTCAGCCACCCGGAGCTTCAATCCGGTAGATGTTCAGCCACCCGGAGCTTCAATCCGGCAGATGCTCAGCCACCCGGAGGTACAATCCGCAAGATGTACAACCGATCGGGGCTCAAAATCGATAGATGCCAGATGTACAGCCAATCAGGGCTTAAAACTGACAGATGCAAGATGTGCAGCCGATCGGGGCTCAGAACCGATAGATGCAAGATATATAGCCGATCGGGGTTCAAAACCGATAGATGCAAGATGTACAGCCGATCGGGGCTCAAAATCGATAGATGCCAGATGTTCAGCCAATCAGGGCTTAAAACTGACAGATGCAAGATATACAGCCGATCGGGGCTCAAAACCGATAGATGCAAGATATACAGCCGATCGGGGCTCAAAACCGATAGATGCAAGATATACAGCCGATCGGGGCTCAAAACCGATAGATGCAAGATATACAGCCGATCGGGGCTCAAAACCGATAGATGCAAGATGTGCAGCCGATCGGGGCTCAGAACCGATAGATGCAAGATGTACAGCCGATCGGGGCTCAAAACCGATAGATGCCAGATGTTCAGCCAATCAGGGCTTAAAACTGACAGATGCAAGATGTACAGCCGATCGGGGCTCAAAATCGATAGATGCAAGATGTACAGCCAATCAGGGCTTAAAACTGACAGATGCAAGATGTACAGTCGATCGGGGCTCAAAACCGATAGATGCCAGATGTACAGCCAATCGGGGCTCAAAACCGATAGATGCCAGATGGTCAGCCAACCAGGGTTTAAAGCCAATAGATGCAAGATGTACAGTCGATCGGGGCTCAAAACTGATAGATGCCAGATGTACAGCCAATCGGGGCTCAAACCGATAGATGCCAGATGGTCAGCCAACCAGGGTTTAAAGCCAATAGAAGTCAAATGTGCCATTGATCGGGGCCTAAAATCGACAGATGTCAGACATGCCAGTTGATCAGGGCTCAAGCCGATAGTTGTTCAGCGGATCGAGGCTCAAGCCAAGAAGATCATGCCAGGAGGAACTCCCAGTATGGGGATACTGCCAAGCTATAATTGAAAGAATAAGTCGATAGCATTGAGCCAATGACGCACCTGCAGACACCGTGCTGCACCTTCTGCGCTTACGCCATCTGCAGGTGGGGGGCATTTGTTGACAGCTAAAATATGAACAAAGATAAAGATGGGACCAGACCAGCAACGAAGACTGGAAGATGCCTGCAAAGTCAGGATTGAGGGAGGATCCTCACCACCAACCAATTGCCCGGCTAGGACCATCTCAGGCCTGGCTGATGTCCAGTGTTATCATCATCCAGACGACGATACTGATGAAACCCCTGTCTACGGACTGATGAAAACATATCAATGGAAGCTATGTCACCAATGGAGGGCCCTTTCGGGTGATGAGGCACTTGAAAAGACCCAAGTGGGCCTGTGAAAGTAGCTAAAAGACCCAAATGGGCCTGTGTGAAGGTGGCGCCAGGAGCCTATTGTCGAAGCCCAAAGCTGCGCCGAGAGGTCGGATTCGAGCGCGCCGGGAAGCTGCCTTCTCCACGCCGTGATGGTGTCTGCCGAGAGAGTGGAAATGGCTATAAAAGCCCCCTCCCTTCGAACAGATAAAAGGGCGGACAGACAGAAAAGAAGAAAAGAAAGAGGCAAAAGAAAAAAGAGCGAAGAGATAGCCAGAAAGAAAAGAGATAGGAAAAGAGAGGGAGAGAGTCTCCGTCGAAAGAAGAAGCAGAAGAAGGGAAGGAAGAGAGGCTCCAGGTGGGCTGATAGGGGGAGGGAGAGGAGTCAATACTCCACCCTCCCCCCATGATCGATGTTTTCTTTCTTTTCTGTTTCTTATTACTGATTCTCCGTATGAAATAGTAGAAATCTGGATGTTTGGATCATTCATACGATTCTCTCCTTTTTCCTCTCCTGTATGTTTCTTGGCTTCAGTTATGAAGTCGATGTAAGTGAAGGTGAGATGAATAGATGCAATGGCCGTGATGGATTTTTAGGCGATGTTATCTTCTTTTGTCTCCATATGTACGCATACTATTTGTATGAATGCCCCATGGGCGAAATGACTCAGGCTTCGGAGTCAGGTCTGTTCTTCGAACAGGGATGAAGGTAGAACCCCCACCCTTGTTCAATGGGTTGCTGGGTTCTATTCTCTTCTCTCTTCCCGCTTCAATAGCATGCCCCCGTATGTATTTGAGTCTGTTCCTCAAGCCTCTCGTGCTGTCCGGGAACCAGAGACATCAATCTCTTGGTTCCCAGGACTACCGGCTAATAAAGATACATTTGACCGCAGACGAATGCAACCCTGGATCTTCATTCCAATCTTTGGATGACTAAGGCCTGGGGTCCCAGCATCGAGGTTTCCTTCATCGCCGTTGTGCTTCTCAGATGATGCTATGCTGGTCTGGGGAATCAGAGACAGCCATCTCTTGACTCCCCCAGACGTCTGGCAGCAGACATGGCAATATAACAGATAAAGGCTACTCAGTCCCGTCGATGATCTCTTCCCCCCCCCTGATGATTCGGCCTCTCAGATCCCTTGGCATCCTTCTAGCAGAGGTGTTCGTGAAACCTCCTCATACACCCCCGATTCAGCCTCAATCTGAGCCATAAAACCCAGAAATTCCAGAAACAGAGCATCGTTCTTGAGCTCTGAAACCTTGAAATCCTTCTGCATATTCATCTTCTCGGTGTGCGAGTTTCCCCGCCGAGAACCGTAAGGCCGAGAGGCCTTCCCCTCCTTTCAGCTAAACGACAAGTCCTGTTGTGAAAAAAACCACAGCCCACAGCCTCCCGGCGCTAGGCTCCCGGCGCGGCCATGAGCGCGCCGGGAAGCCTTGTGCCGAGAGCTCCCTCCATCCACCAAATGTCCAGGCCGAGAGCCCCCCTCCTTCTGCCACTTAGACCCGGGCCGAGAAGCCCCCCCCTTTGGCCACTTCATAGCGCGCCGAGAAGCCCCCCTATAGCCCACGCCGAGAAGGCCACAAACCCCATGCCGAGAGCCTCTCCCGGCCACTTCATTGGCGCGCCGAGAAGCCCCCTATTACAGCCCACGCCGAGAAGCTCCCTTCGGCCAGGGAATAGCGCGCCGAGAAGCCCCTCGCGCCGGGAGCTTTCTGCCGTCTTCCCTCTGCGCCGAGAACCTCGCGCCGGGAACCCCTTTGCCTCTTTGCCTTCGTGCGGGGAGCCTCCTTTCCCACTTTGCTGTGCCGAGAGCCTGCTCCGCTGCCCAATTGACCTCCCCTATAGGTCCCTAACTGGATTCACATGCAGCCCCGCAGGTTCGGCGGACCTTGTCTTCACAAGGGTTTCGTCAACCTCCGAGACGGGGAATAGTGATCGATGATAGAGACATGTACAGTCTCCTTGAGCCTTAGTGCTCCCCCACTTTTCGGCTGCCCCCTTGACCCCCGCGACCTGACCGCGCAGGTCGATCCGCGTGCGAGGGCGCAACATTGAGCGTTCGCTCACTTTCCGTCGTCCCGCATCGGGTTCATGAATAATCCCTTTAGCTCGGGAGGGCTCTGCCACTGCATGAGTTCCACCGGCTTCTACAGGGAATACCAAACATTGCCCCATGGCAAATATGCGATTCGGGAAGTTCAACACTTCTCTCTCTCTTGGCTTTCATCCCGGCACTCCGTGGGTGACAGCCTATTTCCCCCTGGGCATAACCCAAATAAAGGGAAGATGCTGTCAAAATACTGATCGATGTTTTAAACCTCATCACGGTCGCGGCTCAGGCTACCTGTGATTGAGATCCTCCTTCCCCCCTTAACCCCGGGCTTTGAACCGCTGACTTAGCGATATCATCTGTTTCTACGGTTGGTGTCATTATCTTGCCCGCCTTCCTGGCTTCGGTATGAAGTTCCATTTCCGCACATGAATATACGTTTGCCTCTCGAGGCCTCCTACTTTAGCGTTTAATCAAGGGTTGTCTTCCTTAGGGAGGACGTAATTAACGTCATAGCGTTCAGGGTATGACGGACTTTTGGTCCCGACTCGGACCTCACAATCGACTGACCAAGTCAGATCGAGCGCACAATAAAAATCGTCACCACGGTGACTGGCACGCCAATAAATAAATAAATAATAAAATAAATAAATAAATAAATAAAATAAACTAAATAAAATAAAACGTGTCGAACAACTTGACCGATATGCTAGCCATGAGGCCGTCGGAGCCTAGCACCATTAGCCTAGCTTACCCCGCCGTTGGCTCCATCACTTCCATCTACACTAATGGCCAATTTACGAGTGAGATCATACTCTTTATTCACATAGAGGAGGAACCCATCCTAGTCTACTCCCCAACCATTGAGATCTCGAGTGCTTTGATTGGCCAACCCATTAGCAACCTTGGCCCAATTATTTTGGAGGAGAATGACTCACCATTTGAGGATCTTGAGGACATGGAGTACCCTTATCTAGGTGACCCTTACTATGATCCCTTTGAACCTTTCCTATGGGAACCTAGATCTCCATGTAACCCACCCACCTTATTCACCACCCACCTCACCCTACCCATATCACCCATGTTGACCCAAACTCCCCCCTTCCTAGAATCGGGTTACACCATGAGAGCCTTGACCTTAGGAAACAAACACCTTGGGATTGATGAAATGCCCCACCCCATAACCACCTTCCTAGATCCATTCGACCCATTCACATGGAAGTTCAAAAGTCATCCCACATCTATGCACATGGAAGTCACCTTTGGGATAAACATGCATGTGTCTAGGCTTACCACACCATTTGGCATGATTCATAAGTCGGGTACATTCATTCACATCACCCACATGTCAAGTAGGAAGCATAAGTGGACCATATTCGGATGTATTGGCCCACCTTCATTCAACATGAGTCTTAAGCATGAGAGGAGCATACATGGATGTCCTGGTCCCCCGACATTTGTCACACCCATGCATAAGAGGTTCATCTATGGATGTCCTGGCCCTCCTAAGTCTGTCACAGTCTTCATGACATCAAAGTGTGATCGGTCTACATTTGGCTGCCCCGATCCACCTTTGCACACCATACTTTTCACACCAACATCGCATCATAGTGCATGGCATACGCATTCTCGCAAGCATCTAGCAACGAGCGGTGAGGATCACAAAAAGTGGGCAATAGCTTGTAAGTGGCACTTAGGATTCAAAGTAGGCAACTTGGTAATGGTGACATTGAAGTGGCTCTACCCTAGGGCTAACTCCAAACCGAGGGCACAAGGACTTGGACCTTCTCGAATTCTAAGTGGCATTGGCAAACATGCTTTTGGTCTGAACTTTCCAAAGGATTCTGGGACACACCTGACTTTTTGTGTGGCAAATCTAGCACCCTATAAGGGCCCCGTGGTGGAACCTAGTAAGCATATTGAGCCTACACTTACCTTTGTGAGTGACACCACCGGAGAGTCTCTACATATCAGCCCGAGAGCCCGACATGAGCACATAGAGACAATACTACATAAGCAAGGTACCATCGCCAGGAAGAGGGTGTGCCCGCGCTATCCTGAGAAGTGGAAGAGCCATCCCTCGGCTACGAAGACAAGGTTGAGTTGGGAAGACGTTCTGCACCCGGATCCGCTTTGGTGTGCTGCTACCCAGGTGGACCCACACTCGACGGGGTTGAGTTCTCCCCACCCCGGGGGTATGATGGGTACATCCCCAGTCACTCCATCTTTTTTCGAGACTTTGGTTGCTCGCCATCGACGCATCATCATCTCCATCACTTAATTTTGAGCAGTAGCATGTAATTTTCATCTTATTTGAGTCATAGATGTGTAATCTTTCTTTATTTGAGTCAGTTAATAGGTTAATGGGTCAGTTTGATAGTCATTTGGGCCCAACTAGTGGGCTTGGCCCAGGGGCACCCTCCCTTGGACTACTTTGGTCATTAGTTGTTTAGTCAGGGTCATTTTAGTCCTAGGAAAATATGAGTGCCTATAAATAGGCCACCCCACTCCCTCATATGTAATCTTTTGGTCAATCAAAACATTGAGTGTTCTAGTGCAATTGGAGTGGATTCTCCATCTCTCTCTCCCTCTCTCTCTCTAAGGGGTGGATTCCCCTCTCTCTCACTCTCTCTCTCTCTAAGGGGTCCCCCCCTCTCTCTCTCTTCCCTACCCCCAAATTTCAAAATTTCTTCTCTCTCCTCCCATTCACTCTTCATTAATATTCCCCCCTTCCCCATACCCTCATTCAAGTCCCCCCAACCCCCAAGATAGAACCCACCAATCTCTAAGCCACCCTCCAACCCCCAACCACCCACTACCCTTTCCTAAGCACCCTTCCATCTTCCCAAGGCTGAAGGGGCTCAAACCCTAGGCCAAATTTGAATTTCCCTCCCCTTTCTAACTGCTCCCCTCCCCTCCCCATCACCCCCCACCACCTGGGTCGCACCCACAGCCAGCCATCAGCCCTCCTTCCCCATTCTCCCCTCTTTTACCTCCACTCCCTACCAGGCCCTATTCTAGTTCGCAAGCAGCAGACCACCCACAGATTGCAGAGAGTTCCACGGCGTCATAGTGAGGCTTCAGGAGGTGTACCATATATCTCTGGAAAGGTCGTCCAGATAGCTTTCTAAGCGAGGTCGATTCGTCCTCATCCGAGCACCGTGCTGATCGGGAGGCCATTTCTTCCTCGACTGCGCAAAGCCTCCCTGGCAGGAGACCAGAGCCGGAGTAGAAGCTCGACTACGATGAACCTGTTGGGGATCTGATCAAGAGTTATTCTACAAAAATCTTTTACTACGAGTCTTCTATCATCCCCAAGAAGCAGAGCACAGTTTGGTGACCGGACCTGAGAGTTATCATTTTTATTCCCCGGGTGCGCGGTTCTGCCTCCACTCAGTCTGCACCAACCCCTCCTCAGTGTTCCGAGCCTACCGGTCTGCTCTGACAATGAACGGCATCCTCATCAAGCTTGTTACGAAGAGGACTCACATACAGTTCCGTCGACTTTGGCAGCGCCTCATTCTAAGTTAAGGAGGGGTCGTGGCATCCTCTGCTTCCTACTGCTGAGTTCCTGAAGCAGTCAGAACTGTCAACCTGTTCCCCTGTTCAAGATCCTACTCCGACCAGCGCCGGCGCCCGAAGAAATTACCAAAATTCAGGCGTCATCCCGGCCCATCTACAAGAAATCTCCAACTAGTTTCGTCATCGGAAAAATTCTGGAGTGGCTGCAGCGTCCAGAGAACCAACTGCCTGTCCTGAATCGCAGAGAGTGGACAGAATCGACATCGGCCACCATTCTTTGTTTCTAGCCCAATTTTTCCTCTTTTTGCTTGGCCGACTGAAGGCCCCTCCTTGTGTGGAGGTAGTTTTGGATGTATTCACAGTTAACCTCCACCCCAAGATCCCCCTCCTGCGAGAGGCGTAGTGTTGTAATCACTTAAATAGGGTCAAGCGGCATCGGCGCGGCGTGTGGGTGCGTATCCACTCCTCCCCGCTCGCCCTCGTCTATCGGCCGGGATCGGTGTTCTCACACCGATCAGGTGAGCTCCGGGACACATCCCTCGCTGGTTTATTCATGCTTATTTAGTATTGTCTTTAGCTCCGTCGGACGGTAAGTGAGTGCTTGATCCAAATTTCCCTCCAATTGAGTGGCCACCGCGGAGTGAGGTGAAGAGCGACCCTACAACCCATGCCTTTGGCATGCTGGCCACCCACAAAATTGGGTATCCCATCCCCTTAGGGGGTCAACCAAAGCGAAGCCTAGCCTCGAAATATCAAGGTCCCACTTTGCACCCTCCCCACCATTGCCAATTTGCCCACGGGCAATAGTGTCCGCTAAGCGAGTGAGCTCGCCCGAGTAGTTTCATCATCAAAAGTTACTTGCTTGCGAGTCATAGGTCCAAGGTGTATTGGCCTTGTGATTACCACCCAAGGTGGTGTCACATCACGCCACATGTCTTTTTATGTTGGTTCAAGGTTTAAGTTGGTTCGGGCTAGCGGTCTAGCTCCGACCGCATGGGTGTCCTTGGCGGCCTTGGGGTGACCACCAGGCTTTGTGTAACGGTCCTAGGTAGACCGTTATGTGGTTTTGACCGGTTGAGTCGATTTAACTGTTTTGGAGTTTGACTGGGCGTAGCGGCCATGTTGTGACCGCTAGGGTCAAGCTTGCGGGCCTGAGGAGACCGTCTGGTGGCAGTAGCGGCCTCAGGTAGACCGCAAGACTCCTGCTTTTGTGGATTTTGTATCTGGGGTTTTTCTTGAAGGTAGCAGCCCTTTGGATGACCGCCAGGTTGGTCTAGCGGCCAAGGTGAGACCTCCACCTGCCCAGAGTGTTATTTTGTGTTGGTTTGATTTCTGGTTGATGTGGCTTTGACCCCTTGGTTTGCCCACTGTCCCGTGGATGTCTTGGATGTCCTATGAGGGCTGTGACTATGTTATAGGGTGTCTGAGAGTGCCACTGTACCGAGTAATATTTTGTGTTATATCGAGGGTCATTATGGTTTCTGGTCAACCCGGTTGTGACCCAGTGGTTGACACGTGACCTCGTGAGTGTCTCGTCTATCCTGTGAGGATCGAGACATGGCTTAGACACTTAGAGTTATCATCTGACCTCGATTTGCGTGTCCATGTGGTTCAAGGGCTTTTGGTGATCCCTCATGTTCCGTGCTTCGTGTTATGCGGATCTATGAGTCTGTTGTGTGGCTGGAAGCCGAGGACTCATTGTTGTTATTATTACTGTTATGGATCTGGCTGTTCTGTGCCATCTTCCATAATGTGTTTACCGTAGTTTTTGGCTTAGGGACTAGGCTGATTAACAACGTGTTGCTGTGATGTGCGATGATCTTAGCCCGAGTCTTGTGACTCAAGGATCGTCGTAAGCAGGTCTAGTTGATTATCCTGAGTCTGGTAGTAGTTGTGTACTGCATTATGCTCCGTAGTACGTGCGACAGGTGTGTGCTTACCCTGTTTGTACTTTGGTGTTCGCTATTTCGAATCTTTGTGTCTAGTGAGCCTCCAGTAGTCATAGCCTGACGACACTTTCCTGCGTGTCGGCCCACCTGGGAGTGGTGGCAGGGTGAGTTCCCAACAGATGATTTTTAGGCTAGTTCCCATGGCCCCCTTACTTTGCGGTAGCGTCCTACTGGGGGGAAAACTAGTTAGAGGCCTGGCTCAAGGCATTGGGCTTGTGTGTGCACACGTAGTCAAGGGCGGTTGGACGAGCGTCGACGGGCGTGACGCTGACTAGTCACTCGTTACTATTGTTCCTTGTACTTGGTTCTTTGTGAGTGTCTCAGTTACCGCTGTACTAGGCGTGTGCGAGATATTTGAGGTGCAGTGTAAGATGTCGGTGGACGCATCTGGCTATTCTTCTAGTGAGGAGGTGCTTCTGTCACATGACACGATGACTTGTGTTTTCGTGACTGGTATCCGTCATGATTGACGTGACTTGTCGGGTAGTTTGCGTTGGCTTCACCCACGGTCTAGTCTAGTGTAGCATACAGGATGGTGAGCTCGTGTATGTTTGCGCCTTTGACTGTGTAGGTCTTTGGTAGGCTTTACCTGTTTTGGTAGGCTTTTCACGAAAGGGTTTCGTGATTCAACAATGGATCGGTAACGCCTGACTTTGTGAGATCGGGGTTCACCTTTCTGTTGCTGTTCAGAGTAGTTTAGAGGGCCGAGGTTCCTTCGACTGCCGTGTTTCAACGTTACGGCTTTCCTCTTTACTTTTACAGTTGTTACTCCTATTGTTACTGCTTTGCTTTAGTGTAGCACTGTTGTTACTGCGTGTTTTGTGGTAGGGTTCTGTGGGATCCCTACTGTGCCAGTGACACGAGGCTCACCCCTGACTTTTCAGGTGTAGCAGTTCTTCCTCCGGCTGGGTGGTACCTGCTACGTGGTTCTTAGTTGCCAGCGTTGCTAGTGTCAGGTTTCCCCCGAGTTGAGAGTACGTTCTCTTTCCTGTTGGACTGTACTTATCTTTTTATTGGACTGGACTCTATTAGTTTAATTGTTATAGAAAATGTAATTTTATTTCTGCTACTTTAGCAATCCTGATCACTAAAATTTAATTGCTTACTGCTTTATCTGGAAGTTTAATGTACTATCACATACCGTTCTATCCCTTCGGAGCTTTTTTGCTCTTGGGAGGCCTTGCAGGTTCCAAGTGGTATCGAGTTTACCCGGCATCCGGAGTCTGGGTCGTCACAACACACTTCCTCACGTTCTAAATTCGGCAAAGGAATTGGATAACAACTGGGGGATTTTTAAACTTGCCTGACACTTTATACAATTATATTTTTTGTACAAATTTCATCTTGTCTCTTGTGGTTGTGATCTGATTGACATGACTGTTCGCTAGTATGTTCCGAGTTTACTTCTGCTACTAGATCGGGGTGTAATAGGATGTGCCGCCTTTCGTCTCCTCCCACGACACCCCCCACCATCATCGTTGCACATCACCCCGCCCCGCCGTGTTGCGCCACCTCTCCTCGCCTAGCCCTACCCCACTTGATGCATCGCCCCACCACATTGTCGCCACCATATCTTGCCCCTGACAAGCCCCACCCTTCCTTGTAGGGTCTAAGGCCACCGGCGAGAAAGAGAGAGACAGAGAGTGTGAGAGAGAGAGTAGGAAGAGGGCATTAGAATGTCTGTTGGAGAGAGAGAGAGAGAGAGAGAGAGAGCGGGGCTTAGTGGCCTTCTCTGGCACCGACAAGAGAGAGAGAGAGAGAGATGTGTAGAGAGAGAGGGCGTGAGGGTAAAATGGTCCAAACATCTTAGTTGTTATCTCCGTCAAGACTGTAAGCAACCTTAAGGGCATGGCAACTCTAGTTAGGGGTTTTGGGAGGTTTACAGATAAATTCTATAAAGATGAGAGTATAGAGATAATTCAAATATTGTTTAGAGATATACATAATTTTTACTTACTATAGAGGCCAAAAACTGGTTCCTAGCCCTTGTACCACACTTTTCTTTTATTTGTCGGGGAAGACCGCCCGACACTCGTGAAAGCCTGCAAACACCAGGAAAAAGGGCGTCAGAAGGAGCCCCCGGCGTTACCTCAGGGGACAACCCTCCGATGTTTAAGTCAGCACTCGTGAGATGGAGAAGCAGGATGAGGAGTGTAAGAGAGAGAGAGAGAGAGTTGAGAGGTCGTGAAGCAAGCCTAGGGAGACGGACTGCCTTCTGGGGAGGTCCACGCCATGACTAACGGGTGAACAGAGAGTGCACGCTGGGCGGTAAGGGTGCTCAGACGGCAGCCGGTGCTTGGCGGGGATTTCTTCTCTTAACAGTAGGTCGGTTTCTATTTTCCCTTATCTAGAGCTGAATGTGTGTTTCTTGGTGGAATTCACTGTGTCTCTACCTGTCCGTCGAAGTCCCATTTATAGGGGGTTGTCGTGGTAGCGGGGGACAATCTCTTAGCAGGGGAGGGCGTAAGTCATGGAGTAACGTCTCCCGCGATCGTGGAGTTTTATTGCCGGCTCCTACCCTCTTAAGGTAGATAAGCTGCCCTCCGCCGCCGCCTAGGAGTCAAGGGTGATTAGGACCCTTCTCCGCTTCCAACTCCTTGATACTGATGCCAAGCTGACCCCGGCGGTGCTTCAAGAGTTGGGGTTAAGCCCCCCATTACCCCAGGGTACTAACCTCGTCATCTCTTGCGTCTCCATAGCTATCTATCGAGCTGACCCTTCCAATGCTATCTTGCAGGAGTGCTAGAGTCGTCGGAGCTGCGTGTTAGCGCAGCAAGAGTGCTATAGAAGGGGGGGATGAATAGATCACTCCCAATTTGTAAAAACTTAGGCGGAAAATAATTTCTACTGCTAACGCACCTCCTTAATCCGAACACAGAGAAGTGTAAATGAGAATGAAGAACTGATCACATGGAAGCAAAGAGACAAGCAGATGAAGAGCGTAGATAACAATAGCAAACCACAGAGGAGGCACTCGGTTTTTAGGTGGTTCGATTGCAGTCCGCAATCTACATCCACCCCTCACTCTAACTAGAGTGAGGATTCCACTAGACGATGCTAGATTAAAGCAGACTCAGTCTGCGAACAACATGCTGCCACACAGCTTGAACACCAAGGGAAACAAATCCTTCAACCAAGTTCTGCTACCCACAGAACTTGAAACCTGTTCTAGCTCCCAGCTAGAACACAACCGGAGAATCCTCTCCCTTCCTCCACACAGCGGAGGGAAACTGTTAATGACAACCATGTTGTACTCCTGGTTTTGATGATGACAACAGTAAGATTTTGGATATAGACACTTAACCTCCTAATAACTGTTTAATAGTTCAAAGGGGTTGCAAGGTGCTCATTGCGTCAACGCCATCATATGGAAGCGTCGACGCAGCAGTGCAAACTCAAGAAAGAAGCTCCTGGGTGAATTAGTGCGTCAACGTAACGTTCAAGTGGAGTGGACGCATCAGAGCATTGATAGCTTGGGCACAAAGTCTATACATCAGCTGGATCCATTTAGTCTGTACATTGGCATATCTTCTTCAAGTCTGTACATCGGGCACCTTCTTAACAAAGTCTATACATTGCTGTTTGCATTGCAAAGTCCATACACTTGAAGCTCTTCATTTGATGAAGTCTATACACTAGACTTCAATTCTCCAAGTCTATACACTAGACTCTAGTTCTCCAAGTCTATACACTAGACTCCAGTTCTCCAAGTCTATACACTAGACTTCAGTTCCCTAAGTATATACATTGTTGTTTGCATTGCAAAGTCCATACACTGGAAGCTCTTCGTTTGATATCAACAAGTCTGTACACTGGATTCAACTCTCCAAGTCTGTACAGCCTGTTTGTCTTCTTGTGTGAAGTCTATACAACGCATGCTCACATAACTAACTCTATACACTCGATTGTTAGATCTTCAACTATATACATTGGTTAAGTCTATACACTGAGATCTTATGAAGAGTTACAAGTCTATACACTCGTTGTTAGAGACCTAGACTGCTAAGTCTATACACTCCCTCACTATGTACACACTTGCTATATTGATCTCTGAAGTCTATACAATGCTTCAAGTTAACACTAAGTCTATACACTTCATTATTATTGCTGAAGGGAACAGGGTCGACACTTGAAGCTTAAAGCGTCCACGCATCAGTAGACGAAGCTTTCATGATGTCTTCTATTGCGTTAACGCCACAAGCAAGCAGCGTCGACGCAACAGTTGGAAAAAGCAGAGACTCTTACAAGTGACGAAGCTTTCATGATATCTTCCACTGCGTCAACGCCATCAACAAGCAGCGTCGACGCAGCGGCTTAAGAGATGCCAGTATACAAATGTACATGTTCAATGCGTCAACGCAACATGCTGATAACGTCGACGCAGCAGTCCAAGAAAGGGAAGACTTGAACACTGGACTGCCGATACCGTTGCGTCAACGCAATAGGCTGATGGAGTCGACGCAGCAGTTAAGAAGTTTGAAAATTTCTGATGACTGCGTCAACTCTTTGGAGCAAGTGAGTTGACGCCATCCACCTCCAGTTGCTGAGCGTACTGGTGCTGGGCACGTGATCCGAGGATAAGGAAAATGCCCAGATGAGGACACGTGGTCTGAAAGCGTGCTGGATGCTACCACGTAGTCCGAACTCTTAGGGCGGGAACTATGGAAGCCACACGCGCCCTACTGCTGCTCCAGGTATAAAATGGAGCCTTCATCTTAAGATGAAGGTTGATCGAAGCAGAAGCCTGAAGAGCAGAAAGCCCTTCGATCCAGAAAAAGAGAAAAAGAAAGAAAAGAGAGGAAGAAGAGATAGAAGAGAGAAGCCGTGAATCGAGAGCAGTGAGTGAGAGATTAAGAGAGCAGAAGAGAAAGAAAAGAGAGATAGAGAGTGAGAGAGAGAGCTCGTGGAAAAGAAGGAAGAAGCTGCTTGAAGATCTATCTTCACTGGACCGTGGATCAGATCCAGGCCAGTCAGTTCCGTTGAGAGCCACATTGTGCATTTCATCTTTTGCAGCTTTCTGATTGCTGTGTTATTTTTCTTTAGTGTTTTCTTTTCCTTTGTTTTCTGATCATCTTTGTTCTTCCGATTGCCCTGTTGGGGATCGGGTTCCTCCTGTTGGTTCAGGAGAAGGGAGATCTGATCTCCAGGTTGCAAGTGACAGGTTGTCACCTGTGGGTTACCCTCCGGTTGGGAGGAAGAGGGGAGGCTGTTCCCCTGGTCAAGCTGTGTGGCAGCAAATGTTTACAGACTAAGTCTGCGTTCTAGCTTGAGCTAGTGGAAGCCTCACTCCGGTTGGGAGTGAGGGGTGGATGTAGGTCTGTGGACCGAACCACCTAAAATCTCTTGTGCAGTGGCTTGATTGATTGATTGCTTCCGCTAGATGCTTGGATAGGCACGCCCATGAGTTTGTATTTGAGTTGAAATGAATTAGTTCTATCCTGTGTCTTTCTCTAGCATCCTAGTTTTTAATTTGGCCATATACTGTAGAAGGATACATTCACCCCCCTCTGTATCCAGGCCAAGCTTACTAACAGTTGGTATCAGAGCAGGTGTCTGCATACAAGGTCCAGTGACCTGCAGATTCGATCTTGCGGTCTTAGGTGCTAATTTGCTTTTAGTGCATCAATATTCCTGTTGCGTTGAATTTATCTGCTATTTGCTTCAATGGCTTGTCCACCCGTCTTCAGTGGTTTTGATTTCAACCAGTGGCACAGTGCCTTACGTGCTTATGTTAGATCTGTTGATCCAGACCTGTGGAAAGTGATTTCACATGGTCCTCATAAATTACCAAAGAAAAAGTCCAAATGGACTGACAGTCACGAAGCA
This sequence comes from Amorphophallus konjac, assembly GCA_022559845.1. Taxonomy (NCBI): domain Eukaryota; kingdom Viridiplantae; phylum Streptophyta; class Magnoliopsida; order Alismatales; family Araceae; genus Amorphophallus; species Amorphophallus konjac. The sequence continues at coordinate 36,024,740 of CM040117.1, read as the reverse complement.
ATGTATGAGGAGAATCAGACAGCTATAAATCTGATGAAAGCAGCCACTGACAAAGCCTTTCACTCATGTTTCCTTGATTGCAGATCTGCAAGGGATATGTTGGAAATGATGAAGAGAGCCGGGAAAGGAAATCAAACAAGCTGCATGATGGCTGACAGAAGCAATCAAAGCAGCAGCCAAAATGAAGATAATGATGATGAGGTAAATCTCTTCGAGAACTTTTCTCTTGATGATTGGGAGAATGCATATGCTGAATTGTTAGAGTCACATGAGAGCTTAAGAAAACAGTATAAAAAGTTGAAGAAGGGTACTCGGGTAGATGGTTCTAGCTCTCCATGTGAGAATTGTACGAGTATGAAGCAACTTCATGATGCATGTCTGTCTGATAATCATATGTATAAAAATCAGAATGTAAAACTGAAGAAGGAACTCGAATGTGTTTACTCTAAACTAAATAAGCTAAAATCTGAAGATGAATCTCTCAGAAAAATCTCCAAAGAAGATGAAGAAGAATCAGAGAAACTTAAGTAGGAGAAAAACCTGCTTGCGGAAAAACTTGAAGCCATCAAATCTGTGAATGTGGAATTACAGAAAAACATTGAAAAAAAGGAAAAAGATTTGAAGGAATTCAAGGCTGGAAGAAAACTTGAAACTAACTCAGAAGATCAGACTCTAATAAATGAGTTAATTCAGAATGACAAGCTTAAGGAAGAAAATGAAAAATTAAAAATGTTGAATTCCACTATGTCAGAGAGACTTCTAGCTTTGGAAAGAGGAAAAAGTATTTGTGTTGAAGATTCTAATAAACTGAGCAATCTGGAACAGGAAATTGACAAATATAAAACTGCTAACAAGGTGTTAACTGAATGTGTGAATTGCAGTGAACAAGAGATTGCCAGTTATGAGCTACATATTTCCTCTTTGGAAGATGAAATTCAGGATTTGACAGTCTCCTTGTCTAAATTTGTTGATGGGCAGAAAAACCTAGACAAGCTACTAGGTATAAAAATCAACTCTAGGAAGGAAGGGCTGGGCTACAATAAGATAAACAAGAAGGAACTTCAGAACAAAGTTATGACATCTTTTGTAAGTGGTTCAGACGTAGCCACCACCTCTAAAGACAAACAGCCCATTGTTCAGAAAATACTGGGAACAAAGAATAATTTGAAGAAAGACGGACTGGGCTATAGTCCAGTCATGAGGAAGGTCGATGGAGCCAACCTGAAAACTGTCTTTGTTAAATCCTCTGAACAGGAGAAGCCTTCTATTTCATCTCCAACTCAGTACAAGGCTAAGAAAATAGGAAAACAGGATAAAAACCAGAAAAGGACTGTAAATCAGAAAATAAATGAAAAGGCTTCATCAGTGCATGCTGATCACAGTCCTCACACACACTCACATGCATCTAAAGGGAAGATTATCTGTCATTACTGTCATAAAGTTGGACATCTGATGCATGAGTGTAAGTTGATGGAGAAGGATAATAAGAATGCTAGGAGATATCATGATAAAAATCCTTCATTTCAGAAAAGGAGAATTGAGTGCTTTCATTGTGGTAAACTAGGACACAAAATTTCACAGTGCTGGTTTGTTAGTGATAAGAATAAATTTCATGCAAACTATCATGTTTCTAACAAGAACAAGTCTGTTCCAATAAACCAGCATATGACATGCTTTAATTGTGGAAAATTGGGTCATAAGGGATTTGAATGCTGGCTGAATGCTGGTAAGAGAAGTTCTAATTCATGCTTTCACTATGGCAAGATGGGCCACATTGCAGCCCACTGTAGACATGCTCAGGGTAGACAACTCAATTCTAAAACTCTTAAACTCCCTGCTAATGGAAATATGTTTGGAAATAATACTTTTAGAGGCAAGCACAATGAGTGCTTCAAATGTGGGAAGTTTGGCCATACAGTCAAGGACTGTTGACATATTCAGGGTAGAAATGTGAATCTCAAACATGCTAAATTCCCTGTAAGACAATTTCAAAACTTTCATGCTATAACTGTGGGAAGCCAGGTCACAGGGCTGCAACCTGTTGGCTGGCAGGATATCAAAACCAAACTGGTTTTGGCAAACAGAATCTTTATTCTGTTAACAAGAAATCTCATGCTTATGCACATAGAATTCATGCTAACAAGAATGTGCATAAATCAGATCTGAAAACTGCTCCTAGAAATGTGCCAAGAAAATCTGCTAGGAGTAATACTGTTTTATCAGGACCCAAGGCTTCTTGGGTACCTGTTTGTGCAAAATAACATTGCTATGCAGGTGTGCCTTGGGACTGGAATAAAAAGGGGTAATGATCCAAGGCACTCAAGAAGAAAAACCCCATACTGACTTTTCTTTCAGGTAAACTTCCTGCTGTCCTTGTTTTTAATTTTATTGCATGGCAAGTTAAATCTGTTTTTGCATTTTTCATTCATCAGTTGCCATGTGCATTATTTTCTGATCATACATTTACTGAGAGTTCTGTGCAAACATCATATTAAGAAGGGTTGTCTGTATCTGATGCATACATAGGCTAATTGTAATTGCTTGATAATTGTGTTATGCATAGACTCTGAAAACAAATTGCCTTTCGAATTGTTTGAAAAATCTGAACTGCTTATGAGTGTGACTTGAATCATGTGTGTTGCAATAGCTCACTGAAATTCTGAATTGCATATGGAACTGCATGTTGAATAATCATGCATGACCTCAATGGTATATAAATGGTAAGGTACCAAAAGACAGGGAAGTCTGTCTGGAGGTTCTTACTATGTGTGAGGTGGTCTTTTAGACCAAGTGCTCCACCTAGTACCATGGGTCACTTTGCTGATAGGACAGTCTAATTGTGCACAAGTCACAATATCATATGGAATCATATGTTCAGTTTTCAGTGCAAACATTGCATGTTTTCAGGGGAGTTAGATGCATATCCTTGCATAGCAATTCAATGTCGAGTCTTTGCATGTCCCTGCATACATATAGTGCATTGTATCCCCTTATATTGAAAATGTCAAAAAGAGAGTTTGAATGCATATAGTAAGGGGGAGTCAATGCATTGCATACAGGTTATCAAATGCATACATGTGTCAGAACTCATTGCATATCCTTTCTTATTGATTTTGTTGACAAACCTTAATCATATTTTGAAAACTTTGAGCTTCACAATCTCTCTTAACAATTGGTATTTCTCCTATCAATTGGTATCTTTTGGCTTCAGAAATCTATCAGTCCCTCATGAAGATTCCAATGGGCTATCTTGATCATAAATCTAAAAATTTTGAACTAGAAAACTTCTATTATACAGGTTTATGAATGTCTGAAATAACTCATGTGGTTTAAGTTTAATGTTCATGGAGTTTGACTTTAAAATCTCTTAAAAATATCTGAAGCTTATTTAATAAACCTTAACCATTTGTTTCATGCTGTGTCTTGTGAAAAATCTCTGAAATCTGCACTTTTAAATACATGACTTTAATTGGTTAAGTACATGAAACTATTATTGATTTGAAGCAAAAGAATGCCTCTGAAATGTCTAAAGGGTTAATTCTGTCAGAGCAATGACATTGGCCACTGAGAAACACAAGTCCAAAGGACTGTGTCATGAGGTGCCTTCGTTAACTCTGATAAAATTCATTGAAACTCAGGCAGAGCAATGGCATGCACACTGAGAAATACAACTCACTCATTAGAAAATGATTTGTAGTGTGTCATGATGTGTAAATGCTAACTCTGTTCACATAAAGCATGACAGTTAGTCACACTAAGGGCTTAGGGATATTGGCCTCTAATCAAGGTATATCCTCTAGTTACAATGTGTGCACTGAACTAGAGTGCTCGTAAAATTTGGAGCAAGAAAATTGTTGAATAAAGTGAAATATCTGAATATTGATACACAAATCAAACTGCTTCAACCCTAGACAAAATCATATGACTTCATAATTACTTGACTTCAATACTAGTGCATGTAACTCTGAAAGAAGTCAATAGATTTGATTGTGTAAGAGAAAGAGAGATTAATCAAGATAATTATGAGGGCTTGGTTCATCTTTATTAAACCATGGTTTTAGATATCAATACAGAATTTTACTGATGAACTCTACATACATCATAATTAAACCACACTGTTAATAAAGTTCATTCATAAGCTCTCATAATGGAAGACTTTGAAAAACATGTTTTGGATTTATGAGAATAATATCCCTTTGAGAATCCAATTGAATTTCCCTTCTTATTCTTTTCATAGGCTCCATTTAGTAAGGGGGAGTTTCATTATTAGATGGATCTTGCTGCATAAGGAGGAGTATCTCATTCCTAACTGCATTACTGCATAGACGCAATGTTACATTGGCGTCAACGCGTTATGCCTCACTGGCCTTTTATCTTGTGTTTTTCGGTTCACTTGCCTCACTGCGTAGACGCAATGCCCCTCTCTGCGTCCACGCATTGCTTCTTATTCATATCTTCTTTACCCGGTTCACCCACTTGAACCGGCTGAACCGTTCACTTAAAGGGTCCACGGTGTTTCTTTAAAAGCGATATGAGACCGCTATTCTTCTTCACTTTTTTTTTTTCCAAAACCCTCTTTTTGTCATTCGACCTCTCGTGTCCCCCAAGTATCCCCTCAGCTCTCTCTCTCCTACTCGATTCATCTCCGTGCCATGGATTCTCCAGCATCCACTCAAAAAGGGAAGCAGAGGGCAGAGGAACAACCAAGAGGCTCAGAACCAGCAAGAGGCACAATGGAGTCCCACTCTCTAGTAGCTCGCGAAAGGGGAAGAAGGAAGGAGACCGGTCCACGGGATCCAAGTCCGCCAACCAAAAGGTTAAAGAACTCCGCAGTCAGAAAAGAGAAGCGGAAGGGCTTATCTTCAGGTTCTGCAACCAGTCAGAAAGATGCTGGTAGCTCGCGTACAGTCACCATGGAAGAACCTTTGAAGGTTCTTATTTCCCGGTACGTTGATGCTACTGATCATCATATGCTCGAAGTTTTTCCTCAGCTGTTTCCTATACTGGACCATCAGGGCTGGTGGTCGTTTGTCTCTACACACAAGACTTACTACCCCACCTTGGTCAGAGAGTTCTACCAGAACTTAAAATATGAACCTTCTGTTCCAAAACTTACATCCAGTGTTAGAGGTGTAAGGTTCGAAATAACAGATAAGCTGCTTGCCAGAGCATGGAAGGTTCCTAAAGTAGGAGTTCAGCTGCATGATTTTGAGTATGATGCGCATGAAGCATATGAACTCTTGACTGAGAAACCCAGTAATCTCTCCGATGTCAGGGAGACCTACCTAGGCAGTCTCAAAGCCAATCATTTCCCTTCGCTAAATAGACTGCTCCACCACATTTGCACCTCCATGATCACACCACAGAGCAGTGGAAGAGAAAGGGTGACAGAGATGCAAAGATTTCTTCTCTACTGTATGCTGAAGAGAATACAGATTTCCCTGCCGGATGTAGCTATTCAAACAATGGGGTCATGTCTATCTCAGTCCAGAACCCTTCCTTATGCCGCCCCATTAACTGCTGTTTTTCGGAAAGTTGGTGTAGACTTTGGCTCTGAGAAGAAAGTTATCATCCCTCGAGGGAATGTGTACACACTTTCTTACATTCAAAAGTTTATGGGTTTTGAGGTCGTTGATGGTAAGGCTGTCAGAACCCTTCCTAGTCAGAAATCAGCACCATCAGAGATCGGTCAGGCATCAAGAACAGCCACTATAGATGATGGTCAAGTGCACAGAGCAGAAATACCGATTCCATCTGTGGTGAGTGAAGACATGCCAGAGGACAACTCCATGAGAGGAGAGCAAGTTTTTGAGGCTTCTGCGGAACCGAGTGGCTCTGTACCTACAGTAGAACCATCTACGTCAGGAGCCATTAAAGTTTATAGAAGAACCTCTCCAACTTCTGATGCAGCTCCACCCCCAGCAACTATTGAAGAGATGTTAGTGAACATGACTATGATGATGCAGCGTCAGGAGGCCAAGATGGACAAGTTGGTGGAGTTCACAACCCTTCATTTTAACAAGCTGACTGCTCGGATTGTGAATTTTGAAACTTCAGTTTTATGTGAGTGGCGAAATTTCTTACTCACCAAGATGGTGTCTGACCAAGCAACAAGGTCAGTCTTGAAACAGATATCATCCCTCCTTGACAAACTTGCCACTCTGGTACAAGAGATGCACAATCAACAAGGTTCAACCCTTTCCTCTTTTGCCAAAATTATTGATCTGTGCTATGATCTGAAGATAGGGCTAGAAACAATCAAAGGTCCTGTCAGTGCAATCCCTCCATTCCACAAAGTTGTGCTAGAGAAGATTGACAAAGTAATAGCCAACATCCAGTCACTTGAGGATAAAGATTCTGTCACTGAAATTGGCAATGTTCGCACCACTCTAAGTCTTCAGCTAAGCGAACTTTCTCAAGAGATCAGAGACCTTCTAACCAGGGACCATTCTACTTCAGGACAGCCATCTCGCCAGACACCTCCAGGCACTCAAGGACAATCTTCTCGTCAGCAACAACAACCATCTTCTGCCAGGCGTTACAATCGCTTCTTCCCATCTTAACCTATGTTTTCTTCATGCACCCCCTTTCATGATGATGACAAAGGGGGAGAGCTTAATGAGCTGCTAAATTTTGTTAATGACTGCTGAATTTTACTAATGAATGCTGAGTTTTGTTAACGAATGATAGCATATACTTTCATTTTTGTGACTCATAATTTTTTGTTCAACTGACAAGTAACCATGCGTTTGGTTGATGCTAACCTTGTGTGATCGCAGATGTCATTAAAACAGTTTGGGGGTTGTCATCATCAAAAAGGGGGAGATTTTTGTACTCCTGGTTTTGATGATGACAACAGTAAGATTTTGGATATAGACACTTAACCTCCTAATAACTGTTTAATAGTTCAAAGGGGTTGCAGGGTGCTCAATGCGTCAACGCCATCAAATGGAAGCGTCGACGCAGCAGTGCAAACTCAAGAAAGAAGCCCCTGGGTGAATTTGTGCGTCAACGCAACGTTCAAGTGGAGTGGACGCATCAGAGCATTGATAGCTTGGGCACAAAGTCTATACATCAGCTGGATCCATTTAGTCTGTACATTGGCATATCTTCTTCAAGTCTGTACATCGGGCACCTTCTTAACAAAGTCTATACATTGCTGTTTGCATTGCAAAGTCCATACACTTGAAGCTCTTCATTTGATGAAGTCTATACACTAGACTTCAATTCTCCAAGTCTATACACTAGACTCTAGTTCTCCAAGTCTATACACTAGACTCCAGTTCTCCAAGTCTATACACTAGACTTCAGTTCCCTAAGTATATACATTGTTGTTTGCATTGCAAAGTCCATACACTGGAAGCTCTTCGTTTGATATCAACAAGTCTGTACACTGGATTCAACTCTCCAAGTCTGTACAGCCTGTTTGTCTTCTTGTGTGAAGTCTATACAACGCATGCTCACATAACTAACTCTATACACTCGATTGTTAGATCTTCAACTATATACATTGGTTAAGTCTATACACTGAGATCTCATGAAGAGTTGCAAGTCTATACACTCGTTGTTAGAGACCTAGACTGCTAAGTCTATACACTCCCTCACTATGTACACACTTGCTATATTGATCTCTGAAGTCTATACAATGCTTCACGTTAACACTAAGTCTATACACTTCATTATTGTTGCTGAAGGGAACAGGGTCGACGCCTGAAGCTTAAAGCGTCCACGCATCAGTAGACGAAGCTTTCACGATGTCTTCTATTGCGTTAACGCCACAAGCAAGCAGCGTCGACGCAGCAGTTAGAAAAAGCAGAGACTCTTACAAGCGACGAAGCTTTCATGATATCTTCCACTGCGTCAACGCCATCAACAAGCAGTGTCGACGCAGCGGCTTAAGAGACGCCAGTATACAAATGTACATGTTCAATGCGTCAACGCAACATGCTGATAACGTCGACGCAGCAGTCCAAGAAAGGGAAGACTTGAACACTGGACTGCCGATACCGTTGCGTCAACGCAATAGGCTGATGGAGTCGACGCAGCGGTTAAGAAGTTTGAAGATTTCTGATGACTGCGTCAACTCTTTGGAGCAAGTGAGTTGACGCCATCCACCTCCAGTTGCTGAGCGTACTGGTGCTGGGCACGTGATCCGAGGATAAGGAAAATGCCCAGATGAGGACACGTGGTCTGAAAGCATGCTGGATGCTGCCACGTAGTCCAAACTCTTAGGGCAGGAACTGTGGAAGCCACACGCGCCCTGCTGCTGCTCCAGGTATAAAATGGAGCCTTCGTCTTAAGATGAAGGTTGATCGAAGCAGAAGCCTGAAGAGCAGAAAGCCCTTCGATCCAGAAAAAGAGAAAAAGAAAGAAAAGAGAGGAAGAAGAGATAGAAGAGAGAAGCCGTGAATCGAGAGCAGTGAGTGAGAGATTAAGAGAGCAGAAGAGAAAGAAAGAGAGATAGAGAGTGAGAGAGAGAGCTCGTGGAAAAGAAGGAAGAAGCTGCTTGAAGATCTGTCTTCACTGGACCGTGGATCAGATCCAGGCCAGTCAGCTCCGTTGAGAGCCACATTGTGCATTTCATCTTTTGCAGCTTTCTGATTGCTGTGTTATTTTTCTTTAGTGTTTTCTTTTCCTTTGTTTTCTGATCATCTTTGTTCTTCCGATTGCCCTGTTGGGGATCGGGTTCCTCCTGTTGGTTCAGGAGAAGGGAGATCTGATCTCCAGGTTGCAAGTGACAGGTTGTCACCTGTGGGTTACCCTCCGGTTGGGAGGAAGAGGGGAGGCTGTTCCCCTGGTCAAGCTGTGTGGCAGCAAATGTTTACAGACTAAGTCTGCGTTCTAGCTTGAGCTAGTGGAAGCCTCACTCCGGTTGGGAGTGAGGGGTGGATATAGGTCTGTGGACCGAACCACCTAAAATCTCTTGTGCAGTGGCTTGATTGATTGATTGCTTCCGCTAGATGCTTGGATAGGCACGCCCATGAGTTTGTATTTGAGTTGAAATGAATTAGTTCTATCCTGTGTCTTTCTCTAGCATCCTAGTTTTTAATTTGGCCATATACTGTAGAAGGATATATTCACCCCCCCTCTGTATCCGGGCCAAGCTTACTAACAAACCAGTCACTAACACCACCAGAGATCACCGATCTCTCTTCCTCTGCAACTCAGAGAGAAACTGGAGTGATACTCCCTTCCTCCACACACCGGAGGGAAAACAATTCAAATAAGAAGGATGAAGAAAATGAAACGAAAAACAAAGAAGAAACAAAAAACCAATGAAGAAGAGATCGGTTCTGAAACCCAATACAAATGTAGCTTCAATTGAAGCAATTCATCTTCCTAAACTACTGCTCTCTCTCTCGAACAAGCTCCTCTCGGATCTGGAACTCTCTGCCCTTTTTCTTTTCTGGATCGTGCAAACTCTCACCAATGGCTTCTGCTTTCTCTATTCACGATCGAGCTTTAACTGAAGGATGAAGCTCTATATTTATAGCAGATATTGGCGTGTGGCTGCCAGGTTCCCGCCCATGCACTTTTGGCCAGATCATTTGAATTTCGACCACATGGCAGCATCCTGACCAGGTTGTCATCCACGTGTCATGCGCCTGTTGTCTTGGATCACGTGCCAGGTGCCAACCTCGGTTCACGTGCCCAATCATCAGCCTGAATCGCCTGGAGACAGACAGATGGAATGTATAGACTTAGTTAGTTCAGGCTATTAACATGAATGTATATACTTCAGAAACTTCAACTGATTAAGTGTGTACAACGTGAGAGAGTGTACAGACTTAATGAAAGAGGCGCATGTGTGAAGGTAGTGTATAGACTTATGAACAATGTAGATGAATGTCAGTGTATAGACTATGAACAATGCAAATGAATGGCAGTGTATAGACTATGAACAATGCAAATGAATGGCAGTGTATAGACTATGAACAAGCGCATGTGAAGGCATTGTATAGACTTAAGAAGAACAAAGCAAACAAGCCTTACTAATGTGTACACTTAACAAAGCTTCTGCCACTGTATAGACTTCACGAAGCCTAACCAGTGTACAGACTTGGAACCTGTGTGAGACTCTTAATAAGACGGTGAGCAATGAACTGACTTGAACCTCAACGGAGATGTATACACTTCGACATGCTTGAGCCAGTGTTCAGACTTTAAACCAATGTGCTGTGAGCACTGTATAGACTTTGCCAGAGTGAGACGATGCATTAGACACTTGGCTGTACAGACTTGGAGATTTCTGAATGAAACGATCGGCTGATGAACCGATGTACAGACTCTGAATGTAAAGGCAGTCTGTATAGACTTGAATCGCTTGAAGCGATGTATAGACTTTGTGAAGCTCAAGCACTGTACAGACTAATGAAGACTTCAGCGTTGTACAGACTTGGTGAAGCTCAAGTGGATGTATAGACTTGATGAACCACTGTGGATGTGTGGACTTGAGCGAATGAAGCCGATGTACAGACTTGGTAAATCGAAGCCTCTGTATAGACTTTCCTAAGACGCAGTTCAATGTATAGACTTGAACGAATGAGGCCGATGTACAGACTTGCCTAAGACGCAGCATGAGACGCTGGGTAAGACGGACGCTGTACAGACTTTGAAGATCAGTTCAATGTATAGACTTGAACGACTGAGGCCGATGTACAGACTTGCCTAAGACACAGCGTGAGACGCTGGCTGAGACGGACGCTGTACAGACTTTGAAGAGCAGTTCAATGTATAGACTTGAACGACTGAGGCCGATGTACAGACTTGCCTAAGACACAGCGTGAGACGCTGGCTGAGATGGACGCTGTACAGACTTTGAAAACATTGAACGTTTGAGCAGCATGCAATGTACACACTTAGTGATGTACAGACTTGGCCAGGAAAGCGTAGGGAAATGTTGAGAGTATGGACTTGGCCAATGCGTAGGAAAAGATATCGAATGTACAGAGTTGGTGAATCACAGGCCAGTGTATAGACTTAGAGAAAATGAAGTCTAGTGTATAGACTTGGAGAGCTGTTCAATGTGTTGGGTTGGCGTTGTATAGACTTGGCTTTGAGCACTTGGGCTGAAGGCAATGTGCAGACTAAGCGATGTATAGACTTTGCCCAAGGAACCGAATGTATAGACTTTGCTGAAGCTATCTCTGAAGCAATGTTCAGACTTTGCAAACAAGACTCTGAATGATGTATAGACTTACACTATCGGATGTGTAGACTTCAAGACAATGCAGCAGCCAGTGTATAGACATGAAGTTTGACAATCCAATGTATAGAGTTGAAGCTTGGAAGGATGTATAGGGTTGAGCTGAACTAACTTTGGCAATGTGCAGACTTGACTGGTCGGGTAGTGTACAGACTTATAGAGTATTAGGATCAATGTGTAGACTTCAGTTAGAAGGTGCCCGATGTACAGACTTGAAGAAGATATGCCAATTTACAGACTAAATGGATCAAGCTGGTGTATAGACTTTGTGCCCAACTATCAATGCTCTGATGCGTCGACCCACCCTTGCTGATGAGTTGACCCACTGCTGTTGATATTAACCAAACAGTGTAGATAGATGAAACAATGGAACAACATTAATCTAGAGATAGAAGATTGATTTATAGTGAGAGACATCATCAAAACCATAGGGATGCAACAATCTCCCCCTTTTTGATGATGAAAACACTATTAATCAAGCAATATCAATGTTCAACATGAGATTTATATCAGCTACAATAAACATATTAAATTCAAGGCATGCACATGCAGATGAATTATACAATCCCTACAACACACTCTCATCTCCCCCATAATTCCTAACCATATCTTCCACGAAGCAACATGACTCCCCCAAAGCTCAAGAAAAATCCAAGACTCACTGATATTGCAGAACTTCTCATTGAAATTGCAAACTTCTCTCCCCCTTTGACATCAGCAAAAAAAGAACTACAGAATGTATGACAGTGCTGGAAACATGAGGACTAAGGGCAGTAACTTCTTAGTGCAGAAAGTCACGAGTATGTCTTAAGAGAATAAGTGAGTTTCTAATCTCAAGAGAAGATTCTTTATACTTCAGTACTTAATAGAGAAGTAGAGTGATAGACAAGTTTATCAGCATACATAGTGGATGATTTAGAGCAGGAGTTCACAAGTATGGCAAATATAGCTGATCATTCAACTATCCCACAAGACAGCAAGAGACTAAATCAGAGAGGTGTTCTCAAGGTATTGAAGACAAGCAATCCATTAGTTGTATAACAACAAGGAATTTTTTGTTGGAGATGATTTTCAAGAAGATTAATGAGTAAGTTGGTAGTTCACTCCTTTGACATTAGAGAGACACCTTGATTAGAGGCCTGAATCTCCAGTTACTCAGAGTGAGTACCTCATTACTTCCCCTTTTTTTTTGTTATTAGGGAACAGAGATAGTAACTGTGGCTTTTGACATGAGGAAACACCTTGATTAGAGGCCAGAGTCCCCAGTTACTCACCAGCAAGCCACCATTACGCTGTCATGTCTTTTCATTCATTTTAAGCATTTGACACCTCATGACATGGGAGAAAAATTCATTTCATTGATGAAGCTCCCAGTTTCTCAGTGATCAAAACAGAACATTTTTGTTCAGTTAAGCCCTTGAGTTAAAGAGATAGAATGATTGAAAATAATACCAAGAGGACTATTTCTTGAATTGAGTCTTGAAGTCTAGATTTCAAGTTGATTGGGTCAGATATCAAGACATACAAGTTTTTGGCCTGAACCAGAATCAATGACAATGTAGGAAGATATACTTTATACAATTAGTCCAAATCTCTGAAGAAGTACTAAAGGAAGGATTCTAATCTGGAGATTAGAGTCACTGACTTATAGACTTAAGAGATAAGTGACACTCTACTGTATGAGAGAACCACTCTAGATCAGTCATGCAAGACCAGCAAAGTTACACATTTGGATAGCCCTTTTGAATCTGTCAAAGAACTTCTCTTCTCACATCACAACTCAGCTCCCCCTAAGACATAGCATTCCTTAATAAAATATTTCAGCATAATCTCAAAGCTTCCCCTTACTCAAAGTATTTCTGAAAGCTAACCAGTAAGCATTCTGAACTCCCCCTTAAACTAGCATGAAAGAAGGCTAATTTTCAGACAAACACAACTCCCCCTCACAACAAGAGCAGGCTTCATAATTATGACAATTTGTATAAGCCTAATTCTCTTCTCAATGTGGTGAATTTTTCATTATCCAGAGGTTTTGTGAATATGTCAGCAATCTGATTATCTGTCCCTACATGAATCAGTTCAAAATTATTCTTAGACACCTCATCTCTTATAAAATGATGTCTTATCTCTATGTGTTTGGTTCGTGAATGCAAAACAGGATTTTTAGCAAGATTGATGGCACTAGTATTATCACAATAAATTGGTGTGCACCCCAGGTCTACTTGGTAGTCCTGAAGTTGGTGTTTAATCCATATTACTTGCGTTCCACAACTCCCTGCAGCCACATACTCAGCTTCTGCAGTGGAGAGGGCCACAGAATGTTGTTTCTTGGAGCCCCAAGACACTAAACACCCACCCAAGAATTCACAATGGCCACTAGTGCTTTTCCTGTCTAGTTTACAGCCTGCATAATCAGCATCTGTGTATGCTACTAAGTTAAGTGTGTGAGATGCAGGAAACCATAAACCAAGAGAATGACTAGCTGACAAATATCTGAAGATTCTCTTAACTGCAGCTAAGTGTAGTTCAGTAGGTCTAGATTGATACCTTGCACACATTCCTACACTGAATTGTATATCTGGTCTAGAGGCTGTCAAGTAAAGAAGTGATCCAATCATACCTCTATAAAGTTTGGCATTTACTTCTTTACCTGTCTCATCTGCATCCAATGAAGTATTGGTGCCCATGGGTGTAGTAATGTGCTTTAAGTTTTCCATGCCAAACCTTTTGAACAGTTCCATTGTGTATTTGGTTTGGTTGATGAAGCACCCATCTTCTAGCTGCTGTACCTGCAATCCAAGAAAATATTTTAGTTCACCAACCAAGCTCATTTCAAATTCAGCAGACATCATGGTATAAAATTCATCACATAGTTCATGCTTAGTTGATCCAAATACAATGTCATCTACATATACCTGAACTATGATGAGATCTTTATTCATGCCCTTGGTAAATAAAGTCTGATCAACTTTACCTCTTTTGTAGCCCTTGCTGATCAGAAATTCAGACAATCTTTCATACCAAGCTCTTGGAGCCTGCTTTAGACCATACAAGACTTTGTTTAACCTGAAAACTTGGTTAGGTTGAGGAGAATATTGAAATCCAAGAGGTTGTTCAACAAAAACTTCTTCTTTAATAACTCCATTTAAAAATGCACTTTTAACATCCATTTGTTGGAGTTTTATATTCTTTGAGCATGCAAAGGCAAGCAACAATCTTATTGCTTCCATCCTAGCAACAGGTGCATAGGATTCATCAAAGTCTACACCAAATTCCCGACAGTAGCCTTTGGCTACTAATCTGGCCTTATTCCTCGAGATGATTCCATCTTCATTCATCTTATTTTTGAACACCCACTTGGTTCCTATGATATTTATACCATCAGGTCTTGGGACAAGCTCCCAGACATTATTCCTTTCAAATTGACCTAATTCCTCACACATAGCATTGACCCAAGCTTGATCAGCTAAGGCCTCTTCTACTGTTTTGGGTTCAATTTGTGAGACTAATGCAATTAAGTCATCATTATTCACATTTCTAAAATGAGACCTAGTCCGAAGAGGATCTTCAGGATTGCCTATGACTTTATCTAAAGGATGGTCTTTAAGAAATCTAATATTTGTTGAAGACTCACATGTTTCTCTTGTACCTTCCTGATTTGGAGAATTTGTTTCTCCACTCTGCTGAGTCTTCTCTTCTTCTTGTTGATCTTCTAGAAAATCTCCACCATGATTGGAATCCCTGTCAAGATTTTCAACATTAGAAACATCTTTCTTTTCACTAAAAAGGATGTGTGGAGACTCTTCCACTTTCTGATCTGATATGTTAAATACCCTATATGCCCTTGACACTTCAGAGTAACCCAAGAATATTCCAGGTGAACTCTTGGCTTCAAACTTGTCTAAATCTTTCTTATCATTGTTATGAATAAAACATTTTGCTCCAAAAATTCTGAAATGAAACAAGTTTGGTTTCTTACCTTTTAGAAGCTCATAGGGTGTTTTCTTGTGTATGGGTCTTACCATGGCCCTGTTGATTATGTAGGTTGCTGTATTGGCCGCTTCTACCCAAAACCTTCTAGGTAATTTACTTTCAATCAACATGGTTGGGGCCATCTCCACCACTGTTCTATTTCTTCTCTCCACAATCCCATTTTGTTCAGGTGTCCTGGGAGAAGAAAACCTGTGAATTAGTCCTTCTTTGTCACAAAGATCAGTAAACATGGAGTTTTCAAACTCACCTCCATGGTCAGATTGAATAGAACTAACCTTGTACTTCCCTTCTTGTTCGACCTGATTGAAAAATAGATTAAACTTTTGAAATGCATCACTCTTATTTGCTAAGAAAAATATCCATGAATATCTAGAGAAGTCATCTATGATGACATAGCCAAACCTGTTTCCATTAAGACTCTGAGTTCTAGTTGGACCAAAAAGGTCCATATGAAGAAGTTCCATTGGTCTAGAAGACAATGGCTCAGATCTTAATTTAAAAGAATTTCTGGTCTGTTTGCCTAGAGCATAGGCATCACATGCTTTTGATATTGAGTTGAATTTAATTCTAGACATGCCTCTAACTAAATCATGCTTGACCAATTTATTTAAGGTTGAAAAGCTAGCATGACCTAGACGTCTATGCCGTTCAAAGGCATAATTTTTAGAATTGGCAGATAAGCAAATAGTAGATTCAGATTTCTCATCTAAGTCTACAATGTAGACATTATTAATCCTGTTGGCTACAAATTTAACCATGTCAGAATTTGTTTCAAGGATTTTGCATGAACAATCATCAAATACAACCTTGTGACCCCTGTCACATAATTGACTAATGCTAATCAGGTTGTGTTGAAGCCCTTCCACAAGTAAGACTTTTTCAATGGAGTTTGTGGAAGACTTACCTACTGTTCCAACTCAAATTATTTTACCTTTGTTCTTTCCTCCAAACTTGACCAGACCCCCTGGCTTCATCTCTATCTTGCTAAACTTGGATCGGTCTCCTGTCATATGCCTGGAGCAGCCACTGTCGAGGTACCACTTGTTGTCTTCAGCTGCCAGGCCGACCTACACAGATACATCAAGCAGAGTGATTTGGAACCCAAGATGAGTTGGGTCCAAGGACATTGTTCAAATCTCTGATCAAGTGTTTAGGTATCCAGATTTGCTTCAGCATGGTTTTCTCTGGCACCTTCCTTTCTGATTTATTCAAGTTGAATTCAGCTGAACTGGAGAAGTGAGTTCTATTCCATTTATATGTCTTCCTATTCCTAGGAAATTTCCTGTAGGCTTGTTGATTAGCATATCTTTGACCATGAAAGTTATTTCTCCAGTAGGTCCTATTTGGACCCATCTGATTGTTGTAATTCCAACTCTTATTCTGATTTACTTTCTTGGTCCATCTACCATTTGTGTTCTGGTAAGTGGGCTTAGTGTTATTCTTCATAAAATTCATTCCCATCTTAAATGGTTGTCCAGTACTGATTTTTGTGTTTTCTTTAGGACTTTGAATTTCCTTATAGCTGTTTGAGCTGGATGGTGTGTCCAGCTTTTCTTTTCCCTTCTCTGGGCAGAAGGTGATGGTCTTGAATTGCAAGGGTCTCTTGTTGGTTGGGTCATAGCCTAGACCTTCCTTATTGAAATTGACCCTAGTCCCTAGTATAGCATCTAGGCTAATCTTTCCTTGGACAAACTTTTCTAAGACTTTCTGTTTGTCTTCCATCTCCTTTTGAAGGAACTCAGAGTTCTTTAGGAGTTCAACATTTACTTTCTTCACAGCTTCATATTTCTCTGAATTCACTCTAATTTCATTCATGCCTTCTTCAATTTTAGTTTTGAATTCATTGAGCTGTTTTTGACTTTCTTGAGTTTCTTCCTTGAGCTTATCATTTTCTTTCCTTAGTGAGGTCATTTCTTCTAGTTGTTCTTTTAGCTTCTCATTTTCCTCACAGATCAGAGTTTGTTCTTCAACGTTTGTGTTAAATTTTATTTTCAGAACTCTGTGCTCTTTGCTAAGGGAATTAAATTTATCTAGCAAGTCACCATAAGCATCCTCCCAGTCATCAATTGAGAAATTTTCAAAAACATTTATTACCTCCTCTTCACTGTTTGCCATAAGGCAAATTCCATCTTCATATTCTTCTGAGGAAGCTTCTTCTGGGTCTTCTTCTTCCTCGCTCCATGTGCAGACCATCGCCTGTGGCTTCTTCTTCTTCTGCACCTTTATGTTTTTCTTCTGAAGATAGGGACCCTTCTTCTGGAGGTCTGGGCATTCGCCTTTCATATGTCCCTGTTTGTTACAATTAAAACAAGTTAGTATCTTAGGATTTTTAGCCCTGTAACTAGTAAATTCAGCATTCTTGTTGAAAGGGTGTGGCTTCTTCTTCCTAAAGGTCTTTCCCTTTTTCTTCAGAAATTTTTTGAACTGTCTAGTGAGCATTGCCTGCTCCTCCTGGTCGAGATTTGACAAACCTTCAAGCTCAGACTCAGACTCGGGGCTACTGCTGCTGCTCCCACTGTTGCTACCCTTGTTGCGGGATGCCCTTAGAGCCACATTCTTACCTTTCCTCTCACTTCCTTCTCCACCTCCTTTGAAATTCATCTCATAGGTCATAAGAGATCCTATGAGTTCATTCACAGTCAAGATAGTCAAATCTTTTGACTCCTCAATCACAATGGCCTTAGTGTGCCATGCCGGGGATAAAGATCTGAGGATTTTCCTGACTATATCTGCCTCAGCAAGATCCTTCCCTAGCCCTTTAAGAGTATTTGTGATTAAAGACAACCTGGCATACATCTCAGTTATATTCTCATCTGCATTCATCTTAAACATTTCATACTTAGAAGTGTAGAGATTTACCTTCGAGGCTTTCACTTGAGCTGTACCTTCATAGATCAATTGTAGCTCATCCCACATTCGCTTGGCAGTTCTGTATGCAGATATACGAGCATATTCCTCTGGATGAACATCACACTGGATGATGTTCAGCGCCATCCAGTTGAGTGAAGAGAGCTTGACATGGTCATCTGTCCAAGCATCCTCGTTTGGTGGCAGATCATATGGCCCCACCGTGATTACTCTCCACAGTTTATGACTCTGAGCCCTGATGAACACTTCCATCATGTTCTTCCAAAACAGATAGTTACTACCATCGAAATAAGGAGGGCGACTAATGGATTGACCTTCGGCCATGAAGGTTCTAGGACCACCAGCATTCCCTTGACCGTTCGTCCACATGGCGTAAACCTGCTCTGATACCAATTGTTAGCGCAGCAAGAGTGATATAGAAGGGGGGATGAATAGATCACTCCCAATTTGTAAAAACTTAGGCGGAAAATAATTTCTACTGCTAATGCACCTCCTTAATCCGAACATAGAGAAGTGTAAATGAGAATGAAGAACTGATCACATGGAAGCAAAGAGACAAGCAGATGAAGAGCGTAGATAACAATAGCAAACCACAGAGGAGGCACTCGGTTTTTAGGTGGTTTGATTGCAGTCCGCAATCTACATCCACCCCTCACTCCAACTAGAGTGAGGATTCCACTAGACGATGCTAGATCAATGCAGACTCAGTCTGCGAACAACATGCTGCCACACAGCTTGAACACCAAGGGAAACAAATCCCTCAACCAAGTTATGCTACCCACAAAACTTGAAACCTGTTCTAGCTCCCAGCTAGAACACAACCGGAGAATCCTCTCCCTTCCTCCACACACCGGAGGGAAACTGTTAATGACAACCAGTCACTAACACCACCGGAGATCACCGATCTCTCTTCCTCTGCAACTCAGAGAGAAACTGGAGTGATACTCCCTTCCTCCACACACCGGAGGGAAAACAATTCAAATCAGAAGGATGAAGAAAATGAAACTAAAAACAAAGAAGAAACAAAAAACCAATGAAGAAGAGATCGGTTCTGAAACCCAATACAAATGTAGCTTCAATTGAAGCAATTCATCTTCCTAAACTACTGCTCTCTCTCTTGAACAAGCTCTTCTCGGATCTGGAACTCTCTGCTCTTTTTCTTTTCTAGATCGTGCAAACTCTCACCAATGGCTTCTGCTTTCTCTATTCACGATCGAGCTTTAACTGAAGGATGAAGCTCTATATTTATAGCAGATATTGGTGTGTGGCTGCCAGGTTCCCGCCCATGCACTTTTGGCCAGATCATTTAAATTTTGACCACATGGTAGCATCCTGACCAGGTTGCCATCCACGTGTCATGTGCCTGTTGTCTTGGATCACGTGCCAAGTGCCAACCTCGGTTCACGTGCCCAATCATCAGCCTGAATCGCCTACAGACAGACAGATGGAATGTATAGACTTAGTTAGTTCAGGCTATTAACATGAATGTATATACTTCAGAAACTTCAACTGATTAAGTGTGTACAACGTGAGAGAGTGTACAGACTTAATGAAAGAGGCGCATGTGTGAAGGTAGTGTATAGACTTATGAACAATGTAGATGAATGTCAGTGTATAGACTATGAACAATGCAAATGAATGGCAGTGTATAGACTATGAACAATGCAAATGAATGGCAGTGTATAGACTATGAACAAGCGCATGTGAAGGCATTGTATAGACTTAAGAAGAACAAAGCAAACAAGCCTTACTAATGTGTACACTTAACAAAGCTTCTGCCACTATATAGACTTCACGAAGCCTAACCAGTGTACAGACTTGGAGCCTGTGTGAGACTCTTAATAAGACGGTGAGCAATGAACTGACTTGAACCCCAACGGAGATGTATACACTTCGACATGCTTAAGCCAGTGTTCAGACTTTAAACCAATGTGCTGTGAGCACTGTATAGACTTTGCTAGAGTGAGACGATGCATTAGACACTTGGCTGTACAGACTTGGAGATTTCTGAATGAAACGATCGGCTGATGAACCGATGTACAGACTCTGAATGTAAAGGCAGTCTGTATAGACTTGAATCGCTTGAAGCGATGTATAGACTTTGTGAAGCTCAAGCACTGTACAGACTAATGAAGACTTCAGCGTTGTACAGACTTGGTGAAGCTCAAGTGGATGTATAGACTTGATGAACCACTGTAGATGTGTGGACTTGAGCGAATGAAGCCGATGTACAGACTTGGTAAATCGAAGCCTCTATACAGACTTTCCTAAGACGCAGTTCAATGTATAGACTTGAACGAATGAGGCCGATGTACAGACTTGCCTAAGACGCAGCATGAGACGCTGGGTAAGACGGATGCTGTACAGACTTTGAAGATCAGTTCAATGTATAGACTTGAACGACTGAGGCCGATGTACAGACTTGCCTAAGACACAGCGTGAGACGCTGGCTGAGACGGACGCTGTACAGACTTTGAAGAGCAGTTCAATGTATAGACTTGAATGACTGAGGCCGATGTACAGACTTGCCTAAGGCACAGCGTGAGATGCTGGCTGAGACGGACGCTGTACAGACTTTGAAAACATTGAACGTTTGAGCAGCATGCAATGTACACACTTAGTGATGTACAGACTTGGCCAGGAAAGCGTAGGGAAATGTTGAGAGTATGGACTTGGCCAATGCGTAGGAAAAGATATCGAATGTACAGAGTTGGTGAATGACAGACCAGTGTATAGACTTAGAGAAAATGAAGTCTAGTGTATAGACTTGGAGAGCTGTTCAATGTGTTGGGTTGGCGTTGTATAGACTTGGCTTTGAGCACTTGGGCTGAAGGCAATGTGCAGACTAAGCGATGTATAGACTTTGCCCAAGGAACCGAATGTATAGACTTTGCTGAAGCTATCTCTGAAGCAATGTTCAGACTTTGCAAACAAGACTCTGAACGATGTATAGACTTACACTATCGGATGTGTAGACTTCAAGACAATGCAGCAGCCAGTGTATAGACATGAAGTTTGACAATCCAATGTATAGAGTTGAAGCTTGGAAGGATGTATAGGGTTGAGCTGAACTAACTTTGGCAATGTGCAGACTTGACTGGTCGGGCAGTGTACAGACTTATAGAGTATTAGGATCAATGTGTAGACTTCAGTTAGAAGGTGCCCGATGTACAGACTTGAAGAAGATATGTCAATGTACAGACTAAATGGATCAAGCTGGTGTATAAACTTTGTGCCCAACTATCAATGCTCTGATGCGTCGAGCCACCCTTGCTGATGAGTCGACCCACTACTGTTGATATTAACCAAATAGTGTAGATAGATGAAACAATGGAACACATTAATCTAGAGATAGAAGATTGTAGTGAGAGACATCATCAAAACCATAGGGATGCAACACTGCGGTACGAGATGGTGGAATTACCGTAGTTCGCTCCTCGCCCCATCGACAACTTAGAGCCGGGTGCCGATCAAGTGACGGTCGCTGCTCCTAGGGAGGCGGTCGCCTTAGCACCGAGGTGCCTTTCATATCCGCTCCCAACAGCACTTCCAGCAGAGTCTTCACCTGCCATTCCTACCGTCAACGTCGGCTCAAGCACTTGGCAGGCTGCTTCCGAGGGTGTGGAGAGCAGGCCTGAAGGACGTTCCGCCATGTTTAGCAGCCAACACGTCCAAGTAAACTTGGATGAGGTGGCAGTGTTGGATACCCAACGTTGCCAAAAGAAGAGGAAGAAGATCTCTGTTCCAGCTCGAGACCGAACTCCGCCGCCACTGCAGTCTAAGGTCTCTCCCCCACCGGTGCCAGCTGAGGTGCTCACTTTTGCTCCTCCTGCCCCGTCCCTACAGGAGGCGAGCCTGACAAGGGCAAGTCCCCCCTCTTGGACGAGGTTACTCACCTCCTACCGCCCAAGGTTACTCTCGCCATCCATTTTTTGCGGCCCGAGGAGCCCACATCGGGGTACGCGGGCCGACTAGAAGCCATCACCCTCATTGACAAGGGCGTTGGGGTGCATGAACACACCGGGGTTTTTGGCCTTGGGGTACAAGAGGAACTGATTGACCTGGCCGCGAAGAATCTGAGTTCGATCGCTAGGGCTTTTGGCCTATGGAGGTATCACTTTTTTTTAACTCAAAGGAAATACTTGCAAGGTGTGGCAAGGAAGGCCGTTCACCCCTTATCAGAAGGGGAGGGATGTACAACCCCGGTCGCTCGGGAAGCAGATTTTCATTAAAGAAGAGCAAATAAGAAGGGTACAGAAGGAGGCAAGGGCAAGATAAGGGAACCGAAACTTATAGAGACGAATGAGGCCAAATGCAACAGGGGGGACCTAGCCCAAAAAGCCCAACAGGTGGGGGCAAGAGAGACTCAGCCCAAGAGACAAAAACAACTAGACAAGTTGCAGCACGAAGAAGTGAATAAACCAGCAGTAGCCATCAGTGGTCCCGAGAGGAACTAGTGGAGTTGGATCACCGGTGGGAGCTCTTGGTTGCAACTTTATCAGGCTTAGTGCACGGTCTTGAATGCTCCTTGCCATGATCACCCACCCAGTTAGCATGGGCGCGATCGACGTCAAATGAACCAGCCGACTCCAAGCGTGGAACAGTGAGGACCTGGTAGAGAATGGGGAGCTTGACACCGCCATCAGCAGGAGAGGGCAGCTCCTCTGATGCAGGACTAAATGTGACTCGATGCCAATTAGATGCGAATCTGGGACTCTAGGCGACGCCGCGACTACTTTGACAATGCGACCAACGACGATGCAAACAACTCGACACCAAAGAGCTCTAAAGAGGATTATGTGTCCTCAACAAGAAACGCAAGCTCACTATCATCCCATGCGAGGGAAACGTGCGGATCTACGCGGTTGAGAAACCTACAGTGAGTCAAGGGTGGTCAGCTCACACTCGTGCTTGGATCGAGTCACGGGATGGGTCACACTCTCTCTCTCGCAGCGGTGATAAGAATATGATAACGAGCTAGAATTCTATCTCACACCAACAGTGGCATACAAACATATACGAGGTAAGTAACGCGACAAAGAGAGGAGCGAGAACGTACCTTCATGCTCCGGGCGTGGGGAAGACTACCCCAGCCAAGAATCGTAACTCCCGGTACAGTAAATATTAATAATTACAACATTCAATTTACGACCCACTCCACGCAGGGAGGTAAAGGGCTACAATAGTAAACCAGGAGCGCCAATCTGGGGTTTTCGGGCGGCAAACCGGAGGGGTTCTCGATGGAGACGGGCTGCTGGTCTGGATTTGCTCAGTTCAGACCTGCTGGACAGCAAGTGCATTCGGCAGGTGGGACGTGGTTTCTGGTCGACTTCTAGCCAAGGCGGTCGACTGAACGCCGTCATGGAAGATGAACTCGTCGGGCAGGTGAGGTGGCTGTAAGGTGCAGGTTCTCCTGTCCGGGTCGATGGTCGCTCTCCTCTCTTCCAACCAAGTTTGCCCGAAAATGATGCATGGACCAGCAATGGTGCCGATCTTGCACCATGCTCTATTGTGATACAAGATGGGGCCGGACCACTATTAGAACTCTATAAAAGCTAAGCCACCGCTAAGAACAATCTCCCCAGTCTTCGAGAGAGACTCAACAATGTCCTGTGAGACACAATTAGATGATGCCCTACTGATGAAGTCGATCTCCGTAAGTGACCCATTAGGTAGAATGTGGTGCGGACACCAGATCGAGCGAGAAACACGAACCGGCGAGCCGTCGGTACCGTACGCGGAGCACCACTCGGGCTACATCGGCTTCCATCTGGCTCGGAGATAGTCTGGAGACTCCCCCTTGAGTCTCGGTATTTATAGTATTTATTTGGACTTTGTGTGTGTAATGTGTGTTTTATTCGGATTGTAATTCGGATTGTAACAGGGGTGTATTTGTAATTTGGGACCACCTGGGTCCCGCGGGCCCCCCATCTCTTCTCCCATTGATCCACCTCATCTCTTGGGCCCATGTGGGGTCAGTCAACCTTCCATGGTGGGCTTCTAGAAGGGTTGGACCAAGGGGGGGACAAAGGATAACAAAATTCAAAATTTGGAACACATAAGTCAAGGGGGTGCCCCATGTATAATATAGTTTATTAGGATTGAAATCTTATTTTATTTGTTCCAAACCACATAGGAGAAATAAATTGTCCGAACAACTTCTCATGTTAGAAGTTAAAATTTTTAAACACCGATATGTCCGAACAACTTCTCATGTTAAAGAAAGGAAAAACTACTTGCAATGAAGAAACAAACATACTGAGCAGTCTGGAAGAAGAAATTGAGAAATATAAAATTACAAACAAGGTCCTGAGTGAATGCGTTAATTGCAGTGAATAGGAGATAGCCAGTTATGAACTTCATATTGCATCTCTGGAAGAAAAAATTCAGGATTTGGAAAAACTGACATCCGAGTCTGTTGAAAATAGGAGAAAAATGAAAGATGTCATAAAAAGTGAGAATAAGAACTCAAAGAAGGGGATAAGCTGATGTTAAGGAAAGTGTGAGAAACCAGCTATACACCATTTTTGTGCAAAGCTCTGATGTAGCTGGTACCTCATGTCGATCCCCAAAACAAAACAAAAACCTGAAAACACCCTCATCATCTGCATTTCAATTCAAAGCACAGAAAAATGAAAAACAAACAAAAATTATGAAGAATAGTCAGAAATTGAAAGAGAAGGGTCAAACAAAGAAGGTAAAGAATGTTCCTGTTCATGACCCAAGATTTGCTAGCTTGGCTGAATTTGATGGGTCAATGCACACTGCTCATGCATCATGTACTCATTCGCATGCATCTGGTCAGTCTGTTAGTAACCATGTTGCCAGGGAATCACAAGTGTCATGTCACTACTGTGGTAGGCATGGTCATTTTATGGATGACTGTAGTATTATGAAAAGTGATGTTGTGATGCATGATAAATTCACTTCAAATCGTTATCACCACCCCAAAAGAAACACGTTTGCTTCAAACCAACACATCATCTGTTATAACTGTAACAAACGTGGTCATAAAGCTGTTGAGTGCTGGTTTGGATCTTCATGGGGATACAATGACTCAAGAGGCAAGCACCTAAGGTGCTACGAGTGTGGGAAGTATGGCCACAAAGTCAAGGACTACTGGCATGCCCAAGGAGGCAATGTTAAAGACAAAAACTTCAAATACTCTGCCAAAATACCTGTGAATTTTTCATGTTTCAACTACGGCAAACCAGGTCATACGTCTGCAAATTGTTGGATGACGGGCAATAAGAAACAAACTGTCCAAGCATCCAACAGAACATTTCACGATTATGTTCATGGGTCTCATACTGCTGTTGATATGCACTATAGGACTAGAAAACATGTTGGTTCATGCAGATATTGTGGTAGAATTGGACATTCCATGACTAACTGTTATTTGATGGATTTTGATGACGATGTTGCTAAAAGACTGTTTAGAACTCCTGTTAGGTCTAATACAGAACCCAAGGTGGCTTGGGTTCTTGCAAGATCAAACTGATTACTTTGCTGCAGGTGTGCCTTGGGATGAATAAAGAGGGGTCAATAAACCAAGGCACTCAAAAATTGAAAGACCCCATGATCCTGCTCTCCATGTCAGCTCTGAAAAATCTGTTTAAATTCCATCATCTGAAAATTACTTGTTTGAGATGGCTAAGCATCTTGTTGATTTGATTTGCGCTTAGTTGATTTGTGCTTAGTTGATTTGAGATGGCTGATCATGCTACTCTTTATCTCTTTATTAGATTTGCTGCATACTGCACATTTGAAGAGTAGTGCATGTAATAAAATTTGAAAGTCCTAAAAAGATATTCCATTGTATCTAGACAGGGGGAGCTTTCCTGATTCATCTCAAAACCTCTTAGACTCTCTCTGTCTAGCTATCTGATCTACTTGCTACACTTAGGTGGTTCACCTAAATTCTTTGATGTCACTATTGAAATAGCTGATCTGTCTGAATTCTAGACTCAGCTACTACTTGTTGATATACTCTTCTTAATGCTCCTCTCTCTTGTAGCTGACTCTTCCACCAGCTTACTCTCATCCTTCACATACTTCTTAGCTGGTGTGACTGATTTGTTTCTATTGTTGATTAGTTGGTCAGCTATATTTTTGATCTGATCTGAGGAACACAAGCTGCAGGCCATGCAATTCAGTCTGAGAATCATGTAGAAATTCCCATCATATAGGTTTAAGAATGACCACTAAATCAGAATGATATAAGGTTAATGTATTCTCATATTTGCATTTAAATGATTTGAAAATATTTGAATGATAAGCTTTAATAAATTTTAACCATATGTGTCATGAAAACCTTAGACTCACTCATCTGAAATCTGAAAATTTGAAATCAAGGCTACTTTGGTTGAGATACATAGAGTGAGTATTGTCTTTAAACATTAACCTGAAAAATGTTGACTAAAAGGACACTGAATTCAGAGCAATGACTTGGTCACTGAGAAACTGGGCTCTCTATCAATGAAATAAAGTAAACATATGTCATGAAGTGCCATAGTTATCTCTGGTGAAAATTTATTGAAAAAGCCTGACAGAGCAATGTCATATTTGTGTTTGAGTAACTAGGGAGTCTGGCCTCTAATCAAGGTGTCTCCTCACGTAAAAAGACATTTCTATTGCTAACTCTGGTCTCAATGTTGAGAGGCAATGACAACTATCACACTGAGTAACTGGGTCACTTCACTTGAGACGTGTTGTGCCTCACATAAAAAGGTGTTGATTAACTTAAATTACTCAGGAAAAGTATAATGTACTTCAAATGAAAATATCTTAGAAATTCTGTCAACTCATGCTCATGTAAAAATGTTTAATCTCAACACTAATCTGTGTAACTCTCAAAGGAGTCATTGAGATCATGCGTGTAAGATAAAGAATGATTGGTCCTGAGTGTTATCTGATCATTTGGTTCATCTTATTAAAACTTGAATTCAGATATAAGTATTGAGTTTCATTGACAAATTTGGTATACATCATAATTAAATCAGGTTGGTCAAGTTGCCAATTCATAACCCTCTATGATGGGAGAGTCTTTTCATGTTAAGACTTATTGTAGTAGTGCATGCCTTAAAATCCCTCATGATCTGATTCACCCCTGACGACTCGATCAACAGGAACTTAGTTGACAATCCTCTCTTACTAGTTGATTGATTCCTGAGATAATCTACTCTCCACATTGTTGGAATCTTCCATCATGTGTCTATAACCAGTTCTGATTCTGTGGACCTTCCACCTGCTTTATTCTATCCATGTATTTGTTTTGGAGTTCATATAATGGCAGATTTCATATTGCTTCATTGGATAATCAGAGTTCATTCTTGCACTTCAAGGGGAGTTCTGGGAGAGTAGCCAATCATTCATATTTATAGGGGGAGTTCTTATATTTTATTTTCAGTACTCATTGTGCATGGTTCTATGGGGGAGAATAGGTATCATATCTCATACATGGCTTTCATTACACTCTCAAACTATTTCCTTTCCGCTGAAGTCTAAGGGGGAGATGTTTTATCAATCTTTTCATAACTGCTTAAATTTTCCCTCTCAAGCTTTTCTTTTGTTTTTGATGACGTCAAAGGGGGAGAATAGTTTGGATCTGTGTGTCTCATAGTGACTCATAGTGTTGCCATAATCAAAAAGGGAGAGATTGTTGTGCCCCTGTGGTTTTGATGTCAGCAAGCACTATGAGTATGAATGATCTATCATCATGTGTCTGCACTTGTTGGTTCTTCTGCACATTGCATCAGTGCATTATATGCCATATGCATACACTGCATCAGTGCATTCATCAGTCGATTCAATTCAATATTGATGTGTGTTCATTATGCATACAACGTCTATGCAGGGTTAACAGTCTAGGCCTGTGCATCTCATAACTGTGTTTCATGTGACCATAAGTTTGTACATGCCAGTTCAAGGGTTAAAGTCTGTATAGAGTTTGCCTAGACTACATCAACTCAAGTCTGTACATTCTTTAATGGGTAGTCTGTACAACCTCCGTTGTTTCATTCGACCAAGTCAGTTCAGCCAGTGGTCTTCATGCATTTGTATAGTCTATGCATTGATTTGTTTCGCACACATACTAAGTCTGCACACGATTGCTCAGTTAACTTAGCAAGTCTATACATTCACGCGCATAATGAGTGCATTCGATTGTTTCATGCATATACAAAGTCTGCACACTCTTTGCTATCATGTCCATGCTGTAGTTCAGCAAGTCTGTACATTGCGTGCACATTGCATCTGTCAAGTCGGAACATCGCTGCTTGATATCAAGTATGTACAGCCCGTGTTCTTCATGCATGCACATAGTCAGTACATTCGGTTGTTTCATGCAGAGTCTGCACATTCGTTACTGTCATGTTCATGCATCATTCTAGCAAGTCTGTACTTCACATTGTTTTAGCGCACGCACACCAAAAGTCTAAACTCTGTTCGGTGAAGTATGTACACACTTCAGTGGCAACATGTGCATCGTCTGTACATTGCATACTCTTTTCATATGCATCTGTACACCTTTCAAGACAAAGTTTGTACATTCGCCACCATGCATTCAAGTCCATATGTTCTACATACATACGTAAGGCAGTGTCATACACTCAAAGTCCACACATGCACACACACAGTTTATGCATTATGCATTCATGCTTAAAGGCATAGCAAGTCTGCACATTGGTTGTCGCATGCACACAAAGTCTATACATTCCATTGCTGGCACGAGTGGTTAAGCTCATGCATCATCACTCCAGCAAGTCTGTACATTGACCTTCAATGTGCATACTTCTTCATATACAAAATGCATTACATGAATTCAAAGTCTGTACACTCGTGGATGACATGACCATGCATTCATTCCCGTTGTACATACTCTCTTCTATGCACACTGCATCTTGAGCATCAAGTATGTACAGGCTCTGTTAAAATATCAAACTTACTCGATGCATCCTTTCTCTCCTATCAGATTAATTCACACTGATAACAAGCCTGATCTGACAGGACTGCTTCTCGAAGTGATTAAGAAAGGCACGTAATCGAAGAAGCCAGGATCGTGACATGTGTAGTGCAGCAGGCTGAAATGCTGCCGCGTGGTCAAGGCGCTTGGGCGGGAATCATGGAGAGCACACGCCCTATCTGTTCACTGCTCTATAAATAAGAAGCTTCTTCCAGAGGAGCATTGTGATCGTGGATATATTTTAGCGGAGCAGAAGAAAAGAGAGCATGCCCGATCTAGAGAGAAGAGAAAAAGAAAGAGAGAGTAGCAGAGGAGAAAAAAAGAAGTGAAAGAAAGAGGGCTCGTGAGATCGAGAGAGGTCGAGAGAGAGAGAGTGAAGAAAGAGCTTGAGGAGAAGAAGATAAAAGCTTTTCCTGAAGATTAGTCCCACAGGACCTTGGATCAAATCCAGGCCAGTCATCTCTCTAAGAGCCACATTTATGCTATCATCGTATACAGCTTTCTGTCGCTGTGATTTCCAATTTCTTGTTTTTCTTTTGAACTTTCTTTCAAGCTGTTAGTCAGCAGAGCTAAGCTGTATTGCTCAGCGGTGCAGAGGAGGATTCCTCTGGTCAGCAAGCTGTGTTGCTCAGCGGGCGAGGTAGATACCTCGGACAACAAGCTGTGAGGCTCAGCGGTTGTAGGCAAGCTGTGAGGCCCAGCGGTTTAAGCTGTGTATCAGCGGAATCCACACTCGGGTTTGAGTGTGGGGTGGACGTAGGTCTGGAGGACCGAACCACCTAAAATCGTTCGTGCTGTGGTTTGAATGCTAATTGTTTTGCTTTCGCTAGATGAATGCTTAGGCTCGATCTGTCTTTCTATGTCCAGAGAGCCAATTGATTGCACGCTTCTTGTTTGATTGAACACATCACTGCACTTCAGTTTCAGTAGAACTGAATCTGCTTCTAATTTCATATCTGAGTGTTCTAAGTTTTTATTCGGACAATATTTTTAAAGGGGAGATTCATTCACCCCCCTCTGAATCCATCGCACCGACCACAACAATTGGTATCAGAGCGGGTCTCTGTGCATTCTGATCCAACGATCTGCAGAGGATCCTGCTATTTTCGGTGTATCATTACTTCTACTATCCCGTGTTCAGTGCTTCACTACCCTGTGCATTCGTGTTGAATTTCATTATCGATCTGCATTAATGGATCATCCTACCGTCTACGATGGGTTTAAATTCAGTAACTGGTTAGGCGGCCTCTGGGTACACCTGAACTCCATTGATCCTAGTCTGTGGATTCTAGTATCAAGAGGCCCATATGAGTTACCTCACAATCAGACCAAGTGGTCAAGAGAGGACAGATTAAAGAACCATGATAATATCACAGTTCTTAACATTTTGAGAGGAGCGGTCAACACTGATAAATTCCCCTTTGTTCATAGGTGTGTCTCTGGAAAGGAGATCCTGGATAGATTAAAGATTGCCTACGGCAGAGATGATGATTAATGCATGATGGCTCAGGGGAGTGAACAAAGTAGCAATCAAGATGAAGAACATGACGATGATCAGGTAACATTATTTGAAGATTATTCCTTGGATGATTGGATTGCTGCATACAATGAATTGCTAGAGTCTTATGATCGTTGAAGAAAACCGCATAAGAAGATGAAAAAGAAAACTTGTCAAAATGATTCTAATTCATCATGTGAAAAGTGCTTGAAGATCAATGAACTATATGATGTTGGATATTATGTTTTGATGATGACAAACACTATGACTCTCATATGTTTGATGGAAATATGTGTTGACTTATGTTTTGATGATGACATTGTTTACGTGTGTTCTGATGATGACAAATTGATGTCTTATGTGTTTACTTCATTCAGAACTTGGTACATTGATTAACTGTGAGCATGGTATAGACTGTTCACTCATCTGTCTGCGTGAGTCACCAAGTCCACACATTGCTTCGTGTGCTCTTCGTAAAGTCTATACAATGCCATTTGTTCATGCAACTTAGTTGAAGTCTGTACAACCAATCTCTTGCCAAAGTCTATACATCCACAGTGGATCTTCAAAGTCTGAACATCCGTTCACTACACTCAAGTCTATACATCCACAGTGGAACGCCAAGTCTGTACATTGGTCTCAAGCTTCACAGGTCTACACATTGTTTTCAGCTTCAAAGTCTGTACAGTGGGTCAACCTGCCAAGCCTATACATTGGACTCTGTTTCACAAAGTCTGTACACTGGTCCTCAGATGTTCCAAGTCTATACATCGCTGATTGGGCTAAAGTCTGTACAGTCGTTTGGAAAGTCTACACTTTGTGAAGTCTGCACATTGGCTTCTCATTTGCATCAGAGTCTATACACTGGTTCAAGCTGCAAGTCTATACATTGGCGATTGGGGTTCCAAGTCTAGACATTGATTTACTATTCAAGCCTTGATTCAAAGTCTGTACATTTGATCGTCTCAGTCAGCGTCTCATGCTTTCAAGTATATACATTGGCATATGCATTCACATGTAAAGTCTATACATCATCTGCGTCTCATTCAGCGTCTCTATCAAGTCTATACAATGTTGCATTCACATATGAAGTCTATACAGCCTATGGCTTGTACATCGACTGAACGTTCTTCAGCAGAGTATATACTCTTCAGAGGTTAAGTCTGAACATCCATCCTTGTAGACTGTACACACTTCAGCAAATGTTCATCCCCTTCAAACAAAGTCTATACACTCAACTCCTTCAGACTTCAACAAAGCCTGTACAGCGTGAAGTCTAAACATTATCTTCAGGGCTTGTCTTCGTGTCGTTTTGTTCCATTGCGTGCAGAACATTGCAGCACCCCGTGTTGCTTTCTGTGCCAATTCGTGTCGTTTTGTTCCATTGCGTGCAGAACATTGCAGCACCCCGTGTTGCTTTCTGTGCCAATTCGTGTCGTTTTTGTTCCATTACGTGCAGAACATTGCAGCACCTCGTGTTGCCTTCTGTGCCACCTCGTGTCGTTTCTTCAGTAGTAAGTTGCTCATCTCGAGTCATCCTTTTACTTTTGTTCTTGTGTTTTTGTGTCACTTACTGTTGTTCCTCGAGTCGTTTCTCTTCTGGTTTCACTGCTTCATCACGTGTCGTGATAGCCGTGTCTGTCTTCTGTCATCGTGTTGTCTTTCCTAGACCCCGTGTCTTTTTTGCTTTGTAACCACACTTCGTGTCAGTTTCTGTTCTTATCTTCGAGTTGGTTTCAGTTCGTGTTGTTGTCATGTTATTTTTGTATTCATGACTTCGTGTTATTTTTGTATCCGTGTCTTCGTGTTGCTTCTGTATTAGTGTCTGAGCAAGTCCATACACTGGCTGCTGTTCTTCAGAGTCTGTACATCGCAGTGAGTTGAAGGTTGCCTAGTCTGTACAGCCAAAGCCTGTTCAAGCTTTCACACAAAGTCTGTTCAACCTCATCTCAAAGGCCAAGTCTATACATCACTGTGGCTACTCGAAGTGAAGCCAAGTCTATACACTCCTCACCTTTCCCTACGTTTTCTGGCCAAGTCTACACATCGTTTGCCTAGCGTTTACTTCTGAGTCTATACACTCAGATTGTTGAAGGGTTTTCAAGTATGTACACTGCATGCTCACTCAACCAACTCTATACACTCGGTTTCAAAGCTTCAAGTCTATACACTTGATATCAGGCCTCAAGTCTATACACTCATTTGTTAACTCTCAAGTCTATACACTCGTCTGATAACCTTCAAGTCTATACACTCAAGCTGCATCATGGTTGTACACACTTTGTTAAACAGCCTGAACCAAGTCTATACATTATCTGATACCTTCTTATGTCTGTGTGACAGGTACTGTTCGAGAAGCATATAAGTGGCACGTGGTCCGAGGTTGGCACCTGGCACGTGATCCGATGATAACGCCCTAAATGCTGCAGCTATAAATACCAGGCCGCCTCTATCTGTAGCACAGAGAGAGTGTGAGTGAAGAAAAGAGAAAAAGAGATCGAGATCAGAAAGAAAGAAAGTGATCGATATAGAAGAAGAGAGTTGCAGAGAGGCAGTGAGCAGTGAGCAGTGAGCAGAAGAAGAAGAAAGAAGAAAGAAGAAGAGTGAGAGAGCAGAAGAGAGATCGTGAGATCCAGCAGAAGAAGAAACAGAAAAAGAGAAAGAGAGAGATGGAGAGCTCGTGAAGAAGAATAGAAGCATCGTTCACTGGACCTTGGATCAGATCCAATTCAGTTCGCTCCTGCGAGAGCTTTTGTGTATTTCATTTTTCCAGCTTTCTGTTGCTGCGTCTTTTGTTTTTGTTTTTCTTTTTTAACTATACTCAGTTGTTCTTCCATCCTCTAGTGTGAGGTCGGGTTCCTCCTGTGGACTCAGGAGAAGGGAGACCTTGTGTCTTCGGTTTGCAAGTAGCTGGGAGATACTTGTGGTTGTTTCCCTCCGGTTGGGAGGAAGGGAGGTCCGAGACCTCTAGGTTGCAAGTGGCTGGGAGTCACTTGTGGGTTCCCTCCTGGTTTGGAGGAAGGGAGATTCATCTCCGGTTCTGGTCTTGTGGTTTGCAAGACTAGGTGTTCCCTCCTGGTCTGGAGGAAGAGAGACTTGCGTCTCTGGTTCCAAGTGGCTAGGAGTCACTTGGGGTGTCCCTCCGGTTGGGAGGAAGAGGGGAGGTTGTTCCCCTGGTCAAGCTGTTTGGCAGCAATTGTTGCACACTGAGTCTGCTGTTCTAGTCTAGCTAGTGGAAGCCTCACTCCGGTTTGGAGTGAGGGGTGGACGTAGGTCTGTCGACCGAACCACCTAAAAATCCTGGTGTTCCCTTGTGGTGTGCTTTTGTTCCTTATATGTTCTTCTTATTGCTGAGCATTAGATGCTTGCTTAGGATCGTTTGAGGGCTTATTGAGTTGTTGTCTTGCTTTGATCCTTCTAAGTATTCTCAGTTTATTTCTGCAACGCTTTAATTCCGCATAACTGAGCTTTAGAGTTTTAATTAGGCTATATTTGAAGAGGGATACATTCACCCCCCCTCTGTATCCAGGCCTTGCACCTTATCAATTGGTATCAGAGTCAGGTTCTCTGATTGATCAGATCCAACGATCTGCATAGGATCCTGTTGTCCCTTGGTGCATTTCTATTTTTACTCTCTCCTGCATAAATCTACTTGCCAATTTAATCCATGGGTTCTCCACCGGTTTACAATGGTTCTAACTTTAATTCATGGGTTAGCAGTCTACACAATTATGTGGAATTGATGGATCCGGATCTGTGGAAGTTAATTTCACATGGTCCTCATAGACTGCCAAAGGAAGAGTCCAAATGGACTAAAAGTGATAGATCAAGAAATGGAGAGAATCAGAAAGTTTTGAGATTAATGAAAGAAGCTACTGACAAGGCTCTACACTCTTGCTTTTATGACTGCAGGTCCGCAAAGGACATTCTGGATCAGTTGAAGCTAGCTCAGAGGATGAATGAGGACAGCTGCCTGATGGCTGATAAGAGCGACCAAAGCACTGATCAAGATAAATTTGAAGATGCTGAAGAGGTAATCAATCCTTTCGATAATTACACTTTAGATGACTGGGAGGATGCCTATGCTAATCTGTTAAACTCCCATGAAAAATTGAGGAAGAAGAATAAAAGTCTGATAAAGAAATTAACAAGTCTAGGGGATCCTATTTCTGGAACTGAAAATTTAGAAAATCCTGAAATTCTAAAAACTGAAAATGAGATACTCAGAAGACAAGTGTCGAAATTAGATGGAATCCAATCAGAACTTGATCATGTTGAATCTGAAAACACTAAACTCAGAAATCAATGTCAAGAATCTGAACAAAAACTAATCAGTCTTGAGAATGAAAACAAATTGATTAATGAAGAGTTCAAGGCTGTTAGTGTTGCAAACTTAAAATTTTAGGAAAACTTTGAAAACTGTACATCAGAATATCCAAGTTTTCTAACTGATGTTTTGTTTGATGATGATAAACTTGAGCAGGAGAACACTAGTCTAAAGGAGGAAATTGAAAAATTAAAATAGTTGAACTCCACCATGTCAGAGAGATTGCTGACATTTGAAAAAGGAAAATATGTTGATGAAAATCAAAATGAGCTCAAACTGAAATCAGAAATTGATACCCTTAGAACTTTGAATGATGTGATGCATCAACAAATTCTGGTCTGTGAAGAAGATATAGTCAACTATGAACATCAGGTCTCTTCCCTTCAATCTGAAATAAATGATCTGAACAATACTTTGTCAAAATTCGTAAGTGGGCAGAAAAACCTAGACAAGCTACTAGGTGTAAAAATCAACACTAGGAAGGAAGGGCTGGGCTACAATAATGGTAACAAGAAAGAGTTTTAGAACAAGTTGATGACATCTTTTGTAAAGGCTTCAAATGTAGCCACCACTTCAAAAGATAAACAGCCCATTGTTCAGAAAACTGAAGAATAGAACAAAAATCAGAAAAAGATTGGAAAACAGAAAATAAATAAAAAGGGTTCATTAGGGCATGTTGATCAAAGTCCACACACACATTCACATGCATCTAAAAAGAAAATGTCATGCCATTATTGTCATAAATTTGGTCATCTGATGCATGAATGTAAATTGATGGAGAAGGATGATATGACTGCTAGGAACCTTCATGATAGAAACCCTTCATTTCAGAAAAAGAGAATTGAATGTTTTCACTGTGGTAAATTAGGACACACAATTGCACAATGCTGGTTTGCAAATGATAAGAAAATATCTCATTCATATCATGGTAAATCTCCTGCAAGCCAACATGGTCCTAATAGGAACAAATTTGTTTTTAAAGATAAGCTCATTCCATGCCTTGAGTGTGGAAAGATAGGCCACAGGGCTATTGAATGCTGGCTGAGGGCTGGTGGAAGAAATTCTAATTCATGTTTTCACTGTGGCAAGATGGGCCACATTGCAGCCCAATGTTGGCATGATCAGGGAAGGAAGTTTAACAATAAATCTGGTAAATTCCCTGTCAATAGAAATATTTCTGATAGAAATGAATTTGTGTTTGAAAAGAAAACACTTACATGTTTTGAATGTGGGAAGCCAGGCCATAGAGCTTCTGACTGTTGGCTGGCTTATGTTGGTAAACAGAATCTTAATTCTGTTAACAGAAAATTTCATGCAAATGCACATAGAACTCATGCTAATCAGAATGTGCATAAAACAAATCTGAAATCTGCCGCCTCTTGCTATTATTGTGGTATATTAGGTCATTCAATGAATAATTGCCATATGATAATATCTAATGACCTAAATGCTATAAGGTTGTTTAGAACACCTACCAAAGGTGTCACTATTAACCATGCAGGACCCAAGACTGTTTGGGTACCTGCCCATGCAAAATAGAGTGCTAACTTGCAGGTGTGCCTTGGAAGCTGAAGAATAAAAAGGGGGAAATAAACCAAGGCACCCAAGTTGATAAAACCCCATTCAGGTAAATTTCTCAAATCTGTTCAAATGAAAATTATGGTTGAGCTGAGAAGTCATAGTTTCATGCATACATGTTTTATTTTAATTGGTTTGACTCTTGCATTGATCTTTGTGGGTTTTCTTGTTTGTACTGTGAGCTGTGTGCATACTTGAGAATGGCATAAACATGCACATGACATACATTCATTGAAAATCTGATGCATATATGACTGTTTGTATTGCATTGTCATGCATGACCACTTGGTATATAAATGGAAAGCCACTAAAGGGCAGAGGAAACCTGTCTAGAGGTTCTTACTATGTGTGAGATGGTCTTTTAGGCCAAGTTCTCCGCCAAGTACCAAGGGTAAAATTTGTATTTCAGAGAATGTCTGCATTTTCATGTGAATATTTTACTTCATGACCATGCATACATGAAGTTAATTGCACCGCATTTCTTTACATTGAAAATGCCAAAAAGATAGATTGAATGCATACATTTAGGGGGAGCATTATTCATACATCTGAAATCACTCAACTATTTTTAGATTTACTGCATAGCATGTTAAATCTGTTGTTGCATAGTCATTCATCATCTACATTGTCTGGATGACATACAGGATGATTCAGTGTTTTTAGTTAGAGGGAATCATTGCATAGCATATCACTTCTTTGAAAAATCAAAAAAAAGGGGGGAAGGGAAATGTCACTGCATATAGATAGGGGGAGCATGTTTAATCCGTTCCTCTCCAGCTATATGTTTAATCTTGTCATATCTGAAGTGTCAGTGATTCCATCATGTAAAGTGGTATCAAATGATTTCTTGACTACTTCTGAAGCTGTTCATAATATGAATGCATACCTTATTGGTATCTGTTTGTCTCTCCTAAATCTGATGAATGAGAGCTTTTCCTCTATTCAGTCAACGTTGAACCTCTTTGCTCAAGAGCAGCTCATTTGCTACAATTCTTCAGAATCATGTTGTTTAGTGAATATTCTCACTTGAATTACTCTGCTGAGATATGAAGTAAACCTTCAGCCTGAATACTACTTCATAAAAGTTAAAATATCTTTAATGAGGAACCTTCCATTATACATGCTTAAGAACATTTGTTAACTGGAAGTGGTTTAAGTCTAATGTACTCTTGTTTGGTCACAAGAAACTTGAAAATATATGTTTCAACCTCTTAATAAACTTTAACTGTCTGCTTCATGTAAATTCATGTAAGACTTTCTGAAATCTGAAAAGTTGATATCCATGTCTACGTTGACTGAGATATATAGTGTATGTGGTTGTTCCTAAACAACTAACTTGTTCTGAATCCTTTTTAAGTAAAAGTATGGACAGAGCAATGACTGTGGCTACTGAGAAACCTGTCCAAAGGATTGTGTCATGAAGTACCATGGTTAACTCTGTTTAAAGAGATGATTGGAAATTATTGTGAAAGTATGGCAGAGCAATGGCATAGTTGTATTGAGTAACTGGGGATTCTGGCCTCTGATCAAGGTGTATCCTCATGCCAAAGATACTTTTATTGCTACCTCTGTTCTCTAAAATGGGAGAAGCAATACGGTTGTCACACTGAGTAATTGGGGATTCTGACCTCTGATCAAGGTGTCTCTCCACGTCAAAAGGTGCTGATAAACCAAAATTGTTCATTAAAGAAAGATATGAACAAGTGTAAATCAAATTCTGAAAGAACAAGTAAAATTTAGGAGCATTCACTTATGTTTCTCTTAAAGCTGTCATGGAAAGTAAACTAATTAAGATAGAAGTTGGTTGAACTAGAATCTTATATGAGCTTGTAGTTCCTTTTTATTAAGTGTTGGTTCAGATATGTGTACAATTTCTTTTGAAAAATTTCAGTTTACATCATTCTTAAACCATATCTGACAATCAAGGTTTCATAAGCTTTTATGATGGAGGTATCCAGAACTTAAGACTTTGATTTTATGAAGTTGGTATCTTGCTGAAAAGTTCATTATCTCAATTTTCACAAATCGTTGAATCTGCTCATCCTATTGCCCTTTATCACTGTGATTTGATTCAGACTGGTTGTCATATATGAAAGTTGCTGTCTTTGGATAACAAGAGTTCATCCTTGTAGATTTCTCTTGCATCATGGATCATAAGGGCATAATTCTCTGGTCTGGTTAAGAGACTATATACATAAGGGGACAATGTGCTAGATTGTCTAATCTTTGGACAATGTGTTGTATGTCTGCATTAGCTCTATATCTTCGGCCATGTCAAAGGGGGAGTATTTGTTGCATATACATGACTGCATAAGTTGTTTGACTAAGGGGGAGAATTGATTTAAATGCTTCTGATATTATGTTGCACTCATCTGCTGAACTATATTGGGTGTCTTATATGACATCACTAGATTATCAAAGTATTATTTTTCTTTTTGATGAAGTCAAAGGGGGAGAATACTTTGATGAGTCTAGTCTGAATATTCCATTTCCTTCATTCATATAAGACTCATAGTATTGCCATCATCAAAAAGGGGGAGATTATTGGATATTATGTTTTGATGATGACAAACACTATGACTCTCATATGTTTGATGGAAATATGTGTTGACTTATGTTTTGATGATGACATTGTTTACGTGTGTTCTGATGATGACAAATTGATGTCTTATGTGTTTACTTCATTCAGAACTTGGTACATTGATTAACTGTGAACATGGCATAGACTGTTCACTCATCTGTCTGCGTGAGTCACCAAGTCCACACATTGCTTCGTGTGCTCTTCGTAAAGTCTATATAATGCCATTTGTTCATGCAACTTAGTTGAAGTCTGTACAACCAATCTCTTGCCAAAGTCTATACATCCACAGTGGATCTTCAAAGTCTGAACATCCGTTCACTACACTCAAGTCTATACATCCACAGTGGAACGCCAAGTCTGTACATTGGTCTCAAGCTTTACAGGTCTACACATTGTTTTCAGCTTCAAAGTCTGTACAGTGGGTCAACCTGCCAAGCCTATACATTGGACTCTGTTTCACAAAGTCTGTACACTGGTCCTCAGATGTTCCAAGTCTATACATCGCTGATTTGGCTAAAGTCTGTACAGTCGTTTGGAAAGTCTACACTTTGTGAAGTCTGCACATTGGCTTCTCATTTGCATCAGAGTCTATACACTGGTTCAAGCTGCAAGTCTATACATTGGCGATTGGGGTTCCAAGTCTAGACATTGATTTACTATTCAAGCCTTGATTCAAAGTCTGTACATTTGATCGTCTCAGTCAGCGTCTCATGCTTTCAAGTATATACATTGGCATATGCATTCACATGTAAAGTCTATACATCATCTGCGTCTCATTCAGCGTCTCTATCAAGTCTATACAATGTTGCATTCACATATGAAGTCTATACAGCCTATGGCTTGTACATCGACTGAACGTTCTTCAGCAGAGTATATACTCTTCAGAGGTTAAGTCTGAACATCCATCCTTGTAGACTGTACACACTTCAGCAAATGTTCATCCCCTTCAAACAAAGTCTATACACTCAACTCCTTCAGACTTCAACAAAGCCTGTACAGCGTGAAGTCTAAACATTATCTTCAGGGCTTGTCTTCGTGTCGTTTTGTTCCATTGCATGCAGAACATTGCAGCACCCCGTGTTGCTTTCTGTGCCAATTCGTGTCGTTTTGTTCCATTGCGTGCAGAACATTACAGCACCCCGTGTTGCTTTCTGTGCCAATTCGTGTCGTTTTTGTTCCATTACGTGCAGAACATTGCAGCACCTCGTGTTGCCTTCTGTGCCACCTCGTGTCGTTTCTTCAGTAGTAAGTTGCTCATCTCGAGTCATCCTTTTACTTTTGTTCTTGTGTTTTCATGTCACTTACTGTTGTTCCTCGAGTCATTTCTCTTCTGGTTTCACTGCTTCATCACGTGTCGTGATAGCCGTGTCTGTCTTCTGTCATCGTGTTGTCTTTCCTAGACCCCGTGTCTTTTTTGCTTTGTAACCACACTTCGTGTCAATTTCTGTTCTTATCTTTGAGTTGGTTTCAGTTCGTGTTGTTGTCATTTTATTTTTGTATTCATGACTTCGTGTTGTTTTTGTATCCGTGTCTTCGTGTTGCTTCTGTATTAGTGTCTGAGCAAGTCCATACACTGGCTGCTGTTCTTCAGAGTCTGTACATCGCAGTGAGTTGAAGGTTGCCTAGTCTGTACAGCCAAAGCCTGTTCAAGCTTTCACACAAAGTCTGTACAGCCTCATCTCAAAGGCCAAGTCTATACATCACTGTGGCTGCTCGAAGTGAAGCCAAGTCTATACACTCCTCACCTTTCCCTACGTTTTCTGGCCAAGTCTACACATCGTTTGCCTAGCGTTTGCTTCTGAGTCTATACACTCAGGTTGTTGAAGGGTTTTCAAGTATGTACACTACATGCTCACTCAACCAACTCTATACACTCGGTTTCAAAGCTTCAAGTCTATACACTTGATATCAGGCCTCAAGTCTATACACTCGTTTGTTAACTCTCAAGTCTATACACTCGTCTGATAACCTTCAAGTCTATACACTCAAGCTGCATCATGGCTGTACACACTTTGTTAAACAGCCTGAACCAAGTCTATACATTATCTGATACCTTCTTATGTCTGTGTGACAGGTACTATTCGAGAAGCATATAAGTGGCACGTGGTCCGAGGTTGGCACCTGGCACGTGATCCGATGAGAACGCCCTAAATGCTGTAGCTATAAATACCAGGCCGCCTCTATCTGTAGCACAGAGAGAGTGTGAGTGAAGAAAAGAGAAAAAGAGATCGAGATCAGAAAGAAAGAAAGTGATCGATATTGAAGAAGAGAGTTGCAGAGAGGTAGTGAGCAGTGAGCAGTGAGCAGAAGAAGAAGAAAGAAGAAAGAAGAAGAGTGAGAGAGCAGAAGAGAGATCGTGAGATCCAGCAGAAGAAGAAATAGAAAAAGAGAAAGAGAGAGATGGAGAGCTCGTGAAGAAGAATAGAAGCATCGTTCACTGGACCTTGGATCAGATCCAATCCAGTTCGCTTCTGCAAGAGCTTTTGTGTATTTCATTTTTCCAGCTTTCTGTTGCTGCGTCTTTTGTTTTTGTTTTTCTTTTTTAACTATACTCAGTTGTTCTTCCATCCTCTAGTGTGAGGTCGGGTTCCTCCTGTGGACTCAGGAGAAGGGAGACCTTGTGTCTTCGGTTTGCAAGTAGCTGGGAGATACTTGTGGTTGTTTCCCTCCGGTTGGGAGGAAGGGAGGTCCGAGACCTCTAGGTTGCAAGTGGCTGGGAGTCACTTGTGGGTTCCCTCCTGGTTTGGAGGAAGGGAGATTCATCTCCGGTTCTGGTCTTGTGGTTTGCAAGACTAGGTGTTCCCTCCTGGTCTGGAGGAAGAGAGACTTGCGTCTCTGGTTCCAAGTGGCTGGGAGTCACTTGGGGTGTCCCTCCGGTTGGGAGGAAGAGGGGAGGTTGTTCCCCTGGTCAAGCTGTTTGGCAGCAATTGTTGCACACTGAGTCTGCTGTTCTAGTCTAGCTAGTGGAAGCCTCACTCCGGTTTG
Organism: Amorphophallus konjac; assembly: GCA_022559845.1. Lineage (NCBI taxonomy): Eukaryota > Viridiplantae > Streptophyta > Magnoliopsida > Alismatales > Araceae > Amorphophallus > Amorphophallus konjac. The sequence goes on along the minus strand of CM040117.1, from coordinate 35,982,741 downwards.
GAGTGAGGGGTGGACGTAGGTCTGTCGACCGAACCACCTAAAAATCCTGGTGTTCCCTTGTGGTGTGCTTTTGTTCCTTATATGTTCTTCTTATTGCTGAGCATTAGATGCTTGCTTGGGATCGTTTGAGGGCTTATTGAGTTGTTGTCTTGCTTTGATCCTTCTGAGTATTCTCAGTTTATTTCTGCAACGCTTTAATTCCGCATAACTGAGCTTTAGAGTTTTAATTAGGCTATATTTGAAGAGGGATACATTCACCCCCCCTCTGTATCCAGGCCTTGCACCTTATCATATGATAAATGTCTATCTGAAACTCACGTGAATATGAAGCAAATGTGCATGCTAAAAAATGAAAATCAAGAATGTGCCAACAAAATTTTTGAATTAGAAAGTCATTTAAAGCTAAAAACTAATGAACATCTGATAAATCTGGAAGAGTTGGAAAGGATTAATTCCGATCTGGAGAAATTGAAAGCTGAGAATGGAGAAACTCAGAGGAATAATGAAAATCTTAAAGCTGAAATAGAGAAAATGAGCAAGGAAGGCATGCATGGTTTCTCTTTAACATCGATCTGCAACAAGTGCCTATCTCTAAAAGAGTGTAATAAAGATCTGTATGATACAAATGAATGGCTGAGGAAGTTGATTGCTTCCCTTAAAGAGGAAAACAAAGATTTGTTGAAAGATAAACTTGATTTTGAACAAAGGGAAGAGAAACTGAATGAAAGACTAGACTTGATATCCAGTAGTGAAAAATGCAATGAAGGATTTAAGAAGTTGATTGAGGAGAATAAAGATCTGAAGGAACAAAACAAAAACCTTAAAGTCCTAAACACTGTTGTTTCAGAGAGGCTTCTGTCTATAGAAAGAGAAAGATGTGCTGGCAATGAAAATCAAGCTAGAAAATTCGAGAATGAGAACCACGAATCGAAAGCTGAAATTGAGAAGTTAAAACTGTTAAACACCGGTATGTCCGAACAACTTCTCATGTTAAAGAAAGGAAAAACTGCTTGCAATGAAGAAACAAACATACTGAGCAGTCTGGAAGAAGAAATTGAGAAATATAAAATTGCAAACAAGGTCCTGAGTGAATGTGTTAATTGCAGTGAATAGGAGATAGCCAGTTATGAACTTCATATTGCATCTCTGGAAGAAAAAATTCAGGATTTGGAAAAACCGACATCTGAGTCTATTGAAAATAGGAGAAAAATGAAAGATGTCATAAAAAGTGAGGATAAGAACTCAAAGAAGGGGATAAGCTGTAGTTCTGATGTTAAGGAAAGTGTGAGAAACCAGCTATACACCACTTTTATGCAAAGCTCTGATGTAGCTGGTACCTCATGTCGATCCCCAAAATAAAACAAAAACCTGAAAACACCCTCATCATCTGCATTTCAATTCAAAGCACAGAAAAATGAAAAACAAACAAAAATTATGAAAAATAGTCAGAAATTGAAAAAGAAGGGTCAAACAAAGAAGGTAAAGAATGTTCCTGTTCATGACCCAAGATTTGCTAGCTTGGCTGAATTTGAGGGGTCAATGCACATTACTCATGCATCATGTACTCATTCGCATGCATCTAGTCAGTCTGTTAGCAACCATGATGCAAGGGAATCACAAGTGTCATGTCACTACTGTGGTAGGCATGGTCATTTTATGGATGACTGTAGTATTATGAAAAGTGATGATGTGATGCATGATAAATTCACTTCAAATCATCATCACCACCCCAAAAGAAACACGTTTGCTTCAAACCAACACATCATCTATTATAACTGTAACAAACGTGGTCATAAAGCTATTGAGTGCTGGTTTGGGTCTTCATGGGGATACAATGACTCAAGAGGCAAGCACCTAAGGTGCTACGAGTGTGGGAAGTATGGCCACAAAGTCAAGGACTGCTGGCATGCCCAAGGAGACAATGTTAAAGTCAAAAACTTCAAATACTCTGCCAAAAGACCTGTGAATTTTTCATGTTTTAACTACGGCAAACCAGGTCATACGTCTGCAAATTGTTGGATGACGGGCAATAAGAAACAAACTGTCCAAGCATCCAACAGAACATTTCACGATTATGTTCATGGGTCTCATACTGCTGTTGATATGCACTATAGGACTAGAAAACATGTTGGTTCATGCAGATATTGTGGTAGAATTGGACATTCCATGACTAACTGTTATTTGATGGATTTTGATGACGATGTTGCTAAAAGACTGTTTAGAACTCCTGTTAGGTCTAATACAGAACCCAAGGTGGCTTGGGTTCTTGCAGGATCAAACTGATTACTTTGCTGCAGGTGTGCCTTGGGATGAATAAAGAGGGGTCAATAAACCAAGGCACTCAAAAATGGAAAGACCCCACGATCCTGCTCTCCATGTCAGCTCTGAAAAATCTGTTTAAATTCCATCATCTGAAAATTACTTGTTTGAGATGGCTAAGCATCTTGTTGATTTGATTTGCGCTTAGTTGATTTGTGCTTAGTTGATTTGAGATGGCTGATCATGCTACTCTTTATCTCTTTATTAGATTTGTTACATACTGCACATTTGAAGAGTAGTGCATGTAATAAAATTTGAAAGTCCTAAAAAGATATTCCATTGTATCTAGACAGGGGGAGCTTTCCTGATTCATCTCAAAACCTCTTAGACTCTCTCTATCTAGCTATCTGATCTACTTGCTACACTTAGGTGGTTCACCTAAATTCTTTGATGTCACTATTGAAATAGCTGATCTGTCTGAATTCTAGACTCAGCTACTACTTGTTGATATACTCTTCTTAATGCTCCTCTCTCTTGTAGCTGACTCTTCCACCAGCTTACTCTCATCCTTCACATACTTCTTAGCTGGTGTGACTGATTTGTTTATATTGTTGATTAGTTGGTTAGCTATATTTTTGATCTGATCTGAGGAACACAAGCTGCAGGCCATGCAATTCAGTCTGAGAATCATGTAGAAATTCCCATCATATAGGTTTAAGAGTGACCACTAAATCAGACTGATATAATGTTAATGTATTCTCATATTTGCATTTAAATGACTTGAAAATATTTGAATGATAAGCTTTAATAAATTTTAACCATATGTGTCATGAAAACCTTAGACTCACTCATCTGAAATCTAAAAGTTTGAAATCAAGGCTACTTTGGTTGAGATACATAGAGTGAGTATTGTCTTTAAACATTAACCTGAAAAATGTTGACTAAAAGGACACTGAATTCAGAGCAATGACTTGGTCACTGAGAAACTGGGCTCTCTATCAATGAAATAAAGTAAACATATGTCATGAAGTGCCATAGTTATCTCTGGTGAAAATTTATTGAAAAAGCCTGACAGAGCAATGTCATATTTGTGTTTGAGTAACTGGGGAGTCTGGCCTCTAATCAAGGTGTCTCCTCACGTAAAAAGACATTTCTATTGCTAACTCTGGTCTCAATGTTGAGAGACAATGACAGCTATCACACTGAGTAACTGGGTCACTTCACCTGAGACGTGTTGTGCCTCACATAAAAAGGTGTTGATTAACTTAAATTGCTCAGGAAAAGTATAATGTACTTCAAATGAAAATATCTTGCAAATTCTGTCAACTCATGCTCTTGTAAAAATGTTTAATCTCAACACTAATCTGTGTAACTCTCAAAGGAGTCATTGAGATCATGCGTGTAAGATAAAGAATGATTGGTCCTGAGTGTTATCTGATCATTTGGTTCATCTTATTAAAACATGAATTCAGATATAAGTATTGAGTTTCATTGACAAATTTGGTATACATCATAATTAAATCAGGTTGGTCAAGTTGCCAATTCATAACCCTCTATGATGGGAGAGTCTTTTCAACTTAAGACTTATTGTAGTAGTGAATGTCTTAAAATCCCTCATGATCTGATTCACCCCTGACGACTCGATCAACAGGAACTTAGTTGACAATCCTCTCTTACTAGTTGATTGATTCCTGAGATAATCTACTCTCCACATTGTTGGAATCTTCCATCTTGTGTCTATAACTAGTTCTGATTCTGTGGACCTTCCACCTGCTTTATTCTGTCCATGTATTTGTTTTGGAGTTCTTATGATGGCAGATTTTAGATTGCTTCATTAGATAATCAGAGTTCATTCTTGCACTTCAAGGGGAGTTCTGGGAGAGTAGCCAATCATTCATATTGATAGGGGGAGTTCTTATATTTTATTTTCAGTACTCATTGTGCATGGTTCTATGTGGGAGAATAGGTATCATATCTCATACATGGCTTTCATTACACTCTCAAACTATTTCCTTTCTGCTGAAGTCTAAGGGGGAGATGTTTTATCAATCTTTTCATAACTGCTTAAAGTTTCCCTCTCAGACTTTTCTTTTGTTTTTGATGACGTCAAAGGGAGAGAATAGTTTGGATTTGTGTGTCTCATAGTGACTCATAGTGTTGCCATCATCAAAAAGGGGGAGATTGTTGTGCCCCTGTGGTTTTGATGTCAGCAAGCACTATGAGTATGAATGATCTATCGTCATGTGTCTGCACTTGTTGGTTCTTCTGCACATTGCATAAGTGCATTATCTGTCATATGCATACACTGCATCAGTGCATTCATTAGTCGATTCAATTCAATATTGATGTGTGTTCATTATGCATAGAGCGTCTGTGCAGGGTTAACAGTCTAGGCCTGTGCATCTCATAACTGTGTTTCATGTGACCATAAGTTTGTACATGCCAGTTCAAGGGTTAAAGTCTATATAGAGTTTGCCTAGACTGCATCAACTCAAGTCTGTACATTCTTTAATGGGTAGTCTGTACAACCTCCGTTGTTTCATTCGACCAAGTCAGTTCAGCCAGTGGTCTTCATGCATATGTATAGTCTATGCATTGATTTGTTTCGCACACATACTAAGTCTGCACACGATTACTCAGTTAACTTAGCAAGTCTATACATTCACGCGCATAGTGAGTGCATTCGATTGTTTCATGCATATACAAAGTCTGCACACTCTTTGCTATCATATCCATGATGTAGTTCAGCAAGTCTGTACATTGCGTGCACATTGCATCTGTCAAGTCGGAACATCGCTGCTTAATATCAAGTATGTATAGCCCGTGTTCTTCATGCATGCACATGGTCAGTACATTCGGTTGTTTCATGCAGAGTCTGCACATTCGTTACTGTCATGTTCATGCGTCATTCTAGCAAGTCTGTACTTCACATTGTTTTAGTGCACGACACCAAAAGTCCAAACTCTCTTCGATGAAGTCTGTACACACTTCAGTGGCAACATGTGCATCATCTGTACATTGCATACTCTTTTCATATGCATCTGTACACCTTTCAAGACAAAGTTTTTACATTCGCCACCATGCATTCAAGTCCATATGTTCTACATACATACGTAAGGCAGTGTCATGCACTCAAAGTCCACACATGCACACACATAGTTTGTGCATTATGCATTCATGCTTAAAGGCATAGCAAGTCTGCACATTGGTTGTCGCATGCACACAAAGTCTATACATTCCATGTCACGCCCCGAGAGCGGAAGATACCCGGAGATGCGTGACGAGTTTATATCAATCATGTCAATCAGAGTAGAAGTGTATTCGACACAAAGACAGAGATGTGCAAAAGTAAAGATAACCCAATCCATTTATTTCTTCATAATAAATAGTCTATTACAAACCCAATACTTTATTCAAAAAAAAGAAAAGTACACATTTGACTCAAGAAATATATAAAAGGCTAGATGACACTTGAAAAAGCTCTAGCTCTTTCACTCTTGATTCTCCCCATCCGATTGACTTCCCTCATCGTCGAACTTACCTGAAAAGTAAGGGAAACACGGAGTGAGCGAACGCTCAGTAGGAAATTATATCTCAGGAACTAGCAAGGGGTTTAAGTAGTTACATCTTTCATGAATGTACTATAGCTATGCATGCTCGCATAAAACGACAAGATTGAAAGAGGATATAACAATAAGATAACAGGAAGGACTAGTCATGAACTTTCAAGAACTTATATCGAAAGATATCAAGATATTCAAGCAAGTACTTTATCATGTCAAGATGAAATTTGGCTATCACGTTCAAGCACGTAAGTAATTACCCTTTTTTCGGGCCACGCAAGTCATGTAATAACAAGTCAAGTACAAGATTTGTGGAATGTTCAATCAAGCTAGTCATGCACTTCGGTATAATGCCAATACCGTGATCAATCAACTCCCATGGGCACAAGTACTTTCGGGTGCTCCTCCCAGGACCAGATCGGGCCGTATATGCGCAGGCATTAGTCATGTATTTTAACATCCACTTTTGTATATAGCCAATATGAAATTTCAAGGCTAAAGCTTGTAGACATGTAGGACAGACTTTGAAAGAATAGAGTCCAAAAATATGATACTTGACATAGATAGGCGATAATAACGGTACAATCACGATTATTGATAAAACCAGGTGGAATTGACTCCCTTAACTCGGGTACCGTGATAAGTAAGTAGAGACACTCTTTTATATAGAATTGAGGTCCATATGAATAGCACCTCAATGGCAAGACGTCCTCATTCTTGATATAGAATTGAGGTTCACAAGAACATCAAGTTTAATATAGAATTGGGGTCTACAAGAACATCATAACAATGTTGATATAGAATTGGGGTTTACAAGAACATCATAACAACGGCATATTCTTCCCCGTTCATTAAGATAATTCTCATATCATACCCATGGCATGACATGAGGGCCGGTATCACCATGTTTCTATAGAGGGACATGGCAAAGATTGTATAATGGGTTTTTATGGTACAACCAGCTCAGTCGGTCTTGAGGGAATCCAAGGCGGCGAGGAGTCTTACGGAGGTCTCTATGACTAACTCGCTAGTCCAAAGGAACGGAATGTCCATTGGAGAGCTTGTATGTCAATGAGAATTGAGTGTGTAATGCGATAAATCATCGTAGAAAATATGGGACTATACTCACGGAGTGGAGTAATGGTGCCAATATATATGTATGTATGTATAATGAAACCCTCGGATAACAGTAATCAGGAAAAAAATCAGTAGTGCAGAAAATAGCGACTTTGGTAAAGTCGTTTTTCAGGAAATTAACGCCTTAATCAGGGGCGTTTATATTAAATTTGACGACATGTGTAGAAGTCGTCCTTTCAATATTTCTAATTTTGCAGAATATTAAAAATCTAGAAATTTTCATAAAACGCGCCCTGGACAGGGGCGTTAGTTTACAGAAAGTGCCCTGATATGGGGCGTCAGTTCAATAAAAGACGACCTGGACAAGGTCGTTAATTCACAATTTTTACAATTTCGAGATGATGAAATTTCAGGAAAACATGATATAGGGTCAGGATTAGAAAAATAGCAGGATTACAAGAGATTGATCATGCATTAATCTAGAATCATGTTTGAATTGATATATAATTTTTAAACATGGTATTTAGTAATTAAAAGAAATTGACGTCCGTGTGCAGGGCGTCAAATATGAAATCGACGACCTAGTCAGGGTCGTTTCTTGTAATTTAGCGCCCTTGATAGGGGCGTTTCTTTCAAAAACTCTTTAGAAACTAATCAAAATGCATGAAATCTATATGCATGTATTAACGGATGATGTTATAATTATTAATATGCTAGTTGGGCTACAATCCCTGAGAAAACCTACCTCTATGAAGATTTTGAACGGATGCAGGTTCTGGGAAGAAAAGAACGATACTCTGTTTTATAAACAGAGTATTCTGAAGCTTTGAATTCAATATCAGTAGCAAGGCAGAGGAGGCACGAACAGACACAGTCGTTTGTTGATGAAGAACCCACGTTCTTCAGTAGATTAAGAGCTCCTCGACCTGTAAGTGGAAGAAGATGAAGAAGATTTATTCTTCATACTATCCTATCGGAAGAGAAGGAAAACCAAAGGAAGAACCCACCTGTTCTTCACGGACGGCAGTCAGATTCCCTATAAACAAAAGAGGATGAAGAATCAATTCATGTTCTTCACATAATAGTAAACAGAGAAAGAAATAAGGAAGAACGGTTAGTTCTTTACCTACCGTAGCAGAGACGATCGACCAAATAGCTTTCTAGGGTTCGATCCATCAAGGTATTTATAGGATTCTGGAAATCCTAATAAGGTTAGTGTTCGATTGGAAGTAACACTTCCATGATAGAGTTATTACTACATTCGAACTCTTTCTCATAGTTATCCACTTACCCTGGATAAGTTCCTGGTTCGAACGAAACTGGAATGGAATTAACGCCTTATTCTAGGGCGTCGAATTTAAATTGACGCCTTGACGTGCGTCGTTTCTTGTTGAAACGCGTCCATGTAAAGGGCATTACTCTTTTTATTGTCTTTTTATGCCTTTTATTTATTTTGGCCATCTGAAATTTGACGGCGTGAAACGTGGGCGTCCTTTCTTTAAAACGCGCCTTAGATGAGGGCGTAGCGCCTTGCTCCAAGGCGTTAATTTCATCAGGGCTTTGTTCTTCTTGTTTCAACCTTTTTCATTTGTTCACTTAATCTTTTAGTTTATTTCAATTTATCTAAATTTATTTCTTTTAATTTTTATACGGGTTGCTACACCCTCCCCCACTTAAAAGAATTTGGTCCCCAAATTCATAGCATATTTTACATATGGAGAGTGTAGAGTTCATACCTTCTAAAATAATTCTGGAAATCGCTTCTTCATAGATTCCTCAGTCTCCCATGTAGCTTCGTGTTCTGAATTCTTATTCCATTGTACTTTTAGCATGGGAATAACCTTATTCCTTACGGTTCGTACTTCTCGATCTAGTATTCTTATGGGCTTCTGCTCGTATGTGAGATCTTTCCGGATTACTAGATTTCCATGCTCAATAATATGTGATGGATCATGCACATACTTCTTTAACATAGATATGTGGAACACATCATGTACTTCGGACAGTTGAGGTGGCAATGCGATGCGATAAGCAACCTCGCCAACTCTTTCTAGTATCTCAAAAGGTCCGATAAATCTTGGTGTAAGCTTGCCCATAACACCAAATCTTCGTATTCCACGTCCAGGCGATATCTTGAGAAATACATGATCTCCAATTTGGAATTTAAGATCTCTTCTTCTTGTGTCGGCATATGCTTTTTGTCTAGACTGAGCAACTTGTAGTCTTTCTCTGATCAATTGTATCTTCTCGGTAGTGTCCCTTACCATGTCTGGACCTAATAGTTGTTTCTCTCCAACTTCGTCCCAGCATAAGGGTGATCGACAACTCCTTCCGTATAAGGCTTCAAAAGGTGCCATTCGTATACTTGCCTGGTAGCTATTATTGTATGCAAATTCAACCAGAGGCAAGTGATCATGCCAGTTTCCACCAAAATCAGTAATGCATGCTCTTAGCATATCTTCAACTACTTGATTGGTTCTCTCGGTCTGACCATCCGTTTGAGGATGAAAGACTATACTAAAGCTAAGTCTCGTCCCCAACGACTGTTGTAGTCCTTTCCAAAAATGAGAAGTAAAACGGGGATCTCTGTCAGACACGATTGAAACATGAATACCATGTAATCTGACTATTTCCTTGATGTATAGTGCAGCTAAGACATCAACTGACCATCGACTCTTGATTGGCAAGAAATGCGCTGATTTAGTCAATCGGTCAATGATAACCCATATTCCATCATGTCCTCTTTTTGATTTAGATAAACCCATGATGAAATCCATACCAATATCCTCCCACTTCCATTTAGGGATATCTAGAGGATGTAGTTTTCCAGCAGGCTTTTGGTGTTCCGCCTTGACTTGTTGGCATGTGCGACAGCGTGATACGTAGTCCGCTATTTCTCTTTTCATGTTGGGCCACCAAAAATTTCTTTTTACATCTTGGTACATTTTGGTAGATCCTGGATGAATCGTAAACCTTGACCTATGAGCTTCATCTAAGATCTTCTTCTTCAATTCTGGGCAGTCTGGTATACAAGTTCTATTCTTGAATAACAATCTTTTATCAGAAGTTAATTGGAAATCTGATTGTCCTTCTAATCTGCCCTTGACCTCCACTAATGTTGGATCATCACCCTGAAGTCCTTGTATTTCAGTTAGTAGGTCTGACTGAATACTTATGTGAGATAATATGACGCACCTAGGGTCCGTGTCCATGCTTATATTGAGTTCAGAGAATTGCTCCAGCAACTTCCATTCTTGAATCATACAATTGGCTAACAGTGCTCTCGGCTTTCGACTAAGGGCATCTGCTACATGATTACCCTTTTCGGGATGATATTGTATATTGAAGTCGAAGTCCTTGAGATATTCCAGCCATCGTCTTTGCCTCATATTTAACTCCTTCTGTGAGAAAAGATATTTGAGACTCTTGTGATCGGAGTATACAGTAAACTGTACTCCATAAAGATAATGTCTCCATATTTTGAGTGCAAATACTACCGCGGCCAATTCTAAGTCATGGACGGGGTAGTTCTCTTCATGCTTCTTTAATTGACGAGAAGAGTAGGCTATAACCTTCCCTTGTTGCATTAGAACACACCCGAGGCCAATGCCAGAAGCATCAGTGTATACCTCGAACTTTTCTCCTTCAATTGGCAATGCCAAGATAGGAGCTGTAGTAAGATGATCCTTGAGAGTTTGGAAGCTTCTTTCACATTCCTCACTCCATTCATAACGGATCTCCTTGCGAGTTAACCTCGTAAGTGGCACGGCGATTTTAGAGAAATCCTTGATGAATCGCCTATAATAGCCGGCAAGACCTAAGAAACTTCGGATCTCGCTAGCATTGGTCGGTCTTTCCCAGTTCCTTACAGCTTCAACCTTTGATGGGTCTACAGACAAGCCATCCTTTGATATAACATGTCCGAGAAAAGTCACTTCTTCAAGCCAGAATTCACACTTGCTAAGTTTTGCATATAATTGGTTTGTCCTCAATATTTGTAATGCAATCCTCAAATGTTCCTCATGTTCTTCCTTGGTCTTGGAATAAATCAATATATCATCAATAAAGACCACCACGAATTGATCCAAATAAGGCCTGAATATACTATTCATTAACTGCATAAAGGCAGCAGGGGCATTCGTTAGTCCGAAAGGCATAACAATAAATTCATAATGGCCATACCTGCTTCTGAATGCAGTTTTATGAATATCCTCGTCCTTGATTCTTAGTTGGTGATATCCTGACCTAAGATCAATTTTGGAAAAGTACTTGGATCCTGAAATTTGATCAAACAATTCATCGATTCTCGACAGTGGATACTTGTTCTTGATAGTGAGATGATTCAACTGTCGATAGTCGATGCATAACCTCATGGATCCGTCTTTCTTCTTTACAAATAATACAGGCGCTCCCCACGGGGAAGTACTTGGTCTAATGAATCCTTTCTTAATGAGTTCCATCAATTGCTCTTTTAACTCCTTGAGTTCAGCAGGTGACATCCTATAAGGTGCCTTTGAAATCGGACCAGCACCAGGGACTAAGTCAATGGTGAAGGCCACTTCTCTTTGCGGGGGTAATCCCGGCAAATCTTCCGGAAACACGTCCGAAAATTCCTGCACCACTGGAATGTCTTCTAGCTTAGCTTCCTTAGCTTCTTTAACTGTGACAAAGGCAAGGAAAGATGCACATCCTTTCCTGATGAGCTTGTTAGCTCGGAGAGCTGAAATAAGAGGGGATCTGCTCCGACCCTTGGGGCTAGTAAAGATTAGTTCTGGAAATTCCTTGAATGTAACCTTGCTATTGCGGCAATCAACCGTTGCCTGATACTTGGATAACCAATTTGCTCCTAGTATAACATCATACTCTTTCAGATCTAAACATATGAGATCAATAGGGAGATTTCTACCCTAAACCAATACTTCGCAGTTTTGGTAATGATGTGTAATATCAGTCTCATCACCCAGAGGAGTAGACAAAACTAACTTCATCCATTCCGGTTCTAGGGGTAATGGGTCAGCAAACTTCTTAGAAATAATAGAATGCGATGCACCAGTATCAATAAAGACATATGCATTCTTGGAACAAACTTTCAATGTACCTTCCACTAAGCCGCCTTCTTCTTCTTGCTCGGTCTCCTTTATTGCATGAAGACGAGCATTCTTGGTTACTGGGCGCTTTCCGTCATCGGCTTGGTTATTTAGTAGTGGGCAATCGGGAATCCGATGCTCACGACTCCCACAACGGAGACATGCTCCAAGTTTCCTCCAACATTCTTCTGCTCTATGACCCGCTTTATCACAATGTTTGCACACTGTATTTGAAGAGGTAGTGGTTGTAGACACGCCATTCCTGACGTCTCCTGAGAAAGTCTCATATTACTATACGACGCCCCGCGACGGCTTACGCATTTCGAATCACTTGAGTACTTCCTTTTCTTGAGTCTTCTTCCGCCCTTTTCGGCATCCGGAATCGTCTCATCACGGCATTCGGACGGCATCAACACCAGTCAGACGCATCAAAAGGTTCCGGAACCAAGAAGGGTGTCTGCCGGGCGCCCGCCGACGCCTGATCTAAGGACCTGGGTGGGTCTTAATGGGGGCGTCCAGGCCCCTGGACGCCCCCATATTTTTAATTTATTTTATTTATTTTCTCAGGGCTTAAACTAAATAAAAAATATATAAATTAATGGAGGCGTCCAGGACCCTGGACGCCTCCATAAAAACAAAAAAATAAAAAATAAGTATAAAATGCCAGTTGGCATACAAAAACAAAAAAAAAATAAAAATATACATATATTAATGGAGGCGTCCAGGCCCCTGGACGCCTCCATAAAAACAAAAAAAATAAAAAATAAGTATAAAATGCCAGTTGGCATACAAAAACAAAAAAATAAATAAATATATATATATATTAATAGAGGCGTCCAGGCCTCTGGACGCCTCCATAAAAACAAATAAAAAATTAAAAATGCCAGCCCTATCATAAAACGACAAGAAAACCAATAAAATAATATATTTTTGGAGGCGTCCAGGCCTCTGGACGCCTCGATCAACTCCCTCACGGGCGCCGGCCACCGAACGACGGTTTGTCGTATGTGAAAAAATTCAAAATATAGAGACGTCCGGTCAGCTGGACGCGCCCATTTCTGAATCACGAGGCGCCGCTCACGAAACCACGCGTTGTGCCGAACCGCGTGCGGCCGTCGTCGGTTTTCGGTGGACCTACTTGAGGCGTCCGGGACCCTGGACGCCCCCACAAAAGTATTCCAAAAAAATCAATAAAAATAGAATAAAATATTATTTCGGCCCTGATGGAGGTGTCCAGGGTCCTGGACGCCTCCACCTTCCGGAGCTCTATAAACAGAGGCCCACCCCCTCAGTTCTAGGGGAGCTAAGTAGTGATCCGATAGGCTGCCGGAGCCCAGAGGCTACGGAGTCATTCTTCTAACCCGTGGGGTCTTTTGTAGGTGGAGGTTCTGCCGGCTTCTCGGGTGCCCACGCTCGCGAGAGGAAGGTCGTCTTCATCCACCGCGCTTCTACGTCGTCCCCACGCTGCCGGAGCTCCGCCGAATTTCACCACCGGCACATCCAATAAGCCAACTCTTTCCTTTTCTTCGTAGTTCTTTGCATGCATCATCTCGCATCCATCATCTCATTTTCCTCCTACTCGAGTCCGAGAGGGGTTTAAAAGATAACACCAACCAGGTGTGTGTCTTCCCGTTATTTCGTCATTTTTATTGCAAGGATATGAATACTACACATTCATCTTTCTAAGCCACTTGTCATTTGTTTGTCGTTGTTTTGCAAGGGTAGCCGAGGAAAGCCCTCTCCGTCGGCCGGCCGGAAGGAGAGGAAGAAGCAACCCGCCATCTCCCGCTCTTGAGGTAGGCGCGATCACTTTCTTATTTTGGGGTCTTTCGGCCCCTGGCGATCACATCTTATTTTCGAGGCCGCGGCGAGTCACTTCCCCAATGGCCGTTTAAATTTCTGTTCTCATATTCTCTTTATATCCTGTTATATTTCGTTCATATTCTCGAGGCCGCGGCGAGTCACTTCCCCAATGGCCGTTTAAATTTCTGTTCTCATATTCTCTTTATATCCTGTTATATTCTGCTCATATCATCGAGGCCGCGGCGAGTCACTTCCCCAATGGCCGTTTAAATTTCCGTTCTTACATTCTCTCTATATTCTGTTATATTCTGCTCATATCATCGAGGCCGCGGCGAGTCACTTCCCCAATGGCCGTTTAAATTTCCGTTCTTATACTCTCTCTATATTCTGTTATATTCTGCTCATATTCTCGAGGCCGCGGCGAGTCACTTCCCCAATGGCCGTTTAAATCTCTGTTCTTATATTCTCTTTTATATTCTGCTATATTCTGCTCATATTCTCGAGGCCGCGGCGAGTCACTTCCCCAATGGCCGTTTCAATTTTTGTTATTTAATTTCTGCACCATTCCCGTCCCCCCGAGGTCGCGGCGAGTCACTTCCCGCTATGGCCGTTTGAACCCCATATCTTGCTATATTATACTTGTCCCGCTCGCCCCGCCGGAGCAATCTCCCGTGGTGGCCCCTTCTCTCTCTTCTCTCATCTCTGTGTTGCAGCAAACAGCAAAACAAACAAAAAGAAGAGCCCGCGCGCTCTCCGCATCCTCTTCCCCGCACCATCGAACTCCGAACCGCGTGACGTCGCTCACAGATTGGCGATCACGGTGGGACCTCTACTGCTTCCTCCCGGCTACCCTTGCAAGTTCGGCACCACCCGTGCCTCTCCACCTTGACGCCCACGCGCGCCCCCGTTGTGCTCACGGCAGCACCGTCAGTTCTGATTGGTTCTTTGTTTATTACATGTTTGTTATTTCTGTTGTTTTCCCACTCCATATATCTGTCAGCATTCCATTGCATACATCCATTCCTCTTTTCTATCCTTTTTTTCATTTTTTTTGAGGATCACCCTTTCCCGGTGAAGGAAGGACTCTCCGTTTGGGAATTCCTCTCAACGGACTAGAATCTCCTACACTGGGACCTCCGTAAGTCCCCGACATCGAAGAATCTCCTCTTCGTTCACTGGGCTCGTTGTACCATTGAAGTTCCCCGAAGTTAGTCATTTCATTCGTGGTGAGACGAGAGACCCTAGCTGACACGGCGGTGAAACAAAAATAAACTAGGGTCCCTATCTTGTGTGAACTTCGGATCTCGCTAAAAACACACAAAAAAATCATCAAAATCAAAACAAAAAAAAAGACGTAAAGGCATCCACTTGTTTGATAATCTCTGCTACCTACTTGCTAGTGTATGTTTTTACGTTCTGGGAGAACTGTGAGCATGTCTCACGAGTCTTCTGAGGAGAACCACCCTAGCCGTGGTTTGACAGCCGACCCGCGAGTCTATGCTATGGACTCGGGTCCTTCTCATGACCCCTCGCATGAGGTGCAGGTTATTGCCGGGGACACGTCCCCGCCACAGGATATCACTTCCTTACTGGGCGTCCTCGCCAACACGGAGCTTACCTCTGAACAGCTCCGGGCCTTCCAGGCCATTCTAAAGGGGAAATCTGTTTCCCCCACGCCCCAGGAGTCAACTCCGGCTATCGCACCTCTCCACGAGTCCGTGCAGGCCATTCCATCTCCTTCATTGGCGCAAGCCATCCAGTATCCCTCGCTTCAAGGAAAAGCTAGCCAACAACCTCCCTCATTCCAATTCCCGTCACAATCTCAAACTCCCGGTGTTCCTCACACACCGTTTCAGCCAGGGCCAACTGTCGGTGGTCCGACAGTTCCCTCTCATTCCGGGTTTCCCCCTCAAGTCTCCGGGAGATAGTTTCTCCCCCAATGGCAAGTGCCACCTTCACCCCCAGAGGAGCTCGCCCAATCGCTCCTCAATAGGTTCAATCGCATGGACGAGCAGTTTCAAAATCTGAGAAGAATGGTGGACGTGAAAGCCACCCCGGAGGTTGCTTTGCCAATCCTCCCCGTCATTCATCTCCCTCCCTCCGAAATGCCCACGTACCGCAGATACAATGGTACCGGCAACCCCTTCATTCACCTCAAGGACTTCATGTATGAGTCCTCTTATTGGCAAAATGATCAGAGGTCCCTGGCATACCTCTTTCGGAGATCATTGGATAGTCCCGCGCTTGAGTGGTTCTATTCTCTGGAGCCCCGCGAGGCCGAGAATTTTGAAATAGTGCAGAGAAGGTTCTTGCAGAAATATAGGGATAGGGTCGTTCCCTCACTCTCCATTACTGACCTAGTGGCCGAAAAGATGAAACCCGACGAGGATTTTGTCCGATATGCTGATAGATGGAGGTCTCTGGCGGAAAGAATAAGGGATACCCTCTCCGAGCCCGAACAAGTGAAAATGATTGTGTCTAATGCAACCCCGCAGTTCAGACACGTCCTCGCCATGAATAAACTTACTACAATGGAGGAACTCTATGAAAGGGCCCGATACATCCAAACCCAGCTAAAAGACTCCCCCATCATGAACATGTTTGAGTCGCCAAAGCCCAAAGTGGTCAGAAAGACAGGCGCTGGTGTCCCGGGCGGAGCCACAGAAGGGGTCGTGACAAATGAGCAAGTCAGTGCGGTCAACAATGCCAACTATGCAGTCAACCCAAGGCCTCAACAAATGCCCCGACTACCCCTTCAATCAGGTCCTTTCCCTCTCCGTCCTCCACCCCAAAATAATCCACCCCAGGATAATATGCCTCCATTACGCCAACCCCAGCAACAGCAACCACAACCTCAGCAACAACAACCACCGCTTCAGTACAACCAAGTTCCACCCCCGGGGAACTATGGTCCCCAACAGCAACAAAGGAGGCCGCTCGGTCCTAAGAGAGCCTACTATCCACCATTGCCAGAAACCTTAGCAGATATTTTTAATGCCCTCATGGCATCAAACCAACTCGCCCTACCCAGAGAAAGGCCCGCCTGGCCCCCCAATGTTGATACCTCCAAATACTGCGTCTACCACAGGCAGCCGGGACACACAGTGGATTACTGCTTCCATTTCAAAGATTACATCCATGATATGAATGATGAACATCAAATAGATTGGGATGAGATGAGACGGTACGTCGCGGCTCTCAAGGCTAGGAGACCTCCTCAGAGGCCACAGCAGCAGTTACAACAGCAGCAGCAGCAGCAACCACAACAACAGCCTCAGCAGGCCCCACAACAACAGCCCGACATGGGCATAATCCAGAATCCACTACCGGAGCACCAACAGCCCAATCATCAGGTTAACCCCATCTCCTCCTTCCCGGAAGTCGGGAGAGAGCAGGTGTGGCACCAGGAAAGTACCTCCATTCTTTATACCTCCAACCCTATCGTCATGCAACCCCCTCACCTTGCCCGGGTAGCACCTCTCTCTCATCAACCCGCATCGGTATCACCTTCACCATTTCCACTACCATTACGCCCTCTCATCCGCACCCCGACCTCCTATCAACCGACACTTTCTACTACGCCTTCACACCCTCTCACCTTCTCCCACTCCCCCACTTTACCATCCACCTCTACCACATTTACCCCTACGCCTTCTAAACCCCTTATCATCCGTCCACCATACATAACCCCGTCTTTCTCCACCACATCACCACTAATGCCTTCAAAACCACTCATCACCCACCATCCGCCTCAAAACCTTTACCCGTTTCAAACCTTACCTCCACCTCCACCTTCCAAACCCCTTATCCTTCATAATCCGCGCGATATCCCCTCTACCTCCGCCATGCCTCCACCTAACAAACCCCTCATCAGAATCCCTGCTCCCGTCATCACCCCTGCTTCATCAACCATTCCTCCACTACTACCCCTCAAACCCCTGTTAAAACCCACTGCTACCCCCACAGAGGTACAAAAGCCGCAGGCAATGGTGCTCCGAAGTGGAAGGATTTTCCACAGGGTTTTCCCCCACAACAGTCAGAATCCCGAGCAATCTCAGCCAGAGAAGGATGATGCAGAACAACCAGAAAGAGCTATCCCTGGAACACAGTATGATCTACTGAAACACTTGGACAAGACGCCTGCCCAGATCTCCATCCTAGAGCTACTTCAAAGATCCACATCCCACCAGGCGGCCTTGATGGAATATCTTCAAAAGGTCATGGTTAATGAAGACCTCCCCGTGGATAAGATTTCAACCGTCCTGACCCCAACAGACACACAACCGGCCATCATGTTCCACAACTACGAGCTCGCTCTCAAGGAATCTCGGAAATATGCATTGTGCATTTCAATAAAAATTAATGGGGTATCCATAAACCCGTGTCTTGTCGACACGGGTGCGTCCATAAATGTGATCTCCATGAGCACTCTTCAGTTGTGTGGGGTTGGCGAGGAACAAATAAGACCTTCCTCGATCACGGTCACGGCTTATGACAATAGCAAAAGGCCGCCGTAGGGGATGATTATTCTGAAGGCAGAACTAGGCCCCATGGCAATCCCCACGGAATTCCATGTCCTCGACATGGACCCCACATTTAAGGCTATACTGGGTCGCCCTTACATCGAAGCCATGGACGCTGTGCCATCCACCAACCATCAGTGCATGAAGTTTCCTTACAATGGGAGAATTATTAAAGTGGTCAGTACACCGGTCATTCACACAGTGGATGCTATCAACACCTCTCTGCCCTCCGTTTGGCCATCTCATCGGCCCATATTATCACTGCTGGACGTGCGTGATCCATGTCACATTCCACTAGCACCAAAGGAGCCGGTCAGGGCAACCGCAACATCATGTCTCCCTTTTCACTCCAAAGGTTGGGAGATTATGAGGAACATCGGCTATCAACAAGGAAAGGGTCTGGGCGCACAGTCACAGGGTATGCTCAAACCGCCAAAGGAAATTAGGCCGAATCACAGGTTTGGCCTAGGCTTCAAAGGACCGTTCAAGGCAGATTGGAAGCCCCTCACGTGGACTCTATCAAACCACTTCAACAGAGGACCCGTTGTTCAGATGGGAGATCACCCACGAGAAGCACATGGGGGATCACATGCTGTATATTTGGCTGAAAAATGT